>OW964827.1:42349775-43774775 GCA_943142095.1 Ophonus ardosiacus
TATTCACAATGACAGTCAGAATTGTTTCAAATGAAAATGACAAATGTCAAAATTCGCGCAAAAAAAAAATGAAAAAAAATTGACATACTAACGATACTGGTGTCGCCATATTTAGTGTATGGAAGCAAAACTAAAAATGCTATCCCGGTATCTCCCATTTGCGTTTCCCGGGCCTGGTGTTGAGATCTGTCAATCTCATGTTTGCTTTGTCATATTTTTGTGTAATTTTGCTTTATTTTTTAATTTTTATATAAACATAGGTTTGTAATAATAATATAATAACAACTACGATATTATTGAATATCCAATGAAACTGAAATGATATAAAAATATCAAAATGAAATTATTACATAACCTTGTAAGTAAATACCTACCATAAAAGTTCCAATATCAAAACTAGATAGATGAAAACGATGCTTATATACAAAAGTATTGTATATTCTTATCGCAATACACTTAAATTAATAACAATAACACAAATATAAGAGAGATTACGCAAAAATATTACAAAGTAAACAAGAGATTGACAGATGTCAATACCCTCCAAGCAAGTTCACTAGCGGCGCTGACGTCTAAACTTGCATCGCGAATAAAATAATAAATAAATAAAAATCAAAGAAATTTGTAAATTTTATAAAGAAGATCGACTAAAATATTTTGTGTGTAACACTGCCAAAAAGAATTATTTCGTCCTCCTCTGCTTTCTGGTCTTGGTACACAAATAATAATTTTTTTTGGGACGGTACTGTATCGCACCATATCGGACATTAAAACCAAACTGGAACTATTTGCCGCCAAAATGTCGTCCACATTCCTCTCATTTTTATGTGGTGGTGCAAACTTTCCCTGAAACCCCCACTATAGTAATGTCGTTATCGGTGAAGTGAACGGTGATTGGCAGGAAATCCAAGTCGAATGGGTTTTTAATCGGAAATTTTAAATGCGTGATCGTGCTGTTGCTCTTCCCTGAGCTGTGTCGCAACCCCCCACCCCCTGCCCTGGCGTCACATGTCATGGCCGACGTGGATGATTTTTTTGTCGGCCGGTTAAGTGTCTCTTTAACGCAGAAACGGGGATTTAATTGTGAGGGAATCGTTTTATTTTAAATTTTTTTGACAGTTGATTCATTTTATTGACATGTGTTAGAATGAAGCATACGTTTCTTTTTTTATACCCTTCTAGATAAAGCTTGCATGGATGCAAATTGCGTACAGGACTATTTCCAAAACGAAAAACATAACAAGTATTTATATCATCATTTTTTATTACTCATGTTTGAGTGTGCCAATATCAATATGCTTTTTTTGCGCATAAAATAGCATTAGAATTATTGTTGATAGAGCACCGCACTAGACATAGAAAGGTCCTGGGTTCAAATTCCGTTGAAGTTCATGAATTTTTCACAGAAATATTTATTCAATAAGAGAAGTATTATTTTCTTTCTCAAAAAGCACACCTAGCCGTAATGGTTTACTACTACCGAATCGATACCTTAAGTTGGGCATAAGTTTTCTTCGATTGCGTGGCCGTCCAGTGTTTTAGTGGATGGATGTAATTGGTACGGTGCTAAAGGAAAGTTTCCGAGTGGAAAAGAAAGAAGAGCATGCATGAATGCGATTATGAATGTAGCCGAGGCGAAAGAATTATCATTGGACAGGAATGTGTAATGACGGATGATTGTTGCGTAACTACTATTGTGGTCCGGATAAGGTATTTCGCTACCGAAGGAGTGAGAAATATTTGCTGTATGAAAATGTATGGTTAGTAAGAAAGTTGTTAAGAATGAAATGAGTCAGCTGAGCTCTTATTGTTGTTATTTTCGAATTTAAGCTAACCCACTAATGTCCATTTACACCAACAAGGCTTAAATTTTAAGCCAGGCTTAAACAAAAAAATGCAAATCGGAATTTGACAGCAATGTATTGTAATTCATTTGACATTTGATTTCGATGCAATATTGTCAATTTAAGCCGAGTTTAATATTTAAGTTACGTTTGTGCAAACGGCCATAAGTGAAATACGTGTAATTTTTATGTATGTATATACAGGGTTAGTTAAAAGTACGGAGACGGCGATTTATTGTCGTTAATATTCATTTTAGGAAATTATGTTCATTACAAAACTTTTTTAAGAAATTTTGATCTACATTTGAGAATACTTGAATTTTTTTTTTTCTTCAATTGTTTTTGAGTAAATACTTCAACCGGTGTTTTCCTTGTAAAAATGTTATTAAAATAAATTGAAAAACAGAAAAACAAACATACTGATGTAAAGAGAAAAAAACGCTCTTTCGAATGGTAGAGTAAAATTAATAGGTTCCCATTTAAAAAAATTACGCGCACAAGCGTAACTCAAAAACAATTGAAGAAAAAAAAATTCAAGTATTCTCAAATGTAGATCAAAATTTCTTAAAAAAACTTTTTTATTGAACATAATTTCCTAAAATTTCCTAAAATAAATCGCCGTCTCCATACTTTTAACTAACCCTGTATGAATATAGCAATACTTATAATCATTATACAATGCTACTGAAAAAAACCTAATTCAGAGTAGGCTATGAACACTGAAACATATGTCTGATCATTATTCAATTCAAAAGTCATTTCTATTTCTAAGATAACGATTTAGGAAGAAAAGCTTTGATTTCTTTAGATAACATTTTTGACAATATCTCGTGTTAAATTGACATTTAATTAAGTACTTTCAAATTGACATACGTTTTTTTTTTTCATGGCTTACTCCGAGTATAATTTTTTTGTATACACTGCACTATGAGACTGAAATATATCATCATCAAATAGCAGCCATGTTTGAAACAAAAGAAAAAAGGATGATACATTTTATTTATCCTTATTCCGTTTTATGTATTAAAGGTATTGTTTTATCCTATTTATAAAAAGTTGAAACGCAATTTAAAAACAGAATTAGGGGATATAAAATGAAACAAATGCTCGATGCATTTATTTCTATTTTCGTAGCTGAAATTTTAAGTTTATGAATACATTTTTAAAAATTGCAGGAAAATGTTAGCTATTAATTCTGATTGAACGTTTTTATTTTAAATTTTTTTGACAGATTTTATTGACATATGTTCGTGCTATTATGTTTTGTTCCTTTTTATTTTTTCGCTGCGTTTTTTCCGGCGGACTGCAGCTTTATTGAATTTGCTACTTTATTTATTATTAATGGTATATATAATTTCATTTGTCAGGGAAGGCTGACGAATAGATGAAGTAATGTATAATTTACATGCATTATTTATTAGTAAAGAGTGAATATTAGAATATTTTTATAAGGCATGCATTTTACAGGAAAAAATACATGAATTATTCACATATTTTAATTAAAAAGCTTTTATTAATAATAAATAATTCGATTTCCACCCTTACAATAACAAAAAAGACAAGAAATTTATCATGAAACACTTGCTACACACATATAATTCCCATAACACATACATTCCACAATACATATGTTGTATATCGTAGGAAAATTAACTTTTCTCGATGGTTTTTAATTTGTAACCCCCATATTGTGGTAAGATTTAAAAACTGTCAAAGTTAACAATTTAATATCTGCTGGCCTAAAAACTACCAGAGCTGTCAAATTAATAATTAATAACTGTCAAAGTGTCGAAGCTATCAAATGAAATAATAAATCATGGCTCGAAAACGTTGTCTGGTTAATGTCATTATACGAGTACACTTCATTTCACGTAAGAAAATAGCAGATGGCGCTTGAGAGCCGACTATTTCTCCATGCATTAAATATATCATTTAAATTCGTGAAATCAATAATAAATATTTTTTACCTGTAAAATGTACGAATATTAAAAATTAAATCAAAATATGGTTAAAAATCATTTAATTCTGTCGATTTTACTTGATAATTGACAGCTGACAAGTAATATTATTTTTGCTTTTATGAACAGGATTAGCATTCTGACCAATTAAAGGGCAGAATTTATATCCGTATCTAAACAACGCTATTTTCTTAAGTGAAATGAAGTGTAGGTACATTATTTGTGTGTTATTACATTTTGACAGGAATTATATTTTAAATGTAAGTATTACATTTTCGCAGGAGTTCCAGGTATTACAAAAATATTATTTTCTGAATTCCAGCAGTATTTAAGGTATTACGAAGTAAATAAATAAATAAATAAATATATCATATTACCCATTTCTGGGTGTGCCAGTATCTACAACACATGTAGACATCAGTAATGATGATATATTTTACCGTGTGGGCGCTTACCAGGCGTCACCTCACGGGCACTCATAGCTGGCGTGTAGAGTGCACCACAGGGGTCACTTTTGTGCCATTTAAAATTGGAAACATTTGGCGTCAGTCGGGATCGAACCCGGTACCCCTAGGTTCGCGACCAGACACTCAGGCACGCGGCCACGGGACCCCATAAAGTAAATATAAGGGAAAATTTTATATTACATTAGATATACTGTTTGAAAAGGTATCACATTTGATATTGTTTAAAGTATGCAAATAGGCAAACATTTCTATTTCGCAAAACAAATTTTACGGAAAAGAATAATTATGTTTTTCGGCCAATGCTTCTCGAACCCCAAGTTTATTATCTTAATTGAGAAAATATATTTTTCATTTCCTCATTAGTTAGGTTATGCCCATTCAACCATCTTCGTAGCTCTTATAGTTCTCGAGATAGCAATGGGGGCCCATTTAAAATTAACAACCTGTATAGAGATACATATAGGTAATAGAAAATATTTATTCTGTGGACACTTTCGCTGTTGTGGAGAATGCACCCCAGTTCAAAACAATTCAAAATAACTGCTCATTTTAACGTTTATTATCCTTAATTTGTACAAGCAAGAAACGTAATCATCTCTCCAAATTTTGTGTCTTCTTCCATCTAATATTCGTATTCTCCCCCATAGGCGTAGCAAACGGGTAGCGCGGTGGGTTTTAGTGGGGCTGAGTCGTCGCCCGTAGCACTTATATAAAATTATCGCTATTAAAACGAGCATTAAATGCCGAGGCAAGCTCGCATCGCGCCGTACCAGAGCGAGTTATGTATTTACGTATGCACTCATTAAAAAACAAAACTGCCTTTATATTATAAATGTTATAGATTCTCGCAACCATGTTGTATAAGATACTTTGTAAGAGATGGATCGATTCCTAACACCGAAAAGGTTTATCATAATTTTATTTTAGCCAAATGGGATAGTTCACTATATTCTAAATATCTAAAATGTTACAAAAATAAAACCATCAAAAAAATTCTACTTAACTTTTAATAATTCACGTCACTTTTTGTGCCTTCCTCGTTTTCAGGGGTTGATGACCCCATTGTCCACCCTAGTGCCACCTGCCACCCCACCTAAATTTAAAATTATCCCTCGTATTTTTATGAACATACACATGTTCGTTATATCGAAATATGATGGGGGACGATGACGTATCACCAGCCGTTTATTAGGTTAGCGGGGCGGAGTGGGGTGGCGGTGAACCCACCCCCATCAACTCGATGACGTCGCAGTAGGCTATGATGACTCACACAAGACAAAATATATAAATTAAATATTCATCAAATAAATAACACACATACATTTGGGTGGATATCTGATAGAGAGCTTTCACACCCCTTTTAGGGTGGAATTCGTGCCCTTATCTCTTGTTAAACTATCTGATAATTTAACTATGATTCTGAATTTTAAGCTCTACAACTTTTATTTGAAACTTTTTTTCCGTAAAACAATTAGGGAAGCAGGAAATTACGAAAGTATGATTTTATATGTTAAATTCCTATTTAAAAAAAAAAGAATTCAGCTCCTGAATCAACCTTTCGGTCATCAGATGCCGGCTGTGCCCAACTAGTAACCATATACGCGTTTCGCCGTTATTGCAGCTCATCAGCGTGGTGTAACTACCGTCTCTTTGCAGAGACAATCCACCAAACGGGCATGACGAGAGATATACATCTCACAAAAGATAAATGACTTAAGAAGTATTTAAGTACAAATAGAGCCATCTACCGATAATAACCGAAAGGTTGATTCAGATGCTGAACTCTTGTGAAACATGGCGAGTGTTTTCTAATTCTTTATTAAATTCCTGTGTTCAAGTATTCGAGTCAACACCCTATATGTATATTTTATTTTTTTTTAATCTCGATGGATGTACATAAAATAATTAAATAATCATGGACTATCAATCCTATAAGTATAAAGATAAACTATATAAAATTAATATTATTATTAATATATGCAGTAATTTTTTTTTGTCTGTAAGTTTTTCTAGTTACCTTTCGTTTACGGTAAATATATTCCATTTTATAATATCAAAACTCCTCGAATGTAAAGTTTAATGTATTTTTAACAAAGTTTGCTAGATTTCTCAAAACTTATAATACTTTTTACGCCCCAAAATAACAAACAAAAATGTTAAATTTTATGAAGGCACTCTCCGGTCAAAATGAGTTGAAAATTGTATTTAAACTTTGAATATATCGCGAAATATTTATGCCAGAATATAGTAATAATAAAAATGAGTTTGAAAAAAGTCCGAAATTTTTATGAGTCGCTGTTTAGGAGTGCGGAACCGGTCCGTGGAATAAGAGTCTTCGCCATATCGTCAAGACTTACAAGGACAACTGTTATGTTCATAGTTACGGTTATTATTATGATTATTTTTATTATATGTAATTCAAAGTTCTAACGATTATTGTTATTATTATTATACGTCGGCCGGATCTACTTTATTATACTGTTATTATTACTATTTTATATTTTATAAATAACATCCACAGTTAGAGACCATCCAAGACTAAATCAACGCACGCTTTTATTGCCAACTTTAATTTTTGTCATTTATGTCGACCAAAGTTTGGAGTTTGGCTTTTTATTCTATACAAGTATTCGCGTAAAGTTTTTCTGATAAATAAGAATTGAAAATGTTCGTTTGCTGAGAGTTTCTTGTCAATTTTTATATTTTTAAAAGTTTGTAAGTATGGATTTGTTTGTAAGTTTTAAACTCTTTGTACACTAAATAAAAAACATATTTATATACAATATACAAAACAACATAAGTATTTATTCAATGTTAATATATTTTAATGCAGTATCAGTTTACGTATGTATTTATAAAAATAACAATTCAGAGTTAAGCGAAGATAATGCATTATTTATTATATTTTTATCGTATTCTTATTAAAATAGATATTTTTATACGCTTTGTATTTGTTCAAATAAACTTCAAAGACGGGACCATCTATTTACTAACTATCTAAATAATTAAAAACAAGGTTACTTTCTACCATTTTTGAGTTAAATTTTTTAATGATACGATATAATATGTTAAAAGTAATACTAATTTTTTTTACTTATAGCTATTGTAAAGGCATATGAAATTGTTGTGATTACACTTTGAAGTCAATTTATAAGAAGAAATTTAAACTTTGCTCAATTAGGAATATTCTGATCTTTTTTCAAAATTTTCTTATTGTCTTAAAATATATAAATAATATTCATAATTATTAGAATTTGTGATTATTTTTTCTTTTAGATTGTTTTCCTATTATTCTAATAATTATTGTTTTTTTTTTTTCTGATGATTGCTTTAAATCGTATATTTTTTGCTTCAAACTTGTACATAAGAAATAATTGGAAAACAAACTTAGTACTCAATCGATGCAGTTTTTTATTCTGTACATTTTTACCTCCCGCCTTGGTAAAGGGGTATAGAAATCGTGCTAAAAATCGCATATCGAGATTTTAGTAAATGTCCACGTATTAAGGACTTTTTTATCCAATTTTAACATTTTCAAGATGATGTCTGTATGTGTGTACTCGTATGTGTGTGTTGTGTGTATGTGTGTGTGTGTGTGTATGTGTGTGTGTGTGTATGTGTGTATGTCTATGGATTTTGTCTACGCTATAACTCAAATATTCTAATATGGAAAGAAAACCATTAGATTTTGGTGTAAATTATTTGATGATGTGTGGTACTCACTCCAGAACAGCTTTGAGTGCATGTAGGTAACGCCTGGTAAGCGCCCTAAACTGTATAGTTTATGTTTTTTAGATGGGTAATCAAATATTATCGAAAAGTTTTACGTCAACAAAATATAAATACAAAATTAATAAAGTAATATTAAAATGTGTAATAATATAATTACCAAGAACTAGTCGTATATGACAAATTCGTAACAATGATAGCTATATTTATTTATTTAGATTTATCTTTAATATTTTACAATATAACTAATCTATGTACATATATAAATCCCATTGTAAATGAAATCAACGTTATCAACCTCTTATCAAAAAGGCCGACATATCTTTGTTCCACTATTAAATCCGACACTATGAGTGTAATTGTAGAAGTAATTAAATATATTCACATGTTTGCGTTTATCTTTGAATATGTTATTTTTTATATTGAAAATGGCCGATAAGCGATGCGTGTTTTTATTTTGTTTATTTTATTAAAATGAAGAAGTTTTAATGATGTTTGTTTTTATAGGAAATATAGAAATTGTTTTGTTTGTATTCAGAACAGGACGGTACTCAAACATTTTGTTGGCTCATGCATAGACAAATAAATATGTAGAAAATTTATTTTGTCTGTATGTACCAACACACACACTAAACTGCAGAAGGCAGATCTGTCATTTAATTGCATTCCCTGCTTTCTCTGTATAGTAACATAATCTTACTGTTCCTTTATCATAAATGCTACTTTTATTTGAAATAATGAAAACTTAAAAATATAATTTTATTTAGGAATAATCTTTATTAACTATTTGGAAAAGAGTACCACTGTAGAAGACAGACCTATCATTTAAAATTTTTAAAAAAATGTATATGGGTGCGTTAATATATTTATAAAATAATAGATTATGCTAGCTAATGATGTATTTTTACGGCAGGAAGTGAAAATAATAATAGTATTCTTACAATATGTGAATATATAATAAAGAATAATGAAAATAATAATTAAGTGAGTGGGGTGGATGACCTAATGTGCCTTCCTTTTTCGGAAAAAAAACCTTCTGTACGCCTATGTGTCCATGCTGATGTTAATGTAGCATTCAGCCTCCTACATAGTCATGCGTCATACTATTAATTATATTATTTATTCTTTGTTTTTACTCTATTGGAATAATTATTTTTGACGTATTTGTTTTTAATTACAAATTTATTCTGATACACTCGTCAGAAGAGGTTGTTTACTTATTTTTACCTTAATTATTCAAAAGAGTAGTCATTACAATACACTGTAAATTTGGTATATATTAAAATAACCATATTACGCAAGAAATACGGAACCAACATTTATATTTTTGAAGACTGGCGATCTTAGAGTCATCGGACATTACAAAACAAAATTTGTTTGGATAACCACAAATACTTTCACATGGTTTATTTTAAGCTACCAAAATTTGTAATAATAATAATACATTTTATAATGCACGTAATTTATTAACTCGAGTATTTACAGTAATAAAAAAAAGTCTATTGTGGCCAGCACAATAACTCTCGCCATTTACATTTTACAGTTATATAAGTATCGTACATTTATGTACATTTCTTGTGCACACAAAAAATTGTAATTCTTTTATTCTATGTGTTCCTAAATGTCAGAGATTGTTGATTTTTGAAACTGACATTCTGATATTTTTCTGTCAATTACAAACTATATTACAAGTGTGCGATTTATTACATCATATTATCCTTCTTATCTCTATAAATAATATAATATAATAATGTATAATAATATAATAGTTTTTACATGATATTCGTATTATTTCTATTCAAAATCGCTGAAAAGATAAATTTTTGAAATGATTTTTTCTTACTATTTTCTTTCTAAAAATTGTTTTATTTGCTTAATAACTCTGAAAATTAGTATAATTATGTAGTTATATTCATAAAATCGATTGTTGATTTTCCCAAGTTCGTATCACAAAAAGACATCCCCATGGGGTCCCGTTGCCGCGTGCCTGAGTGTCTGGTCGCGAGCCCGGGGGAACCGGGTTCGATCCCGACAGACGCCAAATATTTCCAATTTTAAATAGCACAAAAGTGACCCCTGTGGTGCACTCTCCACACCAGCTGTGAGTGCCCGTGAGGTGACGCCTGGTAAGCGCCCACACGGTAAAATATATTGTCATCATTACCGATGTCTACATGTGTTGTAGATACTGGCACACTCAGAAATGGGTAATATGCCGTGATGATATATTTTTTTTTAAATCCCCATTTTTGGCTAAAAATTTGAAAATTTTCAAAAATCCAATTTTTACACTATTAGATACTTTTAGTGGTTTAATATCACACAGACACAGACACACACGCACACACACACACACACACACACACACACACACACACACACACACACACACACACACACGGATATCATCGTAAAAATGTTATAATCGGATTCTAGGGACTTTAAAAAGTGCTTATTCACTAAAATATGGATATGCGATTTTTAGCATGATTCCAATACCCCTCTTAGTGAGATGTAAAAATATATCTATTCAAAATGGCCGCCTTTAGTTTAACACAAACTGCAAGACAGTCTGGCCATTCTGCTACGGCAGCACGGACCGTATCTATCGGTAGTTCCCTGACTACGGAGGTGAACCAAGAGAACATTCTAGAATAAGTTGTGAAACTCCTGGCAAACACTGGGTCTTCCAGCAGGATTCAGCCCCGGCTCACAATGCCAGAACGACGCAGGCCTCGCTACGGGCCAATGTTCCAACCTTCGTTGCGGCCGAAGACTGGCCCTCTGGCAGTCCAGACCTCAACCTTTCGGACTACAAACTGTGGTCAGTGTTAGACGAGAAAACATGCGCTAAATCCCACCTAAATTTGGACCAGATAAAGAGAAGTTTGAAGAAGGCAGTGAAGGAACCACCGATATATACGGTCCGGCCCGACCATCTTAAAGCTTGTCTTAAAGCCATAGGTGGCCATTTTTAATAGATCATTTTTATACTTCTGCAAATACTTGAGTCAATAAATTACTTGCAGTACAAAGTGTAATATTATTTTTAGAAATTTTTAGCAGCCTATAAACCATATGACAGAATTTATAGCAGGACTGTAAATATTCACTACATTTTTAATTTCGTATTTTGTCGTTTTGAAAGGAGTTATTGCGAATTTCGTCCTCTGTTCATTGTGCAAGAATCGTTCCCGTGGTTTTAATTCATTAAAAAAGTAAACAGCAGAAATACAAACTTTTCCAAAAACATTTCTCCGCGTTGCACATAAATTTTCTATTAAATTACTTCTTTTCCTCAACTCTGGATAACATCTGAGAGAGTGAAACAGACTGAGGGTTAGACGAAGATGCAGCGACCAAATTAAAATGAATTCTATTTAATGAAATTAAATAAATAACGAATTCATTTTCTTTATGTATATTCAAGAGATTAATATCTTTGTCATAACACAGACAGCGACTACGAACGGCACGGCGTCCCTTGTCAGGCGACGAAATAAAAATTATTCTTTAATAAAAATCAGCCGAAGGCGAATAACAAAAAACACAGCCAATTTACAAAGTTTCACAATGAATTAAAAAGCACTCCACCCTGCCTTCATATCGCTTTTCTTCCTCATTCCTCCACACGGCAAGATATTAGAGAATAGGGGTGCAGAAATGATGTGAAAACATTGAAAATTTCATAAAACGTAATCACCTATAACCAAATTTAGAAAGAACAGAATGCTACAAACAGCAATATACAAGTATACTATATAATTTATTCACGCCGACGTTTCGACTATACAATACAATAATAGTCTTCTTCAGGGCTCTACAATATGATATAATAGTATATTATGTGGCAAGTGTTTGAAGTTGAAATTTTTACATGAGGGTGGAATGTAAAATACGCTTCACACACGTGTTACATACTATACTTTTTCTACGACCTTACAATAAAATATATTTTTTCTTCACATTGTCATTCTTTTAACGTAAAGCCTCTGTATTATTGACTTGTGTAACCATGGTTACCAACGTTACGGGTGTTTAACAGGTTTGTTTTATTAAAATACAATTCAGTTTGTAATATTTAAAATAATGAACGGTGCGTGAAATGTTACTTCACGCGCACTGTGCGTGAAGTAACACTTCACGCACTGTGTGCAAAAAATCAAACTTCATACATAAAAATTAATACGTGAAGTACTCACTTCACGCATGGGAGTAGAAAAATATTTTATACCTTACTGTGGTTATTTGTAGTTCTATGTTTATTGTATTCATCCAAGACAAGTTTTTATTTTTTTGACGATTTTCTCTCTATGTTATGCTGTTTTTAACTATTTATTTATTTATTTATTTATTCATATTTATTTATATTTTTAAATGTCCGTGTTATATGTTCCGTTAACCACATGTGATTTCTTTTTTCGTCTAGACCATTCTGTAAGTTTGTATTTTATAGTTTATGTAAGTTATAATTATTTTGTGTTCGCATGTTACTATTTCGCTTTTGTGTCATATTGTTGAGCCCTGAAGAAGACTATTGTATAGTCGAAACCTCGGCGTGAATAAATTTTATTAATTGACTGCAAGTCCGAAGAATTTTTACTTTCCGTATCTACCTCCATCCCAACACAGTCGAATATTGGTTTTTTAACTTTAATACTATATAATAATAATAACATACAAAATACGCATTAACCGAGGCGATCATATCCTTCATTTGACGAATATTTTTTCCCACAGAGCCAAATTTTCAAATTTATAATATTTTTAAAATAGAAAGCTATACTCAATTAAGTTCAGTGATTGAGATTATTATTCTTGGTGTAGTAATTTCGGAGTTACATTTTGAATTATATTGCTGCGAGCGTTTAAAAAACTGTATACCCTAATTCCAACAATGGTGAAAAATAAATGTACTCGGGCTATATTGATGGGTTAGTATTGATGTATTTATTTCTAAAGTCCCGCCGTGAAAAAAGCGTATTTTTCTGGCTGTACATATTGTAGTTTTGCTCGTATTGTAATGTCAGCAGTACGTTATTTTTTCGAATATTCTGATAAAAATCGCTAAATATATCAGATTTTTGGATTTTTTGTCGCGGCAGTCCGAGTATTATTTATATTTATGTGTGTCTGGGTCCGAAATTGATATCCGAGCTAGAAATGTATAATTTAAATCAAAATGACAAAAATTACGGATTCTCTAAACAAGGGGAAAAAATCGCATAAAAAGTTTCATTAAACAGTGATTCAGAATGAAATATATATGTAATACACGTATGAAAATATGGCAGATCGATACAGGGACTCGCGATATAAAACAACCCTCTCTGCGGGGAAAGGGGTGCGGTAAGGGGGGCGAAGCGTCTGCAGGGGACGCGTCTCAAGCGTCGCGACGAACACCCATCTCTAATTTGCGCCAGACGATGCAGCCAATTAAAAACACACACTGCACAAAATGCATTCTTTTCACACATTCATATACGAGTATGAAATATCCATTTCTGGGTATGCCAATACTTTATTATATTTAGTTATTAGAATTGTTACAACTTACAGCGTTTTCCATTTATATACATATTTAGTTTTGCACTTAGTGCAGGTAATGACGTCATGCCCGTAACTAATTGTTACAACACATGTGTAATGCATTTTAAGTGAAACATGTTACAAAAGTCCACTGTAAATTTGTTAGCTGTCACTGTCAAATAAAGAGTTTGCGTAGCAATGCATATCACTACACAAGATTTCGGGCTGTGAAGACTTAAATTTTTTACATCCATTTGACAGACTTCGTTATAAGTTATACCAATTTTTTGGAAGTCAAAAGTGTAGGTATAAAATAGATTAGTATAAACTAAAATTGGCTGTCGGATAATGGTGTCCTCCAATCTATTTTATTTTTATTATTATTATTATTATTATTATTATTTTAAATGAAAGTTAGTTTAATTCTGAATTGTCCTTAGTTTAATTGCATTTAATTTTTAAAGTCAATATGACGTCACGACGACACTCCTATCTTTCTCTCACTCCGCACCATACTACAATAGGCTGCAAGAGAAAGGTAGCAATAGTGTGACAGTGTGACGTCACAATGACACAATAAATTTCAAATATCCCCTAAAATAATTATTTAATTTTTTGTCGTAACCGTTATTTATTGAGTAGTAATTTAAGTACATGGCGTAGTTTTTGTTATTTTTTGTTATGGTGGAGGACCACCATTTGGGACGGATCACGTAAGACTGTACTGTTAAGGAACTTCGGTTGTCGAAACCACCTTTTGTTCGATAGTGCACTCTGCCACGCAACCGCATTAAATGATAAAGGACAGACTTAGAAACATAATATATTTTTTAAATGATTACATACAATTGATAATTGTTATTGAATAATTGTAGCACACAAACATCCTGTCCAATTGTAAATACATACATATGTACCTAATATTTCCTCTGTTTTAATTACTGTAAAAACTACGTATTGAACTAATTCCAGTACTTATTTACCATTCGTATGCATCTGCTCCAATTGCAATTGCAGTCCTCACACTTCAATTATTGCAACTTTGACATTGCCGACATGAACATCATTGTAATTGCCTTATGACACATGCTTTCGGAAGTCGCAACTGTTTGGGAACTGTAGGTACACCACATAATGATCCGAGTGGTCCAGTTAAGATAAGGGAACACTAAATGCAATTGGCAGGGTTTCAAACTACCCCGATATATGAACGAGGGGTCCTCAACAGTTGTACAAATACTATTGGAAGGGTGGGGAACAAATTTTGAGGACCGCAGGTTTGCAGCTTTCATTGCAAGTTTCTTTTTACTTCTACAGGACCGACAAGCGTCCTCAATAGTACAAATACGAGGTAGTGTCAAAAAGTACCCGAAATCGTTATCTAGAGCCAAGCAGGTGATACCTGGCAGGAAATTTCTTGTTCTTAGGTTGGCAGCCTCTACTAGAATGTCGAGCCGCCAAGTACCCCTTTTAGTTACTGTCTGTGAAAGTTGCAGGTTGTTTCTTACAACGCATTTCTTTTTTTCGTTCGTCGATTTTTGAAATATATGAGAGCAACGTGCAAACATTAAATTCTGAATTCTGCTGGAGAAAATACCATCGAGACTCTTCAGATGCTAAAGAAAACAAACGAAAATAAAGTGATGAAAAAATGACTACTATCCATTTCAGAATTTTAGTCAGTTGAGTTTGAAGCTTATTTTTTTACTGCTTTCGCGCTAGAATGCATGTTACGCTTTTATAATAAAACAATTATTAAAATTAAATTAATCAATTTCAAATAAATATTTATTAATATTTTATACAAAAACTACATTCTGAATCAGCATGCCAAATATCAATTTGTAATCGCGAAAAATTTCGGTTTCCAGATTTCAACGGAAATATCCATTTTGACCATACCTGAATCCATTTTGACTAATTTCGTCGTGACGTCTGTACATACGTACGTATACCTATCTCGCATAATTGAAAAACGGGAAGCCATAGAAAGTTAAAATTTTGTATTTAGGACTGTTATAACATCTAGTTGTGCACCTTCCTTTTTGGTCATTACATAACTTTCGGAAGTGGTACTTTACTTGAAGCCTACAATAGATTTTAATGAAAAACTATATTAAAATATAATCCAAAACTTTTCAAATTTGGTATATAATACTTTTATATCAATGGGAATAACATAATAGATTTTAGTTAAAATGGTCTACCCGGAAGTGGTACTTTACTTGAAGCCTATAATAGATTTTAATGAAAAACTATATTAAAATATAATCCAAAACTTTTCAAATTTGGTATATAGTACTCTTATATCAATGGGAATAACATGATAGATTTTGGTTAAAATAGTCTAACCGAAAGTGATACTTTACTTGAAGCTGTTATCAGTTTTTCTTTTAAAAAATGGTGTTATTTTGATTTTAATAATAAATGCTTCCAATAAAATTTTTAGAGAATTGAATTTTGCGTCGAAAACATCAAGTACGATTAAATTAGCTCTTTGTATAAGCGAGATATGTAAATATAAAAATTATATACTTTTTGGTTTCTGTGATTAAGTTAGCCATGAATTAGGACAAAAAAATAACAAAAAAATAAAGAATTTAATGTGAATGTCAAAATATGTCAAATACGTGCAATTTTATGATTGGGTCTGTTATAATATATATTTTAATTATTAACAAAATATGTATAGTGTAACAGGCGTACAAGGAAGTCATGTGGTGTCCACATTAGATATTTAATATTTAATTATTAATAGAAGCTGAGATCTAACACTTTTATTTTTTTAATTGTTACAGACAAAATATAAATAAATCGAAAATAAATTAACGTTCAAATTATTCACGAAGCCTATGGTTACAACATATAAAAATTTTAATTTTTTCCATTCGTACATTTGAATATTAGACATCAATGAAGTTTTTTTTAAATATTGTCATTATTTTTATATTATTTACTTTAAAAATATGATTTTTTTTATTATCGGGGAGTGATTCACCACGAATTCATTTCTCAAGGCCAAACTGTAAACAAGGAACGTTAGTGGAGATCCTTCAACACCTACGATATGCAATCTGACGAAAACGTCCTGAAAATTAGGCAGGAAACGACAGGTTTTGCTCCATGATAACGCTCTGATATATCTGTCCCTGATGGTGAGAAACTACCATCCTAAGAATAATGTCACTACTATGATACACCCCTCCTATTCTCCCAACCTTGCACCAGCCAATTTTTACCTGATTTAACGGATAAAATAAAAATGATGGGACAACGTTTTGCTAATTAATCCAGCAATTAATATAAAAATGTTGCACCTTTTTTCAATAATATTTTATTGACCAATTCCGGGAACATTTTGACGCTGCCTCATATATCGTCATATTTATACCGTGCGTGTTTAGCACGCGTTGCCACACGGATACTCATTGCTGTTGTGGTCAGTGCACCACAGATATTAGTTTGAAAGCATTCCAAAAGAAGATTGGTTCTATTCTGAATATGTTTAAAATAAAATTCTAAGCAGCGTGCCCTCGTATTAAAAATGAGAATAAAGCATCATTCTGCAACATTTTGCTGGCCGCTGATTTCAGACCACTCCACATCCACACACACACACATGACACAAGAGACTGCTAGAGTGAGAAAGCATCCACTATCGTCATCTCTGTCTTACCACAGAGTGCAATGAGCGTGGGTGTGTATACGTGCGCTATATTAGCACCATCTCTTGATATTAACAAGTATTGTGACGACGCATTTGAATGCACATTCATCGGAGTAGGCCTGCGTTGGCTACGCGACTCTGATTTGTTCTTCAAACTGCATACAGACGATGTTGGTTTGGTTTAGTTAGTTGAATAGTACTTGGGCTTATTTTATGCGCGTTTTTAGTAATTAAAATCTACCGAGGACAGTTTTTTGTAAGAGATATAAATAAGAATAATGGAAAGGGCCAATTTTAAAATTGCAACGCGCATATGAGTATGAGACACATATTCATATTAAAATATATGTGGAAATATTCTTCACAAAATATTGATACTACACAATTGTCATACCTAATACGTATTTCCCGTGGAATTCCTGGTTATATTTAATGCTACGTATAATGGTAGGTCTTAATGTTCCAGGTTTTTTACCTCCCGCTACCCTTGGTAAGGGAGGTATAAGGATCGTCCTAAAAATCACTTATCGAGATTTTAGTAAATGACCACGTTTTAGGTCCCTAGAATCCAATTTTAACATTTCAAGATGATGTCTGTATGTGTGTATATGTGTATGTGTATGGATTTTGTCTTCGCTCTAACTCAAATACTATCACTCAGAAAATTCTGAAACCTTGTATTTCTATCCTATTCTAATATGAAAAGAAGCCATTAGATTTTGGTGTAAATCGGATAACCGGATATGGCACTTTACCTGAAGGTCATAAAGGTTTTTTTCTTCAAAAAATACTATTAAATGCCATTTTTTCGCATTTTATGTCTTATGAAAATTAAAGATTATTGAATTTTCTACAGGAATACATTTATACTTTTTCTATATATTTTACAGATAAATTTTAAAATATTTTTTTTTATTAGTCCCGAAGCCTAAGATAAACACAATTCTTATGTTACACAGTTCATATTTCAAATGAATACAACTGACAGTAAATGTCACTGTCAAAAAACTAATCACTTCAAATTAATAATAGTGACATTTTAAAAAGAAAATAGTAAATAAAGCAATAATTTTCTGCAATGGAACAGTTTGTAGCGTTAGTAAATACGTAGGTTTGTATTTAAATTAATAAAAATTAAATAGCGGGAGGTTTTGTGTTGGCCACATCAGATTTTTTTTTATACATAAAAGTAATGCAGATGGACATTTCGGGAATAAATTAGCCCATCATCCGCATTTGTAAAATTTATTATTATAAACCAAAATGGTACAATTTATTTTAGGTTTTACATTATAAAATCTTATTTTAAATCCAGGCCAGGCTCTATTATTAAATAACGATGAGAAAAGTGGTGTTCACCATGGCGATAGAAAAAACCTCATACCTATATAAGAATCCCTAAATACCTATACTTTAAATTCTCCAGTAATACCTGGAATTATTGTCATGTGACACCTCCTTATTTTATTCGTAATACCAAATATTTCGGAAGTAATATCAACAAATCCTGATATTATCGAGTAATAGTACCTTGAGAATTCCACAAACTATACCTAGAAATTTTTTATAATAATTTAATATTTACATTCGTAATACTGAATATTTAGAAGTAATACCCGTATTTCCAAGATATTACATATATAGTATGTAGTAATAACATAACACATGCTGTATTTTATTAAATAATATCTAGATTTTTCAATAATACGTGGAATTCCTTGCCGAGTTTTAACATCCGAAATAATACCTGGATTTCTCGAGTAATACCCAGAATTCCTGCAATAATGTAATATCATATTTCTTTTTCAAGTTTTATATTAACATTTGTTCCGTTCTCAATATTATTATCACTTTTTTCAGTAAAATACTTCATTAAATATAATAATAAGTTTAGTTATAAAATGTGAAACAACTATAAAACTTTTCAACCATTTTGCATGCAATGGGGCGTTTTGAAACTTCCATAAAACCAATAATAGTTACTATCATAATAAAATAAATATATTAGAAGCCACATATTTAATATAAAATATTTTCCAAGGCTCGTATTGTATGCTGCAAGTGCATGTATATAAAAGGGTTCGTGTATAAGGGTAGCCTTGATAATGTGTGGCATAGGGGTTGATTTTTGGGGTGGTAAGTGTGCTGGTACCCCAACCACTGACAATTCGGGGTGATTCGCACTGATTTAAAACGATATTAGAGCCGTTATATCCAGAAAAGGAGCAATATCTTCATATTTTTTTTTAAATATATAAATTTATATAACTCAAAATATTAGTGAACTGCACTGTTTGAGTATAAAATGAACGTATACCCAAATCATTCAAGCAGCCAATGCACGTCATCACTTAGTGTAAAAACCTTAATGCATTAAAATCACTAATAGTGAAAAATGAAATAAAATTTCAATCATTTTTAACCGTCAAAAAGTGTATAGCCTTATATAATTATTATTATTAAGATGAATAGTAGAGCTCATTACTTATCGTATATGACATAAATAATATATAAATAATGTACATCAACGTCATATTATTCGTTTAATTGTTGCTATAGTTGGCAACATTGATAATTTGTATGTTCATACTGTAAAGTTATTATTTGAAAAATATTTGTATTGTGTTTGAAACATTTTTGTGCGTTGTAAAGGCCTATTTATAATAAAGTAATGTTAAACGCAACGCAACGACGCAACCTGACCGTTAACGCAAACAAAAAATCTGTGAATCTGCCAAAGGTAGCACTTCTAATCAATCAGAAGAATTCGGTATATTTCTTGGAAATTTGGCTCACTTTTATTTATTGTCTTTATATGGCATACATAAGTATAAATAAGGTTAGTATTATAAAATAATTTAAATAGAAATGGACAGAGACGAAAATATAGCATTTATTTTGTAGATGTGACAGTTCATTACCATGTCGATAATACAGATGGCAATCTGTATAACTCCTTTCATAAAGATTTTAAAACCTCTGCAAACGTACCAGTACATGACGTCACACATCTAGTTACTTTTATTCAATTTTTATTAATGACGTGCATTGGCTGCTTGAATGATTTGGGTATAACATCTACGCCGTAAAATACTTAAAAATATTATTACTGCATAACGAATACCGATCGTTTTGAATTTATGAAATTTCATAAAAATAATGGAGGATCTCATTTGGTATATATTGGAATAAAAATGGGACATATATGATTTAGTGTTTTTTTTTTTTCAGTTACGTTGGTAGCGCTTCCCGTTAACAATTGAAATTTCATATTTTGACAGTTTGTGAACTGGGTGTTGTGAAACAATGCGCTTATAGATTTCAACGACGACTTGTATTTTTATAGACTTATAAAAACACCGAAATATAAAAATGTTAATTTTATTATTATTTTCGGTATTATAAATACATATATGTATAATGTGAATTTGTATATAAAAATGAATAAAATATAAATACTTAGAAATATATTACACTTTTCTGTAGTTCAACGAAATTTACATAAACATATACGATATATTTTATCGAAATAATAAAAATTAATTTATTACAAATGAAATAATTTCTTATAAAATTAGAAAAGAATAGTTGTAGATTCCTTTTAATTTAAATACTTCAAATGTTTTCCAATATAAATACAATTATTTTTCAAATAATTTATTAAGATAAATTTATTTTAATTTCATGCATTTTACCGGTAAACTGTTTGTTGCATTGAATACAAATATGTTCCCCATTAGTAGAATGTGTAGTTAGCCTTATGTATTCCAAAGTCTTCTGCGGCATTAAAAGACTGATTACAATCTCTACATGGAAATACCAGTGGTAGCGGTGGTGCCATATCTAAAAAATTTGTAAAATCCTAAAATCTGCTGAATTCGAAAACTCAGTAGATGTTTGTCAACAAAAAACACTTCACCAAATTGTCACTGCTTTCTTCGTGTCTTGTATATGTTTTTGAAGCGATGAATTTCCAACAAATTGCTTATCGTATTTGTTAGAAGACATTTAGTTGGACAGGATAATTTTTAATTTCATCTACCAGTAGTTCCGAGTCGAGGATTGCTTGTACTTAAGGCAAACGATCATAATTCGCGGTATTAATATTTTTAAATACATCCCTGAATCCTGTTGCTAAGAACATTTTAAATGCCTCTTTCTATTCCAGTGATTTTGACTACAATTCTAGTATTCTCTAACGAAATACATAAAGGTCAGTTTCCTTTCAAATTCAAATCATACGACGAAGTTATGGACAGAAACCGTACATATATAAAATAATGAAAACGTCAACTTTCATTCCCTAAAAATACTATACATATATTGGAGTAAAAATGGGGCACATAATGTGCCAGTTTTAAATATATTCCATTCACATTCATTCATTGCTAACTACGCCAACTGTTCTAGTAACCCTTTCACGATAACTACTCTTCCCCGAATCCCCTCCCTCCCTCTTCCCATGAAGGGGTGGTTGCTAACCACTAGAGTACCATCCGAACCGTTAAAAATGCATATACAAAAATAATTAAAATATTCTCGCGAGCCCCTGAGTTCAGTGGCGGCGCGAGGGGGTATCTCCCTCGCTCTCATATTTCAAATGGTTATTTTTATTTGTCAGTCAACTCCCCACATGTGCTGGTTGAAAAATGTTTAATTATTTTTACGTTTCATATATCGAAGTGGGCTGACCTGGGCTACCCCCTCCACCGCGCGATATTTCATTTTAAAAAAGGGAATAAAATATCTCCCGCCATGCATGGGCGCCCGTGAACTGGGAGCTGGCGACAATGGGCTGCATCTGCCCAGGGAATTTTTTCTCGTTTTGTGTTAGTTATTAAATTTGTAACGAGTGGTTTCAAAGATAGAAATTACTCTATAACTTCACATAAATACTCGAGAATAATAATTGATTCTTTACAAACTACTCGTATATTATATTAAATCATAATAATGTACACAACAATAATAATATAATTTGCAGGTCTAAAATAAAAGAGTTGTTAACTGCAAGTTTTTCGTAAAATGAGACTACATTTCATCATCCATATTCTGCCTCTTTCTGATATTAGTTTTTAGATAATGTTGTCCATTTTCTAGATAGTACAGAAACAAAATTCTATCTGCCAAAAATTGAGTCAAACCCCTGTAAGAACGAAGTTCTATCTGCAACATACTTGAAATCAAGTATTTAAATAAATAAATAAATATAATCACGGCATATTACCTATTTCTAGGTGTTCCAATCTGCTTTGTCACAGATATCGGTAATGATGATGATATATTTGTATCGTGCGAGTGCTTATCAGGCGTCACCTCACGGGCACTCATTGCTGGCGTGGAGACTGCACCACAGGGGTCACTTTTGTACCATTTAAAATTCGAAATATTTGGCGTCGGTTGGGATTAAACCCGGTTCCCCAGGTTCGCGATAAGGCACTCAGGCACGCGGCCACGGGACCCCATCAAGTATTTGCAGAGCCAAATAGGCTAAAAAGTGGTTAAGAAATAAGCGTCGAGAACCGCAATGCTTTGAAAATAATGATAGCTGTAATGAGTAAGCAATAGCAAATATACTATAAAACAATATTAAAATTAAATTAGATTTTTTTCTAATGGAGAAATTTATAATTTCTTTTATTTATTATTATTATTATTATTATTATTATTATTATTATTATTATTATTATTATTATTACCGACGCCAAATATTTCGAATTTTAAATAGCACAAAAGTGTCCCCTGTGGTGCACTCTCCACGCTAGCAATGAGTGCCCGTGAGGTGACACCTGGTAGGCGCCCGCACGGTACAAATATGTCATCATCATTACCGATATCTGCGATCGATAAAGCAGATTGTGGCACACTCACAAATGGGTAATATGCCGTGATGATATATTTTATTATTATTATTATTATTATTATTATTATTATTATTATTATTATTATTATTATTATTTGTAGCGCATAAATTTATTATTTTCATGTTTTATAAATAAAAATAAATAATAATTTTCTATGTCGTACTTTTTTCTTTTTAAATATGTGCACATAGAACTTTGATCCCGTGAAAGAAGTGAAAAATTTGAAGTACATAGTTCTAACTGTCTAGGTTTTCGTAATATTTTTTTTTCGGTAACTAAGCACGCCATTGTAATTTTTCTTCCATGTTGTTCTAATACAATAAAATCCATTATTAGAGTTAATAAATGTTAATTCGATAAAAATAATGTGCTCAAATAACAACAATTAAAATTTCAAATCAGTTCCTCGCCATATTACTTTCTTATAGTTACAATCTCGTTATTCTAGATCTGCGATATGTGACCCCTGTGGTGCACTCTCTACACCAGTAATGAATGCCCGTGAGATGACTCCTGGTAAACACCCGCACGATACGAATATGTCATTACCATTACCGATATCTATGAACCAAGCAGATAGGCATATAATGCTGTAAATACTGAAAGTATATAAATAAATAAAATATTTAGAAGGACCTAGGAGTAACACCTTAGGCAGAATAAAATTAATAAATTTTCCAAGCAGAAAATCTTTTAAAATGTACGTGAAATAAAAGTAAAACATTGTGTCGTGCTATGTGCGATGCCCCGTTTGACGGACGGCACTGGAGCTGTACATACGTCCAGTTACATAGTCCAGAACGCCATCACATATTTATATCCGTGGTGGATTGCTATTGTTTTTTTTTATTATTCAGTTTTTTCGCTTTTTCATTTATTTTTTCAGCGCTCATTTTTTTATTTTTTTCCGTGTTTTGTTATTTCGACGACGGACGAGAAGCGAGTTGACAAAAAATTGCGATTTCTATATTTCATGAAACAGAATGTGATTAAATATGTAAATCTTCGCAGCAGCAGTGGCGTGCGAGGGGGGTCATTTTGTTGCAATTACACTGAATTTCTTTTTAAATTGCCCGGTTATTTGTACAAGTCCAACTTTCAAATGCAGTAGCTTTAAAAACACAGCAAGATTAATGTACTAGAATCTAGAAGCTTGCAACTGCATTTATTCCTATAATTTTAATAAGAATAAATATGCTAACGGCCCGTCCCTAATTCCTCAGCGAAATAAGCCAAGCAGGAAAATATATGTAGCTTAATCCTTAATTTAAACAAAGGGACGTTAAATGACCGATTGTGTTCCTGACAGCCCGGGTTCGTATCCGATCCTTAATGCAAAAACATTGCATTGTTAGGATTTCGTAATGTTAATAATATCTGCATTACTGAGCCTTGTGGACGTAGTACTTGGATAAGAGACGGACGTGTTTAAATGAAATTTTTTTGGTAAAATGAATATCCAAATGAATCCCTGTATTTCTGATCACAAGTACGAAAGTAACTAATCAAAACAAACTTACACTGAAAATTTTTTGGTTAAAAAATTATCAAATTAAATCCCTTTATTGCTGACCACGTGTGCGAAAGTAACCAATCAAAACAAACTTACACTGATAATTATCCTAAGACAATTATCACTTATGTCACTAAGTTGCTAAGTAACAAACATTTTTTGACATATAATTAAAGATTAATTGTTTTAATTTGAAAATGTCATTTTCACGCTGTCAATGAAAATGACGATTTAATCAACAAAATTATAGAAGAAAACATCAAAAAATACTGTATTAAATAAAAATCTAAATATGGAGAATATTTATGGACTTGTATGTCTTATCTTCTTCTCTTGGTCTCACTCAAAGAGGTCTCATTCTCATTGCACACTGAACATATTCATAGTCACATTCACGTTCATATCTACTAGTGACATCTACTGGGATATGTTAGACACAAAAATTCTGTCAAATACATATTTTAGACAAATTTAATGTTAAAACTGCAAAAAAATTTCTCACCGAATACCCCTCGATCATTGATAAATACTTATAATTTTATCACACTTCCTCAAGCACGTTGCTTTTAGGTAACACCACCTCTGCCTTCGGCGTCGGGCTGTTACCAAGCAACGCGCTTTCGGTAACTGTCATAAATTTTTTTCGTGATTATCAATGTCCTCGGGATATTATAGCTGATAATAAGCCAATTATCACTTTCTAAGTAACAAACACTTTTTGACAGTTAATTAAATATTAATTGTTTTAATTTTAAAATGTCATTTTCAGCATATGTCAATGAAAATAATAATTTACTCAACAATGTTATAGAAGAAAACACATCAAAAACTAACGTATTAAATAAAAAAGTATAATGGGGAAGTTTAGCATGGTAAAAATTCTACATAAAATACTATTTTCTCACAAATATAACACAAATGACTGCTTAAATTGAAATTAAAAATTAAAATTATTGCTCCATTTATTTATAATTAATATTTTTTGTATGCCATATCTTCTTATTCTATTTAATATTAAAACTGCAATACTTTTTCTCACCGAATACCCCTCGACCATTGATAAATACTTATAATTTTATCACAACTTCCTCAAGCACGTTGCTTTTAGGTAACGCCCGCCGCCTTCAGCGTCGGGTGGTTACCAAGCAACTACATTCTATACCCTTTATTTTGTTACAATGAATTTTTTTCTATCTTACTGTTTTGCAGAATGTTTGTACAAAAAAATGCAGGGATATTATTATATCTTTTTCTTTATTTTCTCTGCATTAATCCCGTTGTCCACCGTGTATATTTCAGGTCGGGAATTCAACCCTGTGAGTCGAGTTTTGTGTCTATAGCTCCACTTATGTTGTACCGGGTTGTCAGAGCACGATTACCACTCTGTATTGTTATGCGTTGGGTGTTGTGTTGTTGTAGTGCCGTTGTTGCGATATAATTTGGGGTTTGTTTTGTATAAATTGTTGTGTTTATAACGCGAATATATTAGCTGTTGTTATTAGAGCGGTATAGCGGGTAGCAAGCACAATCCATTACCACGGACCGACTATCGATATTATTATATATCGTGTTATTTATGACTAAATTCTTTGCCCAGTGATCTATGGCCGATAATCTGTTTTGCTAATTAATTGGCTGAATTTCAATTAGACCTAGCACATGAATTAGCCCTTATCAAGGGCTGGAAGTTCTTTTTAACCACGCGAAATCGAACGCAGATAATCGAAAGAAATATTGGAAAAATCTGGCACAGAATTTCTACAAAAACAAAAATGTTCATCGACAGGATAAGGTGGCTTAATGCGAGAACGACCAATGTTAAAATATGTTGGAGCTGGCATTTAATTTTTATTCATTTAAATAAATACGTACAGGTTATTTAATGGATACGGGACACTTCGATTATTTTCTTTATTATTAGGATTACAAGAAAATCGTCCACCTTGGATCAAAAGTTCAAAAAATAAGTACTTTTCAGTTTTTGGCCATTTTCTCGAAACAAGAATAAAAAGTTAAAGCTCGTAATTTTTTGTAAAACAAGAGTTTTGTTAAAAAATAGTTAACTAAAAGAAATTTAAGGCGATGAAATTCCTCTAAAACATCTGCAAATCGGCTCAGTTCTCATTTTTTCAAATAAAGTTCTGATACGATTTAAAATAAATAATATTATGTATTTAATACGTGTTGAAATTCTAAAAGCTGTCAAATTAATTTCTGGTGACTTAAAAACTGTCGAAGTTGTCAAAATAACACCGTCGAATTAATTTCATGGTGATTTAAAAACTGTCAAATTAAAAATCATGATTGAGAAACGATGTCTGGTAATTTAATATATTCACTAAACAACATTAATATATATTAACTAAGTTGTATTTTGTATTGTAACTAAATTGATTATCACCAGTTAGCTTCAAATGACAAATAGGTAACTGTTTAAAATATTTTTAAGCCTTGGTTGTTCGCAATTTGGCAAATCATTTAACAGGCGTCACCTCAATTAACCGTTAGCTGTTTTGGAGAAAGCACCCTGCATAGGGGCGACTAAGGCTCGCCTATTCCTATGGGAAACGTACGCTCGGGCATTATCATCCTAGTCTTCCTATTCTCCTATCAGCACCATTCGTGCACCATCGGCTGTGTCCGCCACCACTCGGCGTCCGGCTAATCAGACAATATGGCGACAGCATCCGCCATTACTAGGCTCATCCGCATACAAACGCAATCAGAAATCGGAACAATGGTCATCAATTTATGATGAAATTTACGTAGTGCATTCAATTCATTACGATAAACAATTGACGGCTGTGCGAGCCGGCTGACCTACCTGCCTCCAGAGAGGGAGGGAGTGGGGGTTGGGGAAATGCTGTGGGGTGGGGGTAAGTGCTATGCAACCCCCTCAGACATATATCACCGAGATGAGAGGGACACTGAATTCATGAACAATTGAATCGAATGAGGACGCGTGATAAATGCGATTAATTGTTACCAATACTTTACATAACCTCAAAAATGAAAAGATGGTGTAAAGTGTAAAGCAAGCCCTACAAAAAAAATGCGGCAGGTGTAAATAGTACCCGAACACGACAAAGAAATTAATATTAGTTTTTACCATTTTCTAGTAAAAATAAAACTATATAAAACGTTAAGAAGAAAAAACTTTGTGGTTTTTTAAAGTATTCATAACTAGCCAAAATACACTTCTTCTTTCGTTGGAACCACTTTTCAAAACATATCGAAAATTCCGTTTTTGGAATCTTGTCCATCAAAATTCAGCAACTTTTCATTTTCAAAGATCCAAACACTTTATTTTTGTTTAGTTTCGGGGTCATAGTTGTATACCCTTATTGATATAAAACACTTGTTTTGAGGCCCCCCGTCAAACT
Organism: Ophonus ardosiacus; assembly: GCA_943142095.1. Taxonomy (NCBI): domain Eukaryota; kingdom Metazoa; phylum Arthropoda; class Insecta; order Coleoptera; family Carabidae; genus Ophonus; species Ophonus ardosiacus. Next base: position 42,377,730 of record OW964827.1, read on the forward strand.
GGTCTATCATAAATCCGGACCAGTCCACAAGTGCTTGTTTTTGTTGTGAAGTCAGATGTGGTATCCACCGCGGAGAATCCAATGAGCAGTCCGTTCTGAATCTCCCAATGTGTAATATTTCAGTTTTTCTTTATTAAATTTTCATTAGCCTTAACATTTTCTAAGCAAACAGCTTCTACAAGTCTTTGTGTTCTGGGATCATTTTCTACATTTAAATTCACGATACCAATAACTACCGAATGATAATGACGGGGCAGTATCACCAAAAACCGCCATCAAATTTTGATGACGTTTCTCGAACGATAAGTTTCTTTTGAAATCATACAAAGTCGTAGCAGGAAATGCTATTCGAGGCACTTCCATTCTTATTCTCATTTACTTTTCTTAAGAATAGTAATTGCTATTTTTAGTGACAAAACTATTACTAAAAAAATCTGTTGTGGCCAGCACAAGACCTTCCGTCAATTCCATGTATTTTGTACAAATCCCATACCAAAAGGTCCTTGGAACAGATTCTATATAATATAATGTAAAAACACATACTATTTTTTACAAATTCCATACCAAAAGTTCATTTGAAAAGGTTCTATAAATCCAATAAAATTATAACATAAACCACTAAGTAATGTCCTTCCACCTTCTCTTTGGCCTTTCTCTGCGTGTCACTTGCGAGCAACACTATGACATACCAATTTTAGATCCTATACTTTTTTCCATATTTGGTTTTGCACTTGCAACTGACATCTGTCAATTAAATTTTTTTGAATAATTATGTCAGCTGTTTCCATGATAAATAGCAAAGCTGACTAATTTTGAAAATTAATTTCTTTATAACGCTTTAAATTTACATCTATTGAATATGAAGGAAAATGTATATTCTTTAATATACATAATAACAAAATGTCAAAAAATAATATTTACCTGCGTTTTTTTAAGAAAAACTGTTAAAAACTTCAAATAAGGGTACTTCCGGTGGATCAATTATAACCAAAATCTAATCAACTCTTCATATGGATGTACAGAAGAGGAATACGAAAGAATTATAATTTTTAGAATTGTAGTATTGGAGTTATCGTCGGAGAAAAATTTGTCACACACGAACACACACACACATACATACATACATACATACATACATACATACATACATACATACATACATACAGACATCATCTTAAAAATGGTATATTCGTATTGTAGGGACCGTAAAACGTGCTTATTCATTAAAAACTCACCACCGAATTTTTTGACCAAAGACAATACCTTCCTTACCTAAAGGTGACGGAAGGTAAAAATTAGATTGTCACCGCCATCAAAGGCCTACTTCTAAAAACTTTCAGTACAGCCATCGTACAAGTAAAATGGCCAGTGTATCAAGAAAAAATCATGCCTGTATTGCAATAAATAATTTTGCATCTGCATCTGCTATTAGAATCCTTTATCTTGGCTATTATAAACTGTTGTACAATAGTAAATATCTTGCAGTGTAATCCAGTAAATAACTACTTTGCGAAACATCCATTTAAATTCCTGTAAAAATCCAGCGCGTGATAATATAATTCTCGCATTCCTTTCTGACTTAACGTTCCCTCTAACACTCCTCTAAAACACCGCGGTTTATTTATACGCAATAAGTGTCGTATATATAAATAAAATAACTCTCTTATCATTAGATTAAAATATAATAAATAATAAGGCAGGCGCTAGTAAGGCGGCTGTGCTTCAACTTCAACTGTTCGCAACGCCCGAAGCAGATACGATCGAGAGTGGAACTACTACTAGACGTTCGGAGTAACGTACAACTTTCTTATTGATTCTCGCTTGTTCTTAATGGAGATGTGACAAGTGAAGGTTGTTCATTCATTCATTCAACGTTTTTTCTTTTGTTTATCAACACTTTTTGTTACTGCAATTTGTATAAACTTCAGCAGAAGCAGATATACTAAATTTTTTTATAAAGAAGTTAAATAATTTCTTCAAGAAAAGTAAGTTCTTCACACTACAAATATATTTTTTCAACTACCTCGACCAACTCAGTCTCTTCATATGTACACTATCCACGCCAGCAATGAGTGCCCGTGAGATGACACCTGGTAAACGCCCGCACGGTATGAATATGTCATTGATGTCTATAAAGATCTTGGAGTACTTTTTGACAAAAAATTCACCTTTGAACCTCATATTAGAGATATTACTACCCAGGCTTTCAGAACTTATGGTTTCATTTACAGAAACTGTCGTGAATTTTCAAATATGTCTACTTTATATTTATTATTCTTTACACTTGTTCGATCTAGATTAGAATATGCTAATATTATTTGGTATCCAATTTATAAAAATCAAATTGATATTATTGAATCTGTGCAGCGAAAATTTCTCAAATTCATTTATTATTTATCACAAGGTCATTACCCATGCAGAGGTTTTGAACATGACCTCTTGTTACTACAATTTAATTTTACATCCTTGCAAAAAAGACGTTTCATAGCCTCTGTGAAATTTTTATACCATTTAATTCAAAATAACATTGACTGTCCCTGGCTACTCAAGAAAATAAATTTTTATGTACCACGCTTACATTCCCGAAAAGATAATACGTTTTATTGTACAAGACCACGTACTAATTTGTTAAGAAAATCTCCAATTAATATTATATGCAATAATTACAATGAAATTAGTTCTAAATGTGACATTTTTGTGGATAGCTTATCATTTATTGTAGCCATCATAAATGAAACTATTTAATGAAAACGCTGTATTGCTAAACTCTTGTTATTTGTATAATGGTTAATGTTTATTATTTGTAAATTTCTATATTCTCTCTTATTTGTCTTTGTATTTTCCTGTAATTGGAGGTTAAACCTGTTTGGAAATAAATATATTATTATTATTATTATTACCAATATCAAATGAAACCTAAAGTGGGATCTCATACGAAATTATAGTTTTCATTTGGCCGGTTGCACTAACGTAAATTAAATATTAAACTTGGCTTAAATTAACAATATTGTATCGAAATAAAATGACAAATGAATTATATTGTATTGCTGTCAAAATTTTGATTTGCATTTTTTTGTTTACGCCTAGCTTAAAATTTAAGTTTTTTGACGTAAATGAGCATTAGAAATTCTTAGAACTAAAAAAAAAAAAAAAATCTGATGTGGCCAACACAAAACCTCCCGCTATTTAATTTTTATTAATTTAAATACAAACCTACGTATTTAGTAATGCTTCAAACTATATTATGTTCCATTGCATATAACTATTGCTTTATTTACGATTTTCTTTATTATTTAATATGTCACTATTATTAATTTGAAGTGATTAGTTTTTTGACAATGACGTTTACCTGTCAGTTACATTCATTTGAAAAATAAACTGTGTAACAAAGGAATTGTGTTTATCTTAGGCTTCGGAATTAAAAAAAGAAAAATGATTTTTAAATTTATCTGTAAAATATATAGAAAAAGTATTAATGTATACCTATACAAAATTCAATAATCTATAATTTTACAATGACATTAAATGCGAAAAAATGGCATTTAATGGTATTTTTTGAAGAAAAACCATTATGAGCTTCAAATAAAGTGCCATTTCCGGTTATCCGATTTACACAAAAATCTAATGGCATCTATTCCTATTAGAATAGGGCAGAAATACAAGGTTTTAGAATTTTCTGAATGATAGTATTTGAGTTAGAGTGCAAACAAAATTCGTACACATATACACACACACACACACACACACACACATACACACATACACACATCATCGTGAAAATGTTAAAATTGGATTCTAGGGACCTTAAAACGCGATCATTTACTAAAATCTCGATATGTGATTTTTAGCACGATCCCTATACCTCCCTTACCAAGGGTAGCGGGAAGTAAAAAATAAAGTTTAATGTACATAATAACGCAACCCTAATGATACCACCATATTCTTCTACATAAGGTACCGAAAAAAAATTGTTTATAACAAGCGAAATACGAGGTATTTTCAAAATAAACAAAAAAAAAATTAGTCTGTGATTCAAAAACAAAAGACAATAATTGAATATTAATATGGCAACTATCAATTTTGTCTTAAAAAATTGACTAAGGAATGTGCTAACGGTTTTGTTCTATGGATCAAATTCAACGCAATTACTTTTGATAATATTAGAGGTGATCAGTTTTTTTGCCGGTTATTGTATAATAAAAATCATTAATCTTTCACTATAATGAATGTAATACCTTTTTTATAAATAAAAGTTTTTTTTAGATTCCTCATTATTTTAGTGACCGGTTATTCTAACCGATTTAAAAACATTGTCATTAAACCGGTTTCGTTCTAACCGGTTTAATACTTAAATTGATGTAAGCCATGCTTGTAATTTTTTAAATGTATATTTTATGTGTGTAAATATTTATGTAATTCTTTCGAAATAAATTAAGCATCTTGTATAAAATAAAATATAGAAGATTAGCGTAATCGGCTTATTTGAAACCCTGGTAGTGTAATTAAAAAAAATATTTAAAATATATAAGCTTAATTTCGGCCGGAAAGTATGTCACCCTTCTTGTGTTAATTGCGTTTATCTCAGGGTATATTTATTTATATTCCCTCGTCAACAGATTTCCTAAATTCCAGTAAAAACAAACGCAATACGATTTCCATTCTTGTAAACACAAATAACAAAACACGGCAATCCTTTTAACGGCCCGTGGTTGACTGTCACTTGTCGAGTAAAGCCGCCTCTGATCCCTGAAATCATCGCGGCTTTCCGTTTCGAGACGACACCTGCGCACAGCACAGCCCTCTCTACCTAGAGTCGCCCCGACCCTTGTTTTGTGATTCTTTCACAACAGGAAAACAACACTGGCTGTGGATTAAACGGATTCGAATTAACCGAGGCTAAAGAGGACAAGCGTTTTTACAAGGAATTATACATGTTTGGAGATGATTGAACTTGGATTTTAATGGTGGCAAAATATAAATAAATTTAGGGAACGAGGGATTTAAAACCAACAAGAAACTTTCAATAATATAAAGATATGAAGATACAGGAATAACAGATATAAAAAAAAACATGTTTTTTCAAAAACAAATGTATTTGAAAAGTAGGCAACAACTCTGGAAAAGCTATTAATTCAATAAACCATAGGTATCTACAAGATTCTGAAGGCAATTTAGTATAATTTACATTAAACATTATTATACAGGATGTTATTTAAGTAATCTGCCATACGTCACCACTTAATAAACAGGGTTGTAATGTATCATAACCTGCAATCATTTTTTTTCTAATGTGTTTGTAGCAGCTTTAAAAACACTTTAAAGTGGACTAATAAGAATTATTTATTTCAATAAACAATAATTTAAAAATCAAACAACACTTGTCATTTTTTAAGGTTTGAAGTCATAGGCGGAACATAGATATATAATTTTTCATTTCATGACAAAATTTATTATAATAAATGTTCAAAGTGTCCGCCATTTTGCTGAACACAAGCTTGTAAACGTCTCAGCAATGAAGCCTTAATAGAAGAGAAGGTAGCATATCCTGATTATTCCTTATTGTAAATGTTGACGTTTCAACCAATTGACTAATTTGTCGAGTGCTTAAGTTTTTGCTCATCACGCTGAACGGCATTTCGATTAGGATTACATCCCAAATCAAAAATATTTTGTTGTACTGTACCAAATTCGCTGAGTCTTTGATGTACTTGTACAAATACTTTTCGGTTAGGAATTCTTCTATTCGGATATAACTCCCTGTAGCGCCTCACAGCGAAAGTAACAGGCATTTCTGAATATTTCAACAATACGCCACTGATTCAAATTCAACGTCAGTTATGACAACCAGGAAATATTGTTTCTTTTTTTTTTGAGCAACTTGATTTTTAGATTTTAATTTATTAAGGAGCTGCTTCGTGATAGGTCAACTTTACAGCCCCATAACTTTTACAATTTAGCAGATTTTACTGAATATATTTCAGATTATAACTTTTTTTAGCTCTCTTTATCATACCATGAACTATGGCAGATTACTTAAATAACACCCTGTATATCTATTCACACAGAAAAAAAAAACATCTAAATTGTAGTTAAATTTACTAAACAAATCTTTAATTTTCAGCCTACTAATATGTTTTCATTAAATTATCTAAGTTGATTTTCTAAATTTGTAATAACAAATTATAGTAAAATAAAATACAACATTAGATTATTTACTTACCTAATTCATTAGATAAATTACCGAAAAATTGTAGAACAGAAATAATGAAACCAAAATATAGTAAAATTAAATAAAATAAGTAATGAAAATAACTATTTGCATATTTAAATTAACGATTTTTTACAAAATATTTATTACCTATTTCGAATTAGTTAAAATGCTAAATTAAGATTTGTAAATTATACAAAATTATTAGACATACTGCCTAATAAAGTAATATCTAAAAATAATTAAACAAAAGTTCAATTCTTTTTTTTCTGTGCAGTGCATCTTGTGACAGAATCCAAGACTGTAACAAGACGCTTAGTGTAGGATGGAACGTTAAAGCTAAAGCACTGGGTAACTGGTATCCCTCTAGATGAGAAACTACCACCAGGTAATGACCAGAAATGGTCCATTTGGAAAACTTTAAATCGTCTACGACGTCAAGTAGGAAAATTTAGGGATACTACTTAAATCCCAATTTATGTCATTCTGGCCAATAACAAACAATGGCCCACCTGTTCACGTGCGTCATCTTAGAAGAGGAATGCACGAGAGAAGATCTGGCTAAGGCAATGCCAGTTGCTCTAAATTGTGCAATTTTGTGGATGAGTACAATTTAGCTACGCCACTTCTCTGCCAGTTTTTACGAACGATTTTTGCTCTGGCATGCAGGAGAGACTCTTATGAGAAGATGCAGCCTCGCCGACCTATTTAATGTCGGGTGATGTATCACGCTTAGTAAATTATATAATAGGCCCCTAAACCATAACAAAAAATAAGAAAATATTCACTTTATCCTTTAAATACTACTCAATAAATAACGATTAAAATAAAAAAAAAAACATTAGGGGTGCGGATGACGTCACACTATTGGTTTCTTTAAAAGACAAATGCAGCTATACAAAAAACAATCATGACTTTTTGATACCACGAATTGTTTCAAAATTAAACAAACTTTCATTTAAAACTATTTAAAAAAATAGTTTACGGGCCTATTACTAAATTTGACGATGTTTATATGAGTTTACGCATACATGCATATCATAATTCATTAAGTATATTCAAAAACTTACTAACTTGTTACTTTTTGTCTAACTGAATTTCTCACTAGTGTCTCATTATATACTAACAATGTAAACAATAATCTATTGTTGTTTGTGTATATATTTGTTACTTTGATTGCTACTACTCCTCGATAAACTTTGTATTTAATTTGTAATAATTTTTCTAACCCTCAGTAATTGGGACTTTGAGTGGTTTCAAATAAATAAATAATTAACATAAACAAGAAATTAATAATAAAAACAACAAGAGCTGAGCTGACTTACTCCATTCTCATTAATGTAGTCCGGATGCGGTATTTCGTTACCGAAAATCGGCCAGTTTAATATATAAGGAATGAAAGATATTTGTTGTGTGGTTAGTAAGACTTGTTGGTTTGGATACGAAAAACATAAATAAATATCTAATATTTTCGAAGGCAGTTCATAATTAAAAATAGTATTGCCCCTCCTGTTTACAACCTAACAAAACTACAAACAAAAATTATATTCCCGTTTTTTCCATGTCGATTAAGAGAAAAACAAAGGTATAAATTAATTTCTTTGTTAATTGTTTTGTATCGATGTTGCTTTAATTCATTCATAACAACAAGCTATCGGATCTAACATGGTACGTCTTATCTTAAAGACGTGTATGTGTAGTAACAGTACAAATGATACCGAAAACTAATAAATATTAAATCGATACAAGTTTCGTAAGTCGTTACTTACAACATACGCCCACTGCCTCCGAATTTAAGATCAGAGAGAGCTGAGGAAGATGATAAATCGACCCTTCCCAAAACGAACCAAAAGGATTTTAATTTTAACAAAATTCACAAAAGTTATTTTTTTTATTTAGTTACAAAATTGGTCATTTATATTAAAACTAGACCTTCAAACTGTATGAAAAGAAATATAAAACTTAAAGAAAGTTGTTTGTAAAATATTCGAGTTTCTAATACCATTAACACCGGGTGTAACACGAAATTTAACAAGGGAAAACAAATTTCCTTGCGCAAAAGTGGCCTATTGATTTTAGATAATAATGATTCTAATAAATGTTGTAGAGAATTAAATTCTGCATCTTACCCCAGAATCACATTTTATTTCGTTCGGTTCTTAATTGAAAAAATTTAATTTAAAATTTTATAAAAGTGACTTATTTATAGTGGTAGCCAAGGTATTAAACTAAAATTATTAACAAATATAATGCGTGATAGTATGAACAAGTGATTAATGGTGATTAGCTAGGAGATGACTAGCAGTGTTTTAGCGTGTCAATCGTTTTTGGATTATTTTAGAGAAAAATACTTCAAATAAAAGTTGTGTACAATTAATTTTTCTATAACTGCTATTTGAAGTATTTTTCTCTAAAATAAAAAATAAAGTCAAAAAATAATACTTAACTGCGTTTTTTTAGAAAAACTATCAAAAACTTCAAATAAAGGTGGTGGATCAATTATAACCAAAATCTAATCAGCTCTTCATATGGATGTATGGAAGAGGAATACGAAAGAATTATAATTTTTAGAATTATAGCATTGGAGTTATCGTCGGAGAAAATTTGTCACACTCGGACACACACATACAGACATCATCTTAAAAATAGTAAATTCGAATACTATGGACCCTAAAACGTGCTTATTCATTAAAAACTCACCACCGAATTTTATGACCAAAGACAATACCTTCCTTACCTAATTTTTAATTTAAATACATACCTACGGATTTACTAACGCTGCAAACTGTTCCATTGCATAAAACTATTGCTTTATTTACTATTTTCTTTTTAAAATGTCACTATTATTAATTTGAAGTGATTAGTTTTTTGACAGTGACATTTACTGTCAGTTACATTCATTTGAAATATGAACTACGTAACAAAGGAATTGTGTTTTTCTTAGGCTCCGGGACTTGTAAAAAAAAATTATTTTTAAATTTATCTGTAAAATATATAGAAAAAGCATAATTGTATTCCTGTAGAAAATTCAATAATCTTTAATTTTCATAACGACAAAATGCGAAAAAATGGCATTTAATGGTATTATTTGAAGAAAAACCACCATGAGCTTCAGGTAAAGTGCCATTTCCGGTTATCCGATTTACACCAAAATCTAACGGTTTCTTTTCATATTAGAATAGGGTATAAATACAAGGTTTCAGAATTTTCTAAATGATAGTATTTGAGTTAGAGCGAAGACAAAATCCCTACACATACACACACACATACATACATACACACACACATACATACACATACAGACATCATCGTGAAAATGTTAAATTTGGATTCTAGGGACCTTAAAACGTGGTCATTTACTAAAATCTCGATATGTGATTTTTAGCACGATCCCTATACCTCCCTTTCCAAGGGTAGCGGGAGGTAAAAATAGTGAAGGATTGAATTTAAAATGTCGTTTTGGGACGGGCATATTTGTAAATGTTTTTCATCCAAGCTAGTCTGTAAATTAAGTAGGTACCTATCCCATCCCACATAGTGGCTGGGCCAGTCAAGTCAAATGACTTTTATATTAATAATATTTTAATCTGTTTATTAATTATTTATAATAGCTCTGCCTGGTGAATAATGAATAGAAATTATTCTTTCTGGTTTTTTCTTCGCTCTTGGATATTTGTATTTTAATAATGTTTGTAGTTTTTATGCTGGTAGGCTCGTATCATATTTAAATTAGCACTCGTTGGAGAAATTTACAGTACCTTTAAGCGGAATTATAATATCATGTGATCATACTGTATGATGGTATATTTAGTGTAATATTCGCGAATTTCAACGGTTACCATATGCCTCGGCAATAACACTGTAATAAGGAAAGGAAGTATGCTTTCCGTTTTAAATTGACCCTTAGAAAGATTATGACATGATATAAGGATTAAAATTATTATTATAATGAGGAGCGAACAACATATTAAATATATCATCCGATACGATCTGCTATAACTGAATTCATAATGAAGATACGAATATATGATGATATATTCATACCGATCTATCAAATTGTATAATACAGGACAGCCCATAAGCGCTTTACCGTATAAAAATATACGAGTAATGAGACAGTTTCACATTTGCAAAAATATTTTAACTAAATAAAAAACAAAAAATAAATAAAAATATATCATCACGGCATACACAGAAAAAAAAGAATTGAAATTTTGTCTAATTATAATTAGATATTATTTTATTAGGCAATATGTCTAATATTTGGTATAATTCACAAATATTAATTTAACATTTTAACTAACTCGAAATAGATAATAAATATTTTGTAAAAAATGGTAAATAGTTATTTTATTTAATTTTACTATATTTTGGCTTCATTATTTTTGTCCTACAATTTTCGATGATTTATCTAATGAATTAGGTAAGTAAATAGAAAATTTAAATAAATATATTTAGTTAATTTCTTTATTTATGTTTAGTTCAGTACTAAATGTAGTCATTTAATCTAATTTTGTATTTAATTTTACTACAATTTGTTATTACAAATTTAGAAAATTTAACTAAATCAACATAGATAATTAAATAATAAAAACATATTATTAGGCTGAAAATTACAGATTTGTTTAGTTAATTTAACTACAATTTAGATGGTTATTTTTTCAGTGTATTACCCATTTCTGAGTGTGCCACAATCTGCTTTATCGCAGTAATCGGTGCCTGAGTGTCTGGTCGCGAACCTGGGGGAACCGGGTTCGATCCCGACTGACGCCAAATATTTCCAATTTTAAATGGCACAAAAGTGACCCCTGTGGTGACGCCTAGTAAGCGCCCACACGGGAAAATATATCGTCATCATTACCGATGTCTACATGTGTTGTAGATGCTGGCACACCCAGAAATGGGTAATATGCCGTGATGATATATATATATTTTTTTATATATTTGTACCATGCGGACGTTTACCAGGCGTCACCTCATTGCTGGCGTGGGGAGTGCACCACAGGGGTCACTTTTGTACCATTTAAAATTCGAAATATTTGGCGTTGGTAGGAGCGAATCCGGTTCTCCAGGTTCGCGACCAGACACTCTGGCACGCGGCCACGGGCCCCATTAACTAAATGATGTTTTATGAAATATTTTTTATATTAATAAATAATAATAGTAATAATGCGTCATTTTCGTAAATAATTAAATAAAAAGATTGGCGCTAGAAACTAGAAACAGTCACGAAAAACAACTTCTCACATATGTGACGTAAAATTACATACACCACATCATGCCTAGCCAATAGAAAAACAGGTTGTATTTATAAATTCCGTATTATTAACATTGGTCGTTCTTGCACTAGGCACAACTTCTACGTAATATTCTTTTTTTAGTGAATTAGAGCAATTCTTCTAAAGGAAATTGCATGTATTTGATACGATTCGGTATACAATTAATTGAATATGTTTATTTTCTAATATACTGTAATTACCATGGTAAATATCTGCTATTACAGTTTCTGTGCCTGGTAAAAATTCTTATAGAAAGTGTTCCCCAAGACAATTTTCACCATACGACAGTGGTGATTATTTTTAATGCGTCTTAGAGTGTAATTTTATACGAAGAATAAAATAATAATAATATGTGTTACGCTTATAACTACTCGTATCTCGACGTTGGAAGTGCATATCTAGACTTAGTATGCGTTTTCCTATGGACTTTGTACAATTTGCATTTTTATAAACAGTAAAATATATTCTTAATAGTCTTACAATGTAACTATGCACCTTACAACTGAATAAATGAATGAATATAAATGTACGAGAAGAATTAGAAATTAAAATATTATTAAATTGCGCTTGTATATAGTGTTGTATATATTTGTATTGATAATATATGTATTATTATTAAAATAATCAACTTACAAATTAATGGCAGACGTGACGCAGGTTATAAAAAGACGTCTGACTCACCTGAAACACAAAATAATGGATTAGCTTAATTATGAATCATTTATTATACAGGATACAGATTGAAGAAACCGTGGTTCCAACATCCACACATACACACAAACACACACGCACACACACACGGCCATCACCGTAAAAATGTTATAATTGGATTCTAAGGACCTTAAAACATACTTATTCACTAAAATCTGGATATGCAATTTTTAGCATGAATCCAAGACCTCTCTTACCGAGAAGCATAAAGTGCTGTCTTTAGTTGCATTTTTACCTCTCGCTAAGAGAGGTATTGGATTCATTCGCATATCCAGATTTAATTGAATAAGCACGATTCAAGGTCCTTAGAATCCGATTTTAACATTTTTAAAATGATGTCTGTGTGTGTGTGTGTGTGTGTGTGTGTGTGTGTGTGTGTGTGTGTGTGTGTGTGTGTGTGGATGTGTGGATGAGTGGATGTGTGGATGTGTGGATGTGTGTGTGTGTGTGTGTATGGCTGGAGTTTGGACGGACGATTCCTCAAAAACTATAAGACATAAGACCTGTTTAACTATGAATTCCTCAATCTGACACTCCTGAGAAGAGCTGATAAGGTTTTGGTAACAATTGAACAACCGGAAGTAGTAGTTTTTAAAAGAAATTCTTCCAAATATTAATTTTTGAAAATTTTTGATATTACTAATTTTGAAAAACAAAATTCTACACCTGATACATATAAATTTTTTATCATATCTTCTATAAATTTAGAGATAAAGACGGTATAATATATAGAATATCGAGATATAACAAGTCGAGTAGGCGAAACTACACTAAGGAAACCAGTTGACAAATTCAAATGTTTATAACATAATTTGTAAATGACAGATTTCAGTGTCAAAAATTAACAGTTTTAGTGACATTTTGATAGCTTTTTCTGGGAAGTACATTAATCTTTCTTATTGTTTTATTAATTAAATATTTAAAATTATAGGTAATATGCATATATCAATCAGAAATATCGCCAATCTGGTTAATGAATTGGAAGAATCTGTGACATTTAGAAACTTCCTCATACAATGAAAAATAGATATAATTAGAATTATATGTGTGCAGAAGACATGTTAAATACAATAAAAAACAATATTTGGGTAAAGTTCTGTAATATTTTGTTATAAAACGACGGTTCGATAGCGAAGTGTAATACAATACTTATATAGCCTAATATGGAAAAGCGAGAGGTCTTATGCTGGCCACAACAGATTTTTTTGAGATGATCAATCGATTACAGTTAAAGTTTCATAAAAGTCTGATGAAACGTAATTTTCACGAGTACTACCTTAATACAATTTTCCCCCAATTTGGGGAATAAAGGCTTATTTTCCTTATGGAGAAATATAAAATAGTAATATAATAATAAAATAATGATAAAAAGTCGATGCGCGACGCTCATCCATGGCTCGAAAGATTGGATTTTAATATTTTATAAAGTAAATTATTCCTATTTAATATTTAATCGGTCGGCTAATTACTTTTGTAATTTTAATTACAATTATACATTTCTAATCGATTTTTAATGTGTTTCGCTTGAATAAAATAATTAATACTTTTATTACTTGTAATATATAAATAATTTTCTTGGAACGGTTTGCGTTGCGAAAGTAGTAGTATCTCGTTATAATTGTGGGTGTTTTGCAATGTTTTACACTATTTGTTGGTGGTTCTCATACTCTAAGTCTTTCGCAAGACGTGACACTAATATATACCTACTGGAATATAACTAATACTTGCAATCCTGTTATTAATTTTGGTAAAAATCTCTTAGTAGCATGTCGCACTCTTTAAATCATTTTGTAATGAATGAAAGTGACATTATTAATTATATTTGTAAGGTATTTAATTTTATTTTAAAAACATGTTTATATTGTACACGACGTAGTTTACCATAAACAAAAATTTTATGAGTTTGTGAATAATTGTTTTAAATATAATTCCTTGTATTTATTGTAAATAATCGTTAATTTTTTATTAGTTACCTTGTTTAATATAAATATGCTGATATAATAATACAATAATAAAGTTATGTATTTATAATAAAATCATGTTATTCAACTATACAATTTGCTATTAAGAAAGCAGACGCAAAATATATTACATTATTATTTTACAGTACCTTCCCAAAATTTAAGTAAAATTTCTGATTCCTAAAATTCAATGCACTTAAATAGTTCATTCGTGACATCCCTAATCAAGTGAGTCATTATATTTAAACTCATTAAAAAATTGTATTGTTACTTTATAAATTGATAAAAAAAAACAAATATATAGTTTACCTTTTTTCAAATTATTTTTTTATCGTAAGTTTTAAACAGTCATACAAAAAAGTCTCCGTACGACAGTAGTTTTAATGTATTTTAGGAAAAATAGCAGTCTAAAACCCAATATATTTAATTTTCTTTTAATCCAAAATAAAACGCAGTATATTACGTTATTATTAATATAAAATAAACAAATAATTTAATTAATTTATTTATATTGTGGGGTAAACATTGAAAGTATTCATAATTTCATGACAGAAAAGTCTCCGTACGTTAACCAAAACATTTAAATAATAAACCATTTATTTATGTTTCATAAAGAAATATAATATTTCGAGGGTTTTCCTTTGGTTTTTCCACCAGTAACTAAGCGATGAGTCATTGAATCTACCAAATTTTTGGTCACCGATGGCATTATATTATGCCATTTTACTGGTAATTAATTTTAAATTCTTTTTTGCGTTACATTCTTATTTATTTTAAGAATTTTCCGCACTTTCTCAATTTGATTAAAGTGCGGAGACTGTGAGGGATGATTAAGCATATTTTTAATATTATACAGTACGCATTCTCTTATAGAGCGAATTATTTGTCGAATTTTTTGGATACAGTAGAAAATCTAAAACATTTAAATGTAAGTTAAATACGACGGTGGCAGCTTTATGTCTATGGGCTATAGCTCCTCAGCGGGAGTACGAAAATTAGTAATTATTGCAACAATGGATAGCAAAGGTTCCCTCGACATTTTAAAAGCAAATTTTAAACAATGTGCCGAAAAATAGGGCCTTAACAGACAATTTTAATTTCGTGCATCAGAAAAATTCGACAAATAATTCGCTCTATAAGAGAATGCGTACTGTATAATATTAAAAATATGCTTAATCATCAACAAGATGGATTCACAGGAACAAACTATTTTAACTATATTAAAAAACATTACCTATTATTAAAAAATCATCTTGTTCATTAGCATCTAACAATTTCATGGCTATGAAAATAAAACTTTAACCTAAAATCTGAACTGATAATGGGGTCCTATACCATTTTTTTTTTCTATAAGAACAGGAAAAATAAGAATTTTAGTGCAAACGCGACTTAAAAATTTTACGTAATAAGCGAGATATGAATTTTTAAAGTTAAAGAATTTGTGCGTGACGTAGCAGGTACTAACAAGTGACAAACTGTTAGTTATAAAGGGAACAATTTTTTCATGTTTGCATAGCTGAAATGTTTGTAAATAAAAACTTATACGTTATATTCATGAAGAAATTATTATTAAGTATAAATAACGTAAATAATAACCTTTTTTCCTAATAAATTATAGAAGATTGAAACAGTTTGATAATATTATTACACAAAGCATGACGACGGATGGCGCCAGTGTTGGCCTGTTTGAAGTTTCAATATTAATTTAACTAATATTATTATTAATTTAATTAATATTACAAATTGATTTAATTATAAATATATTATTATTGTTAATATTATTAGATGTTATAATTAAACAAATTCATCAAACACAAACTTGTTAAATGTTTTGTTAGGTTATGGAACAACATGACATTTCATATTCTTTTAAAGGTGACCACTAAAGACGCGCGAATCTCTTTTTTAAAATCAGGCGACCAATCAAATTCTTAGTACCTAACGCGTCATACCCAATTAGTAATCAGCTTCAATCGCTTATAGTTTGTGACCTAGTCAATATTTAAAGAAATTTTTTTCACTAATACTCATTAATTTATGTATATTTTCGTCTTCTTATTTAAGATAGTTAAAAAATTACTATGGTATAGGACCCCATTGGTGAAACGTCAAATGACAAGCAGTGACAAGTCACGTAATAGATACTGATTGGTCAGATCCAGAATTCCAAAATCAAACATAAACCAGATAGAAAATTTAAATTTTAAATAAAAATTTCTAAATTAAATTCGTTATAAACCAGCCCTTACTCCTAACTCCATTCTTGTCTATATAATCTTCAAAATTTCGCTCCAATTTTGTGGAAAAAAAATGGATAACGTCATATATTCTTGGAGATTTAGCTATTGCATTTATGAGTCTGTAGAGAAAAGAAATAAATGATTAGTGAGCACTTGTATACGATTAGCATTAGCATTAGCTTGTTGGAATGTATGATTATAACAAATGTAGAATTCATTAAAACACATATAAATCTTCCTCCTCCCCATATATCTTGCATATAAATGCCGGCGTATAAACAGCAACATTTAATGAAAGAATTCTCAATGTTTCATAGCTTGAAACAAAGGTAATCATGCATAAAATCGCTGAAAATTGCAAATGACAAAAATAAATCATCCTTCTGGATATGTCCGCCCTTGTCCTATGCCGTGCTAGCCCTCGCATCGCTTAAGAACGTTTGACACTCTGATTCATGGCCGACCACAATTCGCTTATTAATTTCACACTGCCCACGCCGTACTGCGAAATTTATGGCGGGAATTTAAATATTTTGTTGTTGCATTCTTAATTAAATTACTGGCAAATATGACTTAAATGCAACAATATGATAAATCATTATTTTTACAGACAATAATTGCAATTCAGACCATAAATCATATTATCGAAATTTTCGATCAGGTAAGCAGATCCAAGATTCGCCTATCTCGAAAGGCATAAAACATTTCTTGTACAGCAGAACATCTTGGTATGAATCAGTTTTTAAACCCGCCAGCCATGCAAGTCTCTTTTAATCCGGGATTCGCCGTATTACAAACGGACATTTATCTGATTACTCACAAAGTTTGCTTTGACAAAATATTGATGAAAGCTCTAGACTATTTCCATTCCTAAATTACCTATATCGTAATTTATTACCTAGATTTTGAATAGTTGCACAAGAAAAAAATTTTGTTGACAGTGCTACAGACGTTTTCATAAAAACGAGAAAATAATAGGCTAGTTTTATTTTTATTCTTTTGAAAAGAATATTAGAGCAAGAGTTCAAATTGTAAACCATAGCATTCAATAAATAAATCTATATTACTTTTAAAAAATGGCATTTTATTACATTTTTATTAAATACAGAAGGCGTTGCAATACTATTTTTTGAATTAGAAATATTCTAATATTAATTGACAGGTGCAATAATTAAAAATCGGCTTGAAATATTTACTTAATTAAGTCGCTTTTGTGCCAAATGAAATAAACAAAAGAGTGTACAAGGATATAAGCGAACTATTTACTGCTATTTCAATATTCTGCTTCTCTTAAGATAAACCTAGGTATCTTTGTTAGGTTTGGTTTATTAGGATTTTTTTCTTATGTTGGTATCTAGAATTCATATTCCAAAGCCTTGTACTGTTTCATAAAACACTCTGCATATAAATTTTGACTTTTAAGGCTGGTTTATTTACCTTAGCATTAGCCTTTGTATTAATAATTTAAGTATAGACAACTGCGTGCTGCAGTATATGTAGCTATAACCTTAACCTTAGTATTATGCCGTAACCCTAGAATATGACAATTTCTAAATTTTAAGTCATAACGCTAATACCAACCAATCAGAAGAGTATATGTTCGTGGACGACAGCTTCATTCTACCGATATATAAGACACTCAATTGATATTTGTCACCATTTTGTTATTTTTTAATATTTCTGTCACATTGTCTTGACTAAAAATGAGTGTCATTGAAAAAGAAGTCCAACTATTACAGTTAATTGAACAATGTAGATATATTTATGATAAAAAAGACGTGTCGATTTTACAAAAACTGAAATTGTCGGCCTGCTCTTATTGGTTTTCCCGAAGAAATATATGAACCGGACAGCGTAAAGTAAAGTCTAATGCAAAGTCATAATTCTAATGCTGAGGTAAATGTATATATAAACCAGCCTTTATTCTCAGTCACGGAAAAAGGATAATTTTTCTGTTTTCAAATTTGCCGCCTGCCCCAACCTTAAATCAATCTCCCCCTCCTATTGGCTGTTGTCAGTGTCACCCCGATTAGCCATTGAGTCCTAGCACACAACCCATTGTTTCTGTTATTGTAGTGCAGATCTGTTATCCAGCAGGCCAGTTAAACTATCGCATATAACTCTATGTTAGTGAGTTTAGTTCACAAATGAACCACTGTAACGTTGTGGTTTCGTCTGTCCCAGTAGACCACATAAGGGTGGGGGTGAATAGTTGAATCACGCGGGAAATTCAAATAGAGGAGAAAGACTGGGTAACATTAAAGGAGAGCAGGAATTTCGACAATATTAACTAGTACAAAAAAATGTAATTTGTGGGATTTTAGATTAAAATGCAAGTAAAATGCTTTATATAATTAAATAGATAAATAAATAAAGATAAATTGGTAACAGTCCACATTGGCTAGTATTGTATATCGCGAATAAAATGCAAGAGAAGTCCTGTATGCTATATCGACAATCTGAAGAAGTTAGGGAAATATTTTATTTTTCATATATCTCTATTGAAGTATATTTGCTTTATACCGTTTCTATTTTATGAAATGAGGTCATTCATATTTGCTATACCTTATATTATTCACGATATTTTCCTGCAGTTTCTGTTTGCGAGTTTCGCGAATAAAAACTGCCATACGCAGTAAATTTGCAACAGTTTAGTGTAGTAAAAGGCGTGATGATACATTTATAAACTCAATTTAACAGCTCTTACACATTTTTTGTCATAAAATCTGGAGTAAAACTGAGTTGAATATGTAAATTCACACTATAAACATCATCAAGTCCGATTTGGGTAGTAGTTTATAGAGAGCGGCAAAGTAAAGGGAGGTAATTACATATTTACATTTAGTGATGGGCGTATTAGCCGCTCGTGTGAAACTCACACCGGACTAGTCTGAATAAAACATAAAATATTAATTTAATGCAAGGGTAAGAGCGAACTTGTGAAATTTAAACGTGTAATTAGCATTATTATAAATAATGTGAGGGAGACGCTAGCCCAGTAAATTGCCAGCAACAGAATGGTATTACTTCTAATTATAATTGCTCGGAAGATTGTGTTTGCAGTAGATAATTCTACTTCCCAAACTTGCTCTACTATTTATCTCTGCATCTAACTACTTTATATTATTTATATACCGCCAACTTACTAAACTTGATACATACCCACATGAATTCTCATACAGGAGCGAATCTTCCCGTCTAACTTAGTTACAAACATTCACACCAAGATTTACATTTGATCACAATCATACATTTTCACATTAATCATTAATCGTTTTTTTTTTTATTTTATGGAGCTTTTTCAATATGTTTTATGCAGTTAGGGTTACCAAACGTCCGGATTTTTATGCTCTTGTCAGGATTCCGCCCGGAATTTGAGATTGTCCGGACTTCTTAATTGTTTATCAAAAAAAAAAAAAAAAAAAAAACTATCGAACAAAATGATCAACATTATCTAACGTTAATTATGGCATCAATCAAATAAAAAAATAATCTTTGTCACTTTCTGTGGTACATAGTAAACTCAAACTATCAAATTAAAAATAATCTTTGTTACTATTCTCTTTGGCAGGTGTACACATAATCAACTTATATAACTAAAACAAAATACAGTCTCATTGTAGTAGACAACATCCACTTGAATTACATAACATTTTTAAAAATTGGCAGTTAATTAATTAGATTTTCATAACTCCGTGTCCAGGCTCTTTCATATAGATTATTTTCTTTAATGACTGTTTTATAAAAATCATCGCGTCATATTACCCCCTCTCAACTATACTTACGATGAAAACGTCCGGACTTTTCTAGAGAAATCAGGCTTTTTGTCCGGACTTTTAAATTTTCTTTATGGTAATCCTATATGCAGTAGCAATTAACATTACTTCTGGTGTGCCTCAAGGCTCGCATGTGGAACCCATCTTATTTACTCTCTACATAAATTAATTTACATATTGATCTATAAATCGTGAATTTATGTTATTAAATTTGCGAATATAAACAGATTAATTTGTTGATATTTTTTAGATCTAATCTAAATATATCAGTTAAAAATTACAGCGTAGAATTATGATTTCTGGTTTAAAATACCTTCTACATCAAAATTTTCTGAGTAATTTCCGTATTAAAAAGTATTTAAAGAGTTATCAGCTAATGCGTAAAGTTTTAGCTAATGTTTTGTGTTTGTGATTGGTTGTAATGTTGATGTATGTGAGTGTACTTTGTACAGTCTTTGTAACAATGTATCGAGTGCAGCGCGTTGCGAAATGTATCATATTTAATGGCGTACTTACCGACATAAAATATATATGATTATTTTGCAATCACTATGCAATGGTTTCTGAATAAAACTTATAATATTTAATGAGTACGGCCATGAACCCGTTTCGACTCGACTGCAATATTAAAATAATAAAAATAATTACAGCCGCCCCGCCCCGCTTCTGTAGACAGAGGAGAACACATCTTTTTGTTCCACCAGTGGCGACTCGTCAAAGTGGAAAAATATTCTCAGTAGGTTGCTCAAATTTCAGAGCTCAAAATCACTTTGATAAAAGAAATAATACTCCAAACAGAATTACCAACTTCAACAGACAAATAGCATTACGTACGGATATAAATGTATTTTTTTTTTCAATGTCAATATTTCGGATGTATTACAAATACAATCCTTAAATATCCATAAAAACAACCAAAATTACATGATTTTTTAAAACTAGAGACATAAAGAGAAATCTAACATAAAATACATTCTAAAATGATTCACATAAGTTCAGAAATGGCGAATAGTAATACTGCATTTTAAATACAACAATACTGTCATTTTATAATGTAGTACTGACACCTAGATTATTCATACCGACAAATGAAAAAAATAACTGTCGTTTCCTACTAATTGCTTTGATCTACTCTACTACGATTCCTAAAAAATGCGGTAAATTCAAAATTATTCAAAAACCATTATATTTTGAAAAGTATCAATATTTGGAGAAAAGAAACTAATGGTAGTCATGTTCAGAGTATTGATTGTATCCAATAAACACTAAGAAATGAACAATTTTATATTATGGCGGTTACCCATCCAAATACTAGCTATGCTCGTCCTTGCTTGACTCCACAAGTTGCACAATAGTGCAATTATTTACGGTATTCCTCTATAAGAAGAGGTTTTTGGATGAATGCTTCATTTAATTCGACATAGTTAATACTTTACAATTTCTGATTGCGACGTTTCGCTTCTGTTTAGAACCATTTGCAAGCAATAAATAAAATATTGAAAAATTAAAAAAATTTACATTTTAATTATAAACGATTTTATAAAATTTTTAGAAAACCAATGTGTTTAAAGACTACGTGATTTTAAGTCAACTGACAATCAGAAATTGTAAAGTATTAACTATGTCGAAATAAATGAAGCATTCATCCAAAAACCTCTTCGTATAGAAAAATTTTTATTTTTATTGCTTCCTAAAACTAAATCATATTTACGGTATTATTCATTTATTTTTTTAATACCGTCTTGAACGCGAGATCGTTTCAAAAAAATCCCGATGAAGCTATTAACAAGCTTGTTTTTGATCAAACTACTTCATAGCCGAAAATTTGGCATGGTTTGAATAACAACCTTTTCAAAATGTTGCTTGATTTGAAATTTGAAGCGTGGCTTTGTCAAGCCAAGCCGAGCCAAACCTCTTAGAGTAATACCAGCAGTATTAACATACGGTTTCTTAAAATGAATTAATTTGATTCTACGTATAATATTATGTGCAGCTTATAAAAATTTGTTATTCACATCGGCTGACCGTGTTTGAAAAATAAATTCACGTTTCTTTGAATATAATGAGTACTCGCTGAGAATAAGGTTATGATTACGCTGCTTTGTATCAGACATTCGGGGTTTAATTCCGTATTTTTTCTAAGTTAATTTGAGCGTTTCTTTTTGTATAATTATCACTGTTGCTCTTGAAATTATACCTGCGGAAGGGTTCTGCTCTCTTCTCGTATTTTAGATTAATTTTTTATTCTGGAATAATTATGGAATTGTTGCTGCGAATGCTAAGCCCTTAGGCCCATTCTAATTGAAAGATAATGCAAGGCACATTTCAATATTTTTAACATTAACTTTATTTCGAAGAAATTTAAATATGAAAAATGTGTTTCGTATTTTTGACTGCGCCCGGCCGGTTGTCAATCATGGGTAAATAATGATTTTTTGATTAGGCAACGTATGAATATATTCAGATGATTCATAAAGTAATTAACAAAATGATTAATTCGACCCGTATGTTCTCTATTATTCTTCCTACGTGCGGCTGCGGCCACTCCTATTGTATTTATATTTTATTTTATAATATTTTATTTATTTATTATAACCTTGGAGGAAATTAATAATTCAGTTGTTTCACTTGTTTATTCATAATAACATTGTTACGCCTTTTACCCACATTAGGAGTGGCGGAATTGCTTCATTATCATTTTAAAAACAATATTTAATAAGTTACCTCTCTTTTTATACCAAACTGGGACAGATATTTCATCCATTTTACTTGCATTTCCAAGATACGGTTTTGCTAAAAACCTATTGATCAAATTAAGTATTAATAAATAAATATTATTATTTTCTTTTATTCTACACTGTATTCTCCGTAAGTATGAAGGAGTTACTTCCTTACGATTCCAGCCTTCTGATTGGTCTAAACGCGAACCAAGTTTATAACGTAAAAAAAGAAGAAATCGCGGATGACCACGGAGACGTTGGATTAAAGGAACCGACCATGAGATGGAAGAAATAGGTTTGTTGCAAGATCAGTAGAACGACAGACACCAATGGCGTTTGGGAATCGAAAGACGGCGAAGAACGTTATAACCCGGTACAAATATAGTATTGTTCAGTTATTCTTCATAAATATTTTTTTATTTACTAATCATCTTTGCACTACCGTTTAGAGCCAGTGCAGAAAAACTGCACTCATTGTGCACTAAGTTGGAGGATGCAGTTTCAATCTAACACGTTTTTTGTTGCACGCGTGCGATGCAACAAAGCAATCGAACACATTTGCACTCTGTGCGCACTACGTGAATTTTGACCTTTTGAGCTGTCAAATATGTCCTATCTGGAACAAAACTAATTCATAAGTTTTATGTGTGTAAAATAAGCTGGCTCCGCAGCGCCACCAACTGCATTTTTATCTGAAATACGGTATAGAAATGTTAAGGTGGGTTTTTGCTCGTAGATTTAAGAATAAGAATAGGGATAAAGTTATAACACATGTGTCGATTTATGCTGCAGAAATACAAATATGGAATAAGAATAAGGAATAAGCCAAAGTTAGTTAACTTTTACCTTCATGCCTTATTCTTACTCCTGTAGCGAAGTACGCATGCGTATCAACTGTCAAATATTTCAAACCGTCAAACAAAAGATTTGGACATAATCGGTGTTGGCGACATTATGACAGATTTACTGTCATGAATTATATTTTGATCGTATTCCGTACTGACAAATTAAAAAATTAGTAATTTACGTAACAAGTGATATTTTGCTGAGTGAACAATCCAGAGCGAGCCGTAGGCGAGCTTTGGAAGCTTCTGAGCCCACTTTCAGGTCATGTTGGGTACAATATTTTTTTCGCGTTCCTGAAAAAACAATATATACAAATCTAGGTTATGTATTATTTTTTTTTTATTGCGAGGAAATAGGAAATAAATAAACAACTAATCGCCATGGAAACATTCAGCTTCAAGCCTCATTCACAGCTCCGAAAATAAAAATAAAACTATACATAAAAAAATAACGATATAAACAATAGATTCTTACGAAAGTGTTCACAGCTCTCGAAAATAAAATTAAACATAAGACATAAACACAAGGATTTGCAAATGTTAAATATTTTACACAAAAATAAGCATATACATAACAACTATCATTTGAGCTGTCATTTACGATTTGGCAAAAGAATTTCAATTAAAATACAATTTTAAAAAGCTGTCTTAAGACAAAGATTCGCATATATGATTGCGTATAGTGCTTTAAAAGGTATGAATTTGTTATTATTGCTTGTTAATTATGTATATAATTAAATGACAGTTGATGTTTTATTTTCGAAGCTGTGAACACCAACGATAAAGTCTTATTTATAATTTTATTTACATTTCTTAATTTCGAAGCTGTGAATGAGCCTTTACTGATCCTGGATTAGTAAGATTACTTTCTGGGGTGGGATCCCAAGACTACGATATAATAGCGTAGCGACAAATAACACTTCTTTTCCCTAACAACCGTGAAAGATGATAGGGAAAGAAAGGTGAAACGTAAGGGGTATTTTTCGCTACGCTAACATAACGTAGTCTTAGGATCCCACCACTGATCCCTTATACACAACTTTCCAAGCTAACTCAGTAAAGAAGAAATTTCCGGTCTGAAAAGTGATGAGAAAAAGCTCAGTTTCTGGTCGATAGCAAAAAGAATAATATAAAAATTATAAATGTCAAATCAACGATGCTACCAATATCAGAATAATAAATGTAACTACTTTTCACTAACCTAATACCACTACTTTTATTCTTACGCTTATTTTTGTAACTGGCAGCATAAAATGGTTATTTGAAAAATCAATATTCGACTGTGTTAGGATGGAGGTAGATATAGGAAAGTAAGAATTCTTCGGACTTGCAGTCAATTAATAAAATTTATTCACGCCGACGTTTCGACTATACAATAGTCTTCTTCAGGGCTAGAATGGTTTAGTCGAAAAAAGGAAACCACATGTGGATAAAAGAACATACAGCACGGACAATTAAAAAAAAAATAAATAAATAAATAAATAAATATGAATAAATAAATAAATAGTTAAAACCAACATATCACAGAGAGAAAATCGTCAAAAAATGAAAAACTTGTCTTGGATGAGTACAATACATATGGAACTACAAATAACTATATCCATCATATCCATCATCCAACAAATGTAACTATGAACGAAAAGTAATAAAGGTTATTGGGATCCTTGCCCTGTTAACGTAAAATTGAAGAAATCTCTTATGTCTTCGCTTGGTGTAGTGATGTTTTTTGCAAAAACCCCGTCATATCTCCATCTAGAATTGTCGGATTGCTATAGATCATTTATATCTTGAGCTACTTCCATTTTCATTCTCACCCCTTTATTAAAAGCATAATTTATACCCGACACCTGTACCATTCTAGCTGCATCTTCGTCCACTACTCCATACCGATAACATGCCATTACTCCGCATTCCCTAGATTTATTGAAGAAGCCACCTCAATAATTATAATAATAAAGCACATTGGACGCCAATAAATCTCCGTGGGATAATCAGACGGGCATCTGGCCGGTCCGGCCCTGCATGACTTATGGCGAATGCATACAGAAAGAAAGAAAGAATGTGGATGGTTTGGTGGGAACTGGTTTGCGAGTGCAGTCATATTTATTGGATTTGGTTGTTGCAGTAAAGTGCAGATTTTATGCAATTAACAAAGATAAAATTAATGAAAAGTGGGAAATTCAATGCGTGGACAAGACACCTTAACAAGAATACAACCAGCTCAATTTAAATGTTTATTAACATTTTTTTATCGCGACTCTCTGAATGTGACACTTATTATATATGTTTAATTTACTTTCAAAATTGCTAACCCATTCAAACACTTAAAACAAAATGTACCAAAGCTTTTCAAAAGAATAACTTAAATATTTTTTTTCTATTTTGCATCTATAACAAAGCTATTACAGCACCGAAAGGAGTTCGTTAATAGCATATTCAAGTGATGTCAAATCTCGTTATAAACGAATACATACGATTGTTACGACTTTTATTTACATACATTTTGATTTTTTATTACCTCCCGCTACCCTTGGTAAGGGAGGTATAGGGATCGTGCTAAAAATCACATATCTAGATTTTAGTAAATGACCACGTTTTAAGGTCCCTAGAATCCAATTTTAACATTTTCACGATGATGTCTGTGTGTGTGTGTGTGTGTGTGTGTGTGTGTGTGTGTGTGTGTGTGTGTGTGTGTGTGTGTGTATGTGTGTATGTGCACAAATTTTGTTTGCACTCTAACTCAAATACTATCATTCAGAAAATTCTGAAACCTTGTATTTCTACCCTGTTCTAATAGGAATAGAAGCCATTAGATTTTGGTGTAAATCGGGTAAACGGAAATGGTACTTTACTTGAAGCTCATAGTGGTTTTTCTTCAAAAAATACCATTAAATGCCATTTTTTCGCATTTAATGTCATTGGAAAATTATAGATTATTGAATTTTATACTTTCGATTGTGACATCACAATCATCATCAGCTATTTGTTTGATTGTTACATTTTTATAAAAATATTAATTGAACATTAAGGAGTAATTTTGTAATACATAAAGTTTTATTTTTTATGACTACATTTTAATTTGACTAGCAGTAGGTAAAAATGTGTTGTTTAGCCAGAGTATGGCAGTAAACTCAACTAATATTTTTATAAAAATGTAACAATCAAACAAATAGCTGATGATGATTGTGATGTCACAATCGAAGCGTCCAAATGTAAACTAAATTGTATGTTTCAATAAACATAAGATCCAAAAAGCCTACACAAATTTTTTTAACAATAATATTAAAGGATCTACTTCGAAGAAAATTCGAAGAAAATGTTTTTTTAATATAAATAAAAAGCAATTTTACAAAATTATTTTATTATTTAAATAATTTAACATTATAAAACTTATTTATTTAAATTAATATTAACATTTATGTTAAAAGATACTTAGGTTACTTATCTTTACACAATGACAGCTGTCAACTACGGCTGATGAAATGAGTTACTAGCTTCGGAATTAAATTCAACGACATTGCTTATGCTTGTAAGTAAATATGTTTTAAAGGAAGGTCCTAATTTTCACCTAATTTAATTTATTTTTCTTTCAAATAATTCTCAATGAAACACAATAATTATTTCTTTCAATAAGAATATAACAAAACGACAACTATTTAATGGCTACTTTATAATTTATTAGTATATCTGTTGACATGTCAGTGTCAAATGATAAACAAAAATATAAAAATGATTTAAGAAGTTTTAAAAAAAGTGTTGGGATAAAATGTTGTATTACACTCGTGTGGAATATATAATAGTGACTAAAGTCTTTTTCTTTCGTGACTAATATGTTACAAGTTACACTCCACATTCATGTAATAAATAACTATTCTTGGCTGCTAATATTGTTTGCTAGGGAAGTATTTTTCGCCTTCCAAAGATTTTAAGTCTTTTATTACATACATGAACGATCGTTTCGAGAGAATCACGGCTCTCATCATCAGCGGTTAAAATTGCTAATTTTAATCTTTAGAGTTCGTAACATTGGAAGAACATATTTTTAATAATTATTTTCTCGTAAATTACAGATAATTAATCTACTTAAAAAATACGGGTATTTTATTTTTTGTCTAGTATCATATTATGTAAAAATAAAAATTTGGACACATACCCCATTTGTGCTAAATGATAAATTTATTGACAAAAAAGCTTCTTGGCTTCATACACTTTTGTTCTAAAGTTATCCTAAATTAAAATGCGCCACTGGTGGTAGATTTCTGAACTGAGTGAAGTGTACATGTACAAAGGTGGTTGTTTTATTCAGGGATTGTATTTACTTGTTTAATACGCTTTTATCTTCGGCTATTATTGTTTTATTCTAATAATATAACAGGTAAGTTTTTGTTTTTTAAAAAAATAATGAACAAATTAGGAGATATGTAATTTATAGGTTAAATTACGATGAAGTTTTCTCCGAAAATATTTACCACATAATATTATTTGGCCACTATTTATTACTTGCTGGCCTTCCACCATATTTCTAGATGATACACTACAATTCCCAAATCTACAAATAGTATCTAAATCTAAGCAAAGAACATTGTTCATTATGAAAGAAAAATAATTAAATAAATGTAAAGCTATGTAGATAGAAATTAATATATGTGCAACTACGGCAATGAAATACAATCTAAATAAAGGAAATCAAATATTTTTTTATTAAAAAAAAAACAATATACTGTTAATTAAAATATGACTAAAATACTCTTAACCTACAAATACTTACTAAAATTAACCCTATTAACTAAAATATTATTAAAACTATCACTAAATTGTTACTACAAGAAAGATCAAACTCAATTCTTAACAAAAAATACACTATACTAAAACCGAAATTAAATTAAAAACTACGAAAATTAGTCTCACACCAATTGTACTCTTATGTAATTTTGACGTTTGACGTCAGCGCCATCTCTTGATAATTTGGAAGCCCAATACCATTAGGTCGTTATTCAGAGTTGTATTTATATGACGTAGTCCAAAATCCTAAATGTGGGAAATACTAAATGCCAAATTACATCGAACATAATCTAAAGACTCTTTCTTACATTTTTATGGATGGTGGAAAGTTTGATGGTGAGTTTGTTTTAAGATATTTCTGTTGCGGATTGATTTTCTAACTTATATTTATCTGTGCAAATCAGCTCAGCTCAGCGTATCGCTATAGATAATAATTTATTATTTGTGTGTATTTTTATAACGCATAAATTGTGTTTATTTTATTTGGAAAAAGCTTTGTTTTGGTGAGTCCGGCGGTGTCTCTCTCGTAAAAATTCGTTTTTATTATTACAAACAACATTTGCGTTCACATTTCAATTATATACATTTTTTTCGAGTTCGTGTTTCTCTTATTTTAAACGCGGCGTATGTTTTTTCTCACAGTACTAATATTTATACAGGCTTTATTTGTTTAGTGGAGGCGGGCACAGGGGACAGGCACAACGGGGAAGGGGGGAGCATCGGGACAAGACTATCGGATGTATGTGGATAGTTAGGTCTGCATCTGTCACATACATTCATGGACTCATACAGTTTTCAAATCAACATGGCCTACAAATATCTTCTACTTATTACAACACTCCGTTCGTTTCTTCTTCTTTTTTTCCACATCCCTGATACCCGTAATCCAGTGTAAAATTTCCTTTTCCAAAAGTTAATTTTTAATTCATTCCTTCCACTTCTTTCGGTCCTTTTATTTCTAAGTTCTGCTATTCTTTCATCCCCTTTTCTGTTCATCCTTCTTCTTACTAGGTTACTAGAAGATAGCGCCAACATGCACCAGGAAATGGTCAGTAAAATTTTACTGAAAAAAGGTACAACACTTTTACATTTATCTCCTTCAGTACACCCCTCCTGCATTTATACACTTGTTTCACATTTCGTACAAATATTCAAAACACCCTTGGAAACTATTTTCTGAACCATTTTCCTAGAGATGTCTAACAATCCAAGAAAAAGAAATTTCCCTTCTTGGCTCTAGAGTCTAGGCAATGATTTTGACGCTACCTCGTACATTTCATGAATGGGGTATTCCACTCAATTTTTTTTATTATTTTAAATAAAACTTCATTCAGTTTTGAAGCAATTCATAGTATTAAAAAATCTTAATTGTTCCTAGTTTCAGAGTATTTTATTTTCGAGAAATCAGTGTAACGTCACATTTCCTCTATACTTGCCTTTCTCACACACACTGCTCTGAGTACGCTGCGAGAGAAGGATAACAATTGTATGACGTCAATTTTCCCTTTTAGCAAATGTGAAATATCTCGTAAAGTAATTATTTAAAAAATGTTTTCATTGTTTTAACTATTATTTATTGAGTCATATTTTATGTTAAATTGAAATTTTCTTAATTTTGTTTGTTGTTATGGTGGAATACCCCATTGACATAATTTTTGAAAAATTTGTGTTAAAGATTCTTAAAAATCTACTAGTAAAAGTGCAAGTAAAACTCTGAAGAAAACACAAGAAAATTGCTTTATCCTTCATCTGTGATTGTCTTCGATCTGTTCGACGATTGGGCATTCCTTCTCGATAATATTGTGGGATTATATGCCCCCTTTACCCTCCCACATCTACGTATAAAGAGCGGCTGTGTGGGTATTTATTATTGTAAAACAAAAATTGTATAATTGGGATTATTACTTTTTCTGATTTATCGTTTCGTATTAATGTAGATGGTAGAATCTTAGCGAAGACTACACTGTGAACAGTAAAGAAGAAGAAGAAGAAGAAGAAGAAGATGATGAAGAAGAAAAAAAAATGATTTATCATTTATTCTTATTTTTTATTAAGATTATAATATTAGAATGCTAGAAAGAGGTTACCCATCGAAGTACTACCGCTTGGTTTTATAAATCATTTTGCGAAATAATTAATGAAAATTGTTTGGTTAAAAATAATTATTATGAAACAATGCGTTGTCTTTAAAATTATTTTAAATGAAAATTAATTTCATGTGTGCAATTTTTATCAAATTGAATTTTATAGCATAAAAATAAATGTAATGTCCAGTTTATTTATTACAAAAAAAATTAATTTAAAATAACATTTCCAATAAAAATTAATTACAAATGTAAAATATTCTACTGGCATATTCTACAGTGTAAAGCTTCTTGGAGCGTCGTTTGAATAAAAATAAAAACTAATAAGGCTTATTTTTATAGTCGAAAATATTTTAGCCGTTATTACGATTAATAATATATAATAAAAAATGCAGCTAGCTATTTGAGTGCCTGGCTACGACCAGAATTACGGATCATAACATATATACATAATTATATTGTAATTCGAGACCGATGTTGCTCCATCTCTGTCTGACTTACAGTCCAAGTGAGAACCCCCTCACCGTTATTGTTTTGTTTTTTTGTGGGGTTGATATAGCAGATGTTTTTCCAACCAAGCGACTTTGATCGTAATTTCGACTTGTAATTTTAGGAGTAATGATGTTATTACAATTTTGATAATTCGAATTTTATTTATTTTCTTCGGAGTCGGCGGGATACTATAAAAATTTGGAATGATTACAAATTAGGATCATTAGCATCAAGCAGCGATGGGCAAGTTCATTCTTGGATGGAGCACTATTGTATTTTAAATAAATATTATATAAGTAGTATTCTTCACCTAATTGAAGTAATTTCTTTTTGTCATACAGGTTATAGAATCTGTGCATAAAGTGACATCTGTCGTAACTCTTTTCAGGAAATAATTTGAGATTGTCAACATAGTTCGTATACATTGGCAATGGGCTACTTGCGTGGTACTGAAAATCCGATTTCTATCACTATGTACGTAATGTTATGTTGAAAACACCTATAAAAATATAAATTTTATTTTTTAAAAATTATTTGTTTTTTAGTAAATTAAGAAAGAAAATTTTCTGTGACGTCATTATATTAAACTCGAAAAGGAAACCATGTTTAAAAATGTACCGTATAGATGACATGACGTGCGAGAAAGTTTCAATTTGAATTTGACATTTTGCTCTCTCTGGGCTCTCAAATATATTAATTACTTCACAAATAAACACATAGGTAGTTACATGTAATTTAAAATATCGATACCAAAAAGATAAACTAAAATATAACCTCCAAACTATTGTTGAAACGTCAAACAGGAGATCTACATTACCCGTACAAACAAACGCTATAGCTTTACGACCATTCATTGGTGCGGCGTAATTCTACGTCATACATGGCGGGAATTCAAATAATCAAATTTCATTATTTTTTTTCTGGCAAACTAATAAAAATTTTGTCAAAAGAAAAAATACGGGTAGCAAGTTTTTACCTGCTCTTCAAAAATATTAAATAAAAAAAAGGTATGCAAGTAGCCCATTATTTTAGCAATTTTGTGTTTCTTGTTGATTTACATGATTTATCAATACTGTCAAAAAAATATTAAGGTGGAGTGGGGTAAGTTCGCAAACGGAGCAAGTGCATATACCGATTATTTTTATTATAATATGAGCGAAATTTCTCATGCTAGCTAC
The DNA here is from genome assembly GCA_943142095.1 of Ophonus ardosiacus. NCBI lineage: Eukaryota > Metazoa > Arthropoda > Insecta > Coleoptera > Carabidae > Ophonus > Ophonus ardosiacus. The sequence continues at coordinate 42,410,006 of OW964827.1, forward strand.
AAGCTAATATGAGCTATTCAACATAGATGTCGCGCAAGAATGAACGTGTTGTCCTCGCTTAAATCAACCAGTGCTAAACAATCGCGTGAGACGTACATTTGTCAATAATTCTGCTCTTTTCCCGGTGCACATTTTTAACTCAAATTTACACTCTTGCCCCATTTTCGGGGAAAGTGCAGAGTAGTTGACAATTTGTACAATATCCTTTCAAAATGAATCGTTTCGTACTGACAGCATTGAGTATTTACATACCAGGCTGAAAATGCACAGGTTTAAATCCCAACTGTACAAAAATCAGTCTGCACTTACCCCACTTCACCCTATGTTATTTAATGCAACAATAATCTAAAGTATTCCAATCACTCGAAACCCTATAACATATTTGTATTTATTGTAAAAATGACATGTCAATAGTATTTCCGCCTTTACTGGACGATCCCCAAAATTGTATTGCCAACTGAATTATTTATTTTTAATCACTCTGTAGTATCTTTGAACCAATCATAGGTTGCTAAAAACCTAACCGATTCACTTAAGGCTTATTTTCACCGATTGTCCCAATGCGTACGAGCTATAATTAATAACTTAGCGCAAGGCGTAAAAATGTTTATCGTATGGCAACGTTTACTGCCATTTTCAGCTTTGCATAAGGCTTAATGCTTAAGAACCAAGACCAATGCATAAGAACAAAAGATTGCAAACTTCTAACCTCAACCACAGTATAGGAAACAAACAGTAGGGACACTTAGTGTCAGTACCTTTCATGTTTCGGTATCAAATTTTAAGTAGCGGCCATGTTTTAGGAATACCTTTCAGCGCCAAATTCAAATGCGAAAGAATGACAGTTATGATATGAAACTATTTCTTATTAGTAATTTTAAAGCATTAAACCTGTTAATTCCCCTTGAAATTCAAAAAAACTTACTTTCTTCTTTAAAATAATACAGACACATTATTTAAAAATTATAATATATTATATAAAAATATAAGAAGTGTAGATAAAACGATAAGAATTACTACAAATACTAATTACGACACAATATAATAATTTTTTTTGGCCTTTCGTTGACTTAAAATTTATATTTACATGTTTTAAAGTATAAAACAATCTAACTCTTGCATACAATTTAAATAATTTATACATGGATGACTGAATTTTTGATATTTTGTAAATACACTTATTTCTTGTAAAATATTTTGTGTACAGACCAATTCGTGGAAGTTTTCTTCGAAATAATTTTCAAAATTATTAATATAATTTACAAACTCTGTAGCCGGTGAATATAAGCTTCCAAAATTTTTTGAAGTACCTATATATAAAATATTGTACTGTCTAAATCGTCATGTTTTCTTGCAAAAGATTCACACATATCACACGAATGTAGATAATATTAAAAGCGCCGTTGAAGTTATTTACATTTCCGTTTGCGTATTGCAATTAAAATTGGGCCAACAAATATAGATAATTATTATTAAAATATAAGCATGCCTCCTGTTTTCTTATTTTGAAATTGTTTATTTTTTTTACTCTTCGTTATCCAAATTTTCAATAGTAGAAGCCCTCAGATCATTTATTATTTCTACGGTTAATTTTTCCGCCATATTTTAGGAATACCTTTATTATGCGCAGTAAAAATTTGATTCGAGAGTGTCCCTACGGTTTGTTTCCTATACTGTGCCTCAACTGTCAACTGTCAGTCTAATTTATAATTATTAAATTTTTAATTTTTCGGTATAAATATAGATATAGAAAATTATGTCAATAACATATTTAAAAAAAAGAAGAATTGCTGCTGCAATGGCAGTCTGCTAAACAATAAGTAATAAGGAAAAAAATTATGACATTTCTGCTGAATTAGTCACTAAACAAAGTAGCTGTAAATAGTATCCTTGTAAACTGACAAAATGCATTAAGCCTTATGCACTAAGCATTAAAACATTTGGTGGAAATGAGACTGTAGATTTACAATATTTTCCTACATTATTTCTTGCAATTTCTACAATATCTGTTATCCTTCCTTATCCTTGTGTGTGTAATTGGGCGCGCTCCAAACTCCTTGGCGAAGCCTTGCAGAGATCCTAGTGGTGTTATGACGGCGCGAGATGAATGTTGTGGAACAATTAATTCAGACAGAATGTATTATAAGACGCGCAGTGCAGGTAGAGTTATGACGTTATTAATCATGTTAGCCCTGCACGAATGTATGTCCGTGTGTGAGTGTGAGGATACAAGACTTGGCCACCTAGGATCCACACATCCACAAAATAAACAAAAAGATGAAAGAAAGGAGGTGTTCAATACAAGATAATAGAAATGAATAGCAAATAAAACTGGCACGCAAAATACAATAGAAAATAATTTGGAGTATAATAATGATAGCAGCTGTTGGTAACACATATGGTAGATAAATAAAAATAATATGTGACGATTACAAAAACATATTTTGATATTTTGTATCTAAGTATACACTTATATCTTATTCTGAGCAAGATCTCACAGATTCTTAAACATCATTTTGCCTACATTTGTAACTAAGTATAAAACTTTCTGCATGGACTCATTGGTAATTTATTAACATTATTATCGAGCAGATATAAAAATGTTATTTATATCAGTGTGAAATAAATTTTCCAGTAACGACTGTAGAGGTATGAATAATTCATTCATGACATAAAATACAATATATTATATACAGCTCCATAAATAAGTAATAAGTGTAACAAAAATATACCGTTCAAAAGATCTACATTATCGGCTGCTATCAATATTAAATGTATATAATCTCTAAGCCAAGTACTGTTCCAATCTAAAAGAATAAACAATTGTTAAAACTTATATTGAGTATTAAATATTCATTACGTGATATTATAGCCGTAATGAAATTGCCATTTACGCGCAGAAAATTGTAGAAATTTATCAAAGAAATAACGACGAAAATATGACGGAACGAGAAGTAATGATAAGTTTTTAGCCTAATACAGGGAATTTAGTTTAACATGCAACATATGGCGAATCACTTCCATGGTTACTTACTATTGTCAAAAAATGACAGCAATGTAATATTTGTCCATTTTAAAATGCAACATACAAAATTTGTAGTTTTGTATTATCAAAACTAATTTCCTACAAATTAGCCTACATACGATTAACAAATAATCAAAACATGAATGTTGTACATCTTAAAAAAACTTTAGCTTACAAAAATTCATTACTTTCATGTAATAAATGTTAAAAAATACCCCCAATCACTATGAGGCAATATTCTAGTCGGTCGTAATAAGAATTGACACCATTTGTGATGTGTTTTGGAGGTATTTCCTGTGCTGCAATACTATTTATAATGTTGCATTTTAAAATGGACAAATTTTACATCGCTGTCATTTTTTGACAATAGTGAGTAACCATGGAAGTGATGAACTATAATGTTACATTTTAAAATAAATTCTCTGTATAGAAAAACAAGTAATTTTTCGGTCAAATTCAGTTTTATTTTCAATATAATATTTATTTACTTATCAAGCAGGGAAGTTCGTCTTTTCATAACGAATATGAAGATAACTATAATGAATCATGAAAAGGAACTTCAGTGACGAGATAAGTATTAATTTTTTTCTGAATCGTACAAGAATTCAAAATTACTGAATGGTACATAACCTATTTTCAGTTAACAAGTGAATCATTTTGAAAACTTAAGGAACTTATTTAAAATTGTACAAAAATTTAAAACAACTGTATAATCGATATCATTTATTTTAATTTTATAATTGTATTTCATATTAAAACGTAAAATGTTGCATTTTACTTCCCTGCCTAGGCGAGAAATTAATTTTCCTGCTGATTTTGCGGCAGGGAAGTAGTAAATTACATAACAATTTCAGGAAAAGTTATAAATTGATACAACAATATCTGTAACCCGTCGGAATATCTTCGTGTTCTTTTGTCCAACAAAAATTAGGCTTACTTTTGTTTTTGTATGACAAGAGACTTTACCATCGTCAAGATGAAAAAATTACCAGTTTTGAATTATTTATTCATTTTAACTCATATCTCAGTTTATTTCATACTTCTCAGGCAAGTGTGTTTAAAGATCAGTTTACAAATCACATTTACCATTTGACAGGCAAATTTGGGATAGAAACTCGGCGATCTTCTATAGATATAATAAGTGCCCGTAGAGCACGATCATTCTTTTTCGTCCAGACATTTTCTTGTCTCAATATTTCTGGTATTTTTAAACTGCAAATTTATGTTTCTCATCGTTCAATGAGGAATACTTAAGTTTTTTTTTTGCAATTTTTGTCCAGAAAGCCTAGTTTTATACGCAACAATAACAGAATTTCACATATTACAGAATAAAGACTTCCTGCATACTTTTTTAACAATTGTACTACATTGACATCCTAAACGCTGCTACGACCACGTTTAAATTCAGATGCCTAGGTATCTTTTCATGGTGACAAATAATAGAGCAGATCATTTTTATAAAAACACTGAATTCGAATGACACAAATGATTCTCAAACAATAACTAAACGTCAAAAATGGCTGAAAGATATATTTCAGTTTTAAAGCGTCTACAATTATTTTAATAGCAAAATAATTTTGATGATTAACGGCAACTACATATTTGAAGAATTTAAAGCTTTATTTATATCCTCATTTTTGGATTAGTGAATTCTATTCTATTCCGGTATTTAAAATTTAATTTTCATGATATCAATAAAGGTAGATACTAGGAATAGATTAGACTATATTTTAAGTTATAAACTGTCAAAATTAGAGTAGAATTCTCTAATCCAAAAATGAGGATTAGCTTAAACTTTTTTGTGAATCGGGCTGTGAGTGAATAGCGTATAATAGCTAGTGCGTAATGCATAAAAGGTTTTAAACGTAGTGTGTTATGCATAAACGTAATGCACAAGCGCTAACGTTTGCAAAACCCAGGTTTTGTGCATAGTACATAAGCGTAATTATGATAAAGAGATCTATAGTTGTCCCTATTTTTTGTCCGAAATGTTACTTGTCTCACCTACTACAAATATTTCGTTATACTTGCCATGAACTAATATATTTGAAATGAATACTGAAAATCAGATATTATATGAAGCCATAGTTCAAAGAAGAAAATCAGGTGCTTTAGTAGTTTCAAAATTTATTGCCGATTCTGCATATGTAATAAACAAAAGTAAAAGGAGTCGCAAACACTGCTGGTGGGTTCACCCAATAAATAGAAAACGTTTGTTGCAAGGCGATTGGGATAATTTTCTTCGTGAAATGAGAATGAATGATAAAATCTTTCAATTATACACTAATAATAATAATTTGATGAACTTCTTATCGAAAACAGAATTATTACACGTGTCGCTAAATTCACAAACAAATTGCAATCGATATTCTAGAAGTTTTTTAACATTACAATTGATATCAGTCAGACGTCGCTACTGACGATTAACGAATTGAAACATTTGCTGGGAATGGTCTAAAAATTTCCTGCAAGGCACCATGAATTACGCTTGCGTTTGTGTATAATTCATTATCCATTATGCATTACTTAAGTAACTGGGGATGAGTTTTAACTGTTGTTTTCGGTTTATTGTGCAAAATTAATCTTTTTTTGAAAATTATAGCTGCATATTTTGTGAAATTCTACAATGAGTGGCGTAAAATTGAATTTTCCGGTTATTGTAACCTTAAGTGAATACTGTGTAGTGAATAATGAAAATCAGAACACGCTGTATGCTTGAGATTCATGTCCGTATATAATTCATGCGATTAATAATAAATTTATAAAATAAGTTATAACGCAAAGTTGGGAATCAATACCAAGCGAGAATATAATATAGAATAATGAATAACATAATATATGGTAGGAATTTATGCAATGCAATGATATTTGTCGTAAGTGTTTACTGAAGAATTACATGGGCATCGATCCGCCATTTACAATTCAGAAGGGCTTTAATATTTTACAATATCATTAATATTCTTCTATACAATTTTCACTTGTCAAGAACGAGTTTTATAATAAATTATATATAACTTAGTATCGTACAAGAAATTTGCAAGTAAAAACCATGTATTTTGGCCGACAGCCAGGCATTTACAAACGGAATTTTATATAATACGGTGCAACCATTCTACCTTATTATTTTAAAATTTTATTTCCATTTGTTCTACTCGTACTAGTGCAGGAGTAGATTCTACTGTAGTATACGTCTATGTATGCAGACGTGCGACACAAAGACGCATTGTAATCTACTGTTTGTTTTCAACTTTACCGACAGCGACCAGCAAACTTTGCCGTCCCTATTATTACCTCATTTATTCCCGAAATTAAATATTAAATATATATTTAAATGCGACTCATCTTTTACTCATTTCACAACAAATATATTTTAATAAATATAACTTTCACCCAAAAACAGTTCATGCAGAATACCAGTCCAGTGTCCAATATAGCTAGCCCAGTAAACATTTGAACAAATGACTTTTAAATCCTTTGTATTAATACTAATCGTTGCTACCGCAAAAAAATTGCGCCCCATGCAAATATAGTTTCTTTTCAGTGTACATTATGGCTGGTAGCACAAGCGTGGTTCTAACAACGGTATTAACTAGAACCGTGTCAATGACTTGGCACATACTTCAGGGTTGTTAACAAAATAAGAGTTGCCAATAATATACCGAATTAAGTTGAAAATGTACTTGTAGCCATATTCAATAAATTCAAATATAGTTTCTTTTCAGTGTACATTATGGCTGGTAGCACAAGCGTGGTTCTAACAACGGTATTAACTAGAACCGTGTCAATGACTTGGCACATACTTCAGGGTTGTTAACAAAATAAGAGTTGCCAATAATATACCGAATTAAGTTGAAAATGTACTTGTAGCCATATTCAATAAATTTAAAACTGTTTTTCCTAGAAACAAGTTAAAAAACAAACCATATTAAATAATTTTATATAGTGTTGGCAGATTTATTAAATATGGCTGTCAGTAAATTTTCAACTTGATCAATATATTGGCAACACTTGTTTTCTTAACAAACCTGAAGTATGTGTCAAATCGTTGACATGGTTCTAGTTAACACCGGTGTTAGAAGTTAGAACCACGGTTGTGCTACCAACCATTATGTCTAAATGTCTATGAAAGTTGAAAATTCTTGAAAAACTATTTAAATAGGCAAAAGTCTTTTTGGTTCCGAAGGACCGTAGTTACACAGTAAAATTCTTATCCAAGATGTTATAGAAGCTTTAAGAATGAATGCTCATTACTGAACTGAGCATCCTGGTATTATGTACAAGAGTAACAGGATTATATAGGTACTTATTTAAAAAATATATATTCAATACAAGCCTGTAACTCGTGTATATTTACATTTTGGCGATACTAGGTGTTCAGTTCAGTAATGAGCGTTCATTGTTAAAGCATAAATAACTTCTTGGATAAAAATTTTACTGTGCAACTACGATCCTTCGGAACCCCAAAAGCATTATAGCTATTTAAATAAATTCATGCAATTTTTAACTTTCATAGACATACCGGGTTAGTTAAAAGTATGGAAACGGCGATTTATTGTCGTTAATATTCATTGTAGAAAATTATGTTCAATACAAAAGTTTTTTAAGAAATTTTGATCTACATTTGAGAATACTTGAATTTTTTTTTCATCAATTGTTTTTGAGTTACGCTTGTCCGCGTAATTTTTTAAATGGGAACCTGTTATTTTACTCTACCAGTCGATAAAGCAGTTTTTCTCTTCACAACAGCATTTTTTTTTTCAATTTATTTTAATAATATTTTTACAAGGAAAAACACCGCACAAGCGTAACTCAAAAACAATTGAAGAAAAAAAATCAAGTATTCTCAAATGTAGATCAAAGTTTCTTAAAAAACTTTTGTATTGAACATAATTTCCTAAAATGAATATTAACGACAATAAATCGCCGTCTCCATACTTTTAACCAACCCTGTACAATGTACCCTGAAAAGAAACTACATTGTGTTAAAAAAAAATCCTAATTCAATGTAAGCTATGAACAAAAAAAAAAGTTTGTCAAGTTGAAAGTATTTAATTAAATGCCAATTTGACACGAGATATTGTCAAAAATGTTATCTAAAAAATCTTCTAGAATCCTTATTATAGAAATAGAAATAAATTACAAACCGGTGAATGGCAGTATTCTGTATCCTTCTTTATTATCTTTTCTCTTTAAAATTGCATTTCACGATCAATTTTGACAACTTGACTTTTGAATTGAATAATAATCAGACATACATTTCTATGTTCATAGCCCACTCTGAATTAGGTTTTTTTCTGAACACACAGTATATTTGCGTGAAACGATTAGTATTAATACGAAGGATTGTTCAAATGATTGCTGGATGAACTATACTGGGGCAGTGTTATATTTAGAGGCCATAATCACCCTAATTCTGTAAGAAAGTTGTTAAGACTTAGCAACATTGCTATAGTAAATAACCAATAATAATGGCAAACACTGAATAAAATATGAAAATGACAGCCTTTACATTTGTTTCTATTGGTTATCATTTTTAGCAACGTTGCTAAGACTTAACAACTTCCTTACAGAATTCGGGTGAATAAATAATAAGTTTTACACGTTGGAGCACTTCCGGAAGCACCGCTATCTTGGAAAAATTATGCAATCTTTTTTTTCTTAAAATATCTCCTCACCAGTAAATAGTATTAAAGCAATAATAGTTATCAGTTTTACACAAGACAAAATTCCCTACAACTTTGATTGAAAAGATTTTCTTCTATATACTCAATCATATCAACACATTTTAACACATAGACATCTTTCATTTATCCTTAGCTCTGTTCAAGGGTGTATTACATGCAGATAGTTAATGTCTTTCATGTTATTTTTTTGTTTTTCGTGTTATCTACTACTATTTTATGTGTTCTGGATTGTGTGACTATGTTATTACTTATGTTGTTATTAATTAGTGGAAGCCTTTAATTGGGCAACTTTTGGCTTCCCAAATATTTCAAATAAATAAATAACCAATAGATAGCGAGCGCTTAAAATCATTGTAGATATATTGTCAAAAAGGTAAATAGCTGAATCTAATTTTTGCTTTTGCAGATAACTTCCACGTATGAAACAAACTGAATTTTGGTTTACACATCTTTGGGGCACTGTTACATTTCGGATTATAACATCAAAGCCAGCACTTTTATATGGACGATAATATCAACACTAAAAAGAGGATTTTTTTTAGCTTTTCAACAATGTATTATTTTCCAATGTTCTTTTGTTTTAAACAACTATTATTACATTATTAAGTCATCAATTATTAATGTTGTATTCTTGCTGTATAAGATAAGAGAACATATGCGAATGACACGTCGTTAAAATATAATAAGTGCCGTATAAATGTGCAAACCTAAATTTTGTATTGTTTCATACGTGGAAGTTAATTGCAAAAATTGAAATATAAACACGTATATGAAAAATTGTCTGACCCCCATAATATCACCGCTTATATGTAAGAGATACATTGTGAAGCGAGTAGTAATAATTAATAATTAATTAATTAAGAAAATTTTGACTACGCCTAATGGTTTTACGACCAGTAGCTCCCTATATCTATTACTTATAAAAAAATGTTTTAGATAAAAACTGTAGAGAATTTTGTCTCATACAAAACAAATAACTATTTTTGCTCTAATATTTTACCTACTAGTGAGGAGATATTTAAAAAAATGATTATTTGTATAATTTTTATTAGCACCTCTACATGTAAAACTTACCTAAAACTAGAACTAAATCAGTGTGAATGAGTGTGATTTGTGTATAGAAAATAAAATTTCCTATTATATTGTGAGCCAAATGAAATAAAAAAACTGCGCAGCAAATTGCAAATAATTTTGTTTGAAATAAAAATATGTAGGTCTACAGCATGCAGTGTGCTTGGGAAATACGTATATATATTTTTCCATGAAATAATGTAGTATCAGAAAAATGTCAATCAAATCGATATTTGAAACTGATAAATATGATAAAAAATATGATTCCACGGTTGGTGATGTCGAGTATGGAAAGGCAAGTCACCTTAATTAATTTATTTTTATCATTTGAAAGCGTACGTATTTCATTTTTCTATCAATTAATAACAGTTTCTGAAAATCAAATTTAATACACGGTTTCGATTTTACCGTATGCCCATAAATCCAGTTTGTTTGTCACAATGAAAATTAAAAATTGTCGTTAATCGATAAGAAATTGATTTACTATGGGATCGCGAATCAAAAATCTGCGTTTAGATTAGGTACCTCCCATTTCTTTATACATACCATTAGCAAATATTTCACACACATTAACGAACGAAATTTATACACATAATTGCAAAAAGATTAATTTTCCGCCAAATCAAATTAATCATTGGATTTGCTTCAATTATTTATTTTACTTTTCATTTAAACAGTCTAAATAAATAATTGCAGCAAGATTTCATTTCGGAGGGGGTTCTGGTTATATAATTATAATATTTTTCAAGGAGATTAACATGAGAAATCAGTATTTTGCAGACTGCTGCTCCTTGTTTTGACTGATAACCATGGTTGTGGTATCAAAAGAAAGATAAAAAAACTGCATCAAATGGCAAGTTTAATAATTAATTTATGGGACTAAAATATTACATAATTTACATTTATTTAGTGTCATTTGTATAATTTTTATCTTTCACTGACACCACAACTATTATTGTCAGCCAAAACGGGGGGCAATAGTTTGCAAAAAACTGATATCCCATTTTAATCTTCTATATACACCTTTAAAAAAAACACCCGGTGTACAATTAATCTCAAGGATATAATAAAATAAAACAATATTTTGGCCTTTATCTTTATTTAATTATAAAAAGCAATTGGGAATATTATACTCGCAGTTTAAGACGTAAGCTATGTTAGCGCTAGCATTTTGGTTAGACTTCTTTAAATTTTTTAGTATTTTATTTCACATTTCAGGAAAGGTTTGAAGTTTTGAATTTAATTATTTTTTTGCCTCAGATTAAAATAAAACTTATATGCTGTTTGAAAGATCATTTATTACGCTTTAACTCGAGCCTAAATTTATCAGGAGTGCTTATTTTTTATAAAGTTCAGATACCGATACCAACAACAGAGCATATTTATTTGTTAACGTGGTTGCTATCATGAGTATAACACAGTTTTGAGTTTTGACAGACTGCAGTTATTGTCTGCATTAATTTGCAGGTATTTCGTTTTTCAATGTTGTATCAGTTTTCAAATGTAAATGTCAATTTGTTTCATGTATTTCGTTTTAGAACTTTTCGTTTGTGAACACGAAAGGAATTCTAATTAATTTAGGCTCATGTTAAAGCGTATTAAATGATCTTTCAAACAGCATAAGAGCTTTGTTCATAGAACGGTTTGAAACCGTCAGTAAGAATCGGGAGCATGCGCAGTTACTTAAAAGCGTTCACAGTCACAAATTTCAAAGTCTGCCAACTAGTTGGCTGTTCACAGAAGTTTTCTAACTGGTTGGGGGATTGGTTGGCAACGGTCAGAATAATTTCCAACGCCGCTGGAAATATGCGCAATTAATTTTTTAGAGGTTTTGACATTCCCAGTTGAGTTTGTTTCGTTTGCAGAATATTAGGTTATATGTGAAGTTGTTGTTTAATTCATTAAAAATAAATTTATACTTATTATTTTAGAATGGGTATAAGTATTAATGCAAAATAATAAGATACCTACAATATTAAAATTCACTTAATAATAGACGACGGATTCGGATAGACGTATGTTTAGTGAAAATTTTGACTTTCTAAATGATTCTTCAAGTAAAGATGACGATTTTTAAAATAATTGCTATTAAAAAAATCTGTTGTGGCCAGCATAAGACCTCCCGCCATTTCCATATTAGGCTATATAAGTATTGTATTGCACTTCGCTTTCGAACCGTCGTTTTATAAAAAAAAAAATTACAGAACCTTACCAAAATATTGTTTTTTATTGTATTGAACATGTCTTCTGCACAAATATAATTCTAATTATATCTATTTTTTAATGTATGAGGAAGTTTCTAAATGTCAGAGATTCTTCCAATTCATTAACCAGATTGGCGGTATTTCTGATGGATATATGCATTTTACCACAATTTCACCTATAATGTCAAATATTTAATTAATAAAACAATAAGAAAGATTAAATATAATTCCCAGAAAAAGCTATCAGAACGTCACTAAAACAGTTGATTTTTGACACTGATATATAAACATTGGAATTTATCAACTGGTTTCCTTAGTGCCTTAGCCTCTTCGATTAGATTACTCTATAAATTATAGTGTCTTTATCTCTAAATCTACACAAGATATAATAAAAATTTTAAGTCTATTAGCTGGAGAATTTTATGTTCTTCTTCGATATTTAATAAAAAAAACTCCCTAAAAATTATATTTAGAAGAAACTACTATTTCCGGTTGTTCAATTGTTACCAAAATCTTTTGAGCTCTTCCCAGGAATATCAGATTGAGAAATCTGCAGTTAAATATTTTTTAAGTCTTATAGTTTTTGAGGAATCGTGTCTACAGCATCCAGGACATACACACATACACAAATACACACAATACACACATACATACATACATACATACATACAAACATCCATACATACACACAGACATAATTTTAAAAATGTTATAATCGGATTCTAGGGACCTTAAAACGTGCTTATTCAATAAAATCTGGATATGCGAATTTTAGCATGAATCCAATACCTCTCTTAGCGAGAGGTAAAAAAAAACAAAAATGAGAATTATTTTGAAATGACAATATCATAGTATTCTGAAGATATTGTTGAACACATTGCAATTGATATTGCAATAAGATTTACAGTTTCATAATATTTCCATCGTCAAGTTGGAGAAAATATCAAACTAGATGCTTATAAATGTACACTAGTTTTTATTATGTGTTCACAGAAAAATTCAAACCGTTTGATTTGCAACTAGTTTGAAATCGGGCATAAGTATTGGATCTCAAATTGCAACCGTTTGCAAATCGTTGTATGAACAAAGCTATTTTAAACTGAGGTATAGTTTATAAAAAAAAAATCAAAACTGAGAAGTGGTCTATTTTTATGCAGAGTAATTTCTAATTTTTTAAATTTTGTAAAAAATTGTGATGGCGATGCAATGTGACGCTTTCTGGCCAAGTTTGGAATTTTCAACTCTGCATGAGAAATATGAAGGCCGATGCATTTAGTTATGATTTTTTTCCTTTTTTATTTCGCTCGTACTTGGAAAATTTATAGTCTATACATGATATGTTCAGTGTTATTTATGGTAAAAAATGTCTGGAATGGGTGAAGTTGTCAATTTTTGTGATGACTCTTCGTATGCCTGTCCTTGTCTGATAAAGTTGTCTGTTTTTTTCTAGTTTCAAATGTATTAATTTCTTGAAAAAAAGCGCGACGCGATCCTATAAATCAGGACGGACAGCTTGAATAGCAGTCGTGATTAATCTGTGCCATGTCACACGTAGATATCAGAACTTACAGCCGCAGTCTATGTACCTTGTTACACCTATACATCAATGGAATGGGTTATGTGAAAATACATGCCACATTAAATACATATAAATATATCACATGCAGCCTACAAACAGACAGAATGTTAGCGATATTGTCAGCAACTTTTATTGGATTTGACTTCTTCTTTGAATGGTCATCGTGTATCTTCTGATGTCGCCAAGGTTTCGATCCATCTTTTGGCGGTCTTCTGTTGTCCTTCTTCCGCTCTTTTTACATGTTTATTTCATTCTTTTCTTCTTTGCTGGATTCTTAAAAGAAATTTTGCAAGAATCTTCTAATCTGCTTTTCTTCACAGCTTTCGACGATAAATCTTCACCTTTAAAGGCACTTACTAAACGTTACTTCAGAGGATCTCACATATAATAAAACCAAGAATATCAGCTTGTACCAGATATGAGTTTTCATTTGTCGTGGCACCGAATTAAGTAAAACCGCGTTATCCTGTTTTTCACCGTGTGAGAATAGTGAATGAAAAAAGAGTAATGAGCCGATTTGAAAATAGCAAATAGGCCTGGGATCTTTAATACAATTGAAAAATTGTTGGAACCTTGTATGGACTATTGCTCAAATTTTTCCCTTCTCCCCACCCTGTCCCTTGCCCAGCGATGTTACCGCTTTTTCATAACTTAGCATTTTCAACATGACTAATGGAATTGGCAGCAATCTCCAGTCCATATTTATTTGACAAGTATTTATAACATTAATAATTCCAAGTAATTATTTAAAATAATAACGGATGTATGGAAATCAATAAACAACAAAATCATCGATAATTTAGTTAATACCATGTCATGACAAATGTAAGCTGTTTTAAATAATTATTAAAGTATTCCATATGAAATATTATTTATTTTTGTGTATTTTAATTTTCTTTCATGAACTGTTATTCTGGTTAGTTATTTTAAAGTAAATATAAGAAATTTTTACAGTATCTCTATTTTTGGTTGCACCTACTTTTGAATTATTCATTTAACGTCCATAAAGTTTAATAAATATGTCACCTTTACATTATAAAAGAAGTTTGCAAATACATTGAATATTTAAAATATGAAGGAGTATTTTTTTATTGGTTCCTACAGAATCGCTATATATTTATGTCCGATACAGTATGCTTGGATAACAAAAAAAAAACTACATATATTATAGATTATAGTCCATGTTTTTATTGTCACTGGTAGCATATGTAATTCAACATATATATATATATATGGAGTGTAATCGTCACTGTTTCGATTAGTTAAGGAGGAAAATTTTGTGGGTGTGTCAGTGGATTTTGGGCTTTAATTAAAGATGATTCATTTAAAATCTGTCAAGCTTTCGTGTATTTGGTTTTTACACATCATCAGGACAGTTTGGGTGAAGATTTTTGTAAGTCAATGATTTTATAAATAACAGAAGAATTTTGACATAATTTTGGTTAAAATTTACAAAAATAAAAACTTAAAGTAATTTTAATTAAACTAGTAATAGTAATGATAATTTTAACCAAAATTACTCGTAAGTCAAAATTCTTCTGTTTTTTATAAAATCAATGACTTACAAAAATCTTCACCAAAACTGTCCTGATGATGTGTAAAAACCAAATACACAAAAGCTTGACAGATTTTAAAAGAATCATCTTTAATTAAAGGCCAAAATCCACGGACACACCCACAATATATATATATATATATATATATATATATATATATATATATATATATATACATTTTTTTAATAGTAGAGAACCCCATTACCCGAAATCTGAGTCCGTACAGTATTTATTCTTACAAAACCGATATTTCGTTATACACTTATAACTACCTTCATCTAATATTAATAAAAGCTAGTGTGTAAAAACTACAACAAATGTAATGTTCATATGTAGTAGGAAAGTATGTGCGGAGCAGACCACAGGGGATGTTTTTATATTTTTAAATGAAAATGTTTTTATTCTAAAGGGTGCGGCATGTTCAATAATCCAGGGTTTTTATAAAATGAACCAGCTAATAATCCAATATGCGTTTATAGCTAATATAAGCAAGGCATAACGACCCTAAAAAATACCATTGCATCTGTAAAAGAAAATAAAAAATGCATTAGAGAAATGATTTCATAAAAACCTCCCGGAATCGAATCGATAATGAGAATATTTAATTAACTAAGTCATTTATTTATGACTAGTATTTTTTAAACTAATTAATTAATTAAACAGAATGTCATTATTGATCACATCACATCGGTAGCTATATACTTGTTCATTTCTATCAGTTTTTTTCACACTGCCTGCCGTTCCCATGTTGCCAAATCTACATGAATTTTTTAATTTCAAATACATAATTAAATTTGTGATTACCGCGCAGAAATGAACGAAGGGTGAGGGTGCCAACGAACAATGATTTTTTTGTTCAATTTCAAACAAATTTTGTTTAAACATTCGCTGAAATTCTTCATACATTATCCTTTCATTATTTCAAACACGGACACGCACATATACTCGCACACGCATACAAGTATACTCGGTAAATATAAATATATTTAATTTGCTAAACACACAATGACATTTTTCAGATATTTGGGGTTTAATCGGAGGGTTATTTTCTCTTCAAAATATTGTATTGAAATATCGAAAGAATTTTGACAGATAATTGGGGCGTGGTTTAGTAGTCTGTTTTACACCAAAACATTTTTGATGTTTAAAAAGAAGCGTCAATTGCACAAAACCATAAAAGACTAAATACAGGGAAATAGCCAGGTAAAACTTAAAAAACGACAATACAACAACAAATAACGCACAACACGTACAAAGAATAATATCATAATTGACAGAAATATTTGAATTGTGTTTGTGTAAACCGTGCTTGACTACAGGACATAGCAATCTATAGAATTACAAGAATTTATAGTAAAAATTCTTTCGATATTCCAAATATAGCAATTTAATGTTTTGGAGAAGGGATCGTCGAAGAAGACAAATAGACTGAGAGGGAAAGAGATAGTTATAGATCAGAGTGGTCATTGAACAAAGTGAACATGATCAAAAAGAGAATTGTTTCTTCGTTCGTTATTCGTTATCCCCACTCTTTCATTTTGTGATCACAACACGCCATTCCCCTTTCCCTTCTGAATCAGTCTTTTCGCATGATCACTGTGATTGAAATAACAAAAGATTTGAAAATGGCGGAAAAAGCAAGCAATGAATTATTGGAATATGCAAATTTATGTCTACATCATTATCATCCGAATTACTAGAACTTGAGTCAGTAAATTCAAGATTCATTATTGGTTTCGATTTTTCTAATATTAGATCCTGCAGGTACAAAAAAAAGTTAAAGAAACTTGTTTTCATATTTTACTTTACATTCCATACCGAAAATATTATTTCTGCTTTAGCACAATCCATCTTTAAACTATTTGCGATTTGGGTATTACTTCAATCAAAACAGCTGATTTATCATTTGACGTTTGCCGCTAGTTCGTTCGACGTTGTGTAGGTTTCGCGTCGATCGAGTTAATTTTGTTGTTTCTTTGGAATTAAATTTAATCATGATTCGAAGGAATCATTATTGAACAAATCATTATTTAGAAAATCATAATCACAGTCCGAAGAAACACGCATTGTATTGTCGTAGGTTATAGCATGGCTATCGCTGGCTATATGTGCCTCTTTCCTCCCCGTTTATCTGTCTTCTTCCACGATCCATTACCATAGTGTCGTTTCAAAACCCTTCCCCAAATTTTTAATAATTATTTCCTCGTAAAGTACGAATAATTAATCGAATTAAAAAAATATGGACATTTTATTTTTTTATATCATATATGTAAAAATAAAAATATTGGTCACATAACACATACTTGCAGCAGAAATTGATGTAACAACTCGTGGAAATAGAATGTATGCATCTAAATCGTCGGGACTAGGCCGACAAAAAGTATAGAATTAGCAAAATGTTCACCAATTTTAGGAATACATGCTTAATTGTATCTTAAATTAATACATTTTAATCTCAAATATGAGTAATTATAATTAGAACTGCATTTTGAAACCAATAAAAAGTGTGATTAGAAATAAAAATATTCTAATGTTACCGAAGTCCAAAGTTATGAAGAAATAACTATTCTCTGAGCGACGAAGTACTAAAGAATCTTTTGTCTTTCCAAAAAGTTGTGTCAGGGATTTGTTGCATTTTGTTTGAGTGTCACTGCTCAAGTCTTTCACCCCATCTTATAGCAATCAAAATCTCTTTCCTACGTTGGTTTATCAAACCTACGTTCTTCTTTTTATTTGTATACCATTATAAATATAAATTTGTTCAGTTTTATTTATTTTCGTGCATTCTTCACGAGTGTCAAGACGAGGCTCTTCTATTTGTCTTGTCCGTGTAGTATAAATATGTGTTATTACAGACACTGTAGAGTGGAGTATACTTTTTATTTTTTCAGATATATTAGTTTTATATTTATGGATCGGTCTGTTGACGGCCAAGTCGCCTTGTCCTTGTCTAAATAGCTCTCGAGAAGTATACTTACACCAGTAATTTCTTTTTGTCTTAACATTCCACAACAAATGGCCACATTTTAACATTTTTACAAGAAATTCAATTCTACAAACACCAATTCGTTAAATACTTACCTTAGTACACAAACAACATTTGTTTGACATATTATATTAGTAATCTTTCGCATTACAATGCTTCAGTATCTTTTATTTTCTTTTTACCTCCCGCTACCCTTGGTAAGGGAGGTATAGGGATCGTGCTAAAAATCACTTATTGAGATTTTAGTAAATGACCACGTTTTAAGGTCCCTAGAATCCAAATTTAACATTTTCACGATGATGTCTGTATGTGTGTGTGTGTATGTATGTATGTGTGTGTATGTGTATGTATGTGTGTGTGTGTATGTATGTGTGTGTGTATGTGTAGGGATTTTGTCTTCGCTCTAACTCAAATACTATCACTCACAAAATTCTGAAACCTTGTATTTATACCCTATTCTAATATGAAAAGAAGCCATTAGATTTTGGCGTAAATGGGATAACCGGAAATGGCACTTTACCTGAAGCTCATAATGGTTTTTCTTCAAAAAATACCATTAAATGCCATTTTTTGGATTTTGTCGTTATGAAAATTAAAGATTATTGAATTTTCTACAGGAATACATTAATACCTTTTCTATATACTTTACAGATAAACATAAAAATATTTTTTTTTTACAAGTCCCGAAGCCTAAGAAAAACACAATTCCTTTTTACCTCCCGCTACCCTTGGTAAGGGAGGTATAGGGATCGTGCTAAAAATCTCATATCGAGATTTTAGTAAATGACCACGTTTTAAGGTCCCTAGAATTCAAATTTAACATTTTCACGATGATGTCTGTATGTGTGTATGTGTGTGTGTATGTATGTATGTATGTATGTATGTATGTGTGTGTGTGTGTGTGTATGTGTAGGGATTTTGTCTTCACTCTAACTCAAATACTATCATTCAGAAAATTCTGAAATCTTGTATTTCTATCCTATTCTAATAAGAAAAGAAGCCATTAGATTTTGGTGTAAATCGGATAACCGGAAATGGCACTTTACCTGAAGCTCATAATGGTTTTTCTTCAAAAAATACCATTAAATGCCATTTTTTCGCATTTTGTCGTTATGAAAATTAAAGATTATTGAATTTTCTACAGGAATACATTAATAATTTTTCTATATATTTTACAGATAAATTTAAAAATAATTTCTTTTACAAGTCCCGAAGCCTAAGAAAAACACAATTCCTTTGTTCCACAGTTCATATTTCAAATGAATGTAACTGACATTAAATGTCACTGTCAAAAAACTAATCACTTCAAATTAATAATAGTGACATTTCAAAAAGAAAATAGTAAATAAAGCAATAGTTTTATGCAATGGAACCGTTTGCAGCGTTAGTAAATCCGTAAGTACGTATTTAAATTAATAAAAATTAAATAGCGGGAGGTTTTGTGTTGGCCACATCAGATTTTTTACACAGTTCATATTTCAAATGAATGTAACTGACAGTAACTGTCACTGTCAAAAAACTAATCACTTCAAATTAATAAAAGTGACATTTTAAAAAGAAAATAGTAAATAAAGCAATAGTTTTATGCAATGGAATAGTTTGCAGCGTTAATATACGTAGGTATGTATTTAAATTAATAAAAATTAAATAGCGGGAGGTTTTGTGTTGGCCACATCAGATTTTTTAAATAACTTCAATATTATATAGTTTTTGTTTTCGTTTCTAAATGAGCTGGAGTAATACCTAAATCGAAATTTATAGTACAGTATTTGAGTTTTGTCAGAAAAATTAGATATACCTTTACTAGGGTGCTCATACAATGCAGCCCGCTTTGTTTAAATTGTTTTACACTCATAGATGTACATTATTTTCACATCTATGTCTTATGATTCGAATTTGAAATGGAACTGACCTTTATGTATTCCTTTAAAGACTAGAATTCGCTTTCTTTCGCTAGTCGTCTACAGGTAAAAATTAAAATTGAATGAATATCATTTAATGTCAGATTTTCTTGAAACCATTTCATGGGAACCGTTGAATACATTTAGGTGTGTATAAGATTTAAATATATTATTAAACGCTCCTTGATTAAGGGTAAGCATGTACGTGTACGTTTAAAATTTCATTCCTCGAAATCTGGTGATTTTTAAAATATAAATTGCCCTTTAATTATAAGCGTACTCTAGATACTATTTAATTATAAAAACATTATTATTCACATTTACATTTCCGTTCTTTAATTGTGATTTTACCTTAAGTCAATTAAATAAACCTGATTTTACAGACATATTAAATTACTTTAAATAATTCAGTCCGAATTCTAAACCGCTGCCGATATGCTCAGTTATTTAAAAATAATTAATTATTAAAACTATTCATTAAGGGGAATACCAGTTAAGGATTTCATACAATAATAATAAGATTGCAAGGAATATATTTAATTTTTCATTCTATATGCACTTCCCCATGCAAAATTTACAGTTAATATTTGAAATATAGGTTTCTGGGAATTGTGCGCGCACTTCATCGAACAATATTTAATTGTTTTAGCGAGAACAGAATGAACGAGCTATGAAGAATAGTCAGAAACATTTTGAGAAACGAAGGCGGTTCGAAATTCAACCGTTATCTTGGTTATCGTCATATTTCTAAAACTATTTTAAAACAAAATAAAAATTGATTTTCTAAAACAAAAATGTTGCAAAAAACTGTAAAAAAAGTTATAAATAGAAAAACTATTTTTACCTTCCGTTACCCTTCGGTAAGGAAGGTATTGTCTTTGGTCAAAAAATTCGATGGTAAGTTTTTAATGAATAAGCAAGTTTTAGAGTCCTTAGAATACGATTTTATTATTATTTCAAGATGTTTTCTGAATGTGTGTGTTTGTCTGTGTGTGTATGTGTATGTGTGTTTGTGTGTGTGTGTGTGTGTGTGTGTGTGTCTGTGTGACAAAATTTCTCCGACGATAACCCTAATACTAAACTTCTAAAAATTATAATTCTTTCGTATTCCTCTTATTTACATCCAAGTGAAGAGGTGATTAATTTTGGTTATAATTGGTCAACCAGAAGTTCCCTTATTTGAAGTTCTTGAGTGCTTTTCTCGAAGAAACGCAGATAAATATTATTTTTTTACATTTTATATGATTATCAATATGAAAGAATACCTTATTGTCATATTCAATAGATGTAGATTTAAATAATTATAAAGAATTAACTTTCATAAATCAACCAGCTTTGCTATAATCATGGAAACAGCTGATATATTCTAATAATTCTAATTGACAGATGTCAGTGTCAAGTGCAATTTACGTAGTATATGTTCGTGTTATAATTTTATTGGACATATGGATTTTTTTCCAAGGAACTTTTGGTATGGGATTTCTACAAAATGCATAGAATGTGCTGACCACATCAGATTTTTTATTTAAAAAAATGCAATGTTCAAACTTATAAACAAAAAATTTCGATTCAGTGGCGGCAAACCATTTTTGTGTACTCTAAGCATACGGATTTATTACAGTAATGGCATAAATAATAAGTAAATGTAAAAATAATTTATTATAAATTTTTATTTACATTATTATTTATTATTCTCACTACGTTTGTTATCTTCACTAAATGAATAAAAGAAAATAAACCATATTCGCTTACTCTCTGATCATTTTCGTCGAAACTTGAATCATCATCACTTTCTACATCAACTTCATACCACCGCATAACTGTATCTTCAAAACCTTTATCATTTAAGTTTACACTTTATTATTTCGCTATTACATAACCACCCGGGTCCGGTCACAGAGACCGATGAAATTTTGCAAATATTTTTCCTCTATCTTTCCACACTCCTTATTAATTTATAAAACAATTACGGAAATTCTGAAGGTGAAAGTGAAATACTTAAAATATTGTCAAGATAAAAATTAAAAGTTTAAGAATACTGCGGTACATTCAAAAAATTAGGAATAAGCCATTATGAATATGAATAGGAACAACTAAAATCGCTACAGTAATGTAGTATCTTATGTACTGGTTTACTATTTTTCCTTTTTGCGATGCTCTGGAAAATTTTGTCGCGTCTTGTATTGTATATTAAATAATGCACATCTTGTACAGCTGTGTAAAAGTAAAAGGTACGATGATATATTTATTTACATATACAAAATTGACAGCATTTCAAAAGTAGTAAGCTGGAGCAAGAACTATCTCTCTTCCCTAAGCTTGCGTGAATAAAATATCGTAGCCACCCTTGCTCAGCACGCTCCCTACCCCTCTACCCTCCCTCGAACACCGCGGCGTGCACAATGGATTTCAATATAAATAATTTAGTTGCACTCTCTCGAAAAAATATATTTCGCTTTCATATTTTATGATATCGCATAAAAAAATAATGGAATAATATATCAGTGCGTATGAGGCAGCCAGGGTGAGCAGAGACGCCGACGCTGAACCACCCCCCAACCCCTTCAACCCCACCTCGCTGACGCTTTATTTGTAGTTACTTATTTATATTTAATCAGTTCAGGACGAATAGGGGCCAACGCTGGACACGGAAACAACTTTTCTCACAGAAATTTCGGGCCACCAAAATATTCTACCAAGTTTTTAAAAAAATTATAGTTATAAATAGACAATCCCTATCTGATAATAAATTTATACCAAAACAAAAATAGTTATTTATGTACCAAGAGTTGAAAGTAGTTCTTTGCTGAGATTGCAAATAATTAAAATTAATGCCAATTGTTGATCTTATAAAAAAATATCTAATTGTTTCGAATTTGAGATAATCAAAAGATAAACTTTCTAGCATCCTTACTTTTATAGATTCTTGTCTGTACCTGTTGTTCGTTTTGATATTCTCAGCCATTATTGTATAATGCCCAAAAATCAATCGCGGCTGAGAAACTTTTGGGGGATTATACTCTCTCTCTTTCTCGCTCTCTGTTTTCTATAAAAATGTAGGCCTCTTAATGCCCCGCAGCATTTGGAGATTCGCTCAAGCTGGGTCTCAATTTATTTGGTTACATTATTTCTTTTTCGAAAGCTTAAATCATTTCTGACCAAAGTTCTGCTAACAATCATCTTTAAAATTTTAAATTGTCGGGTTAATTTGACCGATGACATTCTAACTTTGTCTGAAGCACTTTGAATTAGTCTGCTGACTTGTTTTGAGGGCAAAAGTTTGGGTCGCCCACGTTTGGCAAATTAATATACTTTCTACACCTTCTTCGCAATCCCATTAGTTCGTCTGTCCAACTGTTGATCCCCAAAAAAGTTAACATTTTTTCGGCTATTTGGCCAATTAACCTATTTGCATTTGCGTATTTTAAGTTTGTTTAACAACAATTAAATTTTATTCGAGCAATTTTAAGATGGCATACTATTAGTAACATAATAAATACATAATATAACTATTATGTATTTATTATGTCCAGTGACGACTACATTAAACCTTATTTAGTAATAACATTTTGAGAGTAAAATTTTTCTCAATTTTTTTTTCATATACGTTATGAGTTTTATGTTGATCACATTCGAACCTGGACCGTCTAAAACTTTTAATTTTAATTCGGCTGTCACTTCGGGTTGAAACTTTTCGATATAAGTATTGCATTTTCCTGATGATAGCTTAGTAAGCAAAAATACGTAAAATCTAAAGAGATTAAAGTTTTTGAAACTACCAAATGTCATTAATACTTATTTTAATTTTTTCCTCACGGTACAATAAAATAATTTAACATCGTTGGATTTCTTTTATATTACTTTGTCAACAATTCTTCATTCTTTATCATCACCACCAAAATTCTTTTCCTTATAATACTCATAAAATTTAAATTTTACTGCCATTAAAACCTATCCTAAAAATGGTCTTCAACAAATTCTATATAATCATTTAATTAGCAAACTAATAAATATTTCTCCATACAATCTCGTTCTGTAACTATCGGTCTGTGAGCGTCTTGTACATCGTACAACGCTCGGTTGTGACATTATACAGTAATTCATATGATTAAGAAGAGTCAAGGATAGACAACAATATATTCTTTCAATAATTAACATTTATTATTATAAGATGAATGCCCTAGCGTCTATAAAAACGCAGTAATAAATGTTGTTATACTAACAATAAAACCGCATTGTAAAGAGAAGATAAAGAAGAATATATTCTTAAAGGTGTGGGGGAGTATAAAAAATAAAAATAAAGAAAGAATGTACTAAGGACAATGTCACCTTCTTGGAAGAAAATGATTTCAAACTTATAGAACAGTCCAAAAATATAAACGAGTTACAACCGAAGTTAATTGAAATCTGACTAATTAGAGATGCACTCGATCTCGAGCTTTGGCCCGGCCCGAGTCGATTATCAAGCCGGGCCGAAGATATTTTTTATCGGGCCGAATCGGGTTAATCATTTGCAAAAGTTGAGGCGAGTCGGACTTTTGCTTTTGGCCCGACCCGAAAATTCGAGCTTTTCGGGCCGGCCCGAAAAATCTAATAGTTCAATCAAATGCACAGTTTCTTTAATATTTTAATGAAAATGGATGAAGTTGAAAAGGGTCAAAATGATTTAATAACAACATACTTGACATCTTAATAATAAAAATGTTATTTTACTTCAAAAATTCAAGGTTATTCATTAAAGCATAATAATGCTATTGTCATGTTATTATTACTATTGTCACTATTCGTATAATTCAATAAAAGTGATTTTTATTTCTACTATAATGATTTCTTGTTCTATTTTTGAGTAGAAATAAAGTTAGATAAAAAATCCTTATGTAAATGATATCTTTTTGTATAAGATTTGTGAAACAGTTTAAATTTTCGAGCGCCTTTGGGAAACAAAGTGTTAAATACTCGTAAGTCTGTAATTTTTATAACAAACTTACATTAGAACTGTCTCTTTTTTTAACAACTTATGTTAACTAATGTCGAAAGTTATAAGGATGTAGAAGTTTTTTATAAATTTGGCACGAAAAAAGTTAAACATTTCGCCTCACATAAAAATTAAAATTAGGAATGTCGGATACACTCAATTTCGATCTTTGGCCCGGCCCGGCCCGAAGCCCGGCTTGATTTCGAGTCAATTTTCAAGCCGGGCCAGCTAATTTTTTGTCGAGTCGATCTTCGAATCGGGCCGGCAATTTTTATTTTCGGGCCGAATGGATCCAAACCTCAAAGCCCGGTCCGGCCCGGTCCGAATGCATCTCTATGACTAATGCTCAGAGTTCACATGATGTAAATCAACTGATTTTTTATATAAACAACTGTGGAAACTATATAATAATTAAAATAAATAGGACTTCAGTCTTGTAAAAGACTAATTTCAAAAAATAATTATACTTCCGTTTCCTTTTTGACCATCTTATTTTTCCGTTTCCTGTATTAATTTTTTAAGTTTTTTAAGTTTCATTTATATAATTGATTATTGTATTTCATATATACATTTTTAGTTATCCTGATGAAGGAATAAATGAATTCCGAAACGTAGACAAAAAATAAATTAATCTTTTACAAGACTGAAGTTCTATTTATTTTAATTATTAGAAAAATAGTTGGTTTTTACCAAAGGTGAAACAAAGATTCAAATTTTAATAAAAATAAAATATTACATTTAATAAAATATTAAGAAAATACTCGCCATGTTTCACAAGATTTCAGCGTCTGAATCAACCTTTCGGCCATCATCAGACACCGGCCATGCTCAGCTAGTAACCACAGACGCGTTTCGCTCTTGTTAGAGCTCATCAGTATGGTATAACTGCCGTCTCTTTACAGAGACAATTCCAGTCTGAGCATGGCGAAAGATATAAACATCTCATAAAAGATAGTTGACTTAAGAGGGAAATGTACCCACATATTATGCCTTTTAATGTAAGTAATGTCCATTTGCACTGCTTTCAGTTAAATTCTTAACTACAGATCAACAAAAAAGTGCATATTATGTCTTTTAATGTAAGTAATGTCCATTTGCACTGCTTTCAGTTAAATTCTTAACTTACGTAGATCAACAAAAAAGTGCATATCGAAATTTTGACAGCAATATTTACTAATTCATTTGACATTTTAATTTTTATTTTGATACATGTTAATTTAACCAACAGTTAAAAAGTTAAAATATAACTAGAAATGATGCAATCGGGCATAATTGTTAATATTGAAATTTTCCACTCATAATTTTCTATTTATTTTAGCATGTCAAAATATAGGTGTTACTTATGAAACACCCTGTATTCATATCTTTCTGTTAAGGCAAATATATTTCCATTTTTATATTTGCGTGGAATGTGGTGTAATGGCATAAATAAAACCGTTAAAAGCAAGTGAAAATATAATTTAAAGTTATTAAAATTTCGCATGTAGGTACGAAGTAACTTTCTGATCGTTTCATTTTATTTGGAATGAGAATTTTATAAAATACATTGGTATTCGTATAAAAATGAATTTTTATGTTGCGCAATTTGGAGTGTTTTATAATTTTATGTAAATACGAGAGCCGTTGTGACCACCTGAGTCTACTTTTTCTCTTTTTATCTTTTATTTGAAAAGTTTTCAAATTAATTTACTACCAGGAATTCGTTTTAAAATCTTAATAAAACAATATTAATTAACATTATTATACGAAAATCTCCACGAAAATAAAATCGGTTCTAAAACTTTTTTAATAGTGTTCACGACGTTTACGAGACTTTTGAGTAGGTATAAGATAGCGGAGGTGAGACATGGACGTACATATAACAATTATTATCCGGGGGCACGTAATACACGGAATTTGAAAAATTCCTTGAAATTTTGTTTATAATATTTGTCAAAAATATAATAATAATAGGGCTATTACAAAAATAATTATATGCCTTCTAAAGTATTGAATATATAAATATATTATTCTTTAAACAGCCTCAAATCTCAAATTTGAAAATATCTCGAAATATCCATTATATATTTTACAATTAATTATTGAAATTTGTGTAATATTTTGATCTGAAATCTGATGTGACGTCAAAGTTAATACAGCTTACCATATGTGGCAAACTATCGCTTACTTTTATTTATACAGGGTGTTTCTATACTTATGGATCAAACTATAAGGGAATAAAGTACTAACCAAATTGAGTATAAAAAAAGCTTAATCAACGTAGGTCTTTTCTTCAGCTGTTCCCGAAAAGGAAGCAATTTTGTATTAGAATCGAAGAAAAATTGTCAAAAATAGTGATTGAACAAAATTTTGCCTGCCAATAGATAGACAATTTATAATAGTTACGAAGTTACATGAAAATTAAGTATTGGCCAAGGTCTGCACAACATTTTACTTGTACAATTATTTGATTTCAAAATCAAAAGCATATCAAGATGATTTCTCAAAGACGAACAAAAAAGTCTCATTTATGGCCAGTTGCACCAACGTAACTTCAATATTAAACTCGACTTAAATTGACAATATTGCATCGAAATGAAATGTCATATGAATTATAATATATTGCTGTCAAAATTTCGATTTGCATTTTTTTGTTTAAGCCCAGCTTAAAATTTAAGCCTTGTTGGTGCAAATGGGCATTAATCGAAGCAGTAAGTGCTGTAGTATTCGAGATAGCACAGGTAAACCCCGTACAAACTAATTTTTTACTACTTTATATCTAGGAAACTATTGAAGATCGAATTCATGTTAAATACGCTTTTTTACTCATTTTTTTGAGTACTATAATATGCCCTTAAAGTTTAATTCATAAGTATCGAAACACCCTATATAAATAACGTAGGTCATGACAAAACTGTTTTCTTATTGGCAATGAATGACATTCTGTATAATAAGATGACATCACAGGAGTGGGGGATTGTTTTCCATTACTATTTCCGGTGCCATTCTTTCAACAACAAATTATTAATATTTTATTTATTACTATGAAAAATATTGCATAAACTTTCATTTAAAATAGTTTTTTTTTTAAATGTGAAATGTGATCTTTATAATTTATAAATGAAATGGTCGCCCTTCTTGATATTAACTAAGTTTATCACAGCTTGACTCAAATAATTAATATGGTAAAAATTTCACAATGTTAAATAATTTATTTTATAAAAATCTTACACTATTTAATATTTAATTTTACAATGTTATCTGTACCTACTGGAACAAGTTTAAGATTGCAAATATAGTTTAGTTTTCTGTGAAATGTCGCATTGAATAGACGTATATTTCTGTGTTTTATGTTATAGTGTAAAAACTAATATTTCAAGTAAAATATGAACACTTATGTTCATTGCCAGTCTGAGACAAAGGGGCCGGGCATGGAGGTTTTGTAATATTTGGTAAGTACAATCAATTACTCAATTTGTATTAAGTTCTATAGATAAAATGCATACGAAGTCTTGTCTTATATTCAGCCCCAAAAATATCATTTACTTGAAAATAGATTCTTGATTTCAAAAGGCGATAGTAGAAGGTTTGAAAATAGTAAAAAAATATGTGTAACTAATACATTCACTGATTATATATGTATTTTTAAGGTTTGGTTTTAATATAAGTGACCCATCTTCTAATTTGTTAGTATGATGTTAGTGTTAAATAATAGCTATTAACAAATCTAGGATTGTTGAGTATAACTACTGCGGATGACAGTTTGAAATCCAAGCTTGCTGAGCAAGGATTTTAAGACATCTAATGCTTGTTAAGATGTATTTATAACTGACACAGAATACAGAACATAATTTAGCATAGAAAACATACAATTTGGTCATACGAAAAATAATATGTCCATTTAAAGAGACACAGCGCATAGAATTTTCTGTCTGTGCTGAGCGCTCTATGTTTTTCGTGCCCCTTCGTAACATTTCGTGGTAGTTCGAAGAAATATTTGTAAATATCGCTACGAAGATGAAACAAGTGTCAGTTATTTGATGGTTTATATGGACATCAAACTTATTTGTATAAATTTAATCATACATAACCAAATACGAGGGGAGTTTTTTATGTTATCTACCTAGCTATGAAAACAACGAGTTAGAGAACAAATAAAATTTTATTTTCTACGTAAGAACCTTTAACACTAATACACTTATTTCAACGTTTTTCTAATAAAGCTACGCCTGCAAAAAAATCTTTTAGTAATTCTACAAAATACTATTCCACTGCGTTTTTCAAGTCATCATTCGATAAAAAGCGACTCTCTCTCAAATGTGTTTTGAGTTTTGGACAGAAATAATAGTTGGACGTGGTCAGAACTGTAAGGTGGATGTTGTAATTCGTCAAAGCCGCATTCATTGACTACTGCTTGAACAATTCGTGCTTTATGCACCCTGCAGTTGTTGTGCAGAAGCAGCATTTTCTGAACATAATTGTAGGGTCTTTTTTTCGCGTATAGCCGCTTTCAAGTTCTTAGTTGTGTCTTTGCACACATGAAAATGTCACAGCAACTTGACATAAGAAAATTGTCGTGATAGCATATTGTTTTCATAGCTAGGTAGATAACATAGAAAACTCCCCTCGTAATAACACGAACTGGAAATTTATAAAATTTTCAGTCAAAGACAATCATAATTATGTTTTTCTTATTGTTACTTGAAAATGACAGGCACTTCTTTTACTTCTTATTTTTACCATGTTTTGTGTGAAATTATAATACCCCCTGACAAAATTCTATTTTTCTATACTAAATTAATCTGTGCTAAATTCATTCTATGTTCTGTGTGCTACTTTCAGAATGCTTTGATAAACAGAACAATGTCAATATGGCAAATGTTTCAATTATATGCTTTATGTCTCATGTTTATTATTTTAGAATAAAGTAAACCGTGTTTAAGAACAATACACTAAACACTAAAGGCATAGCCACATAGCCCATGTCATGTTATGTCAGTGCTAAGTCATCCAGTAGAACATGTATATTTTAATGGAACCCGTCACATAGCCCGTGTCACATGTTTATGTCATGTTGACTTGCCACAGATCTCTACTTCTTTGCCATGTCAAGGCAATTGTTGCTAAGATACGTGTTTATAAATGTCATTTTGTATGCATGATGTGCAATTATTTTCAAAATTGTCTGAAATTGACGAATTTTTATTGATACAACCATATCTCTATGACACTGACATAACATGACATGAGCTATGTCCTATAGCTATACCTTAACTTTATATGAAGAGCATTATACTTCCATTTTATTTATTTTTCATTTTGTAGACTGTTGTTGACTGTCAGTATGGTTTATGTAATATTACATAATTATTACAGATACAGTTATTACTTAGTTACTAGGATACTTTTGTATATGTAAATAAAGGCATAATATCTTGACACAGGGGAAAAAAGGAGCGTTTTTTACCTCTCGCTAAGAGAGGTATTGGATTCATGCTAAAATTTGCATATCCAGATTTTATCGAATAAGCATAATTTAAGGTCCCTAGAAACCGATTATAACATTTTTTAAATGATGTCTGTGTGTGTGTGTGTGTGTGTGTGTGTGTGTGTGTGTGTGTGTGTGTGTGGATGTGTGGATGTGTGTATGTGTGTGTGTGTATGTATGTATGTATGTCTGGATGTTGTAGTCACGATTCCTCAAAAACTATAAGACTTAAAAAATATTTAACTGCAGTTTCGTCAATCTGACATTCCTGGGAAGAGTTGAAAAGGTTTTGGTAATAATTGAACAACCGGAAGTAGTAGTTTCTTAGAAAAATTCTTCTAAATATAATTTTTTGGGAGTTTTTTTTTATTAAATATTGAAGAACATAAAATTCTCCATCTAATACACTTAAAATTTTTATTATATCTTGTATAGATTTAGAGATAAAGACACAATAATTTATATAGTAAACTAATCGCAGAGGCCAAGACACTAAGGAAACCAGTTGACAAATTCCAATGTTTATAACATGACACATATCTTTGTCAAATATCAACATTTTTAGTGACATTCTGATAGCTTTTTCTGGGAAGTATATTTAATTTTTCTTATTGTTTTATTAATGCATATATCCATCAGAAATACCTCCAATCTGGTTAATGAATTGGAACAATATCTGACATGAAAATGATATAAAATAGATATAATTAGAATTATATGTGTGCAGAAGACATGTTAAATATAATAAAAAACAATATTTGGGTAAAGTTCTATAATATTTTGTTATAAAACGACGGTTCGAAAGCGAAGTACAATACAATACATATATAGCCGAATATGGAAATGGCGAGAGGTCTTGTGCTGGCCACAACAGATTTTTTTAACACGGTATTTCTTAGAGTGTATAAATAACTTATTTTTGTTAGAGGGTCACTAAAATTTAAGACCCTACTTCAACAAAATAAATAAAGTATTTATTTGAATTATATTTAATTTGAAATTCCGTGCGCCCGTTGAAAAAATTATTCTTCCCCGTTCGTGGTATGGGAAAAGTGCATTCACACTTCTGTGCAAGTAAATAGGCGGCTGTGGATCGGCTGCGCAGGTGTTCTCTACAATAAAATATTAATTTTAATTCAGTCGGCCCTGGCCCCTCCCGTTCCCCTGCCCCCTTGACCCGGCCCTGGCCGCACGGGGGCATTAAAATGATAATGTTTGGAAAATATTAAGAACCGGCCGTCAACCGAAATTGCTTGTAAAAAAAGAATCACAGTCCAATTCACTTGTTCGCGAGGGGGAGTACCACTATTTATTTTTGATTTATAACCTAATCCGGGCCTGGAATGATAAAGGAGGGCCCGTTTTTGAATAATTTAATGGTTATTTGTTATTTAAACCATTTTTCATAACACAAAACTCACAGAATAGATTACTTACATTATTATTTACATATTACAGAAATTTTAACGAGATATACAGACAATCAAAGATTTTTTGTGAAACATTCATAGACTTCACTAGGATATGAACCTAGGACCTTCCTATGCCTTTATTCAAAAAATAACTATCGGATCAACAATAAAATTATAAATATAGCAATAATAACAAGGCGGCACATAATTGTCATTGCTGGCTTTTACTTGAATGCCAAGGTGCTATTATTTGTGCCGCTCTGTTGAAGACATGCATTAAATGGATTCCCCGGCTACTCAGAATAGTAAAATAATCTTACTGTTCCTTAAACATAAATACTATTTTGTTTGAAATGTCCATAATAAATATATAAAATCATATCAAACTTTTTGCACAAGCCTATATATATATATATATATATATATATATATATATATATATATATATATATATATATATATATATATACATATATATATTTGCAGTTTCTTTTGGGTGTGAAAAATATTTTATTGTGTGCCCTAATTACCTGATTGTATTCTAACCCCAATTTGTGGGTGATTAGTGAAACTGAAATTGATTAATAATTAAAAACTGATTAAAGAAAACGTGAAAATTGTGTGTACAAATTGCGGTCCCCTCTGGTGTGAATATGCCGAAATAATTGTTTAATATGTAAATGAGCTTCATTAAAATTTTGACGTAATATTAATTTGAACATGATTGATGTAGAAAAACTTGCTTGTAATATTTAAATCAACATGATACACTTATTGATAAACACGACAAAATGATATTTTGTTATTACTTTAATTATTAAGATACATAATTTAGATAATGCGAGATATACTCTTTCCATAAAGAAAACGAATATATTAAAAGAATTAAACGAAAATGGGAAATTTCACACTAGATAAGAACGGAATATTCAATTAAATTTGTGTGGTACAGGTTATTCTATAACCTGCAGGATACTGTGAATAATTGTACATTAAAATACAAGTAAAGTTTACCCCTTTACCAACACTATAAGTGTGTTCAAATTTATTGTTAATAATAATAATAATAATAATAATAATAATAATAATATCCTTTGGGAACCTTCATGGGATTCGTAGTCGAGTGAAATTGGTCTTAATGTTCCATATATTTATTTAAATATTTAATACAAACAGTCATATGTACGTTTCGGGCAAACATTAGCCCATCTTCAGCAATAATTATATATAAAATTTCACATTTTTGAAATCCAAATATCAATACATTTTTTTACAATTTATGTGAAAAAATCATATCCATGATATATATGTATATAATCATAACAGGAACGATGAAAAATAAACTGAAACAAGCTATCACCATGACGACAGGTGAAGCTCTGATATTTGGATTTCAAAAATGTGAAATTTTATATATAATTATTGCTGAAGATAGGCTAATGTTTGCCCGAAACGTACATATGACTTATATTAAATATTTAAATAAATATAGGGAACATTAAGACCAAATTCACTCGACTAATAATAATAATAATAATAATAATAATAATAATATAAAATTAAATCTTAAACATGAGTAGTAAAGTATTGCAGGATGTTTTATGAGAAATATTAATTACAGGTATTATCCAAACAAAAAATAAAAAATAAAGTTATATCTTGAATGTGGGTGTACGAAAGTATTCTTAAGTTGTGTTTATTAAAGTGAAGCACATTCATTCTGTGACGTTTTATTTTCTTTAATTGTAATTTTTCTCGCTTTAATAATTAGTTTAATTATTGAATTCTCCTTGAAATCTCATTTCATCGCATCGCCGACTATAATTTATATTTATTTAAATTCTAGAACAACGCTGCAATGTTATTATAATTTAATTTTTATATATTATCTCCGTTTAATTATATTTAATTATTTTTCATTTCAGTTTTCCGTCTTATAAAACAATAATTATCTCGAATAAAAATTTACATTTAAAATAAGATAAAGTGAACAGCAGCGTCATTATAATAAATGACAGTCGTTGTTGAGAGGTGCTTTTGTTTCTCTGCCAACATAAATATATTTAATTCAATCTCACACAACATACAAGGCAGCAATGCCTTATATGGACAGGCCTCCATTTTGTTTTTTCGCAAGCAAGTATTATTAAGCATACATACATAAATACATACATATAGATGGAGTATGCTCACAGTTACATTTGTATATGCACTATGTTTACGACTTTTAAAAATAATAATGTATTTTTTATATGCACTTACATTATTGCGGAGAAACAATTGAATAGTAAACAAGGACAGTTGACTTACCTAGAACAAAAGAAAAACAATAAATATTACAATTATATTAAAATACTTGTAATACGTAGGTAAGTCATTTATGTTACTAGTAAAATAGAAGCATTATTATAGCTCTAGTACAACATCTAAAACAATTTGACTCATGTGTCGAGAAGTTGCTCCATAAAGCAGTTATTTTTATTTATTTAGAACTATATGTTGTAATATATTTAATTGAATATATGAGGCCGAACTCATAATAGTACGGCCCGTTACAAATGGTAAGAAATTTTTACAAATATATAAACTGAATATGTTATGTTGCTCACGTATTCCGCCATTTAATATTGAACTACATCGCCTTTATTAGTAATACCAGCTTTAACCCATTGAATCGGCTTTATTAGTAGTATCTAAAACCAGCTTTAATTCTAATAGGAATTGCATCCCTAAGCTCAACACATTTTTCTGAGTATTGTTCCACATGTCTTGCAAGGTAGGTTTTACAGTACGCACTGGATTTTTACGAAGTTTTTCTTTGTGCCAAAAGTAAAGGCTCTCGGTAGAAGATAAATCTGGACTAAAAGAATATCCTTAAAATACCGGCCGAACTATTATCACCAGTCATTTGGCCTATAGTTTTTTAAAGAATTAAGTCTATATTTAAAGTAGCCGAAAATTTTTTGGATAAATTTCTAACTATATGTGTAGATTTTATAACTTGTTGAAAATTTATTATGAGTTTGGGCTCGTATTTATATTTTTTTCAAACTGCTTAAAGGTGTAATATATTATTTAATAATCATTATTTTATTCATATTCCACCACGAAAATATAAAAAATATAATGATATACAAATTATTATTAATATCAAACTTTTAACTATTAAAATCTTTAAATATTTGGGAGCGAATGACTATCGTTTTATACGAGAGAGTACGAGGATCGAGGGAATGAAGAAGAATGGTTGAAACTCGTTTACTCTGGATCTGATCTGAATTTTGCAATTTATGATTTCTTACATAGGAATTTTATTGATAGAAATTAATAATGTACTTTACACAAAATTTCTTTAGGGAAATTTCTATACAAGAAAAAGAAATAGTAATAAGTAATGAGGGATTGCAAAAAAATAACATATCTTTTTACCTTCCGTCACCTTTAGGTAAGGAAGGTATTGTCTTTGGTCAAAAAATTCGATGGGGAGTTTTAAATGAATAAGCACGTTTTAATGTCCCTACAATACGATTTTACTGGTTTTACGATGATGTCTGTATGTGTGTCCGTGTGTATGTGACAATTTTTTCTTCGACGATAACTCCAAAACTACAATTCTAAAAATTATGATTCTTTCGTATTATTCTTCCTTACAACCCTATGAAGAGCTTATTAGATTTTGGTTATAATTGGTCAACCGGAAGTACCCTTATTTGAAGTTCTTAACAGTTTTTCTTGAAAAAACGCAGTTAAATATCATTTTCGATATTTTATGTGATTATCAATAGAAAGATTATCTTATTCTCTATACGGTTCGATTATACATTTTCCTTCATATTCAGTAGATATAGAGTTATAGAGAGATTACGAGAGATTAACTTTCAAAAATCAGTCAGCTTTGCAAAAATTATGAAAACATCAGATATATTAAAAAAATCTAATTGACAGATGTCAGTGTCAAGTGCAAAACTAAAGTGGAAAGTATATGATCTGAAAGTGATATAAGTGACAGTGTCCCTCGCCAGTGACTTGCATTTGCGGCCTCGCCTCAAGATAGGAATGCCAGGAGTACGAGAAAGGCAAAAGAGAAGATGGACTGTATAACAGAAGATTTGAGGGAGGAAGAACTGTGTCATGAAGATGCGTTGGACAGGAATGAGTAGAAGAGAAGAGTAAGAAACAGCGACTTCTAATAAAATAGGGAAAAGTTGAAGAAGGAGGAAGTGTTAAGTGCAATATATAATGTACATACGTTCGTATTCGTATTATAATTGTATTGGATTTTAGAATCTTTTCAAAGGAAATTTCAGTATGGATTTGTAAAAATAGTATGTTCTTGTTACAATTTTGCAGGATATATAGAATCTTTTTCAAGGAACTTTTGGTATGGGATATTTACAAAATACATCGAATTGACGGAAGGTTTTGTGCTGGCCACAAAAGATTTTTTCTTCTTAAATTCGATACGTTCTATAGTATTATCAAATATGATTTCCTATTTTAAAAGCAGTAATAATTTATATTTGAATTAGCGTCAAATTGCTCTGCCTGTGACGTCCAAAATACTAGCCAATGACAGAACTGAAAAGACAAAAGTTAAAAAATATTTAATATTTCTTAATTAATTTAATATAAAAATCATTACTACATAGTAAGAGCTGTCAAGGCTGTCACTCGTTTAAATTTTGTCGTTGGCAAATGTAAGCCAAACCCGCATTGTAAAGTAATTTACGTACGTCATCAGGCGAAAGAAAAAGCGGCAATTTTAAAAATTATATTTTCAAACACAATTTTCTCATGAATAAAGAGAAGTATGAAAAAAATAAAGAATACGGCACGGGTAGAATATTTTTTCTTATTCTTGATATTAAAGCAAAGAAATAAAATCGTGCAACACCTCATTATATAAACTTTTATTTTAACATGGTTGTTGCATTTTGTGGGACAAGGTGTAAATTTATTTGGTCACACCTCCTTATTATCAACATTTCCCATTTCACTTATAATAATATGATGTAACGGGTCATCTCTACAATTAAACTTTTAGGAAATATGTAAATTTATCTTTACAAAATTTATTGCAACTAAAATTACTTCCATTATCTAGTAGACACTCCGTAAACATTTGACAGTTACAGTGGTGGACATGCACTTGTTTTATGTAAATGTTGTAATTGAAGTGATTCCATATTGGAAGGCCGTGGAAGAGTTAATTCCAAGTGTAACATGTGTCCGCAACATCGCGGGATTTCATTATTTTAAATGTTGCGGCCGAAGATGTGAGTAAATGAAGAAGGATGCACAGATGATTGGTTGAATATGACATATAAATACAGAAAACACACATGGTAATTTAATTTGAGAACGTGTTATGTGTTTCATTAAGAGATTTTAAATAGAAGGGGAAATAAGCACAGAAATCGGATGATACTTTCTTAATTTACCAAATTGAGATATACTGTATAACCGGCAAATATATAAAAACACAGTCTAATGGGAGCTTTCGCGCAAAACTATTGATATATTGAAAACTAGACACTGTTATGAGAAAAATTTTGTTTGCACAACACGTCACGCACATGCGCATTGTGTCATTTCACACGTGAGTTTCAAATACAAAAACATTTGTGGTTTGCTGCTTTTACTACTGTTTTATTACTGTAATTCTTTAATACAGCAATACAGCATTTTAAAACTTTATATAGGTTATTTTCAACCGCCAATACGTATCTGACATTTCAACGTGAAACACATGGTGAGGGTAAAATAATTTGCTTTGGGCCTGGAACACTAGCGCTACTGTAAGCTCGCAATGTAAAAGAACCTATTGGGCTTCCAAATTATCAAGAGATGCCGCTGACGTCAAACGTCAAAATTCAAACGAATGGTATATTTTTCGCTGGCTTCCATAAGAGTACAATTGGTGTGCGACTAATTTTCGTAGTTTTTGTTTGATCTTTCTTGTAGTAACAATTTAGTGATAGTTTTAATAATATTTTAGTTAATAGGGTTAATTTTAGTAGACTGGAGTCGTTACAATAGACACTTACACAATTGTAATTTGCAAGAGCGCATCTTGCGGCAAAGCGTAGAACTAAAGGTTGCTATGGTTACCAGTACCAAACAAAGACCTGTCATCAGCCATAGACTTCTATACTTCAGCCATCGTTTCAGTTGAATAATCGAATGATCTTAAATATTATCAAACAAAAAAAGTTGCCCACGCACATCTTTTGGTTTTAAACTCATTTTTATTGAACACAACGAACAAATCACAAAGAATTAGATTAACACTGAATGACGGATGCATACATAATGACAGGTAGAATCATGGAGCGGGACGTAAGACAACGAGGGGAGGTTTGTTTGTAGACATGATCTTCTATCTCTTTCTTGCTTGTGATGTCAATTCTGTAAGTGTCTATTGTAAAATAAACGCTTGGACAATTATATTGTATAACAAAGTATAATAAATTTATTAATATGACATTTTTAACAAATTACAAAATTATAGAATACCAAATATTAAATATCAAACATTAGAATTGAAAATATAAATATCAACAACCCATTGTCATTGGCGAACAACGCCAAATACAAATTCAAAAATATAAAATATAAACATGCAACTTGATGCCGAGATAACATACAAGTAAAATTAACAAAGGAACAAGTAGTATATGTTCCCCATGTTTCACTTAAAAGCCTACAAAACGTACAAGCAAAATTAAAGTAACACAATGTCCAAATGTCTGTCCACATCTTCAAAATCAACCCTAACACCTACTGTCCATCCTTTATCCTTTTATCCTTGTCCTATTCTCGCCCATGTCCTGCTCAAGTGATTCTCAGTGTCCCGTTCAACCTTTCGTCCTGTTTACAAGCCCTTTTGCGTGATGGCACGTCTCTACGAGCACGTTGGACGAACGGAGTAACGTAGTCTGTGGTAGGTAGCCACTCTCTAAAGGCGGGGAGCAAGGGGAACTCACGATGAGAGTATTTATATTCGAGTTTGACAACACAGGGAATATATATTCTACTTAGGAGTACCATACACCTTATATCAAAAAGATATGGAAAGATGAGTCAATGAAAATAAAAGATTTAATTTTAAAAATAAAATATGTATCATTATGGCATGTTACCCATTGCTGGGTGTTTCGATCTGTTTTGTACACAGGTAATTTGAAATCTGCGTGTTAAGTACATAAAATTGCGTGCAAAAGTTTTGAACCAAATTTATTTTATCTCTTATAAAAGAATATACGTTTTACCTTCCGTCACCTTTAGGTAAGGACAAGGTATTGTCTTTGGTCAAAAATTCGGTGGTGAGTTTTTAATGAATAAGCATGTTTTAGGGTCTTTAGAATACGATTTTACTAATTAAAATAATACAACTTTATACTTTAAGTTTTGTATATCTTTTAATTCTTAAATTTATTTAATTGTCAGATTTCACTGTCAAGTGCAATTCACATAGTGTGTGTTCGTGTAATAATTTTATTGAATTTATAGAACTTTTCCCAAGGAACTTTTGGTATGGGATTTGTACAAAATACATAGAAATGACAGAAGGTAATATGCTAGCCACATCAGATTTTTTGTAATACTTTTACATATTACACTACTGGTTAGCCATATTTATTACATTGGTGGTAGTATGAATGGGGATTACAAGACGACTAGGGAAAAGATGACAAGCAGTGTTTTAACTCTATCAATCGTTTATGGTTTTATTTTAGAAAAAATAATTGTACACAACTTTTATTTCAAGTATTTTTCTCCAAAATAAACCATAAACCATTGACAGAGTTAAAACACTGCTAGTCAGCTTCTCTCATCTCATCTTTTAATCACCACTCATGTTTCTCTCATTATAATAAGTGTAGTTGACATGTTTTTCATTGTATTTTATAGCACAAACGAAATTGACCGTGTTCAAAAATATCAAGCCAAATTGTTGAAAGTTTATATACTTTGTTTATATTTGTCATCAAATTCTCAATTTAGTATTTATATAAATTACTGTCTAAAGAAATGGTGAAATACACCCACTTTCAGTTACGAGAATCCGTAATAAACCTTCTTCAAGAAGTAA
The DNA here is from genome assembly GCA_943142095.1 of Ophonus ardosiacus. Classification (NCBI taxonomy): domain Eukaryota; kingdom Metazoa; phylum Arthropoda; class Insecta; order Coleoptera; family Carabidae; genus Ophonus; species Ophonus ardosiacus. The sequence continues at coordinate 42,449,961 of OW964827.1, forward strand.
AGGTTTCTTATGAGATCGGCTTACTAATGATAGATAAAAGTACAACAAATAAAATTATTACTAAATATAAGTTGCCAAAATCATTAGCTGACAAGCCAAGATACAATATATCCCCATAAACCAACAAAGCGAACAGATAAAATAATTAAACTAAAATCCATAGCAGATCCCAGAATATTGCTATGGATCTTGCGAAAGAAATACGAATGGATAACCTTGCCGAAGTATTGTGTCTCAACATCTTAAAGTAACAGGACGTATTGGGCATGTTACTGTTAAAAAACACTTCAGTTAGTAGAACAAATAAATACAAAGGAGGAGCAAATTTTGCAAAACATATCATCATTGGAGTGTATCGATTAGCAAAAAGTGCTTGTTCGGATATTTTTCTTTTCTTTTTGGAAATGATACGAAGTATTTTCAGTAATACAAATCTACCTTTGGGCATGGCTGAAGAATTGTAATTTTATGTTGTGCATGCTCACATAACGGTGTAAATCTGACTTTTGAAGTTGCTCCTAGTTTAAAACAGGGTATAGGCAAGGATCATTGAAATATATTATAGACTGGAACTCGCATACTCTATGGGCTATCCAGCCAGTCAAGCGGTTGACATGGTTTAAGACTTTTTCAAATTTTCTATATATTTTAAGATATATTTTAGTAATTGTATTTTATTGGTTTTTTATTATTATGTATTTGAAACCTTTAATAGAAATAATTTTATTTGGAAATATTATTTTTAAGTAAAATTTTGTTAATTTATGCAAAAATGAAGTTTGATTATATTTTTTTATTATTGGTAATTCTGAACATGTATATTACTAAATATATGTCTATATTATATGTACTTTTCAACCTATATTGTGATTTCATTTTTTTACCTCTCGCTAAGAGAGGTATTGAATTCATGCTAAAATTCGCATATCCAGATTTTATTGAATAAGCACGATTTAAGGTTCCTATCCGATTATAATATTTTTAAAATGATGTCTGTGTGTGTGTGTGTGTGTGTGTGAATGTGTGTATGTGTATATGTGTATATGTGTGTGTGTACGTGTGTCTGGATGCTGGAGGGACGATTCCTCAAAAACTATAAGACTTAAAATATATTTAACTGCAGTTTCCTCAATCTGATATTCCTGGGAAGAGCTGAAAAGATTTTGGTAACAAATGGACAACCGGAAGTAGTAGTTTCTTAGAAAAATTTTTCTAAATATAATTTTTTGGAAATTTTTGTTATTATAAATATTGAAGAACATGTAATACACTTAAAATTTTTATTATACTTGTATAGATTTAGAGATAATGACACTATAATATATAGAATATTCTAATCGCAGAGGCCAAGGCACTAAGGAAACCACTTGACAAATTCAAATGTTTATAACATAGTTTGTAAATGACATATGTCATTGTCAAAAATCAACAGTTTTAGTGACATTCTGATAGTTTTTTCTGGGAAGTATATTTAATCTTTCTTATTATTTTATTAATGAAATATTTGAAATTATAGGTAAAATGCATATATCCATCAGAAATACCGCCAATCTGGTTTATGAATTGGAAGAATCTCTCACATTTAGTAACTTCCCCATACAATGAAAAGTAGATAGAATTATATGTGTGCAGAAGACATGTTAAATACAATAAAAAACAATATTTAGGTAAAGTTCTGTAATTTTTTGTTATAAATCGACGGTTCGATAGCGAAGTGCAATACCTACAATATAGCCTTATATGGAAATGGTGAGAGGTCTTGTGCTGGCCACAACAGATTTTTTTTTGTTTCGTTGTTCATTGACAAAATGTCAAATGCTCTATTATATCAAATTCAAGAGCTTGTAGTTAATGTATTAACTTATTTTGAAAATGAAAAATAGAATGGTGGGATATACGAAATGTACAGATACAGTGAGAAATTCTATGGTATGATGCAGTATTCTGTATTTTTTGTTTAAGGATCTCACATAATATTAGATACTTTGTTGCATAAACTACGAGAATGAAGTATTTATAAGGACGAAAGGAGTATCCTTCAGAATATTTTAAATAAAATTGGATTTCGCTGAAAATAAAAATGATACCAGATGTGTTACCTTTTTAAGAAACATTTAGATTTATGAAGACAACCCGCAGATCACATTTTAATCTGTTTTATATGCACATGTAAATTTTTCAACACATGACGTCATTGTTTTTAGTGATATTGTATTTATCTTATCAGCATGCAGCACATTATAAATACGATATATGAAATATGTTTTTGTAATATGATGCAAAAATGTCTTAATTATTATTGCAAGTTCCGTAATTTTATTAGTATTTCTTGTATAGGGGCTGTCATCTCATAATTTGTTAAAGACCTCCCAACTTATGCTTACACATACCTATCTCAAATCAATAAAAACATAATGATTTGTATTCATTATGGAGGTATCCAATATATTAAGTCTTGTAGGATATATGAATTTTGTTTGATTATGATTTATATAGTAATAGGTCCACATGACATTACCCTGTAAGTAGTGTGTTAAGTCCTAGTGCATGTCTTGTGCAATATGAATGTCTGGATGTTTGCATGCGAGTCAATTGACCATCCGAGGTCAGAGTGGGTCAGGGCAGGAAGCTACAGACGTGACCGGCAGCTGTTTCACTTCCTCCTAACGTCTTCCTTCTCTATACACTTCCTTCAAACACTTACTGCGTGGGAGGTCTGCGAATTGGCGAATTCACATAATTGCCGCAGCCTCAGATTGGGGACATGATTGTTGATGTGATTATATTTAGGGGATGTGCGGAAATTCGGGAAACAATTATAAAACAATAAAAAAGAACAACCAACGACGAATTTAGTAATGCTCAATTGATATTCAGTTTTGAACAATCGTTGTTAAATATAGCAAGGAAGTTACTAACAAGTGAGTTAAAAAGACATGTCGATTCTCAATATTTATACATATTTCTACTTTATCGACAACATAAAGTGACATAGGTACTATGAATTGGAGTTTGTCGTTTGAACTTTAAATAATGAGTGATAATAAAATTCGTAGTGCAAGATGCGTCGCGTTCAAGGCAAAACGGCCTAAGCGCCAAAAAATCGTAATTTGCGATTTTGGTACCTTTCGATAGATTGGCGTAACCTCCATCTATTAAACACAGTGGCATAAGTACGAAAAATTTATTTAAGTAGATATTTCACTTTGAAGTTGCGCTAGCGACAATCACAGTTTTATTACGCAGGCTTAAAATGGCATATGCTCCATTTCTACGTAGTTTCTTATGGGTGAATGCAGAGTGAAATGGCCCGAGTTATTGATGTCAAAGTAAGTGTTTTAAAAAATCTGCTTACTTTTAATGCAGTTAAGACATTAAAAATATATTTGTATAAAAGCGCAGACAGTTATTTGTGTCTCCTGGCTTATTATGTAAATGGCGCTTGTGTCGTTTTGCCTTGAACGCGACGATGTGTCGCGAAACATTATTCTCTAATACAGTGTGTTCAGAGAAAAAACTAATTCGGAGTAGCTATGAACACAGTAACGTATCTAAAGAAAAAAGTTTCTAGATTTCCGCCACTCGACAGTTTCGACCCCACATGGGTCTTGTTCAGGAGTTATACAGAAGACCCATGTGGGGTCGAAACTGTCAAGACTGAATAAACCATTACTGAAATCCAGAAATTCTTTTCTTTACATCACCATTTCCAGCCAAGAAACAACTCTTTTTCCCACAGTAACGTATGTCTGATCATTATTCAATTCGAAAGTCAAGTTGTCAAAATAATAATTCAAGGAAAAAAGCTTTGATTTCTTTAGATAACATTTTTGACAATAGCCTACTCTGAGTTAGGATTTTTTTTAACACAGTGTAATAGATTACATTTGTGAACATAAAAAGTTTTTTGGCAAATTAAATGACATAAAGCTAGTTTTGCATTTTAGTTGAAACTTTTTCAAATCAATGATTGACTTTATGGAAATTTTTCTCCTGTAATTCCTTTATGTCAGGCGTAAGTGTTACAAGAATCTGAAAATTTGTTCAATAAAGAATTAAAACATTTAAATTATAAATTTATCATTCACTTTAAAATGATTTGGAATAAATGTAAACCTTTGATCTTGTGACACTTCGCAAATTAAATCATGAAGGATCCACCTTGCTCAGTTTGAATATCTTTGTAACCATCTTTGATATTGAAAATGGATTACTATCATCACTCATTTTTACCTTCCGTCACCTTTAGGTAAAGAAGGTATTGTCTTCGATTCGATGGTGAGTTTTAAATGAATAAGCTGGTTTTAGGGTTCCTACAATACGATTTTACTAGTTTTACGATGATGTCTGTATGGATGTATGTGTGTGTGTGTGTGTGTGTGTGTGTGTGTCTGTGTATGTGTTTGTGGGTGTGTGTGTGTGTGTCCGTGTGTGTGTCATTTTGTGATTATCAATATGAAAGAATATCTTATTCTCTATACGGTTTGATTATATCTTTTCATTCATATTCAATAGATATAGAGTTATAGAGAGATTAAGAGAGATATACAAAAAATTCTAATTGACAGATGTCAGTGACAAGTGCAAAACCAAAGTGGAATGTATATGATCTGAATGTGATATAAGTGACAGGGTGTCCCTCGCAAATGACTTGCAGTTGCGGCCTCGCTTCAAGATAGGAACTTATAATGCCGGGAGTACGAGATAGGCCAAACAGAAGATGGAAGGACTGAACAGCAGAAGATTTGAGAGGGGAAGAACTGTGTCAAGAAGATGAGTTGGACAGGAATGAGTAGAAGAGAAGATTAAGAAACAGCAAGTGCAATTTACATAATGTAGGTACGTTCGTGTTATAATTTTATTGGATTTTAGAATCTTTCCAAATGTACTTTCGGTATGGAATTTGTAAAAAATAGTGTGTTCGTGTTACAATTTTACAGGATATATAGAATCTTTTTCAATGAACTTTTGGTATGGGATTTGTACAAAATACATCGAATTGACGGAAGGTTTTGTGCTGGCCACAACAGATTTTTTACTTGTTTGTCATATATGTTTATTAGTTCAAAATAGTTTGGCTTTTCTGCCGTTCCTCTATTTCTAATAAAAGTTCATTTCCTAACTTAAAATTTACAAGAAATACCATTTACCAACTACTGTTCAATACCAACAAAAGGAGAAATATTGTTGTTAGATTAGCAACTCTACATAACGAACAGTTGTTACATTTAAGCCAATTGAAAAGCGAATTGGAATTAATTTTGACCTTAGCAATTAACATTCAATTTAACAACTGAAAATGGTTATTAATTTTAACAAATTTACTTAGAGAATTAGACCTATTGTCACTGAAAAGTGAACCAACCCTTTATTATTATTTTAAGAACGGTTTCCCCTTCTCGAAATGTCAGTAACTCCCTGAAAGAGTTGGTTATTTTCTGTGGAATCTCTGTCGCGCATCCCTCGTGCGAAAGATATAAAATCAGCGCGGCTTGGTCGATTTAACAGCAGTTGTTCACAACCGCTGTAACCGGGTAACCCGTGTAACCCGAGCGCGGCTGCGGTCACGCAGGACGACAGGACGAGTGCAGGATAACGCCAGCAAAAGCAGGGTGCACTCAACAGGCGGATTACCGCAGTTTTATAACCAACCAGGAATCCTTCACAGTTTACAAATTGCAGGAGTTGTTTAGCGACACCAGACGGAATGCTTTTCAAAATTTACGTACGTAATATACCGTGAGTATTTTTTAACATTTTGAAACATTGGGTTTTTCATATCCATGGTTACGACTTGACATTTGATTGACAGCAATGTATTTGCCCGTTCCATTTAAAATGAAACATAGGGAACGAATTTGACATTTGATAAGACGTCAATAGAAGCTAATTTCGTTTAAATAATTATACCTACATTCTAAATTAAAATTAGTTGTAGAAAAAATATAGTGTGCACCTTGTGCCCGAGTGGTTTTTTTGACTCGGCTAAATTTCTTACAATATTTAAATATAATACTTCTGTCAAATTCATTCCCCATGTGTCATTTTAAATGAGACAGACGAATACATTGCTGTCAATCAAATAATTATACCTGTTTTCTAAAAATTAAATTTAGATGTAGAAAAAATACTGTTGCACCTTGTGCCCGAAATATGTTTAGTGCCCTCGAGTGGTTTTCTGACTCTGCTAAATTTCTTACAGTATTTAAATATAATACTTCTGTCAGATTCGTTCCCTATGTTTCATTTTAAATGGAACGGGCAAATACATTGCTGCCAATCAAATATCAAGTCGTAACCATGGATATGGAAAACCCAATGTTTCACGTTAAAAAATACTCACGGTATTTCATAATGACTATAGCGATATAAAGTATTCTTCACGTAAGAATGGCATTACACGATAAAAAATGTATAATTCTTGACGATATACGTAATTGAAGTAGATTCTTTTTGGCCACACAGATTATAGAATCTGTTCATAAGGCGACGTATGTCGCAATTATTTTCAGGAAATAATTTGGAATTGTCAACAAAGTTCATATACAGGCTGTTTAAAAGAAAGTGTAAAAAAAATATAGGGCATATAGTATTGACAAAAATGAGTAAAAAAGAGCTTAATCAACATAGGTCAGATCTTCAACTGTTTCCGAGATAAATGAAAAATCGAAGAAAAACTGACAATAATAGTGATCGAACAAAATTTTGTCTTGTCAGTAAATGAGACTATAAAAACAAAACAATAAAATTTTATGACACATTTTTCTCAATTTAAAATATTTACGAATTTATATGAAAATTAAATATTGGCCAAGGTCGCCACAACATTTAATTTAGTAAAATTATTTGATTTTTTTTAACAAAAGCACATCTAAGATGACCTCTGAAAGGTAAACAAAAAGTCTTATTTAATTAAATTCGTAACTCATAGTTTTCAAGATAGCAGAGGTAAACCCCGTAAAAACTCATTTTTCACTGCCTCACATCTCGGAAACTATTGAAGACCGGACCAGTTTTTGGGACGGTTTTTCCTCTGGCAAAAGGAGATTTTTTTCCTGAGAAGATGCATGTTCGCCGTCCATGTTATTGCCGAGCATGCATATATTGTCTAGAAAATTGTATACATAAAAAGGTAACATTTATGAACATTTCTTGTTACCTTGGTTACTTGTTTTTGTTATTTCACATGTTTATGACAATGTATCCCCTGAAAAAGGCACCAGTTTATAGTGCCGAAACGTTGGGTTTAAATAATAAATACAGAACTTAAACTAAAAAAAAGGTAGTATTATTCCAATTAATAATATGAGTTCTGAAAGATATTTTAATGACCGGACCCATGTTTATTAAACTTTTTTTACTCAATTTAGTCAGTACTATATGCCCTTAAAAAAAATTTACACTTTATTTGAAAGACCCTGTATACTGACCTTTTTGTGTCTGAGTGATTTACGTCATTTATCAATAATGTCAAAAAAATAAAACATTGAAAAAGGTTGTAATAAAGGCTCATTTACAGCCACGAAAATGAGAAATGTAAATAAAATTATAAATAAGACTTTATAGTTGGTGTTCACAGCTTTGAAAATAAAACTTCAACTGTCATTTAATATATTACTAATTATCAAGAAATAATAACAACTTCATACCTTTTAAAACACTGTACGCAACCATGAGAACATTTGTGTTAAGACAGCTTTTTAAAATTATATTTAAATTGAAATCCTTTTGCCAGAACATAAATTGACAGCTTAAATGACAGTTGTTATGTATGTGCTTATTTTTGTATTAAATATTTAACATTTGCAAATCCTTGTGTTTGTTTTATGTTTAATTTTATTTTCGAGAGCTGTGAACACTTAAGATTCTGTTGTTTATGTCGTTATTTTTATGTATATTATTTTTATTTTCGGAGCTGTGAATGAGGCTTAATGGTCTTGTCTGCATGTGAGTTTTTTAATGCAGAAAAATATAGTTTCCTAGTAGATAACAGCATAGCACAATGTGAAATATATCTGAACTCTGAACTATTTATAAACGAAATATTTATTAATTCGCAATGCCACTTATGTGAAGATTACTATATCTGTAAGTACTGTTGAGGGCGTTTACTAGGTGTCACCTCATGAAATCTAAAGGTGTTCGGAAGAAAGGATCATTTTTGTTCTTATAGATTGTTTTCTGACTGTTTTAATTTTCCGTCTGCGACTTTATAAAGTTAAGCAACAAACTAATACAGGATATAAGAAAGATGACTACTCCGTAATAGTTAAACGTAAGATTTAATTAACTGAAATTGTATAACTGAATCTGCAACTGACAATTGATATTCACTGCAAATTGAGTATTAGTTGCATTTGATTTGCTGTGCATATTGTGTAATGCACTATAATACAACTTATTCTACAATAGATACTCAAACAGTATTGGTATACGAAGCCCTGGCTCAAAATAGTTCGGCCGACCTATATTTTCAACAAATTATAAAACAATGATAAATTTCTACAAAATTCTTTCGGCTAGTTTAAATATGTATACCTATCTACTATCCATTTCAGAATTATCGTCAGTTTAGTTTAAAGCTTAATAACTTGCTTTAGAAAAAATCAAAAACTATAAAACACACTTTAAATTATGGAATATACATTTCTACGTAATTAAACTAAGTTCCATATTTTTAAATTAATTAATATAAAAATAATGGCAATATTTATAAAAGATGACCACCATTTTCGCGCGTTTGAAGAAATGCTCAACTTCATTGATGTCTAATATTCAAATATACGAATGGAAAAAAAATAAATTTTAATATGTTGTAACCACTGGCTTTATGAATAATTTGAATCATCAAGATATTTTTGATTTATTTATATTTTGTTTATAACAATTAAAAAAATAAAAGTGTTAGATCTCAGCTTCTATTAATAATTAAAAATTGATATTTGGCATGCTGATTCATAATGTAGTTTTTATATAAAATATTAATAAATTTTTATTTGAAATTCATTAGTTTAATTTTAATCATTTTACTGTTTTCACGCTTGAACGCATATTGCGCTTTTATTATAAAATAAATATTACAATAAAATTAATCATTTTCAAATAAAAATTTATTAATATTTCACATAAAAACTACATTCTGAATCAGCATGCCAAATATCAGTTTTTAATTATTAATAGGAGCTAAGATCTAACACACCTATGTTTTTAATTGTTATAAACAAAATATAAATAAATCGAAAATAAATTAACGTTCAAATTATTCACACATCCTATGGTTACAACATATTAAAATTTATTTTTTTTCCATTCGTACATTTCAATATTTGAAATTGATCATTTCTTCAAACGCGCTAAAAATGGAGGTGATTTTTACCTCTCGCTACCCTTGGTAAGGGAGGTATAGGGATCGTGCTAGAAATCACATATCGAGATTTTAGTAAATGACCACGTTTTAAGGTCCCTAGAATCCAAATTTAACATTTTCACGATGATGTCTGTATGTGCGTGTGTAAGTGTATGGATTTTGTTTTCGCTCTAACTCAAATACTATCATTCAGAAAATTCTGAAACCTAGTATTTATACCCTATTCTAATATGAAAAGAAGCCATTAAGTTTTGGTATAAATCGCATAACCGGAAATGGCACCTGAATCTCATGATGGTTTTTCTTTAAAAAATACCATTTTTTCGTATTTTGTCATTATGAAAATTAAAGACTATTGAATTTTCTACAGGAATATATTAATACTTTTTCCGAGACTTTTTCTATACATTTTACAGATAAATTTAAAAATCATTTTTTTTATTAGTCCCGAAGCCTAAAATAAACACAATTCTTTTGTTACACAGTTCATATTTCAAATGAATGTAAATGTCACTGTCAAAAAACTAATCACTTCAAATTAATAATAGTGACATTTTAAAAAGAAAATAGTAAATAAAGCAATAGTTTTATGCAATGGAACAGTTTGCAACGCTAGTAAATACGTAGGTATGTATTTAAATTAATAAAGATTAAATAGCGGGCGGTTTTGTATTGGTCACATCAAATTTTTTATAAATATTGCAATTAATTTAAAAATATGAAAATTACGTGGAAATGTATAGTGAATAATTTAAAGTGTGTTTCATAATTTTTGAATTTTTTAAAGCAAGTTATTGTGCTTCAAATTCATCTGACTATAATTCTGAAAAGGATAGTAGACTTAATTCTTACAAAAACTGTGGGCAAAATTCTTGATATCACAGTGTCACTATCTGTTCTGCTCTTGCTGAACTTTGACCCCTGATGTCAATAACGTGTTCATTATCCCCTATATAATAAAACTTGTTCCTAATTCTGGTTGGGGACTTGGACGAAGTGCGAGGTGTGGTTTAATGGAGAAGTTTATGGTGGACTCGTGGAGAATATTAATGCGCTTGGGGTTTTTTCCCGAAGACGGGCCTGGCGCCCTAAACCAGCGAAATGAGATAATATATTATTGTCTCCACAATATGAAGACAATGTAGACACACAAGTGTTATAGCGGCGATGCGGGCCGTACAATGTGTCGTTTCGACGAGTGCTTTACGACCAGGGAACCTCAAACAAAATCAGAGATATTCACACATTAAACAAAGACCCTGACACCCACATTTAGTTAAAAGTAAAGGAGTTTTGTAGTTGCTGTAAAGGTTTGAGAAGATGAAGCAGATTTTTTTCAGGTTCTAACGAAAGAAAAATGAATGTTTTACAGCGATATTTTGGTGAAAGCAATTTCGAAGTCTGAAAACGATTGAAGATAACCTAACAAAGTATGAAAAGCCTTTAAAAGCAACAACAAAGAATATGTGGGAAATTTGTCGACACTAGTATAGATTAGATGTTAACAATTTCTCGAAATCTCAGCCAAACAGCATTTTTACGTCCCGCTACCCTAGGTAAGGGAGGTATAGGGATCGTGCTAAAAATCGCATAGCGAGCTTTTAGTAAATGACTACGTTTTAAGCTAAGGTCTCTAGAATCTAATTTTAACATTTTCACAATGATGTCTGTGGGTGTGTGTGTATGGATCCTGTGGACGCCGTAACTCAAATATTATCCTACGGAAAATTTTGAAACCTTGTATATCAACCCTATTCTAATATGAAAAGAAGTCATTAGATTTTGCTGTAAACCGGATAACTTGAAGCTCCACTTGGTTTTTCTTCGAAAAATACCAATAAATATAATTTTTTCGCATTATAAAAATTAAATATTATTGAATTTTTTACAGGTATTCATTAATACTTGGTCTAATATATTTTACAGATAAATTTAAAAAATAATCTTTTTAACAAACCCGGAGCCTATGTTTTAAAGCTAGATACCCAGTTCATATTTCAAATGTATGTAACTGACAGATAAATATCACTGTCAAAAAACTAGTCATTTCAAATTAACAATGGTGACATTTTAAAAAGAAAATAGTAAATTGAACAAAAGTTATATGCAAAGGAACTTCATATAGTTTGCAGCATTAATAAATATGTAGGTATGAATTTAAATTAATAAAAATTAAATGGCGAGAAGTATTGTGTTGGCCACATCAGAATTTTTAATTCTCTTACAACACCGACGTTTCGGTGAACTCTTGTAAGTAAGATCTTATATAATTTTTTTTAAGATATTACTTACCTAGATAAAGGTTTAAAAGTATACCGAAACGTCGATTGTGTAAAAGAATAAATGCTGTTTGACTCAGTTTTCGAGTAATTGCTAACACGTAACAATTTAATATGTATGAAGATTTGGTTTTTTGAAAAGTATCAGTTTCTATTGGAAATAATCAATTAAAAATAAAATTTTATTTTGCATTTAATTGTTTTACTATATTAAGTTTAATTCAGTAGCGCTTGTATTCTTTCTTTAAAAAATACTGAATACTGATTATTAAACTAGAGTATTTTTTGTATACATGTTTAGATATCTGGTAAACATCTTTCATCGCCGATATATTCTTAAGTTTAAACGTAAATAAATAAGTAAATAACTCACATTAACTTGCTAGCGGTTATTAGCTCTTACGTTTATAGTAAATTCATTTATAAAAACTTTAATTTTACATTTCTTCAATAAAGTTTTTTGTCTTTCTAATTTAATACTAATGTTCTTCAGATTATTTATGTAGATAACTAAAATGAACACTGGGTAACAATGAAATAAGAAATGAATCTGATAAATTCTTTTTCTATACGATCACCACAGAAAATTGCACTTTTCCCATGCTTTACAAAGCCCGAAAGTTATTAATTTCTCACATCCATGGGTTAAAGTCCTAAGCTTTACACAGCCCGAAAGTCATTCATTTCCCACAGTCGTGGGTTAAAGTGTGTGAAATTATTTCTCACACAAATTGCCAACTGTAACATAATTTCAATATTTAAATATGTATTTTATGATTTCTAAATTACAAAATATTTGATAATTACTTATCCATGTATATATTTCCATTTATATTAAAAGTAACTATTGTATTATTTTAAGTTCAATTAATTATCGAAAAAAAAATATGTTCTTTATTAAAAATGAATTATTTATATATTACCATTGAGTGTGGTCGTAAAAAAATTGAAACTTGTGTAATTCCAGCTCTCGACTTCGTCTCGTGCTGAAACTCTCACACTTCGTGGGCAATAGGTGCTTTTCCGCACTTGTTGCACAATATACTATTTCACACTGTCCCAAACATTTACCATTTTCAAAACTTTTTTGTTTTCAAAACGCCATGTATACAGTGTCAAAATATTTTGGGCTATTTCAAACCAAAACTAAAATTCATTGGTTTGACTTCAAAACTTTTCAAGTAAACATGTAAAATTCAGTTTTTGTTATTACGCATGCGTACGTGTACGTAGCATAACGTCTCTGCTACTATAAACAAACTGACAGTTGTATAGTTTTTGTGCATAGTAAAAAATAATGACAATATAAAATAATTGGAATGAAGAAAAACTGTCACTTACATCAGCTAGATGTGCATACGTCAAAATTGTAAACAAATGAATCTGTAGACTGATTTTGAAAATTGCATGTAAACAGTTTCGCGCAATTTTGACAAACTGAAACCATTTTCAAAACTGCATGTAAACGTAGTAATTGCCGTTTCTACATTTCAACAGTAGATAAGATACTGCTGCCGTTACTTCTACGTCATTCCAATGAAATTAAAAAGGAAAACACCTTAAAATTTCGCATCAAAAAATAGCTATTTGCGCTCGAAACACACACAAGATTTTTTCTACAGTCACCACAATGGGGTCCTCCACCATAACAAAAAATAATAAAATGTACACTTTATACTTACAGTACTGCTCAATAAATAACGACTGGCTAATACAAAAGATGCGGTTTAAACTTAAAAAGGCTTTTAAATGATTATATCGTTACATTAGCCATCTATTCCATAAAAAAACAAAATTAGAGCATGGAAGCAAGAATTTGTGATGATTTGATGAGTTTTTGTACCAAAATGTGTGGTTAGTTGTCACGCCTGTCACACTGAAAAAATTAACAAATATTTTAAGGAATTTGTGATTATATAGATGTATGTGCATTGACTGACTTCTCGCAATTATTTATTAACGAAATAACTAATAACTTTATTGTAATCAAAATAAATAGTGAACTCGAGATCAGATGTCAGAGTACGACTCGCAACTATCCTACCGCCATCTGTGTACAATCATTCCTATTACTAAACATAACTGTTCACACAATTTATTTTATATTTAATTTTGTTTTATTGTTATTTTCCCTTCTTCTTGATTTTTTATTCAATCTAAACTAAGCATTTTACACTTTTGTTTTTGTAAATGAATGTCATGTTTCATTTCCACAGCAGTGTGGCATTTTGTTTGGTTATGTTAAATACCGACAGAGCATATGTCAAATTGACTTGTGAACGTGGTAAATGTGTACCTACAGTGCCATTAGTTCCTAACTAACGTTTTCATTAAGAATGTAGACAAGTGACATTTCTCAACATTGTATACTTAGAAATTTGGACAGCGAGCGTTTTTTCTACTTTGTCGCGCATGAGCGGCAAAGTGACATTTTGCGTTGACAGAAGAGAGCGCAAATGGCTACTTTCTATAGTGACTGTAGAAAAATATATTTATACGTTTTTTTCTTTTTAAAAAGCCCAGATTTCAGTAATGACAAAATATCTTTACCGTTGAGGGAGTTAACCAAGCTGTCATGTAGAGAGCAACTGTTTATTGTTAGTTATTCATATGTTCTAACTATTTGTTACCTCTGTTTTAATGTGTAAAAGGTAAAGGTAACTTCTCAGCAATGATAACTCGTCATAGGGGGTGGTGCTGTTCCATCCTCCGTGCTGTTTTTATGAGTTGTAAAAATGAATTGCAAGGTTGGTGTTAGCGCTGTCGTTATCTCATTATGTGACAGAAAATTCTGAGATTTGGTTTAAGTACATCGCGCGCAGAGAATAAAGCCGTAAATCGGAGAAGCGCCGCTTGCAGATTACGCCATCATCATAAATATAATCTCCAGGATATAATATAACGCTACTATTAACTACCTTTGTCAACTGCCTATTATACACAAAGTTACAAACGGGCTCTGCACATACTATTAAAACTCACACACCAGCTACTATTATACTCAGTACATAGTATGATATTGATTTCATATTAAACTACTACACCCAGATGGAATAAAGGGAATATTATTATTATTCTTATGAACAATACTGTCATATGCATAAAGCATACCAGGTTTAAAAACAATCTGTTGTGACTTCTCGCCATTTTACATTTTATGTTATATAAGTATTGTATTGCACTTCGCTTTCGAAACGTAGTTTTATAATAAAAAAATTACATTTCTTGTGCCCACAAAAATTCAAATTCTTTTATTCCACGTTTTCCTAAATGTCAGAGATTCTTACCATGGGGTCCTACGCTCTTATTTTTTTATTATTTTAAATGAAAGTTCGTTTAATTTTGAAGCAGTTCTTAGTATTAAAAAGTCATAATTTTAGTTTAACTGCATTTGATTTTTAGCAAAACTATTGCTATCTTTCTCGCACCAGTTTCTATAGTAGGCTGCGCGAGAAAGACAGCTATACTGTGACGTCACTGGGGCACTAAAAAAATCAAATATCTCGCAAAGTATTTATTAAAAAAACATTTGAATTTGTCAACTGATTTCCCTAGTGTAATTTGGACTACGTGATTTATTATCAGTTTATTTTATATTGTAACAAGGTGAGAATAGTGAAATAACAAGTAAATAACTTTAATATAAACTCTTTAAATTATAGTTTCAATATCAACATTTTAATTCTGTTATCTTTGTAAGTCAAAATTCTGTTTAGAAATAATCATTTTTCCTATATCTCTGTTTAGTCTAGATGTCAACCGAGTAGACATTTATTGTTTTGACAATTAACTATATAAGTTATTGCCTAGACTACGTGAAATCTTGTTATTTTGCTATGGATGCTACACCCTCGCACCCTTCATCAGATATACGTCTCAAGTGATAACCCTTCGTTTTTAAGCAGTCGAGATTAAGGACTCAGACAGGACAGACATGTAATCTGTGTTTAGTATTTTGGCGTTTTCCGCCAGTACTCATAATTAGTTTACAATGTAACTGTAAGAGTATAGTTTTGTGTTAGTAGTTTAGTGTAATTAATAATAATTATTTAGTATTAATGTAATTATGTAAATAAAGTTAGTTAAAAAGTAAAAAGTGCACCATAGGGGATACTTCTGTGCCATTTAAAATAGAAAATAATTTTGGCGTTAGTCGGGATCGAACCTGGATCAACAAATTCGCGAGCCAACACTCAGGCACACGGCCACGAGACCCCATAATGAACTTTCTTTTAATTTGCTAAATTGTAAGATAAATTTTAATAATATTACTAATAAGATCTTGACTTAAATATTTACAGATTGTGGTATTGAAAACTTCAGTTTTTATTCTTATTCGGTTATTATCGTAAATTTAATACACTGTAACTTACAGTTTATATTAGTAGGAGTTGAATTTTTACCGTAACGCTTGGAATTCCTATGATAATGTAATCCTTATTTGCGTAAACCATATTTCTCTGAAGAGTAACTCTTTGAATAAATCAATGACATCGTATTTCGTTATGCATCATATATTTTATTCGTGAAATTTGATCTTAAAAATGAAGCCAATATTTATACAATTATTAATAAAATGAATGATCATTTATTCAACAAACTATTGAGTAGGTAAACAAGTATTTTGATATTCTGCTTAACATGCATTTAAACAAAATGTATATGAATACCTATTAATATTAGAAGTTGCATTTATTTTGAAACAAAAATGGCATTTTAATCGTTTGAAAATTATGTTTAAATTTTTAGCTGTTTCTAATTTGCATTCTGTTGCAAATCTGTTGGAAATCTTGGGGTTGCGGCTAGAAACAAACGCCAGTATATGGCGTCGGTAAGGTCGGTGTATCTGCGTACCGGCGTCGGTACATTCCCGCGATAACCTAACCTCAAAAATCCCGCCATTCGCCACCTAACGCTCCAGAGCGAAGCTTCAGTTTTGTTTCCAAACAAAACACTACGCCGCGCCGAACACTTGAGCATCGCAAGATATCGCTCTGGCTCTAGCCCCGTACAGCATAGCAGCATATACCAGTGTTTATTCTATAAAATAATTAATGAATTTCGAGTAATTAAATTTGGAATTAATGTACAGGGAATTGAACAGGTGGAGGACTACGAATAAGATGGAAAACGAAACGATAAACGATCAAGTAGGTACATCGACGTAGAATATCTATTCAACATCATACTAAATGCAAGAGTTATTGTACCATGTAGGTACTTGATGATAGACTTTTGAAATTATACTCTAGGATTCTGCATGTTTTGATAATCATAAATTTGAGTATGGTTCTCGTCACCAAAAATCGAGGAACGGTCAAAAACAGCTTAACCGCTCATTACGTAAGTTCACAAAGAACCCTAAAACTTCTGTCCATCATAAATAATAAGACTGAATCCTGTCACTGCTTTACACACAAAACTAAAGCAGTTTATGATTATAATACAGATGTTTATACATTTTTTCTGAATTTTTGTACGATGAAGGAATACACATATTTCTCTTTAATAATACCTAAATTTCTTCGGTAATACTTCGAATAGGGTCCTCCACTCTAATTTTTTTATTATTTTAAATGAAAGTTCGTTTAATTTTGAAACAATTCGTAGTATTAAAATTTCTTAATTCTTAGTATGACGTCACGTCGGCACTCCTATCTTTCTCTCGCTCCGTATAAGACTCTATAGTAGGCTGCGAGAGAAAGACAGCAATAATGTGACGTCACTGTGACACAAATTTCAAATATCTCGTAAAGCATTTTTTTTAATGTTTTTTCTTAATCGCTATTTACTGAGTAGTACTTAAAGTACAAAATGTACATTTTATAATTTTTTGTTATGGTGGGGGACCCCAATCCTGTAATAAATTTCACATATATCCAACGGAATACATTTTCATATCTCTGTAATACCATCATATTTCGTGGCCGCGTGCCGAGTTTGATCCCGACCGACGCCAAATATTTCGAATTTTAAATGGCATAAAATAATAATAATAATAATTTTATTCCAAAAAAGTTGTACAGAAACAACGTATGGAATCCAACAATATTTTTTTCAATAATGGACTACAGTTGTTAATAACTAATTTCAATATTTACAAAGAGCAAATTAAAAAAAATAAATAAAAACAGATTTTAACATTAATTACAATTCACAGAAGGTATTATTTTTACATTAAAATAATCGGTACAGTTATCGTGTTCCTTTTGTATGAGAATTTGTTTAATTTGAGACAGTGATCTTTTTACCTTTAATTTCTTGTAACATTGCGATAACGCATTGTACTGGAATAGTAAAAACCTTTTTCATAGGCAGTTGTATTGTGATATGGGATTTCTGAAATATTATTTGAATTTCGTGTAGAATAAGTAGAGTGGGACACCGAATTATACTTATGTATATTATTACTAAAAACGTGTTTTAATAGAAGATAAATATAACAGCTGTGAATAGTAAAAATATTTAATGCAACAAATTTGGCTCTTCCAGATTCATTAGGTCGTAGATTGCATAATATACGAATAGCTTTTTTTTGAATAATAAAAACATCATCTATAAGCTGAGAGTTGACCCATATCAATAGACTGTAAGTTGCAATGGAATAAAAATAGCTATAATAGACACCTTTTAGCGAGTTTTTGTCAACACATTTATTTAAAATTCTCATACAAAAGATAGATTTATTCAGTTTAGGAATAAGGTTAGACGCTTGAGTATGCCATTTAAAATTGAAATCAACATTTATTCTATATTATATTCTATATTTATTCTAAAATCTATAAAGTTAGTTTTACAAAAATTAAGTGTTAAAAAGTTTGTGTTACACCATTGTTCTAATTTTTTTACAAGAGATACCATATTATTTAGCAAAGTATGTAAGTGTTTATTGGACAAAATAAAATATGTATCATCAGCATAAATAGTACATTTGAAATTATCATTATCTTCGACAATATTAGCAATACCATTAATGTATAACACAAATAATAAAGGGTCTAACACTGAACTTTGAGGAACACCGTGTGTTACATTTTTGGAATCTGAGAAATACACATTTGAATGGCCTTTTACATTTTTGTGAATTATTTTAGTCACTTGACGTCTATTTTGAAGATAGGATTGTAACAGGTTATGAGCAGTCCCTCTAATACCGTAGCATTGAAGTTTCGATAATAAAACTGCGTGATTTACGGTGTCAAAAGCCTTTGACAGGTCGCATGACAGTCCCATAACAAACTGACGAGAGTCTAAACGCTTTAATACATAGTGAGTTAGATAACAAGCGGCACTAATTGTTGATTTATTCTTTATGAACCCATGCTGACACTCAAGTTATTATATTATTATTGTTTATAAAAGAAATTAGACGAACATATATTATTTTTTCAAACACCTTAGAAATTACCGATAAGAGCGAAATTGGTCTATAGTTATTAGTGCATTGAGGATCACATTTTTTGAAAATTGGTATCACTCTCCACACCAGCAATGAGTGCCCGTGAGATGACGCCTGGTAAGCGCCTGCACGGTTCAAATATGTCATCATTACCGATATCTGCGATAAAGCAGATTGGCATACTCAGAAATGGGTAATATGCCGTGATGATATATTTTTTTATTTATTTTATTCATCATATTTCAAAAAATATTTCATTTGTAATATCAAATTTCTAGTAAAATTTTTGGAATTCCATTAATTCCCTGAATAATTCTTGCAGTAATACTTGGAATTCCCACGATAATTTTCCCCTCAATAATTTATAAATACTGTGTATTGTTTATTTATTATTCCCTATATAATTTGACCATTTTTTGAAGTGATTACATACAATTTATAAATCCAAATTTAAATAAATTCTCGTCTGAACTGGTTGTGCATATTTTGTGAGCAGACGGACGCAGAGGCAGAAAGGCACTATCAGATCTTAAGTAAAAAGTATCCATTTCTCGATTCGCAGTGCAACTGATCCCGCTCAGTTTATACTGTCAGTTTATTCTATATTTATTTCATGTATCACTGAATAAATATTAATATTTATATTGCTTTTGTCCAAGGAGATACGAATGTACATAAATTGATTATATTAAAATATAAATAAACCCGTTCAAGCGCCTTGCATATCATAGGCGTCCCAACAGGGGATGAAGAAGGAGAAAATATTTTCAAACGGGTTTATTTATTGAAAAAGAATCGAATGGTACACTCCCAATTTAGTATGAGTACATTCAAAATAATATAGATAACAAATGTAAAAATATGCATATAAATTTGAAAGTAGTACTTTCTCTATTTTACTTGTGAATACTTCCCACAACGAAATGAGGACCGGTTATTGTTCGGTCGACTTAGGTTCAAATCGGTAATCTATAATCATTGGAATCTAAATAAAATTAATAATAATAATAATAATAAAAATAATAATAATAATAATAATAATAAATGTACTTTATGCACGGACATATCATAATTTGACAATTATACACGAATTTCTTTGACATAAACGTCATTTTATAGCCCGCGGGCCTCATTATAGCCCGCCGGGCTATAATAAAACGTCAAACCAAATTATAGCCTACAATATAAACAAATTAAACAGGCAACATGATAAGTTTTTAATACAAATTTTTATATTCTTTAATGAAAAATGAAAATTAATTTTGTCATATTTATATGGAAAGCACGGAGATACACAAAATAAAACTCAAATAACATAACTAATAAACAAACAATAAACTGTTGTTCTCTGCTTTCATAGCAACACTAGATATTGGATGTACGAGGACAAATTCTTTTCGATACAATTTTTCACTCATAATTTGAAAATTTTCGTCCGTACATAAAGTTTTGCATGTACCACGAGCGTAACTTGCTTTTACGTCTCGGACTCAAAACCCTGCTGCAGGCCATAAAAGCCTCCTTACGCTCTTAATACATAAATAACTATTATTATTATTTATTGCTGACGAAGCTTTACGGCGTTGTCGTTAGATGTCTCCGCATGTGGTTAGTTACCTCTACTCAATCTAGTCAGTGCCTCTTCGGATTCGGTGCACTACACTGATGAGCTCCAATAAATGCGAAACGCGTGTGTGGTTCTGGTTGAGTGGGCTAGCTTCTGATAAATGACCGAGAGGTCAATGACTGAAATCTTGTGAAACGTGTCAAGTATGATTTTTAAATATTATAGAAATAAAATTATTATTATTATAACAAAAGCTTAAATATCACTCTATAAACTGTCATTTTAAATTACCAGAAATTAATTTGACAGCTTTGGCAGTTTTATTATTAAAGGGAACTATTTTGAACATGTTTAAAATAAGGTATAATTCTGAAAAATGGGAACCATGTATGTTATTCAAAAATATGTTTTCTTATTGAGCCCCCATAAATTTTTTTCTACTCCGTCCATGGGTCTTATGCATAGTCTGGTCTCTGTTTTCTGCGTACCTGTGTGTGTGTGAATGTACGTATGTGTGTGTGTGTAACTTTATGTATTTTGTAAGGTATGGTAACAGTAAGATAAATTAAGAAAATTACTTTGTGTTGTTTGAAGCAGTGGTACTGAAAGTTTTTTATTTGTTTACGGAGTCGTATTAATAACTTATCTTTGTTTATAAGTTATTGCGAACATGACAATCACACAAAACAGATGCTAATAGCTTTACTTTTGACAGATATTACTATAGAAAAGGACTTTATAATAGGTTGAATATATAAGTAATGAAACAAGTGAATGGTAATTTTTATTACATTTTATAAAATGCAGGTTTTTATAAAATATTTTCGCCATATACAGAGTGGCAATCGAAAGCGTTTAACACTTTGACCCTATTAAAGATACGGTAACGCGGTTTCAATATTTGAATACAGTCTTATTTGACAATTACACATATCAGCTGTTCATGCACAGTCATATTATATGACAAACTATTGTTTTATTCTTAATAATTTTTAATGTATTTATATTGTTTATATTATTTCATATACTTTCAATTATATAAAGCCACTATTCATTCTTTGTGAAAATCTAGCCACACATGAAATGTAAAATACATTAGAATTGCGTCTAGCGTCATAGATACAATACATATGCACATATGCATATTCTACACATACTGCGAGTACCTATATTATTATGCGACATATATAATTACTTATATTTTTATTCTTTGTATAGATAACAGGAAACAACATCAAAAATTCATACATAAAACAAATGTATATCATTATAAGAAATTATTTTAATAGTGCTATGTTGCCTTATGTGTTAAAATAAAATTGAACACAAAGAATAAATAGTAGATGTTAAAAATTTTATTCTGTAATTTTGTTTTCCTCGTTTTCTAGACTTTTAAATGCCTCATAAAATAATCAAAATAAGCAATAAAATTGTAATAAAATATATGTATAAACAATATGTATTTATAACATTATATTATTATAAACATATGTATATATGACGCACCATATACGTTTTCAGAAACGAACATAAACGTTTCTTTAAGTAGGTATACGAGTGCGAATATGATTAAAAGAAAAATAACTTGTATTAAATATGATTCAATAGTATTATTTATTTGAAATCCTCACCAAATTGCAAAAAAATCGGCATATATAAATACTGTAACGTTAAAAATGAGATTTTTGGGGCCATCTCGTTTCCTCGCTTAGAAATTATTTGAATATATTTATATGAAATCGTCAATAAAGTGCACAAAAATAGTCATTAAAAGTTCAGAAATCGGCACTAAAGTAGTCCATTATACGACGATTTCAAGCACATGGAATGGTGCCAACCTTATAATAATTATTATATATTAAAAATAATTTGGGTAGGTGTACGATATATAATAATAAATTTGTACGTAAAATGACAAAAAATATGTGCAAGAAGAACGAACTAAACAATTCCGATGAAGAAGATTGAAATAAAACATGATTTTGAGTGTTCTTTACGATAACCTCAATGTACGGACTTACGGAGGTTAGCAACATTGAGTGTCAAACTGACAGTTACATAAACATAACCTATAAAAGTAAAATATTACTTTCATTTTCACACATTTTCGATTTTAAATAAAATTTAATATGTAACTCGGCACTGAAATTCGAAGTTCCATTTTATCACTCATATGGTTTATTTTCCTCAGCTTTACGGCCTCGGCAACTAAATTCCATAATCGTGATAAAAAGTAGAACTTTAGTACCTTATATAAATAACTATTATCAGGCGAAATAACAAATTTACTTTGAATTTAAACGACAGACAATATTCTAAAAATAGAACTTTGGTTTATACAAGTCTGCTACACACTTCTAATGTTAACTGTTAGTTATTAATTGTTAAAATAGTGCAAAATGTCGCTGTTTCGCGTAGTCATTTTTGTGTATATTAATTAAATATATATTCACCGCTAAACAAAATAAATCTATATATTTCAATTTCAAACAAGTTGACAAGTAACAGCATAAAAATAGAACTTTGGTTTATACTGCAAAAAGATTTAAATATTAATATTATTTATTAATATTCTTGTATTATATACATTTGTTTTTCTAAGATATTTTGTATATTTGTATTGTAAGACGCTTGGAATATAAATGTATGTACATAATACATTAGCAATTTTTATCATACGTACATTATATGAAATTATTACTTGAAATAGGTAATTACAGCCGTATTTTGAAATAACAACGCGATTTTTATTTTGTAATGACACTAGTTTAATATTAATGATACAAGCAACGAGAAATTTTACGCCTAGATAATTATTTTTCAATTTTTCCCGTTTTAAAACATTTATTTACATTCTAGAAATAATTAATAAAATACATGTCCCCCTTTTTTACTTTTTTTAATATTTCTTTCAATATTATTATTATATCTTTTACTGATTAGTTGTGCAAATCTGTTTCACTAATACCCGGTTGCAGAAACGTTCATCAATTTCTCGATCAATCAACAATTCATCAAAATGAACAAATGCAACACGATTTTTTGACAGAAATAATTTAAATGTCATAAGAACAAGGAAACTGATTCGCATTTGTTCATTTTGATGGTCCGTTAACTAAACAAGGAATTGATGAACCGGGCATTAAACTTGGTTAATGACGATATATCTGTGGTTTAAGTAATGGCAGAACAATCAATGTCATCATTTTGTACATTTGGCAATAAGTGATTTAAAATTTATAAGAAAAGTATAGCTTCAGCTTAAAAATGAACAAACTATTTCCCATCTTTATTTATATAAATAAATAATAACATAAATAATGGACAATCTGTTTTTCTATTGGCTATGACCTATGAATGACGTGCTGTATGTAATTTGACGTCACTAGAGTGGGGGGTTGTTTTTCTTGACTATTTTTGACGCCAATATTTTTATATTACTATTTACAAAAATAATAACAAATTATTATTATATTTATTACCATGAAAAATATTGCAAAAACTTTTATTTTTAATACTTTCTGAAAATGTGAAACCTGCTTATTCTGTTACATTTTCCATGGCACTCGTATACGAATACATATGTAGAAGTCTTGCAAAAAGTGATCCGTCGTGTTTTCTATGACATAATTATTACTTAACTTCTTTGGTCTCAGTGTCGTATAAGAAATAATTATTAAAAAGGAACACAAGAAAATGAACAATTACGGAACACGCATACATACGTAAATCTACTTTTACTTGTTATCGAAATAATAGTTGCAGTAATTGTTTCATTTTGTTTAATTGACATTATTGCATAGGCTAATTTTTATATTGTTGGGATATTAACAATGCTGAAACTGATTAGGGTTTCATTGTTTTACATTGTTATATTATGGAGTTTCTCTCTCAAACAGAGTAAGAAATAACAAACTAAATAGATTACCTATATTGTAATTCAGGCTCTAAAACTTCTAACAGGCCTATTCTATTAAAAACATGTATAACGATATCGTTACCAACCGACTGTCGCTAAGCATTTGTTGTTCGAATAAAGACTTTTGAGGCATTCGGGCCTATTCTGTAACTCAGTAGTAAATTTTAACTGGTTAAAAAAATAACCTATCAAGTATGTTGATATATAAAATTGAATTGTTAGTAGTGAAATATCTATTGGATAAATTTTTACCTTCCATCACCTTTAGGTAAGGAAGGCATCGGTGGTGAGATTTTAATGAATAAGCACGTTTTAGTGTCCCTATCCCTACTATACGAATTTACTATTTTTAAGATGATGTCTATATGTGTGGCTTTGTGTGTATGTGGCTTGTGTGTGTGTGTGTGTGTGTGTGTGTGTGTGTGTGTGTGTGCGTGTGTGTGTGTGTGTGTGTGTGTGTGTGTGTGTGACAATTTTTCCCCGTCGATAACTCCAATACTATACAATTCTAAAAATTATCATTCGTTCGTTTTCCTCTTCTTTACATCCATATGCAGAGCTGATTATCTTTTTTAAGAATATTTCTTGAAAAAACGCAGGTAAATATTATTTTTTGACATTTTAAGTGATTATCAAAATGAAGGAATATCTTACAGTCTATAAGGTTTGATTATACATTTTCTTTCATATTCAATAGATATAGAGTTAAAGTATTACAATTCCAATAATTCTAATTGTCAGCTGTCACTGTCAAGTGCTATTTACATAGTGTATGTTCGTGTTATAATTTTATTGGATACATAGAATCTTTTCCAAGGAACTTTCGGTATGAGATTTGTACAAAATATATAGAACTGACGGAAGGCAATGTTCTGGCCACGCAGATTTTTTAATCAGATGTTAAAAATTAACCACTACGTTACAGAATAAGCCCAATAAATATCGTACCCCCTAAACCAGAAACTAATCCTTAATACAAGAAATATATGTCTGAAGAATTTTTAACCTCGAACAAGAATTAATCTAAACTACCCTCGACAGTAAATTTAAATCTAAAAGTTCACCCCATTGATCTAAATAAAAACAAACGCTGAAAAATTAAGTTTTCGATTATTAATTAATACCTAATCTACACAACAGTAAAGAAATGTGCTAGGTTTATCTCTTTTTGATTGACAAAAAAATAGAATCGTGCCACTGAAAGAAACGAAAATCCCAGAATAATACAACCCCTCTATTCACACCTAGGGGTAATATTTGTCATGATACAAAGCACCCCTTGCAAGACAAAACAATAAAATAGACAGAGATGCAAAACTGAATCGTATAGGGTAAGAAACCACGTATTTTGCACCCCTGAAGAAACGAAAAATTAAAAGATAAATTCATAACTTTTTTTATCCAATATTGAGGGTATATTCGCTGCAGTGGAGAGTGTACAACGATCAACAGTGGTTACATTTATGGTATAAATAATGTTTAATTATTTTATGCATAGAAAATGTGTTAAAATCCTCTTAGTAAACAAATACATCCAATTAAAATGAGCCGTGAATATTCGCATCACAATTAATTTTTAACATATTTGATCATATGAATTTATTTGAACGAATCTATTAATTTAATAAAATATTAAATAGGCGATACAATTGCCACGCGTTTCAAATAATCAGCCAACGGTTTATGTTTAATTACGTATAAAATTTACTCTATAAATATCATAAAGTTGCTAATTTCAAATCAAATATTTTTAATTAATACACTCGATTGATATACATATACATATTGTTCGTTGTCCGACGGATCGAACGCAATTTAAACAAATCATGAAAGGTGCAACTTAGACAAAAATCTGGTGTGATTAGCACAATACCTCTCGCCAAGAGATTTTTTTTATAATATGGATAGGGATGTTGCAAGAATTTTTATATTCCTCCTAAGTATTAATTTTTAAAAAATATTATTCTTTATATAGCCTCAAATTTGAAAATATCATGAAA
Organism: Ophonus ardosiacus; assembly: GCA_943142095.1. Lineage (NCBI taxonomy): Eukaryota > Metazoa > Arthropoda > Insecta > Coleoptera > Carabidae > Ophonus > Ophonus ardosiacus. The sequence continues at coordinate 42,476,492 of OW964827.1, forward strand.
TATCCATAAGATATTTTACAATTAATTATTGAATTTTTAGTAATATTTTGAAAAGTCACTTGGTCTGAAACAGAATGTCACGTCAAGATTCATACACCTTCATATGTAACAAACTACTCCTACATTCATTTATATAAATAACGTAGGTGATGGACAAACTGTTTTCCTATTGGCTATGAATGACATGCTGTATGTAATTTGACGTCACAGGAGTAGGGAGTTGTTTTCTTTACTATTTCTGGTGCCAATCTTTTTATTTATTTATAAAAATAGCAAATGGGGTATTGAACTACTGCCAAGGAATAGTAAACTTCAATAATTATAAGATAGCATACTTCGAGCATATACTGACTATATATCAATGCATAGGATGTTGTGATCGGAAGATATGTAGGCGGGGGGCTGGAAGTCATGGTGTATTGTGGGCAGTGTTTTGTTGTGTTATATGTCACTACTTGTCATTTTACTGTAACTTAACATTATTTTTTTGCGTGTAGTTTGCGAGTATATCTCGAAGTATATCAAATTGTAATGAAAAATACAAAGAAAGTACGGATATTTCGATTCATGTGTAACTGGGATTTTTTTACAAATAATATATTAAACAAAGTGTAACTTTTAGGTTTCCTGCTAATAATGACGTAAGAGTAACAAGACTGAAATTTATTGGAAATAAAGGTGATTTACATATTTCAAAAGCAACAATTAGACATTATTTTGTAAAAAGGTAGTACAAATATTAAGATAATACGCAGCCCGCAATATACTACGGCTTCAATACGCAGTCCGCAATACACCACGGCTTCCACATATGTTCCGATCACAACAAACACCGTAAGGCGGACTCTAGTCAGTATATGCTCGAAGGTTGCACACTAAGAATTGTAGTAAAATAAAAATGATCAAATATTACTTCGTTGTAATAAAAATGCTTAATTATTGTAACACAACGTCACAGTCCCTAATCGGTTATTATCGTAAAATTTCGGATAACTTCGATCGATCTAGACCCGATATGCGCTGTTTTTGTTTTAATTTAAATGACGAACTATAGCAATACTACTGTCATCCTAAAGGCATTCTCTAAATGTTTTATGAAATACATTTAAATAATACTTATTTTAAACATGTTTCTTTATTTCTGTATTCATTTCTAATCAAGGGAAAAGTTTTAATAAAAATTAATGAAATTACCCCTGGAATTAACTGCTTGAGAAGCATAAGCAACTCGGGACTGTGACGTCACAAATAATTTTAGACATTCAAATCTCGCTTACTAATTAAAATTTTAATATCGGCTTTTTACCAGTATTCTTAGATTTTTATACATTATCAAAAAAATATTTAAAAAATATCTGTATAATACCCCTTTATTATTATTGTTTTTATTATTATGAAAAAAAATGCATAAACTACAATTTAGAATACTTTTGGAAAAATGTGAAATCGGCTCATTTAAGAATAAACAGTTATGAATTTTTGAATAAAATGTACAACAATTAATTTTTATCTTAATAGCCCTCAACTATATTATATTTAAAGAAATTGCATCATACGTCTGACAAAAACTTTTCTAATTCTTGTGGCATCTTTAACTTGAACCCTTCACTTGAGTTTTTTCTCATATGATTCCCGACCTACCCTTGCGTCGGCCGTGCCGTAGGCTTGCACCCTGTTCTGTCTGTCTGCAGGGTGAGTTAGGACGAAGGGTATTCGGGGAAGGGGAGGTCTGCTGCACCCTTGGGATCGATTCCCGGGAAACTCCCCGCCACCCCTTACACAGGGATAGACATACGAAAGATGGGGGTAGACAAAGATGGAATAGGGATGGAATTATGAATGTGAAGGACGAAAAAGAATAGGAAGATAAAAACAACCATACTCCAAATATTGTAAATATGAGTTACATACAGCGGATGCCAGTTTCGTAAAAAGTATCTTGGTTACAAATTATTACATAAGTAAGTTTCTATAAAAACGTCCTATAAAAATGTCTAATTGTTATGTAATTTCTCATCAATTTTCAAATAATTAAACATGATCCTGAGTTAAATAAGTTAAAGAAATCTTTAATAGTTATGTCTTTGATTATCTCAAATTAAAAAAAAAAAAAATGGAGTAGGTTGTTTTAGTCAAAAGCTCCTCAATTGTTTTGGACACTGTGTGAAGCTAGCAGCCACTAAAAGGTGGGTTTATAACTGACACAAAACACATAATTTAGCATAGAAAACATAGAATTTAGTCATACGGAAAATAAAATATCCATTTATAAGACACACAGCGCACAGAACATAATTTAGCAAAGTAGAGGAATTGACCAATGTTCAATTTTCTATGTCTGTGCTGTGCGCCCTGTGTTTTCCGTGCATCTTCGTAACATTTCGTGGTAGTTCGAATATATATTTGTAAATACCGCTACGAGGTTGAAACACGTGTCAGTAATTTGTTGGTTAAAATGGACGACATCAAAATTATTTGTATAAATTTAACCATAAATAACAAAACCAAATAATAACACGAACTCGAAATCATATCTGACAAAATTTATAAAAAAATTCATAAAGACAAACATATGTTTTTCTTATTATTATTTAAAAATGACTGGTACTTCTTATTTTACTTCTTATTTTCTCTACGTTTTGTGTGACTTTATAAAACCCCCTAACAAAATTCTATGTTTTCTGTACAAAATTAATCTGTGCTAAATTATGTTCTATGTTCTGTGTTACTTATAAATCCACCTTTCCAACTACTTCATTAGGTAGTGGTTAATGGTCACAATTCAAAATGTTACTCAAATTAATATATAATATTCATTACAAGTCGTAGAATTTGGATGTAAATTAGAAATAACGAAGATAATTGAATTTAAAACTGACACTGAATATATTGCGCATTTGAAGGTTAGCATAGTTTCACTACTGATTAGAAAATATTAATATGACAACAACCCAATACATGTTTGAAAAACGAATAAGTTATTCGTTGATGTTTAAGATATTTATTTTAAAAATACAAACTATGAGACACCACAACAGGCCCGTTGAGAGGGGGGGGGGGGCAGGGGGGCAAAATCCCCGGGGCCCCGTAATATTAAGGGGCCCCGGAACTAGGCTTATTTTTTTCAAATGGCCAAATATTATATTTTTATTTTTATTCTTTAAAACATTTATGCCACTTTGTATTATATCATATGACGGAATTACGAGTCTATTGTTGCAACTTAAAACGAATTTTCTTTTTTTCTTAAACTATCTTCTGGTAAAAATATTAAACATTGTATCTGCAAGCTGCAGTGAGTGAAGATAAATGTTAAATTTAATTTTTGTTTTATATTATGTAATATTTGAATGAACATTTAAATATATTTAATCCTATAAATATTCATTTTTTTCTTCACATCTATCTATAAATAGAAGGGGCCCCATAAAATTTATGCCCCGGGCCCCGGTCTACCTCTCGGCGCCCCTGCACCACAATCATTAATGATAAATAGATAAAAGATTTCAGTCTCAAGAAAAATTATATTTTTGACGCTATTATGCAAATGTGCAATAAAATGTGAAGCGAACTGACAACGTTGCAATCAAATATTCAGCGTGACAATTAATTCATGCACGATTTGAAGAATAATTACTAATTTATTTCATCCGAAATTACATAAGAAAAAAATGTGTAATATAAAATCGTAGAAAATTAAACTCCTTTATATAAAAACCAATGTTGCCATATCACTCGGCTGGATTTTTCATTTCGAAACTACTGAAGTCATACATAATGATAAAAAACGAATTTGGAAAAAGGTAAACCATATATTTAGTTATTATTGACACTAAAAATTATTTCCTCAATTTTTGAAGTAACAATACAATTTTTTAATGAGTTTAAGTAAAATGACTCACTTGATTAGGAATGTCACGAATGAACAGCACGGGCTGAATGCTGAAATTAACTGTTGTAGTTAACAGCAGTCAGCTGTCAGCAGTCGTAGAAAAAGTATAGTACCTACGTGACTAGTTTTATAAAAACTTTAGACACTCGTTTATGTAACTTGTTACATACATAATACATATACTATTTTGGTATTAAGATTTGAATTTAAAAGTTTCAATCGAATTTATAAATGTAGGAATAGGAAAATGAAATGTTTATTTATTTTTGATGCTCGTTACTAACTAGTTTGATTGTATTTTATTTTGAGTAAATTTTTAATGATATTTTAGTTGCAACTACGTACCTACATATTTATATATTGTGGTTAATAAAATATTAAAACGAAAATTTCCTAACTCAGCTAACTATTATATTTTGTTCAATTCAATCTGCTGTCGGTGTAAATAATAAATGTTATTGAATTGGTATTAATATTTGATGTGTACAGCAAATCTTATTGTAGTAAATTATATAATATATAAATATAAAATTCCCTTTTCCCACAAATTGCTATCATTAAATTATGTCATCACGTTAGACTAGTTTTATATTAGCGCACACGACATATTATAAAATTATACCGTATATGTCCCAGACTATTAAATTATTTAGTAATAAGAATCGAAGTGAATTAATATTGGAGTAAATGGATATTTTAAATATACTTTGTATTTCAATAAAAATATACCATAATGTATAATAGCCTAGTGCAATATGAATATTATTGTTTCATTAAAATTTTATGAGAAGTCTAAGTCATAAAAAGTTGATTACATTTTATTTTTAATTAAAATTAGATACTATTCATTAATTCCTAGACTTTTTACTGCGTTTTTGTTCCAAACATTTTTCTAGTTAATTATTTTTCTCACTAAGAAATTATTACAATGATATAAAATGTATGTAAATTTTAAAACTATTGTTGTGAAATATTTCCACAATTTTAGGAAAAAAAAAATAATTAATTCTACACGTTCAAATACATATATGAATTTCTACTACACAGAAAAAAAAAATTAAAATTTTATCTAATTATATTTAGATATTATTTTATTAGGCAATATGTCTAATAATTTAGTACAATTAGATAAATTAAATAGAAAATTTAAAGACACATTTAGTTAATTTCTTTATTTATATTTAGTTTAATATTTATTACGATATAAATGTAATCATTTCATCTAATTTTGTATTTAATTTTACTATAATTTGTTATTACAAATTTAGAAAATTTAACTAAACCAACTTAGATATTTTAATGGAACATATTAGTAGGCTGAAAAATAAGGAATTTATGTAGTAACTACAATTTAGATGGTCTTTTTACCTCTTGCTTAGAGAGGTATTGGATTCATGCTAAAATTCGCATATCCAGATTTTAGTGAATAAGCACGATTTAAGGTCCCTAGAATCCGAATAACATTTTTAAAATGATGTGTGTGTGTGTGTGTATGTGTGTGTGTGTGTGTATGTCTGGATGTTGTAGACACGATTCCTCAAAAACTATAAAACTTAAGAACTGTTTAACTATGGATTCCTCAATCTGACATTCCTGGGAAGAGCAACAAAGATTTTGGTAACAATTGAACAACCGGAAGTGGTAGTTTCTGAGAAAAATTCTTCTAAATATAATTTTTTGGAAATTTTTGTTATTAAATATTGAACATAAAATTCTCCTAATCTAATACACTTAAAATTTTTATTATATCTTGTATAGATTTAGAGATAGACACTATAATATATAGAGTAATTTAATCGCAGAGGCTAAGGCACTAAGGTAACCAGTTGACAAATTCCAATGTTTATAACATAGATTTTAAATGACACATGTCAGTGTCAAAAATCAACGGTTTTAGTGACATTCTGATATCATTTCTGGGAAGTATATTTAATCTGTCTTATTATTTTATTAATTAAATATTTGAAATTTTAGGTAAAATGCATATATCTATCAGAAATACCGACAATCTGGTTAATGAATTGAAAGAATCTCTGACATTTAGAAACTTCCTCATACAATGAAAAATAGATATAATTAGAATTATATGTGTGCAGAAGACATGTTAAATACAATAAAAAACAGTATTTGGGTAAAGTTCTGTATTTTTTTGTTATAAAACGACGGTTCGAAAGGGAAGTGCAATACAATAAAAAACATAAAAACTGAATATGTTACACAAGTGTCCCACCAATTAATATTGGGTTACATCGCCTTAATTTAATTAATAATTAACAGCTTTAGTTGTATTATGGACAAGCCTTGCATATTCTGCTCTTGCATTATTATCCCATTTGTCTTGAAGATGGGTTTTACTGTAAGCTCTGAATTTTTACGAAGTATTTTTATATTATACCAAAATTAAAGTATCGGTTAAACTAGGTACGTATTATAACCCATCTTTTGGCCTGTAGTTTTTTTTAGTTTTGTCTATATTTTAAAATAGAGAAAGAATTTTGTAAATATTTCTCACCATTTGTGTAGATTTTATTAAATAAGTTACACATATATTTAATGTAGGTTTTTGGAATGAATCAAATTTAACGGCTACTCTGTATTCCTTATTTAAGTACCTATACCTAGAGCAGTGCCTGGCAACTAAATTTATTTACTCGGTAAAAGAAAACTTTTTATATTTCCCGAGAAATGAGATAAAATAAATCATTTCTCCGTGTAGAATTTTAAATTGAATAAAATAAATTTAGTCTGAAATGAAAAGAAAGAAATAAAATTCCAATTGCATCAACTTCGATCGACGCGCAAAATGCATCTATTAATTATTTATGAAAATTATCTAAATTTCATCAATCTTATAGCGATTGTTGCATTGCATTATTGAATTAATCCATTATTTACTTCGTAATTCTATTAACCAGTCTTGCAAAAGGGTTTCTTGGAAAATAAAAAATGTCATAGAAGGTGCTTTTAAATTTACAAACATATCTTTCATTATGTCAATTACATTAGAAATTGACCACTGATTTCTAGAAGATTTGTGAGTAACAGAACTTACTGTATTATTTACTACAATCCAGTATTCATATTTCAATCGACCATTTAGAAAATTGAACATTTCCAATTTTTAAAATGTATGTTAGAAAATATTAGGTAGGCTTGAAAGTAGTAGGAATTTGGATGAGTAGACGTGTGATGTAAATATTAGACACTCATATCTTGAATACTTTAAAAGTTAATACCAAACTCGGTTACAGAATTGCAGCATTAGCTAATAAGCCATTTATTTTTTAATCTTGCCAGTATGCATAGGTAAATTTGAGTAACAATTAACTTAATGATATTAAAAAGTTTGTAAATTTAAAATCAGAACCGTTGCATGAATGATATGAAATAAAACGTTAACGTAAGCAGATTATTTTATTAAATGAAATAGTAGAATTGTGTAGTACTCGTGTAGTACAGAGAGTAAAAGAAAGAGAACAAAACGTGTGCAGAAAGGAAAGAAAAGAAAATAAAGGAAAGCGAAGCATCAATATTTTCGCTGAAAAATAACTAACATTAAGCTTGTGAGCGTTCATCACCCGTTGCTATTTATTTGTACTTTTTGTATAGAAAAGTTGAAAACTTTATTAAACTTTGCAGTTTGATATTGGCTTTTTTGTATCGTCTGTGCGAAAATAATAAATCTAGCGAAGCTACAATGACCCATTCGTTGGAAAAATTCCATTCTAAAATGGCTTTCAAAAAATATGTTTTCCATTAACCGAAAAACTAAAAGAAAAAACATGTCATTCCTCTTGCACCGAAAATAACACGAAAAAAATTATGATATATGCGCACGCGGGCAAAAAATGAATACGTTTATATATAAAATATATTTTTTAGTTGGAAGCTGGCCAATTCAATAAACGGAGTAATTTTTATATTAAAAGCAAACAGCGAGCGAAGCCGAATTTGTTTGAAATTAAAATATACGGAGGAGTAAAAATAGAGCGATGCATCTCTTCTCTCAGTGTGCTGGGCTTGCGAGCGACGCGCCGCGTCGAGACGCTCGTAGCAGTGACGCCGGTCTTTTCTTCCTTTTACTCTTTGTTTATTTTCGGAGTTTCTTTTCAGCTTTCAGGGTCAAATGCCGAGTTCTATCACCTTTCACATCCAAAGGTTATTCCACATTTATTTACAACAGAACTGAATATGATACGCGTACAATATCATCAACATTTTATATTTATAATAAATTTAAAGACACAAATAAATAAATATATCATAACGGCTTATTACCCATTTTTGGGTGTTCAATTTTTAGTCCCAGGACTCAATCTTTGTGTTCTTTTGTACGAAAAATCAGGCTTGCTTTTGTTTTATGAGATGACTTCTCCAGATGAAAAAATTATCAGTTTCAATTTTGATGATTCACTTTACTTTGTAGAACCCATATCCCAGTCTACCAATAACCTCTGCCTATTTGACAGGTAAATTTGGGATAGAAACTCGGCGATCAACCCTTTTTGTAATCATCGAAAAACTTCCATATTTAAAGTTTGTCTCGATATTTCCAGTATTTTAAACTTCAATGGTATGTTTCTTCTTCCTTGAAGGAATAATTAGCTCAGTTTTATGCGCAATAATAATAGAATTTCACTTATTTTAGGATGAAGACTTTCCGCGTACTTTTTTAACAATCATACTATATTGTCAACAATAAGTTTTAATTGGATTCTTAATACAAACTCAATAAATAATATATTTGAACAAAAAAAATTATGCATCACTGTTTTTATCGAAATAAAAACATTTAACTCTGCTTTCCAATTGATATTTTTTTCTTTATAATTATTGTAATTGGAATACATATTAAATATTATTAGTTAATTGCTAAAACTATAGAGTATTTAATATACGTATTTGTTTTTCTACAAATAATTTGTATTTAATAAATTTTAAATCTGAAAAATTATTTTCTGCGCAGGACTCATATGTCTTGCACCCCGCTGGGGTATATTTTTTTTTAAAAATTTCAATTATTTTATTGTCAGATATCAACTGTCAATTTGACATTTCGCATTCCATCGCAGTAAAACAACGATACTAGCGCTATTTGCAGCTTTTAAGCAAACGTGACATCACGGTATAGATATCGATTTGAATCATATTATGTTTTAAATAACTTTTTTTTGAATTATTTAAATAATAAATATCGACTTTTATTACAGCTTTTATTACAGTATATATCTAATTATGAGTCACATGTTGCAAAGAAATAAGAATTTTATTGAAATTCAACATATAATAGCTAAAATACTCCAAATGTATGTTAATTTTTGAATTAGTGTATGACAAATATTATGTAAAAATTAAAATATCTTTAAAAGAAATTCCTATTGCATATTAATGGAGATATATGTATGTAGGCTTAAATTGTCTAGATCAATAATCGATATACGAATATAAGCATTCTTCATTCTATAAATATGCTAATAAAGCACCAAAACCCGTCGTATATTTTTCTGAGAAATATTCGTTTCATTCTAAATATATTTATGTCACAACATAAATATTTATTTGCTCTTAAAGTATGTGTATGCTCGTATTTACAAAAATACTTTAAATTTTATTATCTTTAATATGTGTTTGTTATAAAAATAGTATGAAAAATTTGGTACAGAAAGAAATATAAGGTGCGTTGTATTTACTCAAAGTAGACAAAGATTTATCTCCAAGTTTATTTAGTGGTGTCGACTTCCTAACAAAATAAGAGCGTTATTTTATGAGAACTCAAGAAGGATAAGATCCCATGCATTTTTAAGGAATTCTTAAACGATTTACGTATCTACCTATAATCCATATTTTTTTTCTGTAATACCCAAAAAATATATTTAATATAATAATTCAGTTGTAGGTAATATCAAATTTTACCTAAAGTAATATACGTATGTCTCTAATATTATTTAATAATACCAATATCTACTAAATTCCTTTACATATATTTAACATAAAATAATACTTCAGATATTCCTGTAATACCCAACGAATACAAATTTACTCTAAATAATACTTACTTCGTAATACCAAGAAATACCAAACTATTACTTCTATTTAAGTAATATTACCCTGTAATACCATCTCCAGTAATACTTGAAATTCCTTTGGTAATGTAATACATTTTATGTAAACCATGTATGATTTTAATACCAATACCTAATAATACCTTGGGCAATCCTGAATTTTCTTTAGTAATACTTCAATTTTTCCAAGACTACTTGGAATTCCCACTCCCACGGCAATTTATACAATATATTCTTAGGTATACATTATATTTTCATTGTAATACCTCATTTTTTCCTGGTAATACCTATATTTCCTTGATATCTAGTAATACTTTACGAATTCCTGTACTTTTCTTAGATAAGTAATACCAGAATTTCTTTCGCAATACATGGAAGTAGTAATACTTTAAAAATTCTTAAGAGTATACTTTCGTCAATAACACCAGTAATACTTGAAATTCCTACGGTAATGTAATACCTTCTTCTGTACTAATATTAGGTAATACTTTAAAAATTCCTGGACTTTTTTAAATAATTTAGTAATATCTGGAATTCCTGCAGTAATGTAATACTTTATTGTGTATCAATATCTATTAATATTATTAATTTAATAATTTATGAATTCCTGTACTTTCCTATATAATACCAGAATATCTTTAGTAATACCTGGAATTCCTCCGGTAATGTAATCCCTTTTTAATTACTGATATTTAGTATTTTTTTTAAGAATTCATGTACTTTCCTATATAATATTTACTAGAATTTCTTCAGTAACACGTGCAGTTCCTGCGATAATGCAGTACCTTCTTGAATTCACCCTATATCCTTACCAAGTTACAAGTACAAAACTTGTTTTATTTGCATTTTAACGTAACCGACTGTCATTCTATCGCCTCTGAAAAGGATCTACTTTTTGTAAAGCGCAAAATGCACCACAAATGCCATTTTTTCCTATATGAATAAATCAAAATTAGCAAAAATCAATTCCTACTTCTAAAACAAAACCATCTTTCTTCTTTTTTGTGTGTATTCTCCATTCAGTTGTTTCAGCGCCTGCTACAAAAAATCTTATTATAAATTCCTTCCGAAATCCAGATCTAGAGTGCGTGGCTTGAGATAAGCTGAGCCTGAGCTTCTGTCTGCGTGTGAGAGAAAGAGAGAAGGAAAACAGTTGCCGACCGCGCGTAGTATACTGTTTACAACGCCAACTTGGATCCGTAGTACGGCGGGCGTCGTGACAGGCGAGCATCGGCGCGAGGAAGTACATTCACTAAATTCTTTCCCGCCAAATTCAAGGTTGGAATGGATGCCGCCATTCAGAGATTAGAAATTTAGAAACGGGAAAGATATTTATACCAACTTATATTTAAGAATAAATCATTGTACGGTTCTTATAAGAATATATCTTCTACATATTTTCATTTGAAGAATATGCAAGGAATATATTTATAAATAAATATAAATATATCATTACGGCTTATTCTCAAAACCCATTCCATGGTGTGACCTGTTTTTATTCGTAGAACATTTACAATTATGTTGACAATATAATAATGCCATTGAATTATTTGCAGATTTTATTCTTGACCAAAACACAAGAAATAGTAATATAATCAATAAGAACACTCGTTTTATAATATAATTAAAATAATTAATATCTATCCTAATGAACTATTTTTTCGGACATTACGCATTTATTTGTAATATTGTGTCAATTCCACGGGAATACTCATCTCATCGAAACTCAAAGGATCCCAATTAGCAGTTTAAACACCAATATACTATAAAAATACAAATTAACAGGTTAGTGTACTGCAAATTGCCTTAGGATTGTCACAAAAATTTAAATATCTAATGACACCATACACTTATACGAGTATAATTCATAATCCTACCAAAAAACGCAAAGATACTTATTTCAAAAATAAGAAATTATTATTGATGTATTACTATGGTTCGATTTTAAGTAAATTATCCTGGATTAACGTAGTCAGTTTTCAATGGCAATTATACTAACGACATATTACAATTTCGTATATATAAGAAACTAAACTAGCAACTAACCCGGATTAAATTTTCCCCTACTTACTCTCATGAGCAGCAGATTTAATATTTCTGTTATTAGAGTCCAACTCTATGTATAGCAGTAACAGCATTCGCAGTCTTATTTATGAGGGGGGAAATATGAATTTCTTTGCCAACTTAAGTGAGAGGCGTTCCAAAGGTTTATGGCGATCCTTTGGGTTATGAAGAATATATCACTACAAGTAAGCAAGTTGTATAAAATTTCAAATTTGATTCAAAACCAGTTTTATATGTAACTTTTAATTCTGAACATCTTTGCACTCTACATTTTTTGCCGTAAAATAAATAGGAGAGCAGAAAATTGCGTAAACTATAATACCAAGTTAGATCCCTTAACCGCCAACACCCTGTATAACGAATTTCTAGTAGACACCCGCACAGAAAAATTATAATTACATATTATTTTATTAGGCAATAAGTCTAATAATTTAGTATAATTTACAAATCTTAATTTAGCATTTTAACTAACCCGAAATAGATAATAAATATTTTGTAAAAAATCGTTAATTTAAATATGTAAATAATTATTTTAATTACTTATTTTATTTAATTTTACTATATTTTGATTTCATTATTTTTGTCCTTCAATTTTCGGTGATTTATCTAATGAATTAGGTAAGTAAATAGAAAATTTAAATATATATTTAGTTAATTTCTTTATTTATGTTTAGTTCAATACTAAATGTAGTCATTTAATCTAATTTTGTATTTAATTTTACTATCATTTGTTATTACAAATTTAGAAAATTTAACTAAATCAACTTAGACAATTTAATGAAAACATATTAGTAGGCTGAAAATCACAGATTTGTTTAGTTAATTTAACTACAAATTAGAAGGTTTGTTTTTTTCTGTGCGGTATAAAGTTTTAAGAATTGTTTTAGGTGCTTCGTCCAAATAATAACAGCACAAAATTAAGCTTAATATTAATAACATATTTAAAATAATTTTATGCAATGTTATAGTTAAATTTATACCGTTAATCCGTATAATAATTTAAATAAAAAGTATTGGGAAGATATGAAGAGCAAACGGTACTTTTATTTTATTTATGATAAGTTCTGTTAATTTCTTTGAAATTGTATAAAATGTAAATATAATAAAGATAAATAAAAAAGAAATAATAATAAAATATTTATTTTAGAAATATTATTATTATTTTATTGTTGTTCCGTAAAGATAAAATAACAATGAAACAAAATAATACTATTCTTATTTTATAATTGCTTTATAAATAAATAATATTTATTTACATTTACAATACTTTTTACCAGAAATGAAATATGAAACATTAAAATAAAACATTGGTTTATTCAATTTCTTTTTTGCGTTTTTAGTTTTATGATTAATTCATTGCTAACGATAATTCTCAACAAAACTTTCTGCAAAAATTAAAAAATATGAAAAATATTCTTCGTAAACCATTCATCATCGCGAGCTTCTTATTATAAATTGTAGAAAAACTTAAAAACAGATCCAGTTACATATTATATTTCAAACTAATAAAACTTGTTTCTCAGCAAGTAAATTGGTTTTTTGATATTTCTGTAATTTATAACATCCATTATATTATATGTATAAAGTTTTTTCTGTAGAAATATAAAGAAATATCTGAAGTTTTCTTGCAGGTAGATAACTTTTAAACTTCTTCAAATAAAACATAAATTTGACGTCCAGGTAGGGATAGGGATATTTATATACCTGGCCGTTTATGACTTGTGGAATATTAAATATTTTTTTGGCCCTACAGAACAAAAAAAGACCCGTCTTAAGTCTTAAGATAGGCTTTATGTTTTATATATAAATATTAATTTATTTCTTGACAGACCGTAAATTATAACTATCAAATATTATTTTATTTCTTTTTAGAAGTTTTTTATTGTATCCCAGATGTCTAACTTATAAATAATATTATTTTGTCGTATACAGGGTGTGACAGAAATAATTATGGATAGGTACATTAAATTTAAAAAGTACAAGCTCTTGACAAAAACAACCATAGTCCATTGTAAATATAAGTTATATACAACCATTTTCAAAAATGCCAAACAATTTGATAAAATGTTTTTCTATTCTTATGCATCTATAAACGCACTGGAAACACGTCGGAAAGAAGATCTATAAACGCACCGTTCTTGGCATTTTTTGTTTTGCAGAGGTGGTATGATTTCTTTCAAAACTGACACATAAATAAATTCAAATTACTGTAAGTCAACAATTAATTTTCATTTGTGAAGTTAACAGGGAGCGCTACCAACATAACTAATAAAAAATTATGTATAGAAAAAATAGCATAAAACATGTTTCATAAGGCCTGCTCTCCTTATTACATTTTAAAGTTTGAGCGTTTCTACACAAACGTCCAAGAAAAATGTCTAATTATTATGTAATTACTCATCAATATTTATTTTTCTATTTCTTAACAGCCAGTAAATAATTTTGTAATATTTAAGCATTATCCTGAGGTAAATCAAGTTACAAAAATCTATAAAAGTAAGGAAGGTGGAAAATTGTTTCTATGACTATCTCAAATTCAAAAAAATGAACTATGTTTTTGTTGGGAACTCATCAATTGTTTTAATTCCAATTTGTAATGTGTTCCGAGGTCTGTTTTTCCAGTAAATGGTCGTAAATATATATCATTATTCTAAGAGCCGTCCGAGACGAATTTTCGAAATTATTTCGTACGTTTGAAGTACCGAAAATGGGCAGTTTGACAGGTACTTATATCCCTAAAATTTATGGTTTCCTTGTTACTAATTGTATAGAAAAGTATAGTATAATTAGTATATAACAGAACCCAAAGAAAAATATAAATTATTTTTGACGCTTTACTTGTATTTGTTATGCCGTAGGCTCCGTACGAAACTTAAATTTAAGACCAATAATATTTACTATGTTTATTACTTATTGATGGGGGTGCCAATCTTTTTTTCATTACCAGATTTTGGTAATTTTGATATGTTTGTATCGTTCAAAATGCTTGTCTTGTGTTACCCCAATTTCTATGCAACTTTATTGTTGAGGCATAGTAACAAAAGTGCCCTTTTAAGCGAAGGAAATAACTGCAAAACACTCAAAATTTTATTGTATTTCGGCCTAAGAAACACCTCGTGAAGCAATTTAAAGACAACAGTTTTTATACCAAATTTGAACGTTGCACGATTTGTTTTTTGTTTTATGCAAGAATAATCAATGTAAAATTTTGACCAAACTATATTTTTATATATCGGAACAATCAAAAGTCTACCGACATATAGAAACCGAAGGAACTTACTGTAACTTGCATCCAATATAAAACAAAAATATTTATTGCAATAGTAACCAATGCCGACGTATCGGTAAAGTCTTGAGGCTTTTAATATTATAAACTGTTTAAATCACAAATTAGTGACATTTGTAATCAACATTAATACCACAGAATGTCCAGTTTCGATATTAGCTGCATTCTATGATTTTTGCTCAATTCATTAGATAAGTGAGTTGAGATGAACTGAGCTGAAATGCATATGGAAAAAACAAAATTCTTACTCTGAAATTCATTACCGTATTTGGAACTATTAATGAGTGAACTACATGGCTCAGAATATTTTGAGTTTATTTCGCGGATGATACAGCATCGAAAAGGAGGGATCTGAGTACACTTACTGCCACTCAAATCAGTTAGAATAAAAGACCTGAGACGAACTAAAATTTCAAGTTTAACCCGCTATTTAACACCGAAAGTTTCTCGTTTACTTTAAATGACTCAAAATTGCGAAACTTCGAATCAACAAAATAAATAATAAAGATTCTTGGAAAATGAAATAGAAATTTGGGAAGGTATATTTCGAGTATTTGTTAACATCTAATCTTCTAATCTATGCCACAGTCGAAATATTTATATTTTTATCTGCACAAGAATCTAAGGGAATCGTTACCCACTGGTCCAACGTCATGTCATAAAACATAGATATTTATTGCAATAATCAGTAAAATCTTGAAGGACTTTAGTACTGCAGACAGTTTAAAATCACAAAATTACTGACATTTGTAACCATTATCAATATCGCTATTATTTTTTGTTTACTGAATTGCATAGCTCAAATAATTTTGAATTTATTTAGCGGATGTTGCACCACTCATTTCAATTTAAACAAATAAATATATCATCACGGCATATTACCCATTGCTGGGTGTACCAGTCTGCTTTATACGCAGATATCGGCAATGATGAAGGCATATTCGTACCGTGCGAGAGTTTATCAGACATCAACACACGGACACTCATTACTGGGTTAGAACAAGAAAACCAACAATTTATTAAGTTTATTTAAAGTGTGCTAAGACGAAAGAAAATGTCAATCTTGACCAGCTGTTTGACACTGAAAGTTTCGTGTTTATTTTAAATCACTCAGTACTATTAATTTACGAGAGAAGTTGACAAAATAAATAAGCATTAAAAGACTATAAGAAGCTACTCCGGTATTTCGTTAAAGTTAAAACCTCGTATCTCTATTTTTGACATTTCTAAATTACATTAATACTTTGCTGTTGTAACTAATTTCGCATTGAATGCAAAACTCTGTACCAAGTTACAAAAAAATGCACAAGTATACCGAAGAAATATTAAATGCTCGTATCCGAAAATGACTGTAAATTTAGGGTAAAAAATCTTATATATCATGTCTACCGCCTACTAAACTTAACAATATCCTTCATCATTAATTAATTTAGTTACCATTCTATAAAGTATTAACGACTAAAATGGCAAATATTACAAACTAACATTTCTGAATTAAAGACGTTTTTGTATTATAGATAATGAGATTTTGACTTTACGACGACGATATTTAGCATTGATCTTGTGGGATAAATCACAGAATATGTGACATTTGTAATTGTAACCAACATTCATATCGCTATTATTTTTTGTTTGCTGAACTACATGGCTCAAATCTTTTCTAGTTGAAATAAGCTGAGACCAACGAAAATCTCAACTTTGAGCAGCCGTTTAACACTGAAAGTTCCTAATAATTCACGAGAAAAGTTGATATAAGTATAAGTATAGTGTCTTAGAAAGAATGAAAGGTTTTTGAGATGTTACTCCGGTATATTTAGCGTTGATTCCGCTAACCAATTCCACGGGGAGCATCCTACACATCCACGTGGTCGTCTTACTATCTACAACACGTGGTTTGATCTGACTTACCCGTTCCTCCTCGCGTATCATCTCAGCAATGCCTGGCTTAATCTCCATGTCATCTCCGGGGTGGTTAGGGGGTCCGTGCGACGGTGGCGGCGGAGGGGGCAGCGGCAGCGTCAACGACAAGTCGGCTGCGGAGCCAGGCGTGCAGGGGGGCGGTGGGGGTGCGGGACCCACTCCCCCTGCCCCTGGGGACATGTCCACGGCGGGGGTTGGCGGCGGAGGCTCCGGCACCTCGGTACTGACACTATCTGCCGGCGATGATAAGGAGGATCTTTCTCCAGAACCTGATGGTCTACGACGCTTCTTAGTTGGACGTTGGAGGAGACTCCCTGAAGAACCCACACTGCCTACCGGGCCTGGGGTACCCACTGTAGGTATTGGTTGAGGAGTAACAGCAACTGCTTCTGCAGAAACCTCTCCGGGCGGTGCTACCAATTCTTGTTCTCCATTAACATCTGCTAGACCTCTGATTTTGAGGGATTCTGCGACTTTTAACAACGGTCCGATTTGTTCTTGAGATACATTTATCTCCCCTTTATACATAAATTCAACAGCAGCTTTTAATTCAGGCCATTTAATATCCCTCATGATTACTATTGGATGCTGGCATGGATTCTCGAAGAACAGGGATTGAAAATATGGACTGCAAGCACTGAGGACCATTTTGTGCGCTTTGACACTGTGTCCATCACAGGCCAAAGTAACGTCCACAAAAGACTCGCTTTGGAGGAGTTGGTCGAACACGTTGGTGAGGTTGGTTTGGTAGTTATTCCACCGCAGGCAGAACTGTTGCGGTGATGAGGTCGTGTGCTGCATCTTGAACGCACAACACTGTTGGAAAAGTCACAAATTGGGAGTCATAATCACAACACAAAAAACAGTTTAAATGTTATTGTTTTGGTAGGTGCACGGAGCCTGCCGGTTGGAAAGCGCGCGCGGTATGTATACGATTCGGAACAATTGCGGAGCAACGCAAAGCGAAGCCGTTGGTGATCGGCGGCACACTGTATGTCGAGCGGTCGTGCCGTGGTGGCGGCGGATCAGAAGCCCGCCTCGCGCACGCCCTCTGCCCCCACCAGCGGAGGCTCCACCCCATGGCCGCCCCCAAGCCCCCCCCGGCCCCCCAGGCCACCAGCCTAACAGAGCCGATTCGATCTCCGACCGATACGATAATTAATATTATGATTTTGAAAAAAGAGTGAGGAAAGCCCCCGCCTCCACATGTAAACGGAAAGTTTTACATATAAATTGCTGCGAAAACGGAGCGATATTAAAAATAAAATGGGGGGCATGACAAGCCCCCCACCCCGCACAACACGTGGATGGAACAAACTTTATCTAAACTTATCTAAACTTTGCCTGAATCGCACCTAAACCGTACCTTCTTTCCCCCCATTTTACCTAAACCGTTTCATACCTCATTCTCAATAAGTTAAATATTTATATTTTTTGCATTTTTATGTTGGTAGACGGAGATTTTTTCCACCATGTTTAATTTTTATGGGGCAACAATTTAACATGATTCATTAACAATTTTACTTGAATTTTATGGATCAAATTGTCAAAGTACGTGGACAGAGAAAACTTTAACAAAACTTCATCTAAACTTTGCCTGAACCTTACCGAAACCCTATCTACTAACACCCAATCACACCACCCCCCACCCCCCCCCCCTCTCCAGCTAAACAATTTCGTTCATAATGCCGAATTTATTAAATACTAATTTATTAAATATTATGTACATTTATAAATATTCCTTTTTACCTTCCGTCACCTTTAGGTAAGGAAGGTATTGTCTTTGGTCAAAAAATTTTAAGATGATGTCAGTATGTATGTATGTGTGTGTGTGTGTGTGTGTGTGTCCGTGTGTGTGTGCGTGTGTATGTGTGTCCGTGTGTGACAAATTTTTCTCCGACGATAACTCCAATACTATAATTCTAAAAATTATAATTCTTTCGTATTCCTCTTCTGTGCATCCATATGAAGAGTTGATTAGATTTTGGTTATAATTGATCCACCGGAAGTACCCTTATTTGAAGTTTTTAACAGTTTTTCTTAAAAAAACGCAGTTAAATATTATTTTTTGACATTTTGTTATTATATTTATTAAAGGAAATAATCTTCTCTATATGGTTTGATTATTCATTTTCCTTCATATTCAATTGATGTAGAGTTAAAGCATTATAAAGAAATTAATTTTCAAAAATTAGTCAGCTTTGTTATTTATCATGGAAACAGCTGACATAATTATTTAAAAAAAATTAATTGACAGATGTCAGTTGCAAGTGCAAAACCAAATATGGAAAAAAGTATAGGATCTAAAATTGGTATGTCATAGTGTTGCTCGCAAGTGACACGCAGAGAAAGGCCAAAGAGAAGATGGAAGGACAGTACTTAGTGTAGTTTATGTTATAATTTTATTGGATTTATAGAACCTTTTCAAATGAACTTTTGGCATGGAATTTGTAAAAAATAGTATGTGTTCGTGTTCGATTTTACATGATATTATATAGAATCTGTTCCAAGGACCTTTTGGTATGGGATTTGTACAAAATACATGGAATTGACGGAAGGTCTTGTGCTGGCCACAACAGATTTTTTCAATTATATTCTAAAATTTCTTGCACTTTTAGTAGAAGAGATGAAATAATATTTTATTTTCACAGAGCAATTATTTCGAATGATTCAATAATAATAATTTTATGTGAATTATTTAGTTCAAATATTTAAGTTAACTCTTTAAGGTACCTCATTTACCTATGGTGGTAACAGGTAGAAATTAAATGTAGGAAATTTCTCACCGTAGCATAGAATAAGTGTTAACAATTACAATTTATTCTCCTACAAAACCGACGTTTCGGTACACTCTTGCATCTTCTTCTGATTAAGATCTTACAAAATATTACATTGTTGTCGAATTTGGGTTTAAAAACCAAACTTGAGTCCTGGGGCAGTTCCCAAGCGAGATTTGGGCTCCGGCTAGCTAACAGTGGAGACGGGGGGGAGTCCAACGTCGCTGGGAAATAGAGTGGTGAAGGGCGCCGGTCATTTGTACAGAGCGGTCAAACGGCTGACAGACAAGCCCTGAGATGTAATATTTTGTAATAGCTTACGGACCCAAAAGAAGGTTGCAAGAGTGCACCGAAACGTCGGTGCTAAGAGATTAAATGCTGTTTGACTAAGAAATCGAGTAATTGTTAACATCTAAAAATTAATATATAAAGAATAATATCAAAAAGAATATACTGTTGTTTAATAAGAAATTGCTAGGTTTAATTTACTTGTACAATGAGACAAAACATTATGGGTAGAGTGTAAAAATAATAGTATATTATACATACACCAAGGTTAAGAAGAACATTGCATTATCGATCTATCGCCAAGAGGGCGCTGGTCATTAATGGTCTTCTCAACCATAGTACATTTTTTCACTACTAGCACTTATATCCCATTTATTACTAATTTATTAATTCCTACATTTACATGTTTGACATTTTCACGCAACAGCGTAGGTCAATTTAAAATTAAGCGGCAAATTTAAATAGTGAATCCATAGTTAACACTTTTATAGAGTTTAATGAGTCAATTAATATTTGGATTTGGAGGCTCGAATCTCGAATTTCTTTGAGAAGTGATAGTTTGCATTTTGGACTTAGGTCAATAATAAATTATTACTAACCTAGGTTACCATGGTTACGAAGCAAGTGGTAGTGAAAAACAATTTCTCATGTCAAATAAAGGAAAATAATCAGCCTAATTTTATAAGAAAAATGTTATGTCTTAGTAACATTGCTATAGCAAACAACGAATAATAATTGCGAACACTAAATAAAGCATGAAATTGACAGGCTTTACGTTTGGTTCTATTGGTTAAATTTTTTATCAACATTGCTACGACTTAGCAACTTTCATACAAAATAGGATTAAATGGTGGGTTCCTAGCGTGGTAGTGACAAAAAATCTTGTCATAGAATGACAGACAAATTGTAATAAAATATACAAAAATATGCCGAAACTTCGCGATTTATGCGAATAAAATATGAACCAAAATAGGGAAATTTACTAATACTATTGTAAGGTTTATGTGTGTGTATGTTTGAAGAACGATACAAAAAGGTAAGAGCGACATTTTGCATTAGGGAAACGAGTATGTTGTTCTGTAGCATGCAGATTATGCTAACGCCATAATAAAATATCGCCGGGGATGTTTTATATGAATATTTAATAACGCCGAGAAGAATAAAAGGGAATTAAGATTTTAAATTTTAAACTTTTCTCTTACATAGTATGCAAATTAATTTCATTAACTGTAATATATTTTATATAGCATCTCTGGACTTTAAAACATAAAAGTTTATCCCATTTTATATATCTACATTTTAATCTTCTAGCCTAACCAAACTTTGAATTTAATTTTGAGTTGGTTACTTTTAAACTTTAATTTATATGTTAAATTTTTGTCGGGCGCGATGCGCGTTTGTTGGGATTTTTTGCCGCCTTCGCTCACTTGATTTTATCACGGAGGGACTCACTAAATTATTTCCTTCATTTCATTACTAATAAATATACTACAGAACAGGAACAGCCTAGGTATTCCTCTCTCGCTCTAAATGTCTCGTATTTAATATTATATACGCCCGACTTAATTATTATTTTAATACCTGCACCACTGCTGCTATTATAAATCATCCTACTGTAATGCATTTAATTAGAAATATTATAAGACGCGAAACAAATTTCAAAGCTATAAACAAATAATTTATTACAATGCTTGAAATGTTTTTGTTTTGCTTCCATTTTCCGAAAGATTAGCAGCAGAAAACATATTTTTCAATAATTATTTTTAAAAAATCTGATGTGGCCAGCAAATTGCCTTCCGTCAATTCTATGTATTTTCTACAAATCCCATAACAAAAGTTACTTGGAAAAGATTCTATATATCCAGTAAAACTGTAACACCAACAAACTATTTTCTACAAATTCCATACCGAAAGTTCCTTGGAAAAGATTCTATAAATCCAAAAAATAGTAACACGAACATATGCTATGTAAATTGCTCTTGACACTGACATTTGTCAATTAGAATTATTTCAATATATGAGCTGTTTCCGTGATTAAAGAAACGAATTAATCTCTTTATAATTCTTTAACTCTATATCTATTGAATATGAAGAAAAACATATATATAATAAGATATTCTTTCATATTGATAACCACATAAAACATCAAAAAATTATATTTAACTGCATTTTTTCAACTATTAAGATTGTCAAATAATGGAACTTACGGTTGACAAATTATAACCAAAATCTAATCAGCTATTCATATGGATGTAATGAAAAGGAAAACGAAAGAATTATAATTTTTACAATTGTGGTATTGGAGTTATCGTAGGAGAAATTTTAGTCACACGCACGCACACACACACATACACACACACACACCCACTCACACACACACACACACACACACACACAAAGAGAGAGAGAGAGACACACATACACATCGTCGTAAAACTAGTAAAATCATAGTCTAGGGATCCTAAATGTGATGAATCATTAAAAACTCATCACCGAATTTTTGACCAAAGATATTCCTCACCTGAGAACAGGGTTGTTGTAATATTGCCCGACCCAAAAAAACCCACCCGGGTTTTTTTAAAAAAACCCATCTAAAAACCCAAAAAAACCATCTAAAAAACCCACTTTTATGAAATCTTATTTTATTAATTAAATATGGTACATACTTATATGGTACACACATATATACATCAATTTTTGTCACCGGCAACATTTTACAATCAATTTCATTGCTGTACGAACTATGCACGGTGTTTCTTTTATATTTGAACAACTCCAACCCTTGTGTCAGCATTTTCATTATTTTTTGAGTTGCGTGTTAACCATACTATTTGTTTAACGCGGCTGTAACAACTACTGAAATAACTTGAATCTAATTCTTGTACACACTTGCATTGCACAGACTTGCAACTATTAATATTAATTCGTAACTTATACACATGTACACTCTCTAGTTAATTTATTGTTTATTACATTACAGTCTTCAAAAAAAAAAAAGAAAATATTAATATCTATTATCTATTACGCCGACTTGTGTATGTGTATTAAGATACTTTATAAAACTAAAGTTAAAAGTGATACATACTATAATTCGATGTTTGTCAATAAAACCCGCTTTTATTTAATAAAACCTGCTTTTATTTAATAAAACCCGGGTTTTTTCAACCCTGCCTGAGAAGGTGACGGAAGGTAAAAATAGTACCTACTTTATCTTATGCTAATAAAAATGGTATTAGATAAAAATATTTGGATCAGTATCAAAGGTATGTGACTAAATTTTAATTTCTGCATATACAAGTACAGGATGATGGGCGAAAATCTGGTACGAAGAATATTTCGTGTATTATGCGGGACATAAAAAAATGTTAATTAAAGTTAAAGTAGACAAAGAGGCTCATAAGATGATCGAAGAAAGAATTTTGAATCACAACCGGTTTCAGCGAAAATAGGTGCTACTTTAAATCTATCATGAGGAATCGGTATTGTATTTTTTTCAAAAAGCTCACTGCAATACCAAAATATCATAGTTTTACTTCAACCATTGCAAAATGGCAACCATGTATTTTCAAAATATGTATTAATAAAATACCATACAAAATAAAACAGTAAGCTATAAAAACAATTTTATTACTTTAAACGTTTAATAAACATTCATTTGAAAAAAAAAAAACTATAGGTATTATAATACCAAACAATATTGAATTTTTATTTAATTTTGGTTGGTACATTTTTTGTTTGCCCCCACGGAAAATATTTTCGTACGCCCCTGCGGTGAACTTGCTACAGACACCCCCACCCTTACAACATCGTCGAGGGATGCAAGTCAAGCTGACAAATCTACAAGAACAGGGCCGGGCTTTAAACATTCTTAAACCTTATATTTCTCTTAAATTTGGTAAAAGTAATACGAATGCTTTAAAAGTTGGGACACCTAAAAAAGTTTCATGTATGAGGGCAAACCTACAATTATTTAGAATAAACTACATTTTTTTACCTCTCGCTAGGAGAGGTATTGGATTCACGCTAAAAATCACATATCAAGATTTTAGATTTAGAATAAGCACGATTTAAGGTCCATATAAACCGATTTTAATATTTTTACGATGATGTCTATGTATGTGTGGATGTGTGTATGGTATATGTATGTGTGTATGTGTGGATGTTGGAGGGACGATTACTCAAAAACTATAAGACATAAGACCAGTTTAACCATGAATTCTTCAATCTGACATTCATGGGAAGAGCTGAAAAGGTTTTGGTAACAAGTGGACAACCGGAAGTAGTAGTTTCTTAAAAACAAATCTTCTAAATATTAATTTTATAAATTTATGTTAAAACAAATATTAAAGAAAATAAAATTCAGTGATATTACTGAAGGCTTTTTCTGGGAAGTACATTTGATATTTCTTATTTTATCATTAATTAAATATTTAAAATTATAGATATAGCTGGCGCACGTTAAATTGGCACTGTTCTTGAATGCGGAAAACCTAAAATTCGTACTTGGAAAAGTCGAGATGTAATAGTAATTATAATATGCTATTTTTATAACAAGGAAAAGACTCCGTCAGCATCTAAAATTCGTATAAACAGAAACGGGATTCATTTGTAAGCCAAAGTATGTACAGTAACAGATCAATTAAACACGCGCTTGCTATACATATATTTCATCATATACCTTTCAGAAAAAGATACCGCCAATCTCGTCAATGAATTGGAAGAATCTCGAACATTTAGAAGAGTAGGAAAAAACTTGTTCATAGAATGAATTGAAAAATAAAGAATAGATGTAATTAGAATATTTTGTGTGTACCAGAAATGTTAAATACAATATTTATAGCCTAATATGAAATTGGCGAAAGGTATTGTGCTGGCCACAACAGATTTTTACATTATTTTTTCTATTTTGCGCTTTCCATGTCTTTTTACCTTCCGTCACCTTTAGGTAAGGAAGGTCAAAAAATTCGTTGGTGAGTTTTTAATGAATAAGCACGTTTTAGGGTCCCTAGAATACGAATTTGCTATTTTTAAGATGATGTCTGTATGTGTGTGTGTATCCGTGTGTGTGTCCGTGTGTGTGTGTGTATCCGTGTGTGTGTCCGTGTGTGTGAGTCCGTGTGTGACAAATTTTTCTCCGACGATAACTCCAATACTACAATTCTAAAAATTATAATTCTTTCGTATTCCTCTTCTTTACATCCATATGAAGAGCTGATTAGATTTTGGTTATAATTGATCCACCGGAATTATTCCTATTTGAAGTTTTTAACAGTTTTTCTTAAAAAAACGCAGTTAAATATCATTTTTCGACATTTTGTGATTATCATTATGAAAGAATATCTTATTCTCTATACCATTTGATTATACATTTTCCTCCATATTCAATAGTTATAGAGTTATAGAGACATTAAGAGATATTAACTTTCAAAAATTTGTCAGCTTTGCTAAAATTATTGCGTGAAGAAGATGTGTTGGACAGGAATGAGTTAAAGAGAAGAGTAAAAAACAGCAACCCCTAATAAAATAAAGAAACGAACTTTCGGTATAAAATTTGTAAAAAAAAAGTGTGTTCGGTTTACAGTTTTACAACATATACAGAATCTTTTTCAAGGAACTTTAGGTATGGGATATATACAAAATACATCGAATTGACGGAAGGTTTTGTGCTGGCCACAACAGATTTTTTATAAATATAAAATAGTAGTGCCAAAATTTAGGGAATTTTGTGAGTGGTATTAATGTGACATATGAAAATGCATTTGACAACTTTCACCTTATTTTCTATTTTTTCTAACTTTACTACTCCATTTCTTCTCTTCTTATTCGTGGTTTTAAATTCAAAATTATATAAAAATATAATTCTTAACAATCGTTTGTGTTCGTTTGTTTAACGAGATTTGACATTTGATATTTTTGAAATTCTTAGCAACCAAACTTCCAATCCGACATGAAAGATCAAAACCAATTTTTCTTTTCTGAATTTTCCTCGGTCCACCCCTGCCCTCCGTGAATCTTGGAGAATCCTTCACTTTCCTTACTTTCCTGTCGCGTTTTCACGCATGTGTGTTGCAACCCTTAACCACACGGGGTGGTTTCATCCCCAATTGATTGCCGAGCTTGTAGAGGGTATTAGCCTTCGAATACCCACCGCAATGAGTGCGACAAAGATAGATGCAGAGTGCATACTAGTTGGAAAGGGTGGAAGGGAGACAGGGGATGAAGGAGAAAAGATATATAAGATAGAATGATGAAAGGAGTAGGAGGGGTTATGGGGTTTCGAATTTGGAAAATGGGGGGATGAATTGTAAAATATACACTGACCGGCAAAAAAAAAAAACGGATTACATGAAAATATATAGTAATATAAAATCATTTGCGTATTTCATATATAAAACATGTAATTCTGTATGTATTCGTTGTTTTAATATTTTCTGTTAAGGAATGCTATTATTATCAATTGTTAAGAATTTTTTCAATATCTAATACTAACATCAATTACTAATATTTAGATAAGTATCTCTTTATTTATGCACTGTTTAACAGTCTCACACAGAAAAAAATCTGTTGTGGCCAGCACAAAACCTCTCGCCATTTCCATATTAGGCTATATAATTATTGTATTGCACTTTCCTTTCGAACCGTCGTTTTATAACAAAATATCACAGAACTTTACCCAAATATTGTTTTTGATTATATTTAACATGTCTTCTGCACACATATATAATGCTAATTATATCTATTTTTCATTGAATAAGGAAATTCCTAAATTTCAGAGATTCTTCCAATTCATTAATCAGATTGGCGGTATCTCTGATAGATATATGCATTTTACCTATAATTCAAATATTTAATTATTAAAACAATAAGGAAGATTAAATATACTTCCCAGAAAAAACTATCAGAATGTCACTAAAACTGTTGATTTTTTGACACTGACATATGTCATTACAAACAAGTGGTTTCCTTAGTGCCTTAGCCTCTGTGATTAGAATATTATATATATTATAATGTCTTTATCTCTAAATCTATGCAGGATATAATAAAAAATTTAAATGTATTAGATGGAGAATTTTGATCTTCAATATTTGTCATAACAAAAATTTCCAAAAAAAATATATTTAGAAGAATTTTTCTAAGAAACTACTACTTCCGGTTGTCCAATTGTTACCAAAACCTTTTCAGCTCTTCCCAGGAATGTCAGATTGAGGAAATTGCAGTTAAATATTTTTTAAGTCTTATAGTTTTTGAGGAATCGTCCCTCCAACATCCAGACACATACATACACACATACACACACGCACACACACACATCCACACACACACACATCCACACACACACACACATCCACACACACACACACACACACACACACACACACACACACACACAGAGAGAGAGAGAGAGAGAGAGAGAGAGAGATATCATTTTTAAAATGTTATAATCGGATTCTAGGAACCTTAAATCGTGCTTATTCAATAAAATCTGGATATGCGAATTTTAACATGAATCCAATACCACTCTTGGCGAGAGGTAAAAATAAATTTGAAATTTTGTCTAATTATATTTAGATATTATTTTATTAGGCAATATGTCTAATAATTTAGTATAATTTACAAATCTTCATTTAGCATTTTAACTAATCCGAAATAGATAATAAATATTTTGTAAAAATCGTTAATTTAAATATGCAAATGGTAATTTTAATTACTTATTTTATTTAATTTTACTATATTTTGGCTTCATTATTTTTATCCTACAATTTTCAGTAATTTATCTAATGAATTAGGTAAGTAAATAGAAAATTTAAATATATATCTAATTAATTTATTTATTTATGTTTAGTTCAATACTAAATGTAGTCATTTAATCTAATTTTGAATTAAATTTTACTATAATTTGTTATTACAAATTTAGTGAATTTAACTAAATCAACTTAGATAATTTAATGAAACATATTAGTTACTTTGTTACAATGTCTGTCACATTCAAAAACCTTTCCGCATTATTGTTTATGATGAATTTAATTTACGAATTTACACCTTATAATTTAGATTTTAAAATATCAACATACTTAAAACGCATACGATGGTTTATGAACGATTTACAAATTCAGAAATTTGAAATTTAGATTTGAAATATAACTTTATTTTATATTTTCAAATGTAAATTTCAAATTCGACCAGTCACAAGAGAGAACTATTAAACATGGCCGAAAGTTATAATTTTACTTCATCCGTCAGCTGTCAATTCTGTTTGTGGTGTGTGTCTGAGTTTTGAAGATGGATTCAAAGGAACAAATTGATATTTTGTTAATAAGCAGTTTCCGTTAGCATCGTAATTTGCACGATAAAGCACATGAATTGTACAAAAATAAATTACGTTTGCGTAATTTCAATGCAACGAGGGATAACAAGGAATTGTTCATGATCATTCATTTTCAGAAACAAACTATGATAGGTACTAACCAAATTCCCGTTGAGAAATCTTAATGTATTCATAGGCTTAACCACAGCCTAACAAACCTTTCACGTTTTTTTACGTTTGTGTTTCTTTTTATTTATTATACAAATCAACAATAGTTTAAAAAACTTTCCCGATATTATTAAGAAATCATCTTGTTCATTAGCGTCTAACAAATTCGTGTCTATAAAATAAAATTGGAACCTAAAATCTGAACTGGTTAACTGGTGAAAAGTCAAAATGAAAATGACAACTCACGAGATACTGATTGGTCAGATCCAGAATTTCAAAATTGAACATAAACCAAACAGAAATTGTAAATTTTAAATCAAAATTTAAAAACGTAAATTTATAAATTAAATTTATTATAAATCAGCCCTTACTTGAAGATGGTGGAAGCGAGCATTATGTTCCACGAATATTAGTTATACCGGAATCTACAGTATTTAGATAGAGTATACCAGGGGTTTTGAGAGATTGAGGAATTTGGCCAAAGACCAGATTCTTGCTGTAAAAGGTGAACAAAACCTAAAACTGATTATTTTGTTATTATTCATGTTTTGTAAAATCGACACCTTACTGCGTTAGCTCTTCCGAAGTATTAGCAGTTATTAGATCAATCTATGTTAGCGAATAATTCTAAGAAGAAGTTTCATTGAAGTTGGTTTGCAAATGGTTCAAATTTAAAGTGACAACACCGGATTGCAAGAATAGAATATCTTCGTAATCATCTTCTGCGAAATATGTACAACTGGAGCAATATCCTTTTTACAAATGGATCCAGATATTGTATACATGCCGTGGATGGATAAGAAAATGTCCGAATAAATAAACGAATTTACTTAACAAATTTTTAAGTATTAAAATACAAAGTTTTTAGTTTCACAATTTTTTTTTATTCGATAACTAGTTTCGCTATAACATTAGCTTAATCAGTTCTCATAAAAACTTAAAAATATATAAATACCTATACCTATAAAAATGACATATAAATTGAGATATGTCAATAAATGTTTTTCTAACATGAATTTTTGTGTAAAGAAATGTTGCAGTAAAGTAACCAAAATATAAATAAATAAATTATTATTATAAAATTTTATGTTTCTAGAAACTTCATTAAGGGTGGATTAATAAGGCCTGTCTATTCATTTAGAATATTTTCATTATTCTTTAGAGCTTTTCCAATTTCAATGACTTTTAAAATATCTAATCTTCGTCCTTTGGTCTCCATATGTAAAATTCCGGGATTAAAATTACTGGTATGATTTTCTTCTATTAAATTATTAGAAAACGTTGAGTCAGTCTTTTAGTTTTTATATAATTTTTTTGCCTTCATTTACTCTTATATTGAAATTTCTTTCTGATTGGCCTATGTACACAGCATCAAATTTTTCACAATTTTTCTTTAACGTTTCTTATATGTTTTCCTAAATTTTTGAACGCAATTTTATAGTTATCGTTAGTGTTTCTTTATGTTGGCTATTTTTTTTTTTGTACGTATGCATGGTATATTATAAATATGTTTTCTTTTTTGTTTATTTTGATTATAAACGTATTTTGAATATGTTTTTAATTTTGTTTTTGAACTAAATTATCTATAATATTTGTATCATACCCATTGTTTTTAGCTAGGTTTTTGAATATTTTTACTTCTGTTTCAAAATTTTCTTTACTTAATGGAATTTTAACTAATCTGTGTATATCATACAATGAAACGCTGATAGTTTTTGGGTTTTTGGATGATTAGAGAATTTGTGGATTGTTGTATCTGTTTAAGTTGGCTTGCTAAATGTTTTAAATTTATGTTTAATGTCATTTTGTTATCATGTTAAATCTAAGCTAACGTGTAGTTCCCTTTCAACTTATTAAAATATAATCTACGTAAATTGAAAATAATGCGGTCCTCCACCATAACAAAAAATTATAAGATGTATGCTTTGTACTTAAAGTACTACTCAATAAATAGCGATTAAGATAAAAAAAAAACATTTTTTTTAATAATTACTTTACGAGATATTGGAAATTTGTTGTAAGTGTCACAATCACGTCACACTCTTGCTATCTTTCTCTCGCAGCCTACTGCAGAGTCTGGTGCGGAGCGAGAGAAAGATACGAGTGCTGCCGTGACGTCATGCTGACATTTAAAATTAAATGCAGTTAAACTAATGACAAATAAGAAATTTTAATACTACGAATTGTTTCAAAATTAAACGAACTTTCATTTAAAACAATAAAAAAATTAGAGTGGAGGACCCCATTCCCATTTTGATCCGTACATCATTTAAATAAAGTTAAATATTAATGAGTGATAATAGGATTAGTGTTTTGTTTGTCTAATTTTCAAATTAAAATCATTTTATTTTAATACTTAAAAATGAATTATAAGTTTCACCATATAGGAACTGTCACTGTCACAATTAAAGAAATTACTTAATAAGCACAAAGTTAAAGCATTTATATGCAAACAATGTTAAAAATTAATAAGGTAATTTTTTCTAGGTAATCCTCATTTTTTGGCAGTCAGTGTATATTCAGATTTTATGTAAAGTTAAATGATCGTCCATCCAAGTAATAACTTCTTCAATCTTAGCTTAATTCTTTATTTGAATTCTGTCTTTACTTTGAGTCTTTGTGGCTCAATTGTTAAACTAGCAGAAAATATTTTGAATTTCCGTACCTTACGATGAAGGTATCGTGAAAAATACATTCTATTAACCATCCGTAAGAAATAAAGAAAAAATCGATGTGGAAAATATGATACAAATATTCAGAAGAAAACAGAACTACAAAAATATCCATTCATATTTATATTCATATTTCCCACAACAAAAATTTCCAAAACACATAAATAACATCAGACGGCGGCAGAGGCTTTTCATCACGTGACTTCCCCTCCTTGTTCGCTCCTTTCCTACCCCCGCCCCACCCCTCGCAGGAAACCACTTAAAGTCAACGCCAACTTTTCCTATTTACCTCACAGACAACTTTACCAGGCGGGAATGCTGTCGAAGGAAAGGATCTTTAAGCGAACACGCCATAAGGATCAGGATGGTAGATTAACGGTACTGAGGGTGACACCTTTTTTCTGGTTTTAAAAGGTTTGTTGCTTGTATAAAATCAACAATGAGTAAAAGATTTTTAAGAAGAAATTGTTTTAAATAAGAAAGTAGCTGATTATTCATATTCTTTTGATCAAAGCAAAAAGAATTGGACAAGTGAATTGTCTAGTTTCAAAACCCGACAAATCTATTCAGATCAAATTTTGGGAAATATCAAAAAACTGTTTTGACATGTTCCAAATGAATAATTATATAAAAGCAACGGTACACATATGTAATGAACAAGAAATTACTTCGTTTAATAATACAAAAGCTCTTCCCATAAATGTCAGATTAAGGGAACCGTAGTTAAACATGACTTATGTCATAGTATTTGAGAAATACACATACACACACACACACACACACACACACACACACACACACACACACACACACACACACACACACACACTCTTAGCGAGAGGTAGAAATAGATTTGTCGAGTTTCAATTTTGAACTTGGGATTTTTTGCGTTCTGTATTAAACTTTCTTCGTAAACTTCTTTTATTTTAGATTTATATAAAAACATTAATGGTTTATTCCATTATATTACAAAAATAAGTCAAATTACATTACAAAAAAATTGAAGACAATCACACAATTAAATAGGCGATCTCATCAACTGATTCCCACAAATTGTCTCTCAAAATCCTCTAACTATAGTAGGGTCTTCTGAAGGATCACTGTTTTTACCTTCCATCAAAAGGAAGGTATTGTCTTTGGTCAAAAAATTCGGTGGTGAGTTTTTAATGAATAATCACGTTTTAAGATCCCTAGAATACGATTTTACTAATTTTACATTGATGTCTGTATATGTGTGTGTGTGTGTGTGTGTGTGTGTGTGTGTGTGTGTGTGTGTGTCTGTTCTAAATTCTAAAAATTCTAAAAATTATGATTCTTTCGTATTCCTCTTCTTTACAACCATATGAAGAGCTGATTAGATTTTGGTTATAATTGGTCAACCGAAAGTACCTTTATTTGAAGTTCTTAACAGTTTTTCTGGAAAAAACGCAGTTAAATATCATTTTTCGACATTTTCTGATCATTAATATGAAAGAAAATCTTATTCTCTATACGATTTGATTATACGTTTTCCTTCATATTCAATAGGTATAGAGTTTTAGAGAGATTCAGAGAGGTTAACTTTCAAAAATCAGTCAGCTTTGTAAAAATTATGGAAACAGTAGATATATATTCAAAAAATTCTAATTGACAGTTGTTAGTGTCAAGTGCAAAATCAAAGTGGAAATTATAGGATCAGAAAGTAACATAAGTGACAGAGTGTACCTCGCAAGTGACTTGCAGTTTCAATGTCGGGAGTACGAGGAAGGCCAAAGACAAGATGGAAGGACTGTGTAGCAGAATATTTGAGTGAGGAAGAAATGTGTGAAGAAGATGCGTTGGATAGGAATGAGGAAGTGTGAAGTGCAATTTACAGAATGTACATTCGTGTTATAATTATACTGGAATATAGAATCTTTTCAAAGGAACTTGCAATATGGAATTTGTAAAAAATAGTGTGTTCGTGTTACAATTTAACAGGATATATAGAATCTTTTCCAAGGAACTTTTGGTATCGGATTTGTACAAAATACATTGAATTGACGGAAGGTTTTTTGCTGGCCACAACAGATTTTTTTTTTATGTTTTGCTATAGAATATTAACATCTTTAAGTTTTTTTTTTTTTTATTAGGCTCTAAACCACCGAATTTTTAAATTGTATTATGTTCGTCCCTATATACACTCTGCAATTGTTTAGTTATTATAAATTATTGAAATTATTTGTAATATTGATACTGTTAATAAAACCCAATGAGTACTATTTTCTTATTAAATACAATTGACAATAAAATTAAATACAATTTGACAATATTAAAAAAAGAATGTATACCCAGTACCACGTGACTTCCAAACCGTTTCTCTGATTGCCTAATTTGGATTTGCTGGCATTAGATCCCAACTGATTGTGGATTTGTCGAGTTTTGAAACTAACCTGATATTTTAAACGTAAATATTACATGGATTTGTTGAGTTTTGATAAATAGATGTCACACCAAGTTACAGAGATTGAGAAAATGAATCCGTTGCAGTACAAAATTAATTTTTAGCCAAAAGTTGATTTGTCTGATTTTGAAACTAGTTGATTCAAGTTTGAAATTTGACATCGATCAAAATCGAATCCAATTATCCTGCATGACAATTTAAATTATTAAATAAATACAAGTAAAATTTGTTGAACATAATGAATATTTTTTCTCACTGAATGATTTCTGACTAAAATAAATTTTACGGCCTTGAGAGTCGGCTCGTCCTCGCGGAGGCAAGAGGGATTGATTCGTCGGCCCCCCAGTTTATTTTTATTAAAAACAATATCTGCGTAGTCACCGAGGCGCCGCTCCAGCCCGGCCTGCTTGATCGGCGATTCGTATTATTATATTTATATTAATTAAAGACCCATTATGTTAGGAATTTTCTATTACAGCAGCTGATGGACTGTAATTTCTTATAATTAACAATTGTTTTTCTTTTTTGCTCTGCTGACGACGTAGGATATTTTTCTATTTATATTTTAATTAAATCTCGTTGTAAAATCATTAACTCCGCGAGCACATGCGCCCGTGCGCGTACACTAATTATTATCAACTATACTCGAACTATTTTCTATTATTTACTATTTATATTTACTTCTTATTCTTAACTCATACTGATGTGGATACGGTGGTGACATTTTTAATGAATTTTCTTTCATCCATGTTAATTACTTTGGACCAGGAAACTAGGTATTAAATATTATTAATTTCATAATAATTATTAATAGTTACATCAATTTCAATCAAAATAAATTTTCGAAAATCTGTTTTGGCCAGCACAAAACCTCTCGCCATTTCCATATTGGGCTATATAAGTATTGTTACATATTTAACATTTCCGGTACACATAAAAACTCATATCTTCTTTATATATTTTTATATTTTTTAATTCATTCTATGAACAAGTTCCCTCTTATTCTTCTAATGTTCGAGATCTTTCAATTAATTGATGAGATTGGAGGTATTTCTGAAGGGCATATGTAATATATATATATATATATATATATATATATATATATATATAAATATTTAATTAATAATAAAATAAGAAATATTAAATGTACTAAACAATTCTTTCTTCCTAGGGATATCGCTCAATTGCAGCTGTAGACACGTGTTTCGCTCTTATTAGAGCTCATCAGTACAGCATAGCTAGTTAATAGGTGGACATTAACTAGAGGTAGTGGTGGGTGGTTATAAATCACCGCCGCTGTGACGTTGTATTTATCCACAATGGGTGTGGAAGTACTGACCGAGGCAACAAAGGTGTTTTGGCTGCTTACTAGTGCTGTTACACTGTGTCGGTTTTTTTATTACTACCTCTAGTTAATGTCCACCTATTAACTAGCTATGCTGTACTGATGAGCTCTAATAAGAGCGAAACACGTGTCTACAGGAAGAAAGAATTGTTTACA
This sequence comes from Ophonus ardosiacus, assembly GCA_943142095.1. Taxonomy (NCBI): domain Eukaryota; kingdom Metazoa; phylum Arthropoda; class Insecta; order Coleoptera; family Carabidae; genus Ophonus; species Ophonus ardosiacus. The sequence goes on from OW964827.1 coordinate 42,511,849, forward strand.
AATTTTGCGCTCAAGAAATATTATTGTTTTCATTAAATGTACCCAGAAAAAGTCTTCAGTAATGTCTCTGGTTTTGCGACACTGACATAAATCTGTCAATTACAAACATTTTAATTTTTCCATTTGTTTTCCATGGGCGGTGAGATACATTACAATACATTATTTTATATTTTTATATTTCTCTATCTCTTACTCTAGAGAAGATATAATAAAAAATTTAAATGTATCGGATAGAAATTTTTATATTCTTTAATATTTGTAATAACATAAATTTTCAAAAAATAATATTTAAATTTTTGTTAACAATCTAGTACTTCCGGTTGTCCAATTGTTACCAAACTCTAATCAGCTCTTCCCAGTAATGTCAAACTGAAGAAACCACACTTAAACATGTCTTAAGTCTTATAGTATTTGAGAAACCATGGGTCCAACAGACACACACACAGACACACCTACACACACATACATACATACATAAATACACACACACCTATACACATACACTTACACACACGGACACAGAAGGAACACACACGGACATCAGCATAAAAATGTTATAATCGAATAATAGTGGTGAAAATTAGGGTGGCAAAAAATTTTCAGGAAAGAGATAGCTACTTTTTTGCATAAATCGTGCCATTAGGCACTTGATAAAAACTGGATTGATTTTTAGAAAGCCTGGGAGTGGAAGGTCAGTAACTGTTGTATATGACGAAAATTCTGAATTGGTACATCCTGAAATTGATCCAGTTTCTATCAGTCGCCCATTAGAACGATTTGTGATAGCAATTTTTCGCCAAGCCAATTTTTTTCTCGATAACATGTTACAATGATATCTAATTTAGATTTACGTAAGTTAGGTGCCAGTATTAGAAAATATCTAAATACAATTAGACAAAACTTGAAGAAAATTTATGGAAATGTTACAATTAACTAGAAATGTCACTGACAGTTACATTTGTTTTAATAATACCCTACTTAGTTTTAAATTGATTATCAAATTATCAACGTGTAACAGTAGATTTGAATGGCAAATTTAGAAAACCACTATTTGCTTTTTTTCTATACAAATATTTGAAATTTGGTAGAAATACTTTTCAACACTAATGTAATATATTTCATACGGATCAAAATGTTGATTTTAACTTAATTTTACCTTAATTCTCAGTCAAATATTGGTGCATCCGACCATCTTAATGTGTTGTACTATTTAAAAAAGCATAAATGTATCATGTTCCTTTCTTGTAATAAATAATAATTAAAGATTTTATTTAATTATTCACTTTTTTATTTACTGGGAGGAGAGGGTGAGGGCCCCGCTCCATATTTATGCTCGGGGCCACAAAATCCAAAGGACGGCGCTGGGTTTTTATCTCCAGTCTTCTCTGTATTGTTTACCCAGTAAAGTGAGGTTAGTTTTTTTTCTAAAGTGCGGTGTACATATCGTAATCGAATCGTAATCGATTATTTCCAATTTTCCGTGGCAGAATTCATCGGTTACGGCCCTGTACGGCGGGAGCGCAGCTGTTTCTAAACCCCACGTATATTTTAATATATAAACATAAATAAAACCAAGGGACCCACGTTTATGAATTTTTTTCATTCCATTTAGTTTTATTTTGGAGACTGATGCCTTATAAAAATATTTTTAACTTTCCTTTTTATGCTTTTATTATGTTTCTTCTACAAATTTATTCTATAAATATTTATTATTGCACGTTTATTTTTATTCTTTCCCGCAGAGGGGGATTCCATTATCATTTAAATTATTTCTAATTACATTAAAATATTCACACCAGTTAAAATAAGTATAAATCGTCTCTCTCCGCTGCAGTTTCGGATGCCCGTGAACAACATGAAGTACATAGTATTCGTGAACTACTCATTTGCTAAAACTGCGTAATACTTAATAAGACGTTATCCTATTATTAACCGTATGAGAGTAGTCAATGGAAAAAGAGTAATGAGCCGATTTGAAAATGTGTCTACAGCTCTCAAATAGTTCCAGAATCTTTAATACAGTTGAAAATCTGGAAACCATTGACAGAAATATTGCAACGACTAATATTAATAATTCCAAGCAATTATTTAAAATTATAATGGCTACAAGGAAATTTACCACAAAATCGTCGATAATTTACTTAGTTCGATGCTACGATGAATGCAAGATGTTATAGATAAGTAAAAGTTAAAAATTAACCACTGAGTTACAAAATAGGCCCAATTAAAGTATTATTACATACAATACATTGTTTATTTTTTGTGTAATGTTAAGTTTCATAAATTGTTATTCTGATTAATTTTTACTTTTCGTCACCTTTATGTAAGGAAGGTCAAAAAATTCGGAGGTGAGTTTTTAATTAATGTTTTAGGGTCCCTAGAGTACGATTTTATTAGTTTTACGATGATGTCTGTATGTATGTATGTATGTATGTGTGTGTGTGTGTGTGTGTGTGTGTGTGTGTGTGTGTGTGTGTGTGTGTGTGTGTGTGTGTGTGTGTCCAAGTGTGACAAATTTTTCTCCGACGATAACTCCAATACTACATTTCTACAAATTACGATTCTTTCGCACTCCTCTTTACATCCATTGAAGAGCTGATCAGTTTTTGGTTATAATTGGTCAACCGGAAGTACCCATAATTCAAGTTTTGAACAGTTTATCATGAAAAAACTCAGTTAAATATCATTTTTTGACATTTTATGTTATAAATATTAAAGAAAATTGTATTCTCTACAAGATTTAATTCATTTTTTTCTCCATATTCAAGATAAAAGAATTATAAAAAAAAATCTTGCAACCTATGCTACTAAAAGCTGTACCTACCATGGAAGCAGTAATAATATTATTGTAGTGGTGTGTGCAGAATATTCAGATATTACTAATTGGCAGTGTATTCCTCTACTTTACATTCATTGAAGAGCTGATTAGATTTTGGTTATAATTGGTCAACCGGAAGTTCCCTTATTTGAAGTTCTTAACAGCTTGTCTTGAAAAAACGCAATTAAAGATCATTTTTTGACATTTTGTGTATCAATATGAAAGAATATCTTATTGTCTATACGGTTTGATTATACATTTTCCTTCATATTCAATAGATATAGAGTTAAAGAATTATAAACAGATTAACTTTCAAAAATTAGCGAGCATTGTTATAATCATGGAAACAGCTAATATATCGAAATAATTCTAATTGACAGATGTCTGTGTCTAGTGAAATTTACAAAGTTTACTCATGAACGTCCATAAGGTTTTATAAATATGTCACCTTTACATTATAGAAAAATCTGTTGTGGCCAGCACAAGACCTCTCGCAATTTCCATATTAGCCTATATAAGTATTGTATTGCACTTCGCTTTCGAACCGTCGTTTTATAACAAAATATTACAGAACTTTACTCAAATATTGTTTTTTATTGTATTTAATATGTCTTCTGCATACATATAATTCTAATTATATCTATTTTTCATTGTATGAGGAAGTTTCTAAATGTCACAGATTCTTCCAATTCATTAACCAGATTGGCGGTATTTCTGACGGATATATGCATTTTACCTATAATTTCAAATATTTAATTAATAAAACAATAAGAAAGATTAAATATACTTCCCAGAAAAAGATATCAGAATGTCATTAAAAATGTTGATTTTTGACACTGACATGTGTCATTTACAAACTATGTTATAAACATTGGAATTTGTCAACTAGTTTCCTTAGTGCCTTAGCCTCTGCGATTAGAATATTCTATAAATTATAGTGTCTTTATCTCTAAATCTATACAAAATATTATAAAAATTTTAAGTGTATTAGATGGAGAATTTTATGTTCTTCAATATTTATTTTAAAAAAAACTCCCAAAAAATTATATTTAGAAGAATTTTTCTAAGAAACTACTACTTCCGGTTGTTCATTTGTTACCAAAACCTTTTCAGCTCTTCCCAGGAATGCCAGATTGGGGAAACTGCAGTTAAATATTGTTTAAGTCTTATAGTTTTTGAGGAATCGTCCCTCCAACATCCATACATACACACAAACACATACACACATATACACATCCACACACACACACAAACACACATACACACATATACACATCCACACACACACACAAACACACACACAGAGACATCATTTTAAAAATGTTATAATTCGGACCTTAAATCGTGCTTATTCAATAAAATCTGGATATGCGAATTTTAGCATGAATCCAATACCTCTTTTAGCGAGAGAAAGTTTGAAAATATATTCAATATTTAAAATATGGGAAAGTATTTTTTATTGTTTCTACAGAGTTGCTCTATTTATGTCCGATACTGTATATGATGACCCGTTGGGACTCAAAAGATTAAAAAAATTATAAATGAAAAGTTTATAAATTAATTGTCAAAATTGTCTAGTTAAATTATGCGCAGTTTTAAATTAAATGGGTGCCTATTTGTAATTAATACTGCTTATAATTAACCGACTCGTACTCTGTTATATTTTTTTGTGTGTATAGGAAATTGATTAACTTGGCCATATGAAGATATTAAATGTATTATCCTAAAATTACTTGCAAAATAACTGCAAGTCATAATTTCATTATATTATTTTCAAACGCGTGGGTTTAATTTAAATTAAAAAATTAGTTTCATTACTTAATTGTAGTTGTAGGTGTTGAGAAAATGTTATTGTTTTAAGTCTATTATGAAGGACAAATATAGGGAACAATTAAGACAATAATAATATAATTACTAATTGTTCTATAGGAAACATTCAAGAATAACAACACATTGATAAAAAAATATGTTACTAATTAAATTGCTGGATAATCCGATATTTTTTTTAAAAAACTTTTGTTGAAAATTAAACATTGATGATATGCGAAATGTAGAAATAATGAAACTCAAAAATTCGATAAAATCAAACAAACCTATAGGTATAATCAAATTACAAAAAGTTTTGCTGTACCCTACAACCATGGTCTATGTTTGCAAATTCTACTTTTTGCTGAAAAAAATCCAGTTGTTGTTATCTGATGTGAAGCGTACGAGCCCAAACTCATAATAATTCGGCCGGTTCATATTTTCAACAAATTATAAAATCTACACAAATGGTTAGAAATTTGAACAAAATTCTTTCGGCTACTTTAAATATAGATTTAATACCTTAAAAAACAGTGGGCCAAATGACAGGTGATAATAGTTCGACTGCCATTTTAAAGGTTTTCTTCTAGTCCAGATTTAGCTTCTACGGAGTCCCTTTACTTTTAGCACAATGAAAAACGACTTCGTAAAAATCCAGTGCACAATATCAACTGTTAAGGTGGATTTATAACTAACACAAAACATAATTTAACATAGAAAACATAGAATTTGGTCATACGGATAATAATATATCCATTTATAAGGGACACAGCACATAGAACATAATTTAGCGCAGTACAGGAATGGGGTCATTTCAAAAAAATTAATTGACGATTTTTTTTATAAAATCATGAAATCCATCTCATTTAATAAATATAGTAATAGAAAATAATTTGAAATATGCGACTTTTCATTCATAAATTTGCTAATAAACTTTCGCGCTTTTAAACACGGACTAAATTTGTGACGACACAAATTCATACTCACACAAAGACAATGGGGAAGTTTAGCGATTTTTTAAAAAAATTTTATCCCATGGGAAATGACTTGAAAAATGATGTAACATATTTTATTTTTTTCAAAAATGCCCAGAATTTCCGGAAAAGCCGATTTTAAGCTGTGATGACGTCGGTAGAGGCTTGGCGCAACGTATGTCGATTTATACACTGACGCACGCGGTTGCGGTTAACAGTCACTTGAGACTGAGGTGTTGTTACGACCTACGTTCAAGTGGTTCGATTTCACCGTTCTGTCTGAGTTTGCGCATAACTGACCTGTGACGTACTTACAGTTTACCCAAAAAATATTAATTATAAATAAATGGAGCAATCATTTTAATTTTTAATTTCAATTTCAGCAGTCATTTTTGTTATATTTGTGAGAAAATAGTATATTATGTAGAATTTTTACCATGCTAAACTTCCCCATTCTCTCTCACACACACACACACTCACGCTTCACAACATGAAACAGTAATCTAACCAAAAAGTGTGACAGCTAACAGCAAAATATACAAAATAGAAGATTATTATTACTTTCTATTTCTTTAAAAGTACTAGTGCAGTATAAGGTATGTAAATAAACCATTTATTTAAATAAATACCAAACCAAATAATCATAGTTCTAAATTAAACCGGTAGAGCACGACTGTCGTATCCGTCAATATGTGTCGTCAGCCGTTGAAATATTTGAAATTAAACGCAACTTTTAAAAAATCATATCTCTGATTCTATAGACTTGTAAGATGAACATACACATACATGTTTAATTTGACCTATTTTTCAAGAAAAATATAAATCAGAAAATGTGAAATGATCCCATTGACCAATGTTCAATTTTCTATGTCTGTGCTGTGCGCCCATGTTTTCCGTGCATCTTCGTAACATTTCGTGGTAGATCGAATATATTCGTAAATACCTCTACGAGGTTGAAACAAGTGTCAGTAATTTGTTGGTTAAAATGGACATAAAACTTATTTGTATAAATTTAATGATAAATAACAAAACCAAATACAGTCGAACTTCGATAACTCAAACCATGACTTGCCACAAAAAAGTTCGAGACATTATTTTACTGTAAAAAAGTCAGTTATTTGTGACTGACGAGAGAATTTTTTATTTTGATTTTCAATAAATAAAGCTTCAATGTTCATCAATAGATAAAGTTTTTAAAGTACGTTTCAATGACATATCATCAGGAATGAAAATGTCTTAAACGTGATAAATCAAATAGACACAGTATTTTTTTTTTTTCACTTAATAATAATAATAATCAACAAAGCAACTTCAGTAGTGCAGAAACCAAACTGCCTCCGTCATCATGATATAAAAACACCTGTTACAAAATCACGTAATTAGGGGATTCCCCCCAGAATTCGATTGAAGTTGGCGCCAAATATTCTGTTCGAATTATAAAGATATTCGAGTAATCGAAGTTCGAGTTATCAAGTAAAAATTACCTATAATTCTCACTCTTGGCGCTATTGCCAACCAGTTTGATTCGAGTTATAAAAAATACGAGTTATCGAAGTTCGACTGTAATAACACGAACTCGAAATCAAATCTGACAAAATTTATAAAAAAATTCACAAAGACAAACATATGTTTTTCTTCTTATTATTACATGAAAATGACAGGTACTTCTTCTTTTACTTCTTATTCCCTCTATGTTTTGTGTGACTTTATAAAACCCCCTGACAAAATTCTGTTTTCTATGATAAATTAATCTGTGCTAAATTATGTTACTTATAAATCCACCTTTACACAAAAATGGCGAGTAATTCAAAAAGAAACCTCAAATTTGAACACCCGGTGTTTTCTACACCATTCCAATGTCTTATAATCTAGCAAATGTATGGAATAAATTAAGGAATAAGTTATAGTAGAACGAAATCAATATAGAAATGAGGAAACTTTCCAACAAACACTTCTCGGGGCCCTAGCTAAGGGTGTAGGGCTAATCAACCCTAAGACATCCTTTCCTCGTTAATTTCAGATATCAAGTTCGTCTGCACAATTTGTTAGAATCTAAACTAATCTAGAAGTGGGGGTAAGGCACTGCGCACGCCACTGCCTGGTCCTACAACTAATCTTCGACTAATTGAATTTGCTAGATTGCTTTGCACGATAAAATATACATTTACCTCTCCCAGCATCGGCCAGGATTCGATGGAGATCTGGAACGAACAGGACCGGCACGAACGGATAATCAATGTGGGTGAGAATTTCCCAAAGAAACAGGAGTTAAAAAGCGAAAGGAACACAAAAAACAAATGGGGCAATAGATACAGAGAAGGTTGGAAAATAGGGCTCTTTCCAAAACTGCTTGGAACGTTCGTGAGATTATCTCTCTCAGCGGGGGCGGGAGAGATATAGTTTTCTTCACGTAAGAATGTCATTGCACAATAATAGATATATACGAAAATTCTACCGGTAGATACCGCAGCTACCGACTGCATTCCAAAACACAAGTGGTTAATAGTAGTGCTGTGAAGATCCGACAAAACATGGATCCGAGTACCCGGATTTTTAAATATCCGGTTCCTCGGATATCCGATGTTCGGATATTGAAGCGGATATCCGTAAATTTAATTCGGATTTAGATCCGGATCCTGGTTTGGGTACCATATCCCATTCGGGTCCGGATTCGATGTGTTGTTCACGGATCCGGATCCGAATTTTAATTCTGGATCCGTTTCATCATTTTGAATGTAAAGGCAAACGTTTGAATGTAGACGGTTGTAGAGACAGCGGTGTGTAATCAGCAATAAATTTTATAATACCCCTCTAAAATAGCTAGGTAGTTGGTGCAAATTTTTCTTAGATTATTGAAAATTCTGTAGTTCTAAAATTTTAACATTCAATATACCAAATACTTCAAAGCAAACGAAATTAAGGTTAAATTTGAGAAATAATGGTTATAGGTTCATTGCAGGTGTCGAAATACTTATTTATTTATATCGTGCATGTGTTTCACATAAAAGGGATTGTTTTTGTTACCTAATTGTTCTGTGGAATCGAGGAATTTCCTTCTTAGCGGATGCTAAAAGTTTAACATCGAAAATTTACCGACTATTACCTACATCAAACAAAAATGTATAGTGGATTATTTCATAATCAAATTTATTTGGTTTTGTGACTCCATGATAATATACATTCAAATATTATCATCTGGTTCAATACTGAAATTCCATATCTAAAATCCGATAATCATACTCATATTCGGATCCGAATCCAAAATCCAATACTCAGATTCGGATCCATAACACGATACTCAGATCCGGATCCAAAATCCGATACTCAGATCCGGATCCAAATCCGATACTGAGATTTGGATCCGAGATCTGGATAGTTCAACATTCAATTATCTGGATATCCGGATATTTTTGGATCCGAAACCGAAACTATCCGGATCCGGATCCCACCACTAGTTAATAGTTACCGTGATCGAAAATTGTACCATATCTACCAGATCCATATACCGGATCCATGATTTGTAGATCGAGTAATTCAGCCGGTAAATGCGGTAAATGAAGAATCTAACCTCAAAAAAAGAAAGAGTTGTGAAGCGAAGTTGGAATCAGAAGTAGATTTCAGAAGTTAATTATGTTAATACAGAAGACGAGACGAGATAACGTTTAACTACGTCACATTTCAAATCTGTTTCATCTTTCAACTGCTTTTCATAGATTATATAAATCTATCCTGTTTAACACTTGCATTCTTAAAGTACATATCCTGGTAGCTCTAACCTGATGAACAGCTGTTTACCGATATATACCGGTAACAATTCACCGGTAAAATTTTCGTAAATGCCTAATGTTTCAAAACACTGTAAAGATTTGGGGTAAAAATGTAGAAGATGAATCTCCAATTGACTCGATGAATCTTCCTTTGAGTTGATTTAGGGTAGGAAGACCGAAAGATGGTAAGAAAAAGGTAGGAAATTTTGGACGGGCAGATTCAAGGCATCTACAGGCAACTGTGTTGCACTGTAAGTTAGATGTTTCTACTTTTGTAGCACGATTAGACCTTTAGGGTTAATTCAAGTTGTATATTCAACGTGAAATTGAAAGTACAGTAGCTACAATAAAAATTTGGACATGATAGAATAATATGTGAATATCTGAGAACAATGCTCGAATAATACTAACCATAGCCATGATTAATATTATTATTATTTGAAATGTCAAGGGAATATTATTATTTAATCGTGTCGAGATATGTAGTATCTATACACAAGTAATAATAGTAACAAAATGTAAAATATAAAGTCATTCACTATATACTTATTTGAGAGTATAGTTGCAAAATTAATACTGGTTAAAAACTAGAAACCGAATCGCGACAAGGACACTTCTGCTTGACCCATTTTTTCATGGTACCATTGAATTTTTGACAGCTTTCATTTTCATCATTTTATCTTTAAAACACTTTCCACAAATTTTGGATTCACGATGGATCAAAAACACGCAAAAGTATTCGATTTCCAGTACTAACAGCATTTTAAATTTTAATTTTACACGAAAATTTATATTAAAGGAATGGTAGATAAATAGTGGCAAAAATAATATAAAATGTACAGTTTTACTGTCTTTTTTAAGTTTGAACGGCATTGTAGATGGTCAGCACAAATGAATTTTGTCAATTAATATTATTATAGTATAAAAGATATTTAATAATTCCGTAGTGGTCGCGTGGCCGTGTGCGTATTGTGTCTGGTTGCCGAACTGGTGACCCGGGTTCGATCTCGGCCAGTGCAGACTTTTAATCGCGCAAAAGTGATCCCTGTGGTCCACTCTCTACAACAGCTATGCGTGCCCGTGAGGTGACGCCTGGTAAGCGCCCACGTCATCATTACGGATATTTACATGTGTTGTAGATACTAGCACAACCAGTAATGAGTGGCTGAATTTCTAAATAAATAAAATAAATAAATATGCCGTCATGATATTTTTATTTATTTATAATTCCGTAGTACATTCATACTACATCATTTTTTACGTTACTTATTAGAAAATAATGTCATCATGTAGGGGTTTCTTATATATCACTATAAAGTATTTTTAACAACCATATAGGCATTTAAAGATAACTTGTCTGTGAGGGTTCTTCTTGACTGGAATGGTAAATAGGGTTGAAAAAATTCCTGGATATGCAGTCAAAATTTTAATGTTTTCGGCCTCGACCGGTTTCGTCACCACCTATGAAAGTCATTAGGAGCTGGATGTAGAAAAATTTTATCAACTGACGTCAATGTTTTTATTTATTTATTTATTTATTTTTGTTGTTTTAACTTTTGACGACCATTGTAATGTATTTTTACCTCCCGCCACCCTTGGTAAGGGAGGTATAGGGATCGTGCTAAAAATCACATATCGAGATTTTAGTAAATGACCACGTTTTAAGGTCCCTAGAATCCATTTTTAACATTTTCACGATGATGTCTGTATGTGTGTATGTGTGTGTGTGTATGTGTAGGAATTTTGTCTTCGCTCTAACTCAAATACTATCACTCAGAAAATTCTACCCTATTCTAATACGTAAAGAAGCCATTAGATTTTGGTGTAAATCGGATAAACAGAAATGGCACTTTACTTGAAGCTCATAATGGTTTTTCTTCAAAAAATACCATTAAATGCCATTTTTTCGCATTTTGTCATTATGAAAATTATAGATTATTGAATTTTGTACAGGTATACATTAATACTTTTTCTATATATTTTACAGATAAATTTAAAAATCATTTTTCTTTTTTTAATCCCGAAGCCTAAGATAAACACAATTCCTTTGTTACACAGTTTATTTTTATTAAATTCATACTTATTGAATTGTACATGCTATTATACCACGTTTTTATAATTTTTCACGTAAATTTTACTTTGTTAAATATTATGCAGTTTTAATTTTGTAAATTTCATCCAGCTCCTGATGAAGGCATAAGTGGTGCCGAAACCGGTCAAGGCCGAAAATAAACAAAATTTTGACTTCATGACCAGGAATTTTTTCAACCCTATTTGAAGGTAACTTATTCCAAATCACTTTGCATTTGCATCTCATGGTCGCAACCTGTCTACCTGGGAGAGAGGTAGATATTCCTACCCTAAACAGAGATTGGTGCACCGACCTTTTAAAAAGGAAGAATTGTTCGATCTAGGGGTTGCATATAGTTTCAACCCAAAAAGGTAGCTGTAGCTGCGTTAAAACTTTGCAGTGTAATCACTAAACATTTCTCAACAACCCTGTATATTATTAAAGTATCCACGCTTTAGTTTTTCATGCTGAAAAATATAATTTCAATCCTTTTCGTTGTATGAAATTCCCATTTCGTAAAACGTAAATAAATCCCAAATACAATCCACATATATTCATAATAAATTCATGAGTCGTGTAATAAAATATTGAATATATTTATAAAGCGTCCCAAGGGGTGCTCAATTTCCTGTTACGGTCCTGGAGGGCCGAAATTACCGCCCACACAGCGATGGTGAATTGTCCTTGTGTAGGTTATGTAGGTATATTCTCTGGACTGCGATATCGTAGTGTGCAATAGATCGAGTGTGTATGTATGTGTGTGTGTGCTACTCGAAGCAGTCCTGTGATTCCTAGAGCTTATTTATAATTGAAATGTGAAATTATTGGCAACCGCAGATTCGCAGTGACTTTTATTCCTGCCAGAGGTCAATACACCCTTCCATTTTAATTTCGTGTCAAATTTTAAGTGATTTTCCATTGAAATAAAGAAACGCCTCAATAATGGAAGAATGCGTTTTCCAATTTTAAAATATAAATTCTCTGCAAAATATTTATTTCCCTTTGTGTAGCGTAAAGTTTGCCAACATTCCGAACACTTGCGCTCTCATAATTAAATTTGCATTAAGAAATACGAATTTTTAAATTTACAGCCACGTATTTAATTTTATACAAACAGAGAGAAATACGAACGCGAATATTTTAACAACTCGAATATACACATATATAGGAACAAATTCAGAATATATTTTTGCACCCTGCATTTAATTTTAAAATTAAAAATTTAGTATTATTTTTTGTTAAAAAAAGTGTTGTTTGCAGTTTATAAGATGTATTTTTATTTTTTTTATGTGCAATCATATAAACTTATTATTATATTCGAAATAAATATCATATTTTGCTAAACTTGGTTTATTTTAAACAAACTTTTATGGAAGTCAGTGCAAAAGAAAGACATTTGAGAAAATTAATACAATTATTTACACTAAATAAACATAAAAGTCAATGCAAAAGAACGACATATTTGACATAATTAGTACAATTTACAATAAATAAACATCATTTAAGTGCAACACAAAGACAACCTAACGCTTAAAATAGAACAAATTGAAATGTCAAAGAAAAAAATTTGTACAAGAATTTTGACTTTTTTTTTGGAAAGTTTACACTTTTACAAAATTGCACTGTTTTTAAATAAAGGTATAACAAATTCTGGAAAATATTTTGTTTATCTTTATTAATAATAAAAATAAATTGATTTAAAACTTTAAAACGCAATTATCTCGAAAGTAGCTTTTTAAGTTGTCTTAGTATTGTTCTACCACGGCGATTACCATCACAAATGTAAAACAATAAATTTATCTAGTGCAAAAAATCTAATTTAATTTTAATATTATTTATACAAACTTCTCTCAGCGCTAATTTTGAATCTCTTTTAAGGCTCAGGAAATACTTTCTTTAACGTACTTCTCTCTGTACCATGTTCTGTTTCAGACAGAACTTCTTCACAGCACGTTTGATTCATTTTTGGTAGATAGAACTTTTGTTTCTGTACTATCTCGAATAAGAGTAGCAATATTTAATATTAGAAAGAGATAGAATATGGCAGATAGAACCTAGTTATCCAAAAATCTCATTTTACCAATAATTTGCAGTTAGTTTGGTTCACGAAAGATGACTATTTAGTCATTTACAAGCCGTCTAACACAATATTACTTGCAGATAACCTCACTGCAATTCGTACCCTTATGCCCGGTTGCAGAAACGCTAATCAACATCTTGTTGAATGAAGGGTTCATCAAAACAAACAAATGCAACTCGATTTTTTGACAGCAATAATTTAAATGTCATAAGAACATGGAAACTGATTCGAATTTGTTCGTTTTGATGAACCGTTGATTGAACAAGACGTTGATTAACGTTTTCGCAACCGGGTATTGTATTAGGCATACAAACATGAAATATTTGTGGATATACTGAAAAAATAAATGTAATGTTGTTTCTTTATAAATAATACTTTTCTCAAAGTTTTCTCTTCTTCACCTATGTTTAGGTATGAAACAAAATCATAGGCTTGAAGTAAACTATGTAATAATAATTTGATTTCAACGTCAATGTCACTGGATAAATATTAGTGCAGAGGGCAGTGAAATAGATAATTACATATTTGTAAATCTACGACATACGTCACTATTACTTTTAGTGTGTTCTAAAATAATGTTACCATTTACGTATATCTGTCATACATCATTAATTAAATAGACATACCTCAAATAGTCTTTCTCTTTCTAGTGTAGCTAAGCTGCTGCTATATAAAGTACTGTGTATTCTTACTTTAAACAAATGACACTGAATAGTCATTTTTCGTAAATAAGACTGTATAACTTTGTTATTCTAAACTCGGGAGTTATTAGCTGTGGGAATATATGAGCATCCTAAATGTTTCTTACTGTTACTCTTTGGTTGTTCTGGTTTATAAAAGAACAGTCGATAACATAACCAATCTTATTGACATTATTTGTTGTTGCATTTAGCCAAAGAAACATTCTGGTTTGTTCTTTTGGATGGTGGTGGTTAAATCGTGGTCTCCCGTTTCATCAGTTATGGGTTGATTTCTTCACGGTTGTTTGAATTCTTTAGTCACACTATGTGGGGTTGTAAAATATGCAGCCCAAACAATTACTTCATACCACCAACGAGGGCTCGATACAAATATCTCACTCGTAAATTATGCCAATCGCCCTCTCGCACCATTGTTGCAATTCTGATTACTCCAAACATATACGGGTGGTATGCTTTATTCGCCGAACAACTCAAGAACTCAACTTTAGTGCATGGTGTTCGATTACTATCAGAATATTAAAGAGTATTCGTCATTTTATTGCGTAGGTTAATCGAAGATCAGCGTTTTTATGGTGGAAAGACAAACAATTAACAGAAGAGCTGTTAGCAAAAACAACCTTGATACATTTTTTACCTTCCGTCACTTTAGGTAAGGAAGGAATTGTTTTTGGTCAAAAAATTCAGTGGTGAGTTTTAGGGTCCCTAAAATACCATTTTATTACTATGATGTGTGTGTGTGTGTATGTGTGTGTGTGTGTGTATGTGTGTGTGTGTGTGCGTATTCCTCTTCTTTACTTCCATATGAAGAGCTGATTAGATTTTGGTTACAATTGGTCAACCGCAAGTACCCTTAAGGTGGATTTATGCAGCTTATTTTTTATTTTACTTTTTCTTTTCTTTTTCGCTTTTACTTTTACTTTAAGTTTAGTACTTTACGCAGTACTTTAAAGCCTTCGGTACACATGCGCAGATGAGATTTTTCTGGCATATCAGTTGTCATAAATGTAAAAAAAAAATTATAACCTGTAAAAATGAACACAAATGTAATAATTTGTTCATCTGCTATATTACTTGTAGCTTTACCCATTTTCTAATTTTTGCAATATTACCTACACAAAAACAAATAAATACAGCACACGCTGACGTTTGTCACACTTGAAGTGGTGCACATGCGCAGTTGTGAAATTCTTTTACTTAACTTTAAAGTAAAATTAAAAGTGTGCACATAAAATAATACATTTATTAACACACTTTTAACTTTTGTAAAGAAAAAGATAAGGTAAAATAAAAAGTAGGCTGTATAAATTCACTTTTATTTGAAGTTCTTAATACTTTTTCGTGAAGAAAAGCAATTAAATATAATTTTTTGACATTTTATGTCAAAAATATCTTATTGTCTTTACGGTTTAATTATACATTTTCCTTCATATTCAATAAATATAGAGTTAAAGTATTATAAAGAGATTAAATAATCCTGGAAACAGCTGATATATTCGAACAATTCTAATTGACACGTCAGTGTCAAGTGCAATTTACATAGTGTACGTTCGTGTTATAATTTTATTGGATTTATAGACTCTTTTCAAAGGAAGTCTATGTATGAAATTTGTAGAAAATAGTATATGTTTGTGTATCAATTTTAATGGATATATAGAATCTTTTCCAAGGAACTTTTGGTATGGGATTTGTACAAAATACATAGAATTGACGGAAGATATTGTGCTGGCCACATCAGATTTTTTAATATGACATGAAAGAAAACTCAGGATCATGTTTAAATATTAAAAAAATATTTGCTGGATGTTCAGAAATAGAAAAATAAACATTGATGAGCAATTACATAATAATTAGACATTTGTTTAGGAGTAATAATTTAGTACTGCTTTGAATTGCTATAAGTTCCTTTCTTACGTTTTGTACATATGTGAATGACATATGTTTACGAATGTAACAACATATTACATATTATTAACAAGGAATGACACAGGGCCGGGTCAAGGAGTGTTAAATAGTTACCGCTAATGAAAGAGTGCAGAGCCGGCTTAGTTAAATACAGAGCGCTAATACTCTAAATTATTTACCGAACGTTTTAATATTAGTAACATTCATATATGTCCTATATTTGATATGGTATTTAGATAATTCGACATGGAGTATTCATTTAATGTCATAATATTTCTAGCGTAATGAGAGCTCGTATGTGTGGTCACCATCCTCTATTATTACTTTCTTGCTGTCATTACAGCTTCACATTTTTATTGGGAGGACAAATTTTTTACTTATTTCTAGATTTTTCTTTTAAGTTTTAATAATGATTTTATTTTTTATTCAATTTTGACGTTTTAAACTGTCATTATTAACTCCATAGCAACAACTACAAGTAACATTTTATATTCACAAGTGAATTAATAGTATATTACATCCGAGGTGGGAGATGTTTCATTACAGCCGAGGGTTCATGTATATTACCGAGAGGCGAAGCCTCGAGGTGAGATAATGCGCGAGGCTGTTATGAAACTTCCACTGAGGTTATGTATACTATTTTATTCACAATCATCCTCATTTTAAATCAATAATTTTCAAAATAAATCAATGAATTACAACCTTTAATTTTATTAATATTTTGACAGCTGTCTTAAAATTTGTTTAGCCTACTTAATTATGGGGATCTACGGCAATGTTGCTAGGCAACCCCTACATAAACATTTTCAGCCCAAGAGATGGAAGTGAAATCTGTTATTTCCAACCCAAGAGATTGTCATTAAAGTTAGGAATGACGTATTTTCCAATCTCCAAAAGGCTAGGAATCTGTATTTTACTATAATGATTGTGAATAAAAACATTTAAATCACTCTCACAAAATTTTAACTCAACTCTGCAACAAATAATGCATTTAAAATAACATCAGGTACGAAAATAACATTCACTATTTATCAGACATTATCAGCCATTTTCATTATTTTTCACGACAGAAATGAAAGACAATAAAGCTTTTTAAATACATGACTTGACGTCTATCATCGACGATTGTCATGCACAGCCTGCTAACTGACTACTTTTTTATTTTATCAAATTAAATATTATAATGGTTTTTATTATTATATCGTCAAAATTGAATAAAATATTGTATAAACCACGTGAACTAAACTTTCTTCTCATGAGTAAACATTATCTTAGCTCACTTGGTGTATAAATATCTACTACCAGTTTCAGGATATTAAGCCTTTGTTTAAATATACAAAAATAGGCTGGTAACTATGTAATAGGTAACTGTATCTGTACGGTAATATTATTACCATATCGACATGTCAACAACAGCAACAGTATATAAAATGATAATAAAATGAAAGTATAATGCTCTTCATTAATATGTGTATACAGATAACGTTAGTGAATCGTTCTTAACACGATTTACTCTATTCTAAAAGAATACACCTGAAAAATAAAGCACATAATTTGAATACATATTTGTCAAACTAATTGGTCTGCTGATCATAGTATTTTGAAAATTGCATTAATGAGAGAATTTCAAAAAATATTTATTAATATTGTCTTCATTTTCTTAAACCGATAAACTATTGAACATACCAAGGGTGTTATGAATCATAACAAGATTTAGATGTTTCAATCCGACATCTGTGGCAGTTATGATACTCATAACAATCCTAAGTATGTTAATAGCCATTATTTGAATTTTAAGGCGCAGGCTGTTAGGTTGTTTTTTACCTCCCGCTACCCTTGGTAAGGGAGGTATAGGGATCGTGCTAAAAATCACATATCGAGATTTTAGTAAATGACCACGTTTTAAGGTCCCTAGAATCCAATTTTAACATTTTCACGATGATGTCTGTATGTGTGTATGTGTGTATGTGTGTGTGTATGTGTGTGTGTATGTATGTGTAGGAATTTTGTCTTCACTCTAACTCAAATACTATCATTCAGAAAATTCTGAAACCTTGTATTTATACCCTATTCTAATATGAAAAGAAGCCATTAGATTTTGGTGTAAATCGGATAACCGGAAATGGCACTTTACCTAAAGCTCATAATGGTTTTTCTTCAAAAAATACCATTAAATGCCATTTTTTCGCATTTTGTCGTTATGAAAATTAAAGATTATTGAATTTTCTACAGGAATACATTAAAACTTTTTCTTTATATTTTACAGATAAATTTAAAAATAATTTTTTTTTTTACAAGTCCCGAAGCCTAAGAAAAACACAATTCCTTTGTTACACAGTTTATTTTTCAAATGAATGTAACTGACAGTAAATGTCACTGTCAAAAAACTAATCACTTCAAATTAATAACATTGACATTTTAAAAAGAAAATAGTATATAAAGCAATAGTTTTATGCAATGGAACAGTTTGCAGCGTTAGTAAATCCGTTGGTATGTATTTAAATTAATAAAAATTAAATAGCGGGAGGTTTTGTGTTGGCCACATCAGATTTTTTCTTCCGTAACCTTTAGGGTATTAGAGAGTTTTCACATAACGTCAAAATAAATAGCATGAACGTTAAAATTATTGTATCTTTCTAATTATAACATTGCAGCTATCTTTCTCTAAAAGTAAGGTTATGTTTGTTTTAAGTCAAATATAAAGTGGTTTTCAACGCTACTTCTGAGCTAATAGAGAGTTATTGCAGCTTCAACGCAAAAATAACGTGCACTTTAAAGTCACGTGACAGCCCGAGTGTGCATGCGTACTAATAAGGTTCACGTTATATGAATAAGGAGATACGTTATATGCAATGGAATAGCGAGCGTTTAACGTCCCACGTTCTGTATCTTTTGAGGTTATGTTTCGGTGAAAAGTGTGGATGTAACCTCGTTTGTGTTGCTCTTAGCGTTAACGTTAGCGTGAATATACTAATTAAATGCGGTAAACATTGAAAGTCCTTTATTTCTAAAATAAAGTATTTTCTACATAAGGTGTTAGCGTTTATGTTCTTTCATCTTAGAAGTTGCAATTTATTAAGATGTTATGTGAAAACTCTCTATTGTCTCTGGTCAAAATATTCGGTGGATAGTTTTTAATGAATAAGCACATTTTAGGGTCCCTAGTATATGATTTTACTAATTTTACGCTGTCTGAATGTATGTATGTATGTGTGGGCGTATGCCACATCAGATTTTTTGATTAATAAGTTTATCGTCTATTTTAGAATGTGCCAATTTTATGTATTTATAAATATTTCTTCTTCTCCGAGAAGGAATCACTAATTTCCGTGTATGGTACTTAAATCTTGATTTTTCGCTAGAAAGCGCGTCCTCTTTTTTGTAGGGGTGTGCAGAATCTCACATTACAAATCACTAAGTTTTCCCCGAGCGTAAAGTTGGGTAAAATCGCCGTTATAAATTTCTGTTATGAACGATTATAAAGTATCAGTTCTGGCAACTTCCCCGTCTTAATTGATCCGGCGCGCCATTTTTTAAATTAAAAATATGAAAAATAGCGATAGGTTTTTGTGCTGTTTGCAGCACAAGGTGTTTGTTTGGCAACGACTTGCCCAAGTTTTATAATATATCTGTTGGAATTACTTGCTTGCAGACGCCGAAATTAAACGCGATATTTTAACACCGGCTTCGAATTCATATTTTAAACGCGCTGCACTTAACTATTGCTTTTTGTTTCGGCGGTAAAAAATCTGGCAGAGAGACCACGCTGGAATAAATCAGTTAACGGCGGAGTTGGATCTTCGACACCCGAATTTACTAACAAATTATTGAAAAGTTCGAAAAGTTATCCACAAGCATACTAGTTATCATTTACGTAACAACTCTCATTTTGCGACTTAATTTTTATATTCATTTTTTGACATTGACATATAGGATTATTATAATTTTGTTTTATTTATTTAATTTTTACGCTTAATATAGGGTTGATGCGTCTGTGCGTAAAAGAGAACCATGTTTTGCTATCTCTATCGTCCTTTTTTATTACTACAGAAATCTAGCTTCATGGACATTCCAGATATACAGATTTAACTAAACTTACCTATATACGAACTTGAGCCGTTTACCGTTTAGTAAATATTCTACTTCAAAAAAAAAAATTTGCTTATAATAACAGAATGCTTTCTTTGATATGACAATCCGTATGGATATAGTTCATCGTTTAAGATGGTATTAGTTATTGTTAGTGAAAAACTAGTGTACCTATGAATCTTGGGTGTCACGGCCATGATTAGACCATAACTTTTTAATGACAACGTCAACAATGTAAAACCGTTATTCGTATTTTGTACAGTAATGTACTATTTAAATATACTTTAAAATCGTACTGTAATGGGTTACTTTATAACATAGCAACAGCAACCTTTACTGCATAGCAACGGTTTTGTCATTAAAATACATTTTGACACAAGGATTTTTTTATTTTTATTGTTTATCTTCTAAATCGTTTTCCATGTTCTTTTCATCAACTAGATCCTTTGCAAATCTCTTTGGAGGTTGTAAGGTACAAAAAACAATAACTGTCAAGTTACTTTGTTACTGCTAGAATCAGACTACCATGTTTTTTTTTAGATGTTTTTAAATCAGTATATTATACCGCAAAAGAAAATCGAATTTTAATACTCTGAAGCCTCATTTCCATTGAATGTTTTAATGCTTAATGCATAATGATAAGTGCGTAAGGATTAATGTATTATGACAATTTACTACGATAGGATACCATTTCCAGCTACTTTGTTTAGACACTAATTCAACAGAAATGTCACATTTTTTTCCGTTATTACTTGTTGTCTAGCAGACTTCCACTGCAACAACAATTCTGTTTTTACCTTCCGTCACCTTTACGTAAGGAAGGTATTGTTTTTGGTCAAAAAAATCGGTGGTGAGTTTTTAATGAATAAGCATTTTGTGGTCCCTAATATACGAATTTACTATTTTTAAGATGATGTCTGTATGTGTGTGTGTGTGTGTGTGTGTGTGTGTGTGTGTGTCCGTGTGTGTGTCCGTGTGTGTGTGTGTGTGTCTGTGTGTCCGTGTGTGTGTGTGTGACAAAATTTTCTCCGACGATAACTCCAATACTACAATTCTAAAAATTATAATTCTTTCGTATTCCTCTTCTTTACATCCATATGAAGAGCTGATTAGATTTTGGTTATAATTGATCCACCGGAAGTACCCTTATTTGAAGTTTTTAGCAGTTTTTCTTGAAAAAACGCAGTTATATATCATTTTTCGACATTTTGTGATTATCAATATGAAAGAAAATCTTATTCTCTATACGGTTTGATTATACATTTTCCTTCATTTTCAATAGATATAGAGTTATAGAGACATTAAGAGAGATTAACTTTCAAAAATCAGTCAGCCTTGGTAAAATTATGAAAACAGCAAATATATTCAAAAAAATTTAATTGGCAGATACAAGTGTCAAATGCTAAACCAATGTTGAAAGTATAGGGTTAGAAAGTTATATGTGAATGTGATAGAGTGACTTGCAGTTGCAGCCTCGCCTCAAGATTGGAATTTTCAATCCCGGAAGTACGAGAAAAGCCAAAGAGAAGATGGAAGGGTTGTGTAGCAGAAGATTTGAGAGAGGAAGAATTGTGTGAAGAAGATGCGTCGGACAGAAATGAGTAAAAAAGAAGAGTAAGAAAAAGCGACCCCTAATAAAATAGGAAAAGGAACTTTCGATATGGAATTTGTAAAAAATAGTGTGTTCGTGTTACAATTTTACAGGATATACAGAATCTTTTTCAAGAAAATTTTGGTATGGGATATGTACAAAATACATCGAATTGACGGAAGGTTTTGTGCTGGCCACAACAGATTTTTTTAAATATGTTGTATACAGAATTTTCTGTATCTATATCCATACTGAACAATGAAAATTTGAATAATTATAAAATAGACTAACAGTTGACAGTTCAGGTTAGAAATTTGCAAATTTTTGTTTTTACGCATTACTCTTAATTCTGAAGCATTAATTATTATGCAAAGCTGGAAATGGAAGTAAACGTTGCTATATAATGAACATTTTTACGCATTGCGCTTAGTTATTAATTATAGCTCTTACGCATTAGGATAATTGGTGGAAATGAGGCTTATTATAAAATACGAAAAAATAGTGTACGCACCGCATTAGAAAAGTGATTTTACTGTGCTCGTATTGCATTCAGGTACTCGCTATCGCTTGTACTTAAACTTGCCAATCTCATCTGGTAAACTTTCACTTTTCTTAACTTGGAACGTAATATATTATTACGGAATTGCCATTAAAAAGTTCATACCACATTTCAAATCAAACTAAGTGTTCTGTTATTATAAGCAATCTTTTTGGACGAAATTTGAAGCAGCTAAACGGTGCACTTTCGAATAATAGGTAAGTTTAGTTAAATTTTTTTGGGCCCAGAAATCTGTGGTAAATCCATGTTCTTCTACTTCGGAGTTATTCTGCAAATTAAGTTCAGTGGTTACGCATCCAATGTCTTATATGCCTGTGTGTTAATCCCCTCCCCCCTCTTAAATTAACCCTCCCACCGCCCAAGGCGTACAAAGCTCACCCCAGCCTCCTTGTATAATAAATATTTCCTTGTGCATTGTAAATAGCCTAAACGCCCGGCTACAAACTTATGAATTATTTCGTTTCATTTATACAATATTCACTCTGCAATTTGAATAGAAACTCGCTCTTCTATACCAATCTGTTTGCTAAATAATTGAATTGTTTTACTCCTTGACTGTACTACTTCACATAGTCGTACTGCGAGAAAGACAAGGATGGTTGAAATATAAGACGCAAAGGAGAGAGATAGAGGTACAGGGAGGTTTTATATTAATTTGGAGAAGGATTGAAGTGGTGCCCGTATACACGTGATGTTCGCACCTAACGCATGTCATAAATTTGGAAATTTCGCGAAATTAGGACGGAATTTCAGGGGTAACTTTAATTTATTCTATAAATATTCTAGCATGTAGCCATTAAAATGAAATATTCACAAGAGCATTATTATATATCTGACGCACTTGGCGGGAAAAACATCTACCTACCATATACACTGTTATACTTTCCCAAAACGAAAAGATAATTACTATAATGAAATAATTAATAATAATAAATGTGTTATCATCATTACAAATATCTGTATATAAATCAGTTTGGCTCGGCCAGGAATGGGTAATATGTCGTGATGATATATTTATTTCTATTAATCTATATCTACATTTTTTATTTAGAACATTTTTTTACCTCCCGCTACCCTAGGTAAGGGAGGTATAGGGATCGTGCTAAAAATTGCATATAGAGATTTTACTGAATAAGCACGTTTTGATGTCCCCAGAATCCGATTTTAACATTTTTTCAATGATGTCTGCGGTTATATATATATATATATATATATATATATATATATATATATATATATATATATGTTTGTGTGTGTGTGTGTATGTATGTGTGTAGGTGTGTATGTATGTGGGGATCCTGTGGACACGATTACGCAAATACTATCAATCAGAAAAATTTGAAATTTTTTATACCCATTCTATACTAATGTAAGAAGAGCTCATTAATTTTTAGTGCATATAGGATAACCGGAAGTATCATTTATACAAGCTTTTAACAGTTTTTCTTATAAAAAATTCATTGAATATAATTTTTTAGCAACTTCTACTAATATTAAATTATAAAATAATTTATTTTTTTACATCCTATCATACATCATCACCTACATTATTTAGGCAATAATAATTAATGTCGTATTCTTGCTGTTTAAAACAAAAGAACATATGCGCATGATACATCGTTGAAAAAAGGTTTAAAAATCTGTTGTGGCCAGCACAATACCTCTCACCATTTCCGTTTTCTTACATAAGTGTCGAAATTAATTAATTCTAATTATCCATGAGTGCCCGTGAGGTGACGCCTAGTAAATATCCGCACGGTACAAATATGCTATCATCATTTAAAACGTGCTTATTCACTAAAATTTGAATATGCGATTTTTAGCATGAATCCAATATCTCTCTTAGCGAGATGTAAAAAGTGCCGTAGAGATGTGCAAACCTAAATTCAGTATTGTTTCATGAATTCCGTAAATTTTAACAATATGTAACGATTGTAAGCTATTTATTGAAAAAGATGTTTTAGATCAAAGTTGTAGACAATTTTGTCTTCTACAAAATAACTATTTTTGCCCTAAGAGCTTCTAGTGGGAGTTATATTTAAAAAAAAATGATTATATGCATAATTTATCCAATATGGCGGTGCTTCAAAATATGCACTAATTACCCAAAATTTTATGGAATAAAGCCTTATTTTTATACCCCATGTATAGGCTAATAAAAAGGCCCTGAGTTGATGCCATGGAAAAGTCCATGAAATTCTCATAAAAATATATCTTCATTATTTAATAATTGAATTGATTCACGGTTCTAAATGTTACAAATATGTAGTCGTATATTATTACATAAATTAATTCACAAAAATCATGCAGTATTTAAAGTTTTGTTTAAAAAAATTAATTGTACTTTGTCTTTAGTTATAATAAATATTTAAATAACATCAATGTTAAATCTTTTTATAATTGGCAACAGTATACTTATTTGAACTGTATTTTCTGTTACAATGAGCCTACTGGAACATGTTTAATTCAGCGAGTCTTCAGGGAATAGCCTGCTGTTTTCTATCATATAGACGAGCAATGAGGTAATTAGTGCTCTGTGTGTTAAGTGACAATGTCCAAACTAATATTTATGGAAAATGTGAACAGTTAATGTGTGTTTTCATTCTTTGCGGAAGGCATCAGGTACATACGAAGGTTTTCTAAGTGGTAAGTATGAGCACATAATCATGATTTACTTTATATAAAGTGCGTTCTATACATGAGATACTTTTAAAATCTTATTCATCTCCGAACTGTTGTTATTTATAATACATAAATAAATACTTCTGCGGTGCACTCTCCACGCCAGCAATGAGAGCCCGGTTTACAATTTCAACAAATAAATTATAAAACCTATACAGATGGTGAAAAATTTCTACAAGTTTATTTCTACTAGTTTAAAATATAGGTTTTAAACTTACAAATACTAAATATATTAGTCAACTATTATTCCATTATGAGTTACATCGCCTTTATTAGTAATACCAGCTTTAATTCTATTAGACTTTATTTCTCTAAAGCTGCGTTCAGAGCCAAATAATTTCAATTTTCAAACTGAATTTTTTCCTCCCGCTACCCTTGGCAAGGGAGCTATAGGGATCGTGTTAAAAATCACATATCGAGATTTTAGTAAATGACCAAGTTTTAAGGTCCCTAGAATCCAATTTTAACATTTTCACGATGATGTCTGTATGTGTGTGTGTATGTATGTGTGTGTGTGTATGTATGTATGTGTGTATGTGTAGGGATTTTGTCTTCGCTCTAACTCAAATAATATCATTCAGAAAATTTTGAAACCTTGTATTTATACCCTATTCTAATATGAAAAGAAACCTTTAGCTTTTGGTGTAAATCGGATAACCGGAAATGGTACTTTACATGAAGCTCATAATGGCTTTTCTTCAAAAAATACCATTAAGTGCCATATTTTCGCGTTTGTCGTTATGAAAATTAAAGATTATTGAATTTTTTACATGTCCCGAAGCCTAAGAAAAACACAATTCCTTTGTTAGACAGTTCATATTTCAAATTAATGTAACTGACAGTATATGTCACTGTCAAAAAACTAATCACTTCAAATTAATAATAGTGACATTTTAAAAAGAAAATAGTAAATAAAGCAATAGTTTTATGCAATGGAACAGTTTGCAGCGTTAGTAAATCCGTAGGTATGTATTTAAATTAATAAAAATTAAATATCGAGAGGTTTCGTGTTGGCCACATCAGATTTTTACTTTGAATTTGTTGCATTAACAGCATGAAATTTCAATTTGACGTATGCGCAAACTATCAGATTCAGATTTTTTGTCTTTATTTTTAATGTTTCACATTAACCTCCAAATAATGACAGCTGAGCTTCTCATTTGACGTTCAGCAACACTATGCGCGTGCGTTAACTCAAATTGAAATTGAAAAGTTTAGACCTTGCAAGGTTCGAATTGGAAATTGAAATTAGAAAGTAAAATTATGTTATTGTGAACGCATATATTCAGGCACATGTTCCAAGCTAGAAATTCAAATTGGAAATTGAAATTACTTGAGTGTGAACGCCACGCACATTTGATGCAAACTAGGTTTTACTTTATGCACTGAATTTTTACCAAGTAGTTTTTCATTGTGCCAAAAGTAAAGGGTCTCAGTAAAAACTAAGTTTGGACTACAAGATGCCGGTCAAAATATTATCACCCGTCATTTGGCTCCCAGTTTTTTTTTTTAAGTTTTATGTCTATATTTAACGTAGCCGAAAGAATTTTGTAGAAATTTCCAACCATTTGCGTAGGTTTTATAATTTATTGAAATTGTAAACGGGTCGAACTATTATGAGTTTGGGGTCGTATGAACTTCAGTGATGGCTTCTACCTTAAAAGGAAGTGAACTGTTGCCGTTCCGTGGACATTTTCACGCTTGGTAGGGCATACGAGCAACCGATGCTTAATGTCAGTAATGCAGACTTTGTCTCTGGCCTGATACTCATGTTTAACTCCAGCCACACAGCAATTATGGGACACAAACCTCGCGCAAGATAACTCAATCAACTCGATTACTCACAAAGCCGAACTACAATACTTCATTTTCTAATCATACACCGGCAGTTAACCGTGCGGTTTGCCATCATAATTACAGAAGATTGGAAGAGGAGGCAGAACTTGGATGGGAGAACGTTATATTTGAGGAGCGTTCATTCAAAACTAAACAGATTCTGAGAAAAAGAAAAAACTTACTACGATCCTCTTTATATTTATATTCATGTTCATACTGTTTAGTTTTTAAAAACCTTTTGGTACTGTATGAGCCCTTCTGTCTCTTGTCATTTGTACAAAACAAAAAATTCAATCAATAGTTTTCCAGTGGATATATTAACTTTTGATTGAAACAATTTTTAAATTTAAATTTATACGGGATATGTTATATTTGAATTATATCGTGTCATTATTTTGGCAAAGTTTTTCATAAAGTTTCCTGTCATACAGCAAGAGAAACAATAACTTTATTGCAAGCCAAATTTCGCAGTCGTGTTATCTCTCGGATAAATTAGCCACCGAAGTCTTGCGATTTAACCCAATTTTTTCTCTGGGGCTATTTGAAGGAAAAATTTTTGGTTAAAAAATTATCCAATGAATCCCTGTATTTCTGATCACGTGTGCGAAATAACCAATCAAAACAAACTTACACTGATAATTATCCTAAGACAATTAAGACTTTTGTTGCTAAGTAACAAACACTTTTTTGACAGATAATTAAAGATTAATTATTTTAAATTGAAAATGTCATTTTCACGCTATCAATGAAAATAATAATTCAATCAACAAAATTATAGAAGAAAAGTAGATGTGGAAAATATTTTTGGACTTTTCTACGTCTTATCTTCTTCTCTTCGGTGTCACTCAAACAGGTCTCAGTCTCAATGCACACTTCCAACTGAATATATTCATAGCCATATTCACGTTCATAGCTACTAGTGACATCTACTGGGCTATGCCAGACACAAAAATTCTCTCAAATACAAATTCTAGGCAAAATTAATAATAAAAATTCAAAAAAAATTCTCACCGAATACCCCTCAATCATTGATAAATACTTATAATTTTACCACAACTTCCTCAAGCACGTTGCTTTTAGGTAACACCCAACGCGCTTTCGGTAAATGTCAAAATTATTTCGTAATTATCAATGTCCTCGGGATATTATAGTTGAAAATGTTTATGTCACCAATAGAGCCGCAATTATGCGAATACGGTCTCTACTTTACATTGATAACAATAAATTCCTTTTTTCGCAATATTTGTAGATTTTATTCAAAAAACAAATCCTAGAGTTCAAATACAATCACCCATTATAAACACTTCTCATTTATAACTTTATTCAAAAACATCCAATGTCAACATTTGACTTTATTAACCGCAAATATGAAAATATGATTAATAACGAAGATTAAAATAATCATCCACCAAATTAAAATATGAATGAAAGTTGTGGTATATGTATTTAAGAAACTGTAGGAAACTTATGAAAATTTATATCTTCTTTGTAATAAATTTGTTGGTATAAAAATTTCCCAAATGAAAATTTTAAAATTTACTTTCCAACTGTCACCGTACACTTTAGGGGAAAGAAAGCGAAATAAATATAAATACAAAATCCATTCCTCCGCTTTGCATTTGGGGCAATCATCAGGACAATAAAGCAGGCGCAACAGCTACTGCGAAGTCCTGCGCGAGTTTTGAGGTCCTTCCTCCTGCTGTCATAACTCAACCGGTGCGTAATATGAAGGCGGCTCGGACGGGGCACGGCCAACGTGATGTATATTTTAATTTTAAAACTAATGGGGCCCTGCCTCAATGCAAATAATAAAAAATGGCCGTGCGCTAATGCTCCAAGGGAGGAGAAGCGAACGCCGAAAAACCGCGTTAAATAAACATTCCAGAAGGCCTAGCAAGGAGATTGCTCGAATAATTGCCGAATTCTTACAAGGAACACGGGAAAATATTAAAAGATATAAATAAATTTAAATTCACACACCTACATACTCAGAAATTCCGTATTAAGTAAACAATAATATTGATGTGATTTATACATACAAACCCAAACTCGTAATAGTTCGGCCGGTTTACATTTCCAACAAATAAATTATAAAACTTGCGCAAATGGTAAGAAATTTTTACAAATTTCTTTCGATTAGTTTAAAGTATAGATTTTAAACTTACAAAAACTAGATATCTTATGCACCACCATTTAATATTGGGTTACATCGCATTTATTAGTAGTACCAGCTTTAATTGTAATAGACACATTTTTCTGAGAGTATTGTCCCATATATTTTGCAAGGTATGTTTGACCGTACGCACTTGTATTTATAGTTCGAAACACGAAAGATGATCTATGGAAAATATGTTAGAGTGCTAGTCAGCTAAGAAAAAGCCATTTGCGTCATCAATAGATGCGCGAAGCATTGACGTAGTAATAACGTAGGCTCATAGATTTTGTAGGCAGTGGCGTGCCATCTTATTCTTTGCCAAATAGTAAAAGCGCACTTCAGTTGTTATTTTTTCTATTTATTTTAGTTGATTATCACAAATTATTGATAAATGACATGTAAATTTGCTAAAGAGGCATTTTTAAATACCTATTCACTGCGTCTGCTTTGATTTTCATTTAGGAAACGCATTAGGCCATCACACGACGGAATTTTATATTATTTTAGTGCGAGCCGATATTTCGGTCTCTCAACTAAGTTGATAATTAAAAACTTAATCACACCTATTCTGTAAGAAAGTTGCTAAATCTTAGCAACATTGCTGTTGGCTATTTGCTACAGCAATTGTAGTTTAAAAAATTATTTTCGTTTATTTCAGGGACTTTATAAGCAACTATTGTTCAAAGATTGAAATGTCGGCCCTCACTATACTAACAATACCAATAATGAAATTGATTCAACTGTCGAATTATCACGTATACAAAAAAACCCAAAAAACACAAACGACTTGACATAAAAATATTTCATAAACACTCGATAAGACAGAAGTAAACTGAAATATAATTAAATTAACAAATTGTTTTACTATTTTTACCAAATACTTATCCCTTCTCTACTCAAATCTTTAATTTTTCTCTGTTTGAAAACGTATGGAACATCATTGCGCTGTACACAACTACATAAGACAATTAGATTCAGTAATCTTTTGGACCTAATGGATAAGACTGTAATAACATAAGTAATCCTAAGTCGGTAGAAATACACCTGATATGTTGATTAATCATGATACTTCAAATGATACATTTTCATTAGAACTAAACGTCAGAACATAACACGAACGACACTGGCATATGCATGAACAAGCTATTCCGTTGCTATGACAACCAAGGGCAATGACAAAAATTGGTTTCTGCACTGATGACGTAAATGGCTTTTTCTTAGCTGACGAGCACTCTAGCATATATCACTGTCTAATATATGTGCTCCCTTTAAATGCACACGAAATACAATTCATTTACTTTCCGCATATCTAATATAACATATAACAGTTGCCCGAATAAGTTTTAAAGCTATGCAGCCTTTCTTATATTGGCAGTTGATCTGTGCAATTGATGTTAGTTTCAGTTCCTGTCCTGTTTACACTCGGATCATAAACATACATATCACATGTACGTAGGTACCTGCAACTGATTTGACGCAACTTTTCAAAATACACAACTCTTGTTATCACACGTGCGCAAATTTACATATATTTTAGATCATTTACATATTTAAGGTTAATAACGTTTTTCTACAGGTCTTATATCCCATAAATGGAAAACATCTCCAATTAAATTAATCATTGTTTCCAAGTATGTATCCAAATTGTGTGAACACATTTTAAAATTTCACATCTATTTAGGGACTTTTAAGTTCAACCGCGCATGCGTACATCGTTTGTACGCACATATCTGCAACTTGTCTACGAAGTTTTCAAACAAAATCAGTCTCTCATCATACGCAAAAAGTTGCATGAAATAGACAAAGTTGCAGAAAATCTATGACAAGTTGCGTGTATGTGCTTACGTGTGATACCCTCTTTAGAAGCATAAAGTTATTGTAATAATTATTATTCGACAGCGATATGAGCATTTCTTTCCCTTGCCCCTTAGGTCATGATTGGTGTCGCGCACTATATGAAGATGTTTTTCATTGTGCCAAAAGTAAAGGATCTCAGTAGATACTAAATCTGGACTATTTCCTCACGTCTGATCGAATTTCATTCTTACTGCCCTGCTTGTTTTCGACGTCATTCTCGTCTTTTAAATGGACTTTATTTATTAAAAATAGTCGGATTTTTAATTTATAATAAAAAATAGTAGTTGCTGGTAAAATATCTGTTGTACACAACGGAAAAAAGAAGAAGTATTTAATTATAAGTATCAGTGGAAGACAAAGAGAAAATAATGTTAAATATTTAGAAGTATCGTGTATAATTTTTTCTTTGTTATATATGTTAAGTCGGCCAAGATGCGTGACAAAGTAATAACATTTTTATTCCCCTATTTTCTTGTCCGTTTATAGTTTCTTCCTAGAACCTTGTAATGATTTAATTATAACTATAGTCCGGTTTTAATTGTCCAGCTGATGAAATTGCAACAGCCATATTGAAAATGTATATTTAATATTAATTACAATCGGACCTTTGGCTTGTTCGCATTGTCTTTACTATGCATGCTACGTAATCAATGTTAATTGTCATGCAGGCACTGCAAGGAAGCTTGTCATTTATATGACTATGACTTGTTTTAGTTTATACATCGGAAAATTATAACATTACCCACAAACTGCAATCATAAGCGCATTTACTATTCAACAGGAGGGACGAAAGGCCTGCATCGTCTCAATTATTTACATTTAATAACTTGAAAATTGCTTTCACAGTTAAAATATTATTAATTCTTAAACGCTTTTCGAGGAAACAATACGTTGGATGGGGAAATCTTAAGGGGTAATAACAGAAATTATTTACGGAAAGATAGGATATTTTTGTCGGAAAGAGAAAATAGTAATTTAGAGCAAATTTCTATAGCTTTTAATACAAAATATATCATAAAACTAAAATGGAGTCTTCAGGTAAAATTATAACTAAAGAAAAAACCCATTAACCTTAACAATAAATTTAAAAACTATATACGTATTTCGAGAACTACCTCTGGCATGGTTCTTCTCTGTGTTTACTTTGTAGTTTCTACTGATGATGAGAACTTAGTTCTCGAAATACGTATATAGTTTTTAAATTTATTGTTAAGGTTAAGGGGTTTTTCTTTAGTTACAAAATATATCCGTGATTTAATGCAAATATTCTTTAATAATATTCTTTATTGTATATAAACTTTCTAGTTATTACAATTGATTGATGGGAGTGAGTCAATTTTTGCCATATATTTTGTAACATTTTGTTATATTTCGTTGCGTTGATGTTGATGAGACGATGAAAGGACGCACAAACAACCATACATTACCCGGGATTCGAACCCAGAACCGCAGCCATACACACACACACATACACACATCCACACACACACAGACATCATTGTAAAAATGTTGAAATCGGATTGTAGTGACCTTGAAACGTGCTTATTCATTAAAATCTGGATATGTGATTTTTAGCATGATTCCAATACCTCTCTTAGCGAGAGGTAAAAATGGCTATTCTTGTAGAAAATAATTTAAATTTAAGTCGAATATTATTATAATTCAGGTGGCGAGGTTCCAGATATATTCCGAAACGGTAAAGGATACTTTATGTTGAATATTCAAGCAGTTTGTAATGCAAAATTATGTCTTTTAATAATAATTAATAAACCCTGAAAACAATACATATTCCATCCATACTTATATCTAAAATAAATTTTTAATTATTACTTATTAACATTTTTATTATCTGAAGCAGCATACGAAACAAAACACTCTTACCTCTTAGATTTGACTTAATAGTTACTAGCATAATATAATAGGAAAATGAAATGTTGCTACAATTTTTTCTTATACTTGCTCTAAGCAGCCCTTAACGTAGGGACAACCATATTTCATTCGTGCAAACCATTTAAGGTTAAAGGCAACTTACCAACTAAGGGGCGCTTAACTAAAGGAAACTTTTAAGTGATACTGGTGCAAACATGGCATATAATGTATTTGTACATCTTATGATAAAAATTATAGCGTATGTAGGGGATTCAAAATGGACTAGCTAATATTAATAAACTCAAAACCGGAAACGCACCATTTCCGAGCTTCAGGCTTTTGTCTTAAAAAAGTATATCTACCTTAAATTTAGTTGGCTATGGCCTGTCACTTCAATTATTTATATTACTTATATTCAATTTTAGCAATGAATGCAGACGTATTATTAATGAGTATACAGTTCGTGATTACGATAACATGGTGTTACTGTATAGCTGCACAAGAACTTCAAACGAATCCTGACGTTTCTGAACGAATGTATCAAAATATAACTAAAAATGAAAAATCCCTTACTGTTAACAATAATTTTTAAAAAACTTCGAGAAAAATAATAAGACAGAGAAGTAAAGATTACTCAGCATGTTAACCAGCATATAGTGAGAGGAGTCATAGATTAGTGGATATCTAATTGGGTAACTAAGATTAAACAAAGTAATTGTCTTATATGAACTCATATAATTTAGAATTTCGGGTGGGATCTAGATCCGCGATCATCAATTTATCTTTAAATTTATATGTTATCAAACTCTCGTGTGCGTCTAGAAATCTATTATTACCAACATGTTTTATTACGTATTAGAATTATCAATTTTATGATTGTTAATAAATATATGTTGTGCTACGCTTGATTTATTACGATTGCTGGTTTTTAAATGATAGTTTACACGGTGTAAATTTTATTACAGTGTTTACACTCAATTTTATAAACGCCGATTTTTTTTTATTATCTATTTTATCTTTAGGGTTACCTAATAATGATTCAACAGTGTTATTTAATTTATAAGTTACTGTTAAATTGTGATGTTTAAAATTTTGTTTAAACTTTTGGTAGCATTATCATATGGTAATGTTATATATTTATTTATTACTTCTAGCATATATTCAATCAGTGGTTTTGAAAAGAACGTGTGAAAGTATCCTGATAGACTGTAGAGGCAATCGAGGAGAATGGCTGGAGGAAGAGGTGTCAAATTTATAGGATCAACTGGAAACGTCTCCAGATGGTCTCCACTGAAGTCATAATAGTTATTTGTGTATCAAGAGCGTAAAGTGGATCTTTATTGCTCGCGCTCGAAAATTGAAGCGCGAGCGTAGCGATCGCTACAATCGAGCGAGAGCAATAAAGATACTTTACGCTAGAGATGCACACATAATTTTTTCTACGACTTTACTAACCAAAATAGAAAAAAATAATAATACCTATTTAGTAAGTTCAATTCAACCTCAACCAATTTCTGTTTTGTGTTGTATGTAACCATGACGATGTGAGTATCCAAGTAAATAAATACAAAATTCTGTCAGTAAAAGATAGTGATTTTTCCTGCACTCCTCCAGATATATTTGAAACAGCGCAAAATACTTCCTTGAATTTATTATCTGCAAAATCAAAAGCATTATACGAAAAGAATTATAACCTTTCCATTGAATGGTGTAAGTTAAAAAAATCAAGAATTACAGTGAAAATGTCTTACTAGCTTACTTTTTGTAAAAATCTAATGAAATCGTCTTCTCTTTGGTCCATTTATTCCATGCTAAAATCAACACTAGCAGTTAAGAACTGAAAACCCTAGTGAGTGTCACAGTCACAGAGTCTAATTTATCTTCGTCAGCTGTTTTCAAGTTCTGGAATGAATATACAAAACTGCCAAAAGTGCACATTCAATTTTAACATTATCCGCCAATAATTAAATCCAATAAGTTTGTTAATTATGAAATGTGTGTTATTAAATATTTAAAGTTGTAATACAATGTACATTCACCAGTAGAGTTGTTATTATATATAATTAAATACCTAACCTAACTAAATTGGTAATGTAGCTAACTTCAGGTATATTGTTTGTAGCACGTTTCTAGTGTAAAAATGAACCTAACCTATATTTTAGATTTTGTAAGTATTATTTTAATAAATTAAGATTTCAGCAAAAATATGTATTTATTTAAGCGAGCAAATTAAGCACTTTACCGCGCGTTGCTATGGGAGACGCGCGGTAAAGTATTTTTTTGCTCGTTCCTTAGTAACCATCAACTTTACGATGACAAAATAGAGCACAAATGTCAACTTTTCATGGTGGTCGTAGAAAAAATATATATATATAATTATTATTATTATTATTATTATTATTATTATTATTATTATTATTTTGATTATTAGTTGGCTTAAAAGATGTTGTGAAATCGAATACGGATTGTATCAAAATATGTTCCGAAGGTCCAATGCTTACATTGAAGTTAGTGGTCGTCATTTTGCGCAATTATTATAATATGTATTAGCAATATTAATAAATGTACCTATTTAAGAAAGTAGGGCAGATAATTACTCTTTTAAGAACATGGATATGAGTTTATAAATAAAAGTTGGTCTGTTTTGCATTCTCTATATAAACTAAAGAAATATAAATAAATATATCATCACGGCATATTACCCATTTTTGAGTGTGCCAATCTGCTTTATCACAGATATCGGTAATGATGATGACATATTTGTACTGTGCGGGCGCTTACCAGACGTCTCCTTATGGGCACTCATTGCTGGCGTGGAGAGTGCAGCACAGGGGTCACTTTTGTGCCATTTAAAATTCGAAATATTTGGCGTTGCTCGGGATCGAACCCGTGGTGGTAGCACGCACTTTAGAATTCTATCAAAAGAGGCATTTGTTTTCGCTTTTCGCATCGAAGCGAAAATTTGGTAGCATGCGTGTCTCAAAATATTCGCCTGCAAGCGTTCGACTTGAAGCGAAAGTGTCAAACTAACGTCATTATTTTGCCACAATTCTATTCAAAGTCAATTTATACAAAATTTATACATTTATTATATATAACTGTCATAATATTTTTTATTTTAATAGTATAAAATCCAAAAATTTCCGAAACAAAAATCTAATATAGAATTCTAAAGTGCATGCTACCAAGGTCTAGAATCGGGTATATACAGAAACGCTTGTATATTTTATGGAAATATCTAAAATCCCACATTTATTGCACGCAGCGATGCAACTTTAGATGATATTGATAAAATAAAAGGCCTGTATATTGTGTAGTACAGATAGGCATGCTGGTTAAATGACTGCGGCCAAATTATCAAATCAACACTGTTGGTGCAAGGGTGTGAGGTGGCGCGATAATCCGGCCGATCAGCGCCCGATCCGCGATTGATAGAGATAATCCGAGAAGCGAGCGTAAACCGACGATATACGTCACGACGCACAGAAATAACACAGGAAAATTTTCAAGGATATTCCCAACAACAATCACAATTGAAAATTAAATTAAATATGGATGTTCCTTCTGTTTATTGCGTGGAAATAACCCTAATCTTTGCGAAGGAAATTTATGGTGGTGTAGGTCACGAATTTTCCCGGGGCCGGCCCTGGTGGCTTGGAGCTCGTGGTCGCCGTGTGTGGCCGGCAACCCCTGACCCCGTCCCTGTACAAGTCATAGGTTGCAGCGTGCTCTCCAAAGCAACAAGAATAAGGCTTCTTGACTTTCATTCACGGACAATATCAATTGTAATACATTGAAATCAAAATTATATGGTTTTACAGTACTGTCGCAAAGAAAACATACAGAAAATACTGGATATTATACAGAATATTATAGCTCTTTTAACTCTGAAATAAACAAATACCGGGTGTCCTAAGCATACCTTGACATAGGCATTTAATATGGGAAAACAGTTTTTTTTTTTTGTAAATAAAAGGTGTCCGGTAGAAAATAAATCCATGAAATTGCACATGGTAATAGTACATTACCTCTGTACCTTATTTAATATTAAATACTTTATTATTATTGCATAAACTAGTAAAAATGTGCAAATAAATAATTGTTTCAATTTATTATTATGTAATATGAAAAGATCTTCAAATATTTGCGTGGTACATTGGTTAGCAGGACTGCCTTTGAATTCGAATATTGGGGTTCGATTTTCCATCAAGTTGATTTCAATTTTTTCCACAAAAATGTAGTGAAGAAGAACAGAGACCTTCACAACTACGGCACAAGACAGCAAGAACTCTACCATTTACATACAATCTGGAGTAATAAAGGGAAACAAACTTTCGAACATAATATATTGAAATTATTTAATAATCTACCACTACCCTTCAAATCGATAAAAACCTTAGGAACATTTAAAAGGAAAATTAAAGAATATGTAATTCTGCACATCTACATCCATATTTAAATTATGATGTCATTTAATAATAATTACTGTTCAGTTAAAGCGTTTATTTTTACAAACTATGATTACATTGCTCTTTACCCTTATACCAGTCTTAGACTGACTGGGTAAACAATTTTTTTGTGAAAAATTATTTCATATATTGTATATTTTTTGTTAACTTGTAAAAAAAAAAAAAAAAAAAAAATAAAAAAAAAAAAAAATTATTGAAATAGTTCTTCTATTTCCTATTACAATCATTTAGAAATAATATTAACATGTTATCTAAAAAAATTATTAATTAATTTATAATTCAAAAAATAATAGTATATTATACGCCAAGGTTGAGAAGATAATCATTATTGACCCAGCGCCTATTGTAATCCGAGGGCGAAGACCGAGGGATATAAGGCGCCTGGTCAGTAATGATCTTCTCAACCGTGGTTTATATACTATTTTTTTCACTACTAGCACATAAATTCTCTTTGAATTTTTTTTTATTGATAACAATAATTTTGACATGAATAATAACGTTACTTATTTGTTAATATTCACAAAAACAAAGTAGGCTGCATTTGTTTTTATCTGACGTTTTGCTCATTTTGCTGGTTTAATAACCTCACTTATGGGCCTTGATTTGTATTTGATTAAATTATTTAAACAAAATACTTTGTGCTGTTACAGTCAGCAGCCTTAATAGTTTATTATTATTTTCAAATAAATCTATTGAAATGTATTTACCTACAAATACAAAAAAATAGTGATTTGTTCAATCCTACATCTACAAATATTTCACATTTTCACCAAAACAGCACAGTGGCCAGGCGAGGCGGCAGCTTAGGTCATTTTAAAATTATAGTGGCAAATTTAAATTATATACTTAACACCTTTTTTGAGTTTAATGAGTTAAATAATATTTGGATTTGGAGGCTTGAGTTTGATTGAAAAGTGACAGTTTGCATTATAGACTAAGGTTAATAATAAATTATTATTGACCTAAGTTACCATGGTTACAAGCAAACAATTTCTCATGTCAAATAAAGGTAAATAATAGTGGGTTCCTAGGCTAGTAGTGAAAAAATAAAATTATATACTCGTATCATTACGGCATATTACCATTGCTGGATGTGCCAATCTGCTTTATAAGCAGATATCGGTAAAAATAATGATGATGACATATTCGTACCGTGCTGTCGTTTACCAGGCAATACCCCATGAGCACTCATTGCTGGAGTGGAGAGTACACCATTAGGCACATTATCATGCCATATAAATTCAAAATAATTTTAGTGTCGGATGGTATAGAACACGGGTCCTCAGATTTGCTACCAGACACTTTGTTTCCAATGTGAATGCCCTTTTTGGTGTAACCTTCCGCTTCTTCAACGACCTTTATGGTCCCAAACGTTGTCTTTTCATATTCGGGAAGAAAATAAAGTAACAAGTCTTTTGCATGAGCCGTAGGAAATACCAATTTCAATATCTTCAACTTTGCACCTTTTTTGTGATTGGTGCTACAACGCCCGACTCTCTTGTAAACATTTGTACCATTTCTAAATCTTTTGTTTCGACATAGCTTCCTTCCCAACTGTCTTCTCTAAAATTTGCTCCAATTTATCGCAACCCTTTTAACACAAAATTTAAGGCGAATCCATAGTTCAGACATTTTTAATTAAAAAAAATTCTGAAACTGTTAAAATGATTCGTCAATATGTAGCTGTCAAACTCGGAGCATTAGCACCCAGAAATGGTTAGTTATCGCATTCAACCACGAAAACAGGGAAAAACTTTAAAAGATTAAAAGCAACTTTAATTCAATGGGATAAAAAATAGTAGGATAAAGTTGTACGTTCCTTTTTTGTAATAATTATAAAAAGATATCAATGTTGAAGTGGAAGTGTAGTGTTTGAAATGTATGTTAATGTAGTGGTGGAATCACAGCAGTCGTGCAGGAGTAGATATCTATTTCTAGTACATTAAAATAGCGGAATATGTGGAATAATCTATTTCCATTAGGGTTGTCCGGTGGTGGGTCTTACTAATGCATGCCGCGCGGCGAATAAATGATGAACATTTAACATTTTGAATGTGTCGATCGGGGCAAAATCTGGAAAACTAGCCTAGGCTCTGGCATGACTTGCCGTCAGTAGGTCCTGGTCCGCATTAGCGCTGGAATACCAAAGCAGAAGCACTGAGGAGTACACATGCAGTGGTTAATTGACAGCCCTACTGCAGTAATGTGCGACTGCTGTACCCACCGATTGCATTATAAAGCCCGTCGTTTTATTCCGACAGCACAGAGGAAGAGGTACATCACACATAAATGCTCCATTCTAAATGTCTTTCCCAATTCATTCATCTAGAATTGAAAAACAAGCGGGATTTTTTCAGTAACAACAATATGAAATAAATAAATATATAAATATATCATCACAGCATACTACTCATTACTGAGTTTATCAATCTGCTTTATACACAGATATCTTGTACACAGCGGGCGTTTACCACTCATTGTGAGCGTACAGAGTGCACCATAGTGGTCCCTTTGTGCCATTTAAAATTCGAAATAATTTAGTAATATTGGTATTCTACAATGATGCAAGTCTCCGTACGATAACCAAAACAACATAGTTATTTAAGTATTAAGGGCAGTAAGTGCTTCTTACCGGTTGAGGATGAAGTCGAGATCTACAATACATCCGATATCGGTTAATTAAAAATTGTTGTCATTTTTAAAGTAAGCTTTAATCGCTTTTAGTGATTCTGTCGAGACGATATATTTCTCGATTCTCATTTCGACGAGACGAGACAGAAATGTAAAAAATCTTTTTGCCCTCCTGAAGTGTAATGGGAACTTTACAATTGTATACACAGCAAGTGTTACCTACATTTTACGCTTACTGTGTTGTAACTTGTCTAACTATGCGGTAAAATAATCAAAATACACTGGACGTTTATGGGCATTTAGAAAAGAAATCGTCTTTACTATAATAAAGTTCATGTAAAAAAGTACTACCTACATAAGTTATTTTTTTGCTTTAACATTTCCTATATTTAAAATTAATTTATATAAACCAAAATCACGGCAGCGACATCTGTCATTATTGTAAAAATCCGCCGTTACCGACATAATCACCGATCGATATACCTGTCAAATACGCGAGGCGAAAATTGCTGAAATGTCAAATATCGACACCTACCTATTATTTATTACGAAGAAAACATGAGCAAATAAATATATTATCAGTCATAAACAACGTCTATTATTATAAATAAATTTTCGCTAGGAGAAGTACTCTAATGAAGGTAAGTAAAATCAAATTTGGAAATTGACTTAACCCCAGTATTTTAAACTAACCCTTTTCAGAAGTATAACCTATCTCATTAAAAAAAGTTATTTTCATTATCGTCGGCCAAAAAATTTGATAAAATTCTCGTGCGTGAAGTATTTTACAGCGCTCCAGCCAATAAGGCACTCGCCTTAAGGGCTCGTGCCTTAAACAAAGCTGTCGCGCTGTAAAATACAACTTACACGCACTCGAATGTAAATAACTATTTACGAGACATGTTTGTCGAGATCTCGATTCTCGAAAACTAATTCGAGATTTCTCGGTTATTACTTTTCTCGTTAGTTATATTTGCAGGCGTGTGAAATTTAATATATTTTTAGTGATATCTGTCTCTAGTTATCTTTCTATATATTTCATTGATGATATCTCAATATTTACACGCTATAATATAAAAAACTAACTATTTTGAATACAGTGTACACTGTAAACTTTTACAAAATGTGTAAACGCTTTGTGCTGCCCCGTATATATAATTTTTTTCGTGAACGCTCCATTACCATCGATACGTCGACATTGTGATGTTTTTGTTTTTGTTTACCACCTTAGACCGGGAATAGAGGGGAGACAGGGCACGCTATGTATTTTCGACCTTATTGAAATGTCCGCGACATTTTCACTATTACAGCAATGTTTTCTGCACGTTTTCTGGAGCACAACCAACGACCACTGCGATGGTAAACATGCTGCCCTGCATCTTGTACTGTACGAATTTCATTAGATTTGTATTTAACTTAGCAATAGCTGTTTTGGATAGGGTATTGTTTCTTCTCAATTCCCCCCAGCATTTTTTTTATCCGCTTCGGCTACACTTTCTCTATATTTGTAATACGTTTTTATTATAAACATACGTTGTTGCACCGTATGTCTGTTCATAACTTAACAATATTTTGCTTTTTCTGTGCTTTTATTGCTATATATATATATATATATATATATATATATATATATATATATAAAATGAAAATAATTAATAATAATAATATTAATAATAATAATAATAATAATAATAATAATAATAATGTCGGGTAATTCAAAAAGAAACCTCAAAATTGAACACATTTGTATATAGGGTGTAACAACATGATATGTCACAAATACGTGGACGTGTTTTAGTAACAAAAACAAGAAAAAAAGTCCTTTAAACTTTTGCCCTACCTTGATTCGTTTTCAAGTTACAGGGTGTTAAAATTTTTCGATAAAAGCGGATTGTGTTCTCGCGAGCTATAATACATTTGAATCCGGTAGGCCATGAAAACAAAATCCAAGTTATTATACAAGTGTCAGTTTGCTTAAGCTTAATACTTATTGTGTGAAAACGAATCAAGGTAGGGCAAAAGTTTAAAGGACTTTTTTTCTTCTTTTTGTTACTAAAACACGTCCACGTATTTGTGACATACCATGTTGTTACACCCTGTATACAGACTGTTACTTAAATATGTGTTTAACATGTATGTTTTGCAAACTGTTGTGGTATCAATAGAAAGATAAAAAATTACACCTAAAACGTGTAAATTATGTAATATTTGGTTCCATAAAATAATTATTAAATTTATTCAATTTTATATTAATAGCAATGGCTATGGCATTTTTGAACAAATAGATAATAAAGTATCTGACATTTTATCTATCAGAATTTGTTAGCTAAGATATTTAGCGTTATTTTCTTTTTACAGATTTATAACAGATTAGAAAATGCTACATAAATATGAAATTAATAAAATTACAATAATATTTGCACAAATTTTAGTTTATAACAAATTTTGACAGATTAACGACAAGTATTTATCTTTTTGTTTAAATTGCTATTAATACAAAATTGTATAAATTTAATAATTAGTTTATGGGACTAAATTTACATATTAAATATCCGTCGAAAAATCTCGGCGAGAATCTCGGCCGAGACGAGACTCTATTAAACAAGACGAGAAAAATTTCGAGACGAGACAATTTTATGAATTTGAAACGAGATGAGACGAGACAATGAATTTCTCGTCTCGATCAGTTATTTATAAATAAAAACATACTGCCTTAGAAACCCTATCGAAAGAATAAATGCTGTTTGATTGAGATTTCGAGTAATTGTTAACACCTTATTAATTGCTGTAATATAATAATGGTAGCATATTCGTACCGTGCGGGCGTTTACTAGACGTCACCTCACAAGCTGGCGTATAAGGATCATTACTATGCCATTTAAAATTCGAAATAATTTTGTCGTCAGTGGGGATCGAACCCATTTAATAATATTCTCTCAAAAATTATAAACTAATTATATATTTTAATAAATATAATAATTTATTGGGGTTTAATGGCCGGTTTTTCAATCTATAGTTAAAATTTTAACTTCTAGTTGAGTTTAAGTAAACAATATTGCATTGTTTTGTTGACAGCAATGATAAATATGTCATTTCAATTTTGTTCATCTGTTTTTTAAAATTTTAACCAGATA
Organism: Ophonus ardosiacus; assembly: GCA_943142095.1. Classification (NCBI taxonomy): domain Eukaryota; kingdom Metazoa; phylum Arthropoda; class Insecta; order Coleoptera; family Carabidae; genus Ophonus; species Ophonus ardosiacus. The sequence goes on from OW964827.1 coordinate 42,554,840, forward strand.
TCGAAAAACCGACCCTTAAACAATAAATATTAGTAATAAAGTAGTATATGTAGTACATAGGTATTTATTAAAATGATAAACCCTGGAGCTTTCTATGTTTAGAAGAGTATCTTACTACATACAGTCATACAAAAAAGTCTCCGTACAACAGTAGTTTTAATGTATTTTAGGAAAAATAGCATTCTAAAACCCAATATATTTAATTTCCTTTTAATTCAAAATAAAACGCAGTATATTACGTTATTATTAATATAAAATAAACAAATAATTTAATTAATTTATTTATATTATGGGGTAAACATTGTAAGTATTCATAATTTCATGACAAAAAAGTCTCCGTACGATAACCGAAACATTTAAATAATAAACCATTTATTTATGTCTATGGGCTATAGCTCCTCAGCGGGAGTACGAAAATTAGTAATTATTGGAACAATTGATAGCAAAGGTTCCCTCGACATTTTAAAAGCAAATTTTAAACAATGTGCCGAAAAATAGGGCCTTAACAGACAATTTTAATTTCGTGCATCAGAAAAATTCGACAAATAATTCGCTCTATAAGAGAATGCGTACTGTTACTGTATAATATTAAAAATATGCTTAATCATCCCTCACGTCCCCGCACTTTAATAAGATTGAGAAAGTGCAGAAAATTCTTAAAATAAATAAGAATTTAAAATTAATTACAAGTAAAATGGCAGAATATAATGCCATCGGTAACTAAAAATTTGGTGGATTCAATGACTCATCGCTTAGTTACTGGTGGAAAAACCAAAGGAAACCCCCGAAATATTATATTTCTTTATGAAACATAAATAAAGGGTTTATTATTTAAATGTTTTGGTTATCGTACGGAGACTTTTTTGTCATGAAATTATGAATAGTTTCAATGTTTACCCCATAATACAAATAAATTAATTAAATTATTTGTTTATTTTATATTAATAATAACGTAAATACTGCGTATTATTTTGGATTAAAAGGAAATTAAATATATTGGGTTTTAGACTGCTATTTTTCCTAAAATACATTAAAACTACTGTCGTACGGAGACTTTTTTGTATGACCGTATATAAGAAGGTCATGGGTTCAAATCTCTGTGAAATCCATAATTTATTACAAAAATAAATACTGAACTTTTGTGTAGAGTATTTGTCTTGTATTGCAATAAGTAAAACGTTTGAAAAACCGCATTTCCCACAATAACTGTTCGGTTAAAAATCTTAATCTCCGCTGGTCTATGATCAGCGTATAATGGCCGAACTCCCACGAACCCTGTGCGCCTGTAGAGCGGCTAGCAACCACTGAATTTGCATAATGCAGGATAATCATGTACGGCTCTTTTTCTCTTCGAATCTCTGCGATTGAGAAACATTTCATTACTGAAACTCATGACCATAAGTTAATCAACTTTGTGCAATATTGAAATAGAAAAGAAACAACCAAGAATAAGAATGAAATACGAATACGATTTGCGGAAGATTTGAGACATTGTGTAGGGAATTTAGTTACCAACTGGACTATGGGAATATAATGGAGTTTAGGGAAAAATTGGACAATCTACAAAGATTCAAAACTAAAATTAAGTTACTATGTACATTGTCTTTTTCTTAAGAAACGAACAATTTACATAAGAATTTCTTTCAAAAAAACTGTTCCTGTTTTGTAATATATTTCGCTTATGGTTTTATTATTATAGAGATCACTGATATTTAACCACCATTATGTTCAAATATTTTTACATTCCCTCATAACAATCTTTATTTTATATTCAAAAATATATCATACACAGAAAAATTCACAAATAATGACAAAACTAATAGAAAAACAACAAAAATTCAAAATAGTTCTCGTATCTTTATACAAAGTCTTTCAGAGTCGTACCCTAGAAGACAATCAAGCAAATACATAGTACATCTAATATTTATGTATGATGAAAATATATTATTTTTACAAACCTTAATTTCATTAGATTCAATTATATTACTACTATATTCTCCTTAACATGGTTTCATTATTAATTGCGTCCTGACAGTGACATTTGTTTAAATATAGCAAAATTGTTATTAAAGTATTGTTTTTGTTTGACGCATTCTAGGCATGATGATCTATCAAAATAAATTATTTTATAAATTTATATTTAAAATTATTTACTAAATACTATTATCGTAAAATAGAAGATTGTACCATTATATTCAATTTTTATTAGTAAAAGTAAAATTATATTCAATGCATTTTTCAAGAAAAACTAAAAGCTTGTATAACTGATACTTCCGATTATCCATACACTAAAAACTAATAAGCTCTTCCCACATTAGTATTGAATGGGTATACAAAATTTCAAAATATTCTGATTGATAATATTTGAGTAATCGTAATACATATATCTATAATTTTAAATATTTAATTAATAAAAAATTAGAAATATTAAATGTACTTCCTAAAAAAAGCCTTCAGTAATGTCTCTGGATTTTTGACACTGACATTTTTCTACCAATTACAAACATATTTATTTTTCAACTGGTTTCCATGGATTTGTTTGGGCTGTGTGATTCATTACAATGGATTATTTTATACATTTATGAATCTCTATCTCTAAATTTACTGAAAATATAATATAAATGATAATGTATTGGATAGAGATTTTTATATTCTTTAATATTTGTACTAACATAAATTTTAGAAAAATTTAGATTTTTTAAAGCATCTAGTACTTTCGCTTATCCAATTGTTACCAAAACCTAATTAGCTCTTCCCATTAATGTCAGATTGAAGAAAGTTTAAACATCACTTAAAATGTTACCTCATAAATAAATGTTACTACAGTGTGGAAGAATACATGAATGATAACTAAAAATATGTATTTTGTATGTATTTATTGTAAAACTGTAAACTGACGTGTCAAATTTCTTCTTGTAAGATCGATTGACAAAATAAACCATTATTATTATCATTATTATTATGTAATGTTTTTTGTTCCTTTTTCTCCACATCACATAGGGTAGGCGAAAATAGTCTTTCATCAACATCAACAAGGTACCAGAAATAAGTATTACTAATGTACCATAGGTTGAGAACCAAATTCATTTATATGTGAAATATAAAATTTGATTCTTTGATTTGGTGGCGATGGCATTTGCGTTGACATGTTCTTTTGTGCAAAATAATATAGCTTTAGCTGTTTCAATTTCAATAGTATTTAATGTCGATATGCTTTGAAATAAGTTAAAACGCGAGTGATGGCATTGGTGAAATTTCCTTTCTCCATTGCGTTGCGTTGCGTGGCGTGCTGGTGGTTTTTATATTCATTTGAAAAGCCCTCATCCCATCCCATGTCATTCCTTTTGCAGGCGCGCATTTAACTGTGTAATCTATCCGTATCTTTTATTCATGTACGAGCGATCATGTGTCCGAGTATAAAATTAAAAATGTCCACAAAACTGTAAAAATCCACAAAGGAAATAAATATACAAATATGGTCTGGTCTCCGTTCGTTGTCGACATATTTCGCGCGGTGTTGTGTTTTTCACAAAAGTTGAACCGCACGCGTACGCGTTTAAGCTTTCAACTTTCAATCGTTTTTTTCCGCACCGCGCGGGCAAAAAATGTCCTACGTGAAAATTTAAAAAGCTTACAGTAAATTCTTCAAATAAAAACAAAAAATCGCACGCCGATAAAAAAACTGCCGGTCGGTAAATGTTTGTGACACGCTGCGACATCTCTCTGTGTTAATATAATGCAAAATGACATTCTTTGTGAGCTAAATATTCGTTTGAAATTTTAAAAATATTTCACAAATTTTTATCATGTCCACGTTGTTTTACAGCAGCGCTAACTGAAAATAAAAATGTTTCAAATTTGTAATACATCGCGATTAAATTTTTTTCAGCTCACTCAACGGTTAACGTAAACGGATTGCTGTACGATGTACGCTATATATTTAGGAAAACGCGTTCCGTCAGAATCACCTTTGACTTCAATACTGCTTTCGATGTTTCACTTCATCCCCCCTAGCTTTTGTATTATTATACGTACAGTATAACGATCACGAATCGTGCACCTACCATTACATTTGTATATGAAAATTCTATAAACTTACCGATTTTGCAGTCGTGTTGACGATTTTACCAGGTGAGCAGTGTGGATTCTGAAACAAAAACAATCCTTTCAGTTCCAGCCAAAGTTCATAAAGTTTAAAAATCAAATTCACTTAATTTTTTAATAACATCATTATTTAGGATTTTAAAAATTAGATATTAGGGTTTGAAGGAGCACACTATGCCTTGAACTTGACACGCACTAATTAAACAAATCTGGTAAACAATGCATCAAACTTAATTTCAAGGGCACTTAGACTAACCTCAAACTGCCACCACGAAGAAATAATAAAACATGTTACCTACCTACTACAACAAAATGAATACCCCAGAGGCATTGTCAATGGCATAGATAACGTTATAAAAAATAAAATAAATAATAATAACAACCAACAAAATAATAATAATAATGAGCAAAATATTATAAATCAGGACAACAACAAATATTTCTCATTAACGTACATAGATGGCATAGCTATGCAATTAAAGAAATTATTTACCGCGAATTTGTAAATGTGGCATTTAAACAAACAAAAACTGTACGCAATTTATTCAGCAATTTAAAATCAAATATTGACAAAACATATAAGTCACATATAATATACAAAATACCATGCGAAGACTGTCCAGCTCAGTATGTAGGTCAATCAAAAAGATATCTACAAACTAGGGCTGATGAACACAAAAAAATTGTAAGAATAAAAACAACAACAATGGGAAATGCGCTTTGGTGGAACATATAGTATCATCAGGCCACAGTTTCGATTTTGATAATATAGAAATTTTGGACAATGAACAGAATCTACATAAAAGATTAACGCTAGAAATGCTATACATCAACAATGACAAAAATAATATTAATAAGAAAACAGACATAGCAAACTTAAGTAATATATATATACAAATATTTTAAAATTTAACACTAAAAATATGAATAAATAAAAAATACATTACATTAAACATGATTAAAATAAGAATAATAATAAGAATTAAAATAGTTTCTATATAAAAAAATTGGCGGTAAATGTATAAAACACCTTCGGGAATTTACATGTTTAAACAAAAGTGAAAATTTTCAAAGGGTGCTAACTAATTAACTTTCTTAACAAAAACTAATTTTTACGTATTTTATCATTATTTCTATTTATTTTTTTAACTATTGACGTCCAAATGTGTGTTGTTTCGTGTTATTTATTTATTTATTTATATATATATATATATATATATATATATATATATATTTGAAAAATTTTTAATGTCAATCTGTATTATTAAAACTAAATCACGTGAGTAAACTGTAACAATATTTGTAAAACAATGTGTACATTTAAATTATTTATAGCTCCTGAAGATGGCAAATGAGTTGCCGAAACCGGTAGAGGCCGATTTTTAAATAAATTATTATTGACTGCAATCCAGGACTTTTATTCATCCCAAACATCCATCCAGTCAAGAAGCTCTCCATACACATAAACAAATCAAGTTCGTTGCTATAATTTATGCGAAACGTCAAATTTACAGTCAAAGAATAGTTCCTTAGCTTCTATGTTATGAAATTTAATATTAAGATTTAATATGAACCATCAAATTAAATCGAATTATATAATTAATTTTTGTTGTTCTGAAATGTTGCCATACAAACCAATGGATGTCATTAGAGTGCCATTCGGGGTTGGATTTATGTGACAAAGATCTACATCCTAAATGCCAAAATCGTTCATGGATTATATTGAGAAAATTCTTTAACCCTACAGTACACACGTGGACTAAAATTACACCATTGCACACCTTGGGCCTCACAGGCCCTTAGCTCTTAACCTGGAGATCACAGAATGTATAGATACATTTAAACAGAATAACAACTAATTTTGAAATGCAAAATACTTAAACTTTCTTAAAAAAGCAGAACTTACTAAATTAAACAATTTAATAAACCAATATCCTTAAATAACTAAAAGTCATCTCTAGCGTTCTGTTTTTCATTATTTTCAGAACAATCTGGACAAATATCCCAACAATGTTCTAGACAGATACAATCGTTCCATTATTCACAGAAATAACGACTTTTTCTTCTTCTTCATATGTAATTATGTTTATTTTATCACCATGTAAAGGGTCCTCATCCTCTTGATCAATATCTTGCTCCGAATCGGAATCATGATCACTTATTTCAAAGAAGTTAGTATCAGCAATCGAACCATCATCGTCATCACCTTCTTTAGCAATTATTTCTTCGTACATTTTATGTAATCTTTCCTGGTCTCTTTCGTAATCACAATCAGCCATGACTAGATCTAATGAAATGTTCAAATTGTCCAAATTTTATATAAAATAAAATTTAAAAATAATCAATGATAGTGAATTCTTGTTATATATCTTCAAAATACAGGTATTCTGTCATAAAAATACTAACCGAATACGCCTATATGCGACTTATATATATGACAAAATATACTAACGTCAATAAACACGTGGGGCCTGTCATATCCAAGGCCCATATATCGGTAATATGTTTAACTTTTTAAAATTGTCTGTGCATATATCGATGCAATTTCAAATTATAGGAAGGTAGATAAAATATGTAAACATTGAATTAACTGGTTTCTTTTTAATTGTAAATAATTTTTTCACTGGGGCCTGTCAGGCCCACGTGTGCACTGTAGGGTTAAATAAAAGATGCGTACATTTAATTTTTCTATAACTAAAATAATCAATAAATATTGTCAGTGATAAAACAATGCTAGTCAAATGTTCGCTAATCACCCTTAATCAGTTCAAACTACCAGCCAATTTGTCGTAAACAGATTCCAAAATTCTTTTTATAATACACCTAGGTTTCTCCAAATTGATATCTGTTTTGTAAAAATAAAATAAATAAAATACCTTAACGTAACAACCTAACGCACAAACTCGGGCCGAGTTTTATACGTTAGGTTATAGGTATTTCAAGGATTACATATAGAATTTAATATTTATTTATGGCCACAATCTAAACCATAGCAGACAAAATGAGAACAAAGAAATTTTGATTGTGCGGTAGCGAAAAAAAAAAATGCAGACTTCGTGGCGCAAAGAGCAATGAATTTTCTATATTCCAAATATTGATCTCAATGCATTTGTTGCTTTTGAAATCTTAAAATCTATTCTCAAATTCCTAGTAATTAATACCCCATTTACATAAAAGTATCATACGACAATCTGTTTACGTAGGTAAGAGTCAAAGTTTGGAAAATGAGCCGTCAGGCTAGTTTTACAAAAGACGAGTCGCCTTATGAAACATTTTAGTTTAAGTTCTGTATTTTTATTTATTTTATTTCTTTTATTTGTCATTTATTTTCTTTTCCCCTCAAGAAAGCCATAGTATATGCGGCCGAAACGTTGGTATATAAAAATACAGAACTTAAACTAAAAAGGTAGTATTATTCTAATTATTAATACGAGTTCTTAAAGATATTTTAATAAAAATACAGAACTTAAACTAAAAAGGTAGTATTATACTAATTATTAATATGAGTTCTGAAAAATATTTTAATAATGTTTTTTATAGATACTTTTTATTGAGGTAATTTTACAATGAGATTTTTACAATATGCAACTTTCCAAAAACATGACTTGGTGTTCTTTGTCAGTTATGTTGGTAGCGCTTCCCGCTAACAATTTCATATTTTGACAGTTTGCGTACTGTGTGTTGTGAATTTTGTCTGATTATATGTTGGTACATTGTATCACAAAAAAAATTGTTTTTGCTCTTTCCTCAAATCACAGAAAAGATCACTCTTTTATTTTGTATAGAACTGAACCCTTATTTTGTTTTAAAAACTCTTGTGGTCAAGTTTTTAAAATTCCACTCTCATATAATTCGGTGCTGATAAAAACACCTTGTACCTTTCACTACTATGCTACCCTGTGCAATGTCGCTGTCACAGCCATCTAAAACTTGCATGAGTTGGTCACGTGACAGCTGACGTCACCCCTGCCCCTCACACGTCCTATATTTACCGCACGCCCGTTAAAATTTCAAATCAAATTATGTGACATCGCAATAATCGCCACAGCTTCAAGGAAACTTTATTATTTAAATTCTGGCGGGAAAAGACTGCAACCGTGACTTCCGGGGTGTATTTCCGGAAGAAGAGAGAGAGAGAAGGATGGAGGAGGAAAGAGATCTTGGTGGTCGTGGTATATAAAACGGAGATATTTGTAAACGAAAGGTCGTATATATGATTTATTAATACGACAATGGACAACAAAAGTTCTGATTGGTGGAAGGATGTGACGTCACAATTGGTAGAGGAGGGACAACATAATTATAGAATAAGGAGGTTCTAAATCTTATATCAATATGTTCATTTTATTTTTTATTTATTCATACTATTTATAGAACAAATTGATATAATGATGGTCATTTGATAAAATCGAACGTATTTTTTTTAAAACGCACTAAACAGTTACCTGAAACTTGCACCCGTGCACTAAAAACTTTTTATGACTAAGTCTTTAGCTAGGATATATGTTCGCTCATCTGAGATGTCCACTTCTTTACCTGACCGTTTCTTTTATAGTTGTTTACGTTTAAATTCATCTGCAGCCCACTTTTGGATAGAACCCAATAAATTTTTCAGTTCTTTAGAAAACTCGAGGTTTAAGCGTAGTTACCTTCCGTCACTTTTAGATAAAGAAGATATTGTCTTTGATCAAAAAATTCGATGGTAAAATTTTAATGAATATGCACGTATTGAATACGATTTTACCATTTTTCCGGTGGTCTGTCTGTGTGTGTATGGACGTGTGTGCATGTGTGTGTGTGTGTGTGTATGTGACGATAATGTCGGCCGCGAAAATTCCAAAAATTGCATTTGTTTCGTATTCCCCACTCTTACATCTATAATGTACACTTGATTAGATTTTGGTTACAATTGGTCAACCTTAATTTGAAGCTCTTAACAATTTTCCTTAGAAAAACACAGTAAAATATATTTTTTACAGTTTATGTTTTGAAATATTAAAGAATGTATTATTCTCTATGCGATTTGATTGCATTATATTCTTTATATACAATGGGTGAGATTCAGTGGGTTGTATTAGCGTGTTTTAAGCTAAAACAGTCCTTTGTCAAAAATATTTTGGCAACTTTGTAATACCTGTCAGAAAAAAGTGAGAGACCAAAGGATCAAATAAAGAAAAAAATATTATTAACAGAAGTAAGAAAAAAAGGACAAATGTCAAAACTGATCAAAACGGGAGTTGAGATATTTTAAAATTCATTAACATTCAGGTATAAAATATTTCACACATAAAATTTGACATATTTCTAACCTTATTTTGCAGTAATGAGTTTCCTTTTACACCTTCCATTTACAATAATACTTCCTCATTTGACTAAAGGATACCTATCTGTATTACTTTTCCCTGTTGTAAAATTTCTAAATCACAATTGAATCTCATTAATACATGTGGAAAATATTACAATGTTGCCATATTCTTAATACAAGATTTAATACAGACCTTAATACAACCCACTGAATTTCACCCAATAAATATTTATAAAGTAATAAATTTTCATAAATCTTGCAATCTTTGCTGCGTAACCATGGAAACAGTTTCTTTAATTCAATATTACTAATTGACAGATGTCAGCTAGATGTCAGTGTCATGTATAATTTACATAGTCCGTCAAATAATTTTATTGGAAGAAACTCTATGGAATTTACATAAAACAGATAGAAAAGACGGAAGGTATTGTACTGGCCACAACAGATTTTTTTCTGTTTGTAAAATCAAATATTTCCTATTTTCGTGATGACTGATGTATAACTAGCTGTATAGGTGTGTGAATCATAAGAGAAATAGAACTAGAGATAATTTATATTTCTATTAATATTAATTACACCTTATCAAAACTAATTTACACTAAAGTTTTAATGAATACTAGAGTTGTGGTTCGTACGGACAATACGAGATTTCCGCAATGGATTTAGTTAATTTAGTTTTAGTTGCGTACAGACATTTCAGTTTAGATATTCATTTACTATACACACCGAACATACATAACTACAACTTACATTATTACATTGCGTTATTACATTGCACTCAAAAGGAATAAAAGACTTAGAACGACAAAAAAATAGGTGCATCACTAACGTGCAATTGGAAATTAATATATTACTTATCATTTTTATTTATTATTTCCACATTTAAAATTATTTAGTTCCAGTTAGATCACTACGAGCCAAACTCATAAATAATTATTTGACCCGTTTACATTTTCAACAAATTATAAAATCTGCACTAATTTCTACGAAATTCTTTCGGCTACTTTAAATATAGTCTTTCTGAGCCAAATGACTGGTGATAATAGTTAAACTGGAATTAGAAGGGTCCAGATTTAGCTTCGGCCGAGAACTTTTAACTTGTGGCATAACGAAAAGAAAAATCTGTTGTGGCCAGCACAAAACCTTCCGTCAATTCGATGTATTTTGTACAAAATCCCATACCAAAAGGTCCTTGGAACAGATTCTATATAATATCATGTAAATCAAACACGAACACATACTATTTCTGTTCTATAAATCCAATAAAATTATAACATACACTAAGTAAAATACACTTGACACTTCTTCTTATTCTTCAGCTTCCCCTATTTTATTAGAGGTAGCTGTTTCCTCTTTTCTTCCAATCATTTTTGTCCAACACATCTTCTTGACACAGGCATTCCTTTCAGTCTTTTACGATACAGTCCTTCCATCTTCTCTTTGGCTTTCTCCGCGTGTCACTTGCGAGGAGCACTATGACATACCAATTTTGTGATCCTACACTTTCCATATTTGGTTTTGCACTTGCAACTGACATCTGTCAAATAGAATTTTTTTAATATATCAGCATCAGCTGTTTCCATGATAAATAGCAAAGCTGACTAATTTTTGAAAATTAATTTCTTTATAACGCTTTAAATCTACATCTATTGAATATGAAGGAAAATGTATAATCAAGCCGTATAGAGAAGAGTATTTTCTTTAATATGTATAATGACAAAATGTCAAAAATAATATTTAATCGCGTTTTTTTAAGAAAAACTGTTAAAAACTTCAAATAAGGGTACTTCCGGCGGATCAATTATAACCAAAATCTAATCAACTCTTCATATGGTTGTACAGAAGAGGTATACGAAAGAATTATAGTTTTTAGAATTGTAGTATTGGAGTTATCGTCGGAGAAAAATTTGTCACACACGGACACACATACACACACACACACGGACACACGCACACACGGACGGACACACACACACACACACACATACATACATACATCATCTTAAAAATGGTATATTCGCATTGTAGGGACCCTAAAACGTGCTTATTCATTAAAAACTCACCACCGAATTTTTTGACCAAAGACAATACCTTCCTTACCTAAAGGTGACGGAAGGTAAAAACAAAAAAAAAAACCTATCGTGTAACACATATGGGTCAATACTCACATAAGAATGTACAGGGATTTATCCCTAAACCTAATATAATTAAAGCTGGTATTTCAATATTAAATGGCTGAATACATGAATAACATATTCAATTTTTGTAGAAATTTCTTACCATTGCCACAGGGGTCACTTTTGTGCCATTTAAAATTCGAAATATTTGGCGTCGGTCGGGCTCGAACCCGGTACCCCCAGGTTCACGACCAGACACTCTGGCACGAGGCCACGGGACCCCCATTCTCTATACTTTCTAACCTGTCACATCCCAACTTCGGGGCTATTTCCCATTCCCACCCTCAGAAATCAGTGACTTGTAAACAAAACTTCTTTACATTTTATATGTAGAGACGAATGAAATTACAAATAATATAAATGAGTGTAGATATATGAGAAATCAAAATTTAAGGTTAGATATCAAACCGAATTGACAGTTCATGTGACAAATGAACAAGCTCAGACCATTCGTTTATTTCTTTTAGGCTATTATTGTTATTTAAATTTTAACTACTCATTATTAATTTCCGATTGTGAATAAAATAGTATACAAACCTCGGTGAAAAGTTTCATTATGTCTCGGGCTATAGCAAACCTCGGCGCTTCGCGCTTTGGTTAGCTATCTTCGCCCTCGACAACAACGAAACACTTTCCACCTTGGTTAGTAATATACCGTTGTAGAAAATATAAACTGGCCGAACTATTATGAATTTGGGCTTGTATAAGCTTTGTTTTAACTATGGGGTAAATATTCAGCTAATCATTGTTTTTCGGGTATTTAAGTAAGATAGGGCTGTTGTTTGGACCATTAGCGCCCCTAGTGTACACAATTACAAATCACTTTTTGACCTCGTGCGTGTTGGAAGTGACACCCCGTGCAACTGCAGGGGAGGTTGTGTGTATTGCACCACGTACATGTGTTACACACCCCGCGACTGCCCAGGGTGGATGCACTACATCCGTTATTCATTTGCAGCACAGGCACAACCCTGTTGCATCGCGACAAACAAAATATTTGGCTGTTTAACAGGTAAACAATTAACAACAGGGGGTGGGTCATTAAAGAGAAAAAAGATGGGGTGTATCAAAAAATATATTATTGAAGATTGTTACATTTCTAACAACTTTCTGAATTTCTTTAGATCTACTACACACAGAAAAAAAACCTTCTAAATTGTAGTTAAATTAACTAAACAAATTCTTTTTTCAGCCTACTAATATGTTTCATTAAATTATCTAAGTTGATTTAGTTAAATTTTCTAGATTTGTAATAACAAATTATAGTAAAATTAAACACAAAATTAGATTAAATGACTACATTTAGTATTGCACTAAACATAAATAAAGAAATTAACTAAATATATAGTTAAATTCTATTTACTTACCTAATTCATTAGATAAATTGCAGGACAAAAATAATGAAGCCAAACTATAGAAAAAATAATATTTATATACTTAAATTAACGATTTTTTACAAAATATTTATTATTTATGTCGGATTAGTTAAAATGCTAAATTCAGATTTGTAAATTATACTAAATTATTAGACATATTGCCTTATAAAATAATGTCTAATTATAATTAGACAAAATTTCAAGTCTATTTTTTTTGTGTATCCCAAACTCAACAAACTATAAAACCTACGCAAATGGTGGCAAAATTCTTTCAGCTACCTTTAAGGGTTCCCAAGGAACACAAATCAGTTTGTTATTGGTTCTATTTACTTTAAAAAAAACTTTTCTTAAAACTTGCATTATACCTGTTATGCAACGATAATTTATTGATTTTGACGTTTATACAACGTTTATGTCAGGTGGGTGGGGCATCTATTCAATTAATTTACATGAAATTGAATTATCAAACGTTTTAATAACTATTATGTAACCAAATAATAAGTACTACACAACATAACTTCGCATTTTAGTTTAAAAGCCGAGAATAAAGTTGTACAAGGCAAAATAACTTAAAAGTGTTATAATTCCACTAACTGTTAGTTACAGTAACTACATTATTAGTTAGAATGTCTTAATAAAAACTCTGTGTTCCTTGGGTTATCTTATGGTCCAATTTAGCTTCTACCGAGACCATTTATTTTTGGCACAATGAAAAATAACTTAGTAAAAATCCAGTGCGTACAGTAAAACTTACCTTGCAAGTCTAATGGGACAATACTCACAGAACAATGTGCAGAGCTTAGCGATATAATACTTAATAGAAGTAAAGATGGCATTACTAATAAAGGCAATGTAACCCAATATTAAATATTTAGTGGAATACGTAATTAACATATTGAGGTTTTGTAAGTATAAAATCTATATTTTAATCGAAATAAATTTGTAGAAATGTCTCACCATTTGAAAATGTAAACCGGCCGAAATATTATGGGTTTGGGCTCATATATAACATTGGTATGGCTGAAAACAATACCTATCTTGTCAATTCACCAAAAAGTAAAAATAAGTATAATACATTAAGAACACCTAAAATTGGGTAAAAAGGATAATGATATATTTATTTCTCTATATTTCTGCGTTTCTGTTTTAGATATTATATTTCATATTAAAACTATCAGCCTAATGACCACTTGTCAAAATAAACAAATACATTATCCTTATTCTCGCACGAAAAGGAATAATGTCAACTCTTTCTTGTATCGGTTGTATATGAATTATTGTGTTTACATTTTGTGTGGGAAATATACTTTAATCTCCTTAAGGGACCATTTATAAGCGGAAAAGGATAATTATTTAAAATACTCTGTATTGAATTGTGTTTATCACCTTATACCAATTTATTGATATTGATATTAACCACTCTATTCAGCTAATGGATAAGGAATGAGAGCGTTTATATTCAGAAAATATATTACAATAAAGAATAGTGATTAAGGGAGGGGAGAATAAATATATCATCGCCACGCAGAAGTAAGACTAGGTATTTTTATACAGTTTTGTTCTAAGAAAGAACCAGAAAATTACGTTTATGCACGGACGTATCATAATTTGACAATTATACACGAATTTCTTTGACATAAACGTCATTTTATAACCCGCGGGCCTCATTATAGCCCGCCGGGCTATAATGAAATGTCAAGCCAAACTATAACCTACAATATAAACAATTTAAACAGGCAACATGAAAAGTTTTTATTACAAACCGAAAAATTTTATATTCTTTAATGAAAAATGAAAATTAATTTTGTGATATTTATATGGAAAGCAGGGAGATACACAAAATAAAACTCAAATGCCATAACTAATAAACAAACAATAAACTGTTGTTCTCCGCCTTCATAGCAACACTAGATACTGGATGTACGAGAACAAATTCTTTTCGATACAATTTTTCTAACACTCATAATTTGAAAATTTTCGTCCGTGCATAAAGTTTTGTATGTACCATGAGCGTAACTTGCTTTTATGGCCCTTGACATGTTTTTATCCCTCGGCTTACGCCTCGGGCTCAAAATCCCGCCACAGGCCATAAAAGCCTCCTTACGCTCTTAATACATAAATAACTATTTTTACCTCTCTGCGAGAGGTATTGGATTCATGCTAAAAATTGCATATCCAGATTTTAGCGAATAAACACGTTTTAAGATCCATAGATTCCGATTATAACATTTCTAAGATGATGTCTATATATGTGTGTGTGTGTGTGTGTGTTTGTGTGTGTGTATGTATGTGTGTATATGTGGGTGTGGATGGGTGTGTATGATTGTTTGTGTGTGTGTTTGTGTGTGTGTGTGTGTGTCATAAAACCTGTTTTTTTTTGAAAATTTATGTTATTACAAATATTAAAGAATATAAAATACTCTATCCAATACATTGAACATTTTTATTTTATCTTCTATAGATAATTATAAATTTATAAAATAATCCATTGTATAATGAATCAAACAGCCCATGGAAACCGAAACCAGATGAAAAATTAAAATGTTTGTAATTGACATAAATGTCAGTGTCAAAAATCCAGAGACATTAATGAAAACTTTTTCTGGGAAGTACATTTAATATTTCTTATTTTATCTTTAATTAAATATTTAAAATTATAAATATAGCTGCCGCACGTTAAGCTGATACTGTCCTTGAATACGAAAAACCTAAAATTCGTACATGGGCAAGTCGAAATGCAATAGTAATTATAATATGCTATTGTTATAACGAGGAAAAGACTCCGTCAACATCTAATATTGATATAAAAAGAAAAGGGAATCATTTATAAGCCAAAGAATGTACAGTGTCAGTCAACTAAACAGGCTCTTGTTATACATATATATTTCATCATATACCCTTCAGAAATTCCGCCAATCTTGTCAATGAATTGGAAGAATCTAGAACATTTAGGAGGATACTTGTTCATAGAATGAATTGAAAAATAAAGAATAGATTAGAATATTTTGTGTGTACTAGAAATGTTAAATACAATACGTATACATCATTATATGAAAATGGCAAGAGGTATTATAGGGTTATTGAGTCTTTATTTGTGCACAAACTTTTTCCCCAATCTGTAACAAAACCAATAATTATGCACTCCCTTTAATGGGTGGTAATCCTTAATGATATATTTATTCATTCCTCAGGTGATGATAATGCCTAAATCAGATTCTTGTCGGGTGTATGATCTTCATTGTATAATGTGTGGTGTTACGAAACGCAAAACGCAACGCAAGTCCATTATTTAGCGGCGACTCTTTTTGCCGGCCTGTCAATTATTCAGGGCTGCAAATTGCTTCTGTTACCGATTCTGTGTTAATTGTTAAACGGACGACGATGCGGCGGCTAGGGACAGACGTCGGCGTCCCTACGCATTAAACCAACAGAGAACAGGTTTAAAGAATCGGACACGAATTTGTCACACCGCAAAGTTCAAATTATAACTTGTTTTTGATTGGTGATACATTTTTGTAAAATGCTTCTCATATTCAATATTGCCATGTACAGGTTCGCAAGATGGAGTTGATGGAATTGAAAAAGAAGGAGAAAGAGTGGGTAAAGAAAGTCAGGAATGAGGAGTTGAGAAGGATTGCAAAAAAGATAAATAAAATAGAGGAATTGGACATATTTTAAATTGGGATTTTTTTCAAAAATTATAATAGGTTACTACCATATCATATAAGTAAAAAATAAATAACGGCATATTACCCATTTCTGAGTGTGCCACAATCTGCTTTATCGCAGATATCGGTACTGATGATGCCATATTTGTACCGTGCGGGCGCTTACCAAGCGTCACCTCACGGGCACCCATTGCTGGCGTGGAGTGTGTACCACAGGAGTCACTTTTGTGCCATTTAAAATTCGAAATAATTGGCGTCGGTTGGGATCGAACCCGGTTCCCCAGGTTCGCGATCAGACAGTCAGGCACGCGGCCACGGGACCCCATATAAGTACATACATATATCATAATTAAAATAGTCAGAATAATTAACTCTGTCGGCTCCAGCAATAAGATGATTACTATAGTAATTAAAATAAGGCGGCACATAACTGCCACTGCGTGCTTTTACACTGAATGTCAACGTGCCATTAATTGTGCCGCTCTTTTGAAATGGAGACATATATTGAATGAATTCCCTGCCTACTATGTATATTAAAATAATCTTAATCTTCTTTAAACCTAAATGCTGTTTTTATTTCAAACAATTTCTTGTGGGAATAAAAACTGCAGTTACGATAATTATAGCGAGAAGCTTATAGAAGTATTTTGACGTAAAAAATAATTAAAAGTGATGCTCTGACTTTTCTAAATTCTAAACATAACTTAATAATAACCTACCTTTATGCAGTTTCGAGTTTTAGATGCGTGAATTTTTTAGGTAAATTATGTTTAGAAAAAGGTAAAGAGTTTCTTTAATACTTTACCTTTTAATGGGATGTGATATATTTGCCTAAAATAAATTTAGGCAAATATTATTAGCCTCCCTTTTCAATCAGAAATTAACATCGTGATATTTCGGTGTGCGCCAAGGCGTACATCGATGTCCGCCAGTGTTTTTTCGTTTTACGCCAAGCAGACAAATATATTGAAAGATGTACTGAATATGTGTCTGCTGTGGTATACCCTAGGATACTTTGACTATTTCGGTTTTTCGATATGACTTTTAGTAATGGTCTGAGGGAGGTGTCCGCTGTCTGTGTACGCTCTGACCTACACATCATAAATACCTAAATAATTTTGATTAAAGAGGCTAAGCGGACACTACAAAAAATCATCAGGTATATAC
This sequence comes from Ophonus ardosiacus, assembly GCA_943142095.1. Classification (NCBI taxonomy): domain Eukaryota; kingdom Metazoa; phylum Arthropoda; class Insecta; order Coleoptera; family Carabidae; genus Ophonus; species Ophonus ardosiacus. The sequence continues at coordinate 42,572,637 of OW964827.1, forward strand.
GAGTAAACCGTTGTCTAATAAAAAGCAAAATTTGTGGAAACAAATATAAATTCTTTATTTTTTATTTATAATCCTTCAGAAATCATAATAAATAATTTGTATTAGAAAAATTAAATAATACTGTGAAGATATAAATCGAAATACATGCTACTTTGTGAAATATTTTAAAACGAGGTAAACAATACCTAGAATGAAGGAAAGAGAAAAAAATCCGAACTTGCAGTCTTGATTTTAAAAACCGACGTTTCGATCATACAATGATCACCTTCACGATTAAATCAAGTCTGTCTACCTAAAATGTCCCGGATAGTTTATGCAATATGTAGAACAAAATATTTTATAAGAAAATTAGTAATTATTAAATTTTAAAATAATAACTTCAGGTTTTGAGACTTGGAGAAGGCACCTCATATCTACATTCTTTTTTACGTTTTAACTTGATTTTCACATAACCGTAATGCCAGCTTATATTACGCACAGATGAAAAAGAGACAAAATTCAATTCAACAATATTGTGCATACCACATAGAAACCTGTTATAAGGTACCAGTTGGTCTTTTGGGACAATTTTGAAATGTCCGCCTGGCAGCGAAGGTGTTAAAGTTATTTGCCTATTACAAGAACCGCCCGAAAAATTTCTGCAATCTTTGTATTAAACGTAAACCCCCATATATTTATTTCTCTGTAAACCATTCTAGAAATAGCTACACAAATCCAAGCTTGATATAAGTATTTCATTTATTCATATTATGAGGGGGTCCCGTGGCCGTGTGCCTGAGTGTCTGGTCGCGAACCTGGGGGAACCGGGTTCGATCCCGACAGACGCCAAATATTTCCAATTTTAAAAATGGCACAAAAGTGACCCCTGTGGTATACTCTCCACACCAGCTATGAGTGCCCGTGAGGTGACGCCTGGTAAGCGCCCACACAGTAAAATATACCGTCATCATTACCGATGTCTACATGTGTTGTAGAAACACCCAGAAATGGGTAATATGCCGTGATGATATATTTTGTTATTTATTTATTATGAGCTGTCTACGAAACATGTCATGGTACATTTAATTATTTATTTATAAATTGTGTACCTACTTTAAGTTATGAGAGAAATAATGAAATATTAATTTATTCTCTAAGAAAGGGAACTACTAAAATATGTTTCCCGTCTTTGATATGTATAATAAGTCTGGAGTTAAGTGTATAAGACAAAATTTAATTTTCATGTGTTTACAAATCTGCAACTTCTAGCAAAACACAATTTGCATTCGCATTTGCGTTTCTTTACAATGCGTTTTCCACATTGTAAATTGTAAATTTTCTTCGCATAATTCCATAATTGGAATAATTTCTGCCGATTGTAAATTTCTCAATGTATCGGTTTTAATTTAAAACTACATTGATAATACATTTCATTCAATCGTATAATATACTAAAGCAACTTCATTCTTTATGAATACAAATTTTTAATACATTTTATGACATAATCAACGCATTCAAAACTTATCGATAACTTTATAGACTAATAATAATTTTAAGGACGCACCTACTCTATCGAGTATAATTTTCAAATTTTCACACGGCTTTAATGAATTCATTTCAAAATATTTATAATATGCCGTTGCCAATACAACGATTTATGTTTTTTATTCATTTTATTCATACACTTTTACGCTTTCCGCTGACTCCAAATGCACCGACGAATTCGACTAAAGTGATGCTGCAAACGGAAATAGTGGTTAGTATAATGTCATTCTTTGTGTTTTCTGACTAATTCAGATTTAATTTATTCCACTATCATGGCAGTATTTTTATTAGACGGCGTCCTAACGAACGTTATCAAGAACACAATATTTTTTCTTCGCCATGCCGGCCCTACGCCCTACTTGACGGATAATGGTTTGCTACAGTTACAAAAATTGACTCTATCGGGTCCAGCAGTAAAACTACTAATATTGTAATTATAACAAAGAGGTACTATGCCGCTCTATTGAAATGGAGACATGCATCGCCTTTTACTTCTACCTGTAATACCTTTAGGGCTGGTTTATGATGAATTTAATTTACGAATTTACAATTTATAATTTAGATTTTAAAATATAAACTCACGTAAAACGTATACGATGGTTTATGAACGATTTACAAATTTAGAAATTTGAAATTTAGATTTGGAATATAACTATATTTTATATTTTCAAATGTAAATTTCAAATTCGACCAATCACAAGAGAGAACTATTAAACATGGCGGTAAGGTATAACTTTGCTTCATCTGTCAACTTTCTTTTCTGTTTGTGAATTGTTGACATTTTGAACCTGGAATCACATGAACAAATTGATATTTTGTTTTTTGTTGATAATCAGTATTCGTGAACATCGTAATTTGTACGACAAAGCAAATAAATTGTACAAAAATAAAACATTTGCGTAGTTTCAATTTCAATGCAACGAGGGGTGGCAAGGAATTAAATATAAGTACACTCATACGAGTATATTTCAAGAATTGTTCACGATCTTATTTCACTTTCAGAAACAAACTATGACACTGCCCGTTAACAAATCAATGTGTTCATAAGCAGAACCACGGCCTGACAGACCGACCAACTACGGTTTTTAAGTTTGTGTTTGTTTTATTTCTCTACTATATAAATCAACAATAGTAAAAAAAAATAAACATTCCCGATATTATTAAAGAATATTCTTGTTCATTAGCGTCTAAAAAATTCAGGGCTAAAATATATTTGTAACCTAAAATCTGAAGTGACAACTGGGGAAAAGTCAAATAACAAGCTGTGACAAGTCACGTGATAGATGCTGATTGGTCAGATCCAGAATTTTAAAATCGAACATAAACCAGAGAGGAAATTGTAAATTTTAAATCAAAATTTCTAAATGTAAATTTATAAATTAAATTCCAGCCCTTAGAATTCTATCAAATGAGGCATTTGCTTTCGCTTTTCGCCACGAAGCTAAGATTTGGTAACATGCGTGTACGTACGACTCGAGGCAAAAGTATTAAACACCATCATTATTTTATCACAATTTATTTCAAAACCAATTTATATATAATTTATACAATGATCAAAAAGAAATGATGCAGTTGGCAATACAATTCCGCAAAGATCCCCAGAAATTCTGGGGATTATTGCTTATGGGTAATGTAAGAAATGAAAATACATGGATAAGGGAAATAACAACCATTTTAATAAAAAATTGTATATATACCCAAATTTAAATTTTCAAATGTCACTGTGAACAACAGGTAATCAATTTTTTGTATCAGTGTTACCAATTTCCAGTAACTTTTTGTTATTACCAACTGAATCAGTTCTTTCTGATCACTCAGTAAAAATACTAAATATAGTATTTACAATTGTCACAATTTTTTTTTTTTCTAATTGTGCAACAAAATCCCAAAAATTACCCGAAATAAAAAGCTAATATAGAATATTCTAAAGTATACATTACCAAGATTCGTAAAAGTAAAAATTAACTACTTTATGAAATATAATTCCTTACAATCACTGCCGAAAAATCCGTTATTATATTTTATCTATCAAGTACGGCGTTACGTCCACCTAACTTCATAATTTACAATCAGCCGTTGAAATGTTAAAACCAAAAAAATATTTGGAACCTACGTCGTATGTAAACGTTTGTAATATAAAAATTTCGTGATTATAATAAATAAAATCAAATGGTGAAACTAGAAAACTGAAACTGGTTACCTATTGAATATTTAACTGCGCAATTCTATTTGAAACGTAGGTAGTCTTCGCTGAATTGAAAAGAGAAAAATGTAGCAAATTCGGTAATAAAAACTTGATATTCCTATTTTAGTTTTCATGAAATAGGTGTACACTCATCCGAAAATAAGATCAGAGCATGAATTATAAAAGCAGACGTCCAGAAGCTCTTACTATTCATTGAAAAATAAATTTTAACATTTACAAGTGAATTGTTACATTGTTTATTAGTTTATAAATTGTTGATCGTCGCCATTCACTCCCCAATTCCCTAAGGGGTGGATCTTCCAGTGGCGTTCGTCGTTCGGGAAGACGGCAAAGTATACAGAAGTTTCGATTGCATGGCGAATAATTCACAACGTCATTGTTAATGGATGGCGACATTTTAAAGGCAATTTTGACGCGGGGGTGGGCGGCCGGATGTTGGTGACGCCACTGGTGCACTTGCCCCCCAGCCCCTGGAGTGAATATTGCATGGCTGATTGTCGAGAGAGAGTATAAACCGCTCTGGACTACACTAGAGGAAGAAAATGTGAATGTGCCTGATTTGTTGTTAGTGTTTTGTTATTTTTGTAGCGTTCCTGCTGTCGATTGTGTTTTGTTTTTAGTTCTGTTTGGTTTTGTCGTTTGTCTTTAGAGACCTGATGCTGTAATGCATACTCTACTACCCTAGAATTTATAGATCAGGGTTGATCAAAAAAAGTAATTTTTGAATTTCCCGCATTATTGGTTTATTTTTTCTCACGTTGGTACAACGTTCTATAATGTGTTTCATTCATATTTTTTATCAAACCTCAAATATTACTAAACATTTTACCGGTTAGCTATTAACAAATGAATCCTGTTTCAAACTCCATATCTTCGGAGCACCCTGAGATATCGATTTCAAATTTTCATCTCTTGCAGACAAAGGATTGAAAAATATTCCTGTCAAATCTCATTTATAATATGGAAAAACAAGTGAATTGCGATTTTCTAAATTTGCCATTCAAGTCTACTGTTAAATAAAGTTCACAATCAAAAATTAGTGCCAACGGTAGAAGTAATGGTAATGTTAATTAATGGCAGAGGTAAATTTTGACACCATATGATTGTATGATAATAACCATTCATAACAAAAATTACAAACATTAACAGTGGAGTAGCGGCATCGGCAACATAACGGTAGTGGGGCAAATTTGCAAACTCCAAACTTTTACCGCTGCTTCGCCACTAATTCTACCATGAATGACAGAAAGAAAAAAATATTTTTCTACAGTCACTTTGGAAAGTAACCATTTGCGCTCTCTTTTGTCAACACAAAATGTCACTTTGCCGCTCATGCGCGACAAAGTAGAAAAAACGCTCGCTGTCCAAATTTCTAAGTATACAATGTTGAGAAATGTCACTTGTCTACATTCTTAATGAAAATGTTTAGTTAGGAACTAATGGCACTGTAGTTACACATTTATCTCGTTCACAAGTCAATTTGACATATGTTCTGTCGGTATTTAACATAACCTAACAAAATGCCACACTGCTGTGAAAATGAAATAGGGCATTCGTTTACAAAAACGAAAGTATAAAATGCTTAAATTAGATTGAATAAAAACTCAAGAAGAATGGAAAATAACGATAAAATAAAATTAAATATAAAATAAATTGTGTGAACAGTTATGTTTAGTAATAGGAATGATTGTACACAGATGGCGGTAGGATAGTTGCGAGTCGTACTGACATCTGATCTCTAGTTAACTATTTATTTTGATTACAATAAAGTTATTAGTTATTTCGTTACTTAAATAATTGCGAGAAGTCAGTCAATGTACATACATGTCTATATAATCACAAATTCCTTGAAATATTTGTTATCTCATCAAATCATCACAAATCCTTGCTTCCACGCTCTAATTTTGGTTTTTTTATGGAATAGATGGCTAATGTAACGATATAATCATTTAAAAGCCTTTTTAAGTTTAAACCGTATATTTTGTAGTAGCCAATCGTTATTTATTGAGCAATACTATAAGTATAAAGTGTACATTTTATTATTTTTTGTTATAGTGGAGGACCCCATTGTGGCGACTGTAGAAAAAATCTTGTGTGTGTTTCGAGCGCAAATGGACATTGTCGCATTTTGCGCTCTTAATACACAAATAGCTATTATGTTTCACTACAACTGCAATTTATCAAGTTAAAAGGATACAATATAACAGAAGACTGGTATGACCAGGTATTATTATTTTAATATTTTGATTGACAGTTATCATAGACAATTTCATAATTTTAGACTAGAACGAATAAAATATCCCTATTTGTTACCATGCAATATTTTTTTAATTCTGATCGACGAGTGGCGCTAAACATTAATTTTATAAATTTGTTACCTTAATCATCGCCACTAATTCTACTTTTACCAATAATTAAAAAAAGCTGGATTAATTTTTAGAAAACCTGAGACAATTCACGTACAAATTCTGAATTTTAGTCATTAACAGTTACAGTCTGAAATTCTTCAAATTGTAAGTAATTTTATAATTTCTTTTCTATCATCAATAGTAAACCTCAGTAATTATAATGCAGCATACGTTAAATTAAGAGTTTAATAAATAGAAAGTGATGAAATATTACTTTTTTGTAGTAAAAAATAATTATAGTAAACGTTTGAATTCAAATTAAGAACTAAAGCAACACTACTGTCATCCGAATGGCATTGTCAAAATATTTCTTAAAATAAATTGAAATAGTATTTATTTTAAACGCTTTTCTTCATTTCTGTGTTCATTACTAATTTATTTTACAAGGGCAAGAAGATTTGTTAAAAATAAATGAAAATATATGCCTAATGCAGACAATACAGATATCCTAGAATAAACTGTATGTTGGATATTGTCCTTTTAAATAAACAAATAAATAAATAAATAACCAACCGGGGACTATGACGGCATAAATAATTTCAGATACTAAAAAATTGATGTCTAGCTTACTAATTGAAATTTTAACATCACATTAAACGAATATTCCTAAATTTTTATATATTATCAGAAAAAAATATTAAAAAAATTGGTCGAACACACCATTATTCAAACAAATTATTTAATACAAATTGTACATTAGTAGACGCCGGATTTTATAAGAAATTAATATCCTTTTGCTTTCCGAATCATTAACAAATATCTATATATTCTTCCTTATTTTTTTCGATTCTCCATCAGAGTACGATTTCTATATTCGCATCCCGGCTTTCCTCGTTGCTTATTCATCACCCCCACGTGAAAATCTGTCGCGACGCCACTGATCTGCGAAGGGAAGGGGCAAAAGTGAGTTCAGGTATTCATCGTGATTGGGATTTAAATCGAACCTTCCTCAAGAGACAAAAGCCTTGCTCTTGTTGTCCTGTGTTTAAATACTGCATGCGGTCAGGATCAGGATTCGTAGAGATTTCTTACCGGAAATACATACGACGGAAACGAAGCATTAGCGGGAGAATAGATAATACGATGATAAAATATTAATGGGCAGATTTTTTAGCAGCAATATCTTTCTTAACGATAGATGCAATTTCTTTTACTAATATTACTATCTATTTTGTTGAAATGACGTATGTAATAAACGTTTTGAGAAAAAGTTAGAGCTCTTCATCAAATAGATTTTTTTATTGAAACGTCGTCATCAGGGTTGCTCCTATATACTACGGAGATACAAGTAAGAAATTTTAATTTTACAACACTGATAGGTGCTCATAATCTTCTATGCGACGCAGTTTTTTATTATCTTGTCTCATTATTTGAATCTGGAACTAACTGTTATTCGTTTTGATATTCCCATTATTGTATACTTTTCGGCTATGAAAATACCCATGTCTTCAATCAGTGTCGCCTAATAAACATTAAGGTGATTATACTCTCTCTCTCTGTTTTCTAAAAAATGTTGGTTCCTTAATATTTTGCAGCACATTGGTATTCGCTCAAGCTGGGCCGCAGTCCATTTGATTATATTATTTCTTTTTCGAAATATTAAATCATTTCTTACCACATTTCTGCCAAAAATCAATTATAAAATTCTAAGTTTTCGTGTTAATTTGCGCGATGACGTACTAACTTTGTCTTGAGCTCTTTGAATGAGTCTGCTGATTCAATTTGGGGGCAAAAATTCGGCTCTCTCACTTTTTGGTAAATTAATACATATTGAACTTTCTCTACATTCCCGTATAATTCGATAAATATTCGTTTATCCAGTATTTTGATCGCCAAAAACGTTAACAATGAGCCAGTTTCACATTTATTTAAAAGTACCTATTTTAAATGAAAGTTATATATATATATATATATATATATATATATATATATATATATATATATATTTGTTTCATATAAAGCCAGAAAATAAATTTAAAAAATTGCACAATTAAGAAAAAATATCAATAGCCGTGAAACTAACAAACAAAACAAAACAATTGTTGACTTTAAACGCTCATTAGTAAACGTTTCTTACACTTTATTTGTTAAATTATTATTATTTTCGTTTTATTAAGAAGAAATTAATTTGACTCATGAAGAAAAATTACAAATTAATAATGCTGCGCCTGCGCCACTCGCGCACCTATGACAAATTTTCGCACCTAACCTATGAAAATGTACGACGATAACAACAAAGTTCCTGCAGAAAAGAGCGACGAAATACTAATTGTACTTATTCAACAAATTGTTTACCTTTATTTTTTTATCTTATATAAATATAATGTATTGCAATTGCACCTATAAAAGTTAGGTTATACGAAATGTCAAACATAAAATTCTGAATTTTAATTTACTGCATAAACGACTTTATTTTAGTTTAGTTTCTTAATTTAGTAGCTTAATTTAATTTCATAATTTATATGCTGCATAAACCTAGCATAAATGATTTTAATTTGTTCCCTTGTAGTTTGCAGTTTTTTTTTTTTTGTTTCTTATAACTTATTTCTTATTACATGTAGATCATCTTTAGTTTGTAAATACCTATTACAATAAATAATAATTGTTTCTGATATAAATATCCTATTTTTTACTTTATTTTGTGTTATTTTGTATTGATTCATAAATTAATAACTTTCATCTTTAATTGTCCCCTATCATGACAATGTTTTGTTACTGTCACTTTCATGGCTAATGATATTTTTTCTTAATTGTAAAAATTTTTAAATTTAATTTCTGGCTTTATATGAAACAGTAATGTAAGGTGTTTGGTATCAAAAAATTCGTAATTTTTTTCTTTATACGCACCAATTATATTTTCAATAAATGAATATGGAAACTTTTGGCGTCTAAAAAACTGTTTTTCTATGTTATAGCCCTATGACCCGTTTTAAAATTTACACCCTGTATATATATATATATATATATATATATATATATATATATATATATATATATATATATATATATATATATATATTCTGTAACCCTTTTTATACCTTTCGGTGTAAGGGTGCCGAGCGCACCGAGCCGCAGTGTGATAATTTTTTTTTGCTGAGCATTCATGATCCAACAGATCGCCGTTGTGTAGCCTGTTCGGACTTGCCGATCACAAAGCTGACACTCTAACCACACTGTCGTACTGACGACTTTTCTCAAATAATTTATTAAAAAGTTTGGCGTCAGAAATACTCATGAAATACAACCCCCCACTCCTATGACATTGGAGTACATACACCACGTCATTCATAGCCAATAGGAAAACAGTTCACGTTATTTATAAAAATAAAAGTAGGCGATAGTTTGTCACATATTATACTGTATGTACGTAACTTTTTCAAAATATTATACAAATTTCAATATATTTAATAGTAAAATTTTTAATGGATATTTCGTGATATTTTCAAATTTAAGGCTCTTTAAACAACACTATCTTTTAAAATTTAGTACTTAGAAATCATATAAAAACTCTTGCAACAGCCCTATTTCACGTTTGTAAAATCAAGTAAATTTTCCTGCAGTTATTAATATGTTGGGTGGCCCATCTCACAGATAAATGTTATTTATATTTTCTGCTTTAAATAATGATAATTCATGCCTGAAATTGAGTGAAGAATGATGTTTCACTTGAGTAGACTCAAACTTTATATACCGAGTATTGCAGGATTGTATATGTATTGTATGGAGTGTATTTCTACGGTCGTACCCCTTGCATTTATTTATATTACGTGGCTAATGTAAACCATTCCAGCTTTTATTAAATGTATTGTAATAATTGCAAATGAAAACAGCGGACTCGCAGAGTGTGAGTGCCTGTTTATATATACAATTATAATCAGCTGGGTAAATTATGTAATTTTCACATTTTAATTTTAATTGGCCGGCTCGTGCCTACCAAATGCCTTTATGTTAATTCGCTCCCCTGTTTAAAACTATTTATTTAGTATTAAATTGTGAGTTTGCACCATTGTCGCCAGATGGCATTGTGCTGTGAGAGTGAACCGACGCGCAATCCCCGAGTTGTAGAAAACCGGTGGAAATTTGCTACATTCGGCCAAGCGCAATTCTCGACATCAACACAGATACAAATGCTTAAATTTAAAACTTTCTTCACTACGGCTCACTAATAGACGCTATTAACTATTTTCTCAAAATATTCCCTATTACACCCCTATTCTGTAAGAAAGTTGCAAAAAATTGAAGAGTTCTTAGCAGAAACAATCTTAGCAAATTTTTACCTCCAGTTACCATAGGTAAGGGAGGTATAGGAATCGTGTTAATAATCGCATATAAAGATTTTAGTGAATAAGCACATTTTGATGTCCCCAAAATCCGATTTTAACATTTTTACAATAATATCTGTGGGTATGTATGTACGAATGTGTGTGTGTGTGTGTGTGTGTGTGGATCCTGTGGACACGATTACTCAATTTTCAAGGAATGTGAGGCATCATGTTTTTACCCTTTCATGTACAAAAATAAATAAAAAAATAATTTTGTATGTTGTTTATTAAAAAAAAATTATATGTCGAAGATTGGGCGATGTGTCGAATTACTAGATTAAAAACACCGCTGAGAAGTGCAATACTGTTTATATTTATACTGTGCTTAAGATGTGTGCATATTTCATTGGCGTAATTTTTATATCCACATTTTAATAAAATTGTCAAGACAAATAAAATAGTAAATAATTAAAAAAAAAACCAAAACCCGTCCAAAAAAGGTGCCGGAACGCCGTTCCGGTGCGTTACATTACAAAAAAAGCCCTGCTATTTTGTATTGAATGTTTATAGCCTTAGAAGAAGCATCGGTTTCGTCTTTCGTAAGAGAATAAATGCTGTTTGACTGAGATTTCGAGTAATTGTTAACAACTTTAACTCCAACCACTATATTATTATTATTATTATTATTATTATTATTATTATTACTATTATTATTATTATTATTATTATTATCATAATAACCCTACTTCCAGGGTAATTATATAACAAATAATGCCCGAGAGCATTATGAGTTGTTGCTAAGGTAATGTTGTCAAGAAATTGATATTCACACTAGGATGTAGCTTAAAAAACCTGATCCGAGGAATGTACGTTGACCGATGGCATTATTGTCCTTATAACACCCTTGATACCTTAATTACTATAAAATGTAATAATTTGTGACTAAAGCGTGGATTACATGTTAATTTTTTTATTTTCAAGTTACTTAAAAAATGTCTTTATAAGTGACCTTACTAGTACATTTACGCGATCAAGTTGTGCCTGAATTAAAATATCCAAGTGTCAAAATTTAAGTTATACCTACATTAAATTGAATTTTCATCACTTGAATTTTTCGTATATAGCTATCAAGATTTCAATTATATACTTCTCTACCCCATTTTGCCATTTTTCAGTTTAATGTCGGTCACTTACAAACACTACTTGCATACATCAAAAATATGAACACAAATAACATTTGACAGTCAAAACTTATAGGGACTTTTTAAAAAAAGTAGCGCATGTTCCAATTTTTCTTTAAAAGTTTCTTGTTAAAAGTCTATTCATTTGTCTCTTTTGCACTCATGTCATTCTCCGAGAGAGATAACTTTTCAAGTCACTTGAAAAGAAAAACTTCACCGTGTAATACATGCTTAAGATACTTTTTGCGAGTAACAGTTATGCCAAACAAGTAAAGTATATGTCGCTATTACATATGAGTTATGAGTTACATACTCATATTTACAATATTTGGACTATGGTTGTTTTTGCCAAGAACTCTTCAATTGTAACCAATTGATTATTAAAAACTAAAATGGAGTCTTAAGGTAAAGTTATAACTAAAGAAAAAAACCCTTAATCTTAACAATTTTTTTTAAAAACTATATACGTATTTCGAGAACTATGTTCTCATCATCAGTAGAAATTTTACTTTTTAGTTTCTACTGATGATGAGAACATAGTTCTCGAAATACGTATATAGTTTTTAAAATTTTTTGTTAAGGTTAAGGTGTTTTTTCTTTAGTTGTAACCAATTGGTACAAACATAAAGACTGTCATTTTTATGTATTATTCAGTTTTAATGTTCGCTATTATTAATGGTTATTATTTGAAATAGTAATACTGCTAAGAGTTAGTAACTTTGTTACAAAATTTCAATAAATAGCGTTCTTTTTAAGACAGTTTCATTATTTTACTAGGACCTCTTACATACGCTTTTCTTCATTCGCCATTCTTCTAAGATATTTAAAGTACAGTATTCGCCCTTAAAAATAGAGTAATTGTTCTAAAATCGAAAAGTATGATTCATTTATCTGTCGGATGAGTCTGGCTCTAAAAAATGTTTATAGAAGTTAATTCAAATGGAGGCACGGTGTATTTTCTACTATTAAAATCTATGTTTATCTCGAAAATAAATATTCCTGTTTTTGAAATGATTGTTACGTTACATTTCTGTAAAAAAATATCGGGGAAAATATGAGTTATTCGTGTTCGTATTTCATCAATTATTCCTCCCTAACTCTTTTTCATTTTTTCCAAATAATTTCCACATTTCCACCTGCGCAGGGCCTTGGTTGGATTGTTGACTGATAACTGTATATCATGTGTCAAAATATATCAATTACCCCAGCGCTAATCATACCAGGCCATGGAAGAGAGGTGTCAGGGTAGAACACATACACTCTATATCTCCGAGTTGATCCCCACGTCATCAATTTCAGATGCAAGAATTACTAAACTTTTATCTAGCAATCTTTGTCGTACATACATGGCATGTATGAAACTTGTATTTATTATTGTATGTCTTACAAAAGGGTATATGCTATCTCCGTCCGACCAACGGTGCAAAATGAAATAGAAATTATACTGTAACTGCGGTAACGAAAGTCATTTTCAATTATTTGAATTACTTAAATATTCTTATCATTCTGTCATTCACGTGGTGAAAGTTAATTTTGGCATTGATAATTTGTATTTCATTGTATTTTGGATATTTTGTTAGTTCTTGGTATTATATTGTGCATTTTTAGTGATTCTGTAGAGACGATATATTTCTCGATTCTCGTCTCGTCTCGTACTCGAGATTTCTCGTCTCGGCGAGACGAGACAGAAATGTAAAAAATATTTTACGAGACGAGATCTATTTGCCGAGATCTCGATTCTCGAAAACTGTTTCGAGATTTCTCGGTTGTTATTTTTCTCATTAGTTACATTTGGAAACATGTGAAATTTAACATATTTTTAGTGATATCTGTCTCTCTTTAGCTATGGCATTTTTGAACAAAAAGATAATAAAGTATTTGACATTTTATCTGCAAAAATTTGTTAAGCGTGCATTTCAAGATGAAGTTTTTCTTTTCACGTGACTTGAAAAGTTTTCTCTCTCACACAATGCCTTGAGTGCAAGAGAGACAAATGAATAGACTTTTAACGAAAAACTTTTAAAGAAAAACTGGAACATTCGCTATGTGCAAATTTTTCTTAAACGTCCCAACAAATTTTAACTATCAAATAACTGTTAAATGTCATTAGTGTTTATATTTTTGATGTATCCAAGTAGTGTTATAAGCGATCGATAATAAACTGGCAAAATGGGATAGAGAAGTAATTGAAATCTTAATGTATCACTTAAATTTAGACACTTGGATATTTTAATTCACGCAAAACTTGATCGTGTAAATATACTTGTAATGTCACTTATAAAGACACTTTTCAAGTAACTTGAAAATATTAACTTCATCGTGTAATCCAGGCTTTAGCTAAGATTTTTAGCGTTATTTTCTTTTTAATGTTTTATAACGGATTAGAAAATGCTAGATAAATATTAAATTAATAAAATTATACCATAATAAAATTTGCTTTTAGGTTACATCAAATTTTAACAGATAAAACGACAAATACAGGTATTGTTCAAATTGCTATTAATACAAAATATTATAAATTTAAAAATTAGTTTATGGGACCAAAATATACATATTAAATTACCGTCGAGAAATCTCGGCCGAGACGAGACTCTATTAAACGAGACGAAAAAAATTTCGAGACGAGACATAATTTTATGAATTTAAAACGAGACAATGAATTTCTCGTTTCGTCTCGTCTCGACCGAATCACTATGCATTTTACTATTTGAAAGATGGCGTTTCTAAGATTCTCGATAATTATTGCAAGTTGTTGCTTTTAGACAGTAAAAAAAGGTATATTTCATCGAAAAATTTTTGATTAAAAAATAATCCAATTGAATCCCTGTATTTCTGATCACGTGTGCGAAAGTAACCAATCAAAACAAACTTGCACTGATAATTATCGTAAGACAATTATCATCTTAATCATTAAGTTATAAATAACAGACACTTTTTGACAGATAATTAAAGATTAATTGGTTTTTGGTTTAATTTGAAAATGTCGTTTTCACGATATGGCACTGAAAATAACAATTCAATTAATAAAACACACACTCACAATAAAACACTCTATTATAAATTAAAAATTGGAAAATATCATTCTATTATTATTATTATTAAACGTGTGTATAATAAAACTGTACGTGTTTTGCCTTCTCGTTGTGTCAATGTCAATCTTATTATCGTTACACACTTCACGCTGAATATATTCATAACTACTACTGACATCTATAGGTTGATTTTATAGTTATAAAAATTCTGCTAAATACAAATTCTTCGTAAATTTAAATAAAATTGCAAAAAATCTTCTCACCGAATACCCCTTGACCATTGATAAATACTTATAATTTTATCACAACTTCCTCAAACACGTTGCTTTTAGGTAACATCCCCTCCGCCTTCGGGGTCGGGCGATTATCAACGCGCTTTCCGTAACTGTCATAAAATTATGTCGTAATTATCACTGTTTTCGGGGTATTATAGGTGATTACACTATTTATATTTCGAATTTTAATAAATAACATATAAAAATAAAAACAAATATATCATAACGGCATATTACCCATTTCTGGGTGTGCCAGTATCTACAACACATGTAGACATCGGTAATGATGACGATATATTTTACCGTGTGGGCGCTTACCAGCCGTTACCTCACGGGCACTCATAGCTGGTGTGGAGAGTGTACCACAGGGATAACTTCTGTGCCATTTAAAATTGGAAATATTTGGGGTCTGTCGAGATCGAACCCGGTTGCTCCAGGTTCGCGACCAGACACTTATGCCCGGTTTCTCCAGAGCAACTTACGACTTAAGTCGTTGCTTATTCCTAAGTTCCACCTTAAACTGTTGCACCACGCAAAAATGTCAAAATGTGAGACGTAAGTAACACTTAAATTAAATGTAAGTCGTAAAAATCGGTGACTTATGTGGTTATGTGTCATATGTCAGTTGACATATCGGTAAGTCGCGGTAAATTTATTTCGTTTTGGGCTGTTATGGCAAGAAAATTAGATGATATAAAGAAGAAACGATTAAATTATAGCAAAGAGGAAGAAAATTGGTCTGTGAGATTGTAGAAACAAAGATTTAAAAATAATATTCAAAAAGATAACACCGGGAAATTAATTGCCGCAGCATTGGCAATAAAATGTGTGCAAATATGTAGACTGTCGTAAGGAAGACGACATCGAAGAAAAAGGCTTCAGTTTATAGGACTGGCGGTGGTCCACATAAAAATATTAAAAATAAATAATATATTTGGAACAAATCAATTCTGTTACTTATTTGTCGCGGAGTCTTACCATTTTCGACAATATCGACTTCCATCACGCTATCCACGACATTAACGTCGTCAAAATTAGGGAAATCCTGTAAATCCATATCGAATATTGTTGACTGAATACAAATATAAACCCTGTTAAACACATTGACAGCTTTGACGTTTGACAGCCGGTATTTTATTTTGAATCGCTAAATTTCAAATTGACCAATCATAGAACAACTTTACGCTGTTGCCAATGTAATTTGTGACATAAGTTAAGTTCGCATTTGAATTTGCTGGTGCAACGCAATTGGGATGTAAGGCCTACTTACAATTAAGTAGCACTTTAATAATCAACAACTTAAGTTGCTGTGGAGAAACCGGGCATTAGGCACGCCCCCCTAAATAACATAATTGACACAATATAGGTTATCAGTTTTGATTTGTATGAAAAGTTCGGATATCAAACGATTTCACCCGATTACACGACGTCATTAATTCCCTCCCCCTGGCGATTTGAACCATATGCTTACGATTGAAGACGTAGGGATCAAGTCGTGGAAACGGACTTTAAATGTGAGTCGCCTTTTCCTAGTATTAAATTCTCTTCTTCTTCCTCGGTGTGGGCGACTGGACGGCTATGCATATTTCACTATATATTATGATTAATTAAATGTATTACTTGAGAATTCATGTTCTGAACTTCAGCAGATTTCGTCTGGCCAACTCAGTTTGTTTAGCTACAAATGGAACTGCGATGACGGCTTAAATTATACATTTTATTCATTTGCGTCTTTTTCTTTTTTCACCCAGCTATCTAGATTTGTCTGCGCGATGAATCTCTCTGTTTCACAAATAGAGAAACAGTCATGGTATTAATGAAACTTTATAGTAATATTTAGCAAATAAAGGGCTGTTTATTTAGTTATTTATTTATTTATTTAGAAATAAGGTTGTACAACAGCCCACAAGCCCAATAAAAGTACAGCATATTTTTATTAAGTATGTATATTTAATAAAACAAGATATCTGCTATCGGCCTATTCTATAAGTCAGCGGTTAATTTTAATTGGTTAATTTTTTTTTTGTAATACCATACTGTTACTATGATATAAAGTTGTTTAGTATGACAGAAAGAGAAGAATTTTATAACTATTTTATTATTCCTAAATGTTTAAATTTTATGTTATTACGAAAAATCTTGAACGCCACACGGCCGATATACAAATAACGAACTCGTCTGATTATAAACCTCAGCCGCGTCCGTTATTTACCTCATATCGGCCTAATGACGTTAATAACTATTATCCAATAGATATTGATCTCACAACTAAAAATTCATTTATTTTTTTTGTTATATATCAACATACTTGATTGGTTATAGTTTTTATAGATTTTTTTTTTTTTCGTAATACTGAACAATTTTTTTGTTGAGTTATAAATTCTCCTTGACAATGATTCATCAAGATGATGTTATTTTTCTAGGAATAATTGCTCCTTAATTGTAGGCGACTGTTATAAAAAATAACAGCCAGCGCCTTATTTTTATCTTTTCACTTTTGATTTTAGTCCTGCTATATCATAATAACAGTATGCATGGTATTACGAAAAAATTAACTAGTTGTTAAAAATTAACCAGTGAGTTACAGAATAGGCCCGAATGGATCTTAAAAAAAAAAATACAATGATCAGAAAAGGAATGCGAAACAACATATTTTAGAAAAAAATTAAACGTAAATAGCGAAGAGTTAAAAATAACAGGTACATTATACTCGTAGGTAGCAATCATATTATTAAAAGTACACATTAATCGATTCACTGTAGAACACATAGTTGCGTTTGTTTAGTATGAAAGAAAGAGAAGAATTTTACTAGAGTGGAATAGGAAGGTACACGCAAAGATATTTTACTTAAAAGAGCGGGATTGTCTATATAATTATTTAGAATTTTGAGTAAAAATGTCAAATCTAATACGTCTTTACGTTTTTGTGAAGTGACGAAAGAGACAGAATTGTTCAGATATTTCCAATTTAAAGTTGGAATAAATTTATGTTGTATACCTTCAATTATTTTAATATATATTTGGTAAATAGGGGACCAGCATACGGCAGCAACTTCTAATTCTGTACCCCAGGATAAAACAGTATTAAGTCCATATTTTCGGAAAATTAGTTCCTCCACGAACAAACATAACCTTAACTGCTCTTTCGATTGAAATACCGGATTAAGTCCTGTTTTATGCAGTCATCTCAATATAAATCAAAACAGTATAGTCATTTAAAAAAAATTGCAATATATGAAGAACCCAATTTTGAATAATATTTTACAAAAGAAATTAGGTTTGAAAGATTATGCATTATTACATTAAAAAAATTATTATAGCTCTTAGTATAAATCCAAGCATTTTATATGCTATCTTTACATTAACATACATTTCTAATTTATTTGTCAACATAGAATGATTTATTTAGTCAAACTCTATACTAAGATCAGTGTACAGGGTGTCTCATTTTCGATGTTTTTTTAGGGTATTTTCGGAAATATTAATAATAGAGCAATAGTTATTTACATTCGAGTGCGTGTAAGTTCTATTTTACAGCGTGACAGGTTTGTTTAAGGCACGAGCCCTTAAGGCAAATGCCTTATTAGCTGGAGCGCTGTAAAATACTTCACGCACGAGAATTGTATCAAACTTTTTGGCCGACGATAATGAAAATCACTTTTATTAATGAGATAGGTTGTACTTCTGAAAAGGGTTAGTTTAAAATACTGGGGTTAAGTCAATTTCCAAATTTGATTTTACTTGCTTTCATTAGAATACTTCTTCTAGTGAAAATTTATTTGTAATAATAGACGTTGTTTATGACTGATAATATATTTATTTGCTCATGTTTTGTTCGTAATAAATAATAGGTAGGTGTCGATATTTGACATTTCAGCAATGTTCGCCTCGCGTATTTGACAGGTATATCGATCGGTGACTATGTCGGTAACGGCGGATTTTTACAATAATGACAGATGTCGCTGCCGTGATGTTGATTTATATAAATTAATTTTAAATATAGGAAATGTTAAAGTAAAAAAATAACTTATGTAGGTAGTACTTTTTTACATGAACTTTATTATAGTAAAGATGATTTCTTTTCTAAATGCCCATAAACGTCCAGTGTATTTTGATTATATTACCGCATAGTGAGACAAGTTACAACACAGTAACCGTAAAAAGTAGGTTATACTTGCTGTGTATATAATTGTAAAGTTCCCATTACACTTCAGGAGGGCAAAAAATCGTTTGCACATTCCAGGGTCAACTTTTTGAGAAAAGTGTAATTGTCATCACAGGAATTTTCGATCTTTTGTTTCTAGGCTAAGGTAAAAACTCGTTTTTCGCTCATCTCGAAAATATCTCATATCTTATTTATTTTGATAGTTAGATAAAAATTGTTTTAATAAATTTTGTACCGTTTTTTAGGTAGAATAAAATGACGTAATCGGATTTTTTGAACTCTTAATAATTTTCGATATAACACAAACTTACGATTTTTTAAATAGCAACCTATGTTGAAAATAATATCATCTATGTGATTTTTAGCATGAATCCAATACCTTTCTTAGCGAGAGGTAAAAACATTGAAAATGAGACATTCTGTACACAGCGTCCACCTGGGTATTACAATCACAATCCGTAGACGGCATAGACTATGAACTGAAAAATATAGTCTGAGATTAGCCTCGACAGATCTTAATGTGAAGCCTAACTAGTAGAATAAAATCCCATATTTATACTATATTAAATTTGGAATCTTTGTGGTAATATAAGATTTGTCTCGCATTCGCGAAAGGATTCCATCGTCCTTGTGGTGCGTGGCGCGCGTGAATGTGCGTGTGCGCGTGCGCGTGAAGCACGCTGCGACTGCTGAAATATTCACGCAGCGCTTACGAATTTATAAGCGCCCCTATGCGCCCGGTATTAAAATTAATTATTTATTATTAAACTTCGTTATTTTTTGTCAGGCAGGTCGGACGCCCTACGTAGCCTGAGCCTATGTACAATGTGGAATTATTTATATTTAAAATGTCTGACGTAATAATGAGATAGAGAATTGCGAACCGCGAATAGAACTTTTTTCCATTTAAATATTAATTGCACAACTACTGCACTGATTTCAGTTTTATTGAATTTACTATAAACATTTCTTAATGTATGTAATATATGACGTCTTCCTGCTCCTGGTAACTAAAAAACAGTATGTATTCGTAGACACAGTGGCGTCCGTCACAGTAGGGAGCAACATTGCATGTTTTTGAGTCGCGTGTCTATTATACCCACACTAGTACACTAACTTATACTTGACAGCGATGAGTGTTTGGTTTCAATCTTACTCACACTTGTATACGACTATGTGCAAGCATACAACAATCAGGCCCGGTAGTTTCATCACTCTCTACTCGAAATTTGGTTAATTTATAATGTTTATATTATCATTAACATACAATAGGTTCAGAAATATTACTAATAAAATAGGTTAAGAAATATTACTAATAAAATCAATAATTTTGATCCTGTTTTCATTAAAATTAAAATTATGGTTTATGTATGGTTCAAAACTAGAATAATAATAACAAAAAAAAATAATGTGACCAGCACATTACCTTCCGTCAATTCTATGTATTTTGTACAAATACCATACCAAAAGTTCCTTTGAAAAGATTCTATATATCCAGTAGTAAAATTGTAACACGGACATACAGGGTGTAACACGTACACCGACCACCGCCATTATTACCTTTATTACCATAGTTACAAAAAAATACTATAGAACAAAGTTGTAGAGGGCCAAAGGGGATATCCTTTCAGAGAAGAAAAATATTTTTTAAATCAGTGGTTCTCAATTTACAACACAAAGTTATATTTTTTCAAATGGGATTCTACACATTTTTTATGCCTATTCAATAAAATATTTTTTTCTGAATTTAACCATGTATTAGTTTTATATCCTTACATAATAAAAATATTGAAAAAAATGCGATTGAAATTTAAATAAATTTTTATTTTTATTTTATTATGTAAGGATATAAAACTAATACATAGTTAAATTCAGAAAAAAATATGCTATCGAATAGGCATAAAAAATATGTAGAATCCCATTTGAAAAAATATAACTTTGTGTTGTAACTTGAGAACCACTGATTTAAAAAAATTTTTTCTTCTCTGAAAGGATGTCCCCTTTGGTCCCCTACAACTTTGTTCTATAGTATTTTTTTGTAACTATAATAATAAAGGTAATAATGGCCGTGGTCGGTGTATGTGTTACAGCCTGTATATGTACCTACTATTGTCTACAAATTCCATACCGATAGTTTCTTGGAAATAAAATTATGACATGAAGATACACCATATAAATTGCAGTTGACACTGAAATATCAATTAGAATTATTTGTATAAATCAGCTATTTCCATGACTATAGCAAAAGCTGGCTGATTTATAAAAGTTATAGGGCAATTCTAAACAAATCTGTAAGTCTCACAAATCTGTTAGTCTTGCAGGTCTGTAAATCTTTAAAAACCTGATAAAAACGTATCAATTTTTGTTGATTAATATAAAATTATACATTAGGGTGACAACTTTCGTTGCGATTTTGTTCATTTATTTACAGATTTGTTCAGAATTGACCCATTAATCTCTTTATAATTTTTTACCTCTATATCTATTGAATATTTAGGAAAATGTATAATCAAACTGTATAGACAATCAAATAGTCTTTCATATTTATAATAACATAAAAGGTCAAAAAATGATATTTAACTGCGTTGTTCAATTATAATTATATAATATGACGGAAAATGTATAATCAAAACAATAAGATATTCTTTCATATTGATAATCACATAAAATGTCAAAAAAATGCTATTTAACTGCGTTTTTTCAAGAAAAGCTGTTAAAAATTTCAAATAAGGGAATTTCCAGTTGACCAATTATAACCAAAATCTAATCAGCTCTTTATATGGATGTAAAGAAGAGGATTACGAAACAAATATAATTTTTAGAATTGTAGTATTGGAGTCATCGTCGAAGAAATTTTTATCACACAAATACACACATACACACACACACATACATACACACACACACACACACACACACAAAGAGAGAGAGAGAGAGAGAGAGAACATACAAACATCATCCTAAAACTAGTAAAATCGTATTTTGGGGACCCTAAAGCGTGCTTATTCATTAAAAACTCAACAACGAATTTTTTACCTTAAAGTGACGGAAGGTAAAAACATACGTATATCGTTTTTCACGTCCAAACGATATAAATGTACGGCATAATTACATAGGTGTAGGGATAATTATATTTGCAACAAATGTTAGTAGATGATTTATTTTGATCTTGCCGATGTACTCGTATCTTTGGTATTCATATAATTGCCGATATTAAATAAACGATGAAAAATTATATATTAAAATATCTGGAATCGAATTCGAGAAAATTACAGTAGTAATAAAGAACGTTTTGAAACGAATTTCACACAAAAATAAATCCCAAGGTCTCTAGATTTTGCAGTGTAATTTTGCCCCATAACTATAATTCATATTTCACTTTTAATACTCGTAAGAAGCAAGAATCCAAACCATAGACACTATGATTAAAATCACTCACAAGTCTCGCTCATCTTATGTTGATATAAGTTGCGCACGCACACCAGTGGCGTCGGCAACGGGGTGGAGGAAAGGGGCAAGTTTATATAATGTTTGATTATTTAATAATTGATAGTTGGAAAACATTTTGATGTAAGGGGACAACAATTGTCGAGCAACGAACATAGCATTTTAATGTTATGTCTTAAATAATGAATTAGTGTTTTAGAACAGTCGTTAATGGTTTTTCCTACCTCTTACCCCGCTAGCTACGGCCATGTCTCGCGGGGATAAATGAAAGTTATGTACAAGGTAACAAAACAGTAATTAAAAAGTATAAAAATATACATACTGTTTTATTTATAACCAAAAATATAACTACGTTTTAACCCTATGACCCGAACAAGTGCCCAGTACAAAATAAATGTATCAATAACTGCAATCTCGGAATATACAGGGTGTATCGTACCTCGTGTAACAAAAAAATAGCACTAAAATTTTGAAACTTGATATGAGGACACTACTTATTGAGATGCATATTTACACTTTCTTTTGTTTCTGTATCTCAACCAGAGGCGTCTCATGAGGAATTCATGAAGGTTTTTTATCGTTATTTTGATCTATTAACATTTTTTCAACTTTACCTATAAAATATTACATACAATACAAAAATACACAAAAAAGTACTCTCGATAAAATTTGATAAATGCAGCAGTTTTTGAGATATTTTAATTTTTAGAAAAAATCAAATATGCAAAAAAATTTAGGTAACAATTAAGAAACAATGAAATTCACACAAATTCATTCTTTGATGTCCGCGTCGATATTCTCTGAACGTACAATAACCATTACCTTTACAATATCTATAAATAAACTCCATCTCTACATATTCACGAACACTAACATTTTATACTTTTTTAATTTACAAAAAAAAATTACTAATATTGAAAATAAGGTAATTAAACAATAGTTATAAACAGATTTTGTGTCATTTTTCTATTTTGTTCTTATTTTCTATGGTAAATTGATTGATTTTTAACTCTTAACTAAATATTTTGGATACCTGACATATTCTAAAAGTTAAAATATTTCAAAAAGTACTGCGGTTATCAAGTTTTATCAAAAGTACATTTTTGTGTATTTTTGAATTGTATGTAATATTTTATATGTAAAAATGAAAAAAAATACTAACAGGTAAAAAAATAAGGATAAAACCTTCCTAGCTTCCCCATATGAGACGCCTCTGGTTCAGATACAGAAACAAAAGAAAGTGTAAATAATCATCTTAATAAGTAGTATCCTCATGTCAAGTTTCAAAATTTTAGTGCAACTATTACCAGAGTTATTAATATAAATATGTCCAGATGAGGTGCACTTTTAAAGGCCTGTAACTATAGCTTTGTTCGATGACATGAACTAGGCCGCCCTAGTGTTAACTTTCTTGCACTAACATGTTTTATGAGAAACGGGCAGCTTCTGGCAGGCTGTTCGATGACAAAAATTTTAAGAACTAGTGCTCACTTTTCTGACCTGACTCGTGAGGTAGTGTAGAAAGTGCAGACTAGGAGTGAGGGTAGCTAAATGTTGTACGGTAGACATTTTAATTCTATCCTATCTACACATCTGTTTATTTAACCTAAAATTTTGTTTTGCTATATAAAGAATTAATTAATATATCTGATGAAGAATCAAGTGATGATTGATCTTCGTCAGAATCGTTTATTAGTTCACTATTCTCTTTAAAACAGACATTTCTGCAGTCACTTTTTTGCAGCTTTATGATATGACTGTGTTTATAAACAACCAAACCTTTTACACCTTTGGCTATGCTTGGCTTGATTACACACAGCTGAGCAAACTTGCCCAAATATACACTAGTGTGTTTTATGAAACCACAAGAATTAGACTGTACTAGTGTACACTACACTGCACTGCACTGCACTATTCTGCTCTACACTTCAAGCACTTCTCATCGAACAGAGCTAATGTAACGAAAAGTTTCCGGGCATATCTTCATATGACATTTTTTGCTCAAAATTAGCTCACGAATAACGCTATTCTTTTTTGTTACACGAGGTCTGATACACCCTGTATGAGAAATAATGAAAATCTAGTTCTTAGTTTCAGTTTATTTATCTGTATTTATAAACTAATATCAAACCGTTGTCTTTATTAACATATAGTTTCATGCAAAACAATGAGAGACAACTAATTCTTATCTTTCACTATAATGTACTCCTTGATACAATCTTTTTTCTGTGCCATCTTTTACGCTGTGCGTCGGGTCGCTCTGACGTCACAATCAGTGGGGGGTGGTCACCTGTGCATCTACACGGCGTCGAACACCAGTGGTGGGAATGGCCAGGGGGCAGGGGTAGACAATTATTTCATTCTGAATGCGATAAAATGCCTCACGCTGTTTGAGTTCCATTATGTGGACGGGAGGGTAACAGGGAAGGATTCAGGAAAGACGAGAAAATAAAAGAATGAGAAGAAATTTGTGCTATTAAAATAAATATATAACATTTACTCTTTTTTGTGTGTATAGCTGTGTTAAAAATAACGTAATAATGTATATTTTTTTCATTTTCATTTATCATATTATGCCTACATTAGATCGTTAGATATCGTGACATGAACATATGTTTATTATCACGTTATGTCCGTATTGAATCATTTATTTCTCTGTTTTTATTTGACTTCAAGTTACGTATTAGATAGAAGCTTTATTTAAAAACATATACATACATTTTTCACAAACGCACATTATGAAAAATCTACCCTTTTCCTGGAACAAATATCATTAAATAACATTAAAATGTAAATAATAGATTCGAACAAAGAATCTATATTATAATTATGTTTAGATATGGTATATATGGTGCAGTAAAGAATCAAAAGAAATCCCAATCTGCAGTTATATTTTTCTCTTTGCCATCCGATGGAAAACTAGAGAAATTTAAAAATGATCATTGAGAAAGCAGGTTTTATTATAGCGTCTTCTATTGAATCAAGTATTCTATGTGAAAAAAAAAAAACAAAAAACTGTCACATCTGAGGGCAGATGTCAATCAATCAAGGTTTGAAAACACTTGCGATGACGACGTGCACAGAAAAAAAAAACTATCTAAATTGTAGTTATCTAATAAATTTCTTATTTTTCAGCCTACTAAAATGTTTTATTAAAATATCAAAAATTTGTAATAACAAATTATTGTAAAATTAAATACTTTATATATGAAGGAAGGCCTTAATGATCCCAGAACAATTATATAAAAAAAAATTTATAGCTGATGATGGGCCACTTGGGCTCGAAACGTCCTAAATAAACGATTTTTTTATAAAAATTGTTCTAGGATCATTATGGCCTTCCTTCATATATGTCGTAATAAGTATTAAACTAAATATAAAGAAATTAACAAAATATATATTTAATTTTTCTATTTAATGTACCTAATTCAAAAGATAAATTACCGAAAATTGTAGGACAAAAATAATACAGCCAAAATATAGTAAAATTATATAAGTAATTAACGTAACCATTTGTATATTTAAATTAACGATTTTTTACAAAATATTTATTATCTATTTCGGATTAATTAAAATGCTAAAGTAAAATTTGTAAATTATAATAAATTATTAGACATAGCGCCTAGTAAAATAATATCTAAATATAATTAGACAAAACTTCAATTCTTTTTTTTCTGTGTGGCGATTTGGAAACCTTTCTTGCTACAACATCACTGTAAGTTGCTGATGTCTCCAACTTCACCATAGATTAGATGCATTCTAAACACTGTGAATGAACGCTACTGCTTTCAATCAGTCCTACTTACGACACTGACAGTAGCTATTAATAAATAAATAAATCATCACGGCATATTACCCATTCCTGGGTGTGCCAGTGTCTACAACACATGTAGACATCGGTAATGATGACGATATATTTTACCGTGTGGGCGCTTACCAGCCGTCACCTCACGGGCACTCATAGCTGGTGTGGAGAGTGCACCACAGGGGTCACTTTTGTGCCATTTAAAATTGGAAATATTTGGCGTGTGTTGGGATCGAACCCGGTTCCCCTGGTTCGCGACCAGACACTCAGGCACGCGGCTACGGGACCCCATTAATTAATTGTTTCTGTTAAGCCACTTAAATTCATCATTACAAACTACAAGCCCAAGTAGGCAACTTTCGAGGGTAAATTTAACAGTAAATTCTGACTCATGGTTTAAGTAGATTGGTACATCCAGCAATGGGGAATAAGCCATGGTTATATATTGATTATTTTTTGGGTTTTACTTGTACTTAAAGTGCAAATCTACTTATATTGACAACTGACACGACCGTTGGTGGCAGGACCGTCGCCGCGTCTATTAAGTACACTCAACCAACTGTCACTGGTATTACTTCTGCAGGCATGTTTTTGTTTGGGTAAAATTATTATAAAAAAATCTATTGTGGCCAGCACAAGACCTTCCGTCAATAAGATGTATTTTAAACAAATCCCATACCAAAAGGACCTTGGAACAGTTTCTATATAGTATCAAGTCAAATAGAACACGAACACATACTATTTTTTACAAATTCCATACCAAAAGTTCATTTGAAAAGGTTCTATAAATCCAATAAAATTATAACATAAACATACACTAAGTAAAATGCACTTGACACTTCCTTCTTTCTGCTTCAGCTTTCCACTATTTTATTAAGGGTCGCTGTTTCCTCTTCTCTTCCACTCATTCTTGTCCAACGCATCTTCTTCACACAGTCCTTTCTTTCTCAAGTCTTCTGCGATACAGTCCTTCCATATTCTCGTTGGCCTTTCACTGAATGTCACTTGCGAGAAACACTATGACATATACCAATGTTTGATCCTATACTTTCCATATTTGGTTTTGTACTTGCAACAGACATCTGTCAATTATAATTTTTTTAATGTATCAGCTGTTTCCATGATAAACAGCAAAGCTGACTAATTTTTGAAAATTAATTTCTTTATAATTATAATTATTGAAACACAACACTTGATTATTCCACAGATTTTATTTATTATGTAACGATCGTTTCGTCCTTTCGAACATCATCAGACATTTGTATAATAATTATATTCTAAATGTTCCATCAAGTACCGACTACAAAAAAACCCTAACAGTTATTCTTTATAATTCTTTAACTCTACATCTATTGAATGTGAAGGAAAATGTATAATCAAACCGTATAGAGAAGAGTATTTTCTTTAATATATATATATATATAATAACAAAATATCAAAAAATAATATTTAACTGCGTTTTTTTAAGAAAAATTGTTAAAAACTTCAAATAAGGGTACTTCCGGTGGATCAATTATAACCAAAATCTAATCAACTCTTCATACACACACACACATACACACACACACATACATACATACATACATACATAACTACATACATACATACATACATACATACATACATACAGACATACAGACATACCGACATCATCTTAAAAATAGTAAATTCGTATTGTAGGGACCCTAAAAAGTGAAAATGAGAATAATTACTGCTAAGTTTAAAATTCTACATGTAAATCTGACCTCAAGTTGTTTTGTAGAAGGAACGTTAATAAATTTAACATTACTAAATATGTATCTATTATATGTATATTTTTTAATTAGGCGAGAACTTGTATGATTTGTAGGAGAAGAAAGATCTTTCATATATTTGCGGTATTCACAGACTGATGCACTAAAATCGGTATCAGATGTAATTATGTGATGTAGTTTTTGCGCCCGTCAAGGATGAATCTTGTACTGATTTTACCAGCGAAAACTACAATATTGTCACCAAAGTTAGGATAATTGTGAAAGCCTATCCTCTTCACGACGTACGTCCGTACAACAAACAATAAGTTTTGCTAGTTACAAATTGTGCCGCCAAAAGTCATGGCGCTTGGTGTCAGTTGTAGATTTGCCTCTTAAATTTTATAAAATAATGAACTTGAGCGATAATCGACTGAGGAATGGATGAGGGTTCCCGAAGGAAAAATAATCGAACAAGCAGTCTGCAGTGAATTTATTTATTTCAAGCCGATGTTTCGACTAATATATTAGTCTTCTTTAGGGCAAGAAATAGTCTAATAACATGAGTTTTTAGCAACCATCCATGAGGAACAATTAAAATAATCACAGAGTTGATTGTCGTATTTGATAAAAACATAAATAAATAACAGTTAAAAAGATGAAAAGTCAGTAATGTTAAAAAAATAAATAAATAAGGAATATAATATTAAATTTTGTCGTCAGGAGAATTAAAATTAAAAATGTTTAACAAAATTTTTACACGTGTAACTGCACTAAGTACTTATGTATATGTACGTTTTTACCTTCCGTCACCTTTAGGTAAGGAAGGTATTGTCTTTGGTCAAAAAATTCGGTGGTGAGTTTTTAATGAATAAGCACGTTTTAGGGTCCCTACAATACTATTTTTAAGATGATGTTTGTATGTATGTGTGTGCGTGTGTGTGTGTCCGTGTGTGCGTGTGTCCGTGTGTGACAAATTTTTCTCCGACGATAACTCCAATACTACAATTCTAAAAATTATAATTCTTTCGTATTCCTCTTCTGTACATCCATATGAAGAGTTGATTAGATTTTGGTTATAATTGATCCACCGGAAGTACCCTTATTTGAAGTTTTTAACAGTTTTTCTTAAAAAAACGCAGTTAAATATTGTTTTTTGACATTTTGTTTTTATATATATTAAAGAAAATATTCTTCTCTATACATTTTGATTATACATTTTCCTTCATATTCAATAGATGTAGATTTAAAGAATTATAAAGAAATTAATTTTCAAAAATTAGTCAGCTTAGCTATTTATCATGGAAACAGTTGATGCTGATATATTAAAAAAATTCTAATTGACAGATGTCAGTTGCAAGTGCAAAACCAAATATGGGAAGTGTAGGATCACAAAATTAGTATGTCATAGTGCTCCTCGCAAGTGACACGCAGAGAAAGGCCAAAGAGAAGATGGAAGGACTTTTATTGGATTTATGGAATAGAAATAGTATGTGTTTGTGTTTGATTTTACATGATATTATATAGAATCTGTTCCAAGGACCTTTTGGTATAGGATTTGTACAAAATACATCGAATTGACGGAAGGTTTTGTGCTGGCCACAACAGATTTTTTATAAACTAAAACGGTATATTTCGAATAATAGTTTTTATATGATATAAAATTAAACATAGAATTTTGGACTCACTATATAACAGTTTTCTTCTTTTGCGGATAAATTTTCCCTTACGGTTCTGTTTTATCCATGGAGGGGTGTAGAGAAACAAACGTTTGCGACAGGGCGTTTGAAAACAATAACTTGTTATTTACCGATATTCTAATGGCGAACAGGACGGGACGAGCGTTTGTGCGTATGTTTGATTAGCCTACATATAAACGAAGTATGTACTAATGTTTGTTGACATTTCAATGTTTCGTTTTTCTGCGTTTTTGTTTTATGTTACGTATTTTGTATTTTTTTATTTGGTTCGTGTTTTCAAAAATCTTTTATACAAATTGAAGGGGATAATACATTTTTTAAATTTTATTTCGCGTTGTTTAAAACATTTTTAGTGAGAAGAGATCGGACGTTATTAAGGATCAAATATCACAATGTTTTTGTATATTTTTGTTACTTTATATTTATTATTTTCGGAATACAGAACCGACGAAATGAATAAACTTGCTCATTTTTATAAATCAATATTACTTAAATTATTTCCCTCATATAATTTTTAAAGAAAATTACATGATAAACGTATGATCATTTATTTGAGCGTATAAACCAGATTTGTAGCTGTCGTGGAGAGTGCACCACAAGAACTACTTTTCCATCAGATGAAAGACAAAAGATTATAAATGGTCTGTAGTAAAATTATACTTATTCCGGTCCATGCAAAGTGTTACTATTGTATGTAGATTCTTCCATTCAGTTATATCTGTTTGTATTTTAAATATTTCATTATGTCGGTGAAATAAAAATATTAAGTATTAATTATCTTCACTTACGGTACTCATGTGTCGGAACGAAAAGTGAGACAACACCATCCCGTCTCTATTTTCCATCTCTGTCGTTTTGGAAGTCGGTAAAGCAGAAAATATAACATCACCATCATATCATATCGCTTCTGAGATCGTTTGCATATCTATTTTACTAATTATTGTTAATTGTTAGTTGCGGCAGATGCTCGATTGTTTCTGTCGTGAAAAATCTGACAGTCGGGGCTGCCAAGTAGGGTATGAAACAAAACGGCAGCGGCCCAGATAGCGATCGTCGGATGTTTTATTATTTTTTGGCCGGGCGGATTGTAATACAATAGTGATGTTTTTTAAATTAGTGTTTTTTGTTTTTGAAAGTTGTTTAGATCGACTGATTAGATTTTTATTGTTACTATAAGAGATGAGTACAACTTGTATAGGAAATGAACACTTTAGATGCTAATAAACAGATACCATAGAATAAATAATTTTATGACTTTACGGAAATCTTTGTTTCGTAATTGTGAGAAATTTAACTGAATTTTTTATTGCTTTCAAAGAAAAGAGACGTTGATTCATACTTTTACTACTATTTTATATTCGCATTTCGCGGAAATTATTTTTAAAAAATAACTCTAAACATTAGAGAATTAAATTTAAAAAATATATATTTGACAAATTTGAGATAGTCCAATTTTATACCCAAAATCCGAAAATAAATAAGGTGTTAACAATTAATGGAAAGAAAGAAATGAAAATTTTATTCTTTAATTCCGTGATAATTTTTAAATTTGTCAGTCGCACAAATACGTACGCCTGTATGAAGCTTTATTCATAAAGCAATCTTTTTATCTAATTTGTATGGTTTTTATTTTATGTCACTGGCCTGTCACAATTAAAAATAAAAGGCGACTTTTGGGTTTAGACATGATGACACATTTAATTATTTACATTCCACCCCTGTATGAACGTCAACAAAGACAAAAGACAAAGATAGCAGATGTACAGAATAATAAAATCCAAGTAACATCACACATGCTTAATATTACAAAGCAAGAGGAAATATACACATGTGTTATATAAAAATATACATGTATGAATAACAGAGGAAATATCATTGTGTTTGGGTTGTACTTAAATATTAAATATGTAAAGGATTAAGACATTTTTAAAAAGGTTTTTTATCATTTTATCTCCGTGTCATACAAGTGTGTGAATTTTTTACTGCAAAGGGACAACTTTGTTTTAAGAATTTATGGGAAAAAATTGTACAACCAAATAATAACTGTTCATTTTTAGTTTAATTTTTGTTCAATTGCTGTAGTACAATAAGTCCTTTCATAATGTATATGTAACAAAAGTTTCGAGAAAAATAATTACGCTCCAAATTTTATTACTATATAAGCAAAACTAAAAAATTATAAAATTAAACAAAAAGAAAATTTTTAATTAAATTTTTTGCATAAACCCAGCATACATTAAAATGCAATAATTTTTTTTAGAAAGGCGTTGCATTTGAAGCCCCCTTATAATATAGAATTATAAACCATAATGTTTTTTGTTTTTTTTTTTCATACAAATTGTATCACAAATATAATATAGTAGGAAAACAAAATAAATAAGTAAAGTATACACAAAGCCTTATCACATATATAAAACAATAATTTGTCCACACAAATTCTTGGGCAAACATGAAAATCTTACATCAACAAAATAAAATAAACATGGACCGAAAAATTAACATACATACATGCAATGCAGACGCCCTAATACCTATTCATATTATTCACATCAAATATAAATACAATTACATAGTACGCACGGCTGTTTGTGTGTTTGCTAGAACACTTAATACAAATATAGATTATGCATACAATATGTTCCAGATTTTCTATAAAAATAATGAAAATATGTAATATGACATTTGTGATCCATTATATGAACAAAATATTCATTTCTTTTTGTCTAATTCTATGTAAAAAAAAATCTGAAATGACCGGCATATTACCGTCAATTATATTTATTTTGCTCAAATCTTTTGCCGAAAGTTCCAGTAAAATTGTAACACGAACACAACTTTTTTCTACAAATTCCATACCAAAAATTCCTTGGAAAAGATTTTATATATCCGATAAAATTATAACACGAACATATACTACGTAAATTGCACTTAGAATATTTGAATATATCACCAGTATCCATGATGATAGCATAGCTGGCTGATTTATGAAAGTTAATCTATTTAAAATTCATTAACTCTATATCTATTGAATATGAAAGAAAATATGTAATCAAAGCGTGTAGACAATAACATAAAAAAAGGTATTTAACTGCAATTTTTCAATAAAAACTGTTAAGAACTTTAAATAAAGGTACTTCCGGTTGTTCAATTATAACCAAAATCTAATCAACTCTTCATATGGATGTAAAGAAGAGAAATGTGAAAGACTTATAATTTTAGAATTGTAGTGTTGAGAGTTATTGTCGGAGAAATTTTTATCACACACGCAGGCATACAATCATCGTAACATTAGTAAAATCGTGTTCTAGAGATCCTAAAAATGTGCTTATTCATTAAAAACTCACCACCGAATTTTTTGACCAATACCTTCCTTACCTAAAGGTAACGGAAGATAAATAGAATAACGCGTATTCATTTTTTTTCATTCGTGCATGGCACTCTTATTGCGGCCATATTTTAATCAAATTAATACGAAACTTCATATGCATTTTTCTCAAAAAAATTGTAATCTAAGTCATAAGTAAATAAAAAAATATATGCACATTTAAAAAAAAACAAAGTTAGTCCCCATCGTTTAAAACCACTGGCTCAACATCGTAACTCTTATAGTTCTTGAGATAGAAATAGTGGATAGAATAAAATAACACCTTTGCATATGTATATGAATGTATTTTTCGTGTGTCTGAGTATCTAGTCAGGAATTTGGAGATCAGTGGTGGTAGCACGCACTTTAGAATTCTAACAAAAAAGGCATTTGTTTTCGCTTTTCGCCACGAAGCGAAAATTTGGTAGCATGCGTGTCTCAAAATATTCGCCTGCAAGCGTACGACTTGAGACGAAAGTGTCAAAGTAACGTCATTATTTTGCCACAGTTCTATTCAAGGCCAATTTATTATATATTTTATACATTTCTAAAGTGCGTGCTACCAAGATTCGTAAAAGTAAAATCGCATTCGCCTGCTTTCTATGATAGAATCCTATAGTGCGTGCTACCACTACAGGTTCGTATCCCACCGACGCCAATCTTATTTCGAAATTTAAATGGCATACAAGTAACTTCAATTGTGTCCTCTCCACGCCAGCTACGAGTGCATATGTCATCATCATTACCGATATTTGTGTACAATGCAGATTGGCATAGCCAGTAATATGCCGTAATGATATATATTATTTATTTACATGAAATATAAGGAACAAATATGGCGCTGTACTTATTTATTAGCATAAGTTGTGTATTGTTAATAAATAATATTGTCTTGTTCTCTGGCACCCTGTATGTTTGAGTATGTATGTGTGTATGTACGTACGTATGAGGATCAATAGCGAATCATAAATCAAAGAAGGCTGTCATATCCGCGGCACGAAATACACTCATAATTCAAAAACATAGGCCCACATTATTCTAATTACACACCCCCGCCACAATGAATATATATGATTTTAATAATGTAACAAGTATACCACACCGTGTACCATACCAGAGAACATGGAACATGTTCGATACAATGTATTAGTATCATCCCCGATGAATATACATAGGCCATGGAAAAGATATTTGCATTTAGAAACACAATGTAGAAATTCTTTCACTTCCTTAATCACTGTTGACCTTTATACCTTAATATTGGCGAGAAGTACAATCATTACGACGTCACTAATAAATTTGTCGATGTTTTAAACATAATTATATCAATTTTTATAAAAATATTTTCATGTACAGGATGATAAAAAATAAGTGTCACAAATTATGTGGACATATAGTACTGACCAAAATGAGTAAAAAAAGTTTAATCAACAATGGTTCGATTTTCAACTGTTTTTGAGAAAGAGGCCATTTTGTATTAGAATCGAAGGAAAGCTGACTAAGATAGTGGTCGAACAAAATGTTGTCTATGCCAGTAAATAGAGTATAAAAAACAATAAGATTTTATATGAAACATTTTTTTTTCTTTTTCTAATAGTTAGGATAGGAAGTTATTTGAAAACTAAATATTGGTCAAGGTCGAAACAACTTTTGTCTTAGTACAATTATTCGATTTTTTTTTTGAAAAACAAAAACACATCTAAAATGATCTTTGAAAAGTAAACAAAATGTCTCATTTAATCAAAGTCGTAACTCTTACAATTTTCGAGATAATAGAGGTAAACACCGAAAAAACTCATTTTTTAGACGACCATTGTGATAATTATGACATATCAACGTAGTATCCTAACACTGAAAGTTAAACTTATGACATTAGTGTTACGATATATTTCATATCGTAATAGTTGACACGGTTGCTAGGTTACTATGTCATTATTTTCTGGCTAAATGTATACATTATTCATTTGTCAGCTGTCCGTACGTTTGAACCTAAATTTCAGTTTTGCAAAAAAAGTAAAATCTATTTAAGCTCGTCTAAAAAATAATGTTCATAACTTGTATGAAATACAAATATCTTAGCTCATGTGTATTGACTTGCACTCCGCTATGCGTCGTGCGTCAATTTACACTCGCATGATATTTGGTATTTTTCATAACTTGTTACGAAAATAACTATGTACAGTACCGGAGATAAATAGAGCGACTTTGTAGGAACCAATATAAAATACTCCCCCATTTTTAATATTGCATATATTTTCAATTTTTTATATAATGTAACGGTTATATATTCATAAAACCTTATGGAAATATAGATGAGTAATTCAAAAGAATTTCACAAGTACCTACTTATGTATTTGAATTTTTTAATATAGATGTAAGTTGCGATAAAAATAGAGCGACTTTATAGAAGTCTTATATTTTCTTTAAAAAAATGAAACATAATAAGAAATAGTATATATTTAATCCTATATTCATTATTTATAACAGCTCTATTTCCTCGTAGCATTGAATTAAGTAAATTCTCGATGATTTTGTGGTTTATAGATTTCCATATATAGCCGTTATAATTTTAAATAATTGCTTGGAATTATTATTAGTCCTACACAGAAAAAAAAAACTATCTAAATTGTAGTTAAATTAACTAAATAAATTCGTTATTTTTAAGCCTACTAATATGTTTCATTAAAATATCTAAGTTGATTTAGTTAAATTTTCTAAATTTGTAAAAACAAATTATAGTAAAATTAAATATAAAATTAGATGAAATTACTACATTTATATCGTAATAAGTATTGAACTAAATATTAAATATTAAAGAAATTGCCTAAATATGTATTTAAATTTTCTATTTAGTTTACCACATTAGATAATTGAACGAAAATAGTAAGACAAAAATAATGAAGCCAAAATATAGTAAAATTAAATAAAATAAGTAATTAAGGAAGATTTGTAAATTATACTATATTATTAAACATATTGCCTAATAAAATAATATCTAAATAACATTAGACAAAATTTCATTTCTTTTTTGTGTAGCAATACTATTTGTCAATGGTTAGATTTTCACTTTTATTAAAGATCCGGAAACTATTTGCGAGTTATAGATACATTTTCAAATAGGCTCATTACTTTTTTTTTCATTTACCACTCTTACACGGTCAAAATAGGGTAACACGGTTTCATAATATGAATTCGCTATGAAATTCTCTTATTATTTACAATTTTAGCGAATGAGTAGTTCACGAATAAAATACACTGCAATTAAAAAAAAATATATTGAACATCTTCAAATCTGCGAACCACTCATTAGAAACAATCTGCACGATACATGATATAAAAGAAAAAATTCATGTCGAATTCAAACCGCGTTATGTATTATGTTTTTAACGACGTCGGAGTAACGCATGAAAAATGTGTCGATATGAAAATTTTCTAAATTGATATACTTATGTAAATTTCCCTGTAGAATGAAATGGCGCAGTCGACAGCTTTGTATCTCCACCTATTTTTGGGTCATAACCCAGAAAAGGGAAAAATTATAATTGTAAATATCTCGAAATCAAAAAAAGATATCGACTTATAATGTCGAGATGTATTTAATGGGTCTATTCTGAACAAATCTGTAAGTCTTACAGATCTGTAAATCTGTAAATAAATGAACAAAATCGCAACGAAAGTTGCCACCCTAACGTATAATTTTATATTAATAAACAAAAATAGATGCGTTTTTGTTAGGTTTTTACAGATTTACAGATCTGTAAGAGTTAGAGATTTGAACATTATGAAAATATTGTAGAAAATGGATGTATTTGAGAAGAAAGAGATTAGGAAGTACATGGTATGGTATGGAAAAAAACTATTTATGACAATTTTTCTAGGGTCCGTACTAAGTGAAAGTCTTCACGGTCGAGTTCCCATTATCGGAAGTAGTACTTAGTAACGCCTTTTGAATTTGAAAGCCAACAAATTGTCACCTACCGGAAACCAGTGTTGTATTTCCTATATACGGATCGTTTTGTAGTCCGGTTTTTATTATTATATCAAATTTGTAACAGATCTAATTGTTGAGAATGACAGTAAAAATAATTATAAGGATGATATAGCTATTATTTGTGCATGAATACTGGAGTTGCATTGTATGCCTCTGCTCACAATGATATTGTGGGACATTTGCGGTTAATGTTTTAATTAAATGTATAATTTTAATTTCCTGTGTGTTTATTTTATTTCGGAGTGAATTTAATGAAATTATTTGCTGGCACTAACAGAGAGATTTTCAGATGAATTTAATATGAACAAACTACATCGTTTAATAATTCGTCAGCAAGCTTTATAAACGATATTAATTTTATATTTTTTCTTGTCTCTAGAAAATGAAAAAAAAAAAATAATAATAATAATATAAGACCATATACAAAACCATATGGTGTAAGACCCTACAATCCCACAAATAACTTTCATCCAAGAGTAATATCTAAAGTTTAATACAAAAATGACCAATGTCAATTTTTAACCAAAATAAGATTGTGTTAGTCGATTAAAAAAGCGTAATATTTTGTATACCAAAACAATTAAAGTTTAACTATAAAAGAATTGACATTCATTGTACCAATGTCATGTCATCAAATAACGAAACACGAAGAAATATTTTGTGAAAAATTTATGGACTTCACCTGGATTTGAATTGATAAATACTGTATAAAAAATTTGTTGTGGCCAGCACAATACCTCTCGCCATTTCCATATTAGGCCATATAAGTATTGTATTGCACTTCGCTTTCGAACCGTCGTTTTATAACAAAATATTAAAGA
This sequence comes from Ophonus ardosiacus, assembly GCA_943142095.1. Lineage (NCBI taxonomy): Eukaryota > Metazoa > Arthropoda > Insecta > Coleoptera > Carabidae > Ophonus > Ophonus ardosiacus. The sequence continues at coordinate 42,610,548 of OW964827.1, forward strand.
ACTTTGTTTTTTATTGTATTTAACATGTCTTCTGCACACATATAATTCTAATTATATCTATTTTTCATTGTATGAGGAAGTTTCTAAATGTCAGAGATTCTTCCAATTCATTAACCAGATTGGCGATATTTCTGATGGAAATATGCATTTTACCACAATTTCACCCATAATTTCAAATATTTAATTAATAAAACAATAAGAAAGATTAAATATACTTCCCAGAAAAAGCTATCAGAATGTCACTAAAACTGATGATCTTTGACACTGACATGTGTCATTTACAAACTATGTTATAAACATTGCAACTTGTCAACTGGTTTCCTTAGTGTCTTAGCCTCTGCGATTAGATTACTCTATATATTATAGTGTCTTTATCTCTAAATCTATACAAGGTATAATAATTTTTTTTAAGTGTATTAGATGGAGAATTTTATGTTCTTCAATATTTAATAAAAAGAATTTTTCTAAGAAACTACTACTTCCGGTTGTTCAATTGTTACCAATACCTTTTCAGCTCTTCCCAGGAATGCCAGATTGAGGAAACTGCAGTTAAATATTTTTTAAGCCTTATAGTTTTTGAGGAATCGTGTCTACAACATCGAAACATACACACATACACACATGCACACACACACACACACACACAGACATTTTAAAAAGGTTATAATCGGATTCTAGGGACCTTAAATCGTGCTTATTCAATAAAATCTGGATATGCGAATTTTAGCATGAATCCAATACCTCTCTTAGCGAGAGGTAAAAAGTGAAGTCAATAAATTTTTCACAAGATATTTCTTCGTATTTAAATAATTGAATCGTTCACGATTCATTTTATTTCTTATTATGTACATTGTTTTTACCCTGTGAATGACTTGCTGTTGAGTAATAAAGTATTATTATTATTAATAAAAATTGTATTGCAATAATAACCAATGTAGATATTTCAGTAGAAGTGCTACTCGTATATAGATAGTTAACGGCCGAAATCACCATTTCTTAATTGAATCAATCTAATTCACCATTAAAAATCTTGCAAATTTAGTAATCAAAATAAAATTATATTAATTGTAAAAAAAACCTAAACAAAACTGTGAAGCTGTTGATCATGATTACTTGACGCAGAAATTAAGTTGGTGAATTAGAACAAAAATTAAACAACATATCGATTTGATTCCTTAATCACTTCAACAATTTACTTATGGTGAATTCGGATTTAAATAACACAATTATTTGTAATGAACATTAATGTCAACTTTTCCAGAAAAGTATTGTCGATAATATTAACACTGAAGATTCTTGTTGATCTTAAATCAACTATTAACAACCCGAAAGTACGATATGCTGACAATGCTTGTCCAGAAGTAAATCATCTATTAAGAGTACTTAATCAATGAAAATTAAAAATATTATATAGAAGTTTTAAATTAATAATTGTGTTGTGTAATATAGAGAATAATACGTACTGCGAATTTTTTCTCTATCATTAGTGAAATTTAATGATGGAAGGAAAAACCAATTTCATAAACAGGATTCAATGAATAACCACAAATAATTAATATCTATAATAATCATTCGCGAGCAAAAACATTGAAAGAAATAAAATTCTTAAGAAATATACGTTTTTAGCGCAATTAAATTTCTTATTCATAAGCCTCAGTCAGATATCTATCATTGCTCATATCCGACGATTAATTAACTTCCCTTACTTTGCAATCACTTTTAATTAATTAAATTGCTCTTAATTATAACAATAAATAACAAACAATTGCTAATAAATAAAAACAATCCTAAAGAATAACACAATTGTCTTTGAGAATAAGTAGAAATGCTGCTAACGTTCTCTATTGTTAAAAAGACGTGCAGAATTCACGATTATTACTATGTGGAAGTGTTAATTTTTGATAGTGTCTTTGACGTATAAAATGGATATATCATTTCTTTCATTAATGCGGCTACCCGTGAAAAAATTCCTGCATATGTTATGAGAAGAAATTTTTACTTCGTTTTAGATCATACATTAAATTATGAACTCAAAATGATAGACAGAATTTTCTTATTTTATTCCGAATAGAATTAATAATGAGTTCGTTTCACATTTTTATAAAGCAATTTAAATGAAAGTTTATGCAATATTTTGTCATAATAATAGAAAAAAACTGATGTGGCGAACACATCAATTCTATGTATTTTGTAAAAATCCCATACCAAAAGTTCCTTGGAAAAGATTCTACATATCCAGTAAAATTGTAACATGAACATATACTATTTGCTACAAATTTCATGCCGAAAGTTCCTTGGTAAAGATTGTATAAATCCAACAAAATTATAACACGAACATACACTATGTAAATTGCACTTGACATTGACATCTATACAGGGTGTCTCACAACTCGCGCTCCAGAGCGAATGAGGAAACACGAGACTGCACTCGGATGTGTAATTCTGAAGAAAAAAAAATCTAGCTTAAACTTAAAAGATATTAGAGAAAAGACGTCTTAAAATTGACCAATCAAAGAGCTACACCTTTAACATGTGTTTGCCGTAATTTTACGTTACTATGGTTTTATACAAATCAAATCTTCTTTAAAATGTGTGGGCGACTGTAGTTTTCGAAAAATGTCAGTGTCAAATTAAATTTGACAAGGTGAATAAAAAAAGGCAAATTCTTACCATGTATTCAGCCGCTAATTACTTAGAAATGATTATAATTTTCGGAGAATGTAGACGTAACGCCAGAAAGGCCGCACGAGTCTATTCGGAACGTTTTCCGGATAGAAAACTTGTGATGATCTCGGATGACACCTTCGCTAACCTAAATTTGTTGACAGTGAAAAGTCAAATCTAAAGTGTTAAAATTACAGTAAGTCAAACAAAATTTGTAACTCACTAGTAGTATTTTTAAACCTAGCAACCAGTTTTATTTTGTAATAATATCCTCACACCTCAAGATATCCTTCCGGGATTGGTGAATTAAAAAGTCTTGTAGCTCCGTTATGCAAGCAGCCGCAAATTATTTTCTTCTATTTTTTGGCAACCTATTGTCCTCGGCAAGTGTCAGTTTCGTCTGGGGCGCGAGTTGTGAGACACCCTGTATATTAGAATTATTTGAATATGAAGGAAAATGTATAATCAAACCGTATACACAATAAGATATTCTTTCATATTGATAATCATATTATAAGTCAAAAAAATTATATTTAACTGCGTTTTTTCAAGAAAAACTCTTAAGGACTTCAAATAAGAGAACTTCCGGTTGACCAACTATAACCAAAATATAACCAGCTCTTCATATGGATGTAAAGAAGAGGAATACGAAAGAATTATAATTTTTAGCATTGTAGTATTGGAGTTATCGTCAGAGACACACATACATACATACATTGTAAAACTAATAAAATCATATTAATCATATTCTAGGGACCCTAAAACGTGCTTTTTATTAAAAACTCAACACCGAATATTTTGACCACAGACAACAACTCCCTTACCTAAAGGTGGCGGAAGGTAAAAATAATAATAATTTATTTTCGTAAATTTTTAAACAAAAAGATAGGCGCCAGAAATAGTCACGAAAAACTATTCCCCACTCTTGGGAATAGAAATTACATACAGCATGTCATTTATAGGAAAACAGTTTGTCGTTATTTATATAAACAAACAAAGGCATCAGTTTATCATATATTAAACTGTATGAACTTTGACGTCACATTCTGTTTCAGATCATGTAACTTCTTCAAAATAGTACGCTAATTTCAATAATTAATTGTAAAATATTTAATGAATATATCATGATATTTTCAAATTTGAAGCTATAAATTTTAAAATATAGTAGGTACCGACCATAAGGTGATGTAGTGCTGTAGTGGGCAATGTAGCTAACTCACGACCCAAGAGTTCCGGGTTCGAATCCCGGGTAAGGTATGGTTGTTTGTGTGCGTCTTTATCATTTCATCCTCATCAATGCAACGAATATAAGTACATAGTTACTAAAATTTAAGCAAAAATTACTCATCCCCATCTATCAATTGTAATAAGTTAAGTTTGTAAGACTTTAAATACAATAAAGAATTATTATTATTAAAATATAGTAGGTACTTAGAAGGCATATAAAAATTTTTGTAACAGCTCTATTTTCAGAAATTTTAAATCATTTTCATGGAGCAATAAAGTCGAAATATTTTAATATTTATCAAATCTTTCTTCATAAATTTAGTTTCATCTTTGGCTTCGTATGTCTGAAATTTTATGACACGTACGATTTCTAAAACATTTGACTTATAAAAAAAGTCATTTAACTCTCTTTGAATTTATGTGCTCCAATTAAGAGTAAAGTTATTAAGAAGTAATGTTTAGTGTGTGTTATAGAATATAGGGCGTTTATATCTTCTTGTGAGTTTAGACTCTGTGTGCGTGTGTATGTGTGGATTTAGATAATCGAATTAAAAATCGGTCGGACTGAGCCTGTGGCGCTTTTTCTCGTTTTTCGATAATACGGTTATCGTATTATTTTTAATTAACATCGGCTGAATGGTGTATTTTTTGTTCGATGGACAAGTAATTTTTTACCTTTTCGATAACTGCTATTCGCTTAATTCGAAAGCTTTGTAAGCGTAGCGTACCGTGCCCGTCATAGAGGCACCCTGCCCCTGCCCCTACCCACTTGTACGCCGCTGTTTTCAGTTTTTAATGCGAGCCTTCAGTGACCACCAACAGGGAAGAAAAAGAAAATGTTACTCACATGCCTACCACATAGAAAATTTCAGTGTTATCTTTCTGTAAAACTTGACATTTTATTATTATTAATGTTGATCAGGGATGTGCAGTTACGCGGAAATAAATATTTATTACGTTTAAGTGTAAAAAATACGTAAAAATGTTAAATAAGTAAAAAACGTAGATAATGTATAATTTGAGTCCTTCCTAATAAAACTAGATGATTTGTTTACAAATGTCACATTACAGTAACTTTCTTTAAATCCTATCATAAATATATTCTAAAACGACTGAAACTATGATAAGTTTATAAGAAAGAGACTGAAATTATTGTAAAGTGTTAATACATTCTAAAACTATAGATAAAGTAACATAAAATGCTTAAATGTTGTATAAAATTGATTTTCAATAAGTTTGGAGCTATTGATTTAAATCTATTTCAAATTATTTGAAACTATATGTTATTAATAATAGAAAATGAAATTTTAATTTTGCAAATTTATTTATTCGGCGTTTATTTTTAAATGTCTTCAAATTTTATTTCTTTGCAAAACTGCCTAAAATTTACATAAAACATATAAAACATTTTAAAAATATAATATAATATGCTTCAAATTTACGTATTTAGTCTAATTTTCAAGTAAAATGTGTTTAAAGTTTGACGTTTGAGGTTATATCTCAGGAATATATTTCCCTACTAATCTGATTGTTGATAGTTTGAAGGTAACTAATTGTTTGTCTGAATCAAAGAAACATGTTGATGTCACGTGGAATGCTTGTTCTGGAATATTCATTACTTACAGTATAAAAGAAAATACCTTTATAAAAAAAATATACTCATGGTAATAATATTTTACATTATCTACGTAAAAAATTCTCAAATATTGTCAATGAAAAAAATATTTTTTTACGCGTAAAAATAACGTATAATACGTGACGTATTTTATGTGTCCAGCCCTGATGTTGACTACAAATGTCACTAACTCTATAACCTAAACTCTCTATATTATTAAAAACCTTCAAGATTTTATTGAAATACGAGGTTTGTACAGTATTTGTTAGTTCTAACATAAATGCTGTTTTCATAACTACGGCAATTATTTATTATTTAACTATAAATCAAAGTGTCAAATTTAATTATTCTATACACGCTGTCAAATAAATATGGACTGATGCTCATTCTTTTTCCTTCTTCCCACCCTATCCCTTGCCCTGCGGTGTTGTCGCTTCTTCATAACTTAGCATTTTCAACATGACCAATGGAATTGGCAACAGTGTAGAAATCTCAAGGCGTTAGCAAAATGGGAATCCTGATTGTTGTCTAAAAAAAGCGAGGGAGAATCACCCCTTCAAAAGCCAATTTGGCGTTGTTTAATCACAATCCAAACAGTTTTTTGCCTTTCTTTGTTACAATTTATGAAACGTGGGTTCACCACTTTGATCCCGAGTCGAAATTTCAAAGTATGGAATGGCGATATCCAGGATCTCCGACACCTCGCAAATTTAAGACCCGGTTAGACCATGCTGTTTTATATATTAAGGGACAATAAATACTGCACAACCCTAGTACTTATAATAAATAAAAATGCACAATGTGGCGATAGTTTTAGGACTGATTTTCTGTGGCGTCAACAGCACCATCTACGAATTAGCACCCGAACTACTTGCGACTAACCTTCATCAAAATCCCTCTGAAATTTTATTAATATTGGTGCAGAACATTTCTCATATGAGCATAGTTTGTTTTACCTCTTAGAATTGCCTCGTCATGGATACATCCGTCGAACAGTGGTACGCAATCAAATTTTGTGTTCGTTTGTGCAAAAAACCAACCCAATCGTTTGGTACAGCCCAAGAAGCATTTGTGATGGCTTCATTGACTTGTTCCAACTTTTTTTGTTGGTAAGAGCGATTTCGCGATTAGCGAGATGAAAATAAAGATGACCCAAATGGTAGCTTTCGATTAACATGTTATATGATTTAGATGGCTGCAGAGCAAATGAACATCGACAAAGAAACAGATCGATTGACTATCGTCGAAGATACGTACAAAGCAACAGTCGAATCCATTTCTGTTCTCCAAAAATATCACTGTGTTGCATTAATTTCTTTATGCTTCTGATTTGCTGACTATTTTTCTTCCCCAATCTGAAATTGGAGCTGAAAGGAAACTGTTGCAATACTGTAGCACATATTCAAACCAAAGTGACAAAGGTATTGAACAGCGTTCCAGTTAGAATTAGAAGGATTGCACATTTTGATGAAATAACGGCTTTTATCTTATTTTGTATAAGGTAAGACCTAAAATTTTATAGCAACACAGTGTAATGACACTTCGGTTGCAATTTATTTTCGAGCGCATGACTTTTACCATAGTGTATTCCCTCAGGTTTTGTAATCCCAAAAGATGGGTGTAAACTATATTTATTTGCGAACGTCATTATTTCACAAAGGAAAGTAAGAAATGTAACAGTATACAAAAGTGTGACAACAAGGTTAAAATGTACAAACCAAGACGAGAATCCAAACCAATTGAGAATCTTAACAAACAGCAATCAACGATAGATTAACACTATTTTATATAAATATAGAGTATGTTTGGGTTTGTGGCATTTTGGCCACTGTTTAGTTACCGCTGGTGTATCTCTTGGCAGTTATCTGTGTGCGTATGTGTGAACCGTTCACTGCTGATGGTTCGGGATATGAAAATATTGTCTACCAAAAAATATACAATTTCGTTTAATCATTGACTGAAAAAAGATAGGTTATGCACGCATTGGAATTCGATTATATTCGTTCAAGGGATTTAACTGTTTATCTTGTTGAGCCCTTCACGTTCACACACGCGCATCTCACTTTGATGTCTCTCTAACCGGCCCGGCTCCGCTATCAGATATTCCTGAAGTAAATTCTGTTGACATTTTTTTATAATTGTCAATTTTTAAACATCCACGCGGCCTGTGAGCGCCCGTGTTTGTTTTGTAGCCGTGTAAAGGGTTCATATTTTAAGAGGGATATGATTATTCTCTGCAATTTTCAGTAATTGCCTGAATTTTTTCCACTGCCTGAATGAGGAATTATTATTTAAAATATTTTCTACTCTATGCATACTTGATAGCGGCAGAGTGTACCGTATGGTAATCGAGCAAAAAATATTTTTATTACCCTCAGTGACTGCCAAACGAAACACAACCCCACAAGAGCTAAAATGGAATTGTTATACTCGGTAACTTTTTACTAAATTGACGAGGAATTCCATAAGTTTCAGGCACAATTTTTATTTAGGTATTTATAAATAAATAAATAAATGAATTTATCATCACGGCATATTAACCATTGTTGGATGTGTTAATTTGATTTATAAGCGGCTCCTCATGGGCACTCATTGCTGGTGAGGACAGTGCACCACAGAGGTCACTTTTGGGCCGGTTGGGCTCGAACTCGAGTACCCAGATTTGTGACCACGGGACCCCTATTTATGTATTAATGATTCAAAATAATAGATAAGTCAAGCTGAGTTGGGTGCAGTCATTATTAGGATGGGTGACTGTTAAATAAATATACTGTCGTGTCTTGATTTTATATTTTTTTGAGGTACACTCGCCATGAAAGCTTTGAGAGCCCATGATATAAGCCAGAAACGCACCCTAAATAGTACAGGTACAAAAAAATCTAATGTGGTCAACACAATACCACTCGCAATTTAATTCTTATTAATTTAAATACATAGCTACGTATTCACTAATGGTGCAAACTATATTATGTTCCTTTGTATATAACTATTGCTTTATTTATATTTTCTTTTCATAATGCACCATTATTACCTAATTTGAAGTGATTAGTTTTTTAACAGTGACATTAACCTGTCAGTTACATACAATTGAAATATGAAGCGTTTAACAAAGGAGTTGTGTTTATCAAAGGTTCCTGGGATTTACAAAAAAAAAAATATCTTTTAAATTTACCTTTAAAATTTATAGAAAAAATATTAATGCAGGCCTGAAGAAAATTCAATAATCTTTAATTTTTATAATGACACAAATTACGAAAAAATGGAATTTATATGGCATTTTTTGAAGAAAACCCTTTACGAGCTTCAAGTAAAGTGCCATTTCCGGTTATCCAATTTACACTGAAATATAATGGTTCTTTTCATATTAGAATGGGGTCGAAATACAAAGTTTCAGAATTTTCTGAATTTGAGTTAGAGCGTTAACAAAATCCCTACACACACATACAAACATCATCGTGAAAATGTTAAAATTTGATTCTAGGGACCTTAAAATATGGTCATTTACTAAAATCTCGATATGTAATTTTACCATGATCCCTATACCTCCCTTACCAAGGGTAGCGGGAGGTAAAAAAGTTAAAAATATGGAAATTAAATAATAATAAATTTTCATTTATATATTCAGAACTTTTTTTAAAAAATGAGACGGATATTCATTGCAAAAGTTACTACGTATATTACCTATTATTAAATGTACTTGCATAAAAATGTAAAATATTGTTATTGTACATTATGCAAATATGTGTCACTATCAATTGATCTACATATATGCGTTTAAAAAAATATAATTGAAATTCTCAAGGAAGCGTATGCAGTGTAAATAACATAATAAATGACCTCTTGACTCTGGCTGATTACAATAAATACAGACACACGTGTTATACTTGAGTATTCAAAATAAAAGAGACGCTCAGAATACATATTAATACAGAATGACTAAGTTATTATTAGTAAAAAATATGCCAGCCTAACACAGCATTTACATACAGGGCCCAAATACTATTCGCTGGATGCCAGAATTATACTTTCATAAGTTACAAATACCGTGAATTTACAAGAAACAAGATTCATATCGGTTTATTCTATTAATATCATACAAATATTAAAAACGGTATGCTACGACTAGCGAATGAAAGATGTTTAAATTTTTTATAAATGTGGTTTCTTTTCATAACTTTGTTCTATGAAATGGAGAATTTTTGCAAGTACCCATTTTAAATATTGGGCTATTTTAAATATATTTCGTTTATTTTGATTAAAACCAAATAGGATAATTTTTAATCTCATCTAACAGTACTTCGGACTCGAGGGTTACTTGCAAGTGAGACGAACGAATCATAATTCACGGTATTAAATATTTTAAATACATCCCTGAATCTTGTTGCTAAGATTATTTGAAATGCCTGCTATTGGAACCCGCATCAGCGGAATTTTTGGAAACTTAAATAAATGGCAGCCAGTAGGACATGTCTAGAGATGCATTCGGGTCGGGACGAGCGCCGGGCTTTGAGGTTTGGATCGACTCGGCCCGAAAATAAAAATTACGGGCCCGACTCGAAGATCGACTCGATAAAGAAATTAGCTAGCCCGGCTCGAAAATTGGGTGCATCCGGCATTCCTAATGTTGATTTTTATGTTAAAGCGAAATGTTTAACTTTTTTCGTGTCAAACTTATAAAAACTTCTACATTCTTATAACTTTCAACATTAGTTAACATAAGTAGTTAAAAAAGAGACCCTTCTAGTGTAAGTTTGTTATAAAAATTACAGACCTACATGTATCTAACACTTTGTTTACCAAAGCCGTTCGAAAATTTAAACAACTTTTTCACAAATCTTATATAAAAAAATATAATTTACATACGGATTTTTATCTAACTTTGTTTCTGCTCAAAAATAGGACAAGATATCATTACGGTAGGAACAAAAATCACTTTTATTTAAGTATACGAGTAATAAAAATAATAATAGCAACATCACAATATAATTATTATGCTTTAATGAATAACCTTGAATTCTTGAAGTAAAATAATACATTTTTATTTATTAATATGTGAAGTTTGTTGTTATTAAATCATTTTGATCATTTTTAACTTAATCCATTTTCATTAAAATATTAAGAAACTGTGTATTTGATTGAACTAAAAGATTTTTCGGGCCGGCCTGAAAAGCTCGAATATTCGGGCCGGGCCATAATCAAAAGTCCGACTCGCCTCGATTTTTGAAAATGGTTAGCCTGATTCGGCCCGATAAAAAATATCTTCGGCCCGACTCGATGATCAACCCGAAATCGAGGCGGGCTTCGGGCCGGGCCGGGCCAAAGCTCGTAATCGAGTGCATCTCTAGACATGTCAAATATGAAAATGTCAAAAATCTTCCTTTCGTTTAACATAGAAAGGGATCCCAGGCTTAAATTTTATAATTTCATTTGAAAATGTGTAAAATTTAAGCGAATTAAATAAAATGAACATAATATACATCAAAGAGTTCTGTGTTAAAAGGTGGAAAAGAATCGACTGAACGTATGGAAAAGAAATTTAAATATACCGAAAACTTTAATCTGATAAGTTTGTAATTGAAATTTTGGGAATGTCTTGAAATGTGTTTCAAATAAAATATGTAGGCCTTGATATTCCTAGTTCATTTATTAAAGTTGTTATATAAAGTCGGACGTTTCGTGCATTACATGTGCACATCCTCAGCAAAAGTTAACGTGTATATATACAGTGTTAAAAAAAACCCCAATTCGGTGTAGGCTATGAACAAAAAAACGTATGTCAATTTGAAAGTATTCAATTAAATGTCATTTTGACACGAGATATTGTCAAAAATATTATCTAAAAAAATCAAAGCTTTTCTTCTTGAATCCTTATTTTGGAAATAGAAATAAATTAGAAAATAGCGAATGGCAATATTCTGCATCCTTCTTTATTATTTTTTCTCCTTAAAATTACATTTCACGATTAATTTTGACAACTTGAGTTTTGAATTGAATAATGATCAGACATACGTTTCTCTGTTCATAGCCTACTTCGAATTGGGTTTTTTTTTTAACACGCTGTATACTAATATACCATAGTGGTCATTGTTACAATAGCAGTGAATAGTCCATTTGCCAAATTTTATTGACAAACTACAGCAGAAGACAAATTAAAGAAAACACATGTTCATGCCATGATGACAGACTGAATCTGATAAATAAATATGTCTTTTCTTTGCATTTCACAAAAAGGAATTATAATAAAATTTTGCATGTATATTATGTAAATTACGAATTGTTGACCTTCAACTACATACATAAAATCACGCGTTTTCCACTTAGTGGGTTAGCAAAAACCCGAAAATAATAAGAAAAGGGATGAAAGTAAGAGCTCCACTGAATCACTTAACTCTTTAAAAACATTCTTCTTTCGCCTTGCCCAAAATCATCATAACATTCATACAAAGAACATATTATTGTGACCGATTTTCGGTAGCGAATAACCGCATCCGGACCACAATAATAGTTACGCAACAATCATCCTTCGCAACACATTCCTATCCATGCACACTTCTTTCACCTCAGCCACATTCATAAACGTATTCATACATAATAACATATTAAAGTGACCGATTTTTGGTAGCGAATAACCGCATCCGGACCACAATAATAGTTACACAAAAATCATCTTTCGCTACACATTCCTGTACAAACATACTTCATTCTTCTCGTCCACATAAAAGTTCAGCTGTCTCTCCATTCTCACAAAACATTCCTACTAACCATACATCTTCACACCACAATAATTACGAAACAATCATCCTGCGCCACACATTCCTATCCTGGCAAACTTCTTTCGCCTCAGCCACATTCATAATCGTATTCATACATGCTCTTCTTCTCTTTCCACTCGGAAACTTACGCTCCTTCAAAACACTACCAATCACATCCATCCACTTACACACTGGACGGCCACGCAATCGAACACCCTCAACTTTACCTTTCTTGATAAAGGTTTCTGCTAAGCAAACTTGAAAATCGTAGTGAACTGCAACAATATTTTGGATCAGGAAACCTTCATTCAGAATGTAAACAAATTGACATGTTCTAGTAGCCGCCATGACAGCGCTAACAATGGATTCTGCGAGTCCCAACAGTATTCCAGTGGTATTGAGTAGTCTTCTCTAACGGAATACACAAAGGTCAGTTTCCTTTCAAATTCAAATCTATGGAAGAAACTAGACATCTATAAAATAATTTAAACGTCAACTTAGAATAGGTATATTTCATTTCCAAAAGTAAATTTTTGGTAATACTGCGAAAATTTGATAGGCCCTAAAAATATGTACAGAGTTTTCAAAAAATGGTGCTTGGATTTTAATAAAAAATATTACAATTAAATCATTATGGTCATAGTGATTTTTTTATATTTTCTTTAATATTCCCCCTTATTGTATCTATAAATTTCGCTGTGATATTGATGCAATATCCATACATATATTACCACATACTACCTCTTTCTCTCTCTAGCACACAGGGTAGGCGGTATGTCAAACGTAATAGTAATATGATTATATGCAATTCAGCTTACATATTATATTATAGTTGCATGGTTAGGTTGTACGTTGTACAGAGCCCTTGTGAACGCGTGGGCGGTTGGGGGGTGGGTAAGAGAGAGAGGGGTAGGTTTGTGAGAGAGGCATAGAATAGAGAGGAGAAACCGCAGGATGCATATAAAGGAGAGGCTGAACTTTCACAATTATAAATAACAATATACTTTTTTTTCACTTTTATAAGATAATAATTATATAAATGAATGAATCATCAATTTTTTGAACATATTCTCCTCATTCCTAGGAAAGTTAAGTTAGGTAGGCCTCTGGCTCTTACTTTAGACTTAAAAAATAAATATGTATATTTTTTAAACGACTGTATATACTTTATGATTATATATTTAAATAAAAAGGAAATTCAGTCATATAATGTAAATGTTTTATTTTCTTTGTCTACGTTTCGGAAATTATTTTTCCTTCATCAGGACACTACAATAAATATATAAAATACAATAATCAAATACATAAAGGGTAACTATAATACTTACAAAAAATTATAACAGGAAACGGAAAAATAAGGTCATATAGGAAAGGGAAATGTTTTTTAAAATGTTTGTAAATGTCATTAAAATATGTAACGATGGCAACAACAAAAAATGTATTAAAAATATATATATGAAAAATAGTAGCTAAATGGGCTTTGATTTTATTTATTTAATTTACATATTCTGTTATAAATACTACTAAAATTTTGAATGTCCGTTCTGAAATTAACATTATTACTATTATTTTGAATATGTACCATTTCCAAAAAAAGTCTTTTAGATAAATTGCTTTCCCTGTCCAAAATTTTGACCCTATCAAAATCAAATGTATGATCAAACTCTATGCAATGCTGGGCCAAAGCACAATTTCCATTTGTCAAGTGTTTGTTAATACTTCTTTTATGCTCTGATATTCTTGTTTTAAGAAATCTTTTCGTTTGCCCAATATATGCTTTGCCACAGCAGTTACATAGAATTTGATAAACTACATCCTTATTTTCAGAAATATCGTATTTATCTTTTAATTTGCTATAAAGTTGTCTGATCGTTTTAACAGGTTTTATTGTAATTTTAACTGCTAATTTTCTTTCCAATATTTTTTTAAAATTTTGCGTCAAACCAATGACATTTGGAATTGCAAAATATCTTCTGTCATTGTTATTTTTATTTTTAATGTCAGTAGTAGTACTGTCAAATTTTTCATAGTTGTTCCAAATCTTATTTATTATTCTTTTCGGATATTCGTTATCCATCAATATTTGTTTTATAATTTTGAAAGTTTCGTTTCTGTATTCTATTTTAATGACATTTACAAACATTTTAAAAAACATTTCCCTTTCCTATATGACCTTATTTTTCCGTTTCCTATTATAATTTTTTGTAAGTATTATAGTTACCCTTTATGTATTTGATTATTGTATTTTATATATTTATTGTAGTGTCCTGATGAAGGAAAAATAGTTTCCGAAACGTAGACAAAGAAAATAAAACATTTACATTATATGACTGAATTTCCTTTTTATTTAAATATATAATCATTAAAAAATAAAATACGAAGTAGAAGGTTTTCGTCTGAAAAATTCCAATTATTGACCACAAAAGTTATTTTAAGATACATTTTTACATATTGTAATAATTAAAATAAAAATCAATTTAAGTGACAATTTTAGCGAACTTCCACTTTGTGTTTAAAAGCAAAATCAGCTTAACATCTACGTCTTAAAATCAGAGCATCGAACCTGAACCGGAACCGAACCAAAACCGGAACCAAACCGTAACATTTTAAGCGAACCCAAACCCCGAACTAAACCTCAGATATATTTTACAATAGAACCCGAGTCGGAACCGAACCGGATATTAAAATTCAAGTTCAGGGTTCAGCTCCGGTTTAGGTTCATTTTCAGTTCAAAACGCAAGCGTATTCGTAATACAACCGATCTGCGTTGATCCGTGGGTTGACTGTTCGTGAAATTGTGTAGCATTATTTATTCCGGGTCACATTTTAAATTATTTCTTTATAAAGATTGTTATTCAAAAATCATTAATTCATTTTCATTAGGTAGGTCGAACCGAACCTGAACTCGGAACGAAACCGCAAATTTTATTTATGGTTGAACCCATCTCTCTAAAAATAAATTAACCTGAACCTGAATCAAACCCAGTTTTTGGCTGGTTCGTTGGACTGCTTAAAATATTAAAACCGGGTTCGATACCAACCGACGCCAAAACAAATATTTTAAATTTTAAATGGCTCAAAAGTGAGCTCTGTGGTGCACTCTCCACGCCAGCAATGACTACCCGAGAGATGACGCTTAGTAAACGCTTCAGGTACAAGTATGCCAACATCATTACCGATATCTATGATAAAGTAGATTGGCACACCCAGCAATGGGTAATATGCAGTAATGATATATTTATGTATTTTAAATATTATTTTTATATTTTTCGTTCTTATAAGAAAGTGTTTTTATCCTTCTCTTGAGATTTGGCGTTGGTTAAAGTGTTAACATCATTTTTTTGCTTGTGCCATGAAGAATTTATGTAAAATCAATGAGCTGCTGGCATCGAAACGAAAAAACTCCGGAAAATAAAAACTGAAAATGTAAAAATTTATTATTTAATTGATAGCTTGTTTTTTATTTCTAGCAATATACGAGCACAATAACGAAAAAAATATATTACTTTTGTCATTTATAAATTACAAGGCAAAATTAAACAGCAGTTTTTTGTAGCATCTATTATATATTTCATTTTTATTTCGTTTAAATTTTGTTGTTCGGTTTAATTTTTTTGTAATGTCGAATAAAAATTGGAAAATATATTTAATTTATGCCGCATTTTTACTAAGGGTGTTTTTACATATTGGCATTGCACTGCAATAAAAATAATAATAAAAGTTATATATTCCGCATACAAATTCTCAGACAATAAATTCAATATGTATTTACAAATAAAAAATCTATAAATTTCATAGAAATCGGTCAGCCATTTTCTATGTTACCGAAGGAATCAGTTTATATGCCCATCCATCTTCTTGTTGACTCCAGGACAATATTGTAGTGTCGTACATGGAAAATATATTAAATGAATCGGTCACCCATCATTTTTATATCAACGGTGAAATCTGCTTGACTTTAAAGATCATTTCTGGGTGTGTCATAATATGCTTTTATTCACAGATTACGATAATAATAATGCCTGGTAATTGAATAATTGATTCAGGTTTTGCTCTGTCGATCGTTTATGGATTATTTTGGAGAAAAACACTTAAAACTTAAAAGTGGTCATCTTGTTTTATAAAACTGATTAATAATTATATGTTTGAGGGAAACAATGAGTACATTGATTTTCCAAACCAGCAATTATTGTGTCCCAATTCTTTTCGCGAGAAAATATTTTGCGTTTAATAAGTGAAAATCGACTTACGCTTCTGGCCAATAGAAAATGAGGGTGTGTTATCCAGCGACCTGAAAAAGAAGAAAATAAATTATAAATTTAATTTAAATACGACCCTGCAAACTTAAAATATTACAAAGTTAATTAAATTTAAACGACCTGAATTCATTTCATTAAGATATATTATACTTGCAAACCTGCATAATTCAATAATATTAAACAATAGAATTATAAATTAACAATTTTCTTTGCCCTATATACCGAACAATGTAGGAGAGGTTGAGGTACGCTTACCAACAGTAATATATGCACGAAATTAAACCACACTACACGGAAAAAATTCATGGAAAACATCCTTAAAAATATTCTCATTTTATTAACGAAAAATTATAAATTCAAATCTATATTTGAATAAAATTATTATCCATTATACACTACTATATCCGAGTGGTTTATTAGGTACTACTAGCTGTGAATAGTCTAGTTCTAGCTTGATTTACAGTTAAAATGCAAGTTAAGTTACAGACAGTAAAGTGGTAAAAATATCCCTAATGGCAATCTCTCCATAAACGGCACAACTAGTTCTAGAGGCATCAGATGACCTAACTCTTCTATTAAACTCAAATAAAAGAATATGTCGGAAATGCTAGTTCTTTACCTATCGCCGAGAGGTATTGGATTCATGCTAAAAATCGTATATCCAGATTTTAGTGAATAAGCATGTTTTAAGGTTCATAGAATCCAATTATAACATTTTTACGATGATGTCTGTGTGTGTATGTGTGTCTGGATATTAGAACGACGTTTAACTACGTATTTCTCAATCTAACATTACTGAGAAAGACCTGAAAAAGTGTTGATAACAAATGGACAACCGGAAGTAGTAGTTTCCTAAAGAAAATACTTCTAAAAATAATTTTTTGAAAATTTTTGTTATTACAAATATTGAATATAAAATTGTCTATCTAATACACTTAAATTTTTTTTATGTCTTCTATAGATTTCGAGATAAAGAAAATATAATTTATAAAATAATATGTTGCAATAAACCGCATAGTCCAGCCTACACCAAGGAAACTAGTTGTCAAATTCAAATGTTTGTAATTGAAAGATAAATCTGTGTCAAAAATCAATAGTTTTACTAACATTACTGAAAGCTTTTTTTGGGAAGTACATTTAATATTTCTTACTGAATTATTAATTATATTGTGAATGAATTTCTCCAGTTCAGAATGCATGTTTAATTGCAAGGTAAGAAAAATGTAAGCAGTCTGGTGTTTTTTATTTATTTAAAAAATCCTTAGAGGCGATCGATTTCGGCTTTTCAAAATGACATCAACAGGCCACAGCTAAAATATAAATTACAATAGATAAATTACAATAAATAATTTTATAGTTATACAATGTATTAAGTTAATATATATTAAGTTAAAAGTAAGGTTAAGTGAGTGCAAGAACCACAAAAAGATTATCATTTTTCCTGAAAATCATATTTTCAAACATTTACCGCCATTTAAACAATAAAAAATCCCTAAAAATCACATATATATTTCGGTTCCCGCTAAAAATAACCTCAATTACATTTCATCCTCCTGGCCTTAAACATGGAAGAAAAGTTTTTCTAAGAACATCATTCTTATTTAAATTATTTTATACCATATTATTTAATGTATATTTCATCTAATAAACCACCCGACGGTGAGTACATATATTTTTGATAATCTTATTGTGGTTCTTGCACTCACTTAACCTTACTTTTAACTTAATATATATTAACTTAATACATTGTATAACTATAAAATTATTTATTGTAATTTATATTTTAGCTGTGGCCTGATGATGGCATTTTGAAAAGCCGAAATCGATCGCCTCTAAGGATTTTTTAAATAAATAAAAAACACCAGACTGCTTACATTTTTCTTACCTTGCAATTATTAATTATATATTTAAAATTGTAGGTAGGTAAGTATATTAATAGTATTAGTACATATATCCTTAAGAAATACCGCCAATCCCGTCAATGAATTGGAATCATCTTGAACATTTTAGAAGAGTAGGACAAGATTCCTTATAGAATGAAAGAATAGATATAATTACTTGTGTGTATAAGAAATGATAAATTCGATAATTATATGAAAATGGCGAGAAGTACCGTGCTGGCCACAGCAGATTTTTTTTCTTTCTACTTGACACCTCATTTTCTTTTGACAATTACGTATGTCCCATAAGTTTTTCACGAATTGAACAATTTTACTTTTTGTAATTAAAAATACATTTTGTAATACTTGTTAATTAACATTTTTCATAAGCAACAAAATTGTGAACTTAAATAAAGATTGGCACAACTTTCTACTGACACCTAGCATTGGGTTTTAGACAACATTTACATTGATTTCTCGGCCTTCACACTAAGCATCTCCGAAATTAAGGGAAATGATGGTTTTTATAGCGACATTATTGCAGAGGATTCTAATAATGTCAGATATAAACAAAAAGCCAAATTCGCAAGTATGTTGTTGGTACGGTGTGCTATTTCCACAAGGGGTGTATCCGAGTAAGGTAGGCCGAGTAAGGTGAAGCCCTGGATATTCAAAGGTACGCTGATAACAAAATTGGTTAATTTTATTGAAGAAGAACACGCTGGAGATAGGGGGCGATTTTATCTTCTGGCCAGACCTTGCATTCTGTCACTAAGCAAGACAAACTAAAAATTGGCTAACGTACCATTTGTTCTACGAAACGACAAACACTCTAACCTCTACAAGGCTCGTTCCATAGAAGATTTTTGAGCTCTTTTATCTCGAAAGGTTTACGATGGAGGATGGAAAGCTCAAAATGAAAACAGGTGTTCGCAGAAAGTCGCACCCTTCTTTATTTAATTTAAATTGATAAATTCCAACGACTAGTTTTTAACCAATCATGATGCAAAACACTTGAAAATTCAACCAATGGGAACAGTATTATACCGATAAAACCTCGTTACCCCGATAATTTTCCGCTACCAAGTAAATAAACAGTTGTTATTGTTTATAACTGTCACTGTGACAATTAATGTGTCAATTTTATTTTGCGTTGTCTTTGGAATTTATCTCACCAAATACCACACGACCTCTCAGATTTTCTCAGAAAAACTTTTATTTTTAAGCACTCATTTTTTTGCTTTTAAGCAAAATCACTCAAGCAAACTGACATTAGGTAAAACCCCTCCTCCTTCGGAGTCGGGATTTACCATGCAGTTTGCTTTCGTGTTTGTTTGCTAAGCAAAAAAAAATCGTGCAAAATAACAATTTATCGATAAAATCAGGTCTTGTGATATTACTTCTGATAATAAGCCGGTTTCACATTCTCTAAAAAGTATTTTAAATGGAAGTTTATTCAATATTTATCACAAACATTTTTTGTTATTTTCGTAAATAATTAAATAAAAAGATTGGCAGCAGAAATAGTCATGAAAAACAACTCCCCCACTCCTGTGAGGTCGGAGTACATACAACACGTCATTCGTAGCCCATAGGAAAACAGTTTACGTAAGTTATATAAATAAAAGTAGGCGATAGTTTGTCACATGTTAAACTATAGGTACTCTGACGTCACACTCTATGTCAGGTCACGTGACTTTTTCAAAATATTACATATTTAATTGTAAATTATGTAATGGATATTTCGTGATATTTTCAAATTTGAGGCTCTTTAAAGAACAATATCTTAGTACTTAGAAGTCTTGCAACAATCTTATTTTGTAACAAATTGTTTTCCAAGGCACTCTTGCTTTATAAACCAAAACCCAATAATTTAAGGTAAAATGCATACTCACTCGTACGTGTTGTATGGTGTATGTATTTATGATTTTTTGCGGGTGTTTATGAAAGATAAAACGCTGCATTGAAACAGTAGGCGTATAGATTTGTGTGAATGCGTTATATTGCGTATAGCACGGACAGCGGAGCCCAGCTAGTATTCTATTCCATTCCGTAGGTAAAACAAGAAAGTTTGATTTGTGACAGATGATTTGTTTTGGTTAAAAATGAATTTCCGAGCAAAAACGGATTTTATTCACAAGTAGGCAGAAACAAACATCCATATTTCATAAAACAATACACACAAATACACAAATTCAAATCAACTATTTACAATTTCAGCGCAATTGTTGGTCGTACTTTTATTTCACACAGTTGTGTTCTGAGGAGTGCTGCAACTGCAAATGCAACTGCAACTGCATGTAGAGAATATCCAATACAGCAATGTATTTACGACAACACAGAAATATTCAAAACGCCGGCAAAAATAAACAAATAAATATAAACATCAGTCGTTAGATATGGACATTTCAACTAACCTAAAAAACTGTAAAAATACAAATTAAAAAATAGAAATTAAAACAAGACGGAAAAAAATCGCACAAAAATATTGGAACACTCACCGACTACCAATCAAACAGAACTATTTTTCCGAACAATTCGCGAACTGAACTGCGAAAAAAGCCAGAAAAAAACTCAAGCTTTTTTAATATTTATACAGTTTCAATTTTTGTTTGGGGCCCGTGTACATGGAAATAACTAAATGCCGGAGCGAAGTAAGCGCTTTAAAATTTAAAAAGCGACGAAAAAAAAACGACAAAATTAAAAACGAACCAAATTCGTTTATATGAAAAAAAATATCGTTGCGCGGTCCGACATCAATCTGCAATATTTTTTCGCGATAATATGAATTCGTCCCCTGGGTTGATGTGCGCCCCTGCCTCGGTGGGGGATGGGGGGTGGGACTTCAATCGCCCGCCCTACACACGCACGGCCTCTCCATATTTCTATGTATGTGTGAGTGAGTGAGTGAGTTAGTATCAGAGTACCATTGACCAGTGATGCTGCATATGTCACGCGCTCTAAGTCAAACACTAAGACGGAACAATACAATACAAAACATTAACAAGTTAAAAATAAATATACATATAATCAGAAAAATTGACTCCGTTGGGTCTAACTATAAAACTATAAATATCGTAATTATGACGAAGCGGCATATCGCTCACTGCTTGCATTATAACATTGCATGTCAACTGACTATTATTTGCGCCACTCTCTTGAAATAAAGACATGCTCTGTATAGTAAAATACAGTAAAATAATCTTACTGTTCTTACTGTGCTATTTTTGATTGAAATAATTTCTTGTGAAAATAAAAATTGTAGTTTCAAAAATTACTTCTAACAAAAATAGTATTTATGGTAAAGGAACAGTAATATTATTTTACTATACAGAGCACTCAGAGCAGGTAGAAGTGCAAGGCGATGCATGTCTTTATTCCAATACAGCGGCGCAAATAATGGCTTACTGGTATTTAATATTATAAAGTAAATAGTGAGCGATATGCCGCTTGTCATAATTAATTGCTATTTATTGAGGAACCTGACAGAGTCAATTTTTCTCACTACAGCTAATATTTTATGTATCGTGAGTGGTCGGGTCGCCCATTTGTAATTAAACTAGGCTTTTTCACGCTTTACTTTAAGAAAATATGAAGTGTAATAAAACTTCTGGAAATCCGTCAGTGAGGGTTTTTTACCTTCCGTCACCCATAGGTAAGGAAGGTATTGTCTTTGGTCAAAAAATTCGGTGGTGAGTTTTTAATGAATAAGCACGTTTTAAGATCCCTAGAATACGATAGTACTAATTTTACATTGATGTGTGTCCGTGTGTCCGTGTGTGAGTGTGTGTGTGACAAATTTTTCTCCGACGATAATTCGCAAACTAAAATTCTAAAAATTATGATTTTTTCGTATTCCTCTTCTTTACAACCATATGAAGAGCTGATTAGATTTTGGTTATAATTGGTCAACCGGAAGTACCCTTATTTGAAGTTTTTAACAATTTTTCTGGGAAAAACGCAGTTAAATCTAATTTTTTGACATTTTGTGATCATTAATATGAAAGAAAATCTCTATACAATTTGATTATATATTTTCCTTCATATTCAATAGATATAGAGTTATAGAGAGATTAACTTTCAAAAATCAGTTAGCTTCGCTAAATTTATGGAAACAGCGAAAATATTAAAAAAAAAATCTAATTGACAGACGTCAGTGTCAAGTGCAAAACCAAAGTGGAAAGTATAGGATCAGAAAGTAACATAAGTGACAGAGTGTCCCTCGCATAAGTGACTTGCAGTTTCAATGCCGGGAGTACGAGGAATGCCAAAGAGAAGATGGAAGGACTGTGTAACAGAATATTTGAGAGAGGAAGAACTGTGTTGGATAGGAATGAGGAAGTGTGAAGTGCAATTTACAGAATGTACATTTGTGTTATAATAATATTGGATATAGAATCTTCCCGAAAGGAACTTGCAATATGGAATTTGTAAAAAATAGTGTGTTCGTGTTACAATTTTACAGGATATATAGAATATTTTCCAAGGAACTTTTGGTATCGGATTTGTACGACATACATTGAATTGACGGAAGGTTTTGTGCTGGCCACAACAGATTTTTTTATTTTCAGTTTCTTCTTTCTTCAGAAGGTATTATTTTTAGGGTCCTCATACATCTCTCCTGCATTTAGACACTTGTTCTACCTTTCGAACACCTGTTCAAAACACTCCTGGAAATCATTTTCTGACAGTACCTTCAGCTGCCCCGTTGCATTTTCCATCACCTCTGCTGGATTAACAAAACGTTGTCCCTTCAATTTCATTTTAACTGTGGGTGTGGGTACAGGTAAAAATCAGCTGGCGCAAGATTCAGAGTTGAGAGAATAGGAGGGATGTTCCAGAGTGGTGACATTGTTCTTAGCAAGGTAATTTTTTACCATAAGGGAGAGGATGTACGGGAGCGTTGTCACACAGTGCGAAACCCAATCGTTTGCTGCTCAGTTTTCAAGATTTTTCGTCTGATTGCGTCTCGTAGGCGTTTAAAGATCTCCACTAAAGTTCCTTTTTCATACTTTGGCCTTGAGGAATGTTTTCGTGGTGAATCACGCCCTGGTAATTAAAAAACACCTTCTAATTACTTTCCCCTTGCTTTTGCCCAAGCGAAATTAGGCACTACCAAAGAATTCTTATCTCCGTAGCACGCAATATTCTTTTTCTTAATGTACATATTTTTAGTTATTTTTACTATTTATTCAAAGAGAGCAGTAGTGACAGCACACACTTTAGAATTCTATCAAATGAGGCATTTGTTTTCGCTTTTAGCCACGAAGCGAAAATTTGGTAGCATGTGTGTTTCAAAATATTCGCCTACAAGCTAACGTCATTATTTTGTCACAATTGAATTCAAACTCAATTTATATATTTGTTATATGCAACTATCATAATATTTTCTATTTTAGTAGCATAAAACCCGAAAATTCCGGAAACAAAAAGCGAATCTAGAATTCTAAAGTGAATGCTACCAAGAAACCAAGATTCGTAAAAGTAAAATCTCATTCGCCTGTTTTTTATGATAGAATTCTAAAGTGTGTGCTACCACTACAGGTACTTATTCTGTCAGATTTTATAATTATTGAAAAGGCATATAGCTGTATTTTGTATTAGTGTTTGTATTGGGCTTCCAAATTATCAAGAGATGGCGCTGACGTCAAACGTCAAAATTCAAACGAATGGTACAATTTTTCGCTGGCTTCCATAAGAGTACAATTGGTGTGAGACTAATTTTCGTAGTTTTTAATTTAATTTAGTGATAGTTTCAATAATATTTTAATTAATAGGGTTAATTTTAGTAAGTAGTTGTAGGTTAAGAGTATTTTAGTCATATTTTAATTAACAGTATATTGTTTTTTTTAATAAAAAAATATTTGATTTCCTTTATTTAGATTGTATTTCATTGCCGTAGTTGTACATATATTAATTTCTATCTACATAGCTTTACTTTTATTTAATTGTTTTTCTTTCATAATGAACAATTTTCTTTGCTTAGATTTAGATACTATTTGTAGATTTGGGAATTGTAGTGTATCATCTAGAAATATGGTGGAAGGCCAGCAAGTAATAAATAGTGGCCACATAATATTATGTGGTAAATATTTTCGGAGAAAACTCCATCGTAACTTTAACCTATAAATTGCATATCACTTAGTTCAGAAATCTGCCACCAGTAGCGCATTTTAATTTTGGAAGCCCAATACATATTCGGGGAACAGTGTTTCTAAAACGTTTTGGCATGTGTGTCACTCTTCCTTGTTGGCGACTGCTGTGGGCGTCGTGACCGCCACGATGACGTACGTCCACCGTACAAATGCTGGAATGTGTACGCATATAATTAAAAAAGGGGTGAGTGTTTTTATGCTTGTTTCGCTAAAAATTACCCTCAACACTTCACCGGGCCTGTGCCTCCCCTTCCCCACCTCGTTTTGTTTTTTCGTTATTCTGTTTTTTCCCTCATCAATACTCCCAGCTCGTTTAAATTATATTTATTCCGCAGATTGACACAGGCTATATTTTATTCACATAGAGAATTCTCACTCCGCCTTGTGATGGAGTTAAGCCCAAACATCAACGGTAGATTTGTCCATCTGCGCGGATTTAAATGTCACAGGAAGAATAATTTTATTATTTTTGCAATCATTCTTCAAAAGCAGAAACGCTCGTTCGATTTCTAGTCTTTTTGCCCTGTTCTGATTGACAGTTTTTTGCCCGAAGCCATATGGATGCGATGGATCATCGAGCTTTGGAATTCGGAGGTTTACTCACTTTCATTTTGTGTTAAATAGTCAATATACTAACCCTCCAATAGAACACGCATACGCATTTAACAACACTGCTTTTACAGTAACAGATATCCTACTAATAGTTTGTAATGTTTTTATTTATTATTTAGTAATACAATTACTTTTTAATTCATGGAATAATCTTTGAATAGCATTACTATTTGTAACGTCAGAAATAATGAGAATAATTTATTAATTTATTTTAAATATGTTCAAAGCAGTTCAATTCTACAATAATACACAAACCTGTTATTTCTCTTTACTCTTGAAGGGATAGAAGGACCAATCGTTAAGTAGTTCTAAGGTGAAATGGAAAGGCTTAAATGGTTCACACATGTTGTAAAATTCTTTATTTATGGACGTTCGTAAATAAAGAATTTTTCTATTTTGCATATGTAACAAAGCTATTATAGCACCCAAAGGAGTTCGTTGATCCAAACTTGCTTCTTACAAAATAAAATGACAATTGTGGCATTTGTTCTTTAATATATTATTATAAACAAATTAAAAACTTACATATTAATACTTTTTTAACGGAAAGTACAATTACCACGAATAAAATAACATTTTCTTCAAAGCAGATCCTTTAATACTATATATATATATATTTATTAAAATGTAACAACATGACCAGATGATTGTCATTTCGCAATCTAAATGTTCTAACGTAAAACAATTTTTGTAATCAATAAACACAAGATCCAAAAAGCCTACATTAATTTATTTAACGAATAAAATTACATCACAATTACATTAACTGTCAAAAATGAAAACAAAACTGTGAATCTGTTGATCATGATTCCTTGATTCAGAAACAAAGTTGGTGAATTAGAACATACATTGATCTACAGATCAGCTTGATTCCTTGATCAGCCATGAGACCCCATTTATATGAATAAAAATAAACGATTGTAAATAAGGTACTCCTTGTCTTAATCATTCGAAAGTGGTCGGTCTTTGGTTGTCAGCTACAAATACTTTTAGAAGGTTTAGAAAAAGAAAAGAAAGAAGTTGGTTGCAGAATTTCTCTAAACGTATATTGTTTAAATCCGGGCTAATCCCTGCTAACTATCCCTATATCAGTGTTTTATCCTGCGATTGACCCAGCGACCAACATCCCCATCCTCCCCTCTCACCCCCGCCCATTTGTTTGTCCTGTCCCATCACGTGCGGCATTCACGCACGTCCTCTCTCGCGCTTTCACGCGCACAGTGGCGTCCGTTACCCGCTACCCCACTCACCCCATGTAGAAAGTGAAATGTATTCCAAAAATAAATAGGTCGGACTCGGGAGCTCCATGGGCGTACGTCAGGGGTGGGGGCATACCGCGATTTGTTTTGATTACCTCCCCCCCCCCTTCTACAAAGGGAGCGGTCTCTTTCTAGCTTATATAGGGGGTGTATTTCTCTCTTTGTTTATTGAATAATGAATGTATTTTTTGCAATAACAAAGGGGTAGGGTGATACTCATACACAAGCATATAGGGGTGTAAATACGTATGCAATATAACTGGACAAGGTTCATGTGCGTGTGTGTACGTTTGTGTGCGTGTAATATGTGTGGGTGTATGCGACATAGATGGATGTCATTGTGAATGTCAACGCCATCATACTAGCCAGGATAAGCAGTTATCAGGACAGGCCTCGCTCCACTGAAAATGAAAGTGAAATTCTCAAATTTCATTCATCATATACACTGAAAATACACGTTCAATTCTGTACCATTCAATAACTATTTACATATAAATATATCACACTTTTTATCTATTAGATTGTAGAAAAAAAAATACACTGCTCGCCATAAAAACTGCAACACGCATAATTAAGCAAAATTTAAATGCAATGTTTTTTATACTTCTTTGTTGTGATATTCTCAATAAACGATTTAAAAATGAGATATTTTTATCGACCAATAATACATTTTTACCTTCCGTCACCTTTATCTTTGATCAAAAAATTCGGTTGTGAGTTTTTAATGAATAAGCCCGTTTTGGGGTCCATAGATTATACTAGTTTTACAGTGTTGTATGTACATGTGTGTATGTGACAAAAAAAATTCCGACGATAACTACAATACTACAATTATTCTAAAAAATATATATATATTCTTGTTCTTTACATCCATACGAAGACCTAAGATCTTGGTTATAAATGGATAACCGGATGTACCTTTATTTGAAGTTCTTAGCAGTGTTTCTTGGAAAACGCAGTTAAATATTTTTTGACATTAATAAATATGAAAGAACATTTTATTGTTTGCGGTTTAATTAAATATTTAGAATTAAAGAATTATAAAGAGATTAATTTTCATAAATCAGCCATACACTTTAACCGAGGAAACCGCTGACATATTAAAAGAATTCTAATTGACAGATGTCAATGTCAAGAGCAATTTACACTGTATATATTCGTGGTATAATTTTATTGGATATATAGAATCTTTTCCAATGGATTTTCCTTATGGAATTTGTAGAAAATGGTTTATGTGTTACAAGTTTACTGGATATTTAAAATCTTTTCCAAGGAATTTTGAGTATGTAATTTTTATAAAATACATAGAATTGACGGAAGGTAATGTGCTGGTCACATCAGATTTTTTAATATCCGCCACGCGCATTTATAACAGTGCTATCCTGTGCGATTCAAAAAATGTTTGAATCACATGTTATGGTACATTCATCCATGCCCTCTCTACAGCACTCCACATCTCAGCTTCAGTTATAATATTTTTTGTGATTTCGTTACACCTGTCTACCTATCATATCCCATACATGCTCAATAGGCGCCCAATCTGGGGAGTAATACAACATTGTGGTGCAATGTAAGGGTGGGCGTTATCTTATTGAAATACAGCCTCAAGTAGAAGATTTAAAAAAAGCGCTTCTGCATCTAGCACTTCATTGATTATCGAAATCGATTCATAGTCCTACGAAAACGAAGAATAGACAAAACCTGCTAATGTAACTTATAGCTACCCAAACCATTATCCTTCTACCTCTAGTAGGGACGGTTTGGCGAATAGAAATATTGTGCTCCTAATAACGTTCGTGAATAAAAGAACGGCATCATGGTGAATAAATTAACCACTGTCTTCTTTCGTGGCATCACTCTAGACGATTTGTCAATGGCGGGGTTCAGCCATAGGCTGTTCTTCCAGCCAACTAATGCATTTAAATTTACAAATAATTTACCAAAATTACAATGCCAATATAACCAAAATACAGTAAAAATTATTTCTAGCCAATATTCATAGTGAATAACACAAATAATATATACAAACAGAAGTATTGAAAATTAATAATAATAGTCTCTAGAACATCTTAATCTTGTTTTTAAATGAATTTATTGATTTAGATTTTAATTCATGTGGAATAGAATTGTAATAAAACGGTGCCAAATACGAGAAAGAAGATTTATATTTTGATTTGTTGTAGGTTGGTATTTCATATAAATCCTTACCTCTAAGACCATAATTATAAGTTTTTAACATTAATTTCTGATAAAGGTATGACGGAGTACCTGTTATTTTAACTTTATGAGTTAAAATAAGGTAAGCAGACCGTACTTTGTCGTTAATGTCTTGCATATTTGCAAGCGTTCTATATTCACTAATGTGATCATATCTACACACACCGTAAACATACCTAAGACAAGAGTTCTGCAATACCCTTATTCTATTGGTGTCGATTTGTATCAAATTCGGCACATACACACAGGAACAATAATCTAATATAGAGAGTACAAGCGAGTTGATTAGTTTTAGTTTTACTTCTGTTGAAAGAATGTGGCAGAATTGATACAAATGACGTAGTTTTATTTTAGCTGACTTCATTTTATTCATAAGGTGGATTCTAAACTTCAGATCCTCGTCAATATGCACACCTAAAATCTTAGTAACAGTGGTACGTTCTAACATTGGAACTCGTGTTACCTGTCCCCATTGCAAAATAAGTGTGCTAGCAAGCAACATGGCTTGTGGACTCTACAAAGCCATGCTAAATAAATGGTGATTTTCGCACCCTGAACCGTCCCGTTCTTCTTCTTCTTCTTCTTCTTCTTTTTTTTGCAGTTTGTTGTTGTCTTTGCCATTAACTGCATTCTTTTTAAAAACAATCTCAGTTCATCTCAGCTCACCTCAACTGTCTCAGTAATTTTGACAGTTCTATTTGTCCCAACTGAGATGAGATGAACTGAGGCGGGTTCCTCCCTCTTTGCCGATACTGAGCTACCTATCGGGGTAATGCTTGTTGAATTTTTCACCTCAGTTGAGGAGTGGGGGTCATTTTCCATGTTATTTTTTATTTAAAAATGTATATTTCAGAAAGTGTTGATGTTGATGATTTAATTATAATTTAATAAATAAATTGAATTATTTTAGGCTGTTATTTGCAATGAAGATTCGTACGATGCAGATTTATTGTTTGACAGTTCATCTTCTTAGCAGGTCCTCCATGTCAGATATTTAAAATAAATTCAAAAACAAAATGAAAATGACAACACACTGATAAAAAATAAAACATATGATAAACAGAGAAAGAT
This sequence comes from Ophonus ardosiacus, assembly GCA_943142095.1. Lineage (NCBI taxonomy): Eukaryota > Metazoa > Arthropoda > Insecta > Coleoptera > Carabidae > Ophonus > Ophonus ardosiacus. The sequence goes on from OW964827.1 coordinate 42,640,259, forward strand.
AATAGGTATTTTGTTCTTTCTCTAAATTACGTTCTATTTGCTAAGCAACTATCTCAGCTCACCTTTCTTCAATCTCAACACATTTTGAGAACAAGTAAGATGAGATATTGGTAAAAAGAATGCAGCTATTACCTCCATACTTAAAATTGTGCTTTGGTTTCGACATTACATAACGTCATAATAAATAACAATAATGAAAACAAAAATGTATAAATTTACATTTTCTCGTCGATGTATTTATTCTGTAATTTAAGAAAAATATTTCTGTATAAATATATTTTTCCCAGTAAAATAACAATACAATATTGTCGTTATTTTTGCAAAAGTTGTTTATGTTATATAACTACACATGTTATAAAAATATTGGTGAAAATTGAGCACTACTAGTTTGTTATTTCGCAGTGAAAAAGTATACAGAAACAACAAAAGTAGCAGCGAAAATTTTTTAATTTAAATTCTATATTGTATTGCACTGTGTTTCTTTTACAAATAAAAATTGTATTATTCTATACACGGCAATAATATTTAACTCTATTCTAATACTCTTTTGCCTCCAATATTTAGCTTTTTTTCTCACTTTTTAAATATAAACAGTGAAATATAAATATTTCCTGTTTTAAAAATATTTATTCATTGCGGCTGCGGGGTTATTCTCGCACAGGGGTGGGCTTTAGGGGGATTGACCTGGCGACCTTGAGGGGTGGTTTGACCCCGGTACGGACCTGGGGTCGTATCTCATGCACGGCAGAGATTTGCACGGCTCATATTTCACGCAAGGCTTATGTCACATTTTCATGAAAAAATCAAACCGACACTGTACGAGTAACTTTCATTTATTTTATTACCCATTGCAGCGGTGTATATTAATACCTGAAACAATACGAGATTAAAGCGGATACCCATCCTGGTATTAACTGCAAATTTGTTTGCTTTACTAAATAAATCTGAATTTGTAGTTAATAAAAAGTTCACTTCACGGGCACTCATTGCTGGCGTGAAGAATGCGGGTCTTGAATAATAAGGATGTAATTGCAAGAAAGTAATATGTCGAAGAAATTGAAATTTTAACTCGCTATTATATAACATATTATTAACATTTATTAACTCTAATAGATAATGAATTTTATTCTATTATAAGAATATAGAAGACAAATTACAATGGTATGCTTAGTTACCGAAAAAAATATTACCAAAATAGAGAATTAGAACTTGTACCTACCTCAAATTTTTCACATCTTTCACTAGATCAAAGTTCTATCTGTGCATACTTACAAAAAACCCAATACGACTGAAAATTATTACTTATTTTTATTAATAAAACATGAAAACAATAAATTTACGCTCTACAAATAATAATAAAAGAAATTAAAAAATAATAAATTTCTCCAATACAAAAAAAATCTAATTTAATATTAATATTGTTTTATAGTATGTTTACTATTGCTCAGTCATTACAGTTATAAATTTTTTCAAAGCATTCCGCTTCTCGACGCTAATTATTTGTGAAACTCTTTTTAGCATCTTTGGTTTAGGGCAGGGGTGTCCAACCTACGGCCCGCGGAAGATTTTTGCCTGGTCCGCGGTAGTTTTTGAACTGATCTTGATATCGATTAATGCATTTTTTTGTAAGTTTTAACTAAAATTATTTAAAGGTTAACTAGTTTAAAAGAATTTTCCTCAATTTTCATGCTGTAATAATTTATCGAAAACTTTGTCGAGATACAATTTATTTATTGAAACCCATGTATATTATTGTAAAAAAAAATTGCGGGACTTTTTAATGATTTTAAATATAATTCACGCTTCTGAAGTTGTGAATAACGATGTAGACGAGAATTTACAATTAGAACTCTTTGATTTTTGATGTGTTGAAATTAATATTAAAATATCTGATGTGGACAGCACATTACTTCCTTGTACGCCTGTTACACTATACATATTTTGTTAATAATTAAAATATGTATTATAACAGACCCAATCATAAAATTGCACGTATTTGACATAATTTGACATCAACATTTTATTTTTTTTGTTATTTTTTGTCCATAGCAAACTTAATTAGAGAATACAAAAAGCTAATTTAATCATAATTAATGTTTTCGACGCAGAATTCAATTCTCTAAAACTTTTATTTGAAGCATTTATTACTAAAAGCAAAATAACACCATTTTTTTCAAGAAAAACTGATAACATCTTCAGGTAAAGTATCACTTCCGGTTAGACTATTTTAACCAAAATCTATTATGTTATTCCCATTGATATAGAAGTCCTATATATCAAATTTGAAAAGTTTTGGATTATATTTTAATATAGTTTTTCATTAAAATCTATTATAGGCTTCAAGTAAAGTACCACTTCCGGGTAAACCATTTTAACCAAAATCTATTATGTTATTCTCATTGATATAAAAGTATTAAATACTAAATTTGAAAAGTTTTGAATTATATTTTAATATTGTTTTTCATTAAAATCTATTATAGGCTTCAAGTAAAGTACCACTTCCGGATAGACCATTTTAACTAAAATTTATTACGTTATTCCCATTCATATAAAAGTCTTATATACCAAATTTGAAAAGTTTTGGTTTATATTTTAATATAGTTTTTCATTAAAATCTATTACAGGCTTCAAGTAAAGTACCACTTCCGCAAGTTATGTAATGACCAAAAAGGGAGGTGCACAACTAGATGTTATAACAGTTCTAAATACAAAATTTTAACTTTCTACGGCTTCCCGTTTTTCAGTTATGCGAGATACGTACATACGTACGTACGTACGTACATACGTACGTACGTACGTACGAACGTACGTACAGACGTCACGACGAAATTAGTCAAAATGGATTCAGGGATGCTCAAAATGGATATTTCCGTTAAAATCTGGAAACCGAAATTTTTCGCGATTACAATACTTCCTTTACTTCGTACAAGGAAGTAAAAATGAAAATTTATATTTTTTTGCATTAATAAAATAATCTGAGTAATCGACAATAAAAAATTCGCCAAAATGTATCAAATTTGGTAGTACGCATATTACATATGTAAAAAAATCTGTTGTGGCCAGCACAAGACCTCTCGCCATTTCCATATTAGGCTATATAAGTATTGTATTGCACTTTGCTATCGAACCGTCATTTTATAACAAAATATTACAGAACTTTACCCAAATATTGTTTTTTATTGGATTTAACATGTCTTCTGCACACATATAATTCTAATTATATATATTTTTCATTGTATGAGGAAGTTTCTAAATGTCACATATTCTTCCAATTCATTAACCAGATTGGCGGTATTTCTGATGGATATATGCATATTACCTATAATTTCAAATATGTAATTAATAAAACAATGAGAAGGATTAAATGTACTTCCCAGAAAAAGCTATCAAAATGTCACTAAAACTGTTGATTTTTGACACTGAAATCTGTCATTTACAAATTATGTTATAAACATTTGAATTTGTCAAATGGTTTCCTTAGTGTAGTTTCGCCTACTCGACTTGTTATATCCCGATATTCTATATATTATAGAGTCTTTATCTCTAAATTTATAGAAGATATAATAAAAAATTTAAATGTATCAGGTGTAGAATTTTGTTCTTCAAAATTAGTAATTTCAAAAATTTTAAAAAATTCATATTTGGAAGAATTTATTTTAAAACCTACTACTTCCGGTTGTTAAATTGTTACCAAAACCTTTTCAGCTCTTCCCAGGAATGTCAGATTGAGGAATTCATAGTTAAACAGGTATTATGTCTTATAGTTTTTGAGGAATCGTCCGTCCAACATCCAGTCATACACACACACACACACACACATATATATATATATATATATATATATATATATATATATATATATATATACACACATCCACACACAAATACACACACACACACACACACACACACACGCGCAGAAATCATTGTAAAAATGTTAAAATCGGATTCTAGTAACCTTGAAACGTGCTTATTCATTAAAATCTGGATATGTGATTTTTAGCATGATTCCAATACCTCTCTTAGCGAGAGGTAAAAATTCGCATTATTTAAGTTTGTTTACACTAGTCATCCAATAGGATTTCCAATAAGAATTGATATCCGGCCCGCCATGCAATTTAAAATTTCGAATGTGGCCTGATTCTCATAACTGTTGGGCACCCCTGGTTTAAGATATACTTATTGTTTTAAAGTAGTTGTAGCCTGGTTTACACCGTGACGCTATATTGTAACCTAACCAAATGTTAATTAACTATACTCGCCGTCAAATGATTATGGACTGATGTTCAACTTTTATCCCTTTCCGCACCCTGCCCCTTCCCAAGCGGTACTCCCGCTTGTAACTTGACATGACCAGGAACGAACGCAAATGTTAAATAATACATTTAAAACTAGTTAAAAATTTTAATACATCGTAAATGAAGAAAATATTATAACAAGTAAGGTAAGCCAGTAATGCGTAATATAAAATATAAAAATTGTCTCTGTGGAAAATTTATATTTATATTTTGACCATACATCAAGCTAAGGTCGCGTTTGCGGTAAAATACGATAACCGGTAAAATCTAAATAAAAGGTAAGAATTATTGATTATTAGGTGAAGAGAAGATCAGTCAATACAACATGCTTCTGCAGTCAAATGCAAAGTTTTCATGCTTTTTAATAAATTATAAATTTTTTCAGGATGAAACGCCAATTTTTTGAAAAAAATGTGTACATTGACAATTGTTTTGCTTGTCCATTTAAATCATATTTTCCTAAACGTTTTTTATAAGAACCAGGATTATTTAATTCATGAGTTTCACTCATTTTCTTTTCAAAAGTCTAAATATAATGCAATTTATAGGATTGGGAATAAAAAGTGCACTCAAATACTACCAAAAATGTCAGAATATAAAATGACATTGACAGATTACAGATATTTGTACAGGTAGACACTTAAAAAATTTGGCATCAGTGTAGAAATCTCCAGTCCATAATTATTTGACGGCAAGTATAGGTATACCAAACTTTTAGTTATTGTTTGTTTACACGGTAAGGTCGTTTTATTTGTTTATTATTTGCTAAGAAATATCGTTATTATTAAAACTTGAACTGTTAAATTAACATAACATTTAAAATTTTTAAATAATTACAAAAATCTATCATACAAATTACTTTTATGTAAAATATCTTAATCGAACTACGTTTTTATCAGCAGGAAATTCTCATAACCTAACATTGTAAACACGCAGAACGCGCATGCGTACCTTGGTTTTCATACGTTTACAAGGGAAAACTGTCTTACAGTCAGGTTAATTACTTTGACTAGAGCTTCGAAACGCACCAGACTCTGCTGGTGTGTCAGTGTTTACATGAAGTGTACTAAACTAAAAAGAAATGCTCATATTGTGATATTCCATAAACATCGTCAAATAAATTATTACAGTAACTTTGTGCTTCTAACTCATTTGTGTACGCTTAAAATCCTAATGGAATCGCTTTCATTTTAAAATAATTATTTATTTTTTTACTAAATTAAGAAAGAAATTATTCTGTGACGTCTTTATATTGAACGGGGAGGGGAAGCATGTTTAAGAATGTTATCATTAGATGGCATGGCGTGCGAGTTTTAATTTTAATTTGACATTAGTTCATTTTTCTCTCTCTCTGGTCTCTCATATACATTAATTACTTTATAAATAAACACATAGGTAGTTACTTGTAATTAAAAATATCGATACCAAAAAGATAAACTAAAATACTAACCTCCAAACTATTGTTGAAACGTCAAACAGGTGATCTACATTACCCGCACAAACATACCATTACTATGGGACGGCACCACGCTGTGGATTTACGACCATTCATTGGTGCGGCGTAATTCTACGTCATACAGGGCGGGAATTCAAATAATCAAAATTCATTATTTTTACCTCTCGTTAAGATAGGTATTGGATTCATGCTAAAATTCGCATATGCAGATTTTATTGAATAAGCACGATTTAAGGTCCCTAGAATCCGATTATAATATTTTTAAAATGTCTGCGTGTGTGTGTGGATGTGTGTATGTGTGTGTGTGTGTATGTATGTCTGGATGTTGTAGACACGATTCCTCAAAAACTATAAGACTTAAAAAATATTTAACTGCAATTTCCTCAATCTGACATTCCCGAGAAGAGCTGAAAAGGTTTTGGTAACAATTGCACAACCGGAAGTAGTAGTTTCTTCTAAATATAATTTTTTGAGAGTTTTTTTTATTAAATATTGAAAAACATAAAATTCTCCATCTAATACACTTAAATTTTTTATTATATCTTGCATAGATTTAGAGATAAAGACACTATAATTTATAGAGTAAACTAATCGCAGAGGCTAAGGCATTAAGGAAACCAGTTGACAAATTCCAATGTTTATAACATAGTTTGTAAATGACACATGTCATTGTCAAATATCAACAGTTTTAGTGACATTCTGATAGCTTTTTCTGGGAAGTATATTTAATTTTTCTTATTGTTTTATTAATATTTGAAATTATTGGGAAAATTGTGGTAAAATGCATATATCCATCAGTAATACCGCCAATCTGGTTAATGAAATGGAACAATCTCTGACATTTAGAAACTTTCTCATACAATGAAAAATATAATTAGAATTATATATCTACAGAAGACATGTTCAATACAATAAAAAACAATATTTGGGTAAAGTTCTGTAATATTTTTTTATAAAACGACGGTACGGTAGCGAAGTGCAATACAATACTTATATAACCTAATATGGAAATGGCGACAGGTCTTGTGCTGGCCACAACAGATTTTTTTTTTTTTTTCTGGTTAATTAATAATAATTTTGTCAAAAGAAAAAATATGGGTAGCAAGTTTTTACCTTCTCTTCAAAAATATTAAATAAAAAAAAGGTACGCAAGTAGCCCATTCGTCCTGCGTGTCCCGCACTATAGCTGATAGAACCTAGCCAAAAAAGTCTCATTTCCCAAAAACTTGCAATTAAAACCTTGTTATTCTAGACTCGTCATTTAAAATTAGTATTCTTTTCTCTTTCCTCTATCTTTTTCTTCATTTTCTTCAATGTTCTTTGCTTTCTTCTCTGCTGTGTGTCTGTTTATGCTCATTGTCGATCTGATTACTGTGAGTTAGCACGTGTTGTACTCGTTGGAGAATGAGTTGGCATGGGACGAGCTGGTGACAGAGTGGAATGTCTGCACTAGATATGTATTTATTTAAATTTTATGTGTGTGTTCGTGGAAGGCGGAGGCGTGTGAACGATCTATGATATTCGTTACTTATACGGGGATATTGATATTTATTTACTGTCATTTACTATGCACTTTACTCATACATAAACCAGATACCATCAGACAACTAACACTATATTTAAATAGGAACAGTTACAGAAGGAAGCACAAGGAAATTAGCTGATCCAAGAAAACTACTGTGGATAGTACTGTGTTAAAAAACCATTAGTTAGTAGAAGAAATAAAAAGGCGAGACTAAGGGTATACTCCAAAAATAAAATATAATAACCAAACCCATGGTTTCGGTTACCGACTGGTTCTAGTCACGTGACTATTATTATTGAAACAGTTCGGTTTCATTCGCGGAAACCTTAAAATTTTCTTTAATAACATTACGTCCATCGTCTTTCATAATCCTAAATTATGAAGTATAAAATTAAAATACGTACAATGTAAACCATAGAAAATAGATGCAAACATCAAAGAGTGCATAAATAGTATTTAATCACACTAACCTATAAAATCTGACATCTTATGAAAAAGGACAGAAGATGTTAACCGAGAAAAACGAGGAAAAATCATGGTTGCGTTGGTGCGCTTCGGTTGCAACCATTTTAACCGGAACCATGTTTCATATATGTACAATTTTTACCATTTGATAATATTGGAACACTTTTGGTTAACCACGGTTAAAATTTGTTATTTTTGGAATATACCCTAAATAACAACATAAAAGACATATCAACATTGGAATTTAGTCGACTAATTAGTGATGCCGCGAGATCTCACATTTTCGATATCTCGTCTCGAATTTCTCGAATTTTCGAGACAAGATTAATCTTATTCTCGTCTCGATATTTCGAGACGAGACGAGAGTAATGCCCTCGAGATTTGGTCGAGACGAGATTAGAAATTCGAGATCTCGATTGTACTATTTTTTTATATTACATAAATATTTCTAATTAAAATAAACAAAATAACGAAATAGTTGTCGGTATAAATAAATATTTTATTTGCCTCTTCATTTACATTCATATTTATTTATTAATTTTAGATTTATTGCGTTTTAGTAAAAAGAAAATGCACAAAAGTGACATCTATGGTATACTCTTCACACTAGCCGTAAGTACCCGCACTATACGAATATATAATCCTAATTACCAATATTAGCGTACAAAGCAGATTGCGACACCCAACAATGGGTAATAAAGCCTTGACCATGATATTATAGAGTACCTATTTTTTTACTTACCATTCAAACACCAGACTTAGTAAAATAATGTTTTAATCAATGGACCCGTTTATTAAATTCATGTCGCTTGTAATGCTAATTTATTTACTATTTCTAATTATAAATTCGAGAAATTCGAGTATCTCGAGTCGAGATCGAGAGAAGGTAAGAAAAAATATGACGAGACGAGAGTGAATTGTTTCTCGCCATATCTCGTTTCGCGGCATCACTACGACTAATGAAAAGTGCTATTTTCGGATGAATTAAGATTTTTTTTTTTTTGAAATAATGGTACGAAGTATTTTCAGCAACCAACAAGGGCAAGATATAATTCTAGATTTCAAATACCTACAGTTAGACACGGCAGAAGAAATGTGATTTTACGTTGTGCTTGTTCGCATGACGGTGTTGGTCTATTAGAAGTACTATGAATGGTCTAATGTACAGACATTTTAGCAAAGCATATACTTCCTTATGCTAGAAAAATATGCCGCGGTGATAAGTTTTCTCAACAGGACAACGATCCTAAACATACTTCGAAAATAATAAAATATTTTTTAAGCCAACAAAAGTCCGAATTCTTGTCTAATCACCCTAATATCAGTATATAAGTCCAATAAAACATTTATGGCAGAAGTTAGAAATACGCGTCGGAAAACAAAAACAAATTTGAATTATGGAAGCATTTAGAAAATGAATGATAAAATATACCACAAGACTTTATTACGAATTTAATTAAATCAAGTTTCTGACGGTGTTCTGCAATGATTGTATCAAAAGAAATTATGGTAAACTATTAAATATGGAGTACAAAAACACAAATCAAAAAAATCTGTTCTGGCCAGCACAATACCTCCAGTCATTTCATTTTAGGCTATATAGATATTGTATATAAAATTTCTGGTACAATAAAAAAAATCTAATTACATTTATTCTTTATTCGATGAACGTCTTGCTCTTCTAAATATTCGATATTTTTCCTTGACGAGATTATATATATATATAGATATATATATGTAATATATCTACAATTTTAAATATTTAATTCATAATAAAATAAGAATTATTAAATGTACTTCCCAGAAAAAGCCTTCAATAATGTCTTTGGATTTTTAACACTGACTTGTATCTGTCAATTACAAACATTTTAATTTTTCAACTGGTTTCCATGGAGTTATTTGGGCTGTGAGATTCATTACAACAGATTATTTTATACATAAACTACTACCTCCGGTTGTGCAGCCCTTTCCAAAACCTTTTCAGCTCTTGCCATTAATGTCAGATTGAGGAATAGTCACCACATACACACACACACACACACACACACACACACATTCAGATATCGTAAAAATGTTAAAATCGGATTCTAGGGACCTTAAAACGTGCTTATTCACTAAAATCTGGATATGCTATTTTTAACATTAATGCAATACCTTTCTTAGCGAGAGATAAAAAGATTAAACCGATTTTTTGGTGGTTTTGAAATACATATATCTTGGGCGCAACAATTTTTCACTGCACGGTAAATTATTTTGTTGAAATATACTGTCCGTTGAAGGCGATTATAAAAATAACAAAAGCACTTGGAACATAGACTACCATACATTGCTCAATGTTTCGATATTCTGATTCTGTTGGTCATATCGCCTCCAAGTTTTTTAATAAATATACAAACAAATGTAATTAATTAAAATAAAATTAATTCCTACAAATTTTAATTATCGCCGAATAAATCCACAGCTATAAATTTAGAATTTGATTCGTAGATATGGCCAGGCCGCCCGATATTTCTCATATAGAATAATATAATATATATAATTCCAGTTAACGGGGCTTGCAAATTATATTATTTCATGTGCAGCAAATTTAATTTAGGGTCGATTCGATAATAAATTTAATCGCTGGTTGTACGTGCACAGGGCCGGATCTACCCCCCTCCACCTCCTAGCCCGACTCTGAGGGGGAGTTATTAGTTTAAACCCAATCCGCTAGGATAGGATAGGCGAAGGTACGGGAAGAGAAATTATATTTATTTTAAAGGATGTATCAACTTCGGATAATTTACTACGTACAAGTAATTTTATTTGGAAATAGGGGATGAAATAACTAAGATTTATCCGTGGGTTTTATGGCCGAGAAAGCTAGAACTTGAAATAATTACAGTGAAAAGATAACACATTTTTCAGTAACCACTTACAAAACATGGGAGTATTACACTAAAGTATTTAATTGAGTTACGTGAAGATATTAATCTAAATAACAACTATAGAAAACTTTTCTTCACAATATATTTTTTAATTCAAAATATACATTTAAACTGTCATGCAGTCATTATCAGTTGTACAAAAACATAATAATAGGGTAATTGCGCATTTTCAAATTTATTTATTTTTCTGAAAGAATTGTTCAAGTTATTCACTTTAATACATGTTTTACGTCTGGCAACTGCATATTTTTTTCTTTTTTTAATAATTCTTATTTCAAATTTTCCCGTGTGTGACGTATACAATTAATACCAATCACAGTCATTCTTGCCGTAGCGGTACACTCTCAGTAGTACACTCTGTACACAATACTACCATTTTTATCTGAAAAGATTTATATTTGAGAGAAGCACTATTTCAAAAGAAATTATTCATTTTCACACAAATTCATTAGTTTCATTACCTTGTCCTAAATTTGCTGATAAAGAAAAGAAAAATAAAACATGATTTTAACACGAATCAGTCGTCCTACAAGTAAAACATAGGTTAAATGTCACTAAAATTACAAGTATATTCCCTAGAGTGTGTAGCCTGATGGCAAAATTATGAACTTCTTCACTTTGTCGTGGTATTACAATAAGCTTGTATGAGTCAAACAGACTTACTCGTACTATATAATTAGTATTAATCTACGTCACAAGAATTCCACCGCGAACTTTATGGAAATTATGAATAAGAAGTTTTATATTTTCTAATAATTTTTACATTAATATGTTTAGAATTAGTTTATATTTCATAATTAATAGGAAAAAATGGCTGGTCGCGAACCTGGGGAACCGGGTTCGATCCCGATAGACGCCAAATATTTCCAATTTTAAATGGCACAAAAGTGACCCCTGTGGTGCACTCTCCACACCAGCTATGAGTGACCGTGAGGTGACGTCTGATAAGCGTCCACACGGTAAAATATATCGTCATAATTACCGATGTCTACATGTGTTGTAGATACTGGCACACCCAGAAATGGGTAATATGCCGGGATGATATATTTATTTATATTTTTATTTATTTTTTTCGCAATTACCCTATAATTATGTTGAAATTCCCGCCTTTCTTCATATATAATATTAAAATTTTCTGCATATAATCCCTTTTTAAAATATGTCCAATCCAGTTGGCTTTCTTCTTTCTTTCAAAATTCTTCTTTCTTCTCCAATCCTTCTCAACATCTCATTCTTGGACTCTCTCTCTTTGTCTCTCTCTCTATCCAATCTTCGGAAAAGAACAAAATACGAAGGCAGTATTATGGTAGGAATTTTTTCTGCAGAATTACGAATATGTCGAATAACTTGATGAAGAATTTAGTGATATTTTAACCGCGTGTTGGTGTGCGAGCTCTTGGCAATTTAGGTGGGTTATGAATTGTGAATTCTTGCTGTAAAAATTTAAAAATGCCGGGGGTCGAGTTGATGATATTGGGCGAAAATTATGTACCAATAATCCCGAATGAGTAAGCCACGATGATAAATATTTCCAGCTGAATACCTAACCTAACAAATCCGAGTTTTTTACAAATTCAGCAGTGGCCACTAACCAGAATCGACATTTTCCAAATAATATTTACGTGTTTCGGCATTGGCCAATGGCCGAGCCGCGGGCTTCCTAACTTTTCAACCTTCAGTCAGTCAATACGAGTACACAGGTTGTCCGAAAGTGCATTTTCATCACCCCCTATCTAACAAAGCCTACATTGATAATATTCATTCAGTGTCGGTAACAGAATGTAAGCAAAAGGGCTGTTCTGAAAATTTTAGTAATGAACTATAAAACTTTTTAAAGAAAAAACTTTATGTATTAAGTATTCAACTTTAGTCAAAATGCACTTCTTCATCCGGAACTACTGTACAAAACAACAAAATTCCGTTTTTGGAATCTCCTCCATCAGACAGAAATTTTTTATTTTCAATTATGCGAACACTTGATTGCTGTTTGTTTTCAGGGTCGTAGTTGTACACTCAAAATTCGTCATCTACAATGATATTATATAACACCTGCTTTGAAACCCCTCCAAACTTCTGTATAGAGTTGGCATGATTTAAAACAAGTTTTTTTACCTTCCGTCACCTTTAGGTAAGGAAGGTATTGTCTTTGGTCAAAAAATTCGGTGGTGAGTTTTTAATGAATAAGCACGTTTTAGGGTCCCTACAATACGAATTTAGTATTTTTAAGATGATGTCTGTATGTGTGTGTGTGTGTGTGTGTGTGTGTGTGTGTGTGTCCGTGTGTGTGTATGTATGTCCGTGTGTGACAAATTTTTCTCCGACGATAACTCCAATACTACAATTCTAAAAATTATAATTCTTTCGTATTCCTCTTCTGTACATCCATATGAAGAGTTGATTAGATTTTGGTTTTAATTGATCCACCGGAAGTACCCTTATTTGAAGTTTTTAACAGTTTTTCTTAAAAAAAACGCAGTTAAATATTGTTTTTTGACATTTTGTTATTATACAAATTAAAGAAAATATTCTTCTCTACACAGTTTGATTATACATTTTCCTTCATATTCAATAGATGTAGATTTAAAGCATTATAAAGAAATTAATTTTCTAAAATCAGTCAGCTTTGCTATTTATCATGGAAAGTGTAGGATCACAAAATTGGTATTATCATAGTGCTCCTCGCAAGTGACACGCAGAGAAAGGCCAAAGAGAAGATGGAAGGACTGTATCGCAGAAGACTGGATTTATAGAATAGAAATAGTATGTGTTCGTGTTTGATTTTACATGATATTATATAGAATCTGTTCCAAGGACCTTTTGGTATGGGATTTGTACAAAATACATCGAATTGACGGAAGGTTTTGTGCTGGCCACAACAGATTTTTTAAATAAAAATCGTTGATTTTTATCATAGATGAAATTAAGATTCAAATTATAATAAAAATGTACTTATTTGCTACAAAAGTATAAATAACAACAAAAAATGAACTTTATTCGAATTCTAACAAATTACTGATTCCATGTTTTGACCTGTTTTTTAGGTAGACAAAAAGACGCGTGCGAGCAGGCATTACATACTACGTATACGCAAAAATTCAAATGAATTCTTTGCGGTTGAAAAGAATATTTATATTGCTTTTAAAACAATTAAAAAGCGCAATAACGCCGATCTTTAAAAATAAAAAAAATCATGATTTATTTGATTATTTTAAAATGATTTTTGCCTACCCTGCTTCTCTATAATAAATATGCACCAATCCATACGTGCCTTTTTTTGTACTGGAGTTAGCAAATGTGGTATCCACCGGCCTGCCAGCTTCTTAGCACCAAGATGTTAATACAAAATATGATTTACAGCGGAGGATCCAATGTACAGCCCCTTCTGAATCTCCAGATGTGTAATATTTCAGTTTTCCTTTATTAACTTTCCATCAGCTTTAACATTTTCCAAACAAACTGCTTCTTCAAGTCGTCTTGTTCTGGGATCAGCTTCTAAGGAGCATCGTTCGCGTTTAAATTCACGATACCAATAACTAACGGTTGATAATAAAGGGGCAGTATCAAAAGCAGCCACCAAATTTTGATGACTGCTCAAACTTCACGGTTCTTCTGAAGTCATACAAAATCATGGCACGAAATACTATTCGGTGTACTTCCATTCTGATTCTCATTTACTCTTGTTCTAATACGAATAAATAATTTCAATTTTTGTGTGTTAATTAGATCTTGAAAAAACTATAACTAATAAATATCAAAAAAAGAACACTTTAAAAAATAACATTTTTTTCGACGGTCACTGTCATCCAAGGCCTACTACTAAAAACTTTCAGAAAAGTCCTCGTACTATCCTATAGGAATGTAAGTGAAAATTAAGTTCCGTCGTGAAGAGAAAATAAGTAACGATTATATGTTGAGTAACTATGGATAAAATACATAGTTACAATACAAGTAGCGTTCTAGTTTGTTACTATGTTAGAGGGTCCAGTTATTTCCAAACATAGACGATTTTTGAGAACTTGTCGATAAATCTGATAATCCAAATTCAAAATAGTAAATGGCAAAAAGCGACATGCTACACAGCCGCCATAGTGCGGTATAGAATATATCGACACGGGCAGACGTCAATATTACTCATTAAAATGTCTTCGCCGATATAAAAATGCTCTTATATTTTAATAGCGCCAAATTAGCAAATAATTCAGTCAATCCAAAATAAATTGAATTCCGATGCGCCGAGCGATCGGAAACGAATTCGATAACCTCCCCCCTTCTTCCCCCCACCCTCGCCCTCCTCCATGAGCGGGAAAAAATGGCGGCAGGAAAAAAATGCTTTCAGCATCATAAATATGTAAAAGTTGCGCGGATGAAAACAAAAAAATCGGTCGCCCCAGCACAGAGACAATTGAAGGGCGTTATGGACGCACAGGGACGCAGGGCAGGGTGGGTAATTGGGGGTAGCTGCCCCGGTGATAATTTGGGAAAAAGTATCGACCGTTCGGAAAAATGAAAGCTGAACACGGATATATGTTTAGTTTTGCTATACTGGGGATTGGGGCGAGAGCGAGAGACCCACAGCGAGATCAAATGATGGATTCATTTGTGACAGTCCAAGATTTATCTAAACACTCCCGCGCTCGCTGAAAACATTGCATATACAAACCCAACAACACCGATAGGGGTCAAGCTGATTTCAGCGATGACATAGGTGGGATGGGTGACCGGACAAGACTTTAATACTTTGTATAGATAAACGAGAGAATGTGTAATTTTTTACATCCCCTCTATACATCCTAAAGTGGCATTTGGTCAAGCTTATTTTATCAATGACACAAATGGGATGGGTGAATGGACAAGACTTTAATACTTTGTGTTTGCATAGATGAGCGACAGAATATGTAATCGTTTACACCCTTTAAATTGAACCACACATTGTCATGTGATCAAGCTTATTTTATTTTACATGTATAACATATGTAACAAAATCTTTGGAAAAAATATTAGACCTCTTCATCAAAGAATTATTATACCAAAACATAAGGAGTTGGTTCCACAAACTAAAAAGATAAGAAATTTAATTTTACAATACTGCTAGGGGACCATTATATTCAATGCGACGCAATTTTCAATACCTTATCTCATTTCTTCTCTGGACAAAGTTAAATCTACTTCCTGGATCGTCGGAAATATTCTTGCCTGTAACTGTTGTTCGTTTTTGTATTCCCAGACATTATTGTATACTTTTTTGCTAAGGCTGCGTCCGATGTCGCATTTTGGCATTTAGTATTTAGGATTTAGGTATTCTTTACAGAAATACAACTCCGAACGGTACACTAATGACATCCATTTGTTTGTGTGGCAACACTGTAGAACTAAAAAAATGTATTATACAATTCCATTTAATTTGATGCTTCAGATTAAATGTTTATATTTCAAAAAATTGAAGGTAATGAGCTATTCTTTGACAGTAAATTTGACGTTTTGCATAAATTATAGCAACGAACATGATTTGTTTAATTAGTGTGCGTCAACTTCAAGGCATAGTGTGCTTTTACAAAACCCTAAAATCTAATTCTTAAAATTCTAAATAATCACTAGATTTAGGGCATATAAATTTAGGATTTGGATATTAGGGCAATAAAAGTGCAACATCGGACACAGCCTAAGTGAGAAACATTTGAGGATTATACTTACTTTCTCTCTCTCTCTCTCTCTCTCTCTCTCTCTCTCTCTCTCTGTGTGTGTGTGTGTGTGTGTTTTCTATAAAATGTTGGCCTCTTACTGCAGCATCTGGAGATTCGCTCAAGCTGGGCCGCAGACTATTTGGTTACTATTTGACAAAACTCGGGTCACCAACTTTTTGGAAGATTAATACATAATACACCTTCTTCACATTCCCGTATAGTTCGATAAATAGTCGTTTGTCCAATATTTGATCCCCAAAAACATTAACTATTTCACGTTTTAACAAGATATACCTATTATAAAACAAATATTATGAATTTATTAAATCCAGTGAAAATAACCTTATTTAGTAATAATAACTTTTATTACCTTATAATTGAAATACACAAATATAATAAATAATATTTTAGAGTGTATATGTATAAAAATTTAGAAATATATCTGTAATATGGAAATCATAAGTATACCTATCTGTATGAAATACTTATAATAGAATTGAAAAATTCTTTTTGATGTTCAGATTGAAAATAATAGAAGAAAATATATAATGGAAAAAATACGGTACAGAAAAATAAATTACAAAGTATGAGAAGTATTAAACAATTTATAAAAGGGGTAAATTTAATAAATAGTGAATATAAAAAATGATCGCATGATCCCATCAAGAGCTGTAATTTTTTTCCATTTTATATTCCTGTTTTAACCCCCTTCAAGCATATTATTTTAAAGGGTTGAAACCATTGTAACTCTTACATTGTCTTGTAATCAACCTACGTCTTTTGCGAAGGCTTCAGGCGAAGAACTTGCACCATTAAAATAAAAATTACAGGCGGAGTGATTGAGAAAATTATTGGCCAATCATAATACAGATCTGTCGGACTAATAATCATTACTACTGTTTCTTCTTCTTCTTTACATCTTCGTGATGTGGGATTCATCTTGCTTTGCATGTTTTGCAATGCACAATCAAATGTAAATGAGCGTATACCAGAATAATGATGATCGCAATACATTGTTGTATACATTGTACGTTGAAAACTTTGACAAGACGTTGGGATTTATTCCTCTTGCAGAGGATGTGGATCAGTAAGAACTCTTAAATAAATCCATAAATTAATTCCGTAAAATATTGATGATATTCATTTTACACATATTCGAGCCTATTGTGTAACAAAGTGGTACATTTTTAGTTACTGGTTAAAACAAAATCTTGCACGATCAGCCATGAGTTAGGAATGACATATTTCCCAACCTCTAAAGGTCAGGAATCGACATATTACTATAATCATTGTGAATAAATTAAATTGTTGAACTATATTTATTTCGTCATGTAATTTTCGTGACACCATTTTTCCCCATTATCTTTAAAAAGTTCTGTCATTGACTAAAACTTTTTTATTGTCACGGGCCCCGCTTCAAAGAAAGTATACTTTTGACGTTGTTTTTATTACTTGCATTTAATATATACAGAAATTTGAATAGAAAATCATATTACCTGTCGCTAAGAGAGGTATTGGATTCATGCTAAAATTCGCATATCCAGATTTTAGTGAATAAGCACGATTTAAGGTCACTACAATCCAATTATAACATTATTAAAATGATGTCTGCGTGTGTGTGTGGACGTGTGTATGTGTGTGTGTATATCTGGATGTTGGAGGGACGATTCCTCAAAAACTATAAGACTTAAGAACTGTTTAACTATGGATTCCTCAATCTGACATTCCTGGGAAGAGCTGAAAAGGTTTTGGTAACAATTGAACAACCGGAAGTAGTAGTTTCTTAGAAAAATTCTTGTAATTATGATTTTTTGGAAATTTTTGTTATTAAATATTGAAGAACATAAAATTCTCCATCTAATACACTTAAAATTTTTATTATATCTTGTATAGATTTAGAGATAAAGACACTAAAATATATAAAGTAATCTAATCGCAGTGACTAAAGCACTAAGGAAACCAGTTGACAAATTCCAATGTTTATAACATAGTTTGTAAATGACACATGTCATTTCTTATTGTTTTATTAATTATTTGAAATTATACGTAAAATGCATATATCCATCAGAAATACCGCCAATGTGGTTAATGAATTGGAAGAATCTCTCACATTTAGGAACTTTCTCATACAATGAAAAATAGATATAATTAGAATTATATGTGTGCAGAAGACATGTTAGATACAATAAAAAACAATATTTGGGTAAAGTTCTGTAATTTTTTGTATAAAACGACGGTTCGAAAGCGAAGTGCAATTAGTGATGCCGCGAGACGAGATATGGCGAGAAACAATTCACTCTCGTCTCATCTCGAATTTTCGGGATGAGATTTCTCTGACTCTCGTCTCGTCATATTTTTTCTTACTTTCTCTCGATCTCGACTCGAGAGTCTCGAATTTCTCGAATATATAATTAGAAATAGTAAATAAATTAACATTACAAGCAACATGAATTTAATAAAAGGGTACCATTGATTAAAACATTATTTTACTAAGTCTGGTGTTTGAATGGTAAGTAAAAAATAGGTACTCTATAATATCATGGCTTTGTTACCCGTTGTTGGGTGTAGCAATCTGCATTACGCTAATATTGGTAATTATGATTATATATGCGTATAGTGCGGGTACTTAAGGCTAGCGTGAAGAGTGTGCCATAGATGTCACCTTTGTGCATTTTCTTTTTACTAAAACTACTCTAAAATTAATATATAAATATGAATATAAACGAAGGGGCAAGTAAAATATTTATTTAAACCGACAAATATTTTGTTATTTTGTTTATTTTAATTAGTAATTTTTATGTAATATAAAAAAATAGTATAATCGAGATCTCGAATTTCTACTCTCGTCTCGAGCAAATCTCGAGGGCATTACTCTCGTCTCAAAATATCGAGGCGAGAATAAGGTTAATCTCGTCTCGAAAATTTGAGAAATTCGAGACGAGATCTCGAAAATGCGAGATCTCGCGGCATCATTAAGTGCAATACAATACTTATATAGTCTAATTTGGAAATGGCGAGATGTCTTGTGCTGGCCACAACAGATTTTTTAATAATACTTCAGCTTAGAACGTACTTAATCGAATTTCAGAAGAAAAATGTTACGAGGTTTGTACAATATTTATTGTCCATAATATATAAAACAAATTTATTTTTCAACATAATCACCATGTACTTGAAGACACTTATTTCACCTTTGTTGTAACACCTTTTTTTTTAAAAAAAAAAAACAGTCTTTATCGCAGATGAATTTCTGAACTACTGCCATAACAGCTTCGTCGGTTTTAAAATTTATTCCTCGTGTACTTTCCTTTAGCTTGGGAAATAAATAAAAATCACCAGGCGTTAGGTCACATGAATACGATGGATGTAACATCAGTCTGAAACCAACATAGTGAAATACGTTCATGGAAACAAGACTTTTACGAACTTGAACGTTGTCCTGTTGAGACAAAATTCCAAGCAAAAATTTTCCTTTTCTCTTTTCTGTAATGCAACCACGAATATTAGCAATTAATGTTGCGTAATCCTGACTAGTGATTGTGTGGCCACATTCCAAATAATGAATCATTAAAATTCCCTCAGCATCTCAAAATGCAGTAGCCATAATCTAACTGGACCCTAAATTTACGAAGTGGAGATCCTCAATGTCGCCATTCCATACTTTGAAATTTCGACTCTTGGTCAAAGTGATAAATCCACGTTTCATCAACTGTAACAAAACAAGCCAAAAATCTGTTTGGATTTGATTAACAACGCCAAACTGGCTTCTGGAGAGGTAATTCTCTCTCGCTTTTGTTCGGGCTCCAATGTTCGGTGTACCCAACTTGGTGACATCTTATTAAGGGCCGGTTTTATAAAAAAATTTAAACTTCACTTAAAATTTACTTCCACAGTAAATTTAATGAAGTGAAAAAATGCAACGCGTTTTTTTTGACAGCAGTAATATAAATGTCATAAGAATAGAGAAATTGATTCGAATTTGTTCATTTCAATAAATTTACTTGACAAGTAAATTTTAAGTGAAGCTTAATTTTTTTTATAAAACCGTCCCTATGCCTTGTAAATTATTAACACTAGAATAATCAAATTTAGCACTTCGTTTGACAGATAAACAATAAACAATTGCTGTTGTTATGAAGACAATATTTAAAAGCCCAAAACCCTCGTAAATTGTTAAAACCTACTAAGCAAAATATTTGCTGGCTTATTTATAGACAAACACCCATTATAATTTTACGCAGAGATTATAGCAAAAATAGCAGAAACGGATCGAATTCCTTGTATTACTTTTTGCAAAATAAAACAGATGTAGAAATGATTAAAGTATAATTTCCCATATTCAAGTAGTGATACCCATCTCTCTCCATGTTTGTGAGATGTATTATTTACGTTTTTAAATTTCTAAATAAAAATTTTAAGTCTGCGATGAATATATGCAGTTTATTTTTATTCCCAAGTCACGATTCCTCGGTAAATGATGATTCCAGTCAATAGGTATTAATTTATATTTTTTGAATTAAAATAAAAGCTTGGTGGAGATTTATACGAACTTTGGATCACGCAAGCGTTGCATATCTTATTATCTACAGAGTATAGCATCTGTAGATTCCAGGGATAACGCGAAGGTGTCTATTAGATATGCATAGAGCAACGCAAGATCGGATTTCCACATTCCACGCAGAGAAAAATATTCAAATAATTAAATTAATGTATCCTCAATGCTTTTTATCAACTACTGGGTGTGTCAGCTCACTTAAGATAATGATTATGTACATATTTTTCTAAAGAGTTTATAAAATAAGTCATAAATTAAAATAACAAAAATACAGAACTACATTTATTTGAAATAATAATAATAATAATAATAATAATAATAATAATAAAACTTTATTCCATGCTGAAGATACATGTTATGGGAAGCGTCATAAAATAAATAAGATAAAGTACATAGATAAAATCCTAAAGTGACATTCAGTACAAAGTAGTTTAATATTTTGCATTAAGATATTCATCCAACTCATAGAAGCCCTTTTCCAGTAAGAATTCTTTCAATTTAATTTTGAACTGGTTTCTTTTCGAACATTCTTTTATGTGTGTAGGTAAATGGTTGAAAAGATTTATTCCTAGAACACCAGGAGATATTTTGCCAGTATTTAATTTAGTGAAGGGTTCTCGCAATTCATTCTTCTTTCTAGTGTTATAATGGTGTATACTTTTATTGATAAAGAAACCGATTTCTAAAATATGATGGTAGCGTCAATATTTTTGTAGATTTGAAAATGTTTCTGCAAGATTCATATTCATACCGGTTTGCCCCTACTATACAACGTAGCATTCTCTTCTAAGTTACAAGCACATTACGCGCAAGGACAGAAGGTCTCCAGAAACAGATTCCGTATCTTAAGATTGATTCTATTTTAGCATGATAAAATATTATTAACTACTTAAGGTTGAGATATTGTTTTAAATGCCTAATTTGAAAACATAGCTTATTCAGTGCAGAAATAATGTTTTCGCAATGTAATTTCCATTTGAGATGTTCATCCATTGTGAGTCCTAAGATTTTTGTGGAAGTAACTCGCATTAGCGGATTATTTCCGATACTTACATCAATATCCATATCTTTTGAATTTTGATGATTATGGAAACGTACGTAGTCACTAAAGTGCCCAAAGTCGTCATTAAAACTTCAGAAATCGGCACTAAAGTAATCCATTATACGACGATTTTATGCAAATGCAGTGTCACCAACCTTATGACAATTATTGTACATACCGTGAGTATTTTTTAACGTGAAACATTGGGCGCATTCAGCACCCTGGCAGCGCTGGCAGCGATGAGCACCGCTGCGTGCCGATGATTGCCGAATGCAATTGCTGGACCAATTCCATTCGTCCATTCGTCAAACTTCGGAGGTCAGCGATGCCAGCGATGAGAGGTGCTGAACGCGACCATTGGGTTTGTCACATCCTTGGCTACGACATTTGATTGACAGCAATGTATTTGCCTATCCCATTTAAAATTAAACATAGGGAAAGAATTTGGCATTTGACGTCAATACAGGTTAATTTTGTTGAAATAATTATACCTGCTTTCTAAATTAAATTTAGTTGTAGAAAAAATATTGTGTGCACTTGTGCTCGAGTGATTTTCTGATTTGGCTAAATTTCTTACAATATTTAAATATGATACTTCTATAAAATTCATTCCCTATGTTTCATTTTAAATGGGACAGGCAAATACATTGCTGTCAAACAAATGTCGTAACCATGGATGTGACAAACCCAATGTTTCACGTTAAAAAATACTCACGATATTAGACAATTTGGATAACTGTACGATGTACAGTATTGGACAGAAAAAAGTAAGACAGTATTTTTTCTAGTGTAAACTGATCTGTTCTAATTTGAAGGCAAGTAAATAATCGAGCAACATTTAAACAGAATAAATCAAATTAGGAAACGATTTAATAAAAATATTTATAAAACTACAACTTCTCTAATACTTGTTTCATGCACCATGGAATTAACCAAATTCATACACTATTCGATGGTAACAACATTTTCCCATATACATTATTAACTATTTCTGGTAGTTCTTAGTATCTCAATTAATCTTCTATCTTCTTCTTCAGTTGATACTGTGTGTCGCCCTGATCCTGGATTCCTTCTATTCTGCCTTCCTGTCTCCACTAATTTAAAATGATAATGACAGAATATTTATTAATATTATAGCGCTGGGCAATTTATCGGATCGGCATTCCTTCTTCCGCTCTAACAATTACCAAACACTTCACAATATCGCTAATTCGAGGCATTTTTTTTTTACTTCAATTCAACAATTCAATTTTTGACAAATCAAAGTGACAAATGTCATAATAGTAACGCCAAATTCAACCAACTAAATCTTATATATCCTATTTTTTCAAATTAAATAATTCCGGTTAAGAAGTTTGAGATAATACACATAATTTTGAATGTTCATTGCGATAACTTCAATGTCCGAAGTTTCGCAAACCTGAACATAAGTTCGTTTGTTTGACTGACAGCAACTGACGTGTATAGTTCGGGACACGAAAGATGAACTGTGGAAAATACACTGTCTAATATATGCGCTTTGTTTAAATCCGCACGAATTTACTTTCCGCATACCTAATATAACATATAACAATTGGCCAAATAAGTTTTAAAGCTACGCAGCCTTTCTTATATTGGAAGTTGATCTGTGCAATTGATGTTAGTATCAGTTCTTGCCTTATTTACACTCGGATCATAAGCACAAATAAGTTAGAAGCACAAAGTTACTGTAATAATTATTATTTGACGGCGTCTATGGAATATCACGATGTGAGCATTTCTTTCCCTATAAAAATAAATATTCCTTTCATTTTCACAAATTTTCGATTTCAAATTAAAATTAATTTCCATCTCGGCTCTGAAGTTCCTTTTTATCACTTATGTGATTTATTTTCCACATTCGTGATAAAAAGTAGAACTTTAGTACCTTGATTCATAAATAACTATATTCTCGTGGATAACTTGTAATATCTAGACTTGCAAAATATCTACTTTTTTAAATAATACAACTTTTGTAATACTGTTTTCAAAATTACACCTATGTTATGGCAATATTTTAGAAAATTCCAATATTTCCGTAAATAATATCTGAATATTTTTTGCAATTTTGGGTTCATATCAAATCATCAAATTTTATTGCCTTTTGGGGTGGTTGCGTGGACATTTTGGGAGTGCCTGCATCTTGTGTGTGGGTGGGGGTGTTTGGCACCCCATTTCGCGGGATGTGAGAACAGCGCAAATCCGAGCCGAGGTGAGAGGCATTAATGGAATCAGCGGTGAGTGATTGCTTGTCGAATTTGTCAAATTTCATTCCCATCCCGTACAACACAATTTTTTGATGAATTTTTTACGTCAATAAAAATTATTTTTTCCGCTGTATTTTCACCTGTGGTTACTGCCCCTAATGTGGTTTGCCTTCCCACCGCACATTATGCAAAAAGTATCGATTCTATTACACATTATTAGCGCATACATTATAGGTATAAGTTCTTGTAAGTTTACTAATATACGAGTACAGAGGAAGGACTAGTTTACAATGAATTTAATTCGGCTGTATGTGGGTTATCCTACCACGACGAATTTAGAATGACCAGAATCGAATCTCGAAAAATAATACCAAAATTTAATACAGAGAGAGATTACCAATACCCTATTTTATTTTCTTTATTTAAAAAATGTTTAAAATATGTTGCTGAGTGTCTTTTTTATTTTTAATCTTCAAAGAATATTAATAAATAACTAAAAAAAAATTAGACAACTTTTAAATTTTCTTTTATGGGTGGCATTAATAAAAATAAGTAAATGCTAATACTAACTGTTTATAGGTGAGTTCGTACACCCGTATTAAGTTTCAGTAAAATCTGATGCAATAAGAAAATAATTATTTGGCAAAAATATGTACTTATCCTTAGAATCAAAATAAGTGATTACTTAAAACTGTATTAATAAAATGGAGTTGATTCTTATAGAATTAAGTATTTACTTTTCTATAAGTATGCTATTTCTCATGCTTATGGGGGACTGAACTAAATTTTCAAAAATTATATTAATTTAAAAAAAAAAACATGTTCAACGCCGTACGAGCCCATAAAGATTATAAAATTCGTAGGGAAAATCCCACTAAACAAGATTTTGTCAAATTATTGTATCGTTTTACACCCGAAAGTGTGGAATGGCTCTCAAAACACTTTCTTGTCCTCGATCTAGGCGTTAGCAGTGAATCCAGTGTTGGTGATCTATATTCGTTTATTATAAATGAAAATATTTTTAAGATACGTTGCCGACCCTATAGTCTGTTTCTAAACTATAGACAGTGTTTTAAAATTTTGACTCTGAAATTAATGCTTATAAGAGACTATTCCGCAGACGCGGTTTTACACCTAACGAAATTTCAATTTCTAAGTTCGTTCAACCATGTAAGCCATTCACAAGCGTTGATTTCAGCGCCAAACTTTTAAATCACTGTCTATAGTTTAAAAACAGACAATAGTAATTGAACTTTAAAAAAAAAGCAGAAATTTGTACAACAGCATCAGATTTACAGATTTTTCTAACAAATTGTTCTTTTTCCGTTATAGTATAACTGAATACACTTTTTTCCTTCTATTGTATATACATACTCTTTATAATTTATACACATGTTTATTTAATTTTCTATTACTTTCTCTAGTTCAAATTCTCTCTAATTAGAACAAATTAAAATGGACTTTGCGAATTAGAGAGTCGGCTGTACTAGCGAAACCCATAATAGTTCGGCCGGGTGATAATATTTCGACCGGCATATTAAATGGCGGAATACTTAAATAACATATTTAGTTTTTGTAAGTTTAAAATCTATACTTAAACTAGTCGAAAGAAATTTGTACAAATGTCACCAATTGCGTAGATTTTATAATTTGTTTGTTGAAAATGTAAACCGGCCGAAATATTAGATGTATAGAGTAATTGACAAAAATTTCAGTTTCTCAACAATTTTCATAAAACACTAAATTGTTGTGGTACAGAATCTTAAATGGGTCCACAGTTTCAGTTTCTGTGTGGAATGGGGTCCTCCACCATAATAAAAAAATAAAGTATTTAAAGTATGCTCAATAAATAACGATTAAGATAAAAAAAACATATTTTTAATAATGGGGTTTTCCACCGTAACAAAAAATAATAAAATATACACTTTATACTTGAAATACTACTCAATAAATAGCCATTAAGATTTAAAATTTAATAAATGACAATTAAGAATTTTTAAAACTACGAATTGCTTCAAAATTAAACTTTCATTTAAAATAATAAATAAAATTAGATTGGAGGACCCCATTGTAGCTCTGATCCCTCCTCTTAAGCGCGAAAAGTGTTCTTTTGATGCCCCATATTTTAATCATCCCCTAAAACATTTTTTCAAAAAAAATCTCTTTTCCGTGGCATGTTGTATAAATCAAAAAACGCGGTTGTTATGTGTGTGGTGTAATACAATTTGAAAACATAACACTGAATCGATTTGAGTTTGTGTCAGGAACAATTAGGTGATTACGGCCCTGTGTGTGCGTCCGTCGGCGCCGTCACGACGCCACCGACGGCGCCTATGAAACAAAACACTCGCAGCGCAATTATCACGGATTTTTTACCTCATTACTTCCAATCTTTGCTCGTTTGCATCTTTACCCCCGTGTTTTTCTCACTTTATGCTAATCGCATACACCAGGTTACTGTCTTTTTCTTTTATTACATACCAAGAAGAAGAAGAAGAATACCATAGGTATACGAATCTTCTACAAAAAGAATATTTTTACCAATCGTACGATATTTATTTCCATTTAATATATTAAGCTAAACTTTTACACATATTAGCCACATAAAAACAAACAATAGCATAGGGAAGTAATAATTTTCGTAATACCACAACGTATCGCAACGTGCCGTAACGTAGAAAGATAAAAGTTGGCGATCTTTGGGATTTTAATACGTTAGAGCACGATACGTCACGTTACAGCTTACGGCTGTATAAATTGTCGCATTTGTTTGCATTGTTTTATTTTTTACGTTACGTTAGAGCACGGTACGTTACGTTACGGCTTACGCTGTATAAATCCAGCATAATTCACATTAAGTGATATTTAACCATATTTTTGATTTCGACTTTGTAATTTTTAATATTCATTTATATAGATAAAATTATTTATACTGTATTCCAATTAGGAATGGACTTAGAAGTTAGTTAGTCTAAACTCCGAATGGCACAGTAATGGCATCCATTGTTCTAAAGTGAATTATACAATTCGATTTAACTTGACGCTTCAGATTAAATACTAATATTATATTTCATAAAATAGAAGCTAAGAAGTTATTCGTTGACAGTAAATTTGACATTTTGCACAAATTATAACATTAGCAACGAACATTTGTTTAATTAGTGCGCCTCAACTTCAAGGCATAGTATGCTCCTGCAAAACCATAAAATCGAATTCCTGAAATCCTAAATAATGCCGTTATTAAAATTTAGGATTTAGATATTAGGGTAATAAAAGTGCAACATCGGTCACGACCTAAATATATAAATAGAAAAAAAAAGTTACATCTACAACACAGTAACAATAATTCTTTCAGAAATTATATGATAATTCCTAAGTGTTAAATTACAATTCTTTTTTCTTCTTGTGGTGCCCTCCAATTTGCACCCCTTATCTGCCATAAAATATAGCTGCATGCACGCAAAAATATTTTATTGTCTTGTCAACAATGAATTATTTAATTTTATCCCGAGATTTGCGATAAATAAATCATATATGAATAATGATTTCCCTGTAGTTAGAAGCTGTTACCTATTTAATTACGCCGCATTTAAATAAAGAAATGCTAAACAACATCTATTTGCATATACCCTGATTTACTAGCCGAGTTAAACTGTAGAATATTGCCCGAGGTTCTGTGTTTGAATCCCTGTAGTAAGGCCGGGTTATTATCAAGATTTTTTGGGATTAACAGATTAACACATGCGCTAATCGCAGAATAATTTGGCGACCTAAATATTAAAAATGTATCAATACAGAGATACTTTGTGAAAAAATATTTTAAATTAATTTCATATTTAATTACAATTCAAATGCGAAAATATTAATTGTATTTTGTGGGTTGTAAAATAAATGACATTTATTATTTTCGACAAGGGGTGATAGATGATATATTATACAAATTATTATACTGATAATATGATTCAGTTAATTATTTACACACTTCTAAAAAAATATTTTGAAAATGTCATTTTCTTGGTAATATGTTCGTATTTTCCTTTTAAATATTAAAATAATATTTCAATAACTTTAAAAATTCATATACTGACTTGTATAATTTTGTCGGTAAAATCATCAATGGGTGAAATAACAAAACCACAGCTCTTTACAATTTTGAGTTGTGGCCTCAAAAAGTCACATACCTTCCCGTACACCCATAAATCCTTGCACAAAACTTTCCAATTAATTTTAGACAAATGTTTCAAATAAATACGAATTAAATTCTATACCAAAAACACTAATCAGGTTTTATTTTATATATTTAATAAGCTGTATAATTAAATTCTAAATTTTATAAATATTGCTCATTTGTAATGATAGCTATGGAATTTAAACTTTAAACAAAATAAAAAAGAAATGCGCATTGTTTGAATTATCAGAATTTCGATTTAGCAAGTTACAAAATAAAAATAAATAAAATCTATGCAGTGATTTAAATGTAGATTATAAAAACAAAATATTTTAGGGACATAGGTGTAGATGTAGAATATAATATATCTTTGTAATTTTGTTTAAATTCCATAGCTCACTACAAATGAGCAATATTTATAAAATTTCAAATTGGATTTTACAGTTTACTAAACATGCAAAATGAAATCTTTTTTATATTTATTTACTCTTTAAAATTTTGTATAAATATTTCTCTATACATATTAATAAATAAAATATTATTTATTTGTTTTCAAAACTTATAAAATAAAATATAAAAGCAAAATTCAGATGGTAGCTTGCCATGATTTTCTGTCAGAACAGCACAGTAATTCATTTGTTAGTTAGCAAGAACAATCTAAGATAATGCGCATCGATGCACATTTTTTTTAGAGTTTTTGGCGGTAAAATGATAGACATTGATAATAAGTTATATATCAGTCAAGTCGTTATCATTTTGTGGTCATTTTGATACATAATTCGTGTAGTGAATCAAAAAAATTCGTTTATTTCCAAAGACGAGAAAATTGCCTTGCAGCCCGTTATAAAGCGAACAAAGTAGGTAAAATTATTTTGTTATTTACGTTGTTATAAATAAATATATAATATAAAGTAGATAAAACAATGAATATTAGATAGTATACTATACGGTTGAGCTGTTTAAAGAATATAAATATTATTTTGCAAGCACAAAAATATAATTTTTATGTATAAAGTTGAAAGAGCATTGCATAATACATTATTTATTCATTCAATATTAATAATATTAATATAAAATCTGTATAATTTTTCATTCTATAATTTAAAGTAACTTTTACTAATGTAAAAGTCCGTTTAACACTATCAGAACCCTTAATAATCTCTGCTCTACATAACCTGTGAATAAAAAAACAAAGCCATGATGCTAGGTATACAATTATGTGTCCAAAGCCAACTATGGCGTGTATGTTTGGCGCATTTGAAACAGTAACATAGTCGTAAAGAAACTACGGTCGTAACATTCACTCGGTGCATCCGACAAGAATGTGTCAATCGTGATAGTAAAACCTGGCTTTGCATATGTACGCCAGTGGCGTCTCGCCAATTTCCACAGGGGAGGAATAAAATAGTAAATTATAAAGAAAATTTAGGGAGTAGTTTCGGAACTAGAAGGTCTTTTATATGATATATTTTAGACTTAGAAAAATATTTCTGTGGTTAAATGTTCGTTATATATGTCACTAATTCTGTGATTTAAATTGTATATAGCACTATAGCTCTTCAAGATTTTATTTATCTAATTATTGCACAGCTCCTGCCAACAAGGTGTTATTATTTACTTTAAATATGCTTTTGAAATATCTCACTTATTATTATTTTTAACGTTTTCAACTATATAACATAAATTATAATATGTTAACTCTATAAAATGTCGGTTGTAGTTCAATATTATTACTTCCGGTTTTCGAGTAATCGATAGCAACTTTTAATTTTAAATAAAGCACAATACATATTTTTTCAAATTTGAAAAGTACTTGAATTTTGCTATCCAACTGTACAAAAAAAAATCGTATGTTATTTTATTAAAAAGTACAATGGCGAATGATTTAAATATTGCATTTTCATTAATGCAGAAAAAAAAATAAGAAAAGTAAAAGTTTACCAAAGGAGCATGGCAAGTTTAAATGCAGTAAAATCACTTTTCTGACGAGGTGCGTACACTACTTTTTCGTATTTTATATTAATATTAAAATTTGAATTATCTTGCGGCATAATATACTGAATTAAAAACATCTAAAAAAACATAGTAGTCTGATTCTCAGTAACAAAGTACCTAAAGTAACTTGACAGTTATTGTTTTTTTTTTGTACCTTACAACCTCCAAATAAATTAATTTTTGCAGATCGATTTGCAAAACGATGATGAAAAGAACAAGAAAAACGATTTAGAATATAACAATAAAAAAATAAAACTAAACAATTCCTTGCATCAAAATGTATTTTTAATGACAAAACCGTTGCTATGCAGTAACGGTTGCTATGTTGTAAAGTAACACATTACTGTACGATTTTAAGTATATTAAAATAGTACAGTACTGTACAAAATACGAAAAAAAATCATTAATTAAATGTTTAAATTGATGTACATTTATATTAATACGATATTTAATTATTATACCTATTATTTAATAAGAAATAACATCACTAGAACATATCTTTTTGAAAAATTTGTATTGTAAAACCCCCTACATTTAATAATTTAAATCATTTGTCATCTATTTTTTAATAATATAACATACTATTTTGTTTTTGTACTATTGAAAACCAAATATCACGTACTTTTCAAATTTGGAAAACATATAGGGTTATTATTATATACAAAATAGTAACACTGAACTAAATTACTCTAAATAGAAATCTATAATCGTCGCAAATCGGGAATTTATACGAATTACATATGTTTTTAGTTATCTTGTCATATTTTGGAAGACAAAGTCCTCATCTTTTCCTTTTGTTGCCTGGATATGAGGGATGATTTCATCAATCACAGATTTCATTATTTTTCATGTATCGCATCGCATAATTTTCTTGGAAGTTTTTGGTTTACATAATGATCGTATACAAATTGTTTTGAAGAAATTTTATAAAATCAGCCCGTTTCATATCGTTTTAGAAGTACTAGCCATAGTTAAATTAGTAAAGTAAACGGTGACGACGCCTATTTGACCCCAATAAAAATTTGAATAAAACTAGAACTTATAGAGCCACGGTATCGTAGTTTTAAAACTATATAAATAAAATATGTTGGTGCTACAGTGATTGTTTCGTATGAGTGGTTAACCCTTGGATAAAGTCAAAAGTCTGTGTAAGCGTATCGAAGGAAGACATTTTGTCGTCCCCTTGTCAGCCCATTCGATAGCAATATTTTCTTTTTATTGGAATTGATTGAAAATTCATTTCGACGAGGCCTGCGGCTGGTTCCCATGTCTGCCACTTGACGGCAGCACCAGCACCAGCTACAGTAGAGCAACCCATTATGATTGCAATTTCTTCTATCATTTGAGTAATTACGGGAATGCAACTGCAAGATGGCTATGACTCCCCGCTCTCTTCTGTTTGTGCCAATCGGCAATTGTTCATTTCACCGGTGATTTGATACTTGGAAAAAGCTAATTATACAAATTTATGAAATGCGACAGATTTGAATGAAAAAATGCCATCGTCGCAATTTTGATTTGTGAAATATTTATTAGCCTGGAAAATCAGATCCCTCCGGTGGGAGCGCGCTTATTTTTTATGATTCAGCGTATTAGACCAATACAATACAATACGGCTTTTCAATATTATTTACCAACTCAAATATGTGATTTCCCTTCAATTCAAACCCTATCCCCCCCGGCACTCTCTCCAACATTGAAAAAACATTTCTCACAGGTATAAATATCATCTAGCACAAGCAAAACACTAAACTCACAAAAATGCATTTCTATCAATCGCTATTGCCATTTAGAAGCATGATATCAGGAAAATTATAAATTTACTTCTATTAATTTAACGACGAACTATAACTGAGTATAATATTATTTTCTGAAATTATCTCATTCTTGAATCGTAAATATTAAATTTTAACCTTCTACTGACGAAGTAAAAATACTGGTACATAACTGGTTACGTGGTGCTATTTCCACCTCAATAGTTTATTTAATTATTGCACAGCCCCTGCCAACAAATTGTTATTGTTTATTTTAAATATGCTTTTATATAGTATATTTAAATAGGGAAATGCACATAAATAATTTACATGTAATCTAAAAAAGATAATTGTTAAGATTAAATGAAAGATGCACAAAAGTGTGTTACAAAATGTAGCGGGTAACTTTACTTGAAACTATAATATTTTTGTAGCTATTTATTAAAATTGAATACTTCCAACAATAAATTTGAGTTGTAGTACAAATTATAGCAACGCGTATGATTTGTTAAATTAGTACGCATCAACTTTAAGGCGCAGTGTGCTCCTAGATAACTGTAAAATCTAATTCGTAATATTTTAAATAATGACATCATTTAGGGCATATAAATTTACGATTTAAGCTGAGTCCAATGTTGTATTTTTATCGCCCTAATACCTAAATTGTAAATTTATATGCACTAAATAACGTCACTATTTAGTCTGTGTCCGATGTTGACTTTTATCATCCTAATATCTAAATCCTAAATACTAAATTCCAAAATGCGCCATCGGACACAGCCTTAGGATTTTAGGAATTAAATTTTAGGGTTTTGCAGGGCACACTATGCCTTGAAGTTAACGCACACTAATTAAACAAATCACGTTCGTTGCTATAATTTGTGTAAAACGTCAACTTACTGTTAAAGAATACCTACTTAACTTTTTTTTTGTAATATATAATATTAACATTGCAATCTGAGGCATGAAATTAAATATAACTGTACAATAATTCATTTTTGTTGTTCTAAAGTGTTACAAACCAATGGAATCCAATGATGTCATTCGAAGTTGTATTTATGTGAAGACGATCTAAATCCTAAACACCAAATGCAAAAATGCGACATCGGGTACAGCCTTAGACATTAAGATGATGGGCCGACTTCATAATAAACTTTATCTTCACTTTAACATTTTAAATTAAAATTACAGTTGTTTTCACTTTCATAATATAACTTTAGCATATTAGTGAGCACTATAGCCTTACTTTCAAATAAAGATAAACTCTTAAAGTAATTTAAATTGAGCCTGATTATGAAAACGGCCCTAAAAGTACAACTTCATTCGCAGCCTTAGATCTCTCTAAATTTAAATGATTCAGTTTCTCTTATTCTATTGTTTGATAGCTAGCAGCTATAACAATCTTTTTATTTATGTGCTAAATAGATTTATTATTCCTTATATATTTCCTTTTTCTTGTACAAAATTTTTCTCCTATAGAAGAAGTGTACTCGTTGCGAATATTAATTAATACGATGCAATGTTCTATCGTACAATCGAAATTTGTATGGCGTGTATGGAATTGTAATTTTGTTAATTATATTGTTTAGAAAACAATGGCTCCGATTCAATGGGTCGCGAAAAGAATGTTGATTTCTTACTTACAGAATAGTCAAGTACCATATTCTACGGATTTTCCTTTCTCTAAGAGTGCGTAGTTTTGTTTTTTATACTAAAACAAATGCGTAATTACTATGGTCAATGTTTATTAATCTAAGTACCATTCGTTCTCTGTTTGACCTGTTCGTCCATGGTTATACCCATCCAAAATTTAACTGATATCTTTTTTACTTGACTTTTACAATTGTCATGCAAAATCATTGTTGTCATGGTTGTTTTTCTATGACAACTTTTGATTGTAATTCCAACTTGTATACAGGATGGTGATGGGTAAGGATAAATATAGGGATTTAATATAGGATTTTAGATTTTTAAAATTTCCTGCTCTCCTGTTCATTTTCTGGCAAAAATTGTAGAGTACAAAGTTGTACAGAATTAGTCTTTGCATATAAAATTGTTTTTAAATGTTTTATTATGTTTTTCGTTTCTTCACAATTTAAAAAAAAAATTTGAAAATTTCGGTTTATTAGTAGCAATGGCCATGGAATTTGGTTTCTTTTTTTCTGATTTCCATAAATTATTTATAAACGTCAATTTGACATATGGAATAAATATAAATTAAATAATGAATATTTATTTATATTATAGTGGAAATAGTTACAAAAGATCACGGAATTTATTTTCCATAAGTCAAATTGACGTGTTTAACGTTTATAAATAATTTATGAAAGATAGAAATAAAGAAAACAAGTTGCAAGGCTATTGCTACTAATAAACCAAAATTATGAAATTTCTTATTAAGACCGCGAAGAAACCAAAAACATAGTACAAAATGTAAAAATAGTTGTATAAGTAATTTTCAATTTTGAACAACTTTGTACTCTACAGTTTTTGCCGTAAAAGGAACAGGAAAGCAGAAAATTTCACAAAACTAAAATCCCATGTTAAATCCCTATGTTCACCCTTAACCGCCACCATCTAAATCTAAAATTTGATCTTTTTACCTTCCGTCTCCTTTAGGTAAGGAAGGTATTGTCTTTGGTCAAAAAATTCGCTGGTGAGTTTTTAATGAATAAGCACGTTTTAGGGTCCCTACAATACGAATTTACTATTTTTAAGATGATGTCTGTATGTATGTATGTATGTATGTATGTATGTATGTGTGTGTGTGTGTGTGTGTGTGTGTGCGTGTGTGTATGTGTGTCCGTGTGTGACAAATTTTTCTCCGACGATAACTACAATACTATAATTCTAAAAATTATAATTCGTATTCCTCTTCTGTACATCCATATGAAGAGTTGATTAGATTTTGGTTATAATTGATCCACTGGAAGTACCCTTATTTGAAGTTTTTAACAGTTTTTCTTAAAAAAACGCAGTTAAATATTATTTTTTGACATTTTGTTATTATATTTATTAAAGAAAATACTCTTCTCTATATGGTTTGATTATTCATTTTCCTTCATATTCAATAGATGTAGAGTTAAAGCATTATAAAGAAATTAATTTTCAAAAATTAGTCAGCTTCGCTATTTATCATGGAAACAGCTGACATAATTATTTAAAAAATTTAATTGACAGATGTCAGTTGCAAGTGCAAAACCAAATATGGAAAAAAATATAGGATCTAAAATTGGTATGTCATAGTGTTGCTCGCAAGTGACACGCAGAGAAAGGCCAAAGAGAAGATGGAAGAACATTACTTAGTGTAGTTTATGTTGTAATTTTATTGGATTTATAGAACCTTTTCAAATGAACTTTTGGCATGGAATTTGTAAAAAATAGTATGTGTTCGTGTTCGATTTTACATGATATTATATAGAATCTGTTCCAAGGACCTGTTGGTATGGGATTTGTACAAAATACATGGAATTGACGGAAGGTCTTGTGCTGGCCACAACAGATTTTTTATACTGTTTGAAAGATCATTTATTACACTGGAGCCTAAATTGATCAAGAGTGCTTATTGTGCAGAAACCGATATAAAAAACAGCAAATATTTACGTGGTTGCTATCACGAGTATAACATAATTTTGCCAGATTGCAGTTACTGTCCGCATTAATTTGCACATAATTCGGTTTTCAGTGTTGTATTAGTTTCAATGAATGAAGTTGTATTTACTATACGTATTTCGGAGGACTAGATTATTCTGTTACTAACTAATACCCGACGATGGTTTAGTCTAGTATATATTGAAACTTACCTAGTGTTTATTTTTTAATTCGTATTAAATGATCTTTGAAACAGCATAGTACGTTTTATTTATCCACGTGTAGTTTCTAAAAAAAAAAAATCAAAACTGCGAAGTGGTCGATTTCTATGCAAGTAAGTGTATAAGCAGTATTAAAGTCTGATTATGGTGTCCAATTCTCTATTTGGTTTCTAATTAATAGTGTAGATACTACCAATGGAATGATATTGATTATCGGATATATTATATTGCTTATTGCTAATGCTTCTAACTCTCATATAATTATTATTAAGTATATCACAGCACTACGAATAGTAATAAACATTCAGGATTTCATATTCAACATGTTGGATATAAATGGAATACACTAATAATATTCATATTAATTTTGATTAATTTTACAATAATGCGGATTGTTAGAATAGATAATTGATTAGCGTATTAGTTAAAGGCATAATAACCAGCCAACAGAATAGAGTTGATTTTCGATATATAACATGTGTTAGAGTGGTACACAACGCTGTTGTAATTTACGAACAATAAGGTCATTTCATAAATTCTAATTTCCTCTAAAAACTACATAAAACATTTTCTTCTTCCTGAGTCTGTGGGGAATGATTAAGCTTATTTTCGATATTATGCAACAGCCTTTCTCTTAGAAGATGCGAATTAATTGTCGTACCGTTCTCATGCATGAAATTAAAATTGTCTGCTAACCCTATTTTACAATATCTACTTCTTTAAATTTACCTTCAAACTATCAAGTTAAATTTGCCTTCAAAATATCAAGGTAATCTTTGCTATCCATGATTGGTGCAATAATTAAATTCCTATAATTTTCGTACTCCCGTAAACTAAATATATACCCCCAAAACATAATGCTGTCACCGCCATATTTAACTTACATTTAAATGTATTAAATTTTCTATTTTTATATTATAAGTTTTAATTATTTATTTGGTTTTCTGGTAACGTAAGTAAGTATAATACATACAAGTTAGATAGAAGGCAAAAAAATTGAGGAAACCTAACATTTAAGGCATTTAAAAGTTACAGTTAAATACGGCGGTGACAGCATTATGTTATGGGGGTATATTTAGTCAGCGGGAGTATGAAAATTAGTAATTATTGCAAAAATCATGCATAGCATAGATTACCTCGATATTTTAAAAGCAAATTTAAAATAAAGTGCGAAAAATAATTCGCGTCTTGTAAGAGAATGGCTACTGCATAATATTAAAAATATGCTTAATTATCCCCCACAGTCTCCGGACTTTAACCAGATTGAGAAAGTGCGGAATATTCTTAA
Source organism: Ophonus ardosiacus (assembly GCA_943142095.1). NCBI lineage: Eukaryota > Metazoa > Arthropoda > Insecta > Coleoptera > Carabidae > Ophonus > Ophonus ardosiacus. Next base: position 42,677,450 of record OW964827.1, read on the forward strand.
AACAAATAAGAATACAAACTAAAAAATCTGTTGTGGCCAGCACAAGACCTCTCGCCATTTCCATATTAGACTATATAAGTATTGTATTGCACTTTGCTATCGAACCGTCGTTTTATAACAAAATATTACAGGTCTTTACCCAAATATTGTTTTTTATTGTTTTTAACATGTCTTCTGCACACATATAATTCTAATTATATCTATTTTTCATTGTATGAGGGAGTTTCTAAATGTCACAAATTCTTCCAATTCATTAACCAGATTGGCGGTATTTCTGATGGATATATGCATATTACCTATAATTTCAAATATTTAATTAAGAAAACAATAAGAAAGATTAAATGTACTTCCCAGAAAAAGCTATCAAAATGTCACTAAAACTGTTGATTTTTGACACTGAAATCTATCATTTACAAATTATATTATAAACATTTGACTTTGTCAACTGGTTTTCTTAGTGTAGTTTCGCCTACTCGACTTGTTATATCCCGATATTCTATATATTATAGCGTCTTTATCTCTAAATTTATAGAAGATATAATAAAAGATTTAAATGTATCAGGTGTAGAATTTTGTTCTTCAAAATTAGTAATATCAAAAATTTTCAAAAATTAATATTTGGAAGAATTTCTTTTAAAAACTACTACTTCCGGTTGTTCAATGAGGTCATGCAAAAAAAAATAATTGTACCTTTTTTCTGTTTAAATCGAAAAAGGATAGTCTAATTCATCGATCAGTATGATTAAATTATTTTTTATTTATATTTTTTGTTGTATAAAATAATAATAATAATAATAATAATAATTAAACTTTATTGAGATCCAACTCAAAGGCGAGGTTCAGCTAAAAGCTGTTCTTCCACCTAACCCTCGATACATAATGTATGTAATACATACAAAAAAAAAGTTAATACAAATGAACAATCACAGTAGTAAACTATAATGTACAAAAAATACAAAAATATACATGAAAACAGAATTTAAACAATTTAATTTTATGCTATATGCAGACTTTTTAATTGATTTTTAAAATTACTTACCGATAGAGACTTTAAGAAATTAGGAATATTGTTATACAATTTGGGAGCTTGATATGAAAATGAACCTTTAAATTTAGTTTTCTTAAAAGAAGGAACTACAAATAAATCAGTACCACGAAAATTATAGTTATACTCTCTGACATTTAGTTTACAGTATAGGTAGGATGGAATGTTTGTCGTGTAAATTTTATGAATTAGACACAAATATAGAAAATTAGTTCTCTCCTCTATAAAACTCATATTAGCTTCCTGCCTATATGTTGATATGTGATCATATTTACGAACATTATAAACAAAACGTAAACAAGAATTTTGAAACAGAGTAATTCTATTAAGGTCTTGCTTTGTAAGATTAGGGACATATACACACGCACAATACTCAAATAACGGCATAATAAGTGAATTCACCAATTTAAATTTTATTTCGGATGATAAAATATGACGATATTGATAAAAATATCTAAGTTTGAGTCTAGCAGACGTTAATTTAATTTTTATGTGTTCATTAAATTTTAGTTCTTTATCTATATTTAAACCCAGAGTCTTAACGGTGGCACTACAGTTTAGTAGTGTATCTTCAAGATATATAGAAGGTTGGAAAGATTGATTCCCTGTAGGGATAATAAGTAGTTTTGACTTTTCATTATTAATTAATAGTCCATTGCTTTTTACCCACGTAACTAAGTTATGAAGTTCAAGATTAAATTCTTCCACAGCTCTTTCTCTTTCATTGTAATTAAAACTTTTGACAACGTTTGTGTCATCAGCGTATGAATAAACAGAACACAATTTAAAAACTGTTGGCATATCTGCGACAAAAAGAATAAAAAGTAACGGTCCCAATATGGAACCCTGCGGTACACCACGTGATAATAAAAAGAGAGGTGAGACAGAAGTACATCCGTCAGATGTCATGTGTACTGTGAAGTGTCGATTTTGTAAATAATTTTTGAAAAAAATAAGAGCATTTTGTGAAAAGTTATAAAATTTCAATTTGGCTAACAATAAATTGTGATCCACTAGATCAAATGCTTTTGTAAAATCTATTTGAGCAATTAAACTTATATGTGAATTGTCAAAACTCTTTATTAAATCATCCACCATATTTAATAAGCATGTCTGAGTGCTATAGCTTTTTCTAAATCCGGATTGTGAAGACGGCAGAATATTATATTTGTTTATGAAAATCATTATCTGTTCAAAACATATTTTTTCTAGAACTTTGCTTAAGACTGGCAGTATACTAATCGGTCTAAGATGGTCAAAAGAAGCCGGATTAGAATTTTTGCAAATAGGTTTAATAATGGCAGATTTCCATATATTAGGAATTACTCCGTTTAATAAACAATAATTTATAATATGTGTAATATGATTAATAATGCAGGGTAAAATGAGGGTTAGCATTTTAATTGAAATTCCATCTAATCCAACTGCATTAGATTTAATTCTTTTAAATACTTGTTCCACTTCTAAACTGGTAACTGCTGAAAATTTGAATGATTCATTACATGTATCAGAAAACATATTATTATTATAATTATTAAGTGATTTTTGATCAATATTCGTAGTTTCTAATTGATTTAGAATATACTGGCCGTAATCAGAAGAATTACAAAGTTCTGAAGGAATATTACTATTTGCATAAGAATTTACACCAATTTTATTTAAATTTTTCCATAACAAGTTTGGGTTCTTAATATTGCTATTAATTTGATATTTTATGTATGCTTCTTTTTCCCGACGTATAGCTGATGTTGTTAAATTTCTTAAACTTTTATAGTAATTCCACTTTGCTTCAGACTTACACTTTTTATATTCCAACAGGGCTTTGTCTCTCTTCTTTTGCATAATTTTTATTACGGGTGTAATCCACGGACAATATCTTCTTTTGGTTGTAAATGATTTTAAAGGTGCATATACATTAAACAGCTCACAAATATTATTATTCATAAATTCGACTTTTTGATTAATATCATTAAAATTAAAAATTAAATCCCAATTAGCTTGACCAGCATCTTTCATTAAATACTCCAAATTTAAATTCTTGAAATCTCTATATGTTACAGTTTTTTTATTTAGAACAGGTGTTCGAAAATTTAATATACAGTAAATTGCTTCGTGGTCTGATACAGTATTAAAGGGTAATGTACCGGAATTATTACATATTGAAATATCAGATATTAACATAACATCAAGAAGAGAATTAGAAATAGGCCTTGTACAATCTACAATTAATTGATGCATATTATTTGTTTTTATAGTGTCTAGAAAAAAATTAGTTCGAAAATTATTGTCAAACAAATCAATATTGATATCCCCAGTACATATTAAATAATCATTATCCATGTTGAACTGTTCAAAAAAGTTATCTAAAATTGACAAATCCTTGTAAAAGTTTCTATGCGGATTATAGATTACACCAATACATATTTTAATATTAGAGACAACACATTGGATCCATAAATATTCAATATTATTTGGAGTAATGAAACTTGTATCTAATACCTTGAATTTAATCCCTTTACGAACAAAAAAAGCAACTCCACCACCTCTCTTATTTATTCGCTCCGAGCTAATTAAATTGTAATCATCTATACTAAATAAATGTTGAGGTGCATTTGGACTTATCCAAGTTTCAGAAACCGCAATAATATCAAAATCATGTTCCAGTACAAAATCTTTAAAATCCAAAAAGTTAGCATTTAACGATCTTACATTTACATGTACAATTTTAAAAAAACTATTATAAAGTTCATTAGCCTCAGCACTCGAAACAGGTGATTGATTCAGATTCATGAACGTTTATACACGTATAATAATGTAGGAGTACAGAGATCAGTAAAGACGACAAAGTTATAAAAATAGATATTCTTCAAGAGATGAAAAAATAAAAATAAACTCGTAGTAGTACTAGCAGTAGTATCGATAGAAGTTCCATGGTACATTTAATAATTTAATTTCATATATTAGGAGTTGCAGCCAGTGATTCAGCGTCTTTGATGAGATGAACCTTTCCGTCAATATTCACGAAGATTTTACCATCACGCGACCAAACATTTTTAGGATTATATTTTATTCTTGCACTTTTTATTAAATTCAATCGCTCACTAGTAAGATCTTCCACCACAAATATTTTAGAATTTTTCAGTTTTTTTTTATTATTGATAACCAGAGCACGATGTTTATAAGAATTAAATTTGATAATAATTGCACGCGGTCTAGAATTAGATTTAACACCAACACGATGGCACCGATCAATCATTTCTGGTACAATGTTTATTTTAAGTTTATTATTAAGTACATTACGCACCTTGTTTTCAGTGTCTTCGTCTGGTTCTTCTTCTACTCCAAATACACGCACATTATTTCTACGTGAATATTGCTCTTGATCATCAATCATTGTTTTTAGTTTTAAGTTTTCACATTTAAGATCACTTATCACTTTTTCATATTTTACTGCCTGATCTTCTAATCGCTTTTCAATTAAATCACACACTTTATTTGCCAATGCGGACATGAAATCACTTTCTTCGCTCAAAATATGATCAGTCACTTCTTTAACAATAGCAGCTATTTGTCTCGTAGAACCCATTTTTTGAAAAATAGATAATTTTAATATAAAATAACGAGCAACAAATATAAAAATTTATGGAACCTCACAAAACACGTCTACTCGCTGTGATAGCTCATGACATATTCAAAATCGTTTTAAAGTATGGTATTTTTAAAAAGTTGCAAAAACCAGCCATGTTTTGTCGTCACAACGTTACGAACGAAGTTCAGACTCATTTCAAACAGACATTTTATATGGGCACATAATTTCTAAAAGAAAAATATATATAAACTATAAATTGAGGATTACGTATCTAAATATGCTATTTTATATTAATATAATATCGTTCTATTAATTTTTATAAATATAATTTTCATTTGGCGTGAAATTATCTACGTTACATCAGATGTTTCTTTCACTTTTGAATCTTTGAATTAGACGATAGGAGGTTATAAACGCATATGAGACATTGAATATATTGCAGAATATTATTTTATTCTTTATTTTGGCACGAAACAACGTTCCATCGACATGTTTACTTTCATAAATTTTAGGTTATCTTTAAATGTCACTTCGACGTTTAAGACAATGTGAAAATCAAAATGGTCGTGCTCATAGACAAAGAAAGATATATACTAGACCGAGCTTCCATCATGGCGGCAATGTCCAGCTTTGTGCCGAATTGAAAAAATATCGAGACGCTAATTCTAGTGTAAATTCTACAACATAATGAAAAAAAGTAACTATGCAGTAACTTAAATTACGTATTTTACATCATTTCTTCATTTCAAAATAATAAAGCTCAGTCGCCCAATAAAAAGTACGAACAATATTTAATTTACATTATTTTTACAATAATTATAATAAATATTTTCTTCAGTTGTAGTGAATTTTATTTATTTATGTTGGCAGCCCAGCAATCTGTCATTTCTGTTAGTGAGAGTTTTTCAATTTTATTTCTTTGATTAGTATATGTTTACAAAGCTTGTTTCGCTATTTGTTTTATGTACAAATATATTTTATTATTGAATTTGATTGTTTTCAGTCTTTACGGTATACATATGTCTATATTTTGTTAGTTTCAGAAAACATATTTTTCCTATTTTTAAATTTCCCGCCTTTCTATTAGCGTCTCGTTATGGCGCCCATCGATTCTATTTGGCACAAACTCCTAACATTGTAAACTCGGTCTAGTATATATCTTTCCTTGTCTATGGTCGTGCTTCTCACTCTGTGACGTCATTGGACAAGGGACGAAGCGGGGGTCTTCAGCCGCATTTTAAAGAATGTCATTTTCAATTACAATTTTTTCATGATTAAAGATCGATTTGAGGAAAAATAAAAAATACGGGTCTATTATTTTTCACTACTCTATCGATTAAAATTATAAAAAAAAAGTCGTGCATGACCTCATTGTTACTAAAACCTTATCAGCTCTTCCCAGGAATGTCAGATTGAGGAATCCATAGTTAAATAGTTCTTAAGTCTTACAGTTTTTGAGGAATCGTGGCTACACACATCCACACACACACACACAGACATCATTTTAAAAATGTTATAAACGGATTGTAGGGACCTTAAATCGTGCTTATTCACTAAAATCTGGGTATGCGAATTTTAGCATGAATCCAATACCTCTCTTAGCGAGAGGTAAAAAGAATTTAAAATTAATTACAAGATTACGGTGACCAAAAATTTAGTAGATTCAATGGCTCATTGCTTAGTTACTGGTGGAAATACCAAAGAACACCCAACCAAATATTATATTTCTTATGAAACATAAATAAATGATTTATTCTTTAAATGTTTTGGTATCGAACGGAGACTTTTTTGTCATGAAATTATGAATACTTTCAATGTTTACCCCAACTATATTATTTGTTTATTTTTTATTTACAATAACGTAATATGTATTTCATTTGGATGAAAAGAAAATTAAATATACTGGATTTTATGTTGCTATTTTTCCTAAAATAGATTAAAACTATTGTCGTACGGAGACTTTTTTGTATGACTATAATAAAATTATAATCATGACTTCTGTGCAATGTTATAGACGATTGAATACAATTCAAAAATCTGACGTCACGAAGTGTTGGGAGGCGTTTTGACGGGCGGAAAACTTTTATGGCCTATAACTAGAGTTCTAGTGCAAAATAATTAAAATTAAAAAATAAAGGTAATTTTTTTTATTTTCTTTCAATTAAGCAAAAATTTAAAATTTGTGATATGACTCTATTTTGCTCTTAAAGTAGTTTTTTTTTCAATAATAATGAACGATCACCATCCCAAATTTAACCATTATTGCGATATCAGGAGTGGGAAAAATATTATTTTCATTTAATAGGTTTCTGCAAGGCCAATTAAAGGCAATAAAAATCTCCCACATAAAAAAAGAAAATATAACATCAATTGTAACACAGTTTTGAGCAATATTTATTCCAAATTTGGTTAAATATTTAAAACTCAACCGATAAAGCGTCATTATTACATACACGAGTACATTACATACTGCCTTGCAGCCGTCCGTTGAATTTTAATTATGTAGATTAATATTTTTGAAGTTTAAATTTATTCATCTTTAGGCAATTTAAGATTTCCTTTCTATAAGTATTGAATATATAATGACATACTATCATCTCAAATTTTTTCATCTTAACTACTGCACTCCCAAAAATCTAAGCAAAAAACTACATGCAAATTCGGCATGTGCTATGTAATTTCTCGAATGATACGAATATATCCTTCTCGCATTATTGCTTACATGTTATAATTTTTGCCAGCAATTTAAATTTTTGGAAAAAGCAACCATGATTATGAGTTACAGTAATATTACCATACGGAGATGTCATTTGGCTGAAAAATTGGAAATAATAAATGGGTATGAAAGTCTGGGTGAAATTTAAAACAAAGAAGTATGGGTACCTGATGATAAGTTATTCAAAATGGTAGCGTTTAATTGTGATACAATTCGAGATACTTATACTTTACAGAAGTTGCAGCTTCTGTTATTATTTGGACTACCGCGAAAAGTAACTTTGAAAACAACAGATTTGAAAATTAGTGTTTTTATCTCCATCCAAGACCTGATAAACATAAAAATAGCACTATATATTACTAGATATAGTATTCTTCACGAAAAATTGTACTGCGCAATTAAAAGTGTAGGATTTGAAGACATACGTAATTGAAGTAGTTTCTTTCTGGCACACAGGTTATAGAATCTGTTCATACAGCTATGTATGTCGTAACTACGGTCAAGAAATAATTTCAAATTATCAACATAATTCGAATACAGTGGCGTGTATCTTAGTATTTTTGTGTCTCGTAACTATCAAAAAGGGCTGGAATAATGGTCTTGTGCGTTTTTTGATATAGTCTCGGTACAGATTACAGAGCGAAATGAACTTTCTTATAAACGAAATATTATTACGCAATGCCATTCTTACGTTAAGAATACTAAAACCGAGTAAGTATAATTAGATATTAAAATATTTTGACTCATACTTTGGACCTTTAAGAATATTAATATATAGAAACAAAATTGTAGTATCGACTATAATATGCGTTTAGTTTAAGTACGTATTTAGGCAAAATTAATAAGAAGATAAGAACATCCTTTTTTCTGCATAACACATAATAGTATATTAAAGAACGAATATCGTAATGGGGAAGTTTAGCGACTTTTTTTTATTTTTTTATTCCATGGGAAATTACTTGAAAAATGATGTAACATGTTTTATTTTTTCAAAAATGCCCAGATTTTCCGGAAAAGCCGATTTTAAGCTGTGATGACGTCGGTAGAGGCTTAGTGTAACGTATGCCGACTTATACACTGACGCACGCGGTTGCGGTTACCGGTCACTTGAGACTGAGGTGTTGTTACGACCTACGTTCAAATGGTGCGATTTCACCGTTCTGTCTGAGTCTGCGCATAACTGACTTGTGACGTACTTAGAGTTTACCCAAAAAATATTAATTATAAATAAATGGAGCAATAATTTTAATTTTTAATTTCAATTTCAGCAATCATTTGTGTTATATTTGTGAGAAAATAGTAAATTATGTAGAAATTTTACCATGCTAAACTTCCCCATTGTCATTTTATATTGTGAGAAGGAACCCTTTGAACAAAATAGTCGACAATTATGAAATGAGTTTTTTATACTATTTTTTTTTTATTTTACGATTTCTATGCCTTATTTAAATAGAAATAGTAATTAATGTGACGTTTGAAAACTTATTTGACAACTCTAACCTTATTTTTTTAACACCATACGATATTTTCAATTTTTTCTAACTTTACTACTCTATTTCTTCTCTTTTTCTTAATCTTAGTTTTAAATTCAAATATTTCCAATTTTAAATGGCACAAAAGTGACCCCTGTGGTGCACTCTCCACGCCAGCTATGAGTGCCCGTGAATTGACGCCTGGTAAGCGCCCACATGGTAAAATATATCGTCCTCATTACCGATGTCTACATGTGTTGCAGATACTGGCACACCCAGAAATGAGTAATATGCCGTGATGATATATTTATTTTATTTAAATTCAAAAGTACATAAAAATAAAATTCTTAACAATCGTTTGTGTTCGTTTATTAAACGAAATTTGACATTTGATACTTTTGAAATTCTTAGCAACCAACCTTATAAAAATAAATTTTACTAGTCTATTACAGCACTCGAATGTGCCATTAACGAACCCCTTTTGGGTGCTGTAACAGCTTTGTTACAGATGCAAAATAAAAAAAAAATAATTTGAATAAAAAAAATGGCACTATTTTTACCTTCCGTCAAAAGGAAGGTATTGTTTTTGGTCAAAAAATTCGGTGGTGAGTTTTTAATGTATAAGCACGTTTTTGGGTCCCTACAATACGAATGTACTATTTTTAAGATGATGTCTGTATGTGTGTATGTGTGTCCGTATGTGTGTCTGTGTGTGTGTCTGTGTGTGTGTCTGTGTGTGTGTCTGTGTGTGTGTCTGTGTGTGTGTCTGTGTGTCCGTGTGTGTGTGTGTGTGTGACAAATTTTTCTCCGACGATAACTCCAAAATTACAATTCTAAAAATTATGATTCTTTCATATTCCTCTTCTTTACAACCATATGAAGAGCTGATTAGATTTTGGTTATAATTGGTCAACCGGAAGTACCCTTATTTGAAGTTTTTAACAGTTTTTCTTAAAAAAATGCAGTTAAATATTATTTTTTGACATTTTCTTATTATATTTATTAAAGAAAATACTCTTCTCTATATGGTTTGATTATTCATTTTCCTTCATATTCTATAGATGTAGAGTTAAAGCATTACAAAGAAATTAATTTTCAAAAATTAGTCAGCTTTGTTATTTATCATGGAAACAGCTGACATAATTATTCAAAAAAAATTAATTGACAGATGTCAGTTGCAAGTGCAAAACCAAATATGGAAAAAAGTATAGGATCTAAAATTGGTATGTCATAGCGTTGCTCGCAAGTGACACGCAGAGAAAGGCCAAAGAGAAGATGGAAGGACATTACTTAGTGTAGTTTATGTTATAATTTTATTGGATTTATAGAACCTTTTCAAATGAACTTTTGGTATGGAATTTGTAAAAAATAGTATGTGTTCGTGTTCGATTTTACATGATAGTATATAGAATCTGTTCCAAGGACCTTTTGGTATGGGATTTGTACAAAATACATGGAATTGACGGAAGGTCTTGTGCTGGCCACAACAGATTTTTTTAACTATGCTTCAATTGTGTCTATCTTTTTCATTGTTGTGCGTATAAATTTGTTGAAATACATCGTCCAACTTAATGTTAAACGTCCTTAGACAATTCCTCCTTGGTTTCTCATTCTATTTATTCGTCCTTGCTGTTATAAACCATCTTCTTAGCCATCATTCCATCAAGTCTTGGACATTGCCCATATCGGTATGTTTACGATGGCGCTTCTGTTTCTGCCTTCCATTCCAATCCAATCATTATTATTTTAGTTTTAGTTAGTCTCATGCTTTATATCCCCGATCTGCGCTTGTTTTAATGACGTCAAAAGTGAATACCGAGTACGAGTCCGGAGGAATGACAATTGACTGCCGTGCCGACAAGTTATGGGACGCGGTGGATGTAGACGTGTCTTTGTTTATCAAACAATTGAAAGTTGCGTAGGAGGCTGATTGATATATAGACGTTTTACATTATTTATATATGGAAAATCGGACTGGTTTTTATAAAACTCGCTTATGTCAACCGCTATGTGCCCAATAATAAATTTTGAACACAATATTCAAACTACTTCACATAACTTTCACAAAGATCAGGGATATATTGAAAAAAAATCTGATGTGGCCAACACCAAACCTCCCGCTATTTAATTTTTATTAATTTAAATACATACCTACGGATTTACTAACGCTGCAAACTGTTCCATTGCATAAAACTATTGCTTTATTTACTATTTTCTTTTTAAAATGTCACTGTTATTAATTTGAAGGGATTAGTTTTTTGACAGTGACATTTACTGTCAGTTACATTCATTTGAAATATGAAAGGAATTGAGTTTATCTTAGGCTTCGCGACTAATAAAAAAAAATATTTTTAAATTTATCTGTAAAATATATAGAAAAAGTATTAATGTATTCCTGTAGAAAATTCAATAATCTTTAATTTTCATAAGACATAAAATGCGAAAAAATGGCATTTAATGGTATTTTTTGAAGAAAAACCATTATGAGCTTCAGGTAAAGTGCAATTTCCGGTTATCCGATTTTCACCAAAATCTAATGGCTTCTTTTCATATTAGAATAGGATAGAAATACAAGGTTTCAGAATTTTCTGAATGATAGTATTTGAGTTAGAGCGAAGACAAAATCCCTACACATACACACATACAGACATCATCGTGAAAATGTTACAATTGGATTTTAGGGACCTTAAAACGTGGTCATTTACTAAAATCTCGATATGTTCTTTTTAGCATGATCCCTATACCTCCCTTACCAAGGGTAGCGGGAGATAAAAAACTGTTTGGAATAATTTATTTATTTTTAAATATTTTGAGCCCTTGCAGTTTTATATTTAGAGCAACTGGGCTTCGTAATGACTTCATTATGAACGCAAATTATAAAAATAATAGTGCGCCCTTCTGAATATTATTTATGTGAAACAAACCTAAATCCTAAACACATATGTGCTAAATGCGACAGCGCACACAGTCTAATGGCTGGTTTATGATGATTTTAATTTATAAATTTACATTTTGAAATGTTGATTTAAAATTTACAATTTTTTGTCTGGTTCGATTTTAAAATTCGGGATCTGATCTTTCAGTATATATCACGTGAATTGTCACTTGTATGTTATATTGACGTTTTACTAGTTACCAGTTCAGATTTTAGGCTTTAATTTTATTTTCATAATCATGAATTTGTTAGACGCTAATGAACAAGATGATATTTTAATAATATCGGGAATGTTGTTTTACTATTGTTTTATAAAATAAAGAACAGAACAACACAAACGTAAAAAACGTAAACGGTCTGTTATTCTGTAGTTCTGGTTAGGCCTATGGACACATTTAGATTTGTTAACGGTTTGTTGGGCAGTTTATAGTTTGTTTCTGAAAATCAAAGACAAGATCTTGAACAATTCTTCAAATATGCTCAAATTATTGTGTTTGGCATGTATTTAATTCTTTGCTATCCCTCGTTGCATTGAAATTCACGCATTTTAAATTTTTTACAAATCATTAGCTTTGTCGTACAAATTACGTTGCTCACGAATACTCATTAACAAAATATTAATTTGTTCCTGTGAATTCATCTTCAAAACTTAAAGACTCATATTGTGCTCACACCACAAACAGATGAAATAAAGTTATACTCTTCGACCGTTATATCTTACCGCCATATTTAATAGTTCTCTCTTGTGATTGGTCGAATTTGAAATTTACATTTCGAAATATAAATTATAAGTTGCGAGTATATTCCAAATCTAAATTTCAAATTTCTAAATTTGTAAATCGTTCAAAAACATCGAATGCGTTTTAAGTATGTTTATATTTTAAAATCTAAATTATAAATTGTAAGTTCGTAAATTAAGTTCATCATAAACCCTAACAGCCCGATTCACAAAAAAGTTTAAGCTAATCCTCATTTTTGGATTAGCGAATTCTACTCTAATTTTGACAGTTTACATCTTAAAATATAGTCTAATCTATCCTAGTCTCTAACCTTTATTGATAATATCATGAAAATTAAATTTTAAATACCGGAATAGAATAGAATTTACTAATCCAAAAATGAGGATTAGCTTAAACTATTTAGTGAATCGGGCTGTGATTTGCTGGAAAAAAATATGATGCTGCAAATTTTCTTTTGTTAATATTCATAACCACCAAAGTTTGAGTCAAAATATTTCATTACTAGTACTTGTTTATCTGCACAAACCTCTGTTTCATCTGACATTTCACAATATACAGTACTGTAGTAAAACACCTAAAGCAACCAATTTTTATTTACAATTTTCCCTCTTTTCGTTTGGTAATCTTTTTCTCCAATCTACATCAATATCCAGAATCTATCATAATGAATCGTCTTCTGATGTTCCCCCCTGCTTCTTATGTATCTGCACGAGAATGGTTAACGTAACCTCACATTACTATAATATATTCGTGATCGCGGCAAGCCATGGGAACAAGAGAAGCTGAAGACTTCAGCTGCGGAGATACAGGGTTTTGTTTCCACCGATAGCTATTGTTTCTAATTAACGAACCGTGTTACAAAAATAGTAAGCGTTGTCGGAGAAAGTCTGATGACGAATGACTTAGAAAAGAAAATTCTGTAAGATGTTGTTTTTAGAAAATAATGAGACTATAATGGAATGTCTTTATGAGTCATAATATATAAAAATTAACTACTATAGCTTCTCATAATAATGATAAAAATTAACCATTAGTTCGTAATAACGTATAGAACAAAAGTTTTGAGAAAAATGTTACGCTCTAAATTTTATTACTGAATAAAGTCTAACCTCGTCCGAAAAAGTTTTGAAAGATGTTATACAAACCTGAAATACGCAAATCTATCTACCTGTACCGTGAATATTTTATAACGTGAATCATTGGGTTTGTCATATCTATGGTTACGATTCGACATTTGATTGACAGCAATGTATTTGCGTGTCCCATATAAAATGAAACATAGGGAACGAATTTGACATTTCACAAGACGTCAGTAGAAGTTAATTTTGTTTAAATAATTATACATGCTTTCTAAATTAAATTTAGTAGTAAAAAAATATTGTGTACACCTTGTGCCCGAGTGATTTTCTAACTTGGGTAAATTTCTTACAATATTTAAATATAATACTTCTGTCAAATTCATTCCCTATATTTTAATTGAGACAGGCAATTACATTGCTGTCTGTGATTGCTGGCAATCAAATGTCAAGTAGTAACTTATAGGAAAATTCAGCGGTTATCTGTCATATTGACAAGATGTCATTAGAGGTTAATTTTTGTTTAAATAATTATACCTGTTTCCAAAAAATTAAATTTAATTGTAGAAAAAAAATTGTGTGCATCTTATGCCTGAAATATGTTTAGTGCTCTCGAGTGGTTTTCTGCCTTGGCTAAATTTCTTACAATATTTAAATATAATACATCTGTCAAATTCGTTCCCTATGTTTCATTTTAAATGAGACACGCAAATACATTGCTGTCAATCAAATGTCGAATCGTAACCATGGATATGACAAACCCAATGTTTCACGTTAAAAAATACTCACGGTATAGGTTAATTAGACAGATAGCCGGGACGTGAAATTGTTAACGTTTTGGGGATCAAAATATTGGTCTAACAACTATTTACCGAACTATACAGGAATGTGAAGAAAGTAAAGTATGTATTAATTTACCAATAAGTGGATAAATCAAACTTTTACCACCAAATCTATTCAGCAGACTCATTCAAAGTGCTAAAGACAAAGTTAGAACGTCATCGCGCAAATTAACTTGGCAATTTAAAATTTTAAAGATTATTATTAGCAGAACGTTGGTCAGAAATAACTTAAAATTTCGGAAAAGAAATATTGTAACCAAATAGATAGCGGCCCAGAAAAGTATATAATAATGGCATCATTACTTGTATCTGCACGAGAATGGTTAACAGTTACTGACAAAAATATTTCTGACGATCCGAGAAGTAGATTTAGCATCGACCAGAGACAAATAAGACAAGGTATTAAAAAACTGCGTCATATTGAAAAGAATGGTCCCCTATCAGTGTTGTAAAATTAGATTTCTTATGTCTTTAGTTAGAACAACCCCATATGTCAACGTTTCAATAAAAAAATTCTTCCTATATGATGAAGGCATACCTAGAATTAAAACTATATTTTAACATATATTTTTTGGGAAAATTTTGCAGGCAAATACCGATTCATTTTAAAAAATAAAAAGAAACATTTTCCAGAACATTAAACACAAATTTAAACTTTAAAATTAAAGGCTAAATTTTTTTATGGTCCAATTTCTATTAGTAAATACAGAAAAATGTTTTTGAAAATGGCACGCCTACCATTTAAAAAGTTGAACGTATTAGGATATCATATAAGCGTTCATAATTTCGTAATAAAGTTATTATGTCTTAGGAAATATGTTTCAAAGCTAATGTCATCATACTTCATTTAACTTGAAATGGCGAAAAGAAATAGAAGACTAATACTTAACATTATAGACAAAACAATTTGCAAAATTATTTAGTAATTTATTTGATACGGACATTACTTGGGAAAATTTGAAGTAGGTATGTTAATTAGTTTTAAAAAAATTAAGGCCGAAGTTGCAAATACCAAAAATTCTGTCTTATCAGGCTGTAAGTATTAAACGATTTTTAGCTGCAATGATCCTAGCTTGAAATAAATATATTATCTTATATTTCCTGATAGTGTAATGAACGATCACCCATCCAAGTATTAACTCCATTAATTCTTGCTTGAATAAAATACATAATAGACTAGGTGTTAACAATTACTTCAAATCTCAATCATACGGCATTAATTCACATAAAACCTTCTTCAGGATACGTAAGATCTTACAGAATCTTAAACATATATTATTTACCCTGAAGAAGGTGTAAGTGTATATAGTATTCTTCACTAAGAATGGCATTGCGCAATAAAATGTGTATGTTTCTTTTTGATACACAAGTTATAGAATCTATTCATAAGGCGACGTTTGACGTAACTGTTCAGGAAAAAAATTGGAATTGCCAATATTTTAGCATTTTTGTGTCTAGTGTTGATTTACGTAGTTCAATAATGCCATAAAAATATCGAAAAGGGCTGGAATAATGGTCTTATTTGCATGTGCGTTTCTTGATGCAGAAAAATATACAGAGTGATCAAAAATGCCTGAAGGTTACGTGACAACTTTTGTTCCAAAATAATATAAAAATTATATTCAAATTTTCATAATTCATCAAAACTATATTCCACATATGACAGGTGTATGCCATTTGACCGACTTTTGATTAATATCATTGCCGTACGTTCATTCTTTTTTATATTTACATACAGTAGAACTTAGCTATCCGAAATATAGCACCTCAGACGTTAGAAAATGTATTCGAAAATATGAAACGAAGAGTAAATTTATGACTAGAAGTTAATGGAGAGCATTTTGAACAATTATTATAAATTTGAAGTACCGTAATCGGTACTATTTTCATTTTTTTAATTTTAATAAATTTGTAGTTCGTTTCAGAGTATTACTGTGTTTTAATTATTAATATGGTCTAAAATTTAATAGATTTAAGTAAAAATAATTAAAATTTTAAAAATTTAATTCGTTTTAATAAAAGATTTCAAATTATCTCAAAGATGTCGCCAGGTATTATATTTCTAAAAAAAGGTACGCCCATGGAAATAGTAATGATGTCATACTAAGTGAGCGGCAATTGTCAAATTCATATAGAGCGGCACGCTTCAGCCATTTTTGATTACTCTGTACTTTCCTAGTACTTGTCAGCACAGATTATAAAGCGAATTGAACTATCTATAAACGAAATATTATCGAGAAATACCATTCTTACGTGACGAATACTATACATGGAAACGTCGATTTTGTATGAATAAATGCTGTATGATTTTGAATATTTGTTAATCTTAATCTATTCCACACGACAGTCGAGAAATTTACCCATAAAAAATAGAATTTACTATTTTGAAAGGTGTGCGTTTCCCACCTTTCATTTACGGGTTTACGCAACACCATCCAGAAAAATAATTCGAAACAACAACTTTCATCGAGTTCAATTAAATTCCGCTGTGCGTCGCTGGAGTCGACGTCAGCGTCCCGGCGTCCAGCGTCGGTTAATGACGACAAGCGGCTTCACTGCGAGATGCAAAACTTTTTTAATTAGTCATAATTATATTTAAAATAAAAATATATAATAACTCATTAACGCTACTGGGATTGAAATTAAAAAGTAAATAACTTGAAATTGGACGCGGCCATTAACAGCTGCAGGGGGAGGGAGGAGGCTTAAAACAACCCTCACGAAAAACAAAATAAAGGGGAAGAGGACTTTATAATATGTTATAATTTATAAGTAGGATTTTACAAAAATTGTGATACCATTTCTAGAATATTACGCGCTAATTGTAATTATGTATTTCTTCCACAGTTTCTAAACATGTAAGTGGTCTATCACATTTGTTCGCTTATTTCTCCTTGACTACAGAACTTAATAATTACACTTATATACCTAGAAAAATGATAGTTTATATACATTCATTAATACATAAAAATTACGCGTGTTCCACTTAATGGGTTAGCACAAACCAGAAAACAATACTAACATCTAGAAGAGCTCAGCTGACTCAAACTCCACTCATTTAACAACATTCTTACTAACCCATTATCATACACCACCAATTCTTCATTTTTGATACATATATTAAAGTGACCGGTGTGCGGTAGCGAAATATTGCATCCGGACCACGGTAATAGTTATTATTGTATACTTGAATTTTTAGATATTTTTATTTATTAAAAAAACTCACAAAAATAAGGTAGTATAACATTTCAACTTCAATTTCAGAAAAAGTAAATTAATTTTTAGAAAAAGTAATATCAATTTATCAATTTACCTTTTTACCTTTTGTTAAGAGCGGTATTGGATTCATGCTAAAAATCATATATCCAGATTTTAGTGAACAAGCACGTTATAAGGTCCCTAGAATCTGATTATAACATTTTTACGATGATATCTATAGGTATATGTGTGTGGATGTATGTATGGCCGTGCGTGGATGCTGGAAGAACGATTTATCAAAGACATAAGATCAGTTTAACTTCGTATTCTTCAATCTGACATTAATGGGGACAGTTGAAAAGGTTTTGGTAGTAGTTTCTTAAAAAAATTCTTCTAAATATTATTTTTTTTAATTATGTTATTACAAATAATAAAGAACATTAAATTCTCTCTGATAAATTTTATTTTTTTTATTATATCTTCTTTAGATTTCGAGAATATAATATAAAAAATCTGATGTGGCCAACACAAAAACCTCCCGCTATTTAATTTTTATTAATTTAAATACATACCTACGTATTTACTAACGCTGACGCTGCAAACTATTCCATTGCATAAAACTATTGATTTATTTACTATTTTCTTTTTAAAATGTCACTGTTATTAATTTGAAGTGTTTAGTTTTTTAACAGTGACATTTACTGTCAGTTGCATTCATTTGAAATATGAACTATGTAACAAAGGAATTGTGTTTTTCTTAGGCTTCGGGACTTGTAAAAAAATTATTTTTAAATTTATTTGTAAAATATATAGAAAAAGTATTAATGTATTCCTGTAGAAAATTCAATAATCTTTAATTTTCATAACGACAAAATGCGAAAATATGGCATTTAATGGTATTTTTTGAAGAAAAACCATTATGAGCTTCTGGTAAAGTGCCATTTCCGGTTATCCGATTTACACCAAAATCTAATGGCTTCTTTTCATATTAGAATAGGGTATAAATACAAGGTTTCGGAATTTTCTGAATGATAGTATTTGAGTTAGAGCGAAGACAAAATCCCTACACATACACACACACACACACACACACACATACATACATACATACATGCATACATACACACACACATACATACACATACACACATACACACATACATACATACATACATACATACACACATACAGACATCATCGTGAAAATGTTAAAATTGGATTCTAGGGACCTCAAAACGTGGTCATTTACTAAAATCTCGATATGTGATTTTTAGCACGATCCCTATACCTCCCTTACCAAGGGTAGCGGGAGGTAAAAATAACTTGTAATAACTCTCACTGTCCAAACAACTCCATGGAACCAGTTGAGATATTTAATTGTCTGTAACTGACAGGTAAATGCAAAATGTCAATGTCAAAAATGCAGTGTAGTACACATACTATTGGTCGGAAGTGCGAAACCGATTTTAAAACTGACATAAATAAAGGCTTTTACATTATTAATTGTATAAAATTATAAGTATATTACACTGAAATATATACTAACTGGAACTCGCATACTCTACCTATCAGCGTACGCTGCACTGAAGCTCATTGAACAATAATGGCTGGTCCGGTTCGCGCACGTTCGTGCCGTACCGAACCTAGCCGAATAACTCGTATCATAGCTGATCGCTTTGTTTTCATATTATGCTTCATTTATTTAAACATGCGCCACACGAAATAATTTCCGTCTACTCACGAACTGTCTCGATGTTTGCCAACTACTCCAGCAGCAGGCTTCCGTCTACTCACGAACTGTCTCGATGTTTGCCGACTACTCCAGCAGCAGGCTTTCAATATGCTTCACAGTCACGTTTCGTACGCGCATTCCAGTTAGTATATATTTCAGTGGTATATTACATATAACCTTCAGAAATACTGCCAATCCTATCAATGAATTGGAAGAATATCAAACAGAAGAGTGCCTATATGCTTTCTCATACAACGAATTTAAATTATAAAAAAAAACTATATAAAGAACTAGATTTTTTTGTGTGTGCAAGAAATGTTAAATACAATATTTATATTTAACATAATATGGAAATGGCAAGAGGTATTGTGCTGGCCAGGACAGATTTTTTTTGAAATTGTATTTTCTTTTTATGAAATTGAATTTACTCTTTCTGACATTGATATTACTTCTGAATATGGATTTACATGGGGTCCCGTGGCCGCGTGCTTAATTGTCTGGTCGCGAACCCGGGGAACCGGGTTCGATCCCGACAGACGCAAAATATTTCCAATTTTAAATGGCACAAAAGTAACCCCTGTGGAGCACTCTCTACACCAGCTATGAGTGCCCGTGAGGTGACGCCTGGTAAGCGCCCACACGGTAAAATATATCGTCAACATTACCGATGTTTACATTTGTTGTAGATACTGGCACACCCAGAAATGGGTAATATGCCGTGATGATATATTTATTTATTTATATGGATTTACATTTTCTGTAAATATATTTACTTTTTCTGAAATTGAAGAGGTGTAGTAGTGCACGGCGTTGTAATTTATTTAGAATTAAATATCCAATGTACCGTGTACTGAGTGTCTCTCATATTAATATTAAAAGCCATGAGTGTTCTATAAGTTTGCATATTGAAGTGGTTTCATACTCAGTGGTTTACGGTTCGGGGGACCGAATATGGCAGATGTAACTCGGGTGCAAATCCTGCTGAGAACACCCAGGGAAGTCTATTAGATTTAAAAGATAGATGAAGTTTGTTACATTCATTATACTACAGTCAGAAAAATTGACTTTGTCGGGAGTAGCAATTGCTTATATTATAACATTGCTTGTCAACGGGCTATTATTTGCGCCGCTCTGTTGAAATGAAGACATGCTCTATATAGTAAAATACAGTAAAATAATCTTACTGTTCCTTTAACATAAATGCTATTTTTGTTTGTAATACGTAAATAACTATTTCAATCACAATTTAAAAAACTACTGATTTAAATTCAAACTAACTTTCAAAACTCAATTTCAAATGACAGAAAAATAACTGTTTAATACCTATGAAAAATAAAATTTCTAATATACGCCCTTCGTTTATGAGAAGAAACGCCAAGAAATTAATACCCTGTCTTGTTTATATTTAAGATATAAAAATCCCTTGTTCAATTTTAATTTAATTGGATCAGAGCAGGCTCCCACATAAATCATTTTATTATCCTTAATTGCGTTCCAATTATGCCTTAACAAACTACACCTTCACAACTAAAGCTTTCTTGCCAAGGCATATGCTTATTACATTTTTCCTTCATACGCGAATTGGTATAAATTAAAATTTGACAGCTTTAATCACAATCAATTAATGAAATTAACCCAATATATAGCGGAAAATTAAAACTACCAATTAGGATTCGAATTAAGATTAAGTAGAGAAAAAAATTAATTCGTTTTAAAATAACACGATATTTACAAATTTACGACGAAAAATTTGTAATAATTTTTCGGCTCTTAGATCCCTTCTTTATTACAGAAATATTACATACATATACTTGTAATAAAATCAAAAATATAATTCCTAAATCTATCTAGCAACAATTCTTAAACTAATACTTATCTTTTACATTCATTTGATATTCAAAAATCCCACTGAATCTCGTTTCCTCGCTTAGAAATTATTTAAAAATATTTTCCAGGCAAAATAAAACAAATTTATTTCGATTTGAAAAGGCAGACAACATTCTAAAAATAGAACTTTCGTTGGTGCAAAATCTCGCTGCCTCGCGTACTAATTTTTGTACACACAAATCAACACTGATTTTGAGAAAAATATACCTGCCTATACGTAAGTAATAAACCAAATTTAAATTGTACACCATTTCAGAAAAACGTTTAAGTCAGTGTTGACAAACAACATTTTTTTCAGAGAACACACTGATTTCTTCTTGAAAATAAATTCAATAGATTGCACTGTCGGTTCTCGTTGAAATATTTTAATAAAAAATATAAAAAATTAATACTAGGTAAGTTTAAAAACTATGTAAAGTTATATTGACTATCAGTGTTGTGACAGATCAATTTCTAAAGGATCTAGACCAAGATCAAGATCTTTACAATTAATATGTTCTAGATAAGATCATAGGTCAATTTTTGCAATTGGATCAGATCAGATCAGGGATTTGGGATCTATTTTCTTAGATCATATAAAAGATCAGTAACGATTTAAAAATGATTTTTATTTCTAATTAATTAAGTAGGGATACAAAAATTAAATTAATTACACAGAATATACCTAGCCTTATGCCTTATACGTAGGAAGAAATATTAGAAGCATACAGTTTGGTCAGAAACCTAATTCAGAGTAGGCTATGAACACAGAAAAGTATGTCTGATCATTTTACAATTCAACAATCAAGTTGTCAAAATTGATAGTGAAATGCGATTTTAAGGAGAAAGATAATACATAAGGATATAGAATATTGCTATTTACTGTTTTCTAATTTATTTCTATATAAAATAAGGTTTCACAAAGAAAAGCCTTATTTTTTTAGATAACATTTTTGGCAATATTTCGTAACAAATTGACATTTAATTAAATTCTTTCAAATTGACATATATTTTTTATTCATAGCGTATTCCGAGTTAGAATTTTTTTTTAACACCCTGTACTTAGTTTAGGTAATATTGGATGGCACACTCGTATATTTGATCTTTTTTTAAGATCGTAGATTACGGTTTTTATATCTAGATCCAGATCAAGATCTGAATATATAAAAGTATCTAGATCAGATCAAAAACCATACTAAATGCACTAGATCAGTGATTTAGATCAAATTATCTAGATCAGTCACAACACTGTTGACTATACGTATTTCGGTCGACTAGACCATCATGAGGTAATAGTAACAGAAGAATGTTTACTATTACCTGATGATGGTCTAGTCGACCGAAATATGTATAGTAAATATAACTTTATTTTTAAAACTTACCTAGTGATATTTTTTATATTTTTTTCTTCTTGAAAGTTAAATCTGTTTATTAGTACTTACAATTTAATTTTAAGCTTTAACACTAATATTTAATATATAGCTAGTGGCTCGTTTTCTTCTATACAACGAAAATTGAGTCTTTGGCGAGTTTTAAAATTTATTTTGCGTATATTTATGGAAAATTCCTGCGCCTTAATTGTTTTTATTTTAGTGATACCACTATCGTTATTCACTTGTTTTTATATAAAAATGTTTGAAATTTGAAAGGAATACTTTTCAACCTTTTGTCTATAAAACATAAAAATTTGAAATCGATATTTCAAACAGGATTCTGTTTTTTCCTAGCCACCTGCTATTTTAAAGTAGCCGAAAGAAATTTGTAAAATTTCTCATTATTTGAGTAGGTTACGTTTTATAATTTGTATATTAAAAATGTAAATCGGTAGTATTATTGTGTTTCTAATGCTTTATATCCACCGATTGTCCTAATGCGTAAGAGCTATAATTAATAACTAAGCGCAAGAATGTTTTTCAAATGGCAACGTTTACTACCATTTCCATCTTTGCATAAAGCGAAGCTTAATGCTTAAGATTCTAAGAGTAATGCGTAAAAACAAAACATTGCAAATTTCTAATCTAATCTGTCAACTGTCAGTCAATTTTATAATTATTAAATTTTTCGGTATGATTATAAATACTAAATTATGTTTACAATTAAAAGAAAGGAGAATTGCTACTGTAATGGTAGTCTGTTAAACAACAATCAGCGAAAATATAGTAACATTTCTGTTGAATGAGTCATTAAAAAAAATTAGCTGGAAATGGTATCCTAGCAAATTATGATAATGCATTAAGGCTCATTCACAGCTACGAAAATAAGATATATAAATAAAATTATAAATAAGACTTTATGGCTCGTGTTCACAGCTTTGAAAATAAAACATCAACTGTCATTTAATATATTCATAATTAACAAGCAATAATAACAACTTCATACCTTTTAAAGTATTGTACGCAATCATATATGCGAACCTTTGTCCTAAGACAGCTTTTTAAAATTATATTTAAATTGAAATCCTTTTGCCGGAACGTATATTGACAGCTCAAATGACAGTTATTATGTATGTGCTTATTTTTGTGTAAAATATTTAACATTTTCAAATCCTTGTGTTTATGTCTTATGTTTAATTTTATTTTCGAGAGTTGTGAACACTTTCATAAGAATCTATTGTTTATATCGTTATTTTTATTTTTATGTATAATTTTATTTTTATTTTCGGAGCTGTGAATGAGGCTTTAAGCTTTATGCACTAAACATTATGCATTAATCATAAAAACATACGGTGGAAATCAGGCTAAAACTTGTATAGGTATATTTTTCTTGAGTATAATTCGTTTTTCTATTTTTATATGAAATTTACAACAACAATTTAATTATTATAATAACCCTAAACTAATAAAAAATTAAAATATCTATTTTTATAAATTCTTTTACCTAGCGAAACTGTTGTATGACACTGTCAAGATAGTCCCGTCTTAAGATGAAATATTTTCTTCTCCAGAACGATAAAGATCATCCTTTAAAAGACAACATCCATCCCTATATGCAATCCTTCTGATGATGATCTCCTGCTCTATATATGTGTCCTATGTATTGTCCACGTGTATAAAGTGTGTGCTCGTGTGTGTGTGAGAGGCAGTGCAGTGGGCCGGGCCAGTCGCCTGCCCCACTCCACGTACCTGTGGTGGGGCCTCACTAGGCCGGCCTCCCGCTACAAACCTCACGTGGACAGCAGGAATAGAGAATAGAGATAGATACAGCAGGACACTGGACATAGGCATAGGGATATTGACAATATAGCAGGAAATGGTGTAGGGCTAAAATTTGTCGTAGATGTCCATCAAGCTGTGTATCTTTTGGCGGATTGGCACACCCAGAAATGGGTAAAGTTGTGATTTATTCCTTTATAAGAAGAAAGACGCACAACAGGACAAGTCCCAAAAACTTACAAAAAAATTACATCATCGTCAAATCTAATACCCATAAAAAATATATTTACATGGTACATAAATTAAATCAAGTTAAATAAGATTAAATTAAATTAAATGAGTGAGAAATAGCAACAGAAAAAACAGTTCAAAATTAATAAAAACTCTTTTAAGTACATTACTTAAAAACAAAAACTTAATGTTTTTAATGTACACTTAAATATGTCTGGAAAATTGGACATCATTCTAAAAAGTGGGGCATTGACGGCTGAGTTAGTTGTACAGCTTGAAACAGTAAATAAATTGCATAATCTGGTAGAATATGACGATATTCTGAATGATATTTTATTAAGGATGTGTCCAATGTCGTATTTTGGCATTTAGTATTTAGGTCTTCTTGGCACCGTAATGATTGTCTTGTATGGCAACACTTTAGAATAACAAAAGTGAATTAAACAATTCGATATAACTTGATACTTCAGATTAAATGTAAATATTTTATTTCATAAAATAGAAGCTAAGAAGTTATTGTGACTATAAATTTGACTTTTTGCACAAATATGTATAGCGAAAAACATGATTTGTTTAATTAGTACGCGTCAAGTTCAAGACATAGTGTGCTCCTGTTAAACCCTACAATCTAATTCCTAAAATCCTAAATATTGACATTATTTAGGGCACGAATATTTACGATTTAGATATTAGGGTGATAAAAATGCAACATGAGACACAGCCTAAATAATTCTGGACTGTCACTGTCAATGATATTGTTTAGCAACTTATATAAAAAAGTTAGATCCATCATTGTTCGTCGGTTTTGTAGAGATATTAATGAAATAAAGTTGTTTTGATTCTTTTTTTACTTACAAGATGAACAACAAATAGCGGCGAATTCAAGATGAGAATGAACAAGTGAAAAGTATAAAGATATGAAAGTACTGCAACTTTCGAATTTATCCCTAATTCTTAAAATAAATCCTAGCATTTTACATGACTTTTTGAAAACATGGTCAATGTGTAAATGACAGATTAATTTGCTATCTAAGATAACTCTTAAATCTTTTACATGATTTACTAGGTTGACATTATTTTCGTCAAAACATTAATTAGAACGTAAGTATTTCTATTCCTAGAGAACATTTACCAGGATTTAGGGTTAATCATTTGCATGAAGATAGCAGTCAAGCCTGTTATGTTGATGATGATACATATATTTATTTATCTGTAAGATCTTAATGAACAGAACAATTTATTGGCCTATTAAATAGTTATTTAAGTATTACGGATAGTAAGTGCTTCCTATACCGGTTGACTGGTTGAGGATGATTTTGGAGATCAAGACGAAATCAAGATCTCCAATACATCCGATACGGGTTAGAAGAGCACTTACTGACCGCAATACTTATTACGTATTATCACCACAAAAAAATAAAAATAAAATAAGATTTAGAAATTATTTTGAAATATTAAAAAAATTGGTTGTCATTTTTAAAGTAAGCTTTGATTGATCAGGTGCTGATCAGTAATTTGTAACTAGAGCTTATTGCCTTGAAAACACTATCGGTATCTACAAGAGGGCCTCGGCTAATAAATTCCACAATCGTGGTAAAAAATAGAACTTCACTGCCTTAATACAATAAATAACTATTGTAAGAATGTTTAAAGAATATTTATTTTATTTTCAGATTCCAAATTTCTGGTATGCTGAAATGGAATGCAGGATTGAAAAATCGGTAAGTTTATACATTTTTTTAAATGCATAATAGTGCAGTATTATTATTATTATTATTATTATTATTATTATTATTATTATTATTATTATTATTTATACATTCGAAGAAAGGCCTTAATGATCCCAGACAATTTTTAAATTAAAATTGAGTGGTTACCTTGATTTAATTTAATAATTTTATTGTATTTTATATTTTTGATTAACAATTGATGTACTTAAAATTGTACATTTTTATAGCTGATGATGGGCCACTTGTGCTCGAAACGTCCTGAATAAACGAATTTTTAATAAAAAAATTGTCTGGGATCATTAAGGCCTTTCTTCCAATGTATAAAAGATTTGAACTTGATCCTTCAACTCCAACCAATATTATTATTATTATTATTATTATTATTATTATTATTATTATTAAAAAGCAACAAAAACTATATTTTTTTCAATTAATTATTGTCCTTTTTTAAAATTTGATTTTTAATGTCAATATGACGTCGACACTCCAATCTTTCTCTAACTCCGTACCAGACTCTATAGTA
This sequence comes from Ophonus ardosiacus, assembly GCA_943142095.1. Classification (NCBI taxonomy): domain Eukaryota; kingdom Metazoa; phylum Arthropoda; class Insecta; order Coleoptera; family Carabidae; genus Ophonus; species Ophonus ardosiacus. Next base: position 42,704,297 of record OW964827.1, read on the forward strand.
GGCTGCGAGAGAAAGCTAGCAACAAACACTAACAACAAACCACAAACCGTGAAAATGCTGACCGAAGCAACAAATGTGTGTTTGGCTGCTTACTGGTGGTGTTACAATTTGTCGATGCTGTAGTGATGAGCTCTAATAAGAGCGAAACACGTGTCTACAGCTGCTATTGAGCGATTACCCTACGATCAACATTTTACTAGTTTTTATAACTTTACGCTCGCAATATATGTATATATATATATGTATACTAACAACAAATTTCAAATATCTCGTAAAGTAATTATTAAAAAAATACTTTTTAACTTAATCGTTATTCATTCAGTAGTAATTTAAGTACAAAGTGTTCATTTTATTATTTTTTTGTTATGGTGGAGGACCCCATTGGCCATGAGACTTGCAGATTAGAGCCAGTAGTTGTAACTAACTTAATTAACTGCATTACTTTTCAACACAAATTTCATTAGACTTTTCACATCTTTCAACTTGCATTTCTATACTCATGAAAAATAATAACTATTATTTGCAAAAAGACCTAAAACTGCATTTTTCACTAGATACATTATTATTTAATTTTTCCTGGAAGATTTTCCTCCAATTCTGAAAAAGATGGAAATGACAGGGCACTAAATCTGGACAAATAGGATGGATGTTCTTTTTCGCAACTTAATTTCTAATGACATATAATTAACTGCTTAAAATAATTATGTACTTTTCATACTTTGTCAATTCTTTAAATTCAGATTTCCATAAAATGTTCAATATATTAAGAATTTCATTAATTTTCAATAATAATTATTTTTTTCCTGTTCACTTCTCACTTTCTGATCTTACACCGCAGCTTCAATTTGGCGCCAATTTTCATATATGTTTAACTTTTGTTTTGCATATAATGGTCGTATTCTGTTTCTTCACTTTATAAATTTATTTTTTTTGCTTTTGCGGCAGAGCTTCACTTGTCATCATGGTGAAAGCTACGTCGGTTTTTATTTCATCGTTCCTAATATGATTACCAATAAATTCTGAACTTAAAGCAATATGTATAAATAGTTATATCTGGATTTTGTAAAGGAAAAAAAATCTTGTCTTTTTGGTGAGTTCATAATATTGTATTACATAGCTTTTTAATTTTATAACTTTTATGTATTTTCATTTAGCTGATGATGGGTTAATTGTTGCTCGAAACTTTCAAATCTGTACGTATTTTAAATAAACTATATGGAACATTAAGACCTGGAAATCATTCGACATTTATTGTATACTATTTACCTGTTTTTCTTATTCTCATTAATTCCTCCGCCCTCTTATAAGGAACTATTTCAATACATAGATTTTTACAAATTAGCAGATGTTCCCATATTTTTTTTGCGATGCTGTACATCATATTACTTTACAATTAAAATCATCGTGTTCCACTAGGCCAAAAAAAGTTCTTATAAAATAATTCCATAACTGTTCAGTGCACTATTAAAATCTTTATAGTATCCCAAACAAAATGCTTGCGATTCCTTCATAAGAATGAGAGCCCTAGTAACTGAGTCAGCTCACAACAATCCACATTAACTTCACCGCATATTTATTACGTGCGTGTGTGTGTGTGTCCGTATACAAACAATTCATTTATATATGCACTATTTTAAAACATATCATTGACATGCTTGGTATAATTTATTATAGGATGCAAGCTGCTAGCAATGCGGACTACCGATCCAATTATTTACTAAATTTTTCTCCGGGAAATTTATTTTTGTTTAGCAAACTCAGGGCTTGTTTAAGGAGAGCTGGGTGGTACGAATCAGCGATGGTAAAATAAATATGGTCGCGCTAGAATCTTTTTTATTGTTCTCGTCACCAAAAATCGAGGGATGGTCATAAACTGCTTAACAGTTCATCATTTAAGTTCACAAAGAAACCTAAAACTTCTGCCCATTATAAATAGTAAAAGTGAATACTATCACACATTATTTCGTGATTTTTTTTCAAATTTGAAACAATTTAAAGAATATTTTTATTTTAATTTAATACTTAGGCCCGGTATTTTCCTCTCCGGTTATACAGCCTGTTAATTTAAAGGGGGTATCACACGTAAGCATACCGTGAGTACTTTTTAACGTGAAACATTGGATTTGTCATATCCATGGTTACGATTCGACATTTGATTGACAGCAATGTATTTGCGTGTCCCATTTAATATGAAACATAGGGAACGAATTTGACACATGTATTATATTTAAATATTATAAGAAATTTAACCAAGTCAGAAAACCACTCGAGAACACTAAACATATTTCGGGCACAAGGTGCACACAAAATTTTTTCTACAACTAAATCTAATTTTTTGGAAACAGGTATAATTATTTAAACAAAATTAACCTTTAATGACTTCTTGTTAATATGACAGATAACCGCTGAATTTTCCTATAAGTTACTACTTGACATTTGATTGACAGCAATGTAATTGCCTGTCTCAATTAAAACATAGGGAATGAATTTGACAGAAGTATTATATTTAAATATCGTAAGAAATTTACCCATGTCAGAAAATCACTCGGGCACAAGGTGCACACAATATGTTTCATTTTAAATGGGACACGCAAATACATTGCTGTCAATCAAATAATCGTAACCATGGATATGACAAACCCAATGTTTCACGTTAAAAAATACTCACGGTATACGCGCAACTTGTCATAGATTCACTGCAACTTTGTCTATTTCATGCAACTTTTTGCTTATGATAAAGAGACTGGTTTCATGCAACTAGTTTACGAACATGTTTGAAAACTTCGTAGACAAGTTGCAGATACGTGCGTACAAACGATGTACGCTTGCGCTATAGAACTTAAAAGTCCCTAAACACACGTGTTTATGTTTTGATGTGCAGACAATCACTTGGATACATTGGAAACGATGATAAATGTAATTAGAGATGTTACCGAGTTATGGGATATGAGACATTATTTTTAACCGACAGTTAACTTAACCGGCAGTTTAACCAGAGGTGAAAATATCGGGCCTGAAAAGGCATAGGTATTAAAATTCTTGCAAACATCCTATAATTATTAACATCAATTTGTTGTGTTAAATATTATCTATTCTATATGTATTCCCTCCGCAATCAAGCTGTGTTAAACGCAGTTAGGGTGACCGTTTCAAAAATTATGTACGGTAAATTGAATAGTATTATTATAGTAATATTGAAAGGCTCTTTATGGTGTGCCACTTGCCACTTTCCAATTGAAAAGCTATCGTGTAGTGTACTAAGAGGTTCTCCTCTGTAGGTTGTTGGTTGTGTAAAGGGCTCGTCTCTTGTCGTGTGCACCTCCATCTGTCGCCAGTGGCGTCCGCGTCGCATATCAGTGGGGGGGCGCGTAATTAAGTTGCAGGTCGGAGATTGCGCGCCCGCTGAGCGAGGGCGAATGCGAATGTGAAATGCATGGCCTACTGTTTGTAGATTCTCCCTCGTTTCATATTTCAACTGTTCTCTGAATTCTCTTGTTTTTTTTCGGCATTTTTTGTTTTGTTTCCCGTCGGATTAAAAATATAAATGATTGTAATCGGTGTAATTTAATATTGGATAGCCCCCTGTTTTTTTTTTAATTTTTAATTTAAATTTTTTGAGCGTATAGGTAAGGGATGTGTGGAATTAATTATCAAATGTCATTTCGTGTTTTGGATTTTTTGTTGCGCGATTTTTTAATTTAAAAGTTTGTTTATTTGGATTGACATTTGATAGAAATTATTTTTGTTCTCGCTTGGGAAAAAATTGCGAATCTCCTCTTCATTACGACGCACCACTACAATTACTCACCCTCACTTGTAATTGCATTTTTACCTTCATTCCTGACAATACACCAGCACTTCAGCCGCCGACGCACACACACACAACATCCGTAAATCTCATAACCAATATATTGTCATTCTTTTTATGGACAATGTTACTCATCTCACACAAGATCGAATACATGACAACAAATTGTTATAAACAATGTATTCAACAATGTACTTAAAATAAAACATTGATATTTTTATTCATTTCTGTATATAAATTTTTGATCGGTCTTCTCCAGGAATTCTTTGTATTACTTTCTGTAAAACATTACAAAAAACTCATTTTCAAATGTTTTGCTGATTAACACAGATTGATATGTTTTTGAAGTCTTGTGTCTTTCTTTCGTGTAACAGAAGTTCGTCAGGGTTCATAACAAGCAAAACAATGTCAAAATAAGATTAATAATATCACTATACACATACAGTAAAAATCGGGACGGAAAAAGTAGAGAAGATGGGTATGAAAACCTACATATATAAGTGCAAAGTAATGGTAATAAATAATAAAAAACATGCAAGAAAACACAAAACATTAGAATAGAATAAAACTAGAAAAAGTGACAGCCCACGAATATCTTGCAAGTATGATAACACAAGATGGAAAAATAGATCCATAAATACTCAGTAGACTAAAGAAGGCAATAGTTTAAACAAAATCTGATGTGGCAAGCACATTACCTTTCGTCAAACCCCATACCAAAAGTTCCTTGGAAAAGATTCTATATATCTAGTAAAATTGTAAAACGAACATATACTATTTTCTACAAACTCCGTACCAAAACTTCCTTGAAAAAGATTCTATAAATCTAATAAAATTATAACAGGAACATACACTATGTAAACTGCACTTGACACTAACATCTGTCAATTAGAATTATTTGAGCATATCAGCTGTTTCCATGATTATAGCAAAGCTGGCTGATTTATGAAAGTTAATCTCTATATAATTCTTTAATCTCTATAACTATTGAATCTGAAGGAAAATATATAATCAACCGTTTAAAAGACAATAAGATATCCTTTCATATTGATAATCACATAAAATGTAAAAAATTATTTTTAACTGCGTTATTTCAAGGAAAACTGTTAAGAACTCAAATAAGATAACTTCTGGTTGACCAATTTACCAATTATAACCAAAATCTAATCATCTCTTCATATGAATGAAAAGAAAAAGAATACGAAAGAATTATAATTTTTAGAATTGTAGTATTGAGTTATCTTCGGAGAAATTTTGATCCCGCACACAGAGACACACACACACCACACATCACCTTATAATTAGTAAACTCGTATTCTAGGGACCCTAAAACGAACTTATTCATTAAAAACTCACCACAGAATTTTTTGACCTAACCCAAGTTTCATAAGGTAATCTGTTAACACACGAGTCCAAGTTTTACAAAAGACGAGTGCAATGAAATATGTTTTTATATCATTTTCTACTGAGGTAATCCATACTAATATAATAAATGCGAAATTTTGATGAATTTTGGTAGAGAGATAGATTGAACCTAGGAGAAGGACACAGGCTACCTTTTGTAGCGAAAATAAAACTTGAAGGGGTGAAATAGGGAATGAAAAATTGTATGTTCGAACTCATCATTTCTCCCGCTGAACCAATTTTGATGAATTTTGGTATAGAGATAGATTGGACCTAGGAGAAGGACATAGGCTACCTTTTGTCGCGAAAATAAAACTTGAAGGGGGTGAAATAGGGGACGAAAGTTTGTATGGAGAACCCATCATTTCTCAAGTTAGGGATATAAAAATTCTTATTTATGCTTTTGGTAAGAAATAAAGTGTTTTAGCGTTTTTAAAAATCATCCATCAAGGCGGTACGATAGGGGATGATTTCAATTATTTTTTTATCTATAGTAAAGTTTTAACCGTTAGCAGATTTTCGATATTTGTCGGAGAGATAACTTGCATCATAGGTATGTACATAAGTAAAAGTACCCGAGACATGTTTAGAAATGGCGATTTTAGGTGCGATGCGGGGATCGGGCGGAGCCTGTTACATGTACGATGCGAAGCAGGTTACCGGCTCCCTACGCAGCGCATCTCTCCGAAGTAAATGTGAAAAATTACTGGTACACGTGTAGTTAATCGTTATTTTAGCTTTTCCCGTGCGAAGCCAGGGCGGGTCAGCTAGTTTTATATATTTTTTTTGTTAAATACGACTTGTCAAAAAAATGACTTGGTCTTTTTATCAGTTATATTGGTAGCTCTTCCCGCTAACCTCACAGATGAAAATTAATTGTTAACTAACAGCAATCTGAGGTTGTATGTTATTCATCTATCAGTTTTGAAAACAGTCATACCACCTCTACAAAATGAAATGCGTCAAAAACAGGAACCAGGAAAACAAAATGGGACAGGGAAATAAATGAAAACACAAGAATGATGTCAAATTAAGAATTATTTAGATATAGTAACTAGAGCAGAAGCAACTGCGCTGGACACATAAGAGAGATGGATCAGAAAAGTGGAGTAAGAAAAATAGTTGAAGCTGGAAGTATGAACAATAAAGGGAAAGAGGAAGAATGAGGAAAGCATTGGAAAGAAGAACAGCAGAACTCGAAAATAAAAGATGTAAAAATTAGGACAGAAAGAAGTAGAAAGAATTGATTAAAAATTAACTTTAAAAAATGAAATTCCACACTCGGTTAGGGGTATCAGGGATATGGAGAAGAAAAAGAATAATAACTTATTTTCACTGAATTAGTCATTTAATATTTTTAAACTGTAAACTGTAAGAAATATGTAAGTATTTTGAAAAAAAATACTACGAAAAAGTCTCCCAAGATTGTGAGGGTATTTGAACCCTGGTTCATAGGTGTGTGATTGAATGATGTGTGAAGGCCGTGAACAGGTTGTGGACCGCACACAGTGCCTGAGGTGCTATAGCCAAAACATCCTACCAGGAGTACCAGGTGCTCCCAACTCACTCACTTAGTTACGGACTCAACTGAGGACTGGGGACCTACCGCCAGGATCCAGGAACGGACTGCACTAAAATTTAATGCACAACATCTTCAAGATTCAAAGATCGATTCCTTTTGGGAAGAAGATAACAGAAAATAACTCCACATCGTCAAGACACAAAGCTAGGCCGGCAAAAAAAGTTGGCATATTTAGGAATGTTTTCATCACAAGAAATAACAAAATGTTTACAAATTTTAGGACTAAATCTTTAATTATTCTAAATTAAAAGACATTTTGTCATATAAATAATTTTCTGTCATCTCGTATAGGTTAAATAAGTTCCAACTTCTAGCTTGTTTTGTAACTACAAACATGCGAAAGTATGTAACTAAAGTTTATATATTTTTAATAAATATAAAAATATTACACATTTCTCAAATGTAAGTAATTATAATGCGAAACCGATAAAAATATATGTTCATTTTTTATATTATGAAAAATGGAATAAAGTGCAGAGAAATTAAATTAATTTAATAAATTTATGGATAAATCTGCACAAAAATCTTGTGTATGACATATCCGGAAACTATTTTGCGAGTGCTCAGCGTGTCACAATATATTCGCACTCGCAAAACTGCACTTTCTGGACTAGTGATACAAATAACTATTTCCGACGACCACTATGAAAAGTACATAAATTCACACGCTAAACTATTACTGAAAGTTGGTCATTGCACATCACCAGCAAAGCTGTGTGATATGAAATCTCGTTAGCCAATCAGATGCGTCCGCAACTGTGGGATATGATTTTTTTAGACGACCATTGTGATATGACATATCATCGTAGTATCCTAACACTGAAAGTTATATGAACTTATCACATTAGTGTTACGATATATTTCATATCGTAATAGTTGACACGGTTGCTAGGTTACTATGTCATTATTTTCTGGCTATAGGTATACATTATTCATTTGTCAGCTGTCTGTACGTTTGAACCTAAATTTCAGTTATGTAAAAAAAGTAAAATTTATTTAAGCTCGTCTAAAAAATAATGTTCATAACTTGTGTGAAATACAAATATCTTAGCTCGTGTGTATTGACTTGCACTCCGCTACGCGTCGTGCGTCAATTTACACTCGCATGATATTTGGTATTTTTCATAACTTCTTACGAAAATAACTATATCACACACTGCGATAACTGAGCGAACAAACCTAAAAATTTGTATTTAAAAATTTGACAGTTACAAATAATTTGCTGAATTTACACGGATTAAGAAGGCTGGACCCTGATTTATCAGATTTTAACATAATTTTTGGTGAATTCTGATAGCAATGATGTTAACATAATGTTTTAATATTTTTATGTAAATTTTATATTGTTTTTTTTGTGGTCGTCGGAAAAATATGGTGTACAACACGTGCTGAAAGGGTATTTCACACTCACGTGACTAAACCACTCGCCTTCGGCTCGTGGTTCAAACTTCACGTTCGTGTGAAACATCCAACTTTCAGCACTAGTTATACAATATACTATTGTACGTGTCCCTTCCCATTTCACTTAGCCCACTTGTTAAATATTCATTTATGCTGACTTAACTAATAGAATTTGTAATAATAATAATAATAATAATAATAAAATACATTTTTACTCTTTTCTTAAAATGAAGATTTTCAGCATTATAACGTAATTTGAAATTAAATTTTAGCTAAAGATTAAAAATTTAACGATATAACAACAACACAAATCGATATATTAATTTCATATTATTTATCAATATTAGGTACATCGCTTTTTATTGTAAATTATGTACTACTATAATTCTTTTAGTCATTTTATTTAATAAAACCTCATAATTTTACTACTTAAATTGATTTAATTTTTTTCAGTTTTTCTTGAATTACATTGAAACAGTATAATATAATTTTTCAAAAACATCTTGGTTATGTTATTAAAAAAAATTCAGAATACATACACTAGGAATAATACAATCTTTTTAGTTTTCGTTTTGTAATATTTTATTAGTTCCAACGTTTAGGGGTTTAGGCACCATTAACTGATGCCTTCTTCAGGGAAAATGACAAATAAATTACGAGACAAAAACAAAAAAAAGTACATAAATGTTATCTATTTGGTAAGTATACAATTTACTAGACATTATGCATACCCGGCAATAACTAAGACGGCGAACATGTAACTTCTCAGGAAAACTCTCCTTTTGCCAGAGGAAAAATCGTCCGCAAAAACTGGCAGAGAACTGATATGTATAACTCAGACGCCTTTTCGGTAGCGAAATACCGCAGCCGTACACTCTTTATTAACAGATTAATAATTAATCTTGGTTATGTCGTTAGGACAGCAAAATATCAGTACCATTAATAAAAATTGGCGATAATTTATTTGTAACATAAACTAAATAAAATTAAAGTAAAACGGATGAGCCAAATGATGTGAGAAGGGCCTCGTAAATGAAAAAATTAATATAGGAATTACTAAGTTTGTGATATAATTTTTCTGCATGGGAATAAAAAATGTAATATTCATTATATTGGACGCGTAGTTTATATTTAGCAGATTGTAAACAATTTTAGCATAAGTGCATTATGTCTGATGGAGAGTACTTTGAGGGGACAATATTAAAATGTTAGAAAATAAAATTATTACCACATTTTTTGATTCTTTCGTGTTTGGTGGATTTTATCAAAGAGGGTACTTGCAATTATATATTCTTCTTTCGGTGGTATTCCGTTTGTGGTATTTAGCGTGTACCACATTTCCATTGTGATTGTGTATGGTGGTGTTAGCGTATCGATTGTACTATAATGTATATATTAGTTTAGGTGGGTATAATAAGGCAATAACGCATCTCTATAGGTAATTGATTTGTGTTGCGGACGAACCGAGAGGCCCTGCTGTAGTCCAGCCCTGCACAAGGGCATACGACCACAGCTTCCAATTGCACTTGTATTGGAAATATGATATATTAATCGAAATGCTACTAGCACAGGCTAAACATCGTTCTATTGCCCATACGGTTCACACACTAACGCACCCACACCAGCACGCACACCCGCAAACACTCTCTCTCTCTCACACACACACACACACACACATACACACACATACACACACATACACACACATACACACACATACACCTACGCACACCCTCAAGGGTGAAAAAGAATTTGTAAATTAGTTCTTAAGTATGTTAAATGCACAAAGGAATTGGTGCCTTTTAAAACAGTATTATCATCAAATATACCGGTAAACAGCTGTTCATAAAGTGATAAACAAGGTATATTTATAACCTATGAAAAGCAGTTGAAAGATGAAACAGAATTGAAATTTGACGTCTCGTATTCTGTATTAACATAATTAACTTCTGAAATCTACTTCTGATTCCAACTTCGCTTGGCATCTCTACCTTTTTGTGGTTAGATTCTTCATTTACCGCATTTACCGACTGAATTACTCGATCCACAAATCATGGATCCGGTAGATGGATCTGGTAGATGTGGTACAATGGGGAAGTTTAGCGATTTTTTTTTTTATTCTTTTATTCCATAGGAAATGACTTGGAAAATGATGTAACATGTTTTATTTTTTTCAAAAATGCCCAGATTTTCCGGAAATGCCGATTTTAAGCTGTGATGACGTCGGTAGAGGCTTGGTCCAACGTATGTCTCTTATACACTGACGCACGCGGTTGCGGTTACCAGTCACTTGAGACTGAGGTGTTGTTCGACCTACGTTCATGTGGTTCGCTTTCACCGTTCTGCCTGAGTTTGCGCATAACTGACTTGTGACGTACTTAGAGTTTACCCAAAAAATATTAATTATAAATAAATGGAGCAATAATTTAATTTTTTAATTTCAATTTCAGCAGTCATTTGTGTTATATTTGTGAGAAAATAGTATGTTATGTAGAATTTTTACCATGCTAAACTTCCCCATTGTCGAACACAAATAAATAAATATATCATCACGGCATATTACCTATTTCTAGGTGTGCCAATCTGCTTTGTCGCAGATACCGGTAATGATAACGACTTATTTGAACCGTGCAGGTGTTTACCAGGCGTCACCTCACGGGCACTCAATGCTGGCGTGGAGAGTGCACCACATGGGTCACTTTTGTGCCATTTAAATTCGAAATATTTGGCGCCGGTCGGGATCGAACCCGGTTCCTCCAGGTTCGCGACCAGACACTCAGGCACGCGGCCACGGTAATTATTAACCACTTGTGTTTTCGAACGCAATCGGTAGATGCGGTATCTACCGGTAAAATTTTCATAAATGCCTAATGATGACACTTTTGTGCCATTTAAAATTGGAAATAATTTTTAACGTCGGTTTAATATACAGAGTGTTCAAAAAATAGAGGTCACGGATTTAGGGTAGATAATACATCTTAAAACAATAAAAAAAGTTCATATAAACATATAACCGGAAATGCCTAGTTTCAGAGCTATAGCGATTTTAATATTTTATTTCTGTCATATACAACTCATACTTTTAACATTGCAATAAAATCATGACATCGAACCCGCCAAAAACTGGGTTCGGTTTAGTTTAAGTTAATTTGCTTTTTGAAAGATGGGTACGGGTGCGGTTCTGGTTCAAGCATTAATAAAATTTGCGGTTTTGTTCGCGGTTCAGGTTCGAAATAATGTAAAATGAGAGCCGGAATTTACGCAAAAAGCAACAAGAAACAAACACAATTTTCACGAAAAGTCAGCCCAGACAGCAACGCAGACGCCTAAGACGTCGATTATCGGCTGTATTTACTTTTCGAACTAAAAATTAACCTGAACCTGAATTTTAATACTCGGTTCGGTTTCGACTCAGGTTAAATTAAAAATATATCTGAGGTTCGATTCTCGGTTTGGGTTCTCTAAAATGTTACGGTTTGGTTACGGTTTTGGTTCGGTTCAGGTTCGGGTTCGATGCCCTGAATAAAATCCATAGTGGCAGTTTACATTGGAAAACAAAAATTATAAAAAATGTTCAAAAAGTCCACCTTGAATTTCAATACAACATTCTAATCTTCGTCTCATGGACTGACGAATGCGTTCGAAAATTGTGAGTTTATTGCGAATTGTATTGCAACTATTAATAATGCGACCGAACATAAACAGCCCAATTCACAAAAAAGTTTAAGCTAATCCTCATTTTTGGATTAGCGAATTCTACTCTAATTTTGACAGTTTATATCTTAAAATATAGTCTAATCTATTCCTAGTGTCTCCCTTTATTGATAATATCATGAAAATTAAATTTTAAATACCGGAATAGAATAGAATTCACTAATCCAAAAATGAGGATTAGCTTAAACTTTTTTGTGAATCGGCCTGTAAATGCATATCTGTTAATTCGGAAAAAGTAAAATTATTCATGATAAAATTGTGGTTGTAACAAACAAAAACAATAATTATGACAAATAAGGAAAAACAAGACTATTTCAACTGTTTTCCATTGTAAATGCCCACTATGATTTTAATGTAATGTTTAAAGTATAAGTTGTAGATGACAGAAATGAAATATTAAAATCGCTATAGCTCTGAAACTAGGCATTTTCGGATATATGTTTATATGAACTTTTTTATTGTTTTGAGATGAATTATCCACCTTTAAATCCGTGACCTCTATTTTTGAACACCTGTATAGGTATAATAATATAATTTGAAATATGCGACTTTTCATTCATAAATATGCTAAAAACTTTCGCGGTTATAAACACGAACTAAATTTGTGACGTCACGGCTTCATGCTCGCACAAAAACACACGCTCATACATTTACGCTCCACTCGTTGTAAACGCAAAACAACAATCTATTTTGTATTTCTTTAAAAGTACTAGCGCGGTATAAGGTACGTAAATAAAACAATTATGTAAATAAGTACCAAACCAAATAATCATAGTTCCAAACTAAATCGATAGAGCTCGACAGCCGTATCCACGAAATTGTGACGTCAGAGTTGAAATATTTGAAATTAAAGGCAACTATTAAAAAATCAAATCTCTCATTCTAAATAATAATATTTATTGACCAACAAAAGACTTGTAAAGTATAAAACATACACCTACATATTTAATTTAACCTATTCTTTCAAGAAAAAATAAATCAGAAAATATGAAATTACTCCATTCTAGTGTGACATTATACATTTTCTGAGTCAAGCTGTGGTACCCAAGGGGCAAACATTGATGGCTACCCTCCCTCTATTTCATTTCCGCATGTAGATTATTTTAAAAAAACTCCTAATCCCGTTCTTATTGATTGCAGTTTGTTGATGATTTCGTTTTGTCGTGTACTGTGTTATTTAGCATACTTTGCAAATATTTATATTTTCTTGCTGGAAATAACATAAATTCGCTGCCGAATATGTAGCAAATGTTATCTTTTTCTCTTGCGTATTTTCATTACTGATGGAACATTTTGTTGATCCATGTTTGGTACAAAAAGAAAACACGATAATCAATACACAGGATAGCCACTCCATTCTATACACAGACCGCAAATCAAAATAATTACAAGAGCCTCTTTCTCAATCACAATTTATACCAGTTTTTATTTATTCGTCGCTAAATTCTTCAATAGTATTTACAATACACACTTTACTCCTATATTACTTTTTTGAAATAAACTATTTTTGATCCTACCAGAAGTTATAAATGAAAGAAATAGGCCTTAAGGATCACGGAGAATATTAAATAAACGACGAAAGAAATTATTCACACTTCTACATAGCGCATTGTTCGCGCTGAGTATATATCCATACCGTTGAGGATGGTGTACTCTTATACGACACAGAAAAAGAAATTGTGGAAGATTCAATGTCTCTGCTTGAACACGGATTCTGTGGCTCAGTTGGTAGAGAGTCTCGCTAGAAATGAGAAGGTCCGGGGTTCAAATCCCTGCAGAGTCATTGAATTTTTCATAATTTCTTTCGTCGTTTATTTAATATTCTCCGTGATCCTTAAGGCCTATTTCTTTCATTTATATATTACTTTTTATAATAAAATAATTTCAAATTTATCAAAAATTGTGCCATGGTTAAATGAACAGTAAAAAAATGGGCAGCTGAATTTAAACGTAGTCGTACCAGATTGGTTAATGATGAACGTTCAGGAGCCAACAACTGCGACCACCGCTGAAAGCATCGAAAAAGTTTACCAAATGATACTGATATTTATGACCGTCGAATCAAACTTGGAGAGATAAGAGAAGCTCTGGGCTAGAGATGCACTCGAACTCGAGCTTTGGTCCACAGCCCGGCTCGATTTCGAGTCGACTATCGAGCCAGGCAGAAGATTTTTTTTGGGTCGGGCCAATCATTTGCAAAAGTTGAGGCGAGTCGGGCTTTCGATTTTGGCCCGATCCGACAAAACATTCAGTTAAATCAAATGCACAGCTTCATTAATATTTTAATGAAAATGAATGGAGTTAAAAACGATCAAAATGATTTAACAACAACATCTTTTGCATCTTAATAAATAAATAAAACAATTTTAAGTTGGCCGACGCCAAATATTTCGAATTTTAAATGGCACAAAAATGACCCCTGTGGTGCACTCTCCACGCCAGCAATGAGTGCCCGTGAGGTGACGCCTGGTAAGCGCCCGCACAGTGCAAATATATCATCATCATCACCGATATCTGCGACAAAGCAAATTAGCACACCCAGAAATGGGTAATATGACGTGATGATATATTTTTTTTTTTATTTTAAGTTGGTCGACGACAAATATTTCGAATTTTAAATGGCACAAAAGTGACCCCTGTGGTGTACTCTCCACGCTAGCTATGAGTGCCCGTGAGGTGACGCCTGGTAAGCGCCCACACGGTAAATTATATCGTCATCATTACCGATGTCTACGTGTTGTAGATACTGGCACACCCAGAAATGGGTAATATGCCATGATGATAAGTATATTTATTTATTTATTTATTTTAAGTTATTTTACTTCAAGATTGTTATTATTATTACCTCCCGCTACCCTTGGTAAGGGAGGTATAGGGATCGTGCTAAAAATCTCATATCGAGATTTTAGTAAATGACCACGGTTTAAGGTCCCTAGAATCCATTTTTAACATTTTCACGATGCTGTCTGTATGTGTGTATGTGTGTATGTGTGTATGTGTGTATGTATGTATGTGTGTATGTGTGTATGTGTGTATGTGTGTGTGTGTGTGTGTATGTGTGTATGTGTGTATGTGTACGTATTTTGTTTGCACTCTAACTCAAATACTATCATTCAGAAAATTCTGAAACATTGCATTTTTACCCTATTCTAATAGGAACAGAAGTCATTAGATTTTGGTGTAAATCGGATAAACGGAAATCGTACTTTACTTGAAGCTCATAATTGTTTTTCTTCAAAAAATACCATTAAATGCCATTTTTTCGAATTATATGTCTTATGAAAATTAAAGATTATTGAATATTCTACAGGAATACATTAATACTTTTTCTATATATATTACAGATAAATTTAAAAATAATTTTTTTTTTTTTAGTCGCGAAGCCTAAGATAAAAACTATGCCTTTGTTACACAGTTCATTTTTCAAATGAATGTAACTGACAGTAAATGTCACTGTCAGAAAACTTATCACTTCAAATTAATAATAGTGACATTTTAAAAAGAAAATAGTAAATAACGCAATAGTTTTCTGCAATGGAACAGTTTGCAGCGTTAGTAAATACGTAGGTAGGTATGTATTTAAATTAATAAAAATTAAATAGCGGGAGGTTTTGTGTTGGCCACATCAGATTTTTTTTTCTTAGTACTTACTTGAATAAAAGTGATTTTTGATCCTACTATAATGATTTCTTGTCTTATTTTAAAGTTAGATAAAATAAACTTTTACGGAAATGAACAAGATTTGTTTTTTTTTTTAACAATTTATCTTAACCAATGTTGAACGTTTTAAGGAAGTAGTTTTTTTTTTAAGTTTGACAAGATAAAAGTTAAACATTTCGCCTTATATGAAAAAGAAAATTAGGAATGCACTTAATTTGGAAGCCTAGTCCGAACATTTCCAACGCCCTTTTGGAGCAAGCTGAATTTTCTGCGCCGAATTTAATTGTTGATGATACTTGGATCTACCCTTATAGTTCTGGGATGAAGGAACAATCATATCAGTGGATTGCATAGGGTTAACCTGATGCGAAGATGTTTATTGTGCAGCAAATTTTGAACGGGAAAATGTGTATTGACTTAAAAGGAGTATGTGGAAAATGATACTGAATTTGACAAAAAAAATACTTGTTTCTATGCTATGATTGGTCACATAAGCCATTTATGAAAATGACTTCAATTTAGATAATATTTATTTCACTGTGTTGGTACAAAATAATAATTGTAATATAATTCTTCTGAATGCGCGGAGCACAATTGAGAAATAATAACAATGATCGTTGCAAATTAGTTTTTAATTCCTCCATTTTATAAGTAACAGAATGGCGATATTGAAGCCCGCAAGTTTGCATTTGTGGAATGAACGCGCGTGGTCCGTCCGTCACCCGATGTTTAAAACAAAATCAACAAGAATGGATGCTATGCGACGCTTGTAAAAAGACAGAAACAGCCGAATCGCTACGCACCACACGTCCGCTAATACGCGTCATTTGTCCGCCGTCCCGACGCCACAGACGTCAAATGTTTCACAGCAAGAGGCGATATACTTTTTGGGAAAAAAATAATTATCATACTGTGGCCAGTTAGAGATAGTAATAATTTATAAAATACATGAACAATAATTCAATTTTCATATGTTTGTAATTGAAAATAAATGAACGCCACCCTCACAAAATAAATTTAAATTAATAAATAAAATATAAATAAATATATCACCACGGCATATTACTCATTGCTGGGTGTACCAATCTGCTTTGTTTGTACACAAATTTCGGTAATGATAATGACATATTTGTACCGTGCGGGCGTTTATTAAGCGTCACTCCATGGGCACTCATTGCTGGCGTGGAGAGCGCACCATAGGGGTCACTTTTATGCCATTTACAATTCGAAATATTTGGCGTCGGCCGAAATCAAACACGTATAAATATAGATAAAATATTTATACAATTTAAATTTCACATTTAGATACTTCAATTTATTATTATTATTATTATTATTATTATTATTATTATTACATTTAAATTAATATAACGGTAAGATTCTAGAAAAGAAAATATTGATAATAAATTGAAAATTGAAACAATAGTTATATCCAAAGGTAGGTACTTGATAGTAGATATAGTTGGCGGGAGGTAAAGTAATGGCCAAATCAATTTTTTTTACTTTTGTTATATTATAATAAATTATTTATTTGTTTCAAAAACATTTAAAATAAAATAAAAAAACAAAATTCAGATCGTAGCATGCCGTGCTTTCCTGTCAGAACAGCATAGTAATTCATTTGTTAGTTAGCCAGTGCATCTAAGAATATCTGTATCGATGCATAGTTTCTTATAGTTCTTCGTGGTAAAATTATAGATATTGATAATAAATTATTGCCCGGTTTCATATACGATTGTTAAATCTTGTGTTAGTTAACAACTTTTCAAAATTAACAACTTCTTCAATTTTTATGATGGTTCATGAAATTATCAAATTAATTATAACCTGTTGTTAGTCAACATGCGTGTTAAAATTTGTTTAGGGAATTATTGTATTTTTTAGTAATATAAAAACCAACTTCATAGTTATTAATAATAAATGTCATTATTGACAGACTGGAAAGTACCAGTTGGATAGAACCTTAATGTTAATAATAACTGATTGATTGCATCAATTGGATGATTTCTTTCAATGTATGATGTCAAATTTTCATATATATGATCCAAAATTAACAGAACGGTGTCCTCGTCCTTAGATAGCCGATATCTCATTTTAAATTGTACATCATCACAAAATTCAAAAGGATTTCCTCGATCTCTGAATACTCTTTCTCTTCGCAGAAATCGAATATCAATTTCAAAAAATTCTTCTTCGGACTCATTAGATTCCGAAAACATAGTTGAATAATATTTCCTATGACATTAATGTAATGAATATATTTTTATTTAAATTACACAGCTAATGCAACTTATACTTACTAATTTTCTTGTTGCAAATTAATTTATGATGGAAAGGACAAAATAAATATTACACATATGTGACAGATGTCATAAATAGCAACTGGTTAGAAATTTTACAAGACCCGAGACTGTTGTTAAAATAGCAAACCAATGAACCATAGTTTAAATCTAGCATTTGTTGATGGAACAATAGTTCCAACTTAATCAATTGCTAAATTATTTAACAAATTGTTAAGATTTAACAAGCGGATATGAAACTGGGCATATGTATTCGTAATCGTTTCGTGAACATATAATTCATGTAGTGAATAAAAAAATTTCGTGTGATACGAAGGACGAGAAATTTGCCTTACTGCTCGTTATATGGCGAACAAGATAAGTAAAATTAGTTTCCGATCATTCTAACTCGGTTACTTAGGTTAAAAATTTTCAATTATAAAAAAGGATATTTATATTTAATTCGTAGGTAGATTGTAAAATCTGTCTTCTGTAAAACACCTAGTCATTTTACAATGTGCGACCAGATTATCAAATCTTCATTGATTTAGCCACATTGTAATGAATATTTGGACATTTCCATTTATAATTTCTCTAAATACGTCTCACTATAACCTCGTTACAAGTTGTATTTAGAGAAATACGTGTCCAAACTCATGATAATTTAACCGATTTACATTGACAACAAATTATAAAATCTTTACAAAATTCTTTCGGCTACTTTAAATATAGACTTAAAACATTAAAAAACTATGGTCCAGATGACTGGTGATAATAGTTCGATCGGCATTTTATGGGTCATTTTCGACTCCACATTTCGCTTCTATCGAGACCCTTTATTTTTGGCACAATGAAAAACAACTTTGTAAAAATCCAGCGCGTACAGTAAAACCTACCTTGGAACTTGCAAGCCATATAGGACAGTACTCACAGAAAAATCTGCAGGGCTTAGGAATGCAATACGTAATAGAATTAAAGCTAGTATTATTAATAAAGGCGATGTAACCCAATATTAAATCGCGGAATACTTGAATAACATCATATTCAGTTTTGGTAAGCTTAAAGAAAATATTTATAGAAATTTCTATCAATGGGCTACTTGCGTACCTTTTTTTATTTAATATTTTTGAAGAGCAGGTAAAAACTTGCTGCCCATATTTTTTCTTTTGACAAAATTTTTATTAATTAGCTAGAAAAAAATAATGAAATTAGATTATTTGAATTCCCGCCATGTATGACGTAGAATTACGCTGCACCAATGAATGGTCGTAAAGCCATAGCGTTTGTTTGTACGGGTAATGTAGATCCCATGTTTGACATTTCAACAATAGTTTGGAGGTTAGTATTTTAGCTTGTCTTTTTGGTATCGATATTTTAAATTACATATAACTACCTATGTGTTTATTTGTGAAGTAATTAATATATTTGAGAGCCCCGAGAGAAAGAAAAATGAACTAATGTCAAATTCAAATTAAAAGTTTCTTGCACGCAATGCCACCTATACGTTACATTTTTAAACAGTTCCAGTTCAATATAATGACGCCACAGAAAATTTTCTTTCTTAATTTACTAAAAAACAAATAATTTTTTAAAACTAAAATTTATATTTTTATATATATTTTCAACATAACATTACGTATAGAGTGATAGAAATCAGATTTTCAGTACCATGCAAGTAGCCCATTTGCGTAGGTTTTATAATTTGTTGAAAATGTAAACCGGCCGGGGCTCATCTACACGGTAAGTAAGCTGTTCTTTATTTTATGAAACGTCTAGACGTTTTATAAATTGACTGGGCTGATTGTTGACGAAAATTTTGCATTCTGGCTAAGACATACTCATCTTATTCAGCAATAGTTATTTATATATATACAATTTTTTTTTTACGTCTGCAATAAAAGTGTGAAAAAAAAACGCCGTAATATTTCATTATTTCACTCTTTTGCTTTATAAAAATGCACTTTTTTAATACTTTTATTGTGTTAAAAAAGATTTACTTTATAAACTCTAAACTCATTTTAATGTAGAAAAGTGCACTTTTTTTAATAGAAGTAAAAAAAAGAATGAAAGAGTAATATTTGTAATTACTTGTGGCTAGAAACGATTACAAACATATCTCATTATTAAATATGTCTAGAAAGAAAATAAATAGTTTTATCTGTGCAGTTAATTTCCATATATGTTGCGAACGGCTTTTAAAATTCTAGTATTAGTTAATTTTATGATAATTTGTCTTCAACATGAAAGGATAAAAAATTAAAATATGCAGTCAGACGTCATATAGAAAAAGAAATAAAAGCAATAAAAATATCCAGGCCGCAATTACAGTAAAAACAGGATAATAATTACAATTGTAAACCAGCCTCACAAAAAGTATTTCGATAATGCGCTTACATTATAAAAATACCAAATAAATTATTCTAGCAAGCATATAATTACTACGATCAAAGCAGGCTGCATTAGTCCATCTAGCAATTCGTTTGTTTCCTATTCCTAGTAATGTCGTGTCAAACGCTATTAAATTAACAAGAATACGTATGTTTGAAATAAAAAGCAACGCTATCTAGATTCATAAGTCGCGTTGTTTATTAAAACAAGTGGGCAGATGTAAATGCGGTTAGGATATTGCAAGAAATCACGAGCGAGCGAACGAGCCAGCTCAAAAACACTTGTTTCTCTTCTTCTACCTTTTGTTTTACTTTGATGCGATGCCACCGATCGTCTCTTTTTATCTACTCTTCACACCAACATTGATTCTAATGATTTTTATTCATTTTTTATTGATTCTAATCGACACCAATTAAAGGAGGTAACACATTGTAAACAATTACAATTTTAATCTGAATAAAATACAAATCGAAAGACTATTTTTATCTCTCGCTAGGAGAGGTAATAGATTCAAGCTTAAAATCTCATATCCAGATTTTCGTGAATAAACACGTTTTAAGGTCCCTAGAATCCGATTTCAACATTTTTACGATGATGTCTGTGTGGGTGCGATTATTTTCAAAAATTTATGTTATTACAAATATAAAGAACATTAAATACTCCATCTGATTCATTTAAAAAAATCTTCTACAGATTTATAGAAAATAATCAAGAATCAGAAAAAACTCTCGCCATGTTTCACAAGTGCCAATCTGCTTTATCGCAGATATCGGTAATGATGATGACATATTTGTACCGTGCGGGCGCTTACCAGGCGTCACCTCACGGGCGCTCATTGCTGGCGTGGAGAGTGCACCACAGGGGTCAGCAGATTGGCACACCCAGAAATGGGTAATATGCCGTGATGATATATTTATTTATTTTATTTTATGTTTCACAAGATTTTAGCATCTGAATCAACCTCTCAGTCATTTTTCAGATGATGGCTAAGCCCAGTTAGTCAATTATCTCTGCAAAGAGAGGTCAGTTACAACACACTGATGAGCTCCAATAAGAGCGAAACGTGTCTGTGGTTACTGAGACTGGGCTCGGCCAGCATCTGAAAAATAACCGAGAAGTTGATTCAGATGCTGAAATCTAGTGAAACATGGCGAATGTTTTTTCTGATTCTTTATTAGACATCGTTTCACGTAATTCGCTTTTGTACTTTTGTTATAAAATTATCTCTTGTAATAATCTCACAGTCCAAACTAAACCAAGAAAACCAAATTGACAGATAAATGTCAGTGTCAAAATCAACAATTTTACTGACATTTTTGAAAGCATTTTCTGGGAAATACATTTAATATTTATTATTTTATTATTAATTAAATATTTAAAATTATTTAAATTATTTCCATAATCATTAAGAAATACCGCTAATATTGTCAATGAACTTGCAGAATGTAGAAAATTTTAAAAGAGTAGAAAAATTTTTTGGTTAAAAAAATATCCAATTGAATCCCTGTATTTTTGATCACGTGTGCGAAAGTAACCAATCAAAACAAACTCATGTTATTAAGTTGCTCAGTAACAAACACTTTTTGACAGATAATTAAAGATTGTTTTTAATTTGAAAATGACGTTTTGACGGTATGACAGTAAAAATAACGCTTCAATTAATAAAATACATGCTCACACTAACAATAAAACACTCTATTACATAACAAAAATTAGAAAATATCATTTCATTTTTATTACTATTAAACGTTTGTATAATAAAACTGAACGTGCCTAGGCATCTCGTAGTGTCAATGTCAATCTTGTTATCGTTACACACTTCACGGTGAACAATATTCATAGCTACTACTGACAACTATTGGATGATTTTAAATTATAAAAATTCTGCTAAATACAAATTCTTCATAAATTTAATTAAAATTGCAAAAAAATTTCTAACCGAATACCCCTCGATCATTGATAAGTACTTATAATTCTTCAACTTCCTCAAGCACGTTGCTTTTAGGTAACACCCTCTCCGTCTTCGGCGTCGCGGTGTTCCCAAGCGACGCGTTTTTGGTAACTGTCATAAAATTATTTTGTAATTATCTATCTCCTCGGGATATCATAGCTGAAAATGTCCGAACCTTTCTAGGGAAATCAGGCTTTTTGTCCGGACTTTTCAATTTTAAGTATGGTAACCCTAATTGCATATTAATAGTGCAGAATGTCAAGTATCCTGTTTTATTAACTCTGAAACTATCTAAAATTATGTAATATTAATATTGGTTGTTATGGCATTAATCCCCAAATTTAGTAGCTACTCATCTAAATAATGCCCATCTATAGGTACATACACAAGCTTCACTGAAAAGTACTTAACTGTTCAAAGCAAATTAATAGCAGCTATTAAAGTTTTTATTGTTTGATTTGTTAAATTGGAAACATATATGTTTATGATACATATGTTTAGACATATAGATAATTTGTTATTAGTTTAGATTAATTGTAATTATTGTAAATTAAATGTTTGTGCATTATTCAATATGTTAAAATCATGGAATCAGTCATCGTTGATTGATAATTTATTTTAATATGATATATTCTAGAATTCACTGCTGTCCCAATTGTATATAAATTGTGGTATGAAATATGGATGCTGAATATGTTCCATATTAATATGTGGAGATATATTATAACGCCTAAATAACAGAATAACTTTACATGGTAATATACAGCTGGAGCTCAAGTCATTAACTCGCTTGTACTTTGTAATTTAAAAGTTGGAGAATCAAAAAATATTTTCGTTTGTATATAAATTATAGAATTAAATAAATGCCGAAAACAAACAATATATACTTTATGAGAACATTTTGAAATTACATATTAAAAAATGAATAAAGCAATAAAATAAACAAAAAGTTTGTACCTATGTATGTTTTTAATTTTTTTTTTGAAAATATAAATATACATTTAAAAGTTAAAACATTAATTTTAAAAAATAATAAATAATAACTAGTTTAATATACATACACGGATCAGATAACAAAAAGTTTGGAAAAAAACAATAAATTATTAGAAGGAAAATATTAAGAAAAAAAACAGAAAATATGGCCTGGTTTACACCGTGACACTATATTGTGACCTAACCAAATCTTAACTATACTAAACTTTTAGTTATTGTATGTTGACACCGTAATTTGTTTTCCAAGGTCAAGTTTTATTTAGTTATTATTTGGTAAGACATATCGTCATTATTAAAACTTGAACTGTTAAATTAACATAACTTATTTAAAAATATGAAATCATTACAAAAATCAATCATACAAATTACTTTTATGTAAACTACGTTTTTATCAACAGGCAATTCACATAACCCATCTCTTCAACAACCTAACATTGCAAACACGAAGAACGCGCATGCGTAACTTGGTTTTCATACGTTTACAAGGGAATACTGTCTTATAGTCAGGTTAACTACTTTGGTAAAGTACTAGCTTCAAAACGCACAATACTATGCTGGTGTGTCAGTGTTTACATGAAGCGTACTAAACTAAATAGTAGTATAGTCTGGACGATTTTACTTGGCAAGCCTTAGGAATGCAGGTCGATTCACAATTCCTACGATGCGGTATGTTAAATATATACTTTTTCTTAGATACCGCACTGCGTTAAAAGTAAAATAGTGATTTTACGACCTTTTATGGCCTAACACAATAGAAAAACATTCCGAACGCGCACGATTTATGACACTTATATTCAAGCAGTTCTATGTGCACATAGGCGTGCATAAATTTTCTTACTGGCAATAAGAAATCTACAAATGATTCAATTTTTTGAATATTTATTTCAGATATTACATATAACATGTTAGTAATAATAATAATAATAATAATAATAATAATAATAATAATAATAATAATAAACTTGATTGACATATAATCAAGGGCGAGGTTCAGCCTAAGGCTGCTCTTCCACATAACCAACAAATAATACACAGATGTATATAAAACTAATAGACACGTTGAAATATTAATCAATTACAGATAATTTAAGTAATAGAAACATTTAAGATAAATATAGATAAATATAGAGTACAAAATAGTAAACAATGAAATAAATATTATACAAATAATAATGCTCGTACATTTCTTTTGAAATTGTTTAAAGAAAGGATATTCAGATAGTCAGGAACACTGTTATATAAAGTGGGGGCCATATATGAAAACGCACCTTTAAATTTTGACTTTCTGAAGGTTGGGACAATGTACAAATCCTTCATTCTAAGAGAATAGTTATAGTCTTTAATAATAAATTTATCAAATAAATATGATGGAGTACCTGTCAATATAATTTTATGTGGCAAGCATAAATAGAAATATTTAAGACGGTTTTCAACAGAGGGCATCTTAGAAATTTTGCGATATTTAGATATATGATCGTATTTACGCACACCGTATACGAAACGCAGACAAGAATTTTGCAATAATGTTAGTCTCTGTTTATAGTAAAGTAAACGTATAAAAGTATAACAATACTTCTGGCGATTTAAATTCAGAAAATTTAAAAAAGATTACTGGAGAAGCAATTAACAATATTACTGAAGAGAAATGGAAAAATTATGTTAAACACACAACATCCATAAAGAACATGATTGGAAAACAGATGGACAAATCGAGGAAGTTCTCGATACATTTATAATAAATGTTAGCGACGATGATTCTACTACTGAATCAGAATCTAGTAGTGAGGATGATGTAGAAAGTGAGTAGTTACATTTTTTCTTTGTATGTATTTATTGTTTCATATTTTTCAATATTTTTTTAAAATCTATGACTTGCTGATGTACAGGGTGTTTCTATACTTATAGACCAAACTTTAAACGGGTGATAATACTGCTAGAAGTAAGTCTAAAAGTCTTAATCCGCACTTCAATTCTCAACTGTTTCCGAGATATACTCGTAGATCATCTAATTTACTGATTTTTCGTCTTTTTTCATTATCTTGAAAACTATAAGTTACAACTTTGGTCAAATGAAGAATTTTGTTGTCAGCTGATTTTTGACTTTTTTTTGAGAATTGGACTTTGCGGATTAATATATTTATATAGCGTATTGTACATATTATGTATTTTATTTTATTTTTTTTATTTGCATTTCGTACTTGACATTGTTGTATTATTTTTTTTAAATGTAATAAATAAATTATTATTTTCTGTACTGTTTGTACATTTATTAAATTGATTTTCTTCCGGCGCGCCTATGGTTTTTATACTTTTACCGTAACAACAGGGAAATCCTTTATTACTTCACCTCGCCAAGTAATATCGTCCAGACTATATTATAGTAATAATTTAGTGTTTGGTCAGCTTAGCAAGATATCGGTGTAAATCGGGCCTATGTTGAAACCATTGACGTACGGAAACTTTTTGTAGGTACAATATACAGGGTAATCAAAACCAACTGCTAGTCACGTGACCCACAACTTTCCTCAATGACATCAAAACTAGACTTCTAGGAAGAAAAGTTTGGTATCTAAGTTCATGGGCTGTATTATAAAGAATTTTCATTTTACTAATTTTATTAAATTCAAAAATATAAACTAAAATAATAACAAAACAAGCTACAGCGACTGGCATGTGCCTATCAGTTGGTTTTGATCACTCTGTATATTAAGAAGGTGTTATTAACATCTTGAACACATGCACACGCATTATATTATTGTAATAATTAACGTATTTTGTTTTGTTAAATCGTGGAAAATTTTCTAACAATTTAGTTGAATGTATACTTATACATAAACTTTACAAATGAAGGTGTGAAACCGGAACTAATATTATTTTAAGTGGCTCTAATTATAATATTATAAATCATGTAGACCTTGTTAATACATCAAAGTAAGCCATGCTTGGGTGCTCTTAAATAAATGTAAATTAT
The DNA here is from genome assembly GCA_943142095.1 of Ophonus ardosiacus. Taxonomy (NCBI): domain Eukaryota; kingdom Metazoa; phylum Arthropoda; class Insecta; order Coleoptera; family Carabidae; genus Ophonus; species Ophonus ardosiacus. The sequence continues at coordinate 42,730,448 of OW964827.1, forward strand.
TTTACAAATTCAACAGCGTATATGATAACATCGAAAGATATATTTTATAACTGAAACAAGTGTGTTTCTTGTCGTCAGTTAATTTTATTTTAATACATACAAGGCTAAATATGTTAATAGTATATTTAAGTAATTAAAGCATTTGTTAGATTTATATATTTCTTTATTTCTCACTAAATATACAATATTGTAATCTGTTTTCAAACAATATGTAAGCTCGAATACATATATTAATTTCGTTACTCTTATAGAAGTATGAATTCAGTTGTTCAAAAAATGTACCATGTGCCTGTTATAAATAGTTATAGCACTGGCAATAAAAGACAATTACAACGAAATATTATAATTAATATTGAAGGACAATATAGAACACAGGTGTTATTTATTTGTTCAAGTTATGTTTTCTTTTATAGCTTCGCAATTACACAAAATTATTGCTTTTAATAAATAATATTTAATTGTCCTTAACTATGTACCATATAAATATTCATGAGGCATATCAATAAATATTTTCATAAGGTAAATTATAATAATTTATAACTATTTTATTTATCACGTCACACCGTATTACTATATTGCTTATATCAATAAAATTCATTCATATATTTTAAAAACTCCGCTATAGTATTCTTTAAGCTGTATGGATACTGTTCTCCACAATATTATTGCGCAGTAATATTTTGTTTATGTGTAGTTCAGATATATTTCAATTCGCTCTGTGCTAACACCTACTAGGAAACGCATTTGCAGACAAGAACATTATTCTAGCCCTTTTCGATAGTTTTTTTTTTTTTTACCTCCCGCTACCCTAGGTAAGGGAGGTATATGGATCATGCTAAAATCACATATAGAAAATTTTGAAATTTTGTATACCCATTCTATTCTAATGTGGAAAAAACTCATTAGTTTTTAGTGTATATCGGATAACCGGAAGTATCATTTATACAAGCTTTTATCAGTTTTTCTTGTATAAAATTCATTGAAAATAATTTTTAGCAACTTTTACTAATAAAAATTGGATATAATGGTACAATCTTCAATTCTACGACAATAGCATTTAGTAAATAATAACTTGAAATAACTTTAAATATTAAATTAAAAATTACAAAATAGTTTATTTTTGTATATCATCTTGCCTATGCGTCAAACAAAAACGTAATATTTTAATAACAATTTTGACAAATTTAAACAAATGTCACTGTCAGGAAGCATTTACATTAAAATTAATAATGAAACCGTGTTAAGAAGATTGTATGGAGTCTAATGAAATTAAGGTTAGTAAAAATAATATATTATTTACCATCATACATAAATATACCGGGTTTGATCCCGACAGACGCCAAATATTTCCAGTTTTAAAAATGGCACAAAAGTAACCCCTGTGGTGCACTCTCCATGCCAGTTATGAGTGCCCGTGAGGTGACGCCTGGTAAGCGCCCACACGGTAAAATATATCGTCATCATTACCGATGTCTACATGTGTTGTAGATACTGGCACACCCAGAAATGGGTAATATGCCGTGATGATATATGTATGTATATATTTTTTTTTATATACATAAATATTAGATGTACAGGATGATCCGATACAGATTTGATATTTTCGCAGCACCAAAAATCAAACAGTTGTGAATAAGCACGTGCTATCAAAGTGTCAAATATTAAAAAGCGGGAGGTATTGTGTTGACCACATCAGATTTTTTATGGCATTATTGTATAATCACATGTCAACACGAAACACAAAATTGATAAAATACACGTCAATGTATACGAACTATGTTGACACAAATTATTTTCTGAACGGAGTTATGACATACGTCATCTTATGAACAGATTCTATAATGCCTGTGTGGCAACAAGGAACTATTTCAATTACGTATATCGTCAAGAATCATACACTTTTTATTACACAATGCTACATTTGCACAATTTATACGTGCAAATGTGTCTTTATTTATCATATTTATCGTTGAAGATGTTTGGCCATCTTAATAAAAAACGTATTATGATTTATGTTAAAACAAATTTCCTTTGTAAAATCTATAAATATTATGTAATCATTTAAATATGAAAAACATCTGTATTTTTCGAAATATATTTCTATAACAACTTAAAAGCAAACCGCGTACCATTTATTTACACTAAAAAACAATAAAAAACCGTTTATTTACATTGCGGATTTACATCAAAGCGGCCTGGAAATGCGGTCACAGCCATCTTTTGTTTTTCGAGTTTTAAATATAATACAGAGCACACTGCGTTCCAAGAAACGTGAATTATTGCAATTAAATGTAGGTTTCTAATTATGATATTTACATAGGCCGGAGCAAGGGGGGACGGAGGAGGGTACACTCCCCACTTACATTGCTGATTCATTTTGAATAAATATTAGACTTCGTGGTATGATGTTTGCGTCATGTCGCATACATATGGACGATTATCGACCTTTTTAAATCTTTATACTGTTGTGAACTCAAATATTTTTATTCATGTAAATTATATCGTAAACGTTAAAAAATAACAAAAATTATTATAATTAGGTGTTAACAATTATTCAAAATCTCAGTCAAACAGCATTTACACCTATGTTTCGGTACACACTTGCACCTAGTTCATGGTCTTTGTCTATAAACACAAAATAGTATATGTACATACAAAATAACATTAACATATCCATACCATAGTCGAGAAATTTCTCTCATTCCGCAATAATCTTTATCAAATTAAGTCATAATAACTTAGGAAAAAATACTATATATGTAAAATTAAATTTGAAAAGCATACTGTAGCGTGCGAGCTAACGACGCCACTCGCCACTGGACCTATTTTCGGTCCAATGTACCAAGCGTGCAGCTGTGTAAACAAACGGTAGAGATAAGCTGAATTACCATGCCCCACAGGCGGCTGACATGTGAGTTGCGTTACCTTGTACTAGAATGTTTATGGTAATATTCTAGAGTATTCGAAAGTGAATAGCGAGCGATATAAAAGGGGAGGCACTTTGGCGAGTCTGTCAGTTGTGTTTGAAGTCTGATACGAGTGAGTCTACAATCGACAGTCAGTCTGATACGAGCGTGAGTCGGAAAAAAGACAGTTAAAGAGAGAAGACAGACTGAGAGAGTAGACAGTCTGAGAGAATAGACAGTCTGAAAGAGGAGAAAGTCTGAGAGAAGAGACAGTCTGAGAGAGAGGACAGTCTAAGAGAGAAGACAATCTGAAAGAGAAGACATAGTCGGTCTGATGAGAAAGTCGGTGATATAAATATCAAGAAGTCAGTACAGTCACTCTTCGGTAGTCAGTCTGATAGGGAAGACAGGGAGGAAGAAGAGAAAGAAGACGGAAACAAATAGTGATATAAATATCCCTTAGACAGTCTAAAACAGTCTGCAACTGACCAGTAGTCTAAGATTGGAACGTGTAGTGAAACACAAAATGGAAATAGTGAAATAAATACTTGGTGATATCATTCATTATATGTACTAAAGTACTTCCGTTAGTCTGTATAATCAATGGTGATGTAAATAATAGTGACAAATATTGTTTAATAATATTCTTAGTCTTTAATTAGTGTTTAAAATTTGTTGATGAATACCTGCGTTATTTTAATTGTCTTTTTCTTAATTAATTCTTGTCTAATAAACTTTTTTTTTATATTTCTTTGATTTTTACGGTACACCCAAATAAATAAACGAAACAATACCAACGTTACAATCCCATTTAAAGAGGTAGTGCAGTGCAATAAAGCAATGTATACATTTATTTATTTTTCATCAATCAATCGGTATTGAAAACAAATGTGTGGCAAAGTGTGAAACAATCGACAAATCCTGTAAATGAGCATCGCGGTACACAAATTAAAACATCAGTTAGTTGTAGGTAATCATTCGGTAATGAAATGAAACAAATTCATTGGCAGAACGCAGAAAGCTGTGCACTGCTACGTGTGCAACGCAATGTGCATATGTAGTCTCACACTCACACTCACGCACGCTCACACACACACACGCACATGCAGTCATCAAACAAACAGCAATTGAACATTTGGTGAAAAAGCGACATTATTAATAGTTATTTATGTAGCCGATTGCGGCCATCCGACCCCATACCAACGCAAGCATTTTGTCCACGGGAATCTGTCCCACGATTTTTTTATAATTTATTAATTTGTTCACTCTTTATAAGTTAACAATTACTATAAATCTCAGACATACGGCATATATTCATACAAAACCAACGTGTCGGTATGCACTATGCACTTATTCCTTCACCAGAGTAAGTAAAATCTCACAGATTCTTAAATAAAGTCATGTATTGATGTGTACATATAATATATGCTTAAAAATCTGTAAAGCGTGCATTACACGATGAAGTTTTCTTTTCAAGTGGATTGAAAAGTTTTCTCTCTCGCACAATGATGTGAGTGCAAGAGAGACAGATGAATAGACTTTTAACGAAAATCTGGAACATGCGCTACTTTTTTTTAAAAGTCCCTATAAGTTTTAATTGTCAAGTAACTGTCAAATGTCATTTGTGTTTATATTTTTGATGTGTACAAGTGTGGTTTTATGCAGTGATTGATTTTAAACTGAAAAATGGCAAAATGGCGAAGGAAGTAAATGAAACCTTGATGGCTATATACGAAAAAATTAAGAGATGAAAATTCAATGACAATTTAATGTAGGCATAACTTAACTTTTGACACTTGGATATTTTAATTCATGCAAAACTTGATAGTGTAAATATACTTATAAGGGCATATATAAAGACACTTTTCATTTTCAAGTTACTTGAAAAGAAAAACTTCGTCGTGTAATGCACTTACCCCGAAGAAGGAAGCATTGACTTTATAATTATAACTGAAGAGCTTTTGGTAAAAATAGCCATAGTCCAGTGTTGAAAAAAACCGGGTTTTATTAAATAAAAGCGGGTTTTATTGACAAACATCGAATTATAGTATGTATCATTTTTAACTTTAGTTTTATAAAGTATCTTAATACACATACACAAGTATCGTAAGAGATAATAGATATTAATATTATTAAAAAAATTTTTTAGGACTGTAATGAAATAAACAATAAATTAACTAGAGAGTGTACATGCGTACAAGTGACGAATTAATATTAATAGTTGCAAGTCTGCGCAATGCAAGTGTGTACAAGAATTAGATCCAAGTGTGTAAGTTATCTCAGTAGTTGTTATAGCCGTGTTAAACAAATAATATGTTTAATACACAACTCAAAAAATAATGAAAATGCTGACACAAGGATTGGAGTTGTTCAAATATAAAAGAAACACTGTGCAAAGTTCGCAGAGCAATGAAAAATGTATAAAAAATAATCAAACACGAAGTACACAAAATGAAATTGATTGTAAAATGTTGCCGGTGACAAAAATTTATGTATATACGTGTGTACCATATAAGTATGTACCATATTTAATTAATAAAATATGATTTCATAAAAGTGGTTTTTTAAATGGGTTTTTTAGATGGGTTTTTTTAAAATAACCCAGGTGGGTTTTTTTGGGTCGGGCAAAATTACAACAACCCTGTCATAGTCCAAATATTGTAAATAACATGTGTCACATGTTTTCAGAAAAAAATTGAGGAAAGCATATTGAATCTGCTTATTACTACAACATTTATTAACATAGCTTAAGCTTTAACACTCATATGTATGTAATATAGAACTACTAACTAATTCTGACTTGTCCCATGCTACATTATTGAAGTACACATTTCTTGTAAGAAATGCCTAAAAATTTCCATAGGTTTCGCCTCGGTATGTTAGGATTGTGGGTTACAAACGGTATATTTATGCCTCCTAGTACTGCGTTGTTGTTCGGGCATAGTGGTTTGAAGCAGGGACTTTGCTTCCACTTTAAATTCTATACTGAAACATTATTTTCATCGTTAATTTTATGTATTTTTGGTATTTTATACAAATCCCATACCGACAGTTCCTTGGAAAAGATTCTATACGAGGTGTGTTCAAAAAATATCGCGAATTTTGTGTTTTTTCAAAAATTATTTATTTATTCATGAATATCTATTTTGTCCCCTTCAAAGTAATCCCCATGAGATATTATACACTTGTGCCAACGGTTTTTCCAATCTTCAAAGCACTTCAAAAAATCATTTTTTTTATCTTGTTCAGCTCCTCCTTCGATGCCGTCTTTATCTCGTCAAGCGTAGCGTAACGTCGTCCTTTCATGGGCCTCTTCAGTTTAGGGAACAAGAAAAAGTCACAGGGGGCCAGATCTGGGGAATACGGTGGCTGCGGCATCATTAGTGTGTTGTTTTTGGCTAAAAAGTCGCGCACAAGCAACGATGTGTGAGCAGGGGCGTTATCGTGGTGCAAAAGCCAATTTTTGTTCTTCCACAAATCCGGGCGTTTCTGGCGGATTGCTTCGCGCAAATTGCGCATAACTTGCAGGTAATATTCCTTATTGACCGTTCTACCCTGTGGCAAGAACTCATGATGCACCATGCCCCTGCAATCGAAGAAAACTGTCAGCAAAATTTTCACATTCGACCGAACTTGGCGCGCTTTTTTCGGTCTTGGTTTGTGCGGCAGCTTCCATTGAGATGATTGAACTTTGGTTTCCACGTCATAACCATAAACCCACGATTCGTCACCAGTTATGACCCTCTGGAGCAAATTTGGGTCGTCGCGGACAGAGTCCAACATCTCATTAGCAATGTTCATGCGATGCTGTTTTTGGTCGCAATTGAGCAATTTTGGTACAAATTTCGCGGCGACCCGTCTCATGCCCAAATCATTGATAAAAATCGAATGGCACGAGCCAATCGATATGTTTAGGTCCTCAGCAACTTCTCTAACGGTGATTCGACGATTGGCCAATATCATTTTCTCCACTTCATTAATTTTTTCGTCTGTTGTTGAAGTGCTCGGGCGTCCGGCACGCTTTTCGTCATTCACATCTTCTCGGCCTTCTGAGAACATTTTGTACCACCGATAAACGTTGCTTTGGTCCAAGGTAGCTTCTCCGTATGCCACAGTCAACATTCGGAATGCATCCGCGCACTTAATTTCGTTTTTCACACAAAATTTGATACAGGTTCTTTGTTCCATTTTTTTGAATAGGTAAAAATCGAAGACGATCCAAAACACGTGCAAGCAAAGCAGCTGTCAACAATTAAGTGAACATTCAAAATGGCCGAGCTTGTCGACATAAGTGAGAGACATGAGTACCAACATAAAGCCACAAAAAGATCGAAATTCGAATATACGTAACCCGCGGAAATTCAAAATTCGCGATAGTTTTTGAACACACCTCGTATATGCAGTACATTTGTAACACGAACATATACTATTTTCTACATATTCCATACCGAAAGTTCATTGGAAAAGATTCTATATATCCAATAAAATTATAACACGAACATAAACTATTTAAATTGCACTTGACACTGACATCTGTCAATTAGAATTATTAGCAGTTTCCATGGTTATCACATAGCTAGCTGATTTATGAAAGTTAATCTGTTTATAATTTTTTAACTCCATATTTATTGAATATAAGGAAAAATGTGTAATCAAACTGTATAGACAACAAAATATTCTTTCACTTTTATAATAACATAAAATGTCAAAAAAAGATATTTAACTGCGCTTTTCAAGAAAAACTATTGAAAACTTTAAATACGGGTACCTTTGGTTAACCATTTGTAACTAACATCTAATCAGCTCTTCATATCGATGAATCGATGTAAGGAAGAAGAAAACGAAAGAATTATAATTTTTAAAATTGTAGTATTGGAGTTATCGTCGGAGAAATTTTTATCAAACACACACACACACACACACACACACACAGGTATACACTCAGACACATACACAGACATCATCGTAAAAATAGTAAAATCGTATTCTAGGGACCCTAAAACGTGCTTATTCATTAAAAACTCACAACCGAATTTTTTAACCAAAGACAATAACCTTCCTTACCTAAAGGTACGGTAAAAATGGACTATTTTACTAAAAAAATCCTCAATTTAAAAATAACCCAAAGTAACCGCTATGACATAACGTCCAGCTTCAGCCGTCAATAGATTTAACAGTTTCAATAATTAATTTAGTTTGACAAAGTAACTAGCACTTATTTATACGTATTTATATGAATTCAATTCTTGTTTGATGAAGGTAATGTCAAAGTCAAGACATGCTCCAGACAAATTTCTTTCTTCATTAGTCATGTACTGCAGTTGTGGAAAGATTAGCCGGCACCCACGTACCGTTGTCCAGGGGACGCCTGAATGTATTCTCACACTCACCGGGAGGCTCTTTCCGTGTCCCATTTATTTATTTGCCACTCAAGGTTGTCATTTTTTTGAAATCTTGTAGAATTTTGGACTTTTGCTTAAAGAATTCAATTTTCTTGATTGTCCATATTATCTTCAAATTTAGAAAGAGTAGAAATATATATCACTATAGTACTGCAATGTATAAAATATGTATTTACAGTAATATAAATTTTGCAAATAAAAAATTATGACAAAAAAAACAATTGATTAAAAGTCAATTAGCACTTAAGCCATCATTATCTTGATAACATCCCAATTTTTTTTACTTTTTTTGGACGAATTTCCCTGGACGAATCTCCATGGCAGCTCACACCTGTGAATAGTGAATGGCGGGTGAACTGCAGTGTGGTATCACCTATTGAATGAACCATGTGTGTGTGAGTGTGTGTGCGTGTGTGTTTATCACGCGTTTTGTTTGTAATTAGCGCACTGATACGCATGGTGCACGTGTCTCTCACCACATATTATACGATAATTCAATGCTTTCACTCCACATCGTTCCCAGTTCGCGGATTCCGCAAGAAATAGACAAATTAGAAATATAAATACATATAGTATTTATTCTTCACGTAAGAATGACATTGCGCAATAAAACATGCATGATTCTTGACGATATGTATATGTAATTGAAGTGCATAGTTTCTTTTTGCCACACAGGTTATAGAATCTGTTCATAAGGCGACGTACGTCCTAAATTGAACTTCTGTTCAGAAAATAATGTAGATAGGGCCCAATTCTCAATTTTCACCATTATGATATGATATGAAATGATAAATTTATATCATATCATATCACTTGTGAGTGTCATGATGTTATTTGTCAAATGTGAACAAAACATATGCACCAAATTCGTATTTTCTTCTTATGCGCAACCAATAATGCCAATATATTGGTAAATACAGACAAAATATCACACTTTCTCACGCATTTGTAGATCATTTTGCAATTAAGAATAGCTCCAAGTGAAAAAGTGAAAAATGTTCACTACGTATCACTTCGGTGAATATTGAGAATGGGGAAGTTAAGCATGGTAAAAATTCTACATAACATACTATTTTCTCACAAATATAACACAAATGACTGCTGAAATTGAAATTAAAAATTAAAATTATTGCTCCATTTATTTATAATTAATATTTTTTGGGTAAACTCTAAGTACGTCAGAAGTCAGTAATGCGCAAACTCAGACAGAACGGTGAAATCGAACCACTTGAACGTAGGTCGTAACAAAGCGTAAAAGCGCTTCACTGGTAACCGCAACCGCGTGCGTCAGTGTATAAGTCGACATACGTTTTTCAAGTCATTTCCCATGGAATAAAAAATTTTTAATAAATCGCTGAACTTCCCCATTGGGCCCATAGTTCGCGAGTACATTGGCATTAGTAATGCCGCGAGATGAGATATGGCGAGAAACAATCCACTCTCGTATCGTCTCGAATTTTCGAGACGAGATTTCTCTGCATCTCGTCTCGTCATATTTTTCCTTACTTTCTTTCGACCTCAACTCGAGAGTCTCGAATTTATAATTAGAAATAGTAAATACATTAACATTACTAGCAATATGTTACATAATAAACGAGTAGGTACCTCTGATTAAAGCATCGTTTTACTAAGTATGGTAGGTAAAAAATAGGTACTCTATAAAATCATGACTTTATTGCCCATTATTTAGTGTAACAATGTGCTTTGTACGCTAATGGTAATTATGATTTTATATTCATATAGTGCGGGCACTTAAAGCTGGCGTGAAGAATATACCACAGATGTCACTTTTGTGCATTTTCGTTTTACTAAAACCCAATAAATCCAAAATTAATAAATAAATATAAATGTAAATGAAGAGGCAATTAAAATATTTATTTATACCGATAAATATTTTATTTTGTATATTTTAATTAGAAATATTTACGTAATATAAAAAAATCGTACATTCGACATCTCGAATTTCTACTCTCGTCTCGAGCAAATCTCGAGGGCATTACTCTCGAGAAAAAGGTTAATCTCGCCTCGAAAATTCGAGACAAGTTATCGAAAATGCGAGATTTCGCGGCATCACTAATTGGCATAAAAATTAGCATTTGTGTATTTCGTGATGATTTACGTGATTTATCAACGCCATAAAAAACCTATCGAAAAGACCTAGTCAGTATCAATACAGATTATAGAGCGAATTGAACTACCTATAAACGAAGCATTATTGCGCAATGCCATTCTTACGAGAAAAATGCTATAGTCGTATTTGAAAGACTAGCGTCTAGCCGGTGTCTTAACTTTGCTCATGAAAACGAACGACGGTTGACCGTCATGAAATTCAACCAAACACAACCAATAACCTCACATAGAGATGCATTCGGGCCGGGCCGGGCGGGCTTTGAGGTTTGGATCGACTCGGCCCGAAAATAAAAATTACCGGCCCGACTCGAAGATCGACTCGACAAAAAAATTAGCTAGCCCGGCTCGAAAATTGACTCGAAATCGAGCTGGGCTTCGGGCCGGGCAGGGCCAAAGCTCGAAATTGGGTGCATCCGGCATTCCTAATGTTGATTTTTATGTTTAAGCAAAATATTTAACTTTTTTCGTGTCAAACTTATAAAAAACCTCTACATTCTTATAACTTTCAACATTAGTTAACATAAGTAGTTAAAAAAGAGACACTTCTAGTGTAAGTTTGTTATAAAAATTACAGACCGACGTGTATTTAACACTTTGTTTACCAAAGCCGTTCGAAAATTTAAACAACTTTTTCACAAATCTTATATAAAAAAATATAATTTACATAAGGATTTTTTATCTAACTTTGTTTCTGCTCAAAAATAGGACAAGAAATCATTATGGTAGGAACAAAAATCACTTTTATTTAAGTATACGAGTAATAACAATAATAACAGCAACATCACAATATAATTATTATGCTTTAATGAATAACCTTGAATTCTTGAAGTAAAATAATACATTGTTATTTATTAATATGTGAAGTTTGTTGTTATTAAATCATTTTGATCCTTTTTAACTTCATCCATTTTCATTCAAATATTAAGGAAACTGTGCATTTGATTGAACTATAAGATTTTTCGGGCCGACTCGAAAAGCTCGAATTTTCGGGCCGGGCCAAAATCAAATGTCCGACTCGCCTCGATTTTTGAAAATGATAATCCCGATTCGGCCCGATAAAAAATATCTTCGGCCCGGCTCGATGATCGACTTGAAATCCAGGCGGGCTTCGGGCCGGGCCGGGCCAAAGCTCGAAATCAAGTGCATCTCTAACTTCACATGACGCACAGAAATCACTCTTGGAAAACTCGGGGTGAGTTTTATGCCTTAGATGACGTTATTGTTGTTATATTTAGTTCAATTGCAAGAGTGATTTTTGTACGTTAGTTGAGGTTATTGTTGTTTTGTCTAAGTATAAAATTTACACTAATGGCGCACACGCACTTCGACACTTAAATCGAATATACGTAACCAAAGCTACACCGGCTAGTATTTGAAAGCTACAGCTTCTGTTGTAGTAAAAAGTAAAAGAGAAGAAAGAGAGTGTGAAGATAGTTACCACTAACAAATTATTTATTAAGCACAGACCGAAGATATAGCTGCATTCATTAAAAATAACCTAAAAAGTGTATTTCTTTATTTATGTTGTCTTAATTTGCAGTCTTAGAAAATTGTAAAGTATGGGCTAATTCGCTTCGTTCCTATTTATAAAACTTATTACATAAATAAATAAATAAATAAATATATCATCACGGCATATTACCCATTTCTGGGTGTGCCATTATCTACACATATGTAGACATCGGTAATGATGACGATATATTTTACCGTGTGGGCGCTTACCAGGCGTCACCTCGCGGGCACTCATAGCTGGCGTGGAGAGTGCACCACATAATACATAATACATATTATTACATAATACACTATTATACGTGTATATTATTTTCCGCGAACTATGTATATGTAATATATATTTTTTTATTTTATTTACATGTGTACGTCTACGTAGTAAACCAGAGGACCTGCAGGACTTCAAAAAATGTACCTAAGAATTATTATTCTCTTACGTATTTATTATAATTTCAGTGGCTGATTATTCTAAGTGACCTGTTTTGTGTCCGGAATAGTGCTCTCTCCACGCCAGTTTTTTCAATAATTATGCATTATTTATAAAACAAAGAACGAATAGTGAGGTTAAAATATGGATGGGTAACCACTTAATCAACCCAAACCCATATATACAAAATAATGAATATACTGAATTTATATTTAGTAGTTTGTTAATAAATTTATCGATACCAATTTCAATTGATGCAGATATAGAATAAAATAAAATAGATGAGCATACAGATAACGTTACTAGGCTGCGTGATTGTTATGTGGAATCCATGGCAACGAAATAATTGTTGCGAATCGCAGAGGCTTTGCGAACCCGTGTTATCTAAATGATTTTTTGTTTGAAAAAATGTAGCATGCATGAAATTTGTTCGTATTAAATTGAATGTCATTTTTTGCGTTGTTTTCGTTAAATATTTCATTAAAATTTATGTGTGTGGATATATTTTGTAAAGCATTTTTATTCAAGAGTGTATATGTGAGTCATATATTTAATTTTTATTTTCTCTCGATTTAATTTTTATTTAAAATTGCATTTTGTGAAAAGTGAGCGTTGAGTTTTTTGCCACGGATTTTTCAACAAGATCAGCGAAATTAATATTCATTTAATTTTTAATATAACTTCCACTTTGGATGCCGAATCATTGTTTCACGAATTTTTTCAAAACGATATTAGAATAATAATAGTTTATTCGAATCAAAATTGGACAACGAGATTTTGAATAATAAAATTCTCAGCGTCAATAAACAAACTAATAGTATATTATTCACAAAGGTTATAAAGAATATCTTTATTGACAGAACGAAATTGCAGTTTTCATTCCATAAGAAATTATTTCAAACAAAAATACTCCAGTCATAAAGTATAAAAATAATGCTTTTTTTAAAAAAAAAACCTCTCGACAGGATTAAATCCCAATTACTGAGTAGGTTCACATACACAAACATCCATGCCTTAGTGGGATTCGAACCCAGAACCCCGAGCACACTCATGACAAGAGGCGTTGCTCTAACCATTGAGCCACCGGATCCTACAAAAGGTCGGGTATCTTTGATTTTTTGATATCTTTTATATTTAGAGATATTAATCCAAGTTTTCGACCTTGGAGCACGTCCGAAAGCACCGCCATCTTGAAAAAATTATGCAAATAATCAATTTTTGTAAAATATCTCCTCATCAGTTGCTATTCTGTAGAAGGTAAAATTCCGTGCAACTCTGATCTAAAACATTTATTTCTATAACCAATAAATAGCCTACAACGCTTAAAACCATTAGATATTATCAAAATTTACTGAAATCTATTTTTGCAATTAGCTTCCACGTATAAAACAATACTGAATTGTGGTTTGCATATCTGTACGGCACTTTTTACCTTCCTTTATCTTTGGGTAAAGAAGGTATTGTCTTTGGTCTTTTTTTAGTGGCGTTTTTAATGAATAAGCACGTTTTAGGGTCCCTAGAATAAGAATTTACTAATTTGACGAATATGTCTTTGTTATCTTAGCAACTAAATCTTGATTAGTAAATAAAACCTATTGCCTTGGAAACCGTGCCAGTAAACATTTAAAAAACCCGATAAAAAATAGGTATTAAAAACTTCATTTCTAAAAATTTATCCCATTAATATATCTCCGAATTTTTCCGAATTCCACGTATGGATGATATGTAAAATAATCTTGAATGGTCGATGTACTAATCACATATTGAATGACAGATCTTCCACCCCTATTAGAGGGAGTTTTTGCATCGCGACGCCGTGATGGATGACCGGGTGATATAGGCGTCGGGTGCCCACGGATTTGTTTTGTGTTCGCTCATTAGAAAGATTATAAGGGTGAAAACAAAAATTTGCAATACAATACAAAACTACGTATTAACTTCATTCATATATTTATTCTTGAAAAAAATATTTTATTATAATACAATGGAGAGAAGCGCATATTTTTTTAGAGGTTTTCTGAATGAAAAATAATATCTCCTTCAGTGAACAGTCCATGACTCGAAAGAAAAGCGGCACTGCGATTAGAAATATTTTATTATGACTTATTATACGCAATACATTAACTGCTAGACTAATAGACCAGTGACATATGAACACTATTTCAAACCAGAGTAAGGTTATTTCGAGACTACAGTTAGCCGACTGTTCCTCACTTCTCCTGGTAATTGGTGGAACAGAGTTCGTGGAATGCGCTTCCTTATAGTTCTCGTCACCAAAAATCGAGGGACGAGAACTATACCCTTTAGCTTTCATTGATGTCGTGGACCATATAAAATTTCATTTGTAGGTATAGGTAGTTCAATTTTCACTATAATCTGTGCTGACACCGACTATAGGAAACTATCTTTTTCTGCATGAAGAAACGCAAATGCTGCACGACAAGACCATTATTCTAACTCTTTTTGATGGTTTTTTTATTGCATTATTGATAAATAACGCAAATCAACAAGAAACACAAAAATGCTAAAATACGTACCAATGTATAAGAACTTGACAAATTCGAATTATTTCTTGAACAAAGTGTCGACTTACGTCGCCTTATGAACAGATTCTATAACTTGTGTAGCAAAAAGAAATTACAGCGTGTTCAAAAAAGAAATACAATTCGGAGTAGGCTATGAACAGAGAAACGTATGTCTGATCGTTATTCAATTCAAAATTCAAGTTGTCAATATTGATCGTGAAATGTAATTTTAAGGAGAAAAGATAATAAAGAAAGATATAGAATATTGCCATTCATAGTCTTCTAAATTGTTTCTATTTCTAAAATAAAGATTCAAGAAGAAAAGCTTTGATTTCCTTAGATAACATTTTTGAGAATACCTTTAATTAAATACTTTCAAATTGACGTACGTTTTTTTGTTCATAACCTACTCCGAATTGGGTTTCTTTTTAACATTCTGTACTTCAATTACGTAAGTCGTCAAGAATCATACAGTTTTTATTGCACAATCCCATTTTTACTTTTCCTGAAATCGTCATGTGATCTACTACTTCTTGCCGCAAAATCGGCAGGGAAGTAAAATGCAACATTTCCATATTTATTTTCACAAACACCGAAAATAGATTATTTGTACCACTCAGTAATTTTGAATTCTTCTACGATTTCAGAAGAAAAATAATACTTATCTCATCATTGAAGTTCCTTTTCATGACTCATTATGTTTAATTCAACAATCTCCATATTTGTCATGAAAAGGCGAACTTTCTTGACTTGATCAGTAAAGAACTATTATATAGTCATCATCATTACCAAAATCTGCAAATAAATGTTATAAATTTTCTGTATTGATACAGATTACATAGTGTTTCTTTTCTTCCCATGAATCTGTGTTCGGTTTCATATGTAAATGACGGCGTCAAGTAAATGAAATATAATTACAGCAAGCGAAAATAAATGTTACCTTAGCAGATATTTCTTGATACAATTGTACTGAATTAAAAATATAAATAATTTAAACTGTTTTGAATACAATAGAAAGAACGGTCATTCCACACTTCCTCCATAAATTTTTTTAATGTATTATATATTTATATGAATGTAATTACCGCATAGGCGTACATATTTATTTTCTCAAGGAGTCTATACTTTCATAAATGGAACAGGCATTTTATGCACTTTTTTGTATTAATATTTATTTATTGTAATACAATGCTTCTCACTGGTAATGCGTATTATAAATCATAAAATCATTAAAAATAACTCGGTAACTAAACAAATGAATGCTGTACAAACAGTGGAACATTGCTTATTTAAATATACGAATATGAATTATGCGAGTTATTTATACTTACATAAATCGTTAAAGATAATAAAAAATTTACAGGAAAAATACACTCAGACGCAAAAAACCGGACTATTTTCATTTTTTTAACAGCTTGGTTCTTGGAACATTTTAAACAAAACTTTTAACTTTGTTCAACGAAAGACTATTACAGTGTATCGGTTTATTTAATGGACAATAATAATTATCAAACATGAAATTGTAAGGTAACTTTGGTATTGTAACTTGAAATCCAGTAGTGACAAAACAAATGAGTATCGCAATTCGAAAGAGCTTAAAAAAGTGTCCTAAAGAACAAAGAAGGGCAAATTAAAATCTGGAATTATTTCATGGTTAGACATTTTTCAAAAACAAAAAAACTGCATTATTTACATATTTGTTTGTAGTGACCTATGCATTTCTTCTGAATAAACAATACATTGCTAAAATGGCATCCTAATATTGGACAACTTTTGTTTAATTAACCGACTTTGTATAGCTCATATGCCCAGTTGCACCACTGACACTTAAAATTTAAACATGGTTTTATTCAGTTAACCAAATAAATTAATGTTAAATCCTGTCGAATAATTATTTAATTATAGTACAAAATTGAACTGGCTAACTGAATAAAGCCAGGCTCAAATTTTAAGTGTTAGCGGTGCAACTGGGCATTAGAGTTGTCGAGACAATTAATAAAATTAAAACTAAAAAAAAAATGGTCGGTTTTTTCCAGCTACAAAAAAATATCGAATAATTTTTTTTCCGACCCAAAATTCGATATAATGATTTTTTAAATTTTTTATTGTTTAATTTTTTTTAGAACTATTCTTTCCTATATCTATTTATAAATAATATATTATTTATTTGTTTTAAAAATATACAGTATGTCCCCGGATTGAGTTTACAAGAGGAAAAAAATTTTTATTTTTGATTTTACGAAAAAATGCCAAGGGAAGAAAAATTTTTGCTTAAATTAAAACGCATGTTTCAGTTATTAAAACTTTTAATTAATGTAAGCTTCTTTTATTATAACGTTTTTTCGTATTTTGTCCTCCTAATAATACAGTTATTATACATTCAATCTGACATGATTTTAGTTAGCTTTGAAATATTGACAAATGATTATTAATTCTAATTTCAGAAAAAGAAAACGGCGAAAATCAAAATACTTGTAGTTTATTCAATTAACTCTTTTTTATCTAAATTAGAATTAATAATCATTTGTTAATATTTCAAAGCTAACTAAAATCATGTTAGATTCAATGTAATAACTGTATTATTAGGAGGACAAAATACGAAAAAACGTTATATTAAAAGAACCTTATATTAATTAAAACTTTTAATAACTGAAACATGCGTTTTACTTCAATCAAAAATTTTTCTTCCCTTGGCATTTTTTCGTAAAATCAAAAATAAAAAATTTTTTCCTCTTGTAAACTCAATCCGGGGACATACTGTATAAAATAAAATATAATAAGCGAAATTCAGATCTAAGCTAGCTATGCTTTCCTGTCAGAACAGCACAGTAATTCATTTGTTAGTCAGCGCGTATATCTATAAGATTATGCGTAATGATGCACAGATTTTTACAGTTTTTGGTGGTAAAATGATAGACATTGATAATAAATTATACATTAGTCGATTCGTTATCTTTCGTGGTCATTTTGGCATATATTTCTTGTAGTGAATCAAAAAATTTCGTGTGATTTCAAAGAGGGGAAAGTTGCCTTGCTGCCTAAAATACGGCGAACAAGGTAAGCCAAATTATTTGTTGTTTTCGTCGTTATAAATAAAAGTATAATGAAGGGTATTATAAAATATGGATAAAACAATGAATATTAGATAGTATACTACACTGCAGAGCTGTTTAAAGAATATAAATATTATTTTACGAGCACCAAAACATAAATTTTATTCAAAGTTGCAAGATCGTTATATAATATCTTTATTTATTCATTCAATTTAGTACAAAATTCAGAAACATTATTATAATAAAAAAAATCTGATATAGCCAGCACAAAACCTTCCTCCATTTATCTTTTATTTATTTAAATATTTATTGATGCTGGAAATTATATTAAGTTCCTTTGCATATAATATAACTATTGTTCTATTTACTATTTACTTTTTATAACGTCACCATTATTAATTTGAATTAAAATAAATATATCATTACGGCATATTACCCATTTCTAAGTGTGCCACAATCAACTTTATCGGAGATATCGGATGATGACATATTTTGTGTACCGTGCGGGCGCTTACCAGGCGTCACCTCACGGGCACTCATTGCTGGCGTGGAGAGTGCACCACAGGGGTCACTTGTGTGCCATTTAAATTTCGAAATATTTGGCGTCGGTCGGGATGCAATTAGTTTTTGCCAGTGACATTATCTGTCAATTATATACATTTGAAATATGAACTGTGTAACTAAGGAATTGTGTTTATCTTTAAAACATAGGCCCCGAGATTTATAAAATAGATTATTTTTTAAATTTTATCTGTAAAATATATAGAAAAAGTATTAATGCACACCTAAAGAATATTCAATAATCTTTAATTTTATAATAAAATAAATTGCGAAAAAATGACAAAGCAATTTTTGAAGAAAAACTATTTTGAGCTTCAGGTAAAGTGTCATTACTGGTTATCCGATTTATACCAAAATCTAATGGCTTTATTCCATAGGGTTTAAATACAAGTTTTCAAAATCTTCTGAATGATAGTATTTGAGTTAGACATCATCGTAAAAATGTTAAAATCGGATTCTAGGGACTTTAACATCATCATGAAAATGTTGAAATCGGGTTCTGGAGACCTTAAAATGTGGTCATTTACTAAAATCTCGATAAGTGATTTTTAGTTCGATCCCTATACCTCCCTTACCAAGGATAGCGGGAAGTAAAAATTGTGAAGATTCCCATATATCGTGGTAAAATACTTTTTGCCCTCCTGAAGTATAATGGGAACTTTACAATTGTACACACAGCAAGTGTAACCTACATTTTACGCTTACTGTGTTGTAACTTGTCTAACTATGCGGTAAAATAATCAAAATACACTGGACGTTTATGGGCATTTAGAAAAGAAGTCATCTTTACTATAATAAAGTTCATGTAAAAAAGTACTACCTACATAAGTTATTTTTTTACTTTAACATTTCCTATGTTTAAAATTAATTTATATAAACCAAAATCACGGCAGCGACATTTGTCATTATTGTAAAAATCCGCCGTTACCGACATAGTCACCGATCGATATAGCTAGCTGTCAAATACGCGAGGCGAAAATTGCTGAAATGTCAAATATCGACACCTACCTATTATTTATTACGAAGAAAACATGAGCAAATAAATATTTTATCAGTCATAAACAACGTCTATTATTACAAATAAATTTTCGCTAGAAGAACTACTATAATGAAGGTAAGTAATATCAAATTTGGAAATTGACTTAACCCCAGTATTTTAAACTAACCCTTTTCAGAAGTATAACCTATCTCATTAAAAAAAGTGATTTTCATTATCGTCGGCCAAAAAATTTGATACAATTTTCGTGCGTGAAGTATTTTAGAGCGCTCTAGCTAATAAGGCACTCGCCTTAAGGGCTCGTGCCTTAAACAAGGCTGTCGCGCTGTAAAATACGACTTACACGCACTCGAATGTAAATAACTATTGCACTAGTATGCAGCTTATAGCTTTTTTAACAATTTCTAACACCGAAATCAGGGTGAAGAAAATTCTTAGATTGAACAATGAGTCAAATAAATGTTGATATATTTCTTTTTTAAATGTGTTTGATAAATATTTATACATAAATTGCAGTTGTTTATGCTACCTGTAGCTATCACTTATGCCCCTTGATTGTAACAATGCAATGCATACAGCCGCGATAAAATAATGAATGTACGCCAGTGCGTTCACAATAACAGTAACACGTGTTAGAGCAATAAATAAATAAACGCGAAATATCTGCATATAAAATGCATCCGTGTACATTTGTATAATAATAATTGCAAATAATTTATAAACAAAAAACTTAATAGCTTCAGTATGCTGAGCATAAATGAGTTACATTAGCGTTAGAGATATGGTTTATATAATAAAATATGCCGTATCAGTTGAGGGTGTTTACATTGGACATTCTCCAGCGCAAACGTCATGGGCGACATGGACACTGAACTTATCAATTACATACACACGCACAGAAGAATATAAGAGTAAAAGGATCATTTACTGGCCATCACTCGACGCTAAAGATATTAGGTGTTAACAATTATTTCAAATCTCAGCATTGACTTTTACAATAACATATGTAACAAAAGTTTTGAAAAAAATTTAATGCTCCAAATTTTATTACAAAATATGGTCTAATCAAATTGCTCTGGACATAATAAATACATAATAGTTGTTGAAATTATAAGAAAAAGTTTTCAAAGATGTTATAGAAACTTGAAATAGTTATGCAAATCTATCTATCGGTTAGTTGAACTTTCTCGAACGCCATGCCATCTATAAGTTACATTCTTAAACATTGTTCCCTTCTCCAGTTAAATATAATGACGTCACAGAAAAATTTCTTTCTTAATTTTCTAAAAAACAAATAATTTTTTTAATAAAATAGAAGGTGTAGTTTGTATTAATTTCCCAAAAAGTAAGCGACCCGAACTTTTGCTCCCAAATGGAATCAGCAGGCCCATTCAGTGCTAAAGACAAGACAAAGTTAGAAAGTCATCGAGCAAATTTACTCGGCAATTTAGAATTTTAAAAAAGATTGTTAGCAGAATTTTGGTCAGAAATGATTTAAAATTTCGAAAAAGAAATAACAGACAGCGGCCCAGCTTGCGCAAAATATTTTATAGAACAGAGAGAGAAAGTGAGTTAATGAGAGAGTATATTCCCCCAAATGTTTCTCAGGCGCGTTATTGCAGATTATTGGGCATTTCTTAGCAAAAAAGTATACAATAATACCTGGGAATACCAAAACAAACAACATTTACAGTGCTCTTCACGAGTGATGGCGAGAGGAAGATGACTTGTGAATAGCACTGTACAAATAAGAATAAGAATGTCTGACGATCCGGAGACAAATAATGAGACACGGTATTAAAAACTGTGTCCACATTGAAGATAATGGTCCTCTATCAGTGTTGTAAAATTAGATTTGTTATATCCTTAGTTTATAAGAACAACCCCTTATGATAACGTTTCAATAAAAAAATCTTTCTATTTCATGAAGAGATTTAACTTTTTCTCAAAACCGTTGTTGTATACGTTACCAACGTTTTGATGTGCACTTCTTCAAGTTACACAAGCAAAACTTAAATATTAAGCTACCCTTAATTCACTTGACATTTTATTTCGATGCAATATTGTCAATTTAAGGAATACTGAAAATTTAAATTACGATGGTGCAACCGGTCATAAGTTTTAAATCAAGCTGTGCAGCGTGCAGGTATTTTTTGGATGGGTAGACAAATTAATAAATGTATTCTGTATATCATCACAGCTTATTATAAGTTTACGGCTTTTAAAGCTGTCGTAAAAATTAGAAATAATTTGACTGTGATCGGCTTCGAAGCCGAGCCGTGATATAACGCATTCGTCCTTGTGCAGAGTGTAGATGTGAATTTGCGTAATGGCCGTGTGTATAAATTCATATTTGGTTGTTTTGTAAAATATGAAATAAAGTGGTATAAAAATGTAAAAATAGAGTGTGAAAAATATAATGAAACATGCAAAAAGCACTCTGTGCGCCTGAATTGAAAGCAATAAATAAATAGTAACATACTTTCGTTAGTAAAACACAGTAATAAATCTTAGTTTAATTTTAAAAAGCAGTGCACAATGTACCGAAACGTGCGTTATACCATAAAAAAACAAAAAAATCCAAAAAAATTGTAATCAACGTAAAATCACAGTGGCAGGCAACAATATCTCATTTTATCGCTGACAAAATCGCAATTTTGGAAAAAAACAAAAAACGTAAAAATACAACAGGAATAAAACTGAAATCTGCCTGTGCCTCGCCGCGCCACACCGCTCGGCGCAAACGGCAATCTTGCAAAAACCCCATTTCCATAATATTGTAATTTTTTTAATAATCTGCACTCAGTTGGAATCGGCAATAAATTGAGATACGTCGATATCACACACACGAATGTTTATGGCGAAATTAATATCGCTGGTCCCTGGACGCGAGCGAACGAACCAATATTTTACAAAAAAAACGTTACATTTTAAAATCAGTTCCGATGCCGAGCGAGCGCCGAACTCCCTCGAGTGTCCCGCTTTTTACAATATTCAGTGCCCCACCGTAATTGCACTACCACTACATACGTAGGTTAGGTACACATACATATGTACGTACATTACAAGCACACATTAAATCACTAGATACACTAACATACTTCCTTAAGTACATAGAGTATTAACTATTAGGTGGGAATTCCACATGTCCACCCATCTAAAAATTGACTGTATACAGATGCCTTTATGCAAAAACAACCAATGTCAACATCTTTCCGTATTAAGAAGGCTTCTTAAGCCCGTATCACACTAGCGGATTTCGAAGCGGTTGGCGGGTGCGGATACGGGTGGCGGTTCTTGCAATTATCACTATTTATTCATCTTGAGGTTTTATCGAAGGCGAGAACAGTTCGAAAAGGCGGTGAATACATGAAAAAAAAGGCTGTGATTGCGGTTGGCGGGTGAAAAAATAGCCTGTCGGCTATTCCTTCACCCGCAGCCGCTAGCCGCCACGGTCCTATTAGTCGAGGAGTCACCCCGTCACCCGCATTCGCATCCGCACCCGCCAACCGCTTCAAAAATAGAAAGGAAGTATTACATATCTGTCGGAATTTCAGGTATTACCGGAAAAAGTTTGGTAGATTATTTTTATTTGTGCCGGCGTAGTGGCCGTGCGCATTAAGGCGCTATGTCTCTACATATTCAGATCAAATCTGAGGTTACTCGGTTCGAATCCACCGGCCGGCTAAGTGCGTAGACGTTAAAATGTCGCCGGCTCCGGTAGCTCAATGATTAAAGCAATGCCTCTTGTCATGAGTGTGCTCGGGGTTCTAGGTTCGAATCCCACTAAGGCATGGATGTTTGTGTATGTGAACCTACTCAGTAAATGGGATTTAATCCTATTGAGAGGTTTAAAAAAAAAATCAGGCTCTCGCCTGGGACGACCCGATCAGTTGTCCATGTTAAACATAGACGGTGCTAGCTGTAGAAGGACTATTTCTGCTGCCGCACTGGTTGCATAGTAATCAGTGGTTGTCGAACGGGTTAAGTACGCCAACTGCTCTAGTATTATCGGTCTCAAAAACGAGAAGAATTTCGTAGGAAACGAAACAAATCTCAAAAATTCCGACACCTATCTTAGGTATAAGGAAAAAGATGAAGAAAAAAAGAAAGGTTATTTTTATAAGGGAGTCCATGAATTCCCAAGGTATTACCAATAAAATAGCAGAGGGTATATAATATAAACAAACAGGTATTCATGGAGATTTTCAGATATTATTTAGGGAATTCCATATAGAATTATTGAGAAAAAAGAAAATCAGCTAGTCGGTGGAAAACAAAATTTGCGAAAGTTAAGTTAGTTAGAACTTATTTAATCATGCAATTAGTCAAAGTATTGTTGTTAGAAAATGAATAGGGAGCTTTTAAAAAGTGGAAGAAAAAATTAATGAAATGTATTATGTTGAAGGGAATCACTTCATTACATATGTATTTCATATAAAATTCTAAAAAATACGAACCATGTGTCTTATTCTCAGTATGGGATTTCGGCGATAAAATTTTAGCGTTGAAAAATAGATTTAACTATCATTGGGTGTTAAGTGTGCAAATGGAATTTGTCGATATATGATTAAAGATATAAACATAAACACTATGATAGCACGGAGTAAATTTTATTGTTTTCAAAACCGCAAGAAAAATGTAAAATATGGTTACAGCAGTCATGGGAACAAAACATTTTACATTAAAAAATATAACACGCAGTATTTAGTACAAAACAAAAAATGTTTTATAATTAACTGCTAGTGTGTTATCACTTTTTACACTGTCTTCGCCAATCAATTTCTCTCCATCTAAATTTCATCACTATGGCCACATTAAATGCATTAGAATCCGATTTTAACATTATTAAAATGATTTTTGTGTGTGGGGATGTGTGTGTGTGTGTTTGTGTGTGTGTATGTGTGTGTGTATGTGTGTGTATGTGTGTGTGTATGTGTGTGTATGTGTGTGTATGTGTGTGCGCGTGCGTGCGTACGTGCGTGCGTGCTTGCGTGCGTGCGTGCGCGTGTGTGTGTGTGTGTGTGCAGTTTCTCAAATTTTATAAGACTAAAGACCAATTTAACTACGTATTCCTTAATCTGACATTAATGGGGAGAGCTGAAACATTTTGGTAACAAGTAGTAGTTTCTTAAAAAAAAAATTAAATATTATTTTTGGAAATTTATATTATTACAAATATTAAAGAATATAAAATTCTTTATCCGATACATTAAACATTTTTATTATATCTTCTATAGATTTAGAGATAGAAAAATATAAATATATAAAATAATCCGTTATTCATTATCTCACAGAACAAATAATTCCATGGAAACCAGTTGAAAAATTAAAATGTTTGTAATTGACAGAAAAATGTCAGTGTCAAAAATCCAGATACATTACTGAAGGCTTTTTTGGGAAGTATATTTCATATTTCTTATTTTATTATTACTTAAATATTTAAAATTATAGATACATATGGTATATTACATTATATACGCATCAGAAATACCGCCAATCTCGTCAATGAATTTGATGAATCTCGAACATTTAGACGAGTAGGAGGAAACTTATTTATAGAATGATTTAAATTTAAAAAATATAAAAATATTTTAATAAAAGATCTAATTATAATTTTTGTGTGTGTACCTGAAATGTTAAACACAATATGTACTTATATAGCCTAATATTGAGATGGCGAGAGGTCTTGTGGTGGCCACAACAGATTATCCATTTGCAAATACTTGTTATAGTAATGAGTATTAGTATATTTCGCAAGACACACTAACCTTAAAATATAATCATTTCTAAATTTAGCACCTGATATTGTACAATTTCTGGCTTTAAAAAATTCATTTTGTACATAAATCTCCCAAAAACTGTCCACACTTAAATATGGGTATAAAGGGTACGAACAATAAATAAAAATATATGTATTAGTTTTGAACGTTAATCTGTCAGCATATACTTGGAAAAACTTTTAAATACCAATATATTTTGGCGCTAATACTTTCGCTAAAAGTTATGCAAGTTTTGTAAAGTTCTGTTGCATGGGTGTGGGTGCGCTTAGCTTACAATCAAACATAGATGGTAATATGTCCCTCCATGTTGTAAATTATTGATCTGGCGTCCCCTTTATTTATTTTACCCACCCTAATTTATATTCGCTTGGACAATGTAGCTTGGTGTGGTAGTGGCCCCTCACACTCACACTAGGCCCTCGTTCTCATGCAGAGGTTACTCTACTCGTAGCAGCGGAGCCCTGCATGGTTATTGTTTTAATAATACCGCGATGTGATGCGATACAGTCTCGGACAGTCAGCAGACTATTCGCTCTATGCCGGTATGTGGCATTGTTGCAAAGGCAGTCATACCACACCGACGAGCGACCAGCCGGGTTTTTCATTGTTGGGGCTGAATGCAGACGATGGAATTGCACATATGCGACGCGATGCCCGCATTTCTTACAATTTTCACAAAGAAAATGATCGATAGAATAATCGCTACCTATACTTTTAAAAAACTTAATGTTTTCACCACAGAAAGAAATCAAGTGTTAAAATGATATGTCTCAATACATCGTCGAAATAGAATTATACTTTTGACTTGTATTTTAATGTCACACATTGTTTGGGAAATCGTGAGAAAGAAATTTGTATGTCATACCTACCTTCAGAAGGAGGTATTACATTCCCATGGGAATTCCAAATATTACTGGACAAATTCTGGTATTATTTATGGAAGTACAAAAATTTATAAGCTATTGCCAAGTACTGTCATATGGACATAAGGGAAATATTTAATATAACATGGAAAATATTTGATATACTTTGTAAAATATTAGTTACGACAAGATTTTTGATAACCTGCCTATTACCACAACTTTTAGACATATTTTTGGGTATGACCATTCCAACCAAAATCAGATTTTCGTAAATTACAGACTGAATGTTGTAATCTTAAAATAGTGCTTTCAGAAAAAAACCTAATTCAGGGCCCATAAACCAATTTTTACCTTCCGTCACTTTTAGGTAAGGGAGGTATTGTCTTTGGTCAAAAAATTCGGTGGTGAGTTTTTAATGAATAAGTACGTTTTAAGATCCCTAGAATACGATTTTACTATTTTTACATTGATGTCTGTATGTGTGTGTGTGTGTGTGTGTGTGTGTGTGTGTGTGTGTGTGTGTGTATGTGTGACAAATTTTTCTTCGACGATAACTCCAAAACTACAATTCTAAAAATTATGATTCTTTCGTATTCCTCTTCTTTACAACCATATGAAGAGCTGATTAGATTTTGGTTATAATTGGTCAGGAAGTACCCTTATTTGAAGTTCTTACCAGTTTTTCTGGCAAAAACGTAGTTAAATATCAATTTTCGACATTTTATGATCATTAATATGAAAGAAAATCTTATTCTCTATACGATTTGACTATACATTTTCCTTCATATTCAATAGATATGGAGTTATAGAGAGATTAAGAGAGGTTAACTTTCAAAAATCAGTCAGCTTTGTAAAAATTATGGAAACAGCAGATACTTATATTCAAAAAATTCTAATTGACAGATGTCAGTGTCAAGTGCAAAACCAAAGTGGAAAGTATAGGATCAGAAAGTAACAAAAGTGACAGAGTGTCCCTCGCAAGTGACTTACAGTTTCAATGCCAGGAGTACGAGGAAGGCCAAAGAAAAAATGGAAGGACCGTGTAGCAGAAGATTTGAGAAAGGAATAACTGTGTGAAGAACATGCGTTGGATAGGAATGAGGAAATATCAAGTGCAATTTACATAATGGTCGTCCGTGTTATAATTTTACTGGATTTGTAGAATTCTTTTCAAAGGAACTTGCAATATGGAATTTGTAAAAAATAGTGTGTTCGTGTTATAATTTTACAGGATATATAAAATCTTTTTCAAGATTGTGCTGGCCACAAAAGATTTTTTTAAATATATTTAAATGAAATTTCGTTTAATTTTGAAGCAATTACTAAAAAGTCGTAATTGTTTTTTGTATAACTACATTTGAGAAAGATACCAGTAGTGTGACGTCGTCTGCGGCTCTGGAAATAAATTCAAATATCTCGCAAAATAATTATTAAAAAAAATGTTTTTTTTTATCATAATCGTTATTTATTGAGTAGTACTTTAAGGATAAAGTGTATATTTTATTGTTTTTTGTTATGGTTTATGGGCCCATTAAATACTTTCAAATTGCAACACATGTTTTTTTTGTTCATAGCCTACTCCGAGTTAGGATTTTTTTTAAACACTGTATACACGAAATATAAACACATTCTAAGAACAATAAAAGATGTATGTTCTTATGTAATTTAGAGTAAAGCTAACATTTGCCGAGTGTAAAATAAGATGAGTGACTGCTTAAATATATAAATAAATATAAATATATCATCACGGCATATTAGCCATTTCTGGGTGTACCAGTATCTACAACACATGTAGATATCGGTAATGATGACGATATATTTTACCGTGTGTTTAAAATATATGCATAATTGTATAGTCAATTATATCTAAAATATTTTAAGATGACATTTGATTTTTTGCTATTTTAAATAATTTTATGTATTGTAAATGTTAACAGTAACATTTTTACACTTATTCTAAACGATAATATGCAAAAATAGCTATTTATCCATTATTTATTATTAAAGATAAAGTGTCACTTTAAAAGTAGTTATTGAAAAAATATATAATTGTTAAACAAAGCTTTTCTTTCTAATTACGTGTTATCTCGCTATATCACTAATTAAAAAATGTTATATGTAAAAGGATACTCATCATATAATAGATGTTATTGTTATATAATATATTGTTTACGTTCCGCGCTGTATTAATAGAATTTCCCGAGTAAATAATATAAGTGTATATCACATGAATAGCAAATTCACAAATCAGATAAGTTATTAACGCCCTTATTACTTTCGGCCGTATAAACACACGAGTTATTAATATTAATATAAGCTCTAAATGATAATAGGACTCGACAAAGACCGGATTAACTCATATTCATATTACCAATCCAAATACGAATACCAATGCGTACACTACGATTGTGTTTCAATCTAAATCCAAACAATTACAAACTCTGCTACTGTAAATAAAAACTTAATCGAAAAAAGCCTAATCGCCGAAAAACTAAACTAGAAAAAATTGAGACAGATAAATCTGATGTAGTACGTGCAGCACCATCTGTTTATGTAACACGGAACTACAAATCGGTTGTATAACAGGGATCCTTAATTAAAAAACAAGTAAATAAAAAAAAAACTTACGGTCTGAGATGAGTGTGCGAGATAAATAATTAAGGTGTAGTAAAACTGAAATAAAAAAAAAAATATTGTAATAATTGATAATGGACATTATACAGATAAAAGTCAATAAAAAAAAAATGAATAAAATAAATAATGTATTTATTGTTATGAATATTCATGAATAAAAATAATTATAAATATGTATAATATTATAATATGAGAAATATGAACATGTATTATTGTTGTTATCAAGGAAATGCATTTAAATATGCAATGAAAATATTAATAGTTAATATATGGCATTTGTTTAACAAAATACGTAAACGCATAAATTAAAAAATGCATTTATTAATTAATGAATGTACAACAAACATTTAGAATATAGATTTGCCCTAGTTTTAAAATAAAAAATTATAGTTTCTCTTAAGAGAAAGTTAAGGGCATTAAAATAGGACACCACTATTATTATAGGGCTCAGAATATACTAAACCATTTTTATTAAGACCTTGGAAACTTATACCTGTATGTATACCTGCTCAAAAAGTAAATATACTTGTTATACCAAGTACAAAATGAATCTCAGAAACATAAAATTAACTTTGTAAATGTTAAAATAAACACAAGATTAATCATGGAATTAGGTTAGGTATAAATACATTTCAATGTATGAGGAACGGCAAAAAAACGGTTGTCGTGGAAACGCCCACACAAATCGTATTAAACAAAGTTGAAAAAAAAAACAAATTTCGCGGGAAATTACAACAATATAAAATGAACTTCTATGTTAGTATAAAAGTATGCTACAGGTGTGTGAGTGAGCGTCTTCACAAACCACGTGACTCACACACACACTGCGTCTACACTCTACACACAAACAAAACAAAACAAAAGCCTACCTTTGTAAACAAACTTAAAACCACAACACAAGAAACAAACTATAAAAAACTATAAACAAACTAAACAAAAACTATATCTTCTCTTCTCTCTGAGCCTTCTTGTCTGATGGAATGCCACAATGCTACAGGTGGTGAGACGCGTCGTCTCGGCGGACAACGTCCAAAATAACGGCGCTGTCTCCGACGCCGCCGGTTTGAATGTCCGACGCTAGGCGTCTGCTAAAGATGGGAAATTAATCGGTACCTTTGAAAAACTTATCTGGATAGAGGCAGATGTTCACACGTGGTATATGTGACACTTCAAATTTGAATTAGGTACCAAGAATGACAGTTTGGTCACATGTTCCATTGATGGAATGCCATGTGCTCGGTGTGGAAATGAGGAACTAAGGCGCTAGAATCGCAAAATGGTGGCACAAAATGGCGATGGCTACAAAACGTGGTTTAGGAGAAAATATTTGTGATTTTTATAGATTTTATGCAGCAAACAAATTTTTACTATAAATATTTGAGAAAAGGGAGTATATTATATAATTTACTGTATAAGCAATGGAATAACTATTATCTATTATAGAAGACTAGAAGAGGGAAAGGTGTCAAAATATATTAAAAATTGTAACACAAAGAAATAGAATAAACATCCAAATGCAGGAAGGATGAAAAGAACAAACAAAATCAAAACCCAAAATATAACAAAATAAGAATTACCATAATACTTCAAAGTGGGGATAAAATAGATAAAATAAAAATAATGGCAAAGTATAGATGGAGAAGATAAGTTGAACCAAATATGTAATGAAAATGACTGCAATAATGCAGAACATTTAGAAAATATTGGGAGAGACGTCAAAACTTTTGCTGCAATGATGTGAAGGAATTAGTTATGGAAAAAGAAAATAGGAATAAGTGTGATGAATGGATGAAGTGGGAAAAAAAGAAAAATACCATCATAGATTTTTTATTATTATTAATTAGATGTTTTCATTAAAATCTTCAATATTTTATAAATATAACAACTTATATGTACAGATTTTTTGGTTGAAAGGTAAAAATAAAGGTATGCAGAAAGAAACTGGACTCTATATATGTTTGTAATGTATTACATTTCTAAATTATTATTAATAAAGGAAAATTTCAAAATATTTATGTGTATACATTCATCATTAATTTTGTTACGTATTTACATTATTAGATTTTAACATAAAAATATTTTATAAATACCATTTCACAACCAACAAATTTAGATCCATATACTTTCCTGGAAGTATATAATAAATTTAATGTGTCATCATGGCTTACCCATTTCTGGGTGTGGTATATAATTGAAAAAAATGAGTATTACTACAATTAACAACTCACCATAGAGAACCAATTGTATAGCAAGCTAACTATAAATTCATAATTTTACTCCAGTCGAATGTATTAACGATGTACTTATACCACAGTATATTCATAAATTTCTACCGGTTTATGTAGATTTAAACAAATGAAATTATTTTCCTTCAAGTTGTCCCAGACTCCACACATCGCGTATTTTTGTTTTGAGATAACTTTTTTCTAATAACTGAAACTAAAAATTATATGGATTTGCGGTTTCAAAATTTTAAGTCAGCAGACGTTGCTCTATAAATATACTAAGTTCCAAAATTTGCAGCCGGTCATCAATGTATCATTTACCGGCATTTTCTTTTTTTCTTATTAGTACTAAAATTTGAGCTTTATTTGTTTACAGTACTTTTTTTGCTAATATCTCTGAAACTAAAAGCGATAGAGTCTTGCGGTTTAAAAATTTGAATTCAGCAGATACCGTTTTATAAGGAAACAAAATTTCAAAACTTTCAGCTGGCTCAAACAAATTTCAGCAAAATATTTATTTAAGTATAAGAGTTAAAGACATGTGGTTGTATTGTCGAGAGAGCACTACCTAAAATTGGTTAATATACAAAAACACGAAATCATATAAATATTTTATTTATTAATGTTGTAATATGTTTAAATACAAATATAATATAAAAATGTCAAATGCTTCCCTGCGAAACAAAAGAAAAACGTATTTTCCTAAACATTTATTTAAATACGGTATAAATTCCCAATAATAATACTATATAAAATGCAAATTAAACATTTTTTATTTAAATACAGTGGAATCAACATTAAAAAATGCATTTTTATTTACTGTTCATCTTTATCCTTGGCCCCATGTTTCAAAATACGAGTAAACTCAATATAATCGAACATGCTTCCCTTAATGGGAGCTTCTCTATACATTTCATCAACTTCTTCATCTGAGAATCTGTCCCCCATAGTGGTTAACAACTCTCGAAGACGGTCTTCGTTAATGATGCCACTGTTTTCTTCATCAAAACACCCAAAAGCATTCTTAATCACGTCTTCGGGGTCTGTGCCTTGAAGACGTTCTCCGAAAAGAGTTAAGAACATGGTGAAATTTATGGGACCTGGGGCTTCGTTCATCATGCCTTCAAGGTAGTCGTCGGTTGGATTTTTACCTAAATTTTGATTAGATAAAGAATTCTGAATATTTTGATAGTAATTTTATTAATTTGTACTGAATTTAAAGTCGTGGTCAAAATAGATCAAGTAGGTTGGGTGTTTGACAGTTGATTAGATGTTCACTTTTAAAACAACGCCTCCTATATTTACTTTTAATACAATTTTAAATAAAATTTATTGTGTTAACAGCAGCACAAATTAAAATATTCAAAAATTTATACAGAGTGTACACTTTAAAACGGATGCCATTGCTATCTCAAGAATTATAAGCCCTACAAAATGTAATTCTCTCTAACGAATAAGCTAATAAAAAATATTTTTTCTATTTCAAATAAAAAGTTAGATCTTGCAGTTTAAGAACCATTGGTCGAAAAAAAAAATTACTGTTCATTACATTAATCTTGCAAAATAAAAATTGTTCGCCAGTTTAACTTTTTTGTATAGTAGTACAGAATGTTAAAAATGTATGTATTTAATTAAATATCAATTCGACACAAGATATTGTCAAAAATGTTATCTAAAGAAATCAAAGCATTTCTTGAATAATGGAAATATAAATTAGAAAACAGCGAATTACAATATTCTGTACCCTTCTTTATTATTTTTCGCCTTAATATTACATTTCTTGATCAATTATGACAACTTGACTTTTGAAATGAATAATGATCAGACATAGGTTTCTCCGTTCAAAGCCTACTTTGAGTTAGTTTTTTTTTTTTTTAACATACTGTAACTGTAGCTCTTCACATAGTTCCCGATACAGCAATGATGGTCAATTTAAAATGAACATTTGTACATTTGGCGAACGAATAAAGTTAAATTAAAGATGTAGTAATAACAGATCCAGTACGCTATGAATTGACAGTTGAGTTGAGCCTAGTCTATGTTCATTTATTTCGAACAGTGCATACTAGATTGTCTTTTAGCCGAATTTTTAAATTAAGTGTACTCTGATACCAAAAGTTAAAATTATAATATTGTGGTACCAATATATTTGAAATTTTATATAGTTTTATAATTTAGATATTTGAGAAAAAAAAAACTGTTTTAATTTTTACATTTTATGCGTTAGTTGGGTCGGAAAGGTTATTTTATCCTATAGAGATCGAACAAAATTTTGTGCAAAATCTGTCTATGGATAGAGCTGCTATACCCACAAAAAAAATTATATAGAACATGATAAACCTCTCAAAATGTAACGAAATATCAACGACACATTGATAACCTAGAAATGTGTGTCCCTTACCGAGTGAAGCTAACATATCGTGCAGATCTTCTTTATCTACAAACCCGTCATGGTTCTGGTCTATCATATTGAATGCTTCTTTGAATTCAGCAATTTGCGCTTGGTCGAACATAGCAAAAACATTGGAAGTTGCCCTTTGGGCACGCTTCTTAGTGGTTGCTCTACGTCCTACAGTTTTGCGTGAAGACATTTTAATCTGTAACAAAGAAATACTTATATTTCTACCACGTTTTTGTTAGATGTGATATACGTAGAAATATCTAGAACTTGAATAGTATAATAGCAACCGTCAGCAATATGAATGAAATCAGTATAGTTCAACAACCTTATTAATACAAGATTTATTTTTATAAATAACTTTTTGAATATTCATTTAAAGTGTATTTTAAGTTATATTTTGTGCATACTTACGTGTTTTAAAGCTTATAATGTAAAAATTCTTCAAACTTCAAACAGTTGTTCTACAACTGACACAAGTCTGACTCATTTAAGAATCGTTTACCAGATGCCACGCCCCGATAAACATTTCAGCCAATCAGAATGCTTTAAGGATTTTTAATAGCGCGTAAATACAAAAGAACAGCTGTTTACAATTTTATTATTGTAGTTTTTGTGGTTTATTTAATTAGAACTACAATGAATACTTATATTTCTGATAAAGAAATATTTCTGCTACCGTATGCTATTTGTAAAAGTTATATGTGTACTCTGATAAATAAGTATATTTGGTTTGACTTTTTAAGCCAAATATGGTAATGTATTTTCGTAACTCTAGAAAGTGACATCATTTCACAATCTCTAGAGATAACGCAAATATGTCTTAAGAAGGCAAAGTTGTACAGATGTTATTTTAAACCATTTTTCTTTAAAATAAAATAATTTTTATTGTGTATGGACCGTAGTTTTAGGAAATTAATTTGGGAGAGATGGACCATTTTTATCTCTCGCTAAGAGAGGTATTGGAATCATGCTAAAAATCGCATATTCAGATTTTAGTGGATAAGCACGTTTTAAGGTCCCTATGGTCCAATTATAACATTTTTACGATGATGTCCGTCTGTGTGGATGTTGGAACCACGGTTTCTCATGGTTTTTCCATTACAACACTGCGTGGCCGGCCGAATTTTAAGAGAAGTACAATGACATAGAGAGAGATGGAGATATAGGGATGAAGTTTTGTACTTTCAGATCAAAAATTATTGATATAATAATCATTAAAATGCAAATAATCTTTACAAAACGATGCTATTTTAAATGTCATTTATGAAAAAAATTAATAAAAATTCTTGAAACATTAATGTTTATTATTTCACGTTATTTCGGAAGATATTTATTGCTGAAAATATTTGTTATTGGCTTCGTTCAGCACGACACAGCGCTGAGCACCGAAGGTTGCCGAATACTGTTGTTGGACCAATCACATTCGTCCATTCATTGCGTTCGACAAACTTCGACGGTCAGTGCTGTGACGTCTTGAACGCGGCCATTGTAATTTATAATTTACAAAAATATAAACATGACATCTAACAGCAAAACGCTGAACTATGTATTCAAGCAATTAATTTTTATTAAAATTTGGACTGAAAAGTTTACTTTTTAAATTGTGAGCGCGCGATCATTTGCGTAACTTCATGGTCAATATTTTTACGTTATGAAACTGAATAAGAAATGAATAGGACGATGTGCGGACATTTTGACGATCCATACCTAGCCCTTTTTATTTACAACCTTATATTTGATCACTTTCTCAGTAGGCTGTTTTACAAATGAAGAGCGAATACTAAATGTCAATGAAACTTTATTAGTAATATACAAATCAACAACATATCAAATCTTAATTACAAAGAATTCACACCACCAATAATATTTACAATCCTGCCCTTATACTTCTTAGAAATTTCTGATTCAATTTCTTCTTGCAATATTTTCGTTTTGCCGATAACAAGGTCAATTAGCGGTATTATTTCTTGAGCCTGTTGCCTTGCCTCTTCTGATCTTTGTAATACGACTTTTCTCGATGCTTGCATTTTATCAGTAATAGTTATTTTTTGTTTTAAGCTACTGACAAGCATATCTATGTATTTCGGAGAATGTTTAATATTGTGGAGATGTGAAGTTCGTTTATTTGTTAATTCAGTTAATACTATTTGTACTGAATCTAACATGGTAGTAATCGATTCGGGTGACTGCATTTGGAGGATAGAAGGCGCATCTTGCAACTGGGAAATGGTTAATAAATCATTTTCGCTGGACATTTCAAATAAACGCATTTTTAAAAACGCTTCTAGTTCCATTAATTCGTCTATTATTTGATTTCTAGTTCTAGGGTTGTCTAGTAATGTATAGGCATCATTTCCTCGTGCGATCCCTCCATCTATGCCGGCTTCTTCCACGACTATTCCAGATTCTTCTAAAGAAATATTAAAATCTATTTCTTGAGAATTATTTTCGATTTCAACGTTGTCTAAATTTCCCCAGTCTATATTTCCTTGTTCCAAATTTATTCCGTCAAAATTTATATTTTCTCCGAAATCTATCGATGCTCCATTGTTTCCAAAATCGAGTCCATCGCCGAAATCAATTTCTTCGTTTGTGTTTTGTTTTTCGTCGTCCATTATGGCGATTGTTGGACTTTCAATTGTTACTGGTTTTTCACCATAGGTCCATTCATAAGTTGTAGTATTACCATTGTCAATTATATATTTTAATAATGGTAGGTGATCATTTGTTATATCTTTTGGAGCAATGTGTTTACAAAATGCTGAATATAATTCAGTAGGAGTGTTTAAGGATTTGAAATTGTTGGCTACCTTTTCATAAACTTGAGGGAGGTCATCTAACAGGGCAATGAGTTCTTTTTTTATTTCTTTTCCAGCTATTCCTAATTGTTTACAAGATGAGTTGAATTCTGATCGAGATGTGTTTTCTGATTTCGCATAATCTTTATCTTTCTTCGTACACTCATTTTGCAGTTGTTCTAACTTTGCAATCTGTTTTCGCAGACTTGGAACTTCATAATTAATATTTCTAATCATAATTTGTGCAGCTTCGGCAAGATAAACATTATCTTTTTGATACAAATTGACAATTTCTTGCCAATCTCTCATACGTTGTGAACCATATCTTCCAAATATATTTTTACTGTCTGCTTCAGTTTCTTTGAGAATGTCGATTATTTTCAAGCAATGAAAATAGTTAATATGTGAGCCTGATAATAATTTTACGATACCTTCATGGGCAGGCATATCCTGAATGGCATTATTTATTTTTTCTCGAATGGTGAGAATTTTTTCATGCCAGTCTTTGTTACAATGTCGTCGACTTATTAACCAATCCAATAATTTATTAGAGTGGATATCAATTGGAATATCTTGTTCGTTCATTTTTTAAATAATGGACTGACAACATATATAAACATATGTTTGAAAATAACCTGTACTTATGGAAACGTCATCGTAAGTCACTAACACGATAACACTTTTGCGATTGGTAGCACTAAAGTCACTAAATTATTTTCAAATTTTGGCCAAATGTACAAATTTGTAAACATTTTATGTACTAGTTTAAATTTTTGGCTACTACCGTTTGGAAATGTCCTTTATTTTAATAGTAATGAGTCAGGAAACGTACTTTCCGTACTCAGTTTGAACAAGTAGGCTTCCGGTTTCTCAACTGCATTTTTTGAGTTTATTGTGAACGATCCGAACAAGCGCCAAATTTAAATAGCTGTCATCTGTCAAGTGTAATACAAAACTTTTTTCAAAATTAAAAATTGTTTCTTAAAGTTAATTTTATATAATATTTACAATATAATCAATAAATAAATTTAAAAATGCATTTGAAAAATATATATTTTCATGTATTTTACTTTAAAAACGTAAACAAGAGGGAATATGTAACAAAATCACTTCAAACCTTCTATTTTTCAAATTAGACGCTAGTAAGATTCGTAACCTTTCAAAATGCAGTCACCAAACAAAAAGCCACTTTCATCATTTTTGCAATTCCCGCTCATATTTGACGTCACGCTTTCGCAGTTTATTTGAGCAGATAAAATAACACTTTAAAATCTACTACAAAATAGTTATTTGTTTAACTAGGCACTAAAATACCAGATTTAAGGCAGAGGCTACCGACGCTGTAAATCTGTTTTTGGTACCGTGTTGAAAACTTTTTTTGCCAGTTTTTGGGCGGTTTTTCCTCTGGCAAAAGGAGGGTTTTCCTGAGAAGATGCATGTTCGCCGTCCAAGTTATCGCCGGGCATGCATATATTGTCTAGAAAATTGTATACATAAAAAAGGTAACTTTTCTTGTTACCTTGGTTACTTGTTGTTTTTGTTTTTTCACATTTTTATGTCAATTTCCCCTGAAGGCACCAGTTTATGGTGCCGAAACGTTGGGTTTTAATGATAAATAAATAAATAAATAAATAAATAAATAAATGCAGAACTTAAACTGAAAAGGTAGTATTATTCCAATTATTATATGAGTTCTGAAAGATATTTTAATAATGGGGTCCTATACCATTTTTCTTTTTTTTTTCCTGTAAGAACAGGATAAAATAAGAACTTCAGTGCAAACGCGACTTAAAAATTTTACGTAATAAGCGAGATTTTTAAAGTTTAAGAATTTGTGCGTGACGTAGCAGGTACTAACAAGTGATTGACAAACAATGGGACAAACTGTTAGTTATACTGGAAACAATTTTTTTCATGTTTGCATAGCTGAAATGTTTTTATATAAAAACTTATACGTTATATTCACGAAGAAATTATTATTAAGTATAAATAACATAAATAATAAGCATTTAACAAGGATTTCTTCCTAATAAATTACAGAACATTGAAACAGTTTGACAATATTATTACAAAAAGTATGACGACGGATGGCGCTAATGTTTGCCTGTTTTGAAGTTTCAATATTAATTTAATTAATATTATTATTAATTTAATTCATAATACAAATTGATTTAATTATAAATACATGATTATTGTTAATATTACTAGATGTTATAATTAAACAAATTCATCAAACACAAAATTGTTAAATGTTTTGTTAGGTTATAGAACAACATGACATTTCATATTCTTTCACAGATGACCGCTGCAGACGCGCGATTCTTCTTTTTAAAATCAGGCGACCAATCAAATTCTTAGTACCTAACGCGTCATACCCAATTAGTAATCAATTTCAATCGCTTGTAGTTTGTGACCTAGTTAATATTTAAAGAAATTTTTTTCACTAATATTCATTAATTTATGTATATTTTCGTCTTCTTATTTAAGATAATTAAAATATGACTATGGTATAGGACCCCATTTAAAATTTAGTAATTATTTTTAATAACTATTTTGAAAGTTATCGCCATCACAATATTTTTAAAAACGTAATTTTATTTTTGAAGGTATAAAAAATACACACTTTTTTTAAAAATTATTATAATACAAGATAATCTTTCTATATACAAAAACATGTTACATATCTTCAGTACTCCATTTATATATGTCTTCTTGTACAGCTTTTTTATCATTTTGTACTTTGAACCATTGTTTTTCATATCCATTTGATCTGTCTACACCATCCCATCGATGGCCTGGAGGAATGCCGTATCTATTTGGCATAAATTCGCCTTCATATTGTGGTTTTGTGTCAACTAAAAAATAATAATTTTGTAGTAGAATCAACAATTAATGATATCCGAACCCAAACTCATAATAATTTGGCCGGTTAACATTTCCAACAAAC
This sequence comes from Ophonus ardosiacus, assembly GCA_943142095.1. Classification (NCBI taxonomy): domain Eukaryota; kingdom Metazoa; phylum Arthropoda; class Insecta; order Coleoptera; family Carabidae; genus Ophonus; species Ophonus ardosiacus. Next base: position 42,769,609 of record OW964827.1, read on the forward strand.
AAATTATAAAACCTAAGCAAATAGTAAGCAATTTATTCAAATTTCTGTCGACTAGTTTAAAATATAGATTTTAAACTTACAAAAACTGAATATGTTATTGAAGTATTCAGTCATTTAATATTGGGTTACATCGCCTTTATTAGTATTACCAGCTTTAATTCTATTAGGCACTGTATCCAAAAGCTCTACAAAATTTTCTGTAAGTATTGTCCCATATGTCTTGCAAGGTAAATTTGACTGTACGCACTTGATATTTACGAAGTTGTTTTTCATTGTGCCAAAAGTAAAGGGTCTCGGCAGAAGCTACATCTGGAATTTGGACTAAAAGATGACCCTTAAAATACCGGCCAAACCTTTTTTGTAAAAAAAGATTTAAGTCTATATTTAAAGTAGACGAAAGAATTTTGTAGAAATTTCTACCCATTTGTGTAGAATTCATAAATTGTTGAAAATGTAATCCGGTTGAATTATGTATTATGAGTTTTGGTTTGTATTTTCATACTTGGTTTTCCGGAAGCGACAGCTTCTTTTCGTTTCTTTTTCCGGATATACTGCAACATAGGATCGCCTTCTCTTTCCTGTTCTTTTAAATATTTTTCCAAATCTTCATCATCGGCATATCTTGCCAAAGGTTTAGTCATTTCATATAAATCTTGCTCAATTTTTTGTTTATTATCTTCCACTTGTTTTAATCCTTTTCCCCATTTGTCATATTTTTCTTTTCTTTCGTTCAACACTTTTAGTTTTTCCATTTCCTCCATGGCTTCTTTCTCCAAGTCTCTTTTTTTACCTGTTTTGCGATCGCGAAGAATTGGAGCTGCATTTTTTCCGGATATTTCGGTAGACATGTTTTTGAACATATCGTCCTCACGTTTTTTTAAAGCTGCGGTTTCTTTTTTTAAATCACCGGCGAATTGGATGCCAGCTGTTTTTCCGTCTAGAGTTTTTGTCATTTTGTTTGATGTTTCATGAGAACGACTTCGTCTTGAATCGGATTCTAGATTTCTAGATTTTCTAGGAGGACTTTTCGAGGCAGATCCCCACCTAGATTTTCTAACTTTTGGTTCTGAATTGGAATTTTTTACATTTTTTCTTGGTGGACTTAAATTTGGACTTGCTCTACGCGATTTTCTAGGTGGACTGCTATCTACTTCTTTTCTAGATTTTCTAGGCGTACTGCCATCTGCTTCTTTTCTAGATTTTCTTGATGGACTTCCGTCTGAATCTGACTGTTTTCTAGTTCTTCTAGGTGGACTATTATGTATTTGTTGTTTTCTAGACCGTCTAGGTGGACTTGTATCAGAATCTAATTGTTTTCTAGTTGTTCTAGGTGGACTTAAATCTGGACTTACCCTACGCGATTTTCTGGGCGGACTACTATCTACTTCTTTCCTAGATTTTCTAGGTGGACTTGCGTCTGAATCTGACTGTTTTCTAGTTTTCTTAGATGGACCATTATCAATTTGTTGTTTTCTAGACCGTCTAGGTGGACTTGTATCAGAATCGGATTGTTTTCTAGTCTTTCTAGTTGGACTTTCATTTAAATTCTTTTTGTTTTTCCTAGGTGGGCTGGGATCTGAACTTGATTTTCTTCTGTTTCGTCTAGGTGGACTTGGATCTGAACTAGATCTTCGCCTGTTTTTTCTAGGTGGACTTGGATCTGAATCTGAATGTCTTCTATCTTTTTTTTCTTTTTTAAAGTCAAATCGAAGTGGGCTACGATCGTCAGTTCTTGCACTCTTTTTTGTTTTTCTAGGTGGACTAGCATCCGAATCTGATTGTTTACTATAACTAGCTTTTGTTTTTGAGTCATTTACTTCTTTTAAGTCATCATCGCTCCCAACTAGCTTCCATTTATCACTTTTTCTATAATCATCTATTCGCATATGTAGTGGCCGATCATCTACTATTCCTACAATTTGGGGAGCATCTTCTGCCGTTAAAAATTCTCGCATTTCATCTTCGTTAACATTTCGAGGAAGATCTATGTCATCGTCTATTATTTTAACACTGAAATATATAATATAACCTTAAAAAAAGAATGAATTGTATGTTGAAATGATAATTACCGGTTTTGGATGGCTTTTGCTCTCTTTTTACGCTTTTTATTCTTTTCTTTTTCATCTCCTAAAGATAAATATCTCTTCAAATATTCCTTTTGGTCGATCACTGACATTTTAACTTGTCAAAAGTTTGTCAAGCTTCAAGCACGATGAAAAACGTTTGCCTTGATGCCAAATTACGAAAATATTCACGATTACAACATATTTACAAACGAAATAAATCACTAGATATTAACTGCACATATTTTTAAACCACTACATATAATTTATAACACTTTTAAATAATTATAAATAAAATAATGATATATTTTAAAATGTAGAACACACGTGAAAAAATTTGTAGAGCGTGACAACATCGTAAATAAATGTCAAAATTCTGAGCACTAACAATCTGTAATATTAATTATTGTATTTTATTTACAACAATGGATCTTTCAAATTGTAATTTTGATTTTAATGTAACCTGTAGAACTTGTTTACTAGCGAATACTAATTTAAGATCAATAAATGATGTTGAAATATCAAATATTTTAAATTGTTGTACATTTATTCAGGTAGTATGTGATTTGTGACATATTTACAAAAAATGCAAATTAGTTATTATTTATAGATTCAAATTAATGATATACTACCAAATGGTATATGTGACCAATGTATAATGTTAGCAAACCAATGTTACAAGTTTAAAGAACAATGTGAAAAATCGGAGAAAATTTTGCGGTCTTACATTGAATTAAACAATTTCAAAATTGATTTAGAGCATGAAAATTCAAAATTTGAAGATTATTTAGGTACTAGCATAAATTTAGGCAAAGGAACAGGTAATTTTCCTCAATATTTTGTAAAGAAATGTGTAAAAATTTAATGTTTAGGTACACAAACTGAAGTTTCTACACCAATAACAGTGCCATTTATTTGCCAAACATGTAATCAACAATTTGTAATAGAAGATGAATACAATAAACATAAATCCACTCATCATTCATGTATTCATTGCAATGAAACATTTACAAGTTCACAACAACTAAAACGGCATATTAAAACACATATGGAATCCAATCAAATTTCCTGCAACAAATGTGGCAAGAAATTTGTTGAAGATTCATCACTTCAAGAACATATGCAAGAACACGAAGAAAGCAGTGACAATTTGTAAGAATTCAAACATTTTTGAATGATTTATTTTAATGGTGCTGTTTTTTGTAGACAAACATCTACTGAGAGTTCGAATTCAGCAGATTTTACAAGTTTTTTAGATATGGCACCACCGTCTCCACTTGCATTTCCTTGTGGAGAATGCAATCAGTCGTTTAATGCAGCTGAAGATTTAGAATTGCATAAGGCTACACATTCTACCAATGGAGAACATATTTGTATTCAATGCAACAAACAGTTTGCCGGTAAAATGTGTACCTTTCAAATAAATACAATATATTGATGTCTAATTAAATTCTTTCGAAAATATTGTATTTATTTTATTACAATTTATAATAATTTTATTAATTCGTTAAAACATATCGTATATTCTTATGTAAATTTCATTTAACTACCAAAAAGTGTCGTATATTGCTTAATATTTATTATTTTATTCATATTTATATTCAATTCCACATTATACCGGCTGCCTACTTTTTCCCGAACACAGGAAATTCAATGTTAAAATTTTGATTTGAAGATATCTCTTTACCTATTAATTTTAGAAGTGTAATGAAGAAAAATGTTCAGAATGAGAAAATGCATCCATTGAGTACCAAGTTTGTTGCTATTTGTTTCATATCTACGAGTTAAAGGCAAAAGAAAATACACGATTTTAGGTAATTATCATAGAGTGCCATGAAAAAACAAACATCAATAATTTATATTTCTTGTTTGTGACATATCTGACAGATTTGACATTTCTTTTTATTATTTTATTATTAGAATTATAGGAAGACTTAATCTAGCAAAAAAAAATAATCACAAATTCTAAGAAAAAAATAAAAAGAAATGTCATATACCAGAAACGAGAAACAAATTGATTTATCTTCCATGGAACTCTGATAATTGCGACAAATCGAGTATTTTCTTTTGCGTTTTATTCATACATAAGAAATAATTGAACAACAAACTTGGTACTCAAGTGCAGTTTTTCATTCTGAACTTCGCTAAATCAAAATCTTAATAATGAATTTTCTATTTTCGAAAAGAAAAATAGACAACGTATTTATAATAGTGAAAATAATAATAATTATACTCGCATACTATTACGACCTTGAGGTTCAGAACATAAGTTAATGTATTTAATTTAAGAGTATGAGTTGAAATATTGTAATATTTGTACTTATTTACCCATACAACAATTTATTCATAAAATTAAATGCATCTTTTTTGGAATATAGATTCCTTTGGCCTTAAATGCTTTAATCAAGTAGTCTCATAAACTTTTAGGGTTCGTAAAACCCACTTTTAACGAAATAATAAATTATAAATATAAAAGATCTCCATACGTCTTTTTTTTATGAAAAATAGCAATTTAAAACCCAATGGTTGGTAGCACAAGCCATGTCTTAACTAAAACGCTGTTTTAAGAAATGTTAAATTCAAATTTCAATATTTAATTTCTCCCTTATCTGTAACGAACGATTTTTTAAAAATATTTGTTTGAATACAAACTATGTTCTGCCTTAAAATCATATTTCGATAAATTTGATATTATTTATTTTTGTTATTAAATAATACAATTTGACTTTTTTTAAAACAGCGTTTTAGTTAAAACAAGGCTTGTGCTACCAGCCAATGGTTTTAAATTCAAAATGAGAAGCTTTAAATCAAATAATATTTAAAAAATAATAATTATTTTATTTATTTTATGGGGTAAATATTGAAAGTATTCATAATTCCATCACAAAAAAGTCTTTGTACGATAACCAAAACATTAAAATGATAAACTAGTAACAAAAGAGCTATTCAATCAATTTTTTAATTTTTAGTCACTGGTGGCGTAATATTTTGCCATTCTTTTTGTAATTTATTATTGGTATTTTATTTTTTAATATTTTTTCTATAACAAATTTTAAAAAATAAGAAAAATCATTTATAAATTAACTTATTGTTTAAGTAAAATATTAATATTTAATATTCTATTTTATTCTATTTCAAGAATTTAATTTAAATAAAAAGTAAAGTACTTTACCTGTCGTTGCTGTTAAAGATTATTTTATTTACCCATGCGGTTAAGGTGCTATTTCTGAGTGCACAAAAAGCACACTTTAATATCTACTATAGAATTTTTTTATTTTTAGCTCGTCAAACATTAAAAAGACATGTAAAAACTCATATGATCCATAAGCCCCACGTTTGCAAGGAATGCGGAAAAGGCTTTGCTGAATCTCATGCTCTCACGAAGCACATGCGACGCCATGCTGGTCTTCCTAGAGAAAAGAAACATTTTTGTCAGTTTTGCGGACAAGGGTGAGACATATTATAAATAAATAACTACTTTTGAATATAACAAACTCTTTTTTTTTAACTATCTATAATATTATTTTTGATGTTACAGATTTACAGAACCATTCTATTTGAATGTACATATAAGAAAACATACCGGAGAACGACCTTTAATGTGTGCGACTTGTGGGAAAAGTTTTGCGGATCCAAGGTCGTTAAAAGCTCATAATATGATCCATTCGGGAGAGAAACCATACAAATGTCCTGTTTGCAAGTAAGATATGATGTCTTACCATTTTTCTAGCAAAAATACACGATGAAACAATATCACTGTTTGGTGGTAACAACACTATTGTACTGTATAGAATTTTAAACTTGCGTTGAACCAGTTCTATACCTGTTTATTCTGTTAATTCATATTTAATTTCAGAGTCAGTAAATTTATTAAAGTTATACAATACCAAATAAAATAAATGTTTATTTCATTTTATTTTAAAAAGAAATTATGATTTATATTGGATCATCTAATTCCAAAATTCATACACAGTTCCATACTCTAAGATAGTTTGTTGAATAAATATAAATTGTTATTATTATTATTATTATTATTATTATTATTATTATTATTACATTTTTACTCGTATTTAATATAAATAAACAAGAGGGCTGTTTCAAGAATTTTTATGTGCCTTCTAAGTAAAATTTGAAAATATCACGAAATATCCATTATATATTTACCTACTATTCGTAAATTGAACCGGTGTTTTTAATTGTAAAAATGTTATTAAAATAAATTGGAAAACAAAAAAACAAACACACTGTTGTAAAGAGAAAAAAACACTCTATCGAATGGTAGAGTAAAATTAATATGTTCCCATTTAAAAAAATTACGCGGACAAGCGTAACTCAAAAACAAATGAAGAAAAAAAAATTCAAGTATTCTCAAATGTAGATCAAAATTTCTTAAAAAACTTTTGTATTGAACATAATTTCCTAAAATGAATATTAACGAGAATTAAACGCCGTCTCCATACTTTTAACTATCCCTAAATATACATAAAATTATTAAAAAATGTCAGCAGAAAAATGTACGTCACAAGTTTTTAATATTACTACAGAAGCGTCCTATAAATTTGGGTTCGAAATATGGGCCTTCTTATTGTTATAGATTTTTATTTATTCTTTTTTCGGTAAAATGCTTGCTCACCCAGTAAAGTATCTCTTTTAGGTCTTGTTACTTAAATTACTATTTTACTATTCTATGATGTAGTTGTTTTCAAACAGTGGAGTTCTATTCTATGATGTAGTTGTTTTCAAACAGTGTAGTTCACACAAATTGATTTATTTCAACACATAACAATATTTTGGAGTCCTCCACTATTATTTTTTTATTATTTTAAATGAAAGTTCGTTTAATTTTGAACCAATTCGTAGAAGACGTAACAGCGATACCACTCATTGCTATCATTTTCTCGCACTAGATTATAATAGGCTGCGAGAGAAAGATACCAACAGTGTGACGTCACAGTGACGCTTATAGTTACTAGAAACTGGATAATGCTGATCCATCCACCATATTGGAGCCCAAATGAACGCAAAAAAATATAAAATAAAAATTGATTTTATAAGTATGTAGTAATTTTTTTCATAATTAAATATAACTTCTTTATTTATTATATTATAATTACAAATCATTGGCATCCTATGTCATTCATCTCTTTACTTTATTGATTGTAACGCAAGTGATTTTTAAATTCAAGCATATATTATTTGATTTACTTTTGTTGTTTCCTTATTTTTTGCATTCATTTATTTGAAAATGGATTCCAAATTTTCAAAAATGAAGAAGGTTTGATAGTCCATATCCATAGACTTATGTTGAGGTTTAGCTTATAATCACCAACTTTCCGCACTTGATAAAAAAAACATGTTTTTCAGTAAGGGCTTCACCCAAAGCGTCAATCTAACCAAACACATTCGCATCCACACTGGAGAACGCCCGTACATCTGCTCCGTTTGCGGAAAACGTTTCACCCAATCCAGTTCTTTAGACAAACACTCTCGGACCCACTCCGGCGTTCGCCCCTACAGTTGTACTGAGTGCCCCAAACGCTTCGCTGAACGGGGGACCCTTGTCCACCACATCCGAACCCACACGGGGGAGAAACCATACGTTTGTGCAGTCTGCGGAGCCGCATTCGCATCGAGTAGTGAATTAAGACTACATGATAGAAGACATACAGGTGTCAAAAGAAATGTATGTCCGGTGTGTGGAAAAGATTTTGCAACGCCGAGTAATTTGGTGATACATACTAGAAGTCACACGGGAGAGAAGCCCTATGGGTGTGAGATGTGTGGGAAGAGGTTTGCGGATAAAGGAAGTTTGAAGAAACATGTTAATAGACATCAGGAAAAGAGGGGCGAGCCAGACAGATTTTATAATATGAATTGAGAAAATGATTTGTAGTTTTTTCACTGTAGGAGGACAAATAAAATTTTAATAGGTATAATTTCCATTGATGATTAGATAGTGACTACAGGCACGCTAACGTGCCTCGCTTTAATACGCTAGAGGCACGTGATTGCGTCATCATTACGCGTACGTCATCACTTGTATTTGCAAAGGCACGCTAACAATGGGTGAGATTCAGTGGGTTGTATTAGCGTGTTTTAAGCTAAAACAGTTCTTTGTCAAAAATATTTTGGCAACTTTGTAATACCTGTCAGAAAAAAGTGAGAGACCAAAGGATCAAATAAAGAAAAAAATATTATTAATAGAAGTAAGAAAGCCATACAATTACGATAAAAAAGGACAAATATCAAAACGGGGATTGAGATATTTTAAAATTCATTAACATTCAGGTATGAAATTTGACACATAAAATTTGACATATTTCTAACCTAATGTTGCTATTTTTTTGCAAGTTTCTTTTTACACCTTCCATTTACAATTATACTTCTTCATTTAAATAAAGTATATCTGTATTATTTTTCCCTGCGGTAAAATTTCTATATCACAATTGAATCTCATTGATAGCTTTGGGAAATATTACAATGTTGCCATATACTTAATACAAGCTTTAATACAGACTTTAATACAACCCATTGAATTCCACCCATTGGCTGGTAGTGCGAGCTCGGTTTTAACTAAAACCATGTTTTAAGAAATGTCAAATTTCATTATTTAATAATAAAAATAAATAATATCAAATTTATCAAAATATGAATTTTAAGCAGAACATAGTTTGTATTCAAACAAATATTTAAAAAAAAAACATTCTTTAAACATAAGGGTAAAATTAAATATTGAAATTTGAATATGACATTTCTAAAAACAGTGTTTTAGTTAAAACCGAGCTCGCACTACCAGCCATTATGTTTTCTATAGTCTAATATCGTTTGCTCGTTGGGCGATGTGACATGTGAAGTAATTTAGTTAATAGTTGATATTAGTTATACTACTAATACAATGGGCAGGTTACGTGTTGTGATAACTATACTTGCCGTCAAATAAATATGGACTGGAGATTTTTACACTGTTGCCAATGGGGTCCTCCACTCTATTTTTTTTTATTATTTTAAAAGAAAGTTCGTTTAATTTTGAAGCAATTCGTAGTTTTAAAAATTCTTGATTGTCTTTAGTTTAACTGTATTTGATTTTTAAAGTCAATTTGACGTCACGGTGACACTTCTATGTTTCTCTCGCTGCGCACCAGACTCTACAGTACGCAGCGAGAGAAAGATAGCAATAGTGTAACGTCACAGTGAGACTGTCAACAAATATTAAATATCTCCTAAAGTAATTATTAAATAAATGTTTTTTTATCTTAATCGTTATTTATTGAGTAGTTAGTACAAAGTGTACGTTTTATTATTTTTTGTTATGGTGGAGGACCTCATTCCATTGTTCATGTTGAGAATGCTAAGTAATAAAGAAGCGACAACACCGCATGGCAAGGGACAGGGTGAGGGAAGGGAAAATATTGAGCATCAATCCACATTTATTTGACGGCGAGTATGATCACTGTCTACCTAAATCCGAGTATGTTTGTTTAAAGTTATTTTTCATATAAGTTGCACGCCCAGATTGTTGCGTGGTCAGTTTGGGTGGGCATGAGCATGATGACGCACTCGCATGCCTTTAGTGTACAATGCACAATTGTATTGTAATTGTTTGTTTACATTTTAGTTACCATGGCGGAAAATGAAAGATTACACCCTGCGGGCGGTAAAGTGTAAATCAAAAGCCCGCCGGGCGGTAAAAAATATATACGAGTAATATTGATATATCGCCATTGAAATATGCGAGCAATACAGTTTCGTTTAAAATTGTCACATTTTTTTCTGTCAACCAGGCTTGCAACACATCGTATTCGTTTTGATATCGGTCCTTTGACGTGCCAGAACATAATTTTTTTCAGAAATTTCAGTATCATATTCAGGTTGAAGCTTCATGCTTGACATTTTTAATTATTTGTTTACACAAAACAAATGGTTGCCAATACAACGCATCGCCTAAATGTTTCTTGGCATAGCCATCTGGCCATCTAATATTTTTTACATAGCAACAAGCTTTTAGTCATGCAATTAAAAATTACGTTTCATTTGGTTTCAGTTGTGCGTAAAACGTTGTATTCTACGTACCTCAGGCCGAAAGAGGTTTACGCCCATGGACGAATAAAAGCCCTCCGCTTCCGCAGGCGTAAACCCTTTCTTTGGACCCTCTATACGTAAATAACTATTATAACTTCTTTTGAGAAGTTTTTTGAAGTTGTCAAAGACTTTTCTCACTTTTTTCGTCAAAAATTTTAAGAAACAAATGCCATAGGTTTCGTATGACAAGCTTGTAACCATAACTCCCGCCAGTTATTGGCTTACTATGCGTGCGTATATCTTCTATCTCTTTAAATTGAAAAGGTCTATTAACGCACCTTTCTCCCTCTAACAGTGCCGCGCCCGAAAATATTTAATAATAATACACATACTTTGTTGTACTGATTTTTTTTAAATCATAATAATAAAGAAAGTAATTACTAGTGGTGATCGGTTTCACTGTTACATTCACACTCAGTTCAAGTTTGATTGCATTGCCACTGTGTCATTCAACATTTATCTTTTACTTTATACAAACACAAGTGATTTTTATTGCTTAGCATCATAAATTCAAACAAATATTTGATTTACTTTTGTTATTTAGCTATTTTCTGCATTTCTGCGTTTACTTCAAAATGGATTCCAGAATTCAAAATGGCGATGATAGCAGAAGGTTACGGTCTGTTAATTTTATTTTGTCGATCGTATAAATAATATAATGAACATCCCGTATGTTAAGTGTATTTTACGGGTTTCGAGTAATATTGGAGATATATTATTCTCAACCGGTAAGCTACACTTACCGTACTTGATGCTTAAATAACTAATGTAATTAATAGACACAAAAATTTTGTATTATATAAAATTCCATTTTGTTTTTGTAATTTTTTTCTATTTTCTTACTATCCGGTGTTGGCCGGATATTAGTTCACTATCCTGTATACGGCCGGATAATAAAAAAGATGTCGGATAATCAGATACCGAATAGTAATCGGATATCCGTTGCATCTCTGGTCTGGACCCACTTCTGGGACTACCAGAGAACCAGTCTACGGCCGCATTGAAGGCTGGAACATAAGTCCGCAGCCAGGCCTGCGTCATTTTGGTTTTGTGTGTCGTGGCTGAATCCTGCTGAGTGCTGGAAGAGCCAGTGATTACTAAGAGAGAGTATGTTGTTCAAGGGTTTCACAGCTTCTTCTAGAACGTTCTCTAGGTACACCTTCGCAGTGAGGGAACTACCGACAGATATGGTTCTGCCATAGCAGAATAGCCAGACCGTCTTAAGGTTTGCGTTAAATATATTACTACTGTAAATACTCGAGTAACTAAATTACTTGCAATACAAAATATCTTATTATTTACAAAGTTTTAGCAACCTATAAAGCATGTGAAGGTATTTATAGGAGAACTGTGTATAATACGAAAACAATAATATTTCTTGAGCGCAAAATTTGTAAACAATTCTTTCTTCCTAGGGATATCGCTCAATTGCAGCTGTAGACACGTGTTTCGCTCTTATTAGAGCTCATCAGTACAGCATAGCTAGTTAATAGGTGGACATTAACTAGAGGTAGTAATAAAAATAACTAGCTATGCTGTAATGATGAGCTCTAATAAGAGCGAAACGCGTGTCTACAGCTGCAATTGAGCGATATCCCTAGGAAGAAAGAATTGTTTACAAATTTTGCGCTCAAGAAATATTATTGTTTTCGTATATTTACTTTGGGGTCCAAGCAACGGGTCTGGTGGGTGGTTATAAATCACCGCCGCTGTGACGTATTTATCCACAATGAGTGTGGAAGTACTGACCGAGGCAACAAAGGTGTTTTGGCTGCTTACTAGTGCTGTTACACTGTGTCGGTTTTTTTATTACTATCTCTAGTTAATGTCCACCTATTAACTAGCTATGCTGTACTGATGAGCTCTAATAAGAGCGAAACACGTGTCTACAGCTGCAATTGAGCGATATCCCTAGGAAGAAAGAATTGTTTACTGTGTATAATGGCAAATAAAATTTAAATAGTTATAAATTCCAATAATTCGTATTTATTTCCTACCCTAATAGATCAATTAACCCACCTATCTCCCTCTAATCACCGCTATCCGGTTTTAATATCCATAAAATCAAACTTGGAGCCATCTTGTTAAATTAATCAGGGTAATGCCGCGTTAACTTGGAGGTTACCTATGTACAGGAAGACACGACTGGCTTTGCTGATAATGATTAATGCGAATATTACATGATACCATCGCATTTCGCACAAAATAAACTCAATCAAGTCAACATGGACATAGGATGGGCCATGAGCTGTCGATACGTACATGATGGGATGAGTTATGAAGGTTAGAAAATGGAGGGAAGGTCTATTAGTATAGTCAATTTGTATCAAAATTCGCCTGAAGACAAAACCAATTGTTATACGGTTAATTCCTACGGGAATATTTTTTCAAGGCCCCTAAGAATGATCACAAAAATATTGTCCAGCATATTACCTTTCGTTAATTCTATGTATCCTCTACAAATCCCATACCGAAAGTTTCTAAAGATTCTATATATCCAGTAAAATTGTAACATGAAGATATACTATTTTCTACAAATTCCATACCGAAAGTTCCTTGGAAAAGATTCTATATATCCAATAATATTATAACACAAACATATACTATGTAAATTGCACTTGACACTGACATCTGTCAGTTAGTATTATTTGAATATCAGTGGTTTCCATGGTTATAGTAAAGCTGGCTGATTTATGAAGGTTAAACTTTATAATTCTTTATATCTATTGAATATGAAGGAAAATGTATAATCAAACCGTATATAGTATAGACCACGATTTAAAATATACTGGTTGTGCCACTCTGCTCAAAACGAGGGTCCAAAGCGATACGTGTTTCCTCGTTTTTCCGGTAGAGGCGCAACTTGAGAACGACCCAACTGTCACCTGTCATTTGCATGTCATTTTGAAAATATTACATGTTACATCTTAGAGAAAGGTAAATAAAACAGGTTTTGAAGTACATATTCGTATTATATGTAATGTAATATAAATATTTTGTTGAAAGATATTGCAATTAATGCAAAATGAAAAGAAAATTAAATAGAAAATGTTTCATTCCTGGATGTGAAACCGGTTACAAGAAACCGGAAAAAGAATATATGTTTGCTGCTCCACTCGCTATATCACTTTTAAAAAAATGGCATTGTGCAATTAGTAGAGATGGTAGCGAATTAAGATTGAATGAAAATCTGGAAGCTTACGGTTCTATCAATTTATTTAGTTTTTCCAATTTTAAATTCGAACAATGTATTGATTCAGGTTTCCATTAAATATATAAATTTATATTAAAAATAAATTCATTATGCATTTCATTTTTTTATATTTTATGTAAAAAATAGTTTGCTGTGGTAGGGTCGTTCTCACGTAGCGCATCTAGTGGATTATTCAAGGAAACACGTATCAAGCGGACCATCAGAAACAATGAAAAACATGACAAGTGGCATGCATAACCAGTATATTTTAAATCGTGGTATAGACCATAAAATATTCTTTCATATTTATAATAACATAAAATGTCGAAAATGATATTTAACTAGATTATTTCAAGAAAAACTGTTAAGAACTTCAAAAAAGGGTACTTTCGGTTGACCAATTATAACCAAAATCTAAACAGCTTTTCATAGGAATGTAAAGAAGAGGAGTGCGAAAGAATTATATTTTTTTACAATTATAGTGTTGGAGTTATTTTTGTGACACACACACACACACACATACAGACATCATCGTCAAACTAATAAAATCATATTCTAGGGACCCTGAAACGTGCTTTTTCATTAAAAACTCACCAGCGAATTTTTTGGCCAAAGACAATACCTTCCTTACCTATAGTCCCAAAACACAAAATGTCCCTTGTGGGAAGCCCCTCTAAATTGGGATAAGTCTATCAATCCAGTAATAGGGTATAAAAATAAAACTTTTTCCTACAAAAAGTAAATATATTATAATAAAGTTATTAATCTTTCTGTTATGTTACTTTTAAATTCCATACTTATATATCTAGGTAAGGTACATAAAAAATATCCTGTCACCTTCTTTAAAACAAAAAGAAAGACATTTATCAATGCATAATGCGTTTCTCGGTGCTTACATTACCCCATATTCCTCATATTCCTTCATCGCTTTGTACCCTATTATTCAACAGCAACCCTAGACGCCTAGACAATATACTATACTATGACAGAGAACTCCGGAAGACTTTTATTCGTGCAGGGACGGGGGGGTAGGAAAGCTGGGGGCAATGACCCGATGCATAAACATTCATGCAGATTGGAGTGGGAGAGCAGTACATTCATTATAGGGTGGGTAATAATTGTAACATAAGGGTTGAAATAAAGGCAACTCGAAATTTTGTGAAATAATCGTTGAATTTTATTATTTTACTAAACATGATAGTTATATCCCCAACACCCGAACGAATTGTAATTTTACTCTTTTAACTATATTTGAGATATTGTAGAGTACATAAATTAAATCATTTATTGCGAAATGTACATTTTTTTAGTTAATACTTCTACTTTTATACTTCATAGAAAACGCGAAGTTATATTTATTAGTTAAAATTAATATCTAGATATAGTACGACTACCGAATGAAGGTTGACGTTTAAATGATTTTATAGATGTGGTTGCGTTTCATAAATTTGTCTTATGATTTGAAAGCAAACTGACCTTTATGTATTCCGTTAGAGAAGAATAGAATTGTACTCAATACCACTGGAATACTGAGGCATTTAAAATTATCTTACCAAGAGGATTCAGAGTTGTGCTTAAAAATTATAATACTGCGAATTATGATTCGTTCGTCTCAGGTGCAAGCAACTCTCGAATATGAATTACAGTAAAAGATGAAATTAAATCCTATTTCATATAGAATTGTTTTTTTTTTTTAATCGGGTTCGGCCTTGTACTTTCGTACATTGGCCCGGAGCTATTTAATAGAGTATTTTTGGGACACACACAACATCCAAGCCCCTGATGAGAATCGAACCCACGACCCCAGAGCCGAGCGGTGAAGGTCGCTTGAACGCTGCCTTAACACGCTCGGCCACCGAGGCGGCATATAGAATTGTTAAACTGAATAGATTAAAAGTTAAAGTATTTTGTTATAATCAAAACAAAGGAAAAATGTTTAATTGTTAAACATTCATTTTAACCGCGAATGTAATACAACTGTTTATTCAATAACCGATTTGAGTGTAAGATTTTTATAAATGAAATTAGAATCATGAAATGTCCGCTAATCGCTTACGGTTATCTAGTCTCTCAATATGACATACAATATTTTATTCTGACAATCAAAGACATACGTTATTACAAAATTGTAACATTCTTATTCTTCTTGTGGCGAAATGGCGGGTATACGTTGGTTATTTGAATTTATTCCAACAATTTTGGTTGACATTTGAAATTTTAAAACCGCTTGTGAAGTAATAGTATATTACGTTCCAAGTTAGGAAAAGCGAAAGTTTACCAGACGAGTATGGCAAGTTTAGCCATACTAGTACATTAAAATCATTTTTCTGGCGCGGTGCATACACGGTTTTTTCTATTAAAATTTGATTTTTTTGCGGCATAATATACTGAATAGACACTTACAAAATTGACGTCACTGCAAGAGAGATGTAGAAGGTCATGCATACAAACAAACCTCCCCTCGTTGTCTTGCGTCCCGTTCCCTGTTCCTATCTGTCATTGTATTAGCATCTGTTATTCAGTGTTAAACCTAATTCTTTATTGTGATGTGTACGTTGTGTTTAATAAAAATGAGTTTAAAACCAGAAGATGTGTCTGGGGCAACTTTTTTGTTTGATAATATTGAAGATCATTCGATTATTCAACTAAAACGATGGCTAGAGTGTAAAGTCTACGGCTGATGACAGGTCTTTGTTTGTACGGGGTAACCATAGCAACCTTGATTTCTATGATTTGCCGTTAGAGGAGCTCGTGCAAATTGCAATTTTGTAAGTGTCTATTAAAAACATCCAAAGAAACGTAGTATTAAGCTTAAAATACTCGCTTTACACTTCTCAATTTGTGCGTCAATTTTAAGCCGCTGAATAAGCAAATTTTTAGTGCATTCTAGTAATTTAATAATACACCAATATGTCAATTTAATTTTGTGACTGTTACATGTAAATGACTTTTGACATTTTAATATGAAAAAAATAAAACAAAATAAATGATTGAAACTGAATAGGAATTGGTGAGTTTATTATACAATTTTAAGTTCAATTTATTGATAATAAAACTTTATTGGAATCTAAGGTTAAATGGATAATAGTTAAAAAAATCCCTAAACCTTAATTAAAAACGCCAAAATTAGATACCTATTTCGGCAACTAAGTTGCTATCATCAGTAAACTTACGTCTAAGAGAAGATCAATTTTGGATTACTCAACATGTCAACCATGCCAGAGGTCCAAAAACAAATCTGAAAAACAGAGCAGATTTAGATTTAATTGCCGAGATACATATCTAGTTTTATCGTTTTTAGTTAAGGTTTAGGAATTTTTTTAACTATTATCAATTTTTTGAACTTGGCTAAGTTCTTATGTTGACAGAAAAATTGATAAATGTAAAACAGGCTTTAAAGTAAAATACAATTTTCGTCCGATACTGTATTCGAACAAAACTACAAATGTACGATATCTCTCTAGTAATCTTGATTACTGCACTCTGTAATGTTTTCTGTTTTGTACTTCTGCCTGCTGAAGAAAGAATGATTCTATAGTGTGTATACTACTTTACGGGGTTAAAGAATCTATGAAAATTGTATGATTGTATTGTAGCATTTTTACGAGCGAGAAAAATTATACACTACGTCCTTATACGATCGTACAAGATGTAAAAATATGTAACTGGCACTTCAAGCGATAATAAGAGAAAAGTGAACGTTTACAAGGCTTATAAATATGTAACAGAGAGATAGAGTTTTATTTTCTATTGAAAACGAGTTTGCGTTTATCAAATTCAAAGATAATAAATACAAAAATTAATTACAAATTCTAATTAATTAATGTATGATGTCTGTAAAAGTGAATATTTAAACGAATGTATTTATATACATATCTGCAAGATCTTACTTGTAAGATGATCATGTTAAACATTGGTATGTACTAACTTATTATTTTTTTTTTTTTGAATATTTGTAGATTCTGAAGAAATTATAAATGTATACGAAAATATCGGTTTTGTACGAATAAATGCTGTATGAGTGAGATTTGAGTATTTGTTAATTCCTTTTCTAATTAACAATTAACCACAATGCATCTCTGGTTTCATCATAGAATAGTGTGCATATTACAAATCTATAGAAAAATAGGACAAAACGTTTCTATATTTTGAAATATTGTATGAAGCAAAATATTTGAAATTTCCGTTAAAACTGTTATATTAATATCTTAAGTATGAATATATTAATATTAATAAATACCGAATAAATATACTACGACCTTGCAAACCGTTAATGCTTAGAAACTGTAACATAAGTACTTTTAGTGATATACGGCATTGACACTATACAGGATGATTCATCAGTCTATTCGTCTTTAATAACTCAATTACTTTAAATATTAAGGAAAAAAAGTTTTAAACGAAGTTTATTTTAAATTAAAATGTCTATAATTTGACGGTATAGGTTTTTCTACAGGGTCTTAGCAATGATATGTAACTTTATATTTTCAAATAGAACACCCTATATATTTGTTCAAATTAAAAAAATAAATGAAATTTACTAATAAATAGTATAAAAACAATTATTTGTTTTATTATTACCCTTTTGGAGGTGGCGCCCGTTTTATTTACTATTTTCTTTTTAAAACGTTATCATTATTAATTTGACAGTGAAATCTGAATTGTGTAACTAAGGAATTGTGTTTATCTTTAAAACATAGGCTCCAGGATTTATAAAATAGAATATTTATAAAATTATTTATAAAATATACAGAAAAAGTATGAATACATACTTGTAGAAAATTTAAGAACCTAAATCGCGAAAAAATAACATTTAAAGGTATTTTTCAAAGAAAAACTATTTTGTACCATTTCCGGTTATCCGATTTACATCAAAATCTAATTGCTTCTTTCTTTATTAAATAGGGTTGAAATACAAGGTTTGAATTTTTGCGATTGACAGTATTTGAGTTAGAGAGTTAAGAAGATCCAGACAAACACACAAACACACACACACACACACACAAACACACACACACACACACACACAAACACACACACACACACACACACAAACACATACACACCCAAACACACACACACACACACACACACAAATCATCGTCACACACACGCAAATCATTGTGAAAATGATAAAATTGGATTCTAGCGACCTTAAAAAAACGTGGTCATTTACTAAAATCTTGACATGCGATTTTTAGTACGATCCCTATACCTCCCGTACCAAGGGTAGCGGGAGGTTAAGGGTTCAGTTCATCAACTCTTACCATTATTTTGTAATAAAAATACACCGGTAGTATTTTTTTACGTGGATCTCGATCCCTCAGATCCAATGTCACCTCCCGTGTCATAGAAAAAAGCGCCACTTTCGAAGGGTTAAAAACAGAATAGAAGAAGAATGCTAACACCAACATTTCACAGTGGCACGGGTATATTTGAAGACGCAGCTTCCCCATATAACCTATTTATCCTTTTAAAAATAATTTTTGGTCCATTGTCTTCTATTGTCAATAATTTTACTAGTAAACAAAACGCTGCACTTTATTGTTTTAATTTGAATTATAGTTGCCGTCAAATAAGTTAGGATTGGATATTTTTATAAATAAATAAAATAAATATATCATCACGGCATATTACCCATTTCTGGGTGTGCCATTATCTACACATATGTAGACATCGGTAATGATGACGATATATTTTACCGTGTGGGCGCTTACCAGGCGTCACCTCACGGGCACTCATAGCTGGTGTGGAGAGTGCACCACAGGGGTCACTTTTGTGCCATTTAAAATTGGAAATATTTGGCGCCGGTCGGGATCGAACCCGGTTCCCCCAGGTTAGCGACAAGACACTCAGGCACGCGGCCACGGGACATTTTTATATTGTTGCCATTTCAGGGGCCATGTTGAAAATGCTGTTTTGTAGAAGCGGCAATACCGCAAAGCAAGGAACAGGGTGCGGAGAAAAGATAAAGTTGAGCATCAGTTCATATTTATTTGAAGGGCGACAATAATCAACAAGAAACATTTACTACTGTCGTTTTTTTTCCAGGGCTATATGTAAATTACGTACTATTTCCCTTCTTGTATTTTTTATAAAAATAAGACACAATTCTTGTATATTAGCGGTACAGGTTATTTACAATTTATAGTGAGTTTCAAAGCAATCATTTATTACAATAATTAAAAATAAGTAATGATTACATATGAAACAATAATTAAATGTAGCATTTCGTGCATCCAACACAACATTGAACACAATACATCCTCCAACTTAACTTAGTGAAAACAATTGAATCACATTAATTGTTGGGATTCAAATGTTTCGCCATATCCTTTACTATGTAACTACATATTTGATTTCTTCCTTCATCATGGTTGGCCAGGCAAACTGCGTTGCTGTTGCTATTTTATTTGTTACGCTTGGTAATCTATCTAGTGTGCGTTGAGAAACGTGTGGTTATGTCTATGATAATTTTGATCGTCTTCTATTTTTAATTAGTGTTATTTACGACGTGTTATTGTTTACAAAGGTGATTGTTCTAGATGCTATGAAAAGAATGTGGGATAGTTTTTTGTTTATTGTTGCTTTAATTATGATATTTGGTAATAAAATTTTCTAACCCTGTATAAATATTTTTGATTTGATTGATCACCTTTACTCCAGTGGGAAACCGTCCGCAAAACTATGGCACAGAAGTGGCGTACGAGCCTAAACTCATACTTATAGTGTATTCCGAAATTAAACCACGGTAACCACTGAAAATGGTTACGGTTTAACCGCGGTTCAATACCGCACTGGAGAAATGGACCAGCTAACAGTTAACCTCAACTTGACAAATTTAAAATAGTTGTTGAAACTACTACTGCTCATCTGCCCTGCGTCAAATTAGGTCATGCAAAAAAAATAATTGTACCTTTTTTCTATTTAAATCGAAAAAGGATAGTCTAATTTATCGATCAGTATGATTAAATTATTTTTTATTTATATTTTTTGTTGTATAAAATCGCTTTAAAGTATGATATTTTTAAAAAGTTGCAAAAACCAGCCATGTTTTGTCGTCACAACGTTACGTACCAAGTTCAGACTCATTTCAAACAGACATTTTATATGGACACATATTTCTAAAAGAAAAATATATATAAACTATAAATTGAGGATTACATATCTGAATATGCTATAATATATTAATATAATATCGTTCTATTTATTTTTATAAATATAATTTTCATTTGGCGTGAAATTATCTACGTTACATCAGATGTTTCTTTCACTTTTGAATCTTTGAATTAGACGATAGAAGGTTATAAACGCATGTGAGACATTGAATATATTGCAGAATATTATTTTATTCTTTATTTTGACACGAAACAACGTTCCATCGACATGTTTACTTTCATAAATTGTAGGTTATCTTTAAATGTCACTTTGACGTTTAAGACAATGTGAAAATCAAAATGGTCGTGCTTGTCACTCTGTGACGTCATTGGACAAGGGACGAAGCGGGGGTCTAGCAGCCTCATTTTAAAGAATGTCATTTTCAATTACAAATTTTTCATGATTAAAGATCGATTTGAGGAAAAATAAAAAATACGGGTCTATTATTTTTCACTACTCTAACGATTAAAATTATAAAAAAAAAGTCGTGCATGATCTCATTGTAACCACACCACAACCGCCGATTTAGCGCGGTTAGCGTGGTTACAGAAAAGTTACCAGCTTTCAGTAACCGCGTTCCGAAAATATAACCAGTTACTGAAAAAGTAACCGCGGTTAGCGTGGTTCAATTTCGGAATACAGTATTAGTTCTACCGGTTTATATTTTCAACAAAATATAAAATCTGCACAACTAGTTAGAAATTTCTACAAAATTCTTTCGGCTAAATACAAACTTAGAACTTTAAAAAAACTGTACTGCGAGACAAATAACGATAATAATAATGATAATAGATCCACCGGCATATTAAGGGTCATCTTCTAGTCCAGATTTAGCTCTACCGAGACCCTTTACTTTTGGCATAATGAAAAACAATTTCGTAAAAAATCAGTGCATTACACTAAAACTTACCTTGCAAGACATGTGGGATAATACTCACAGGAAAATGTGCAGGGCTTGGGGATACAATGCCTAATAGAATTAAAGCTGGCTTTACTAATAAAGGAAATGGTATTAAATGGCGACATATTGGTAGGTTTTATAATTTGTGTAAACCGGCTGAAATATTATCGCTTTGGGCTCGTAATCTGTCGCTGATTGTTGACTGCTTATTAGCAAATAATTAACAAATTTTATTTTGGAATCTACTAATTTTCTCTCCGTGTTATATTTATAAATTACAATAAAATGAAATCTGTCTACCCATGACAACTTAATTATAACAACATGACATCCAACTGTCAAATAATTAGGCCAGTATGATAATACAAGATTCAAAATTACATTTCTCATCGGTGAGTAACCGCAATTTACAATTAAGTCTCTCAGTGAAAATATAATTACTATCAAAGATAATTATCAAGCATTATCCTATTATAAATAGTTTTTCTACTTGCGATATAATTTGCATATCAGCATTGCATAAAAATGGCTGAATGCACCGCTACGAAAATTAGTATTAAAATACACTAACATGCAAACTGATAATCAAAATTGGAATTTACTGTACAGTTTGCTCAAGATGGAAGATAATGATTATTCTCTTTACGCATATTAAATACGAGAGATATACTTTATTTACATCTCGAAAGAGATAACTTTAATTTCTAATTCAACATCATTTATTTTAAACGGTACAGTACTATCCAAATATATGCCTACACCTGCTACTTAGAAAAAATCAAAATACCTACTCAAATTGAGGAACTTTTATCAAAAACAATCTCAGTCCATTTTTTTAAGAATAATCAAAGAAACAGCTTTCTAGCATTCTAGCTTACTTGCTTTTATAGATTTCTGTAACTTAATTTAACTCAGAAAATGATATACTGGATATGGGGTCCCGTGGCCGCGAGCCTGAGTGTCTGGTCGCGAACCTGGGGGAACCGGGTTCGATCCCGACCGGCGCCAAATATTTCGAATTTTAAATAACACAAAAGTGACCCATGTGGTGCACTCTCCACGCCAGAAATGAGTGACCGCGGGGTGGCGCTTGGTAAACGTCCGCTCGGTACAAATATGTCTGCGACAAATCAGATTGGCACACCTGGAAATAGTATATCTGTATAGTAATTTAGGTACCAAGGGTACTAAGAGTGTTATAAGGACAATAATGCCTGGGGTTAACCGTGTACTTTCCGAGGGCCTTTTAACTTCCGTGGGGCCTTCAACGGTTAATATCTTAGCATTATTTTTTTTTAATATTCTAAGGATTATGGGGTCGCGTGGCCGTATGCGTATAGTGTCTGCTTGCCAATCTGGTGACCCGGGTTCGATCACGGGCAGTGCAGACTTTTAATCACACAAAAGTGATCCCTGTGGTGCACTCTCCACACCAGCTATGAGAGCCCGTGAGGTGATGCCTGGTAAGCGCCCACACGGTAAAAATATATCGTCATTATTACGGAAGTCTACATACGTTGTAGATACTGGCATACTCAGTACTCAGTAATGGGTAACATGCCGTGATGTTATATTTTTATTATTTTTTTATAGGATTACAGATCAGAAAGTTATAATAAAATTTACGAAGTAGGTAGGCTATGAATGCTTGTTGTTTAGGCTTCATTCCAGTGTCAATATCAATTTCTCGAGAACATTACCATAGCAACAACTCATAATACCCTTGGGCATTATTTGTTATATAATTACCCTGGAAGCAGGGTAAAAAATAACACACCGGTTGGATAGTAATAAATAGAAAAATAAATATTGTGAACAATTACATAGCATAAAACGGGTTCGATCCAGACCGACGCCAAATATTTCGAATTTTAAATGATACAAAAGTGACCCCTGTGGTGCACTCTCCACACCAGCAATGAGTGCCCGTGAGGTGACGCCTGGTAAGCACCCGCACGGTACAAATATGTCATCTTCATTACCAATATCTGCGATAAAGCAGATTATGGCACACTCAGAAATGGGTAATATGCCGTGATGATATATTTATATTTATTTATTTTACTTTACACCATTTTTGACTTAATTTTTTTAATGATATGATAAATTTTTTTTAAAGAAATACTAAAACTTACTGCTATTGTAATGGTATATGAATTTGTTCTTATTACACATTGAAGCCAATTATTAATTCATTTAAAAAATATAATTAATTTATGGTACAAATGTGGTGGAGGGATACGTCAGTTCAAGTATTTTCAAAAAAGCCTACATACTTAAATAACAAAAGTACAAAAAGGATCCTCTTAAGGTGGTTCTATCATGACAGTCTTTTACAAAAGATTCCTTATAGATATTCTAAACTTTTAATAGTTGTTGTAAATATCAAGTAAAAATATAAAAAAAAACATTCAAGAAAAATATATATAACTGTTTATAACACGAATATTCCATCGAAAATTACATATTTTCTAACTTTCGAAGAGAATTACTATAATTGTTTTACTCATCTGTAAAATGTCACTTGTTCAAATCTGATGTTTATTAAGCGCGTTAATAGGAAAAAAACCTTCCTTGTGAGACACTATTCCTATATTGCCAATGTATTTTTGCTCTATTTTGATATCAAATATTTCGGCTCACGGATAGTAAACCATTTTAAAAATTTGCATACATGTGTTCTGAAAAATAACAAACTTAATTTTCATTAAAAACTGTCGTAAATGCTTCCATGATGGAACCACCTTAACATCTTCTACGATGTTGTCTCTCAATGCCTCAATTCAAAATTAAAAATAACCCTCAACATCCTTCCTTCCCCAAAATACTTGAAAAGAAAAACTCTCTAAATATATTCCTCACACTACACCCTTGCGTGCTTCGTTCATACCAAACTGACCAATCACAATTGAGCGTCGGCCTCAAGCTACAGCAGGTCTACTTGCGGCAGTACCGCCTCGACTTTCCTGCTAGCAGGATTTAAGTTGCCTTAGACAGTGCGTTAAACATTTGATAGTTATATAAACAATAGTTGGTGACAGTTGAAAAAACATGGAAACAAAAGCTAGTTGGTTATAGTGAATTAAATTGTGACTACAAGAAACAAAATTGTGGTGTGTATATGATAATTTTGAAGGTGTTATGGTCATGCTTTTGTTGTAGTGTGATGGGCAATTGTTTTATGGAGACTCAGTATCAAATTAATTGAAATTTGCAAAATTATTGTTATTTTATTAAAAAGATCATTAAAAATATTATTGTTTCATTTAAATTTCCAACAAAAACAATATCAATTAATTAATTTAATATATTTATTAAAGCACATACTTTTGTAATATACACTTAGATACAAAAACGGGCTACTTTTTATTTTAATTTTTGTTAACAATATGTTTGAAACATCTTAAATAAAACTTTTAACTTTGTCCAATGAAAGACAGAATATTACAGTGTACAAAAACCAATGGTACTTACCGTACCGGTATATTTATTGGACAATAATAAATATCATATATGAAATTATAAGGTAACTTTGGTATTGTAACTTGAAATCTAGTAGTGACACAAAAATGATTATCGCCATTAGAAAGAGCTTAGAAAAGTGCCCTAAACAAGTGCAAATTAAGATCTAGAGTAATTTTCCAAACCTTTGTTTATTTGTGATTTCCGTAAAAAAATTGTCCTATTTCTTATTTTTTTGCTTGACTGCTTTCCTTACCTTGTATCACTTATCCATTGGTAAAAACAAAACACTAATATATTTCACTTGTTTTAATCCTTGCATGCTAATTAAACAAAAACCTGTCAACCAATGACGTCACGCGTCACGCTTCTGAAAAATGAATCCTGCTTTTAGGAAAAATGAGCATCGAACGCTTGAATCATATCCTGTAAGGATAATTACTTGTTCGTTAGTAAAAAAGGTCTTCAGTTTTATAATATTTCTCATTGATAAGCAACAGTTATGTTTATATTGGATTTATTGAATTTTATTGTACGTGGGGTTAATTTTAGAATGTTAGTTGGCGCTGAAAACAGCTGAAAGCAGGGAAGAAAGAAAATAATAATATGGGAGGCTATGGAAACAATTAAAAACAAATGTATTTGCGAGATATACCTATTATAAATAAAATGTAAAACATTTGAAGACATTGTTTAACAAAATATTTTTCGATTGTCAAACTGTCAACTGTCAAACAAATTGTTTATTAATTGAATGTGAGTTAATTTCTTGACTATAGTGCAGATTAGGTGTTAAAAATACTCGAAATATGAATCTACAGCATTTATTCTATACAATACTTAAGTTTCGGTATCACTTATACCTTCTTCGGGGTAAAATCTTATAGAATCATAAATTCATGTACAGATAAATTTAAATTTAAACATTTACATATCGTACAAAAATTTGTATAGACACTATGTTCGCTTCGCTCAAAATTCTTATTTGAAGTCGTAGAAAATAATTTAGTGACTCATTTTAAGTTACAATAGTACAAGGAGACAATGTTTATTGAGAGCAGTATCCATATTTCTTCTAACAGAGCCAAAAATATGCTAATTTAAAATAAAAAGGCACCGTAAATGCTAGTGTGGGTGAAAAGCGCCATAGGACGGCACCGGTTCCGGTTCTGCGGGTGTGAAAATACCCTAAGAATTCAAATATTTATTACATACACAACTTTTGTTTATAAAATTACATTTAAAAATAACATCAAGAACGAAAATAACACTCACCACATTATTTATCAGACATTATCAGCCCTTTTCATTATTTTTCACGGCACAAATGACAGACAATAAAGCATTTTAAATATATAACTTGACATCTATCAGCAACGATTGTCATGCTCAGCCTACTAACTGATCAGCTTTTTATTTTGTCAAAATTAAATATTATAATGGTTTTATTGTTATTTCGTCAAAATTGAATAAAATATACAAATCATGTGAGCTAAGAATTTTATTCACGAGAAGAAAGTGAGTTAATTTCTTCTTAACTCACTTGGAGTGTAAATATCTATTTTTTCTCTAGTTACGTATCTGATTTTTACGAAAATGTAATATTTTATTTTCTACATATCTGGTGCTATAGATATTCTATTGCATTAAATGAAAACTTTTAAAGTAAAAATTAATTTTAAACAACTTTTCGTTTGTTTATGCTAAAAGCTCTTCAATTTATTTACGTCTTCAAGCCCTTGAATGAAAAGAACAACAATAAAATATCCTTATCACTATTTTTATCAAAACTAGTCACTAAAAATAGTTAACCCTCACGTTTGAGATAAGCCGTGATAACGCGCGATGATGAAAAAAATTTATAGTTTTATTATTCACCCCCGAAATTGGGGTTGCTGGTACCTTAAGTGTGTCTCTGTATCGAACAAGTTGTAACCTACTTTTTGCTTATTATTTTGATAATTTCATCGCACGATCAAGCAGCCCTTGCTTTATGCTTAGAAACAAGGGAAGTGTTACAGACCAGTAGGCCACGGAAAAGATTTCAGCTGTTTTACGAAATCGTTTGTTTGGATTGATTTTAGAAATTGTTGCATATAAATAAACAAATATATGATTTTTATACAACAATATAAAAAAATATGCCTTTTAGGAGTAGGTATTGACATTTTGTTAATTTTTAAAACGCAAAACAGTTTCTTTTTCCAATATTGATGCTGTCTTCTGTTAGATACTGTCGTCGATGTCACCGGATACCGGTTACATGTCTATGGAGTAACACAGCAATTTACACAAAAAAATTAAAAAAGATCACCGTGTTTTGCAACTTATTCACTGTTGTTCTTGTTACACATCATGAGCTATCAAATAACTCAATTATGCTCAATTATGGTACTGATAAGTCATTATATTGCATAGAATAAACAAAAGTTACTGCATACTGCATGGTTTTATTTGGTCGTTAAGATTACTTAAGAGTTATTATAAACAAATTTAATATTGGGCCCAAATCTCAATTTTCACTGTTGTGAATTGTGATATGATATGAAATGATAAATTTGTATTATATCACTTGTACGTTTATGATATTATTTGTCAACTCCAACAAACACATGCACTACATCAAATTTTATTGTTATGCGCAATAAGTATTGCAACATGTGGTAAATACTTACGATAGTACACTTTTTCACTCATTTATATCAGATCACTTTACAATTTGAGAATAGTTTTAATAGACACTTACAGAATTGACATCACATGCAAGAGAGATAGGAGATCATGCTTCCAAACAAACCTCCCCTCGTTGTCTTACGTCCCTAATTCTATCTGTCATTATGTTTGCATGTGTCATTCAGTGTTTACATAATTCTTTGTGATTTGTTCATTGTGTTCAATAAAAATGAGTTTAAAACCACAATATGTGCGTGGGGCAACTTTTTTTGTTTGATAATATTGAAGATCATTCGATTATTCAAATAGAACGATGGCTAAAATGTAGAAGTCTATGTCTGATGACAGGTCTTTGTTTGGTAGTGGTAACCATAGCAACCTTTAGTTCTATGCTTTGCCGCAAGATGCGCTCTTGCAAATTGCAATTGTGTAAGTGTCTATTGATAAAATGATTTTTTTTACTGCATATCACTTCAGTGAAAATTAAGAATAAGTCCATTATGTCATTATGATGTGGCTGGACATAATTATTTTACGAGGATGATTCAACAGCACATAGAGCTATATATGCAGGTGCAAAAAAAAAATCTGTTGTGGCCAGCACAATACCTCTCGCTACTTCCATTTTATGTGAAGTATTGTATCGCACTTCGCTATCGAAACGTCATTTTATAATAAAAGAATTACTGAACTTTACCCAAATATTGTTTTTATTTTATTTAACATGTCTTCTGCGCACATACAATTCTAATTATATCTATTTTTCATTGTATGAGGAAGTTGCTAAATGTCAGAGATTCTTCTAATTTATTAAAAAGATTGGCTGTATTTCTGATGGATATATGCATTTTACCTATAATTTTAAATATATTTAATCAATAAAACAATAAGAAAGATTAAGTGTATTTCCCAGAAAAAGTTTTCAGAATGTCATTGAAACTGTTGACTTTTGAAATTGACATCTGTCATTTACAAACTATATTATACACTTTACTATGTTATAAATATTTGAATTTGTCAACTGGTTTCCCTAGTGCAGTTTAGTCTCCGCGATTTATTATTTCCGATTATTCTATATATCTAAATCTATAGAAGATATAATAAAATATTTAAGTATATTAGAGAATTTTTTTTTATAATTTTAATAAAAATTTCCAAAAAATAATATTTAGAATAATCTTTCTAAGAAATTACTACTTCCGGTCGTCCAATTGTTACCAAAACCTTTTCAGTTCTTCCCAAGAATGACAGATTGAGGAATTCATAGTTAAACTGGTCTTAAGTCTTATAGTTTTTGAGTAATCGTCCCTCCAACATTCACACACACACACACACACAAACGTCATCGCAAAAATCTTAAAATCGGTTTGTAGGGACCTTAAATCGTGCTTGTACACTTAAATCTGGATATGCGATTTTTAGCAAATATTTACCCATTGTCCTCATTTCATAATGCATTTAAAGTTTTCATTGACATGATTTTCTACGAAAATGAAATACTAAAATCCTTTGTTTCAACGTATCAATTTTCAATGATATTCCTTAACATTTCTGCCGGTAAAAAATTGGGAGAGAAAAAAAAATCTTATATGCAACTCGAGAGCCTAATATCTTTGACCAGTCTTGGATTTAATTGCCAGTTCTCGCTTTGTTCGTATGGGAAATTTGTCATCGATTGGTAAATACTATTTACTTCTCTTGTAGCATAAATAACAACTATCAAATAAAGTATTGATTCCCGCTAACCAATTTATGACAAAATCTAGTTAATAATTAATTACTTTGTAATGTAATATTAGAAAATAGATCAAGGTATTGTTTGTTTATTTTTAAAAAAATACAATACACAAGATTAATTAATAAAACCACCGTTCTGCAACATTGGACTATGAAAGCCAAATTGTGCATATCATTTTATAGTCTGTAGAACTGTAGACTATACAGTCTCGACTCTCGACAAAGTAAAATGTAAAATTTCAACTTTTCTGCAACTGAGTGAATCCTAACTTTCAGAGCATGTCGTGAAAATGCGAAGTTAGCGATCCTAGCGTTAATTTTATAAATTAAGAAGCAACAGTGCGTACTTGTAGCCAATTATGTACAAGAAAGCATTGTAAATATACGTGTTTATAGTAATCACAATAAAGGAAAAGAAATTGTTACAAAAATATATAAAATTATCTGGAGTAATGTGTGGTTTTTACTCTGAACAATAAATATATGTATGAGGATTATAAAGTATAGAATTTGTTTAACAAACATTAATTTTCTATGCTTCCTAGGCCCTGTTTTTCATTTCTGTTTAAACTATCTTTTAACTGTCAACTAAAACGAATTATATTAAAAGTTGTAAAAATTACGCACCACCTAGTTTAGTTTAGTACGAGTCTCGTCCTATTTCAGTTGACCCACTCGCTTTAATTATAAATAGGCTGTAAATCAACTATGTATGTGCTTAATGATTCGGTCGAGACGAGACGAGACGAGAAATTCATTGTCTCGTCTCGTCTCCTTTCAAATTCATAAAATTATGTTCGTCTTGAAACTTTTCTCGTTTCGTTTAATAGAGTCTCGTCTCGGCCGAGATTCTCGCCGAGATTTCTCGACGGAAATTTAATATGTATATTTTGGTCCCATAAACTAATTATTAAATTTATAGTCCAGTGAATGAAGCATTTTACCTTACAAAAGGTCGGGTAGTTCTGAATTTTTGATATGTTGTATAGGATGGTTGGTTAGTGAAATATCCAAATTTCCACAATCCCCCCTCCTCCGCTTCCGCACCGAAAATCGGCACTTTTTTCAGTTTATTGCCTATAACTTCTTTCTGGTGCATTTTAGCACAACAAAAGTTATTTGCCGATTTGTAGAGGACAAAATTTCCTGCAAAATAGTTATGTGAAGTTATTTTGTACGATTAATAGCAACGGAGTTATGATACTGACAAAAAAGGTTAAAATTGCGTACTTAGCGAAATTTTTAGTTTCTTTCTAATTTACATCGCAATAGCTCTGTAACACATCATTTTAGCGTAAAAGTCCTCATAGTCAATCTTGTAGAGAATTTAATTACCTACATAATGCAATTATTTTTTTACGATCAAAGCAACGGAGTGGGGGCAATTTGCAAAAAACGATAAAAATATTTTTTTCTAGTTTAGTGCAGCAACACTTTTTGGTTTATTATTTCTAATTATAAAAGTATTATTCAAACAAAATAATATGTATAGATACAAAATGAACGTAATTATGTGTTGGCAAACGTCAATGATTCTCATTGGACTATTAGAAATTTTTTTTTTTAACAGCACTTCCTTCTTTCATTTGTCTGCGATTTCTTTCTACTGCTCTTCTAATTATACAATTTTGTATTAATAGCAATTTGAACAAAAAGTTAAATATTTGTCGTTTTATCTGACAAAATTTGATATAACCCGAAACTTGTGCAAATTTTATGTTATAATTTTATTAATTTAATATTTATCCAGCATTTTCTAATTTGTTATAAAAGATTAAAAAGAAAATGACGCTAAAAATCTTAGCTAAAGTCTAGAATACACGATGAAGTTTTTACTTTCAATTGACTTGAAAAGTGTCTTTATAAGTGACCTTACAAGTTTTTGACAGTTACTTGATAGTTAAAATTTGTTGGGACTTTTAAGAAAAATTAGCGTATAATAGCGCATGTTCCAGTTTTTCTTTAAAAGTTTTTCGTTAAAAGTTTATTCATTTGTCTCTCTTGCACTCACGGCATTGTGCGAGATAGAAAACTTTTCAAGTCACTTGACAAGGAAAACTTCATCGTATAATGCACGCTTAACAAATTCTGACAGATAAAATGTTAAATACTTCATTATATTTTTGTTCAAAAATGCCATAGCTTAATAGAGACAAATATCACTAAAAATATGTTAAATTTCACACTGCAAATGTAACCCATAAGAAAAATAACAACCGAGAAATCTCGAAACAGTTTTCGAGAATCGAGATATCGTCAAATAGATCTCGTCTCGTAAAATATTTTTTACATTTCTCTCTCGTCTCGCCGAGATGAGAAATCTCGTGTACGAGACGAGACGAGAATCGAGAAATATCTCGTCTCGACAGAATCACTATATGTGTTTGACATCTGTCTGATCATTTTGTGTTTTTATTTTTTAATCTTTTACTTATTATATACAATTATTTTATTGTACGTAACATTGTTTTGTAGTAAAAGAAGACTAATTATTATATTGAATTGGTAAATTTGTAATATATAATCTCCCGGGTCACAGCAGAAGCGTATTGTCGCGACCCCTGGAATTCTGCTGCCACCAAGCTGTACCACCGTCTGATTTCGAATATATAGAAAAACTGTCTGAATAGCATTGGAAAGAATGGCGACGATTCCAAGAGCAATAGACGGCACGTAGGATATATGCATGTCAGTTCTCTCACTAATCTTATGTCTTGGTCACGAAATAATAATAATAATTATAAATTATCACCACTTTTTATATATTACAGACATTTTGTCGACCTAATGAGACCACCCAATATGTTTTCTAAAATATTATATTGTTTTAATGTAAAATGAAATAAAACTTAGTTTTTCCAAGAATTCTAGAAAAACCGAAAAAAAATTAAACGAATTTTAAGTCTTAAGTTTGTGAGGTTTTATTAAATAAAATATCTAAAATAATTACAACTGTCGCCGCCTTAAAAAAATTACTTTTCTGTATAAAGTAATAAATTATTTAACTGAAGTAGTAGATATTGTACAACAATTAAATTTATATGGGGTCCCGTGACCGCGTGCCTGAGTGTCTGGTCGCGAACCTGGGGGAACCGGGTTCGATCCCGACAGACGCCAAATATTTCCAATTTTAAATGGCACAAATGTGACCTCTGTGGTGCACTCTCCACACCAGCTATGAGTGCCCGTGAGGTGACGCCTGGTAAGCGCCCACACGGTAAAATATATCGTCATCATTACCGATGTTTACATGTGTTGTAGATACTGGCACAACCAGAAATGGGTAATATGCCGTGATGGTATATTTATTTTTATTTATTTATTAAATTTATTTGTTCGGCCATTAAATTCTCGAACTTGTCCAATTTTCCTCTGTAATACAGCCAAAACAAATTTTTCTTTACATCCATCTATTATATGTGTAATACCAACAATAAATATCTGTTTCTCAAAATCAGCTTAGGAATAACCGTAAGTAAATGCAGTTATCTAAATCTAATTATTATATTGTTCTATTTATCTGAATAAAATGTCTTACTTATGTATATTTGGGATATGCTAATATTGTAATTTATTCTGTAATTAGGGTATAACCCTGTAGAATAAAAAATAAATAAATGCAGTAGTAATTTACAAAAAACAGCGATGTTACCCAATATTGATAAATAATATGAAATTAATGTCGATTTGTGTTACTCTTATACCTACATATACCGTTAAATTTTTAATCTTTAGCTAAAAATTTAATTTAAAATTACGTTTTAATGTTGAAAATCTTCATTTTACATAAAAAGTAATGATTGTTTAAATTATTATTATAAATACTATTAGTTTTCATGATAAATGTATTTTTAACAAGTGCGGGCCAACTAATCTGGGACGAGGCTTGAATATTGCTTAATATTTTCATTATTTTGTTCATGCTTATGTGCCGTTTCTCATATATAATAATAAAAATATTTTACCTTATTTGCGCTTTCTAGCAGTAAAAGCAATTCTTTTTCGGCACTTTAAAACATACATAATTTTTTTGATCTCTACATAAATTACGTATCAAAATGTTCGCAGAATAATACTGAATTTACTGGTACCTATATGATTTACAATCAATATCAATCATATCACCACGTAAAACTTTAAAAAACTACGAGATGATATATGTACGTACAGAAACAAATGAATTACTGTTCGGTTCTCACAGGAAAGCAACTATCCGAAATCCTCAATTTATATTTTCTTATGATTTTAAAAATATTCCTATAACTTACTAACAAGAAATAATATTCAAATCCAGTAACGTAAAAATGAACGAAATGATATTAGATAATTAGTTACATATTATGTACAACAAAATAGTAGTTTATAATGATACAAGAAACAAAATATACAAAGATTCAAAAATAAAAAATCTGTTGTGGCCAGCACAATACCTCTCGCCATTTCCATATTAGGCTATATAAGTATTGTATTGCACTTCGCTTTCGAACCGTCGTTTTATAACAAAATATTATAGAACATTACCCAAATATTGTTTTTTATTATATTTAACGTGTCTTCTGCGCACATATAATTTTAATTATATCTATTAATTCATTGTATGAGGAAGTTTCTAAATGTCAGAGATGGTTCCAATTCATGAACCAGATTGGCGGTATTTCTGATGGATATATGCATTTTACCACACTTTTACCTATAATTTCAAATATTTAATTAATTAAACAATAAGAAAAATTAAATATACTTCCCAGTAAAAGCTATCAGAATGTCACTAAAACTGTTGATTTTTGACACTGACATGTGTCATTTACAAATTATGTTATAAACATTGGAATTTGTCAACTGGTTTCCTTAGTGCCGTAGCCTCTGCGATTAGTTCACTCCATAAATTATAGTGTCTTTATCTCTAAATCTATACAAGATATAATAAAAATTTTAAGTGTATTAGATGGAGAATTTTATGTTCTTCAATATTTAATAAAAAAACCTCCCAAAAAATTATATTTAGAATAATTTTTCTAAGAAACTACTACTTCCGGTTGTTCAATTGTTACCAAAACCTTTTCAGCTCTTCCCAGGAATGTCAGATTGAGGAAACTGCAGTTAAATATTTTTTAAGTCACACACACACACAGACATAATTTTTAAAATGTTATAATCAGATTCTAGGGACCTTAAATCGTGCTTATTCAATAAAATCTGGATATGCGAATTTTAGCATGAATGCAATACCTCTCTTAGCGAGAGGTAAAAAAAGATATTTGGCCTATGAACGGTAATATGTGGTTTTACCACTATAGTCTTGTATGTTTTTGTCTTCTCTTTTGCATCAGCCGTTGTAGTTTTATTATTTGAAGCCATATTGTATTTAAATTAAAATAAATTGGAAGAGATATAAAATCCATAACCTCTCTTAAAAGTAATAGTTCGCTACGCTACGACACCTTACGACTCTTCAAACGGGAACACACGCATCGTCCTAATGTTCATTCATCTACATGTTCAATTCTCCCTTCGTTCAGTTTCATAACGTTCAAATCTACAAAACGTTCATCCATGAAGTTGGCGCGTATCAAAACGTTTATTTCTCGCGCGCTTCCAAAGTTAAACAGTACATCACTGTCTACAGTCTACCTAAATTTGGGTGTGCGTTTAGGTTATGTTTGTTTAAGATTGTTTTTATAAAAGTTACACGCCCAGATATGTACAGGGCGATCTATGTGCATTAGGAATTTGTATAAGACAAGAAATGTACAAGACAATATTTTTGTACGTTATGAAAATGTACAAGGCAAGGTATGTACAGGGCGATCTAGGTACATTATGAATTTGTATACCTACCCATTTGTACTGAGTAAAACATTTTTCTTCGCAATTTGTTCTTTAGAATGCACTCTTTAAATTTGGAAGCGTGCGAGAAATAAACGTTTTGATACGCGCCAACTTCATGGATGAACGTTTTGTAGATTTGAACGTTATGAAACTGAACGAAGTGAGAATTGAACATGTTGATGAATGAACATTAGGACTTTGCACACCTAGCCTTTTCCAACTATTGTAGAAAGTAATGTCGGGTGCTACTAACGTCAAACGACTTTCGACAAGCGACAACCGACTCAATTGTAAAACAGGCCTTATAGATATTGTCGGGTTCATTATAAATATTCCATGTTAATAATAAATTCCTATTTTCATATTGTTGCCATTTATCCTCAAAATTATATAACGTCGCACATTCTTATTTAAATTTTTCATGCAATTTATGGAAAGTGTTCTAATTTAATTATGTATTGCATGTAATTGCAGAATTTAATGAATATTCAAACGGTTAGTTTCTTTAAAGAGTAACACAACAATAGATCGTTTTTTGTTAATATGCAGGATATTATGAAAAGAATAGAAATTAATTCATATCGCATATTTTCTATTCTAGAATTAATATTTTTTAAAATTAGAAAGCATATAGGTTTTATAAAATTATATCGCTATAGATGATAAGTATTTATAAAAACTAAATTGAATTTTTCCCTGTACTTTTTCAGCTACAGGCTGAACAACTTGTACCATCAAAATGCAATATTATCACTGATATATATATATATATATATATATATATATATATATATATATATATATATATATATATATATTTACATCCCACTACCATTGTGGCGTCCCCTGAGTAATTTTCTACATTCAAAGTGACGTCCTTGTGCATAAGACGTCCGTATACCGGACGTCATATGCACATGGCCTTATAAATTTTTTTCTGACATCAGGGGGGCCTCTAGTATCGTATAGCAAAATTTGTTATGGACGTCAGAATGATAGCGGAATGGAAAATGTATATTTTTTGTAGTTCAAAAAAATTCCACTTGTGGCGCTAGTGTCGTCCGGCGTATATACGCTGTATATACTGAAGTTTCATTCCAGCGACATTCTGAACTCCGTACGCTTGGCAACAGTGGAACATTGGGTTACTACATTAGCGCGCAACTCTTCTAATCCTATTTAAAGCTACATTGTGCACACATGATAGTATTTAAATTAATATTTATGTAATCAAACTTTTGTTTTGCAAAATCCTCTTAGTAAATACAAAGTCAAAATGTATGGTTTCAATGTAATAAATTTAAAAAAGGTATTTATTTAAATACACGTATCATAAAGTTGAATTATTAATTACAAAATATTGTGTAAATTGTAAATAAAAGCCAAATGTAAGGGTAAGAAGATTAATGATTAAATGTATGGAATAAATATGAGAACGGTATGCTACAGTGAAATATATAAATAAAATATTTATAAACTTTTGATCTAAAATACGAACACCGAAATTTTAAGTGTGTCGAAAAACAGAGTGTAGAAATTATTATTAAAAGAAAAAATATTTTAAACATATTAATATGTACTACAAACGAATTATTACATATACATATTTTTTACTCTAGGTATTTGTTTCTATTTCTCCTCTACTTCAATAAAGTGTTTTCATTTAATTAGAAAATATTTTTATACATTTTAGATAGTTTAAATACGTTAAAATATTTGCTTTTTATTACCTCCCGCTACCCCTGGTAAGGGAGGTATAGGGATCGTGCTAAAAATCACATATCGAGATTTTAGTAAATGACCACGTTTTAAGGTCCCTGGAATCCAATTTTAACATTTTCACGATGATGTCTGTATGTGTGTGTGTGTGTGTGTGTGTGTGTGTGTGTGTGTATGTGTGTGTCTGTGTGTGTGTGTGTGTGTGTATGTGTATGGATTTTGTTAACGCTCTAATTCAAATACTATCATTCAGAAAATTCTGAAACCTTGTATTTCTACTCTATTCTAATATAGAAAGACACCATTCGATTTTGGTGTAAATCGGATAACCGAAAAGAAGCTCATAAGGTTTTTCTTCAAAAAATATTTTTAAAAAAAAATCCCGAAGCCTAAGATAAACATAATTCCTTTGTTACATAGTTCATATTTCAAATGAATGTAACTACAGATGAATGTCATTGTCAAAAAAACTAATTACTTCAAATTGATAATAGTGACATTTTAAAAAGAAAATATTAAATAAAGAAATAGTTATATGCAATGGAACAGTTTGCAGCATTAGTAAATACGGGGATATGTATTTAAATTAATACAAATTAAATAACGGGAGGATTTGTGTTGGCTACATCAGATTTTTTTTTATTATATTGTAATTTGAAACTTTTTATCATATGCGCTAGCGCTAGTGAGATATGTAAAAATATAAATGATCAAAAGTAATGACTTAAAAACACAGTATTTTTATTGCAATCTATATGCAAACTTAGAAAGAAACACAGATAAATAATTTGTTTATGTGTAACAACTAAAGATTAATGAAACAAATTTATGTTTATGAAATAAAGGAGCAGGAGTGTTTGATGTAATAATAGATATTTCATAAATTTCACTTATTTGTTTTTACCTCCCGCTACTCTTGGTAAGGGAGGTAGGTATATAGATCTTGCTAAAAATCGCATCTTGAGATTTTGGTAAATGACAACGTTTTAAGGTCCGATTTTAACATTTTCACGATGATGTCTATATGTGTGTGTGTGGATTTTGTCAACGCTCTAACTCAAATACTATCATTCAGAAAATTCTGAAGCGTGTTTTAACCCTATTCTAATATGGAAAGAAACCATTTGATTTTGGTGTAAATCGGATAACCGGAAACGGCACTTTACTTGAAGCTCATAATGATTTTTCGTCAAAAAATACTATTAGATGTCATTTTTTTCGCATTTTATGCCATGAAAATTAAAGCTAATTAACTTTCTACAGGTATACATTAATAATTTTTCTATATATTTTACAGATAAATTTATAAAATATTTTTTTTATAATTCCCGAAGCCTATGTTTTAAAGATAAACTATAAAAATAAATAAAAATAAGGCAATAGTAGGTAATATGCAATGGAAGTTAATATAGTTTTCAGCATATGTAGGTATGTATTTAAATTAATAAAAATGAAATAGCGTGAGGTATTGTGTTGGCCACATCTAAATAAAAATAAGGCAATAGTTCTATGCAATGGAAGTTAATATAGTTTGCAGCATATGTAGGTATGTATTTAAATTAATAAAAATTAAATAGCGTGTGTTGGCCACATCAGATTTTTTCATTTTATTTTGTCAGAAGGGGCTCACTAATTCTCAGGGGAGATTGATAATTTCAGAACAGTTCACAAGCTGCAGCTCTAAAATTATCTTTTGCTGTGATTTATAATATTTTATCAAATATCCAGAATTTCGACTCTACTCCTATGTTAAGTAAAAAAAATCTGATGTTGCCATCACATTACCTTCCCTCATTTCTATGTATTTTATACAAATACCACATAGAAAGTTTCTATATTTTCAGTAAAATTATAACAAAAACCTATTATGTAATTTACACTTGACACTGACATATGCCAATTAGAATTTTCTTAATAATATTGTAATATCCGTAAAAATTTCAATTTGTTGTAAAAATAGCCGAAGTGAATCCAAACGGTTGCTTTTCATATGTTTTCACTATTTTATTGGTATATGAAAAATAATTTGTTCAACAAATACATAATTACTTAGAATAAGCGTATTAAAATCGGAATTGAATATTAATAACAAGCTTATTATTATAAATATCATAAAAATTTGAATTTATTGCACAAATAGCCGAAATGCATCCAAACGGTTGCTTTTCATATATTTTTACTATTTTTTAACATGTAACAAATAATTTGTTTAACAAATACCTATTTACTTGGAATAAACATATTAAAACCGGAGATTAATATTCATGTTAACCTTATTATTATAATTTTCGTACAAATAGCCGAAGTGAACCAAAATGGTTGCTTTGCAGATATTTTTTACTATTTTATTGACACGTGACAAATAATTTGTTCATCAAATAAAATTTTTACCTCCCGCTACCCTAGGTAAGGGAGGTATAGGGATCGTGCTAAAAATCGCATATAGAGATTTTAGTGAATAAGCACGTTTTGATATCCCCAGAATCCGATTTTAACATTTTTACAATGATGTCTGTGGGTATGTATGTGTGTCTGTGTGTGTGTGCGTGTGTGGGTGTGAACTTTGTGTAAAGATACGAATACTATTTTGAATTTTTGTTAAGTTTTTCAATTAGTTTTGTCAATATTCGTGAAATTCATTTTGTGTATGATATATTTGTTAAATGTAAAATAAAGTTTGTTATGAGTGAATATGAAAATATCTGTACTTTTTAATTGTAAGATTTTGGGGCTATTTAAATAAATACATGTAAATAGTTCATTCTTCACTTATTTTCACATATTTACATTTACCGTCAGAGAAAATGGAATTGTTGTTCTTGTACACCAAGTGCAAGAACATTTCACATTTCTATCACATTTTGTACCAGCGAATTATTTTACTGTAAATACATTATTAAGATTTTGTCATTGTTTACTTGTATACCAGGCATCTACTTTATTTTTGTTATATGTATAAGAAATACAACGGTAAAATTATAATTTGAAGAAATTTTTTTCCTAATAATTTTAAAACAAAATTGTTAAGTATTTAAAATGACAAATTAGAAGTTCCATTTTCAAATTGCTTACGGATTGCCAAAAGAAATTACCATTATCAAACATTGTAGGAATCTATGATGTTTGCAGCTATAAGTTTGCATATTGTTGTGAAATATTGTGCTTTGGTTTCTACATCAGAATAATGTATTTAATATTGGCAACGCTGCTGGACGTCACTGTAACGGTAGTATGAATAAAAATATACAAATTGGACGTCATAAGTACTGATTATGTATGAAGTATATACTGTGGACGTCGGATTCACTCAGTGTGGAGGAGCTCATAATGTCGTCAAATGAACGGAAACGTATATCGTTGTAAATCAACTTTATTGAAATTTGAACCGAAATTCATAATCAGGGGGAAAAATAAGTACATATACTTCATAAAGTCGAAGCCTATCTCTATTCCTTTCGGTGGTTGCCACAATGTCCTAGCCACGAAAGGACGCAGCAATGATAGCGGGATGTAAATATATATATGTATATATATATACCGTGAGTATTTTTTAACGTGAAACATTGGGTTTGTCATATCCATGGTTACGACTTGATATTTGATTGACAGCAATGTATTTGCCCGTTCCATTTAAAATGAAACATAGGGAACGAATCTGACAGAAGTAATATATTTAAATATTGTAAGAAATTTAGCGGAGTCAGAAAACCAGTCGAGAGTACTAAACATATTTCGGGCACAAGGTACACACAGTATTTTTTCTACATCTAAATTTAATTTTTAGGAAACAGGTATAATTATTTAAACAAAATTAACCTCTAATGACATCTTGTCAATATGACAGATAACCGTTGAATTTTCCTATAAGTTATGATTTGACATTTGATTGACAGCAATGTATTTGTCTGTCTCATTTAAAATGACACATGGGGAATGAATTTGACAGCAGTATTATATTTAAATATTGTACGAAATTTAGCCCGAGTCAGAAAACCACTCGGGCACAAGGTGCACACTATATTTTTTCCAAACATATTTTCTATATATACTAATTTTAATTTAGAATGCAGTTATAATTATTTAAACAAAATTAACCTCTATTGACGTCTTATCAAATGTCAAATTCGTTCCCTAATAGCGTTTTCCGCTTACACATTCAGTGCGCACTGAGTGCAAATTTAGCTGCACTGAGTGTGAGTGGCGTTTTCCACTTACCTTTTCAGTACGCACTGTTCCGGATTTTTATTTTCCACTTACTACGAAATCGCACTCAGGGCAACATCAACTCGCACTCAGTGCGAATTTTGTTGCACCGACTACTATAGCAAGTGCAACAATTTGAGTGCAAATATGGCGGCGGAAGATTTCAAAAATGCCGTAGTGGTATCTACTATTGAAGGACTTTTATCTTCATCTCGTCATCTGATGATATAACAGAAACGGCTCTAGACTATTTAAATAAACCAGACCAACCCAAAATAATTAATTTCATATCTAGTGTAGTACATAAATATTTTGACAAACAGGTATTAATTACATATATTGTTTTCCACAATTAAAAAACTTAAATTTTATCAAGTTTCAAGAATCCTTCAGAACTAAAAGAGTTATTATAAATGACACCGTCGTCACATTTTATATTTATTGTCAATTATGTC
This sequence comes from Ophonus ardosiacus, assembly GCA_943142095.1. Lineage (NCBI taxonomy): Eukaryota > Metazoa > Arthropoda > Insecta > Coleoptera > Carabidae > Ophonus > Ophonus ardosiacus. Next base: position 42,811,081 of record OW964827.1, read on the forward strand.
AATAAAACTTTCAAACCCCAAACTTAACCTCAATTTTTGCACAAATAAATGTGAACTGAAATAGGAACGTATTTTCCACTTGTCCGTGGATGGGTGCGCACCGTTCATAAAACCAAAACAGTGCATGACGTCATACATTGCACTGAGTGCGTTCCAGTGCGCACTAAATTTTGGTAAGCGGAAAACGCTATATGTTTCATTTTAAATGGAACGGGCAAATACATTGCTGTCAATCAAATGTCAAGTCGTAACCATAGATATAACAAACCCAATGTTTCACGTTAAAAAATACTCACGGTATATAGAATGGTGTCCTTAATTATTTTTTTATGAATCTTTAAAATGGAAGCGATTTTAACTTGTAGAAAGTCTAAATTTATATTTTTTTAATACTATCAGATAATTGTTACTATTTTGTTCTCACAAACAATGGAGTTCGCTAATAATTGAAGTCACATAAATTGATCTATTTTAACACATAAAAATACATATATAAATATGTTTAAAATAATTTTTGTGCTCAATAATTGAAAAAATGCAAGAATAAATAATACGTAAAATTTGATTTAAAAAAAATAGATTTCATTTTAAAAGTAACCCATTTATTTTCATAAATTTGTAACGTATTATTAAATAAAAAAAATAAATATAGCAAGACAAATCGATAGATATATTTAGAATTCGAAAATATACTTAACACTTTTACCCTGTTATTAAATGTAAATTATTATTCTAGGTATGAAAGTATTTAAAGAAAATCGCTAAAAGTAATTTTTCTAGATATTAGGGATAACTTCCGTGTTTCAAATTCCTAATTGTTTTATGCTAATTTTTTTTTCTGATATTACCCTATGTTTACTTTTTGTACTTGTTATATAAAATAGCTACTTTATCCATCCACATAACTAAAGGGTTCTACTGCATTTTCCTTACCCTTTAACTGTCTTAGGGATGTTAAAAGAGTTAGAAAAATCAAATGAAATACATATATACCCAGAATCCAATATATGTATTTACCTAATTTAAAAATGACATCATTTTCTATTTTTCGTATTTTATAATAAGGGTGAACAGTCTCATTCGAATAAGTACATTAATCATTGACTCCATCAACTTATCAGTGACACAAATCTTGATCTAGAATGCTATGTAATTATCAACATAATATCAAGAGTTTTCTTTGTTCTGGCATTTTTGTAAAGGTGTAAATTAAATAATTAATTTTGACTGAAAGGTGATACTTTTCTCATCTTTACAAGTCTGATACATCACACAATAGTCTGGGAATTTTCAGAATCTTCATAATTGAAGATGCACGATGAAAGGTGAAATTATACCATTAATCTCTTCACGATAAAAGAGAGAAATCAGATTTGCAAAGATTTTATAATTTGTTTCTTAAAATTGTAAACCAGCCCAATAAATCGTGGGTCTGAACCTTTTTTGCTCGCGACCCAAAATTTATAAACGAATTTCTTCGGTAGCTAATGTGTAGAAAGAAAAAAAAACACAAAACCTCAATAATTAAATTCAATATTAATGGTTTAATTTTAACTAAATTTATTTCATTACACGATTAAAAAAAAAAAAACGAAATAAACGAAACAAAAAATAAAACAAATTAACACAAAATTCAATGGCTCGTATTTTCAGGTCTTGAACTAACGCTATTTAGATTTTTTAAATTTTCTTTTATTTTGTAAATATGTAGACAAGAATAGGTATAATTTGTGAATGACACTTATAATATTTACAATATAATTTATTTAATTTTTTAATAAAATTTAACTTTTGACAGTTGAAGTACTGATTTTACGGAAGTAGCGCTAATTCAAGAGGTGAGAATATGGGCCAATATGATTCAACGTATGATTTAAAAAAAAAAAAATGCAATGCAAATAAAACATAACATACATCGTAGATAGGTGATTGGTGATTGAGATGTTTAAAACTCAAATAATTATATGTCATTTATATGTCAATGAGATATAGTTAGTGCAGATATGCAAGTTCTTATTATCAAAATACTTGTTTGATTTGTTAACATCTAAATATCAAATTACTCGCGTTGCGACCCACCAAAAATTACTCAGAGGTTGGGAATCAATAAGCATTTACGAAAATTCTACCGGTGAACTGTTACCGGTATATACCGGTAAACAGCTGTTCATCAGGTTACAGCTACCGGGATAGATACTTTTAGAACGCAAGTAATAAACAGGGTAGATTTATAACCTATGAAAAGCAGTTGAAAGATGAAATAGATTTGAAATTTGACGTAGTTAAACATTATCTCGTCTCGTCTTCTGTATTAACATAATTAACTTTTGAAATCTACCTCTGATTCCAACTTCGCTTGGCATCTCTACCTTTTTTTAAAGGTTAGATTCTTCATTTACCGCATTTACCGACTGAATTACTCGATCCACAAATCATGGATCCGGTAGATGAATCTGGTAGATATGGTACAATTTTCGAACACGGTAACTATTAACCACTTGTGTTTTCGATCGCAGTTGGTAGGTGCGGTATTTACCGTAAAAATAAAATTATGCATAAAAATAATGATATAGACAATAGATTCTTATTAAAGGGTTTACAGCTCTTGAAAATAAAATTAAACATAAGACATAAAAACAAGGATTTGCAAATGTTAAATATTTTACACAAAAAATAAGCACATACATACCAACTGTCATTTAAGCTGTCAATTTACATTCTGGCAAAAGAATTTAATTTTTTTAAATTAATTAAATTTTAAAAGCTGCCTTAAGACAAAGGTCAAAAGTTCGTATATATGATTGCGTACAATACTTTAAAAGGTATGAAGTTGTTATTATTGCTTGTACATTATAAATATATTAAATGACAGTTGAAGTTTTATTTTCGAAGCTCTGAACACCAACTATAAAGTTGTATTTATAATTTTATTTATATTTCTTATTTTCGAAGCTGGGAATGAGAGCCTTAATGGAGAAATTTTTTATTTTTAATTTATTGTTACTGTTATTATTATTATTATTATTATTTGTAGCGCATAAATTTATTATTTTCATATTTTATTAATGAAAATAAGTAATAATTTTCTGTCGTACTGAGTTTTTTTTAAATATGCGCAGATAGAACTTTGATCCCGTGAAAGATTTGAAAAATTTAAGGTACCTACATAGTTCTAACATCTAACTGTCTATTTTGCTAATATTTTTTCGGTAACTAAGCATACTATTGTAATTTTTCTTCCATATTCTTATAATAGAATTAAATCCGATTTTAGAGTTTATAAATGTTAATTCGATAACAATAATGCGTTCAAATAATAGCGAGTTAAAATTTCAAATTAGTTTTCTCGCCATAATACTTCTAGACCCGCGAAATACTGAAGTCCTGTATTATATTTCCTGTGAAATATTCTGGTGTCCAGTAGTTTGTTGTGAAATAATTTCATGTAGTGGTTTAAATCTGTTATATTTGCCTGATGCGGAAAGTCCGGCCGTTATAAACTGTTGCACTACACGCGATTTCGATTAAAATTGTGGAATTACTTCAAGTCCATGGCGTAGAAGGCTTTGCTTTGCTCGTTCATCTTCTTTCTAGTTTTCTTTTTGCTCTTAAATATAGACGGAGAACCACAAGGTTACCATTGTGGCACCAATTATTCAAACTGTGCTCACGGGCAGTTAAATTAGTAACGAAAATAGATAACTACATAGTGATACTAATTTTGAGATGTAAACACATAAAAAGATATTATTTTTCTTGTTTTACCATGAAACAAAAGACGAGTAATTGTAATTTTTTGTTGTCAAATTAAAGTGATTCAAGTAGAAAGAAATCTGCAAATGTTTGAGTACATGAAAATCAGAATAGAATAATTAGAAAACAGCGAATAACCTTCGGAAAAACCCCAAGAAATTTCTTGGGGTTTTTCACAATTGTTGATAACTTCTGCAGCTGTTTTGAAGTTAGACCCATAAGTTTTGGCACAAATTTCAACAATTTTTTTTGTTTATAATGAAAAATGCATTTACTTAAAGTTTTGTAATACTTACTAATTAACTGTTTCATAAGAAACAAAATTGTGAACTTAAATTAAATAAAGATGGGCGTATTTTTCCACAAGGTGCAACTTTCTACGGACACCTAGCATTGGGTTTTGGAAATTTACATCGATTTCTCGGACTTCACACTACACAAAAAAAACATATAAATTGTAGTTAAATTAACTAAACAAATCTTTAATTTTCATTAAATTGTCTAAGTTGATTTAGTTAAATTTTCTAAATTTGTAGTAACAAATTATAGTAAAATTAAATACAAAATTAGATTAAATGACTACATTTGGTATTGAACTAAACATAAATAAAGAAATTAACTAAATATATATTTAAATTTTCTATTTACTTACCTAATTCATTGGATAAATCACTGAAAATTTGTAACACGGGGGACGGAGAAGATCAGATGATTCTGTTTACTCTTTGTTCTCTTACCCAACGATGACACTTTTTCTCTTTGCCGAACGGTGACTTTATCTAACTGGTGGACACTTCACCGAACGACTACTGCTTTATTGAGGAGGAACACCCTTACGCTCACTATCACTAAACTTGATAGAGTTATGAACATATTTTGAATGGATGGCACAAACAATATTTTTATACTCCAAATTTTATTTACACATATTTACATTAATACTAACTTATAATTATTGATTACACTCTGAACACAAACTAAACTGTTACATAATTATATTGTAACGTTGTAACCCTAATTACGCGTACTCGCGTACGCGCACCAAACTAAACCGCCGACTACATATCTGTCCTGTCTGAGTCTTTAATCTCGACTGCCTTAAAACAAAGGGTTATCTCTTCAACAGGCATATCAGATGAAGGGTGCGAGGGTGTAGCATCCATAGCTAAATAACAAGACTGCACGTATCATAGGCAATCACTTATATGGTTAATTGTCAAAACAATAAATGTCTACGCGGTTGACATCTAGACTAAACAGATATATGAGAGAATAATGATAATTATTTCTAAACAGAATTTTGACTTACAAAGATAACAGAGTTAAAATGTAGTTATTGAAACTGTAATTTAGAAGAGTTTATATTAAAGTTATTTACTTGTTATTTCACTATTCTCACCTTGTTACAAATTGTAGGACAAAAATAATGAAGCCAAAATACAGTAAAATAAAATAAGTAATTAAAATACCTACCTATTTACATATTTAAATTAACGATTTTTTACAAAATATTTATTATCTATTTCGGATTAGTTAAAATACTAAATTATTAAACATATTGCATAATACAATAATATCTCATTATAATTAGACAAAATTTCAAATCTTTTTTTCTGGGTACGCAACTCTGAAATTAAGGGAAATGATGGTTCTTATTCTGACATTATTGTAGAGGTCCCTAATAATAACAGATATAAACAAAAAGCCAAATTTGCAAGTAAGATGTTGCTTGTTGGTATAATGCGCTATTTCCGGGGCTTATGTGGGCCGAGTGAGATGAAGCCCTGAATCGTCAAAGATACATTGATAACAAAATTGGTTAATTTTATTGAAGAACACGCTGGGGACGAATTTATCTTCTGATCAGACCTTGCGTCTTGTCACTATGCAAGACAAATTCAAAATTGGCTAACAGACTATAACGTACCATTTGTTCCGCGAAACGTCAATCCTCCTAATCTTCGCCATGCTCATTCCATAGAAGATTTTTGAGCTCTTTTATCTCGAAAAATTTACGATGGAGGATGGGAAGTCCAAAATGAGGACGAACTTCAACGCAGAATATACAGGAATCAGGAATGTTCGAGAAATCGATGTAAATATCGTTCAAAACCTAATGCTAGGTGTCCGCGGAAAGTTACACCTTGTGGAAGACATCGCCCATCTTTATTTAATTTATGGTCATAATTTTGTTGCTTATAAAACAGTTAATTATTAAGTATTACAAAACTTAAAGTAAATGCATTATTATTATAAAAAAAAATCTGTTGTGGTCAGCACAAAACCTTCCGTCAATTCGATGTATTTTGTATATATCCCATACCAAAAGTTTCTTGAAAAAGATTCTGTATATCCTATAAAATTGTAACACGAACACACTATTTTTTTTACAAATTCTATACCGAAAGTTCCTTTCCCTATTTTATTAGGGGTCGCTGTTTTTTACTCTTCTCTTTTAATCATTCCTGTCCAACGCACCTTCTTCACACAATTCTTCCTCACTCAAATCTTCTGCTACACAGTCCTTCCATCTTCTTCTCTTTGGAGGGACACTCTATCACATTCACACATAACTTTCTGACCCTATACTTTCAACTTTGGTTTTGCATTTGACACTGACATCTGTCAATTAAATTTTTCTGAATATATCTGTTGTTTCCATAATTTTAACAAAGCTGACTAATTTTTGAAAGTTAATCTCTCTTAATGTCTCTATAACTCTATATCTATTGAATATGAACGAAACTGTATAATCAAACCGTATAGAGAATAAGATATTCTTTCATAATGATAATCACAAAATGTCGAAAAATAATATTTAACTGCGTTTTTTTTTAAGAAAAACTGTTAAAAACTTCAAATAAGGGTACTTCCGGTGGATCAAGTATAACCAAAATCTAATCAACTCTTCATATGGATGTACAGAAGAAGAATACGAAAGAATTATAATTTTTAGATTTGTAGTATTGGAGTTATCGTCGGAGAAAAATTTGTCACACACGGACACACACACACACACACACGGACACACACACACACACACACACGGACACACACACACACACATACATACAGACATCATCTTAAAAATAGTAAATTCGTATTGTAGGGAACCTAAAACGTGCTTATTCATTAAAAACTCACCACCGAATTTTTTGACCAAAGACAATACCTTCCTTACCTAAAGGTGACGGAAGGTAAAAAAATGTTGAAAAAAGCTGTTCGATGCAGCCGCCTGTGATCTATGAAAATAATATCTATAGTATTTGCCATGATCTTGACATAAGATATATCGATTAGTACTCCTCCGGTGATGTAGAAAGTAATTTTCATGTAATTTGTAGTAAATTATATTGTTTTTATCTGCGATAATCGTTTAAGAAAAAGTGTAAAATTTATAGTATTATATTTCTTTCTAAACAAGCGCGCAGTTCAGTTAGGTAAAATTGTTGCATGTATAACGTTCCGAAATACTCGTATCTTGTGCATAAAAATCTGAAATATCTATTTCTGTTCTTGCATATCTTATGTGCACGTTATTTCCTCAGCTTATAATTTGCCCCTACATTACTACAACATTAACTAGGAGTGCCAGTCATTTCAATTAGGTACTAACTTCATGATACATCAATACAAATATTGCATTCAAGAAAGAGAGGAATTAAACTTTGAAAAAGAAATATTTTCTTACGTTGGTGGTGGTTTTTCTGAAACTGTTTTCTTTGAGATCTGAAAGAAAAGAAAAATAAATAAATAACGGAAAACAAACACAAACAATATAATAACAAAGTAAATATGTACATATTTATATTACGTTTCAACTGAGGCCCTTCGTTTATAATTTTATGAGTACTGTAGTTAATTTTACGTTAGATATTAGCGGTGGCGTAGATAGGGAAATAAATTCGGCCATCTTATTGGTCAGAATGCACACCTAGTCAGCTGTCAATTTTACACTAAAATCGACAGAATTAAGTGTTATTTAACTTTGTAATTTTTAATATTCAGGAATATTTCTCTAAATATAACAAAAATAATCTAATATACGAGGGGTCATTTTTGTATCCCTGAAGAGAAAAGATTAGAACAGCAACAAAAAATTATTTTTCAAAATAGGCCCCTTGCTTTTGGGTATAAGTATTACATCGTATTATTAACATATTTAATCCATTTTAAAAATATTCCTTTGTTTTGTCCGCAAAATGCCTTTGAACAGTCGCTATATATTCATTATCTTCCCTAAATTTTTCCCCTTAGTGTTTTTTTTTTTGAGATTTGGAAACAAAAAATGGTCACAGGGGACTAAATCTGGACTATAAGGCGGATGGTCAATTTCTATGAAGCCACATTCAGCAACGGCAGTTTTTGAAAAGTCTTGATTTGTGGGCTGGTGCATTGTCATGGAGAAACAGGACACCTTCCGTGACAACATAAACTGACAGATATTAGAACTTATATTGCTGCAATTGTTTTGTAAATTGTCAGACACGTTACCAAAGCATATGTGATTAAAAAACAATATAATGAAAAATTGCATTTAAATTGAAAACTGCCTAGTCCGGGAATATAAAAACGAATTCCGTAACGCACAAATGTCACGCTTGGAAAACTCGAGCCGAGTTTTGTGCGTTAGGTTATTTATTTATTAAACCAATCCAACAGAACTAACAAGTTCGAATTAGAGGATGATTATACTATCATTTAAATATATAATAGCACAGCGAAAAGTACACAATTGTAAATTATAAAATAATAGAAATAACTGTGAAGAAAAATTGACATTTTTACAATTATGCCCATATTCATAAACAACCGTAAAAATTTTAAACGGTTCGTTACAATTTTTATCCAATAAAAACAGTCGACATTGAAAGAAAAATTTAAATTTTATTTGTCAAGTTTGATTCTATTTGTCAAAAATTATAACGAGCCGTTTAGAAACTTTACAAGTGTTAATGAATATGGGCATTAGAATAGTAACAGTAAATTCTAATAATTAAAAATTAAATATCTATAGAACTAAAGTAATTTATCAATTCTCGTCTGAATACATTGAATGAATCAGCAAATACGTATATCTTACAAGGGAGTTCATTAAAAATATTACACATTTGGCAGATTGGAGACTTCATTTCCTAATTTGTCTTATAATTTTAGTACAATGGAAAGTTGATTTATTTCTAGTTGGTATACGAATAGCGAAAGATGGCCTACAATACAGCTGTCATTAATAACATTCTTAAAAATTTGTACAGGGTGTAAGTGGGACACAGGCGATTAATATGGGAAATCAGTTTTTCGTTGCGCAAACGTTACCTAATTATTTAATGTTACATTTTTATGAGCTAGCCATAGATTTATGTCAAAAAAAAAACAAACAAATGCGTTGTTTTTAACAGTTAATTAGAAATAAAACACTTTATTTTTTCGTTTTTGTGTTAATTTCCCACTCTAATCCAAATTTCGTTATTATAATTATAATCGACAGTTTTACGTTTATATGAAGAGCTAGAATAATCGTTTCATATGATTTAGATGCAGAAAATTTAAATCTCTATAACATTTATTTGAAGTATTTTTGCATAAAATATAACGTTTGTGTAAAGAAAAACTGATTTCCCATGTTAAACGCATATGTCCCATTTTTCTATTTACACCCTGTACATAAGTTATTGTTATGTTATAATTAAATAAAATGTAAGCTAAGTAATATGTTCTTCGTTTTACAAAACGTCTGATGACAAACCAGATTATCACACAACGCTAAATCAACGAAGGTTTGATAATATGGACGCGTTTTATTAAAGGCGGCATATAGTATCCTTCACGTAAGAATGTTATTTATTCTATAGGTAGTTAAATTCGCTCTATAATCTGCGCTGACACTTAATTACTAGGAAACTGCATCAATAAACACATATGCAGGCAAGACTATTATTCTATCCCATTTCGATAGATTTTATTTGACATCATTGATATTGATAAATCAGGTAAATCAACTCGGGATATAAAAATGATAAAATACACGTCAATGTACTCGTATATGAAATATGTTGACAATTCCAAAATATTTCCTGAAAAGAGTTACGACATACGTCGCCTTATGAACAGATTCTACACTATGTTTAAAAAAAATCCTAATTCGTACTAAGCTATGAACAAAAAAGCGTACGTCAATTTGAGAGTATTTAATTAAATGTCAATTTGACACGAGATATGTCATTTTTTTTGTCAAAAATGTTATCTAAAGAAATCAAAGCTTTTTTTCTTGAATCCTTATTTTAGAAATAGAAATAAATTAGAAAATTGTGAATAGCAATATTCTGTCTCCTTCTTTATTATCTTTTCTCCTTAAAATTACATTTCACGAGCAATTATTGTTACAACTTAACTTTTGAATTGAATAATGATCAGACATACGTTTCGGTGTTCATAGCCTACTCCGAATTAGTTTTTTTTTTCTGAACCTGTGTGGCAAAAAGATTCATACATTTTTTATTGCTCAATACCATTCTTACGTGACGAACATTATACATATTTTCTAGTATTAGTGCCTAAAAATTTGCTTTATTATATATTTAGTTCTGGTACATTTTCCGTAAGTACATAGTGTGATGCGATGCTCTTGAAATTTTTCGTCCTCTACTGGGCATAAATTTTAAAATATTTTAATCTGACCTGAAGATCTGACATATTTTAAAGTAATACGGCTATAATAGTTCGCGTGAGAAATTAACACACGAAAGAATTTGTAAATATGTATTGAGTTAGACAAATTACTTTCGAAATCTCCACTATACTGAGCTATTTTCGCTTGTATGTATTTAATATGCAGTTTGCCATTTGTGGTATTGGTATTTCTATATTGTTATCTTAATGTTACGGATTAATAAGTAAAAGATATGATCGTGAACTGTATTTACTCTCACTATTATTTAACACTGAAAATTTCTTGTTGATTTTAAATCTTTTTGAAAACAAATAAATCTTTGAGCCATTATTTTATTTATTGGAAATTAATGTAAATAATAAGTTGAGTGATTTATTGCTAATACATATATCTTACATTAAAATCTCCATATTAAATAAATTGCTTTATTGCTCAATATAATTTGCATATAAGATGAACTGATATATGTATTTATTTCCATACTCATAGTACATTTTTTGCTTTATATTTCTTGCTATGTAACCTTTTGAGTTGCAATGGATCGTAAGGTATGAAACAAAAGTTTTGAGAAAAATTTTAAGCTTCAAATTTGATTAAGGTCTAATTTCGATGTCAATGGACATAATAAATATGTTATGGTTCTTTTATAATATACCACATTAAAAATTCCAGGAAAAGTTTCAAAAGATGTTATACAAAATAGAAACTTGAAGTACCTACGGGGGGTCCCGTGGCCGCGTGCCTGAGTGTCTGGTCGCGAACCTGGGGGAACCGGGTTCGATCCCGACAGACGCCAAATATTTCCAATTTTAAATGGCATAAAAGTGACCCCTGTGGTGCACTCTCCACACCAGCTATGAGTGCCCGTGAGGTGACGCCTGGTAAGCACCGATGTCTACATGTGTTGTAGATACTGGCACACCCAGAAATGGGTAATATGCCATGATGATATATTTATTTATTTATTTATTTAAGTACCTACGCAAATCTGTCTGTATTAAACAGATAGCCGAAACGTGAAATTGTTAACGTTTTTGGGGATCAAAGTATTGGACAGACGACTATTTACCGAACCATACATGAATGTTAAGAAAGTGTTGCGTGTAATAATTTTCCAAAAAGTGGACGACCCGAACTTTTGTCCCAAAATCAAATCAGCAGATTCATTCAAAGTGCTCAAAACAAAGTTAGAAAGCCATCGGGGAAATTAGGTTGACAATTTAGAATTGTAAAGATGATTATTAGCAGAACTTTGGTCAGAAATGATTTAAAGTTTCGAAAAATAATAATGTAACCAAACAGACTGTGGCCCAGCTTGAGCGACTTTCCACATGCTGCACAGCGATGAGAAGTCAACACAGGGCCGTAGCCAGAGGGGGGCTGGCCAGGGCTAAGCCCTGGTAAAATAATATTGAGCCCTGGTAAAAATAATCAGGCTTACATGTAGAAAACATAGTATAATTACGTATATCAAGATTAATGTACGAATATTTGTAACCCTAAAATCTAATTCTTGTTGTTTTTGTTGTTCTCAAGTGTTCCCATATAAACCCATAAATGTCAATAGTAGAGTACGCAAGATTTTCACTAAAAAAATTAAAAATATGCATTAAAAATATACTAAAATATGCTCGTATATATGTTCTTATATGCATGTAGGCCGTTATGTTTAATTATTACCAATACATAATTGCACATAATACATTTTTTTTTACTTAAAACTAAGTACTTATTTCAATTCATCTATTTAAAATTTTAAATATAAATGTTACAATATCTAGAGACCGGTTGAACCAACGTAACTTAAATTATTAATATTGCATTGAAATGATATTTCAAATAAATTATATTGCTGTTGTTTTTCTTTGAAGTAATAATTTAAAATTATCCAAATGTCAAAAATTTAGCAAAATATGCACTTATTTTACTTCGCAAAATTTGATTTTCTTAAAATTATGTAAGCATGCACTTAATAGGCAATTTGCATATATTTCGAACTCTAGTCATTAGTTCACCATTAGAAGATGTATTTATGTGAAGTAGAACCTAAATACTAAATGCCAAAATGCGTCATCGGATTACATGTGTACACGGGATTTTAGTTTTTCTATTCGTCTGTTCATTCTGCGGCAAAAACTGCTGAGTGCAAAATTGTACAGTATTGTATAGCATTAAAAGTTGCATGCAAAACTGTTTTTACATTTTTCTATTACGTTTTTGATTTATTCACAATTTTTAAAAATTACAAAATTCCTAAGGATCCCAAAATTTGCTTTAAAAAAAAGCACTACTATATCTGCGCTCCTAACTATTATATATTTAGAAAAAAACTAAAACTAATATACGTAAGCCCTGGTTAAAAAATTGTGAGCCCTGTCTAATATTTAGTTCTGGCTACGGCCCTGAGTCAACATAACAGACAGAGCGAGTATAATCCCTCAAATGTTTTTAGGCGCGACTGATTGAAGACTTTTGGGTATTTCTTAGCAGATAAGTATACAATAATGGCAGGGAATACCAAAACGAACAACAATAGTTACAAACAAGAATATTTCTGACGATCCGGGAAGTAGATTACACATCGCGCAGAGACAAATGAGACAAGGGTGTAGAAGATAATGGTCCCCTATCATTGTTGTAAAATTATATTTCTTATATCTTTAGTTTATAAGAAATCCCCTTATGTACACATTTCAATAAGAAAAAATCCGTTGTGGCCATCAAAAGACCTCTCTCCATTTCCATATTAGGCTATATAAGTATTGTACATATTTGACATTTCTGATACACACAAAAATACATATCTTCTTTATATATTTTTAAATTTTTTAATTCATTCTATTCACTCTTATTCTTCGATGTTCGAGATTCTTCCAATGCATTGATGAGATTGGCGGTATTTCTGAAGGATATATGTAATATATGTATCTATAATTATAAATATTTAATTAATAATAAAATAAGAAATATTAAATGTACTTCCCAGGAAAAGTCTTCAGTAATGTGTTTTGGTTTTTGACACATATTTATCTGTTAATTACAAACATTTTAATTTTTTCATTTGTTTTCCATGAGCTGCAAAATAAATTTACATCTTATTAATATTTATATATCTCTATCTTTAACTCCATAGAAGATATAATAAAAATTTTAAATGTATCATATATAGATTTTTATATTCTTTATTATTAGTAATAACAGAAATTTAAAAAAAATAATATTTAGAAGATTTATTAAAGAAACTATTACTTCCGATTGCCCAATTGTTACTAAAATCTATTCAGCTCTTCCCAGGAATGTCAGATTGAGGAAACTGCAGTTAAATATTTTTTAAGTTTTATAGTATTTGAGAAACCGTGGCTCCAACATCCACACACACACACACACATATGGACATAATCGTAAAAATGTTATAATCGGATTCTAGGGACCTTAAAACGTGTTTACCCACTAAAATCTGGATATTAAATTTTTAGCATGATTCCAATACCTCTCATAGCGAGAGGTAAAAATTGTTTCTATTTAATGAAGAGATCTAACTTTTTCTCAACTCTTTTGTTGACGTTATAATATGTGAAACTTGAGATATCTATACTGTATTTAAAGTTCTTGGAGATGGGCAAAATCTGAGATTATTATGAATTGTTGGTGGACATGAAAGAAACGGCATGAAAAAGAATCGATAAAAACTTGAGACTAGTTAAGGTCAGAACTAGGTCACACGGGATCACTTTATAATCAACAATATTTACAAATTGCCATGCTCACCAGAAGCTATTTATACTATGTACGTACTATGTTTTAAAGTATGAAAAGTATGTTTACTATAAGTATCCACTCTTGTTTTTATGGCCAGGATATAAAAGTTTTAAATATAAAGAAAATAAAAAGTAAATATGCCTCTCATCTAATCGCAGAGAAAAAATATTTTCTTTATACTAATTGTTGTTTACTTATCTTTGTACTTTGAAAACAATTTATGAGTACACATATATAAACACATAAATATATGCGGATTAAAGATATACGAATATGTTATGTCCAGAAAGTTATGTTAAGAAAGTCATTTTAAACAATTATTTATTTATCTGTCATTTGAAATTAAATTGTGAAAGTTAGTTAGAACTTAGTCAATCAATTTTTTTAAAGTATCGGTGTAAGTAAAATTAAACAGAGAGCATTTTCAAATCATCATTTATAATTTGATAGCTTTGACAATTTGTAAGTGAACCAGAAACTAAATTGACAGCTTTTAAGTCCTCAGTAACTAGACAGCTTTGAGAGTTTTTAAGTGTCCTTGAAATTATTTTAAAAGCCCTCCGAAAGAAGCTTGGTTCGAGCTTTTAAGAAGTGGAAAGAAAGATCGGTGAGGTTTATAATTTTTTAAATAAAATAATCATTCATTCATTAATTTCTGTCGGTAGCAATATGTTACTTTTCTCTTTCAATTAATTGGCTCTCCATATTAAATACGCATTTACCAACAGCCATTTTCTTATTTTCACACATGAATAACACCCTATATTGGTCATTTCTGTAACTTGGAACCGTCCGGTTTGTAGTTTATAGTCTAAGTGAGTCTAAATCCGGTCTGAATAAATTTGCAACATCACACAACGCTTTACAAATGTAAATACATTATCTGCTTTCCAGACTTTGGATTGAATGAATTTAATATGTTTTAGTTACTTAGCCCAACAGATGCTACACGAGTATATTATATAATATAAATATAATTAAATAAATGTACAGTTAAGTATAAATAATATAATTGTTATGTTAGTTATTTATTAGTAATTTAATACGTAAATCTACTTATTTGAATATAGCAGTTGTAAGATGTAAAAATAATATGAATTTGATTTGTTAACTGTAATAAATAATTTCTTAGAACGTTTTATAGTGACCATTAATTAGTTACTTTTTAGTAACATTATCGTATTTAATAATTTTTCTTAAAATTTAAGCTATATACTTATATAAAATAAAAACAACATTTCAATTAATATAATCGAGACTTTTAGTTGTCAATAAATAAATAAATTTGTGTCTAAGTGCGTTATACACCTGTTTTTTTTTTAAGAATATTATACTTCATTTCACGTAAGAAAATAGCAGATGGCGCTTGAGAGCCAACCGTTTACATGTATTAAATAAATAATTTAAATTCGTGAAACCAAATTTGTCAATACTAAATAATTTTATCTGTAAAAAGGTACAATATCTGAATATTAAAAATTACATAGACGAAATGACTAAATATAATTTTGTCAATGTTATTTGAAAACTTACAGCTGACAGGTGATATTTTTTTTTTTGTTTTTGTGAACTTGGTATCTATTCTGACCAATAAAATGGCAGAATTTATATCCTTATCTAAACCAACGCTATTTTCTTATGTGAAATGAAGTACCTATAACATAACGTCTGATCTTCAACTGGTTCTGAGAAAGATGCCATTTTGTATTAGAATCAAAGAAAAGCTGACAAAGATAGTGATCGAACAAAATTTTGTCTATGCCGGTAAATAGACTATATAAAAAAAAAACAATAAAATTTTATTTCAATCATTTTTCTCAATTTCTAATAGTTATTTAAAAATTAAATATTGGTCAAAGTCGCCTCAACATTAGTAAGTACGATAATTATTATTGTTATTATTAATATTATTATTAATTTTTTTTGAAGAAAGGTAAACAAAAAGTCACATTTAATCCAAGTCGTAACTCTTATTGTTTTTGAGACAACACAGGTAAACCCCGTGAAACCAATTTTTCACTGCCTTATATCCACGGAAACTATTGAAGATCGGACCCATGTTGATTATGTTTTATTGTACTTATTTTTATTAGTATTATATGCCCTCATTTTTTTAATCCTTTTTTAACAAGCTGTATACAAATGTTTCTTTATTTACGAGTGTATAAAAAAGGAGTGTTTAAAGAGTTTATGAAACAAGTCACATACTACTCTTTTTTACGACAGCAAAAATAAAAAAAATCTGTTGTGGCCAGCACAAGACCTCTCGCCATGCGATATATAAGTATTATATTGCACTTCGCTTTCGAACCATCGTTTTATAACAAAAAATTACAGAACTTTACTCAAATATTGTTTTTTATTGTATTTAACATGTCTTCTGCACACATATAATTCTAATTATATCTATTTTTCATTGTATGAGGAAGTTTCTAAATGTCACAGATTCTTCCAATTCATTAACCAGATTGGCGGTATTTCTGATGGATATATGCATTTTCCCACAATTTTACCTATAATTTCCAATA
This sequence comes from Ophonus ardosiacus, assembly GCA_943142095.1. Lineage (NCBI taxonomy): Eukaryota > Metazoa > Arthropoda > Insecta > Coleoptera > Carabidae > Ophonus > Ophonus ardosiacus. The sequence goes on from OW964827.1 coordinate 42,827,791, forward strand.
TTTAATTAATAAAACAATAAGAAAAGTTAAATATACTTCCCAGAAAAAGCTATCAGAATGTCACTAAAACTGCTGATATTTGACAATGACATGTGTCATGTTATAAACATTGGAATTTGTCAACTGGTTTCCTTAGTGCCTTGGCCTCTGCGATTAGTTTACTCTATAAATTATAGTGTCTTTATCTCTAAATCTATACAAGATATAATAAAAAATTTAAGTGTATTAGATGGAGAATTTTATGTTCTTCAATATTTAATAAAAAAAAACTCCCAAAATATTATATTTAGAATTTTTTTTAAGAAACTACTACTTCCGGTTGTCCAATTGTTACCAAAACCTTTTCAGCTCTTCCCAGGAATGTCAGATTGAAGAAACTGCAGTTAAATATTTTTTAAGTCTTATAGTTTTTAAGGAATCGTCCCTCCAACATCCATACATACACACACACACACACACACACACACACACACACACACATCCACACACACACACACAGACATCATTTTAAAAATGTTATAAACGGATTCTAGGGACCTTAAATCGTGCTTATTCAATAAAATCTGGATATGCGAATTTTAGCATGAATCCAATACCTCTCTTAGCGAGAGGTAAAAATAGGTACACTTTTTTGTACCGCAGATTATATTTCCATAAGAAATTATTTCAAACAGAAATTGCATTTATGTTAAAAAAGCAGTTAGATTATTTTAATATACAGAGTAGGCAGGGAATCCATTCAATGCATGTATTCATTTCAACAGAGCGGCACAAATAATGGCACGTTGGCATTCCATGTAAAAGCAAGGAAGCAAGCAGTGACAGTTATGTGCCGCCTTGCCATAATTATAGTTTTATTGCTAGACCCGGCAAAATCAATTTTTCTGATTATAACCATATATTTTTCTTTTGTTCCAGAGAATGTCATCATTTATGAAGAAGACGACAAATTAAAACAGTTTCCCAAAAATAATAATCATGAATAAAAGACAAAAATTTAAGTTTCGTCTTTCTTAGTTTAATTTATTATTTTCACTCAGTGTTTTATCAAAATGTCCATATTATTATTATTATTTTTAATTCCCAAATATCCATGACACCTTAATTTTATTGTCTCTTTTGCATAAAAATTAAATCTCAATTTTTTTTTTTATTTCATCATGTAACCTCCCCTAACCTATCTTTCGCCCCAATTTGAGATCCAAGATGGCGGCGTAGTCAATCGACAGTTGAATGTCGAGCGCAGTGGCGACACCTACCCAGCCCATGATGAGGACCCCCGAGTACGACCGATCGGGGCCAAACAGACGTGAAGGGAAGACATTTGGGAATGAGTACCTCCAGTATTTATCGCCGGAATCGTTTACGGTACTGCCACCGGAAGGAGGTACCGCACCGGTTGCAGGGGGGTTGCCCAGCCCCCCTAAAGCACCGGAGCCTTACAAGTAAGGGGGATTGTTGTTGTGATTCATAAAAGCGCTTTAATTATAAAAGTACGCTCGTAAAACGGACCTTAGTCTTTCATCTATCAATCGTTTATGGTATATTTTATAGAAAATTATTCAAAAGAATCGCGTAGTTCCAAAACCCGATAACTTCCGTTAGATAAAGTTTTGGGAAATCGCCAAAAACTGCGTTGATATGTTCCAAATAAATAACTATGTATATAAAAATATCAGTACACATATAAGTAATGTTGATGATAATGAACCAAAAACTACTTTGTTTAATAAGAAAAATTAATGAATAAAGTTAGAATTTAAATTTAAAGTCTGTTGTGGCCAGCACAATACCTCTCGCCATTTTCACATTAGGATACATACGTATTGTATTCATTTCTGGTACACACAAAGAATTCTAATTACACTTTTCTTTATTTTTCAATTCATTCTATGAACAAGTTTACTCCTACTCTTCTAAATGTTCGAGATTCTTCCAATTCATTGATGAGATTGGTGGTATTTCTGAAGGGTATATGATGAATTATATGTATAGTAAGCGCGTATTTAGTTGACACTGATACTGTACATACTTTGGTTTATAAATGAATCTCCTTTCTTTTTATACCAATTTTAAATGTTGACGGAGTCTTTTCCTCGTTATAACAACAGCATATTATATTTCTATTAAATTTCCACTTGTCCATGTACGAATTCTTTATCCAACTATAATTTTAAATATTTAATTCATGATAAAATAAGAAATATTAAATGTATTTCCCAGAAAAAGTCTTTAGTAATATCTGGATTTTTGACATAGACATTTATGTCAATTACGAACATTTTAATTTTTCAACTGGTTTCCATAGGCTAATTGATTCATTACACAATGGATATTTTATATATTTATAATTCAGTCTATATCTAAATCTATAGAAGATATAATAAAAATATTTAATGTATTGGATAGAGAATTTTATATTTTTAATATTTTATATTAAAAATTTTCAAAAAATTATATTTAGAAGATTTTTTTAAAGAAACTGTTACTTACGGTTGTCCAATTGTTATCAAAATCTAATCATCACTTCCCAGGAATGTCATATTGAGGAAACTGCAGTTAAATATTTTTTAAGTCTTATAGTATTTGAGAAACCGTAGCTCCAACATCCACACATACACACATATACACACACATACGGACATCATCGTAAAAAATGTTATAATTAGAATCTAGGGACCTTAAAGCGTGCTTATCCACTAAAATCTGGATATGCGATTTTTAGCATGATTCCAATACCTCTCTTAGCGAGAGGTAAAAATGGATTTGTCAAGTTTTGATTTTGAACGTTGGATATTTCGGGTTCATTAACTGATTTAATTAAACTTACTTTCTAAACTTATTTTATTTTGGAATTATAAAAAAAAATTACGGGTTTACTTTTTATTCTATTATATCATAAAAATAAGCCTAATTACATGGTCAAAACTTGAAGACAATCTCATCAATTGCTTCCCAAAAAGTGGTACTGCATTCAGAATCCTCTTTAATTATAGTAGCGTCCTGTGAAGGACCATTGTATTGTTAATTATTATAAATTATTGAAATTATTTTAAAGTTAAAAAGAACCAGTGAGCATTATTTCCTTTTAAATTATTGCAAAGATACAATTGACATTATTAAACAAAATGTATACCCAATAGGACCACGTGACTTCCAAACCGCTTCTTAGATTGACATATTTGCATTTTCTGGCATTAGATCCCAACCGGTTGCGGATGTGTCAGATTTAATGGCATTAATTTGATATTTTAAACGTAAATATCATAAGGATTTGTTCAGTTTTGGTACATAAACATCACACCCTGTTATGGAGAATGCGAAGACAAATCCGTTGCAGTATCAAAAATGGATTTGTCGGATTTGGAACTAGACGAAGTAACAATTGTTGAAAAATTAATTGTACGCATTTTTATTTGAAGTATTTTTCTTTAAAATAATCCATAAATGATTGACAGAGAAAAATCAATGCTAGTTAACTGCTCCCTAATCACACTAACAGTCGTTGAGTTTTTGGCCAATTAAAAAATAATTGTCGTAAAAAATAACATTTATTGTTCTTGCATTGAGCCACAGAAATATTAATTATTACTTATTATAATTTCTGTTATTGTGAAAAATGGTGGAAGCGCCAAAAATATATTTCTTCCTTTTTTTGTAAGTTTTTTTTGGCAATGAAAATATCCTTGTGGTATGTGCGAGATATGGGTTTATCAGAAAATTGTATGCATGAGTATTTAGCATAGTTTACACGTGGAGGTCTAGAACATGATGTATGGGTCTGCGGAGTAGCTAGCTGAGAGTGGAGAGTCATTTTATGCCGTGACAGGACGCCGTGCTATTTTCAAAACAATACCAAACACTGTCGCAGTAATACCAACCCACACAAGGTATTCGCAAGAAAATGAAACGGGAAAAGTATTTTTATTTAGTACGAATGCAGCATTCTCACTACGCAGACGAAGAAGAAAATATAGAGCTGTGTTACGTTTGAAAATGTGGAAATTCATCAGATCCATGTAATTTTTTTAAACTAATGTATATATGTTATTTATTAAAAATTATTTATTTGTAAATCATATATCTAGTTATTAATTTAATACGTGTAGAGACCGCTTAAGAGTTTTTTTAAATAAACAATACTAACATGTCGTTAAAAAATTGAATGGACGATACTGTGATTTAAGGAAAGTATATTGAATCTGCAACAAGTAATATAGCTTAAGCTTCAATAATGTAAAACTAGTGGCCCGTTTTCTTCTGTACGACGGAGATTAGTGTTAACCCCCCCTATGAGTTTGTGGCTAGTTTCAAAATTTATTTTGCGTACCTTTTGAAAAATCCTTCTCCTTAATTGTTATCATTTTGGGGCTCCTACAGATGGTTGTAAATGTTCTTATGAGTAACGTCCAAAAAGTTTCAAAGTAGAATTTAAAGTGAAAGCAAAGTTTTGAGATAAAATAATGTTGTGTGGTGCAATTTCGGAAACAGGGATCTTCAGGCAGTACGGTGGACTTGTTAGAGGTTTATACATAAAATTGCCTACCAAAGTTACTTGATTTCAACAATTTACATAAGGTAAATGAAGATATTAAATTTTGGTCTGACCCAGCTTCAAGCCACTGGCTGAACAACAACGCGGTGCTTGGAGGCGAAAACATACAATTTGAAGCCTGCGAAAACAATCCTCCTAACGCTTGTTATCATTTTGGGGCTCCTACAGATGGTTGTAAATGTTCTTATGAGTAACGTCCAGAAAGTTTCAAAGTAGAATTTAAAGTGAAAGCAAAGTTTTGAGATAAAATAATGTTGTGTGGTGCAATTTCGGAAACAGGGATCTTCAGACAATACGGTATACGTGTTAGAGGTTTATACATAAAATTTCCTGCCAAAGTTACTTGATTTCAACAATTTACTTAATGTAAATGAAGATATTAAATTTTGGTCTGACCCAGCTTCAAGCCACTGGCCGAACAACAACGCGGTGCTTGGAGGCGAAAACATACAATTTGAAGCCTGCGAAAACAATCCTCCTAACGTACCCATGCGCGATCTATTGAATCTTTTTAGACGTACATACTTACAAAAAAGATGTACAACAATCGGAAGAAGCCACAAAAAAACTTGCCAAAGATTCACTGGGCAAGTCAGAACTAATCTTCGTTGTATAGAAGAAAACGGTCCGCTAGTTCTATATTAAATATGAGTAGTGATGTTGAAGTATTAATTATTGCAGTAATAAGCAGATTCAATATATTTTTCTTAAACCACAGTATCGATTATTCATTATTTTTTTTCGAAACCACAAGTTACCTACTAATTTTAGAATTTGACACAATTAGATTCCATAATTTTACATACATATTAATATTTGGACTTCACCAGAAACGAAACCATACAATATGGAACGTTATTCTATCGCCAACAACCCTATTTCTTATTTACTACCTACCCTTATTTTTTTATAGGTTGACGCCTCGAAGTAAGCGTCACAAACAACAATCATTCGCCATCATCGCGGAGACTGGAGGAGGTCTAAGTGCACCTAGTTCTCGAGCAGGCAGTCCAACAGGTCGAGTATCACCGTTCAGAGGTCGGGGTTTTAACCCTACAGGCTCCAGACATGCGTCACCCGCTCCTTCGCCACCTCCGGGGGAGATGTCTGATGATGCCATCCTCCGACAGTCTAAGGAGATGGTTAACCAGCTCAGGAAGTCTTCCATAGGTAGGGAAGAACATAGTATAATTTTAAAATAAATATCTATGTACATATATTGTCTTTCATTCATGAGCTAGTGATGACGTATGAAACATAAGTTTTGAGAAAACGTTAGAGTTCTACATAAAATAAAAAGATTTGACATGAAGGGTTGTTCCTACAAACTTAGATAAGAGATCTAATTTTACAACATGGATGAACGACCACTATTTTCGATGCGACGCAGATTTTTAATACATTGCCTTATTTGTCTCTGGACGATGCTAAATCTACTTCCTGGATAGTCAAAAATATTCTGTTTGTAACTGTTTTTCTTTTTGGTATTCCCTGCCGTTATTTTATACTTTTCTGTTAAAAAATGCCCAAAAGTCTCCAATCAGCCGCGTCTGAGAAACATTTGGGGGATTATACTCTCTCTCTCTCTCTCTCTCTCTCTCTCTCTCTCTCTCTCTCTCTCTCTCTGTGTGTGTGTGTGTGTGTTTTCTGTAAAATCTTGGCTCCTTATTAATTTTTTCAAATGAAATAATCCATAAACGATTGAAAGAGAAAAAAAAAGATAATAAAATGCTCGCTAATCACGTTCTTCAAACCAACGAGCATTATGTATTTTTTGAAATTTTAAATCATTTCTCTTCAAAGTTCTGTTAATCATCATTCTAAATTGTCGAGTTAATTTACGCGATGACGTTCAAACTTGAACACTTTGAATAAGTCTGCTGATTCGATTTAGGGGCAAAAGTTTGAGCCGCCCACTTTTTGCTAATTACCTACCTACTACACTTGATACTACATCTTCTTTACATATCCGTAAAGTTCGGTAAATAGTGGTCTGTCCAATATTTTGATCCCCAAAAACGTTAATAATTTCACGTTTCGAGTATCAGTCCAACTACATAAAAGTATATACGTAAATATGTTTGCTTATTTCAAGTTTGTATAATATCTTTCGAAACTTTTTCTGGCAATTATAATATGGTGTATTATAAAACAACTATTATGTATTTATTATGTCCAGTGACAACGAGATTAGACCTTATTTAGTAATAAAATTTTGAGTAAAATTTTTCTCAAAACTTTTGTTACATACGTTATTACGACTCTAAAACCAATTTTGTTTTGTACTTCAGGTAGATCCCAAATCCCGGTGTTACAATACCGGCGTGACCGTCGTTCTTCAGCTGAAGATATCCTCTCCCCTGACACCTCTCCTCCAGAAGGCAGTCCTACCAACTTACATTCGAGGTACAGCCAAAGTATGATCAACATTGCGCCTAGAAATCTCTCTAAAAAACCGCCCCCATCACCACGGCGATCCAGTTTAAAACCAAGTTTTGTCCGCTTGTCTCCTATAATTGGGAGCAGCCCTGAAGCGGGCTCCGACCACATGTCTTCCCCTTCTAAAATCCCCAAAAGTCGGAGCCAACCGCCAAGTAGGGCACAATCCCCAAATAGGGTCCTTTCGCCAACAGATCACCAGAGAAATGTTAGGACTCCAACTAGAACACCTTCCAGAACACCTTCCAGAACACCTTCTAGAACACCATCTAGACCTCCTAGAACACCTGCAAGGAATTCTGCTTCCCGACCTGCTTCCAGAAATGGAAGTACTAGTAGGGAACCAAGTCCTGGAAGATCTCCTTCGAAGATTCCTATGAAGAATAGTGCGTATAAAAACATTCCAGCGAAAGTAGAAACGTTTACGAGAGTGTCTGCTTCTTCTAAACCAAAAGTGCCTCAAAAACCAAAAGTGTATTCCACCAGAACTAACGTAGATCGTTCTAATAGTACGCGTAAAACTGTAAATAAATCCATAAATAACAGCAGATCTCCTAGAAAAGATGTAGAAGACACAGAAACAACCGACACTGAAAAAGAACCCATAAGAAATCGAAGACAATCGATAAGCAATTATAACAGTGTTTCAAGACGTAATTCTATCAGCAAAGCATCGACTTCTGGATACAGACAACAATCTAGAAAACAACAAGATGGAAATGAAAAGCCATTAGCCAGTAGTAACAACAAAAATGCAACCACTACATCGGACTCGTATGACAGATCATCAACTTCTACAGTAGTTGGCAAAACAACTAAAGGAAGTAGAACTAGTAGCCAAACTTTCAAAAGAGACGACGGTGCCAAAGAAAATAGATCTAGAAGAAACGATACTACAACAGCTACTAGTACTACTGAAGAACTATCAAGAACTGAAGACGAAACCACTGAAGATGGTAGAGATGATGATATTCTTAGTGTAACTATTGATGAAATTATGGGTTCGCAGACTACAAAAATAGTGAGTGCTACTGCGGAAACTGTTGTTAAACCATTAAATATTGAAGCCAAATTGGTCAAGCAATCAGAAGCAGAAGAAATTGCCGGTACTACCACAACAGGTAGTATTGGTAATAAAAATAGTACTAGCGTACATTCAAGCATCAAAAGAAATACAAGTCAGGCGAATATGAAACTGAATAAACCCGCAGAACAATCCGGGCCTAACCATAATAAAATTAATAATAATGGTGCCTCAAAAAATGTTACAGATAGTACTACTCATACTGCAAATAAACCAGTGAATTCGGGAAATAATACAAGTGATCAACCAACAAAACAATCATCAAATATTTCATCAAATCTTTCATCAAATCCTTCGTCCAACCCTTCATCAAATCCTTCGTCCAAACCTTCATCAAATCCTTTATCAAATCCTCCATCAAATCCTCCATCAAATCTTTCGTCTAATCCTTCTTCAAATCCAGTGTCAAACCATTCCCCACCCGTAAATGGCGCCCTCCCCACTTCCCAATCAAACTCATCCCCAACTGAACAAATCAACAACCTAAAACACATGTCATCTCACAATTCACTAACTCCATCTATAGATATGAACGTAAAAAACAACCTCAACAATTTAACCCCTCCCGATTCGGATAAAGTTAGTTCGAAATCTTTGATGGATTCGTCACCTTTGACCAATTCGGCAAGGGTCAAACAACGGACGGTCATCGTAGATGAAATCAAGCCAATAAAAATCACCGTAAGGGAAAAGAGTGGGGATGTTGAGGTGCAGTCGGGGAATTATGCGCTGCCGAGGAGTGCGACCAATGGGATTGCGGAACGGCCACAGTGAGTAGATTTTGTTTATTTTTAAACAGTAGTTGCATTTTTTATTCATAAATGTACTTGTATATTATTTACTAAGGGGAGATGTGTATTATTGTTTCCCGAAGAACAAAAATTATGGCACGAGGCGAAGCCGAGAGCTTCATTACAATGAAAAAAAAGAAACTTTGCTAATGCGATGTATATACTATTTAATTTTAAATTTTTAATATAATTCAATTGGTAAATTTTAAGTTTATAATTGTATGAATAACATAAAAATTTCCTTGAAATAATCCGAAGTGAAATATGCACTATTGTAGTCTTGATTTTTATCTCTCGTTATAAGAGAGGTATTGGATTCATGCTAAAATTCGCATATCCAGATTTGAGTGAATAAGCACGAGTTAAGGTCTCTAGAATCCGATTATAACATTTTTAAAATGATGTGTGTGTGTGTGGATGTACATATGTATGTGTGTTTGTTTATGTATGTCTGGATGTTGGAGGGACGATTCCTCAAAAACTATAAGACTTAAGACCTGTTTAACTATCCTCTATTCCTCGTTCTGACATTCCTGGGAAGAGCTGAAAAGGTTTTGGTAACTATTGGACAATCGGAAGTAGTAATTTCTTAGAAAAATTCTTCTAAATATATTTTTTTGGATATTTTTGACGAATATAAAATTCTCCATCTAATACACTTATATAATATAGATTTAGAGATAAAGACACTATAATATATAGAATAATCTAATCGCAGAGGCTAAGGCACTAAGGAAACCTCTTGAGAAATTCAAATGTTTATAACATAGTTTGTAAATGTCAGATGTCTGTGTCAAAAATCAACAGTCCTCGTGACATTCTATAGCTTTTTTTGGGAAGTACATTTAATCTTTCTTATTGTTTTATTAATTAAATATTTGAAATTGTAGGTAAAATGCATATATCCCTCAGAAATACCGCCAATCTGGTTAATGAATTGGAAGAATCTCTGACATTTAGGATCTTCCTCATACAATGAAAAATAGATATAATTGGAATTATATGTGTGCAGAAGACATGTTATAAACAATAAAAAATAATATTTGGGAAAAGTTCTGTAATTTTTTGTTATAAAACGACGGTTCGATAGCGAAGTGCAATACAATACTTATATAGCCTAATATAGAAATGGCGAGAGATGTGTTGGCCACAACAGATTTTTTTTCGAAATGATATCTCTCTTGTGGATGTTACGTTTTGTTATGACGTGTTAACAAAGATCAGAGTTGCTGACGGCAATAAAAATTGTTATTGTTTCAATTCTGTATTATAATATTGTAATCATAGTCATCTGTACGATAAAATAACACACGATACAACAATGAGAAATCTTAGCGATATAAAAATATTAAAACAAATATATAAACAAGTCTGTAGTGAACCATAAAGGTGTTCAGACGTATTTTCGTTTCGTCCAGGAATTATACTCAATTTTTGCATCAAAACCATTTGAAACAATTAAAATTTATTTATTAGAATTTCAATCGTCATTTTTCTTGTATAGTGGGAAATTTTCATCTTTCAGAGATAGTGAGAGTATATTAGCAGTTGTGATTCAATTGTGTTTGTGTATCAACAAAACAACGGGTCATCCCAAAAATCTACAACTGATTCTTCGAGCCAGAGTACTAACTACTGGTCGCCGCTTCAAGAAGCAGTTAGCTTCATCTGCGAATCCTGCTGCAAGTAGTTTAATCTGCGCATCAATTTGCCCTGACGAGTTCCTGCCTTCCCTTGAATATTCCCTGTTTCCCATTTGGCCAATGTCAGTACTCTTTTCTTTGTGCGTTTGATACCTCAGAATAATTCGCGAGCATCCTAAAATATTTACACAGTCCATTAGAATTCTTTGTCACAGGGAGGTATGACTTCAGGAATTAAGTGTACGCTTGATGAAATTAAGTTGAATTACCTTGAATTAAATGGAATTATTTGAATTAACCTGAATTAATTGGAATTACCATGAATTATTTTGAATTAAGCGTAATTAGAATTTTTTGGAATTAATGCGAATTAAAGAAAATTAATGTGAATTAAAAGAATTAACATGCATTAAATGGAATTATAAATGAAACAATCAGATTTAAATTAATTATATGAATTAAAATTATGTTTACAGAGTGTCATTTTCGATGTTTATGCCTTCAGGAATTAAGTGTACACTTGATGGAATTAAGTTGAACTACCTTGAATTAAATGAAATTATTTGAATTAACCTGAATTAATTGGAATTAAGATGAATTATTTTGAATTAAGCGTAATGTCATATTATTATAATCGTTTGCACATTCCAGTGTCAACTTTTTGAGAAAAATTTAATAGTCACCACAGGAATTTTCGATCTTCTTTTGTTACTGAGCTACAGGCAAAATATTGGTTTTTGCTCATTTCTTTTTTATTATGAGAAAAATTGGTCTAACAAATGTTGTACCGTTTTTTTATGTAAGATATTTTGAAATCTAATAATTCTCGTTTATAACACAAACGTATGTTTTTTACCTCCCGCTACCCTAGGTAAGGGAGGTATAGGGATCGTGCTAAAAATCGGATATAGAGATTTTAGTGAATAAGCACGTTTTGATGTCCCCAGAATCCGATTTTAACATTTTTACAATGATGTCTGTAGGTATGTATGTGTGTGTGTCTGTGTGTCTGTGTGTGTGTGTGGATCATGTGGACACGATTACTCAAATACTATCAATCAGAAAAATTTGAAATTTTGTATATCCATTCTATGCTAATGTGGGAAGAGCTCATTAGTTTTGAGTGTATATGGGATAACCGGAAGTATCATTTATACAAGCTTTTAACAGTTTTTCTTGTAAAAAATTCATTGAATATAATTTTTTAGCAACTTTTACCAATACAAATTGAATATAATGGCACAATCTTCAATTCTGCAATAATAGCATTTAGTAAATAACTTGAAATAACTTTATATTATATTATAAAATAATTTATTTTTGTACATCACTTTGCCTCTGCGTCAAACAAAAACAATACTTCAATAACAAATTTGACATATTTAAACAAATGTCACTGTCACGCAGCAATTTTCATTAAAAGTAATAATAAAACCGTGTTAAGAAGAATTTAATAGTTTAAATATGATTCCAATGAAATTAAGGTTTGTAAAAATAATGTATTTTCCTTCATACATAAATATTAGATATACAGGATAATTCGATTCAAGTTTGATGTTTACAGCATTATATATCAAACAGCTCTCAATAAGAACGTGATTTCAAAGTGTCAAATAATAATTTGCAACTACACATTTACGAAATGAATAATGTACGGCGAAGAATTTACACAGATTGCGTTTTAGAGCATAAGGAAGTTGGTGATGATTTTGACAATAATGTGTGTGTGACGATTTTTCCTTAAAATATATTAATGATCCAAAAGTTCGCAAAGTTGGTATTTAATACTCTTATATAATTTGAAACAACATATTAGATTTTGACTATATATGATAAACCGAATGTAGTAATTAATTTGAATCTCTAACAGATTTTTCAGGAAAAACATAATAAAATATAATCTAAAATTTTGTATTACAAACTTTTCTATTTATTGGAACAACAAAGTAGATTTTGTTTACAAACGATCAATCGGAAGTGAAACTTTACTTAAAGCTTAATGCTATTTTAAACATGGAATTGGCGGGAGGACATGTGCTGGCCACATCAGATTTTTTTAAAAGGGAACCTATGTTGAAAATAGTCTCATCTTTTTGCTTATCTTATAAGCTTTTCAAGTCTACATTATTTTGTTTTAGATATGAATAAAAGATATTTTTTGGGGTGAAAAAATTGAAAATTATTAATCGAAATTACTTGGGAATTAATGGAATTACCTAGGAATTATTGGAATTACCTAAGAATTGCGGAATTACTTGGGAATTAGTGGAATTGCCAGGGAATTAGTGGAATTATTTGGGAATTACCGAAATTACTTTGGAATTACTGGAATTACCTTGAAATTTCCGGAATTACCTTGGAATTGCCGGAATTACTTGGAATTATCTGGGAATTACCGGAATTACTTTGGAATTACTGGAATTACTTAGGAATTACCGGAATTACTTGGGAATTGCTTATTACGCCAATTTTACAGGAGACAATTTTCAAATTAGAAGGTACATCATAGGTGATTTGTGTTCATAATGACAAATCAATTAAAATTATATTTCACTTTGATTTATTAACTACCTAATGTAACATAACATACTGAATGTATATAATTTCTCATTTATAATTATTACAGCACTGTGCAAATTAATTGAAACAAAATGAAAAATGCAATGGTAACAGTTTTCTACACCATTTATTTATTTATGAAAGAATATGTACCTGCCTTGACAATAGAATACTTTAATTTATGTTGTTTGTCATAGAATCAAAGAAATTAAAGTTTATATTGAAAATTAATAAAAAAGATGTTATAATTATTATATTATATAATGTTTTGTAGATAGTATTGTTAGTAACTAAATACTTGTATATTTTTTTCTAATTTGAAGCACTAAAAAGCAACAATGAAAATATGCAATATGTTCAGTATATAGGTTGATTGGTTGACAATTTTATTATTGGAAATATTTGCGATAAAAATAAAAAGAAAAACATTAGCAACAATTTTAAATTATTGAACTTTCAAATTCATCACCAAAATATAAAATTAGGTTTTTTCTAGAACGATTTCTTTTCCTTTCAAAATGTAACAGAAAGAAACCAAGTTAGTTTTAAAGTTCTTGTATTCATATTTGAATTCAGAATGGATTTATGTATAATAGAACACATTTTCAAGTGATGAAAATATTTTCAGACTTGCTTGTTTCGGGACAAGTACATTTGTATAGTAAATTTTAATGTTACAAAAGTCCAGTGCAAGTTTGTAGAGAGTTTACGTAGCAATGGATATCACTGTACAAGATTCGGGCTGTGAATATTAATTTTTTTTTGCTTCCATTGTATAAACGCAAAACGCAGACACATTTTACCACTCAAAATATACTTACATTCATAGAAATGACTACTTCGCAATTTTGAATTTAATTTTTCTACCTCACGCTACACCTGGGATTTTAATATTTTCACAATGATGTCTGTGAGTGTGTGTAGGTATGTATGTATTTATGTATAAGTACGTGTGTGTGTATGGATTTTGTATATTATTCAGAAAATTTTGAAACTTTGTGTTTCGAACCTACTCTAATATGTTAAGAAGCATTAGATTTTCGTGCAAATCGAATAACCGGAAATGACAGTTTACTTGAAGCTCAAAATGGTTTTTCTTCGAAAACTACCATTAAATGTTATTTTTTCGCAATTTATATTATAAAAATTAGAGATTATTGAATTTTGTATGGGTGTGCAGTGTGCATGAATACTTTTTACCTCTCGCAAAGAGAGGTATTGGATTCATGCTAATAATCGCATATCCAGATTTTAGTGAATAAGCACTATTTAAGGTCCCTACAAACCGATTATAACATTTGTACGATGATGTGTGTGTGTGTGTGTGTATGTGTGTGTGTGTGTGTGTGTGTGGATGTGTGTGTGTATGTGTGTGCGTACGTGTGTACGTGTGGATGTTAGAAGGACGATTCCTCAAAAACTATAAGACTTAAGACCTGTTTAACTATGAATTCCTAAATCTGACATTCCTGGGAAGCGCTGAAAAGGTTTTGGCAAGGTTGGCCTGATTTAAATCATTTGATTTAAATCTTGATTTAAATTATGATTTAAATCAACTGATTTTTTTTAAAAAAACACTGATTTTTATCACAGATGAAAAAAAGATTTAAATTGTAATAAAAATGAATTTATTTACTACAAAAGTATAAATAACAACAAAAATATGGACTGTATTCGAATTCTAACAGATTACTGATTACATGTTTTGACCTATTTTATTTAGGTATGCATTATGCATTGTTTAAAAAAACGCGCGCGTGTGTACGTTATATACCTACTAAATTTATGCAAAAATTCAAATGCATTTTTATTACAGATTTCGTTTTCGTTTATGAAATAAAATATTTATATTGCTTTTGAAACAATTAAAAAAGTACAATAACACCACTAGATCTTTAAAAATAATAAAAAAATCAAAAAATCATGATTTATTTGATTTTTTTTTTAAATCGATGATTTTTGATTTTTTTAAATAAATCATGTTTTTATCCAACCCTGTATAAGTCATTGATTTATTTTGAAAATTATTGATTTAAAATAAGGATGATTGTGAATATAAATTCTCAAATAATTCCGGCAATTCCTAGGTAATTCCGCTAATTCCTAGTAATTCCAGTAATTCCAAGTAATTCCGCTAATTCCCAGGTAATCCACTAATTTTCTTCTAATTCCACGAATTCTCCAAATCTAGTAATTTCACTAATTCTCAGGTAATTCCGCTAATTCCCAGGTAATCCACTAATTTCCTACTAATTCTTCGAATTCTCCAATTCTGGTAATTTCACTAATTCTCAGATAATTCCGCTCTTTCCCAGGTATTCCACTAATTTCCTACTAATTCCACGAATTCTCCAATTCTGGTAATTTCACTAATTCTCAGGTAATTCCGCTAATTTCCAGATAATCACTAATTTCCTACCAATTCTTCGAATTCTCCAATTCTGGTAATTTCACTAATTCTCAGGTAATTCCGCTAATTCCCAGGTAATCCACTAATTTCCTACTAATTCCACGAATTCTCCAATTCTGGTAATTTCACTAATTCTAAAGTAATTCCGCTAATTTCCAGGCAATCCACTAATTTCCTACTAATTCTATGATTTATTTGATTTTTTTTTAAAATCAATGATTTTTGATTTTTTTAAATAAATCATGTTTTTATCCAACCCTGTATAAGTCATTGATTTATTTTGAAAATTATTGATTTAAAATAAGGATGATTGTGAATATAAATTCTCAAATAATTCCGGCAATTCCTAGGTAATTCCGCTAATTCCTAGTAATTCCAGTAATTCCAAGTAATTCCGCTAATTCCCAGGTAATCCACTAATTTCCTACTAATTCCACGAATTCTCCAAATCTAGTAATTTCACTAATTCTCAGGTAATTCCGCTAATTCCCAGGTAATCCACTAATTTCCTACTAATTCTTCGAATTCTCCAATTCTGGTAATTTCACTAATTCTCAGGTAATTCCGCTCTTTCCCAGGTATTCCACTAATTTCCTACTAATTCCACGAATTCTCCAATTCTGGTAATTTCACTAATTCTCAGGTAATTCCGCTAATTTCCAGATAATCACTAATTTCCTACCAATTCTTCGAATTCTCCAATTCTGGTAATTTCACTAATTCTCAGGTAATTCCGCTAATTCCCAGGTAATCCACTAATTTCCTACTAATTCCACGAATTCTCCAATTCTGGTAATTTCACTAATTCTAAAGTAATTCCGCTAATTTCCAGGCAATCCACTAATTTCCTACTAATTCTACGAATTCTCCTATTCTGGTAATTTCACTAATTCTCAGGTAATTAAGCTAATTCCCAGGTAATCCACTAATTTCCTAGTAATTCTTCGAATTCTCCAATTCTGGTAATTTCACTAATTCTCAGGTAATTCCGCTAATTCCCAGGTAATCCACTAATTTCCTACTAATTCCACGAATTCTCCAATTCTGGTAATTTCACTAATTCCCAGGTAATTCCGCTAATTCCCAGGTAATCCACTAATTTCCTACTAATTCTACGAATTCTCCAATTCTGGTAATTTCACTAATTCCCAGGTAATTCCGCTAATTCTCAGGTAATCCACTAATTTCCTACTAAATCCACGAATTCTCCAATTTTGGTAATTTCACTAATTCTCAGGTAATTCCGCTAATTCCCAGGTAATCCACTAATTTCCTACTAATTCCACGAGTTCTCCAATTCTGGTAATTTCACTAATTCTCAGGTAATTCCGCTAATTCCCAGGTAATCCACTAATTTCCTACTAATTCTACGAATTCTCCAATTCTGGTAATTTCACTAATTCTCAGGTAATTACGCTAATTCCCAGGTAATCCACTAATTTCCTACTAAATCCACGAATTCTCCAATTCTGGTAATTTGAATAATTCTCAGGTAATTCCGCTAATTCCCAGGTAATCCACTAATTTCCTACTAATTCTACGAATTCTCCAATTCTGGTAATTTCACTAATTCCCAGGCAATTCCGCTAATTCCAAGGTAATCCACTAATTTCCTACTAATTCCACGAATTCTCCAATTCTGGTAATTTCACTAATTCTCAGGTAATTACGCTAATTCCCAGGTAATCCACTAATTTCCTACTAAATCCACGAATTCTCCAATTCTGGTAATTTGAATAATTCTCAGGTAATTCCGCTAATTCCCAGGTAATCCACTAATTTCCTACTAATTCTACGAATTCTCCAATTCTGGTAATTTCACTAATTCCCAGGTAATTCCGCTAATTCCAAGGTAATCCACTAATTTCCTACTAATTCCACGAATTCTCCAATTCTGGTAATTTCACTAATTCTCAGGTAATTACGCTAATTCCCAGGTAATCCACTAATTTCCTACTAATTCCACGAATTCTCCAATTCTGGTAATTTCACTAATTCTCAGGTAATTACGCTAATTCCCAGGTAATCCACTAATTTCCTACTAAATCCACGAATTCTCCAATTCTGGTAATTTGACTAATTCTCAGGTAATTCCGCTAATTCCCAGGTAATCCACTAATTTCCTACTAATTCCACGAATTCTCCAATTCTGGTAATTTCACTAATTCTCAGGTAATTTCGCTAATTCCCAGGTAATCCACTAATTTCCTACTAATTCCACGAATTCTCCAATTCTGGTAATTTCACTAATTCCCAGGTAATCCACTAATTCTACGAATTCTCCAATTCTGGTAATTTCACTAATTCTCAGGTAATTACGCTAATTCCCAGGTAATCCACTAATTTCCTACTAATTACGCGAATTCTCCAATTCTGGTAATTTCACTAATTCTCAGGTAATTCCGCTAATTCCCAGGTAATCCACTAATTTCCTACTAATTCCACGAATTCTCCAATTTTGGTAATTTCACTAATTCTCAGGTAATTCAGCTAATTCCCAGGTAATCCACTAATTTCCTACTAATTCTACGAATTCTCCAATTCTGGTAATTTCACTAATTCTCAGGTAATTACGCTAATTCCCAGGTAATCCACTAATTTCCTACTAATTACACGAATTCTCCAATTCTGGTAATTTCACTAATTCTCAGGTAATTCCGCTAATTCCCAGGTAATCCACTAATTTCCTACTAATTCCACGAATTCTCTAATTCTGGTAATTTCACTAATTCTCAGGTAATTTCGCTAATTCCCAGGTAATCCACTAATTTCCTACTAATTCTACGAATTCTCCAATTCTGGTAATTTCACTAATTCCCAGGTAATTCCGCTAATTCCAAGGTAATCCACTAATTTCCTACTAATTCCACGAATTCTCCAATTCTGGTAATTTCACTAATTCTCAGGTAATTACGCTAATTCCCAGGTAATCCACTAATTTCCTACTAATTCCACGAATTCTTCAATTCTGGCAATATCACTAATTCTCAGGTAATTACGCTAATTCCCAGGTAATCCACTAATTTCCTACTAAATCCACGAATTCTCCAATTCTGGTAATTTCACTAATTCTCAGGTAATTACGCTAATTCCCAGGTAATCCACTAATTTCCTACTAATTCCACGAATTCTCCAATTCTGGTAATTTCACTAATTCCCAGGTAATTCCGCTAATTCGCAGGTAATCCACTAATTTCCTACTAATTCTATGAATTCTCCAATTCTGGTAATTTCACTAATTCTGAGGTAATTCCGCTAATTTCCTACTAATTCCACGAATTCTCCAATTCTGGTAATTTCACTAATTCTCAGGTAATTACGCTAATTCCCAGGTAATCCACTAATTTCCTAGTAATTCTTCGAATTCTCCAATTCTGGTAATTTCACTAATTCTCAGGTAATTCCGCTAATTTCCAGGTAATCCACTAATTTCCTACTAATTCTACGAATTCACCAATTCTGGTAATTTCACTAATTCTCAGGTAATTCTGCTAATTCTCAGGCAATTCTTTAATTTGCTGCTAATTCTACGAATTCTCAAATTCTGGTAATTCCACGAATTCTCAGGTAATCCACTAAATTCCTACTAATTCTACGAATTCTCCAATTTTGATAATTTCACTAATTCTCAGGTAATCCCGCTAATTCTCAGGTAATCCACTAATTTGCTACTAATTCTACGAATTCTTCAATTCTGGTAATTCCGCTAATTATCAGGAAATTCCACTAATTCCCAAATAATTCCGGCAATTCCAAGTAATTCCAGTAATTCCCAAGTAATTCCGGTAATTCCTAGGTTAATTCCAGTAATTCCAAGTAATTCCAGTAATTCCAGGTTAATTCTAGTAATTTTAAGTAATTCCAGTAATTCCAGGTTAATTCCAAGTAATTCCAGGTTAATTCCGGTAATTCCTAGGTTAATTCCAGTAATTCCTAGTAATTCCGGTAATTCCTAGGTTAATTCCAGTAATTCATAGGTTAATTCCAGTAATTCCTAGTAATTCCAAGTAATTCCAGTAATTCCTGGGTTAATTCCAGTAATTCCTAGTAATTCCAGTAATTCCTAGGTTAATTCCAGTAATTCCTAGTAATTCCAAGTAATTCCAGTAATTCCTAGGTTAATTCCAGTAATTCCTAGTAATTCCAAGTAATTCCAGTAATTCCTAGGTAATTCCAGTAATTCCTAGTAATTCCAGTAATTCCTAGGTAATTCCAGTAATTCCGCTAATTCTCAAATAATTCCGGTAATTCCAATTAATTCCGGTAGTTCCCAGGTAATTCCGGTATTCCTAGGTAATTTCACTAATTCCCAAGAAATTCCGGTAAGTCCACAGATGAAAAAAAGATTTAAATTGTAATAAAAATGAATTTATTTACTACAAAAGTATAAATAACAACAAAAATATGGACTGTATTCGAATTCTAACAGATTACTGATTACATGTTTTGACCTATTTTATTTAGGTATGCATTATGCATTGTTTAAAAAAACGCGCGCGTGTGTACGTTATATACCTACTAAATTTATGCAAAAATTCAAATGCATTTTTATTACAGATTTCGTTTTCGTTTATGAAATAAAATATTTATATTGCTTTTGAAACAATTAAAAAAGTACAATAACACCACTAGATCTTTAAAAATAATAAAAAAATCAAAAAATCATGATTTATTTGATTTTTTTTTTAAATCAATGATTTTTGATTTTTTAAAATAAATCATGATTTTATCCAACCCTGGGTTTTGGTAACAATTGGACAACCGACAGTAATAGTTTCTTAAAGAAAATTCTACATATAATTTTTTGGAAATTTTTGTTATTACAAATATTGAAGAATATAAAATTTTCTATCTATACTTAAAAAAATTATTATATCTTGTATAGATTTAGAGATAAAAATACTATAATATAGAATATTCGGATGTAATACATCGCAGAGGCTAAACATACTATGGAAACCAGTTGACAAATTCAAATGTTTATATCATAGTTTGTAAATGACAGATGTCAGAGTCAAAAATCAACAGTTTTAGTGACATTCTGATAGCTTTTTTTGGGAAGTACATTTAATCTTTCTTTTTGTTTTATTGATTAAATATTTAAAATCATAGGTAAAATCAGTTAGTATAAAGTATACTTTATAGTCACTGGTAAAATGCATATTATATATCCATCAGAAATACCGCCAATCTTGTTAATGAATTGGAAGAATCTCTGACATTTAGAAACTTCTTCATACAATGAAAAATAGATATAATTAGAATTGTAAGTGTGCAGAAGGCATGTTAAATACAATAAAAAATATAACTTGGGTAAAGTTATATAATTTGTTTGTTATAAAACGACGGTTCGATAGCGAAGTGCAATACATTACTTATATAACATAAAATGGAAATGGCGAGAGGTATTGTGCTGGCCACAACAGATTTTTTTTGTTTACGGTTCGCGACAAATAAAAAAAAAAATAAATAAAGTACGGCATTAATTTATTTGTACTTATTATACTAAATATAGACCACTATTATTTGCGCAAAATTATATGTACGAGTAAGTAGGTACGGATATAATTAGTAATTTTTTTATGTTCATTTCGCCTGGCAAGGATATGTAATTGTTTAGAAAAAATTGTTTTATTTCAGTCATGATTCTTTGTTAATTTAAACCTTAATTTTTTTCATATTATTTGTATTTTGTTTTAACAATTAAATCAATAAAAGTGTTAGATATCAGCTTCTATTAATAATTAAGAATTTAAATTTGGCATAATGATTCAAAGTGTAGTTTTTATATAAAATATTTATAAATTTAAATTTGAAAACTTATACTATTCTATATTCGTCTAGAAACTATAACGATTTTTTTTTATTGTTAATATGCTTATATATTTTTTTATTCAATTTTGACGTTTTAAACTGTCATTATTAACTCCATAGCAACAATTATAAGTAACACTTTTTTCACAAGTGAATTAGAATTTTTTAAATCACTCTCACATTTTTTTAAAATTCACTCTGTAACAAATAATGCATTTAAAATAACACCAGGCACGAAATTAACACTTACCATAGCATTTATCAGACATTATCAGCCATTTTCATTATTTTTCACGGCACAAATGACAAACAATAAAGCTTTTTAAATAGATACCTTTACATCTATCATCGACGATTGTCATGCACAGTCTACTAACTGATTAGTTTTGTCAAAATTAAATATTATAATGGTTTTATTACTATTTCGTTAAAATTGAATATAATATTGTACAAACCATGTGAGCTAAGAATGTTTATTCACTCGAAGAAATTAACTCACTCGCCCTTACGGGCTCGTGAGCTAAACTTTCTTCTCATGAATAAACATTACCTTAGCTGACTTGGTGTGCAAATATCTATTAAATATGTACATGTTTAATGTTCGCGAAACGGCACAGTACGAGTCAAAATATTGTAGTACTTGTACTATGTTATCTATTGTCTATTGATGAAATGGTGTTACTTGTAATCTGGTATACAGTAACCTAAATCAATTAATTAATAAACAAAGGTCACGTCGTAAAATAGTCTGTAAATAAAATAAATAATCCCCACGTCAAACTTCTTAACAAACGTAGAAAAGGGAGTAATCGTGAGTTATTAATTATGCTAAAGATTTGATCTTAATTTTTTTCTAGTTTTACTCGACAAATGTCATACAGTTTGTTTCATACCTATGTTATGTTATGAATAAAAATATAATTCATAATGTAAAATGCACTTTTGAATTTATTAATTTTGTTGTTTAAATTACGATTATTTGCTTTACAAATTATCACATTAATTAAATGTTGTTAGTGTGGCTAAACAAAATATCTAATGTGGCCAACACGTTACCTCCAGCCAATTTCATGTCATCAAATTGTAATATGTTGTTTCAAATTATATAGGAGTTTTAAATACCAAATTTGAGAAGTTTTGGATCATATTTTAATAGATTTTAAGAAAAAATCGTCACACACACGGTATTTGAAAAATCAGCATCAACTTCCGGGTGCTCTAAAACGAAATCTGTATAAATTCTTGGCTGTACATGATCCATTTTGTAAATGTGTAGTTGTAAACTAATATTTGACACTTTGAAAACACGTGCTTATTGACAGCTGTTTGATATATTGTGCTGCGAACATAGCAAACTTAAATCGGATCATCCTATACATCTAATATTTATGTATGAGGGAAAATATATTATTTTTACAAACCTCAATTTCATTAGAATCGAATATATAACTACTATATTCCCCTTAATAGGGTTTCGTTATTAATTTTAGTGTAATTACGTCCGACAGTGACATTTGTTTAAATATGTCAAAATTTTTATTAATTATTTTGTTTTTTTTGGCGTATAGGTAAGATGACGTATAAAAATAAATTATTTTATAAATTTATATTTAAAATTATTTACTAAATGCTTTTATCGTAGAATTGAAGATTGTACAATTATATTCAATTTTTATTAGTAAAAGTTGCTGTTAAAAGCGTGTATAAGTGATATTTCCGGTTATTCAATATACACTAAAAACTAATGAGCTCTTTCCACATTACAGAATAGAATAGGTATACAAAATTTGAGTAATCGTGTCCACAGGATCCACACGTACACACGTACACACATACACACACATACATACATACATACATACCCACAGACATCATTGTATAAATGTTAAAATCGGATACAATACAATTTTAAGATTTTGTAATAAAATTATTGTATATTCACCATTAGCTGAAGATGGGCTTGCCTTAAGCCCGAAACGTCCGTAATAAAGAATATACAACATACGTGGACCATTTGAGCCTTTTCATTCACCTTTAAAAAATGTATCGCTTTAAGCTTTCAACCTTACAATGATAAGACTGAAACTTTCTTGTTGATTTTGAATCATATTCCCAAAATTACGAAACGTTGCCATTATTCTTGCATTAAGTCACTATTATTGCTCTTACATTTTGTAGTCTGAGAATATTAATTTCTTTTAACTTCAGCGCTGAAATTTTCCCTGTAACCAATGCGTGGGCCTGTCCCATATTTAGAAAACAAAATTCAAATTGTTATTCGGTCTCTTTCATTCCACCGTAAGAATATATATCGCTCTCTTTGTCTATTGGCCAAGTTCGTGACGTGATATACTGACCTGTATATAATATCAACGCATGCTACATTTAAATGTGCTCAGATACAAGGTCACCAAGTTTAATTGGATAAGTTTTATTGTTTTTTAAATGAAGACTTTGTTGTTATTTAATTGCTTGTAGGTAAATAAAACGATGACATTTGTTTTTATGCGTGAGGAAAAATAAAATATGGACGAAAAGAAAGTAAAATGAAATGAGTCACTTTTAAAAGAAGTAACAGTAAAATATAAATTTTGACATTAATTGCATTGTAGAATAAGTTATTTATCTTGAAAACTTTCAGTTAATTCGTTAATCCGGGTATCATAAAAGAAAAATCTGGGGATGTTCGGATTAGCGAGGAATTCGGGTTCAAATTTATAGTAGGTACGACATGCTTTGTATATAGTAAAATATATTAAAAATCGCGTACTGTTCCTTTAATTAATGTAAATGCTATTTTTGTTTGAAATAATTTCTTATGAGAATATAAACTGTAGTTCCAAAAATTATTTTAAACAAAAATAGCATTTATGTTAAAGGAATAGTAAGAGTACTTTACTATACAGAGCACTCAGGAAGGTAGTACCAGACGACGCATATCTTCATTCCTAGAGAGTGGCGCAAATAATGGCCTGTTTTATCCAATATTATACAGTAAACATTAAGCGATATGCCGCTTTGTCATAATTACGATATACATACATAGTTTTATTGATATGGACCCGACAATCAATTTTTCTGACTATAGCTTTGACAGCCCGTAAAGCGATGTCTGGTAAGTAAACGCCCTCAATATAATATCCCGTATTACGAGCGCACTTTTATGGAATACACTCATAAGAATATAATGTAAAAGCGTGCTTCATAAAAGCGCTTTTATTACAAAAGTGTGCTCGTAATACGGGTTATTTTTATTATCGAAATCTGTTTATAAACAACATATCTATGAGATAAAATAAATTTTTTTATGTGGCCAGCACATGACCTCCCGCCAATTCCATGTTTAAAATAGCAGTGAGCTTTAAGTAAAGTATCACTTCCGGTTGACGTTTGTAAATAAAATCTAATTTGTTGTCCAATAAAAAGAAAAGTCTATAATACGAAATTTTGGATTGTTTTATTATTTTTCCTCAAAAATATGTTAGAGCTCCAAATTAAGTACTACATCCGATTTATTATATATGGTCAAAATCTAATATGTAGTTTCAAATTATATATGAGTTTTAAATACCAAATTTTAGAAAAAAAATTGTCACACACATTCTTATAAAAATCAGCATCAACTTCCAGGTGCTCTAAAATGCAATCTTTGTAAATTCTTCGCCGAACATGATTCATTTCGTAAATGTGTAGTTGTAAATTAATATTAATTTATAGTGCTGCAAAAATAAGAAATTTAAATCAGATTATCCTGTACATGTAATATTTATGTAAGGTGGACAATATATTATTTTTACAAACCTTAATTTCATTAAAATTAAATATTTTACTATTATATTCTCCTTAAGATGGTTTCATTATTAATTTTAAAGTAATTGCTTCCTGACAGTGACGTTTGTTTAAATATGTCAAAATTGTTTTTGTTTGACGCATAGGCAAGATGATATATTCATATTTAAAGTTATTTAGAGTTATTTACTAAATGTTATTATCATAGAATTGAAACTTGTATCATTATATTCAATTTTTATTAGTAAAAATTGCTGAACAATTATATTCAATGTATTTTTTTCAAGAAAAACTGTTAACAGCTTGTATAAGTGATACTTCCGGTTATCCGATATACACTAAAAAGTAATGAACTCTTCCCACAATAGTATACAATGGATATGCAAATTTTAAAAAATTTCTGATTAATATTAGTAATCTTGTGCACAGGATCCACACATACTCAAATACACACACATACATACCTACAAAAATGTTAAAATCAGATTCTGGGGACATCAAAACGTGCTCATTCACTAAAATCCATATACCTCCCTTACCTAGGGTAGCGAGAGGTAAAAATAAAATATATCATCACGGCATTTTACCCATTGCTGGGTTTGCCAATCTGCTTTGTACCCAGTTTTTGGTAATTTGTATCGTGAGGGCGTTACCGGGCGACACCTCATGGACACTTTGATGGCGTGGAGAGTGCACCACAGGGATCCTTTTTGTGCCATTTAAAATTAGTAATATTTCATTCTTTATGAGATTATATTTCATATTTCTTTGTGCTTTTCTAAAAATCTTTATATTCTTTTTCTGTCAATAAATCCACAACTTTTGCGTAGGCGGTAAATTACATTGTAATAATAATGAGTTTTTACTACTAATGCGTATACACTACCTACAATCAAAATAACAAATTATTTACTTTTCTAGTCGTCATTGTAATGACGAAATATATGAGTCACGTATGTCGTCACTGATAATAATCAAAGATTATAAGAATTGTTAATCGCGTAACCTGTAAGAATTATTAGTGAGTCACATGGCTTTCTTTTTTCTGGTATTTAATCCATTTTGTCTAAGGGTGACGGAATTATTATTTGAGGTAAACATGAACGTCTTGACATTTTAAAAAGAATGTAAACATGGTAGATTAAGATTGCTCAAAGTGGCTCATACAGTGAACATGAACAGTGAGCTCACTTAGTACTTAGTGTTTAATACATTTATTTAGTAAAAAAATTATTGTGGATTTTATTTTTGCTCTAAATCATTTGTCAAAAAATATCAATAATTTAATAGTTATTTGTATCACTAAGCACTAGATTATTTGTGCCGATTTTCCCATGAATTTATTAAATGAATTTGATGTATTGTTTAAATATAATTTGAATTTCCAGAATCAATAAACATTTTTTAATTTTTAATTTAGTCCTAACATTTAAAAGAAAATTAAATCCCTATACGAGCCAAAACTCATAATTCGACCAGTTCAAATTTCTCAACAAATGTTAATATCGACACAATGGTTACAAAATTCTTTCGGCAACTTTAAATATAGATATAAAATTTTAAAAAACTGTGGGCTAAATGAGTGGTGATAATAGTTCGATCGGTTTTTTAAGGGTCATCGTCTAGAACAGATTTAGCTTCTACAAAGACTCTTTACTTTTGGCACAATGAAAAACAACTTTGTAAAAATCCATTACGTACAGTAAAATCTACCTTACAGAAAAATGTGCAGGGCTTACACAGAAAAAAAAATCTGTTGTGGCCAGCACAAGACCTCTCGCCATTTCCATATTAGGCTATATATGTATTGTATTGCACTTCGCTTTCGAACCGTCGTTTTATAACAAAATATTACAGAACTTTACCCAAATATTGTTTTTTATTGTATGTAACATGTCTTCTGCACACATATAATTCTAATTATATCTATTTTTTATCATTTTCATGTCAGAGATTGTTCTAATTGGCGGTATTTCTGATGGATATTATGCATTTTACCACAATTTTACCTATAATTTCAAATATTTCATTAATAAAACAATAAGAAAAATTAAATATACTTCCCAGAAAAAGCTATCAGAATGTCACTAAAAATGTTGATATTTGACAATGACATGTGCCATGTTATAAACATTGGAATTTGTCAACTGGTTTCCTTAGTGCCTTGGCCTCTGCGATTAGTTTACTCTATAAATTATAGTGTCTTTATCTCTAAATCTATATAAGATATAATAAAAATTTTAAGTGTATTAGATGGAGAATTTTATGTTCTCCCAAAAAAATATATTTAGAAGATTTTTTCTAAGAAACTACTACTTCCGGTTGTTCAATTGTTACCAAAACCTTTTCAGCTCTTCCCAGGAATGTCAGATTGAGAAAACTACAGTTAAATATTTTTTAAGTCTTATAGTTTTTGAGGAATCGTGTCTACAACATCCAGACATACACACACACACACACACATACACACACATACACACACACACACACACACAGACATTTTAAAAATGTTATAATCGGATTCTAGGGACCTTAAATCGTGCTTATTTAATAAAATCTGAATATGCGAATTTTAGCATGAATCCAATACCTCTCTTAGCGAGAGGTAAAAAAGAATTGAAATTTTGTCTAATAATATTTAGATATACAATGCCTAATAGAATTAAAGCTGGTATTACTAATAAAGGTGTTGTAACCCAATATTAAATGGCGGAATACTTGAATAACATATTTAGTGTTTGTAAGTTCAAAAGCTATATTTTAAACGAATCGAAAAAAAATTGGAGAAATATTTCACCATTTGTGTAGATTTTATAATTTGTTTAGTTGAAAATGTAAACCGGCCGAATTATTATGAGTTTGAGATCATAAATGATGATAAAATTTCTCGGATAATGCGTGCCCGTAAAAATTAAAATTTGGGGCCTATATAGGTATAATTCCTGGTCCTCGTATGAAATTTAACTTCAGAAGTAGAGCCCATAAAAAGACTAAAAAGTGTAATTAGTGACGTATCATGTGATAAATTATTGTAAGTACCACCCTGTAATTAGTGTGGTTTTAATTTACTTTTTCTTGGCTGGAAATTCAGGAAGTAATACTGGAAAATTTGATTTCCAGATAAAATGGGGAAAATGGAGAATGTATTAAAATGATGGATGCATTTTTAACTCTGGCACACACCACTATATCATAGCCCAACTACTTATTCCTTACAGTGAAATGCGAAGACTTCGTTTTAAAACTAATATTTATTCATAAATATGCATCAGTTGAAATGAAGAATTAAAAATTTAAGTGTTACATGCATAAATGAGCCATTACATAAATGCTAGAAAAACGCTACATAAAATTTTTGTTCACTGAATTAAGATATAAGTAATAATGTACAACACTTTCCAAAGAAAAATATTAATTATTAAAAGAGCGTAACAAATAATAAAGAAAAGAAAAATATTTCTATTTAAAAATAACCTACTTTCTTAATTAATTTATTGTAAAATTAATAATGAATATGAAAATATATTGTGTTTATGCTCGTTATACTACGGTCACGCCAAAATTATTGAGATACAGAAATATTATTTGAAGGAGAAGCATGTAGTTTTACTGGTGTTCAAAGTAGTACCCCCCTGCTTCAATACACTTTTGTAATCGAATTTTCCAGAGATGGAAAGCTTTGAGCCATTCATTTTCTGGAATCGTATTAAAATACTCCATTACGGTGTTGTTAATCTCCTCTTCTGACTTAAAATGACGACCATGTAAATGTTTTTTCAAATTAAAAAATAGCCAGAAGTCACACATTGCAAGATCAGGAGAATACGGTGGATGCTCAATGACTTTAATACCATTTTCTTTCAAAAAATTAACAGTTGTCACAGCGGTATGGGAGGACGCATTATCATGGTGAAGCATTAAACCCTTAATTTTCACACTGCGAAGAACTTCAAGTAGACATTTTTGTGTGTACCAGTTGGCAGTAGTCTTCTGTCCCTCTAACCTAATTGCTTTCACAAGACCTGTACTTCTGAAAAATATAGCGTACATAACTTTTTTAAGTGCACGTTGTTTTTTCACGGTAACTGGTGTTGGGTCGTTGGGTCATCTTCAAACACCCATACCCTACATTCTTGACGCGTTGGAACATCATAAAAGGGTATGTAAGTTTCATCGCTAGTTACAATTTTAGAAAGAATACGATGACCGTCATTATTTAACAATTTTAAAGTGGCGCGACTAATTGTAACACGCTTGGCTTTTTGTTCTTCCGTTAAGTTGTGTGGCACCCAACGAGAAACAATTTTTCTAACACGAAGTTCTTCATGCAAAATTTTTGCTATTGCTGCGGATCCAATGCCAAGGGCATCTTCCATCGTTTTATAGGTGACACGATTGTCATCCTTTATCATTTGTCTGATGGCAGCTACATTTTCTGGCACTACCGCTGTACAAGGTCTCCCTGAGTGTTTCTCATCACGTAAGAAATTACGGCCTCTTTTGAATTTTGAAAACCAGCGAAATATAGTTGCTCGAGATGGAGTTTCATCTCCAAATGCCAATCGTAGACGTTCCTCGCACTGTTCTTCACGTAATCCAATTTTAAAGTCGTAGTAAATCATAGCGCGATAATGCTCTCTTCCTAACTTCACGTTGCAGTTTATTTCCACTTCGAATTCCACCACAATAAATCACTTCAACCAGATGTTATTATTGGACAGATATTTTAAATAAATTGTAGTTTGACATTTGTGCACTAAAAATTTTCCAAAGCCAACTGTTTCCCAGCATCTCAATAATTTTGGAGTGACCCTCGTATACGGTCATAAACTTAAGTACAGATAATAAATTTATGAAGACGGTTTTATAATCGTGTAAAACAAAATGTTTAACATCTCATCACAAAAAAATGCATAAAGTGCACAACAATCTTCATTAAAAGTAGAGAAATCGATTATACGACGATTTCATGGAAATGGAAATGCAGTGTAGCCAACCTTATGATAATTGTCGTACATGCAAGATAATTTGGGCAGGTATACGATGTGAAATAGTAAATTTGTACGTAAAATAACAAAATAATATGTGAAATTTGAGATAACACACATAATTTTGAGTGTTCATTACGATAACTTCAATGTCCAGAGGTTCGCAATACTGAATATGTCATTTGTTTGACTAACAGCAACTGACAGATATGCCAAAATAAATAAATATATCATCACGGCATTTTACCCGCTTCTGAGTGTGCCACAATCTGCTTTATCGCAGATATAGGTAATGATGATGACATATTTGTACCGTGCGGGCGCTTACCAGGCGTCACCTCACAGGCACTCATTGCTGGCGTGGAGAGTGCAACACAGGGGTCGCTTTTGTGCCATTTAAAATTCGAAAATTTGGCGTCGGTAAAAAATAAAAAAAAATAAAATAAATATTCCTTTCATTTTCACAATTTTTTGATTTCAAATAAAATTTAATATGCATCTCGTCACTGAAGTTCCTTTTTATATGTTTAGAAGAATTGCAGAAATAATCTAGTATTTATATTTTGTGCTACTTGAAAAGCAAATTCATATGTGGAAAAGTAACCTCATATCTTATGGAAATTATTCTGTTAATGAAATTTGTAAAGGGCAAAGTATTTAATCAAAAAGAAATTGTGGACATGAATAATTTTATGATAGTTTTTTTATCATCTAGTATTTTATTAATAGAATAATTGATTTAAATAGAATTGCAAAACTTTTAATTATTGATTTTGTGGAAATTTTACTTTCATTTCAAGTTCATGCTTATTTCAATACTTATATTTCAAATGTCATTAACTTGACCGTAACATATGTAAGTATAACCCTGAAACTATAAATAATATTGTTTCTCTGAGATACCGCTTATTACCAATTTCTGGGTGTATCAATGTGTTTTTTAATTCGTCGATTATTTGTGCATTTTTTTATTTAACACATTTATGTAATGTTATTATTTTGAATACTCAATATTGAATAGAGGGTGTTATGATATAACGTCAATAATAACACAGAGTACTTAACTTTGTTCCTATTTTTGTTTGTTCATTGTTTATTCTTTCATTGTAAAATCAAAAATATAAATGTGGTTGAACTCTATAAAAACAACCCAGATTAAAAGCAAGATTATGAAATGATCAAGAAATTTAGCAGTTGTAATATTTAATTGTTGATTATGCGAGAGAGATTAGTTTTATTTCTTTCTAAACTTAAATAGAATATATAAATAGTAATTTAACTGATTATAATATATACTTGAAACATAAAATTAAGCTGATATGAACAGCGTTATTATGGGTCACCTTACATAAAATTATGGAGACCGACGCCAAATATTTAGAATTTTAAATGGCACAAAGGTGACCCCTGTGGTGCACTCTCGACGACAGCAATGAGTGCCCGTGAGGTGACGCCTGGTAAGCGCCCGCACGGTACAAATATGTCATCATCATTACCGATATCTGCGATAAAGCAGATTGACACACCCAGAAATGGGTAATATGCCGTGATGATATATTTATTTATTTACATAAAATTTATTGTTCATTTACTGATACCGCCTACTACTTTTGAAAATTAAGCTTTACTAGTTACTAACTTTGTTGACATGTGAAAATTGTGTTTTCTTATTGTCATATTAATAATACGTGTTTAGTGTTAACAAATAAAAAATTGTACAATACACTCCAGGTAACTGTGTTATTATGTTATTAATTCAAGGAGGTGACAGGCTCGCCAACTCGGCTCACCAGTCATTTCATCCTTTCAGTAGTAAAAGCCGTTTTACCTGGCTTGCAAAGTAAAATACTAAATAAAATTGGTCCTAAATGGGAACCTTACGGAACACCTGAAGGAATATTAAAATCGTAAGACTGAAAACCATTATTTGTAACTCTTTCGGTTAAATTGTATCTAAACCAAAAAAACCTATTTCGGAGTAAGCTATGAACACAAAAACGTATGTCTGATCATTATTTAATTCACAAGTCAAGTTGTCAAAATTGATCGCGAAATGTAATTTTAAGGACAAAAGATAATAGAGAAAAATATAAAATATTGCCATTTACCGTTTTATAATTTATTTCTATATCTAAACTAAAATAAAGACTCAAGAAGAAAATCTTTGGTTTCTTCAGATAACATTTTTGACAATATGTCGTGTCATATTGACATTTAATTAAATATTTTTAAATTGACATAAATTTTTTTTTGTTCATAGCCTACTCCGAATTAGGAATTTTTTTGAACACACTGTATGTAATCGAAATCACCAAGTTTATTAGTAATGAAGAATATACAGGGTGTAAATTTTAAAACGACCATAGAGCTATAACATAGAAAAACAGTTTTTTAGATGCCAAAAGTTTCTATATTAATTTATTGAAAAAA
Organism: Ophonus ardosiacus; assembly: GCA_943142095.1. Taxonomy (NCBI): domain Eukaryota; kingdom Metazoa; phylum Arthropoda; class Insecta; order Coleoptera; family Carabidae; genus Ophonus; species Ophonus ardosiacus. Next base: position 42,860,293 of record OW964827.1, read on the forward strand.
GAATTAGTGCATATTATAAAGAAAAAAATTAAGAATTTTTTGATACCAAACACATTACATTTCTGTTTCATATAAAGCCAGAAAATAAATTAAAAAATTTGCACAATTAAGAAAAAATATCAGTAGCCGTGAAACTGACAGAAACAAAACAAAACAATTGACTTGAAATGCTCATTAATAAACGTTTCATACACATTTCCTTGTAGTTTGCAGTTTTTCTCGTTCTTTATAACTTATTATTTATTACATGTAGATCATCTTTAATTTGTAAATACCTATTACAATAAATAATAATTGTTTCTTAAATAAATATCATAGTGTTTATTTTGTGTTATTTTGTATTAGTTCATAAATTAATATTTTAATTGTTCCCTATCATGTTAGTAAAAAATGGCAATGTTTTGTTACTGTCAGTTTTATGGCTAATGATATTTTTTCTTAATTGTACAAATTTTTAAATTTATTTTCTGGCTTTATATGCAACAGAAATGTAAGGTGTTTGGTATTAAAAAAATTGTAATTTTTTTCTTTATAATAGGCACCAATTATTTTTTCAATAAATTAATATAGAAATTTTTGGCGTCTAAACAACTGTTTTTCTATGTTATAGCCCTATGACCCGTTTTAAAATTTACATCCTGTATATTTGTTTATTATTAAATGTTGTTTCTCCAAATTTCTACCGAACCACCCTCTATCTCCTCTTATTCATCCCTCCATCCATGTCCCGTGACTGCTGGTCAGTGATTGCTGTGATACTGACTATAATCACGCGACCAGGGGTAGCCAAAATCTCGTCTATACTTTTATACATATTCTGTTATATGCCCCATGAGCTCATGTAGAACATTCCTTTGCTGTGATTGGAGGAAATCTGAGGTGGGGACATAGGCGGGGATGGAAAAATTTTAGAGAGGGGGTAAAATTATAGCAGGAAGACAAATATAGATATCAGAAAGACAAGATACAGAAATTAGGGGGTTAGAAGTAATATATGTAATATTGGAAATTTGGCAACGACATTTTTAGGGTGTGGGGTGTAATATTTACATACCAGGGTGGGTTTAAAAAGTTCGCGGCCTAATATAGAGGGGCACAATTATTTTTATAAAATATGTGAACGGTCGTGCAGAGTCATTAAAAAGTGCTGTGTTAATCCACTATTTTGTCACGAAATTGGATTTTTTTGTATCAACATGTGCATTAAATATTCCAATTTTTGCTTTGATTTGATTTTTAAAAAATCTTGTGTGACCAGCACATTATCGTCCGTCAATTTTATTTAATTTGTATAAATTCCACACAGAAAGTTTATTGCAAAAGATTCTACATATATTTCCGGTAAAATTATAATACAAACTTACTGTGTAAATTGCATTTGACACTGACATCTGTAAATCAAAATTATCCATGGTTATAGCATAGCTGGCTGATAAAAGTATGAAATTTAATTTTTTTTATAAATTTTTAACCCTATATCCATTTAATATGATATAAAAACCGTATAGAGAATAAAATGTTCTTTAACAGAGATACATATAATGTTAAAAAAATCTGTTGTGGCCAGCACAAGACTTTCCGTCAATTCGATGTATTTTGTACAAATCCCATACCAAAATTTCCTTGGAAAAGATTCTATATATCACGTAAAATTGTAACAGGAGCACATAATATTTTTTTGCAAATTCCTTATCAATAGTTTATTTGAAAAGATTCTATAAATCCAATAAAATTATAATGAATGAACATACACTATGTAAATACACTTGACACTTCCTCTTTCTTGTTCAGCTTTCCCTATTATATTAGGGGTCGCTGTTTCTTACTCTTCTGTTCCACTCATTCCTGTCCAACGCATCTTCTTCACACAGTTCTTCCTGTCTCAAGTCTTCTACGATACAATCCTTCCATCTCTTTGACCTTCCTCGTGCTCCCCGCATTGGAAGTTCCAATCATAAGACGAGGCTGCAACTGCATGTCACTTGCGAGGAACACCATACCACATCCTGATCCTACATTTTTAATCTATGGTTTTGCACTTAACACTGACATCTGTCAATTAGATTTTTTTGAATATATTACTGTTTCCATGATAAAAAGCAAAGCTGACTAATTTTTAAAAGTTAATATCTTTATAATTCTTTAACATTATATCTATTGAATATGAATGAAAATATATAATCAAACCGTATAGAGAAGACAGTACCTTCCTTACCTAAAGGTGGCGGAAGGTAAAAATTATATTTAATTGCCTTTTTTTAGAGAAACTATTAAAATCTTCAAATTAGGGTTCTACCGGTTGACCAATTGTAAGCACAATCTAATCAACTCTTCATAAGAATGTACAGAAGAGGAATACGAAAAAATTGTAATTTTTGGAAATATAATACTGGAATTATCAAAGGAGAAATTATCGACACACACAAACACACACACACACACACACACACACACACACACATATATATATATATATATATATATATACAAACATACAGACATCATCATAAAAATAGTAAAATCGTACTCTAGGGACCCTAAAACGTGCTTATACATTAATAACACACCATCGATTTTTTTGACCAAAAACAATACCTTTCTTACCTAAAGGTCCGGAAGGTAAAATGTAATATAAATGACAGGGCGTGTTTCTGAATGAGATGCCAGATTAAAATGTATTATCTTTGAATAATCTCTCTAAATCCCTTGAAATTAAATTACATCTTGTATCTTTTTCGTATCTTCTGCCCTATAATTAGGTGCAAATTTGATAAGCACGCTACTGATCTCGGACGCCGGTGGAGTATGCTCATAATGAGGATATAATATGCAGGGGTGTGCAAACCAGTGGCGCACGTGATCGCCGGTCAGGGGCGGGGGACACTTGAAGGCCGTGCAAAATATAAATATTGATCAACGCATTAAAGAATTTACTGCAGCACCGAGAAAATACAAAATGGACATTTTAGTTTCTTGGTACAAGCAAGGAAATTAATAGAGGAACGTGCGATTTAACATAGGGTGGATTTTATTTAGCAAATTTAACAAGGAATCTATAGTTTACAATAAGGAGGCGATGTGGCAAATAACATTTTGCGATATTTCACTCCACCCTCTTAACTGCGCAGTCCACATTTTTTCCAGCGTTTGCATAGATTTTCAATTTGTGTCAAATCTGGGGAACGAGCAGGCCATGGAATCACTGATATTATGTGCTGATTAATGAATGTTAGTACTATTCTCGCAACATGTGGTCTAGAGTACCGGGAATAATTATTAAGCGAGACTTCTAGTTATAAGATATTGAACCTCAGACTATAATGCCTTCTGTAGGCACCGTATGACGCACAGGAATACAAGCTTCATTCCCTCTTTCACCCGGCGTCGTCTAAAAAGTATCCGAGAATCATTTTGGTACAAACAAAATTGCGATTCATCGGAAAAGATAATGTTATATCTTATGCCATGTCAAAGGAAGTCTTAATAGTGCCCGGCGTGCGTGCTTGTATGCTGAATCTCATTTATTTATTCGTAATGTTTTTTTGGTGTTGCATTTTAAATCTACTTTAAAACTAAAAACAAATATTGCCATTTTTGAAAACGAATCTACTATGTAATATCAGTCCCATAATATAGCATAAGTATATGAATGTGTTCCGCTTTTTATTTCCGTGATTGTACGCGTTCTCACGTAAATCTGCTAATGTATATATTTGTCCCTCCCATAGGCGTATAGATCTGTGCGTGTACAATTCTAATTTTTGTTTTGTTGATAAGCTGACCGACGATAAAACCCTTAAAATCGAAAACCATTTTAACCTTCAACCCCCCGACAGTTCCATTGTTGAGTAATTTTATATTGTATTGCAATCTTTAATTTAATAGGTACGTATATAATAAATATTGTGACGTCAACGGAATATTAAAATTTCAATGGAACTAAGTGTAACGAAAGATAATATAAATGTAATGCTATTTATGAGTAATATCAAAAATTTTGGGTAAAATATTTAAAAATCCAATTTATTTATTTCTAGTTGCTCATAACACGCTGATTCCAAATTTTATAGCCACATGGCGGTATCTCGTTTCGTTCCAGAGATACTTCCATTTAAAGTTGTATGCCAAGAACACCCATTTTTGGGCAATAACACAAAAGTGGGTTACTATTCCCATTTAGCGACACCATTCGATTCTACAGGAAAAATGACATAAGTATACAAATTTTCGAATTTTTTGAACAATGTATACAATTTCTAGAGCAAAACAACTGAAAATGACCAAAATCGAGAAAAATGACAAGATTTTTGCAATCATTTTCAGTTATTTTGCTCTAGAATTTGTATCCATTGTTAAAAAAATTTGATAATTGATATACTTACGTGATTTTGCCCATAGAATCGAATGGCGATATTGCCAACAGTGTATATCGAGCCATTTTTGGGTTAGTGCCCAATAATGGGTGTTTTTAAGGAATAACTTTGAATGTAAATATCTCGGAAATTAAGAGATATTGATATACGGTTTCAAAATTTTGAAACAGCATAATGTATCTAAAAATATAAAAACTGGATTTTTGTAATTTTTGAACTAAATATGGATGGGCATACAGGGTGTCTCAATAAGCTTGCTCACTATTGGTAACTTTTTTATTTGAAGAGGTACGAGGTTGGTTAAATGAGCAAAATTGTGCCCTTTTATATTAGAAAATTAGTCATGTAGACAAAATAAAATTTGTGTCAGCGGTTCTCAAAATTTGGGACAAAATATATATTTTTTAAATGGAACCATATATTTTTTATTATCTTATTGGAAAGAGTATTTTTTTCTCTTTCCAATAAGGTAATGTTGTTTATGTACAATTTTTTCAAATAAACGAGTTATTTACGGATAAAAATTTAAATTTTGTAAACTATTTTATTAGTTTTTTAGTCAAGTAAGCCATGGAAACAATTGATTCTTTGCTTGTTTGACGTTTAATAATATCTCCCGTAAAGTTCTCTATGTTTAATAATGTTTAATAACTTTACAAATAAAGAAAAGTTAGATATGATCTTGCTATATGGAAAGTTATATCTAGACATCAGTTACGTAGAACGGTCGGCTCTCTTTCCAAAAGAGTTTAAATGTGCGAAAGAAATAATGGCTTTCAATTTGAATATTTTCTTTGTTTTATTATTACTGTAAAATAAATTAATAAAATAATAATTTTATAAAAGACAATTGTTTCCATAGTTTACTTGACCTAAACTAATAAAAGATAATTTTTATTTTTAAATGTAAATAACTCGTTTATTTGAAAAAATTGTACATAAACAACATTACCTCATTGGAAAGAGAAAAAAATACTCTTTCCAATAAGATAATAAAAAATATATAGTTCCATTTAAAAAATATATATTCTGTCCCAAATTTTGGGAACCGCTGACACAATTTTTATTTTGTTTACATGACCAATTTTCTAATATAAAATGGCACAATTTTGCTAATTTAACCAACCTCGTATCTCTTCAAATAAAAAAGTTACCAATAGTGAGCAAGCTTATTGAGACACCTGTATACTATACACGATACTATTATTATTATATTCTAAAGTTAAAACTATTAGAAAACAAATTTTTGGAATCCTTGAATATATTATTCAGCTTGGAGAATGAAAAATAAAAAAATGAAGCATTATTATCATTTGTAAAATAGATCAACGTAATGGTAAATAATTTCAAGTACTTACTGATCTTCAATAAACAATATTTAAGTGCCTACTAAAAGCAAATTTGATTTCAATTAACATGACAGATATTTTTGCAGCAGGAAATGTATGATTTATAAGGAAATTTCCTGCTGCTTCATATACATTTCAAGGATACTAAATTGACCAATCCTTTTAACCATTCAGAAATAGGAATTAATCTTTCAGTAGGTTGGTAATCATCGATATTTTAAAAACAATTATTGTTATTAATAAATAAAGAATAGGGTCGGGAGGGCGCGTGGGCGTTAGGCGACTGATTGTAATTCGGACGGCCCAGGTTCAATTTTTCAATACTTACAACTCAAATATTATTTTCTATTTTCAAATAGTGCTCTCTCCATAATAGCCTGGTAACTGGTAAGCGCTCGACATACGTAATCGAAGTAATTTCTTTTTCCCACACAAGTTATACGAACTGTTTAGAAGGAGACATATGTTGTAACTCTGTTTAGGAAATAATTTGGAATTTTTAACATAGTTCACATACATCGGCTTGCATTTTAATATTTTCGTCACTTATTTACATAATTTATCAATAATGTTAAAAAAAATATTAAAAATCTGTTGTGGCCAGCACAAGACCTCTCGCCATTTCCATATGAGGCTGTATAAGTATTGAATTGCACTTCGCTTTCGAACCGTCGTTATATAACAAAATATTATAGAAAATTACCCAAATATTGTTTTTTATTATATTTAACATGTCTTCTGCATACATATAATTCTAATTATATCTATTTTTCATTGTATGAAGTTTCTAAAGTCAGAGATTGTTCCAATTCATTAACCAGATTGGAGGTATTTCTGATGGATATATGCATTTTACCACAATTTTACCTATAATTTCAAATAATTAATTAATAAAACAATAAGAAAAATTAAATATACTTACCAGTAAAAGAAATCAGAATGTCACTAAAACTGTTAATTTTTGACACTGACATGTGTCATTTACAAATTATGTTATAAACATTGGAATTTGTCAACTTGTTTCCTTAGTGCCGTAGCCTCTGCGATTAGTTCACTCTATAAATTATAGTGTCTTTATCTCTAAATCTATACAAGATATAATAAAAATTTTAAGTGTATTAGATGGAGAATTTTATATTCTTCAATATTTAATAAAAAAACCTCCCAAAAAATTATATTTAGAAGAATTTTTCTAAAAAACTACTACTTCCGGTTGTTCATTTGTTACCAAAACCTTTTCAGCTCTTCCCAGGAATTTCAAATTGGGGAAACTGCAGTTAAATATTTTTTAAGTCTTATAGTTTTTGAGGAATTGTGTCTACAACATCCAGACATACATACACACACACATACACACAGACATCATTTTAAAAATGTTATAATCGGATTCTAGGGACCTTAAATCGTGCTTATTCAATAAAATCTGGATATGCGAATTTTAGCATGAATCCAATACCTCTCTTAGCGAGAGCTAAAAAGGGTTAGAATAGTGGATATGGCGCTTTTCTAACAGAAAAAGATAGTTTCCTAGTTGGTGTCAGCACAGATTATAGAGCGAATTGAAATATATCTACCTGTAAACAAAATATGATTGCGCAATGCCTTTCTTATGTGAAGAATACATATATTTATTTATTGCTAGTCTGATCAACAGGGTTCAAGACCCCAATTACAGGTTGACTATACTAAAACATAAATTTAACATGTTTAATGACACAAGTAGTTAACAAATAGAATGACACAAAAAAAAAAAACAGAACTTAATAATACATATAGCTGTTTCAGACAATGTATTGTAAGAAATAGTAGTAGTTAATGAATATAATAATTGTACAAAGCATTTTTAAACTTTACAATCGAGCCGACGAAAATGTCGAAATATTGAGGTGTTAAAATTAAAACAAATCATACGAACAGGTGACTTTACTTCATAGTTCTTTCGAGGAGTGTTACAGTAGAATGTATATTTAAATCGGGAATTATGCCTAGGAACTAAGAAAGGAATTTTACCTAGAATTACGGGATCATTTATAATACAATGCAAAACTTTATAAAGGAACAATGATGATTGTATTTTTTTTCGAGTATCAAGAGACACAATACTAAATCCACACAACAAATCTTTGTAATCAGTATCAAAGCTAGGATAATGTCGGTAAAGCTTGAAGAAGCAAAATTTAATAAATTTGCGTTGAATAGATTCAATAACATTGCTGTACTTATTATATATAGGACACCAAACTTGCTGACAATATACCAGTTTTGTTCTTACGAACGAGAAATATATTATTTATTACATGAACTTTTGGAGTTTGACACCGAATGCGCCTGCCCGGTTTCATACGAGTTGCAAATAAAACGGTTTGAATTTTTCTGTGAACAAAAGGAAAACTAGTGCACATTTATAAGCTTCTAGTATGCCGTTTTCCAGCTTGATGATGGAAATATTGTGAAACCGTAAATCTTACCGCAATAACATTTACAATTTATTTGAAAGTGTTCAATAAAATCTTCATTTGAGGAATCATTTAAAAAGTCTAATTTTCCACAGGACATGCTACTATCCGAATTCGTCATCTATTGTTAAGTAGATTTTTTTTTTTTTATTTAAGAAATTAAAGGAACTTCGGCTGCTGTGGCCACTAGTCCCTTGGTACATTAGTTATTTACAATGTGTATATACAATTTGTGTAGGTTATATTTACATCATATTTCATTGATTAATTGTGTTTGTCTAAGATAGTTTATGATATTCTGTTCGCTGTCTTTATTTGGGGCTAAGGCTTGTTTTAATGTTGGTGGTATGCTATTGGTTTGTCTACATAAGGTGTACTTATTGCATTGAATAATTATATGTTCCACTGTAATTGGGGTTTTGCATACGTCACAAATGTTGGGTTGCGTCTTGGCCAAGATGTGGGTGTGGGTTAAACGGGTGTGTCCGATTCTCAGTCTAGTTAGCACGGTTTGGGTTTTTCGGTCATGCGGTGCTGGCCACTCGTGGATGTCTTCTTTTATTAGTCTCATTTTGTTGTTGGTCGTATTGCTCCAGTTATTTTGCCATAGATTTTTTCTTTTTTCTTTTATGGCGTTCCTAAAGTCTTGGGCTGGTACTGGGATGTCGATTGGGTTCTCTGCCATACTTTCTTTTGCTGCTTGGTCGGCTTTATCATTTCCAGCTATTCCAGTGTGTGAGGGTATCATTAGCGTAACTTCTTATCCTTGGCTGATTTTAGAGTCATGGATATTGGTTTGTATGTCTTGTACATTTTTGATTTTTGAGTACGGGTCCTTTAAAGATTGCAGGACGCTGAGGGAATCAGTGCAGATAACAAATTTCTTCATTTGCATTTGTTTTATGAGCTCTGTTGCTTTTCTTATAGCATAACTTTCTGCTGTGAAGATGGTTGTGTGGGCTGGAAGGTGATATTTTTTCACTGTGTTGTCCATAACTATACTGGCTCCAGCTCCATTCGCGTTACTATGTTTCGAGCCGTCTGTGTATACAAACTGGTGTTCTCTGTGTTCTTCTTTGAAGGATCTGAAGAGTTGCCGGTAGAGCTCAGGTGGGGTTTGGTCTTTCGGATAGTTCGATAAATCAAATATGATTTTTGGTTGGGATATTAGCCAGGGTAAGTGGATTTTAATAAGTATCTTATTAGTTTTGCAATAATATACTCAATTTAAAATATTTATTAAAATAATAAATATAAATTTATTTTTAATGCACCAAATTTTTTGCAAATGAAAACGAAGTCGAACATGCGGAAATGTCAAAACTGAAAAATATAAATGCGCATGTCTCAAACTAAAAATTTCCAGCCGAGTTGGAAATTATTCTGACCGTTGCCAACCCGTCCTCAACTAAACAAAAAACTTTTATGAACAACTAACTAGTACAGGTAGAGTGTGAAATTTGTGACCCTGTGAACGCTTTTATATAAATGCGCCTGCCTCTGACAGTTGCTGACGGTTTAAAACCGTTCTATGAACAAAGCTCATTTGTAGGTGAGCAAGTTTGAATTTTATTGTACATCCATTTCTTGGTGACAATATCTGCAGTAGATAGAGAGGATGGTTAACAGGCGTTACCTCATAGGCTATCAAAGCTGGAGCACCATATGAATTATTTTTGTGTTATTTGTAAACAAGATATAATTTTCAAATATGGTGTAGGTTAGGTTCGAACCCAAGCCGCCAAAGAACAACCGACATATAAAAAAATCAATAAATTTTAGTATGAATCCAATTTAAAACTATTTTAATAATGAATAAAATTTCTTTATAAAAACGCAAATATTTATCCAGCCTCATTATAATTACTCATACAACGTAATTACCTTATAAACAAAAGAAAATCACTCCGCCAACCATTTTCCTTAATTACCCGTCATGCATTTATATTACCCTGTTGACATGCTATCAAATCTCATTCTTCAAAGACGCAAAAGCAACAGGAAAAGATATATTTTTCTCAGAACCACCCAAAAACTGACTTCAGTTTTTTTCTGACAAATTATATTAGATAAAGAAAACAAATAAATATGAATTTTCACCTCGACACGGTTTAGGGGATGTAAATAAGGGTGAAAATCGCGTGTAGGAAGGTAAGACTGACCGTAAGGTGAAGTAGAAAATAGCGTGTTACGGAAAGCCATAGCCGTAGAAAGCGGGGAAGATTTTACGGGATTTCTTCCCTTAAATATGTAAAATTTGTTGGAAAACATATTTAATTTATTTCATTTTGTTCCAAACAATGTTTTAAGTATAATTTTTATTGTTTAAATTAGTGTTAAGGAAACTTTTTCGGCAATTATTTATTTTTCCTGATGATACGCCTCTGGTTTCGATCTTATTTGCAATATATGCGTTAGTCCAAGTTGACCACTGCTACATTTAACAACAGAAATCAGTATAGTCAACAATGTTTCACATATATCCTACAAAATTCATCAATATTTCTAAAACTAACCACTATAATTCCAAAAAAAATACATCTTATCAATATGTGAACTAATATACAATCAAAATTTTTTGTTTCCAAAAAAAATGTGCGCGTTTTTCGTTATATTAATCAATAAAAGTATGAATAATAATCTCCAAGAACAAAGAAATTCTAAAGCGATGTGTTTGACAGGTTTTTGGTAGATTTTTTGATTTTTGATTGGGCGTGAAAGTATGTATGATCCAATATGAAATTTAAAGGGTTAAACGATAGTAATTTAAAGGCTCCGATACAAGATTCGGCAAAGATGACGTTTATATATGTTATGCCTATACATGAAAATGGAAATGGCATTGTTGAAAATACTGGGTAAGAAAAAAATTATTTATTTTTTAAAAATTAAAATTTTGCACACTATCGTTAGTAAACATTTATATCATTTTATACATTTATAATTTTGTTATTAAACCCGTTTATTAATATTTGTACACACAAATGGCTATTTGTTATTAATTATAGATTCATAGTTTAAATGATACTTTTTACTGTGAAAAGGTTTTGAATTATATTGTACTGGCAAAAACTGAAGAAAATTTTTTTTGTATTTTCAATTTTAATTTAATTTTACGCGTTATTGAATTCCGGACAGTTCGAATTGTTCGAAATAATCAAAAACAAACAAGTAAACATCAAAATATTTCCTGAAACAAAGAAGGAGCAAATGCATTGATAGTTAATAATTAAAAATAATAAGTAGATTAATTTTTGTATAATATTTGGCATCAATGCAAAGTTATTGCAAATTATTTTTAAGAAATATAAAAATTTATACATCATTCCATAAAAAATCAACGACGATATCGCTACCGACGAAATCGGCAGTAGAATTCAAGACTTTTTCACATAAAAAATAATAACTCAAATTTTTGCATTAATAGCTGGTATTCTTACAGTAATGTAATGCCTACTTTTGAGTACCCCTGTTTTTTTTTTTTGTAATTTGAACTTGCTATATTTTCTTGACTCTTCTTTTTAAAATAATAATAACAAAAATGATTTTACTCGTAGAATGCCATACATATATTTTCATTATTACTCATATGATATTCATAGTCAAGTTTTGGTGAGCACAGCTAAAATACGGATGAGTGACCGTTGACAGAAATATAATATAATATGGAAGTCAAACCTACTACGTGGACAAAGGAGCAGGAATTCCAAATGTTTCTTTGCAATTTTTATTGGATTTTAACCGCGTAAGTTATTCGGTTCGGGATTTATAAATATTATAACGTAGTTTCTTTTATCTAATATCTATTATTATAATACAATTCCTAGTATTTTCATTCGATTATAGATAAATAAAATCACGTTATTGTATTGCACGCATAATCATTTCTAACGACGTATAACGAAGTGGTACCTACACCATTTTGCTATAAGTTCTTATAATTTGCTTGTACTGATGTATATCTTCTGTAATATCTGGAATTCTCTCGGTAATGTTAAACCCCTTTTTCACTTTTTACTTATGTTCGGTGTTTGTTTCTCCAGAGCAACTTAAGATTGAAATCGTTGCTTATTCCTAAGCGTAAGTAGCATATAAACGTAAGTCGAATAAAACGGTGACTATGTGTGAGTTGAGGTATTAGTATAAATCGAGGTTAATATGTCGTTTTGGCCTGTACGGTGTGAAAATTCTATGATATGGAGAAGAAACGAATAACTTAGAGCAAAGAAATTTAAATTGCTATATGATATTGTAGAAAGAATTAAAGAGAATATTGAAAATAAACAAACTAATGCGGTGCCCATGTCCAATATTCAAAAAGATAACACCTGGAAATTAATTGCCGCAACATTTAATAAACATTATGTATATATATATATATATATATATATATATATATATATATATATATATATATATATATATATATATATATATATAGAGGGTGTAGTAAACCGACGTAAAATGTGAGCAAATTGAAGACTGATGCCAGGAAGACGTCACTCAAGAAAAGGGCTTCCTTTTGTAGAATTGGCGGTACTCCACATATAAATATTGAAAATAAATTAAACCAGTTGTGAAATTCAAATGTTTGAATATAAATATCAGTGTCAAAAATCAACAGTTTTACTGACATTACTGGAAGCTTTTTTTGAGAAGTACATTTAAAATTTCTATTAAATTATTAACTAAATATTTAAAATTGTAGGTAGGTATATATATTAATAGTAATAGACATATATTCTTAAGAAATACCCGTCAATAAATTGGAACCATCTTGAACATTTTAGAAAAGTAGGGCAAATGCCTTATAGAATGAAAGAATAGATATAATTAGAATTTTTTTTGTGTACAGGAAATGATAAATTCGATACTTAAGTAACAAAACGGAAATGGCGAGAGGTATTGTACAAATTTTTGAATATTGTAAAAACGAATATATGCATAAACTGATAAATAACTGATATTTTCGACGTTTGACAGCCGTTTTTACCTCCCGCTACCCTAGGTGAGGGAGGTATAGGGATCGTGCTAAAAATCACATATAGAGATTTTAGTAAATAAGCACGTTTTGATGTCCCCAGAATCCGATTTTAACATTTTTACAATGATGTCTGTGGGTATGTATGTGTGTGTGTGTTTATTATTTATAATATAATTTATTTTCATATATCATTTTGCCTATGCCTCAAACACAAACAATATTTCAATAACAAATTTAACATATTTAAACAAATGTCACAGTCAGGAAGCAAATTCATTAAAATTAATAATGAAACCATGTTAAGGAGAATGTAGTAATAATATAATATGTATTTGAAACTAATAAAATTAAGGTTTGTAAAAATAATATATTTTCAATCATACATAAATATTAGAAGTACTATTTTGATTTTTGTTAAGTGTTTCGCCAATATTTGTGAACTTTATTTTGTGTATGATATATTTGTTAAATGTAAAATAAAAATTGTTATGAGTGAATGTAAAAAGAATAATAAACATAATATTGCTTTATTTATATTGCATGGTTAAATACCCTTCAGATTTTTTATTTTAAATCGCTAAATTTAAAATTGACCAATCAGAGCAGTATTGCGCTGTCGTCAACGTAATTTGTGCCATAAGTTAAGTTCGCATTTAAATTTGCTGGTGCAATGCAATTGGGATATAAGGCTTTAATAATCAACAACTTAGTTGCTATGGAGAAACCGGGCATTAATTACTTCGTATTAATATTGTAACGTTTTTATTTATTTAATGTTTTATGAATGTTCGTTCCATGTATTTTATACCTATCACAAATTTTAACTGTAACTCTATTTGCCGTCAAATAAATATGGACTGGAGATTTGTACATTATTGCCAATTCCGGTGGTCATGTTAAAATACTAAGTTATAAAGAAGCGGTAATACAGCAAGGCAAGGGACAGGGTGGGGAGAAGGAAAAAAAATGAGCATCCGTCCATATTTATTTGACGGTGAGTATAGTACATTCTACCCTTTTCCATATGTATACACATAATTATCGATCGCTATCACTCCTATTATATTCGTTCGACTATCTTCGCCCCTCTTCGGTTTCGGATTTGTGCCCGGTCTTTTGTGCATATACTAGAAAAATTCTTAATTTTCCTCGGTTAAATTTCTGCGTAATATTTGCAAAAAAACATTTTCTAATATTTTCCTTCTTTTCAGCTTGCCGCCGTCGAACAACCCTGTTGCAGGTGCGCCCCCCGACCCCCCAAGTGAATCCAAACCCCGCCCATGTTCCAAGCTGTTCTCCTGCTGCAAGAAGAAGCCGCAGGAGCCTGCCTCTATGTCCGGTTCTTCCAGTGGCGTGCAGGTCATGCCAGAGTCGGCGCATGAGGGACACGAGGGAGACAAACCTCCCAGCAGATGGAGCATGTGCTGCAAGGGGAAAGGAAAAGTTGGGGATAGCAACTCCGGAGGAAAAGGATGTTTCCCGAAATTGAAGAAAAGCAAGGAGGATAACTGGGCGGAGAGGAGGGATAGCATTTTGAGTGAACCGCCCAAAAAGTAAGTATGATGGTCCAAACGGGTGTTCACGCAATGTGATTTCTGCCCAATTGTTTGAATGTCAACGTGAAGGGTAAACGGTGGGAGAAACCATGACGAAATCACGCAGCTTTTAAATTATAAAATTTATTTATTTCATATGTAAAATTTTATTGATTAAAATAATAATAGTAAATTAGCTACATTATGAACTTTAAACTTTAATAATATGTAATGCCGTATAACATTTTGCATTATACATATTTTTACTTCGATCATATACACTTCATTTTACTACGAAAAAATATGATGCGTTATTCCAAAAAATAATTTAAATATTTCAACTGTATAATATACAGGAAGATAATGAATACGTGTTACAATTTTATAAGGGGATGCAAAATAGGCTTTTACTATTAAACTCATATCCAGAAACGCACCGTTTTCGAGCTACAGATTCGTAAAAGAGTAATTATGAATTACTCTAATATTGTATTGATGAATGGTTGAGTGTTCGGTAGCACAAGAATTTCAAAGAAATCCTGGCTTTTTTACCTTCCGTCACCTTTATGTAAGGAAAGCATTGTTGTAGGATCCCTAGAATATGATTTTACTAGTTTTACGATGTCTATGCATGTGACAAAAATTTCTCCAACGATAACTCCAATTCTACATTTCCAAAAATTATAATTCTTTCGTGTTCCTCGTCTTTACATTCATATGAAGAGATGAGTAGCTTTTGGTTATAATTTATCAACCGGTAGTTCCCTTATTTGAAGTTCTTAACAGTTTTCTTGAAAAAACGCGAAATTTTCGGTATTGAATAATTATAGAAAATAGTTCTTGTTACAATTTTACTGGATATATAGAATCTTTTCCGAGGAACTTTTGGTATGAGATTTGTACAAAATGCATAGAATTGACAGAAGGTAATGTCAAAATATACTCCGAAGGTCAAATGCTTGCATTGAAGTTGATTGTTGTCATTATAATATGTGTTACAAAAATGAATAAAATTATTTAAAAATTTAAAATAAATAAAATTAATAGCTGAAGTGAGAGACCATAGTCAACTAAAATTGAGGTAGTTAATTACTCTTTTGAGTTTTGAGAGACTAGAGCGCTAAAACGGTGAGTTTCCGGATATGAGCTTGTTAGTAAGAGTTACTCAATTTTACATCCCCTGCGTACCTACCCTATTAATTTGTAACACACGTATTCATTAATATCTATATAATGTTTTCCTATATTTTCAGAACATCCTTTTCACACACTTTAAGGAAAATCTTCTGTTCTCCATGTGCAAAATGCAAAAAGAAGCCCGATGAAAGTGTGAGCCGAAGGACTTCAATGATGAGTAAGAAAAAGAGCCTTTCGTCTACAATGCAGCCACCACCAGAGGTAAAACTATATTTCATTTTAACCATTAAAAATTTATAAAATTTTCATTAATAAATATTATAAAAGTATAAAAATGGTGATAATAAATCTATAAATACATATTTGAGAATATATATTTTTGTTTTGTTGAGTAAACCAAATTATTTAAAATGTAGGTAAATAATGTGGTGTATTCTTCACATAAGAATGGCATTACGCAATAATAAAAAGTGTATGATTGTTGATGATGTACGTATATGTAATTGAAGTTGTTTGTTTTTGTTTTTTGCTTTAAAATCATATTTTGATAAATTTGATAGTATTTATTATTAACATTAAATAATGAAATTTGACATTTCTTAAAATAGTGTTTTAGTTAAAACCGTGATCGTGGTACAGCCTATATGTCTACCTCCTGGTTGGCATGTCTGTACTTTATTCATCCAACGTGATAGTTTGACAAATCAAATTCAACTTATAGGCCACTTCTGAACAAATCTGTAAAAAACTGACAAATACGCATCTATTTTTGCTGATTAATATAAAATTACAGATAAGAGTGGTAACTTTCATTGCGATTTTGTTTATTATTTACAGATCTGTAAGATTTATTTAGAATAGAGCCATTAAAATAAAATAAAAATTTGTTTTTGAATTGTAAAAATAATTTGTTCATAAGGCGACGTACGAGTATGTCGTAGCTCTGTACAGGAAATAATTTGACACTATCAACATAATGTAGTTCGTATACATTGGCGTGTATTTTAGCATTTTTGTGTCTCGTGTTGAGTTACGTGATTTATCAATAATGCCATAAAAAGTATCGGAAAAAGCTTGTTTACATGTGCGTTTCTTGATGCAGAAAAATATAGCGTCAGCACAGGTTATAGAACGAATTGAACTACCAATAACGCAATGTCATTCTTAAATGGAGAATGCTACACATGTAGATTAGGTGTTAATAATTAATCAAAATCTCAGCTAGAAGCATTTTCTTACAAAATCGACGTTTCGGTATGACAGATTTCGAATAATTGTTAACACCTAATTATTATTATTTTTATTGATTGTTTGCGTTTCATTTGTTTTTCTTTTCTTTGTGTACATTTAATGAAATTGCTTTAATTTCTTTATTATTGATTTTTCCTTAATTTCGTATATCTAATTATCGTAATTGGAGTACAATTAGACTAATTATAAAATGGTATTTCTTTTTCAGAAAAAAGACAAAAAGAAAGACAATGCTAATAATGTCGTTAAAGTTAGTAACAAGATAAACTTCAATGCTTCTTTAGCGTTGCTGAAGCACCTCAAGTTCACAATATCTAAACTAGCACTAAGTGCAAACTAAATCACTCTATCTAAAACTATAGTCATTGCTCTAATAAACTCACCTAAAAATCTTTCTAAATAATTCTCTAACACCTTTCTAAAATATTCTAAACTGAGTTTAGCGAGTAAATTAAGAAACTATTTTTTTTGGGCATACCCAGAAATGGGTATGAAGATATATTTATTATTAAAAAGAAACTCACTTTAGAATTCAATCTAAATAATCTGATAAAAACTATATAGTATTTCTTCCTGTCTATTCTATGTATTAGGTATTTTCCTCTTATCAACCCTATCTATTTCACTATCTTTTTTCACTTTCCTGTAGTTACTGAAATTCAAAGGAAATTTAATATATTATCTACTTAGCAACTAAAAAGGGCAAGCGACTGTACTTTTTTGCCAAATTAAGTTTGATTCAAATTGAAATAGTTTCGCAATTTTTTTAAGAATAAGAAAATGAGAAAAAGTAAGATTAGGGTATATGGGGAAGAAGGGCCGTTATATTTTACAGTGAAATTATGGTGTAAGCAATTTTGATGGTACCGGAAATCGAAGGAAAATGTTCCAAAGTGTAGAAAATTGAAGGAAAACATCAAAAGATTTGATGTTTTTTTTAACAGTAGAGATGTCAGAAGCAATTTTGCATTCAATTGTTTTTCTTCATGGCTAAGTAGATAACATTTTAAATTACCCTCGAAAAAGAACACTGTATTCTCCACTCTTTTCTATATCTTACTTAACTGAAAATATATTTCTAATTTATTTGTAATACTTATATGTGTTCTATAGGATACTGGACCAAAATTGGAAGGAAGCTTAGTGGAACACGCATCACATATGAGAGGAGCCATCCCTGTTCTTCCTGTACCTTTGGCTTGGATTTGTCTTATATGCAATGTCTTCTTGCCAGGATTCGGTAAGAACTTATTTCAGTAGGCGGCGGTTACACTGGATGCGAATTCGTACGAAAATTCATTCGTAATCATCAGAAGTAAACAAATCAATACTACGTGCGATTACAGTGCTTACGATTATTTCGTACGAACACGTACGACTGTTGAAATAAGAACAAAATATTTTGTTTTTGATGCGTTATTCGTGCGAACGGAACATTGCAGTACATAGACAACGAACAATTAATTACATTTGTACAAGAAAGATCACCGTTATAGGATAAATTTTTGATAGTTTTCTCGCAGTTCGTCAAATGATTTCCGAATTCTCCGTTTTTTGTCCTAGATATGAAGTAGTTGTTTTCTAGTAAAATAAATTTTAATTAAGGCGTTTCTAAAATATAAAATTCATGCTGGATCCATTGCATTTAAGCCCAAACTGAAAATTATGTTTGTATTCGTACGACGAATTTGTAGTCAATGTAACCATTTTATCTTACGTATTCGTGAATAAATTTCGTGCGAATAAATTCTCGTGCGAATTCGCATCCAATGTAACCGCCGCCTTATTTTTAAACATAAATTTGTACATATGAGTATATTTAAGTATTCTGAACACTTGTTTTTTCTCAATATAAATGAGTATCTTAGAAGCGAAAATTAAACATCGAACAATCAAAATTCTGGAAAAGTTGTACAAAAAATTATTGTCGCAATTATTAAATTAAGTGCACAAAAATGGTCATTAAAAGTTCAAAAACGGCACTAAAGTAATCCATTATACGACGATTTCAAGCAAAAGCAATGTTGCCAACATTATAATAATTATTATTGTGCATAAGATAATTTGGGTAGGTTTACGATATTACGAAATTTGTACATAAAATGACAGGATAGGAAGAACGAGTTAAACAAGTCCGATGAAGAATATTGAAATAAATCATAATTTGTATTCTTTCCGATAACCTCAATATTCGGAGGTTAGCAACATTGAGTGTCAGATTGACAGATAGATAAACATAACCTATAAAAATAAAATATTCCTTTCGTTTTCACAAATTTTCGATTTCAAGTAAAATTTAATATGCAACTCGGTACTGAAGTTCCATTTTATCACTTATATGGTTTATTTTCATCGGCCTTACGGCCTCGGCAAACAAATTCCATATTCGTGCTAAAAAGTAGAAATTCTGTACCTTATCACATAAGTAACTATTGTATAATAATTATAATGGTGATATTTCCAGGTACTATTTTGAGTGGACTTTTCTGCCTGTGTATTGGAATACCGCGCTTTTCCCCACGGGACAGTGCGAAAGCTCGTTTTGGAGCTTTCCTTATCGACGTCATCGTAGGAATTTCTCAGTGCTTTACAGTACTTTTTTGTCTAGTGGGCTGGGGATGGTCTATTTGGTGGGGGGTCATCATGCTTAAGATAGCCAGTAAGTAAAGACTTCTTTAATATTACATTTTACTCTTGCAGTTGTAAGTAGTTGTAACGAATGAGTGTGAATATAGCAAAGGCTGGTCTTATTTTTAAATAAATAAAAATAGCAAAACACTTAAAGTTTGTTCTAAAAATTAAAAAAGAGTTTCATAATTTCACTTTTAAAGGAACTGTCAGATGACTTTATTTTAAAGGACTTTAAACTGACAACTTTAGCTTAAAGTGAAATTATGAAACGCTTTTTTCACTTTTAGATTAAACTTTAAAAGTAAAGTGACTTTATATTTATTATGAAACCGGCCGTTACTTTTGAGAAAATATGATGAAGAAATATATTCTATCATCATTTTTCTGAAGTCAAGTATCGCATTTTATTTATTTAACAGTTTTAACAGTATTTTATCGCGAGACTATAACATCTACATGGATATTATTATACTATTCAACTAAATTATTGTCTGATTAATATTTTTCATAAACCGACTATGCGGCCGGTACCGAAATTCCGGTTTAGAACCGGATTCAGTATCAAATCCGGATCTCCGCTCTGTTACTACTATTACACAAAATATACCAGTGTCTGGCTAGTTCTTATTTGCAATAATTTGTCCAATAAATTTGTTAGGTATTACATTGTTTTCTTCTTTTAGGGAAACACAGGAAGATAAAACTGGCAGAAGAAACGGCAATAGAAGATATAGAAGCAATCCCGACTGTTAATGTGAACAATAGGGATGTAGAACGTGGTTCGTAATCACAAAATTTGTAATTTAATGTAGCAACAAAATACAATGGTCCAACTAAAGTAACCTCGACGTATGTAAATGTAAACCAAAACAATCAAAATGCGACAAATCATTCATCACAAAGCACAAACTAAATAAAAATGTTAGTAAAAAGGTTTTAAAATATAAACTAAAAGATATGCTATCTACAAAGATAGCAAAATTAAAATTGTCACTTGTGGAAAACTAAAAATTGTAAATAACTAAAATTTTATATACAAAATATTGCATCTTCCTAATTATTGTAGATATGGAATATAATCTTAAAATTTTGTAAATAAGTTATATTTCAAAAAATGTTAAATATGACTAAGCGTTAAATCAAAAGTATAAATTCAAATGCGAATTATCATGTAAGTTTTAAGTTACCATTAATACCAAACTCAATTATATACAGTGTGTTCAGAAAAACAAAATATAATTTGGAGTAGGCTATAACACAGAAACGTATGTTTAAACATTATTCAGTTCAAAAGTCCAAGTTGTCAAAATTGATCGTGAAATGTAATTTTAAGAAGAAAATATAATAAAGAAGGATACAGAATATTGCTATTCACGGTTTTCTAATTTATTTCTTTTTCTAAAATAAGGATTCAAGAAGAAAAACTTCGATTTCTTTAGATAACATTTTTTGGCAATATTTTGTGTCAAATTGACATTTAATTAAATCCTTTCAAATTGACATGTTTTTTTTTTCCAGAGCCTATTCCGAGTTCGGATTTTTTTAACACACTTAACAATAATTACACGTAAATAAATTTCTTCTTTTATTATTTATGGTGCTTATTATCAGTGGATAAATGGTATCTTTAACATAATGTAGAAAAAGACAAAACAGTGACAAACGTTAAATTTATTATAGGCATTTACGAAAATTCTATCGGTGAACTGTTATCGGTATATATCGGTAAACAACTGTTCATCAGGTTACAGTTACCGGGATAGATATTTTAAGAAAGCAAGTGGTAAAAATGGTAGATTTATAACCTATGAAAAACAGTTGAAAGATGAAACAAATTTGACGTTATCTCGTTTCGTCTTCTGTATTATCATAATTAACTTGTGAAACCTTCTTCCGATTCCAACTTCGCTTGGCATCTCTACCTTTTTGAGGTTAGATTATTTACCGCATTTACCGGCTGAATTACTCGATCCACAAATCATGGATCCGGTAGATATGGTACAATTTTCGAACACGGTAACTATTAACTACTTGTGTTTTCGAACGCAGTCGGTAGGTGCGATATCTACCGGTAGAATTTTCGTAAATGCCTTATGTTATGAACCTACAAAACCATTTGTACCACTTTTTCACTGATCCTCTCTTTATTTATGAGTTAATATTATAACTATACTATTTAATTTTATTTAAACTAATAAGAGTACCTGTAGTTTACTTTATTTCAAATTCGCATTTAAATATTTGAATATTCACTGCATGTATAAAAAAATGTACATACTAGTAAATACCACTTTTCCATTTTGATATATAAACTGTTGATCAGTTTATCCAATATAGATAGATAAGCATTGCTGTCTCTATAACAATTGTTGATTTAATTGCATTTTAAAATTGATACTTTGTAAATATTTAATTCAAAATCTAACTAGACTTTGAGAACTTTGATTGATTGGACAATATGTTATAGATACGGCAATGCAACGCACATGAAATGTATATTTTTTAATGTATATTAAAAGTTAACCAAACTGCCTTTGCAGATTTTGAACTAAGATAGATTTATTACATTTTTAGATAGTTGTTGTATTTTTATTATTGCGGGAAAGGTTTTATATGGAGAAGGATTATATTTTTAAACTTGTTCTGTTTAACTGTTCTGTCTTGGTGATTAATAAATAGCTATAATTTTTAGACAACTTTATTGAATATTACTTTATTTTCTAACTTTAAGGAGTATCGCCAGAGTTGGGCATTATTAAATAACTATATCATCATGGCTTATTACCCATTTCTGGGTGTGTCAATTTATTATTATACGCTGATTTTGATAATGACGATATATTTGTATAGAGGTGGGCGCTTACGGGCTCTGAAGCTGTAGTGGAGAGCACAACAGGGGTTTTTGTATTGTTAAAAAAAATTCCACGATTTTTTTAATTGGGAAATTCCCTAATTTTTCTTTTTCTAAAATTCAGCTTCTTATGGAAGAAAAAAATGGCAAATATTTGGTTTCCAGTGTTTCCCGCCTGACGACGGAAGCGAACCCAGTGGTGGAGAGCAATGGCATTGTATCGTGCGTTCTCTCTCAGCAGCTGCTGTCTTGGCTGCTGTTCAGAGGTTCTAAACCATTTGTCAATGTTGTGCGGCTAAGCGCTAAGGTTATATCGCTTTATATTTGAAAATTTCATTTTGTTCTTATTCTCTTTTCTTGCACTTATCTTAAATTTAGTATATTGTAGTTATAGTTTATTAGTATTTAAGTATTTGTAAAAATAATGGCGTGCAGTCGCATAATCACCATAACCAAATACTCCAGTGGAACAGTCTGGCAGTCACTGGTTTTATAATGGGAACGCCTACTTACAGTGTCGGCCAATAAAAGAGAGCCGGGTTAAAAAATCTGCGCGTTTTGAAAGTTATATTTTATTTATAAAAAAGTGATAAAACATATAGAAAAGAAATTTGCGTCAACAACACAGTTATATGGGAAGAAATAATTATGTATATAATTTATATAAAACTTCTTTATGAGTGGAATCCCCTATTAAAATTAATTATCAAGATAACACCGGCACCGATAATAATTTATTTCAATTAATAACCCTAAAACCAGTGGTTCTCAACCTTTTCAGTACATTTTTGTAAGCAAGAACTTCAGGCGGAACACTTGTTAATTAAAATAGAAAAAAAGTAAATTCACAGATAATGTTCAGATTGTTTTCTGGTACTCGCTTTTCCAAAGAATAATATTTTTATGGAATGCTGCTGTCGTATTTAAAATATTTTTATTTATACCTAGCATGCATTCATTGATGTTTAAATAATTAAAAATGTATGTTAAATAGTTCCCACTGAGCACACCACATTATTTTGAAGATCGTGCGCGAATAAATTTTGAAATAAACGAAACATTTATTTTCATAATTATTCAATTATGTGGAAAGCATTATTTTCCTTGAAGGACCCGTCTGACTGTATTAACAACTAAAAATAATTCGTAATTATATCACGGGCAATATTTTTGCAATAAGTGCTTGTTTATGCAAGAAGAAATAGTTGAAATAATAAATCTTCATTGTTTTTGTGCAAAAACTACAAGTCCCGCCTTCTACCATCAATGGGGTTCCATCCGTAGAAATTTCAACACATTTTTATATGATACAAAAAAATAATCTGTTGCAGTTCTCACTCGGTTCATTCATATTAATTTTTAATTCACAAACCCCCGGTTTTATAAAGGGCAAACTAACAAATTCGAATCAATTTTAATCATTTTATGACATTTAAAACATTACTGTTAAAAGATCGAATGTCATTTGAAGGAATAAATTTTATTTACTTTGGAGGTATATTTATCTGTCATTTATAAAACCGGCCATAAGTATAGTTAAATTATAAATGCCACAAAAATTCGGGGAACACTTTCGAGGTGCTTACGGAATACGAAATACCAGTGCTTCACGAAACTTTTGTATATTATTTAATATTGATATTCATTCGATCCTTCATAAAAATACGCTGCAAATTTTTATATTTTATATAAAACGATTTATTTCATGATGTAATGTTGCGTATCAGTCTATCTCTCTCAGTTACGTACAACCTGTAGGATTAGGATTCTATTTGCTATCTCTCTTGCACTTATTGGAAACATACGAGGAAATTTCTATACTAAATATTTTATATGAAAGCCTCCGAACATTCACTGTATATTATAAATTTCATCTTGAAAACATATCCGTTTATATATAAACAACATATTATTGCCATTTTGTGCCTTACAAATTTCATAAATAAACAAAATCATCTTCCTACCTTTTCGGCGTCTGCAACCTCCAATATTTTTCTCCAGGACCGTTCCCAAAACTTTATGAACACTTTTCCTACATGATTTCACTTTAAAACACAATATTTCATGCATAAAACACTTAAATACTTATGGGAAATTTGTCAATCCACCACCAAGGAACAATTATACCACTATGATAGGTCCGGTTGAGTTCGTTACAAGGTAAAAGGGAATGACATGCATTGATGTTCCCACTCCGTATATGATGTGTAATTGTTGATGGTGTACTGGAATATTTAATTGTTATTGTTTTATAGCAAATCACTGAGGAAATATTAGCTAAAATATGACTGATATTTACATTATAAACAAATAACTTTATTAATAATTGTTTTGCCGACAGATTATGGAATATATTTTATTATTACAGTAAATAAACATATTTTCAATGTATTTTCATAACTAAATATATTGTACATCATCCTGAAAACGTGGAAATAACAAATATCTGATAATTTTTTATGGATAAAGGAACAATTTTCTTTTATACTGATTATAATAACAAATAATTAATATTAAAACTATACAGTATAACTTCGATAACCCGGACACATATCGTTCCAACAATCTCCCGTATTAGCGAGGTATCCGGACTAGTGGATTATATCTTATGTGTTATTTTCTTTGTTTATTTGTCTTGTCAACTCACTAAATCTACACATAAATGAAACAAATCAAAATGTTTAACGAGAACTTAGAACAATTTAATGAAACTAAATTTTTACACTAATACATATATATTATAAACAAGAAAAATTAAAAAACAGAAATATGTAAATATTAGGCACAAAAACGTAAAATGTCCGATTGACAAAAGATCCGGAATACTGGAGTGTCCGAGTTAGCGAGTGTCCGGATTATCGAAGTTATACTGTAGTTTTATATGAAAATAAAATAAGTCTCATCTACTAGATATCATCACGGCTTATTCATTTCTGAGTGTGCCAATCTGCTTTTAGGCCTGTTCTACAAATGAGTCGTTTTTCGGTTGTCGCTTGTCGTAAGTCGTTTGACGTTAGCAGCACCCGACATTGCTTTCTACAATAGTCGGAAGCTGTCGTAGCAAACTGTCACTTTTAAGTGAGGTTATGGATACTATATCTCTTCGAATTTATTTTAATTTAATTGTAATATAGCTTCAAATAATAAAACTACGACGGCCGATGCAAAAGAGAAGACAAATAAAATACAAGATGATGGTGGGTAAAACCTCATATTACCGTTGATATTAGGCAAAATTTTAGTGCGCACAGAAAATTATTTTCATATTTCAAGTCAAGTGATCACGAAGACTTTTTTAAATTTACGAGAATGTCTATACAGCAATTTGATCAGTTGCATGATATTCTGAAACCACGATTACAGAAAACCTTTGCCAACTGATATTAAACTTGCTGTTAAGGTTAGGTAGTTAATTTGAAACAAATTATGATTATTATTTGTCCCCAAATATATATATTTTTTTTTAAATCGTATAATTTATTTATTTTGCCATACAGACTACTGTTTTCTTGTACCTAATAAATTATTATTACATCCAACGTCATATCATTAATTTTCAATTTTTTGTTGACGTGACCTTCAATGTCGTTTTCGGAAAAGATGGGAAATGAGCAACTTGCGTTCCGACTCCGACAGCCGGCAGCCGACAACGCCTACCGCCAAATTTCTGCGTAGTGCGCACGCGTACGACATCCGACACCGACTAACGACTTATTGTAGAACAGGCTTTATTCGTAAATTTTTGTTATAAGTCAAGTCTGTCTACGGTTAATTATTTTTTTTTTTAAATAGAAAATTGTAAATCTTACGCCCGTATTCATAAACACTTGTAAAAATTTTAAACGGTTCGTTATAATATTTATCCAAAAAAACAGTCGACATTGAAAGAAAAATCAAAATTTTGTTTGTCAAGTTTGATTCTATTTGTCAAAAATTATAACAAGCCGTTTTGAAACATTACGAGTGTTTATGAATATGGCCATTAGGGCCGATATTATAAACGTCCAGTTAAATTTAGTTGCATAGTAAATTTAATTAAATGAACAAATGCAACGTGAATTTTTGACAGCATTGATTTAAATGTCATAAGAATATGGAAATTGATTCAAACATATTCATTTAATTAAATTTACTATGAAACTAAATTTATCTGGATGTTTATAATACCGGCCCTTATAATAGTTATTTAACTAAAGTATGTTAATGAGGGCGAATAATGATTGAGACATTTCAACGCGTGAGAGTAGCGAGCACATTAATGTATGAGATAATTATTCGCCAATTATTAACAATCGTACTACATTGCCATGTCAAGAAGTTTTAATTAGTTTATTAATGTAAATTCGAGAACATATTTGAAAAAAAAATTATGCATCACATATAAATATTTGCACTCGAATTATGGTCCAACTGATATGCGCCAGGCATAATGTTGTCTTTAATTTGGTGTTTATAAAGGTTTATAAGGGCTCGTATACTCATACGAAATAGAAAAAATATTTAAATTAGTTTAAACTTTTATATTCCATATTTCTATATTTTAGCTAATATTTCCCATCGTTTTGTGCTTACCTGTTGTGGTGCATGTATCTAGAATGAAATAAAATTTAATCTACATATTTACAAGTATTGTTGTTGGATATCAATGTGTTTAAATGAAACTATGTGTGGTGTTGTTCATGTTACACAGTATTTATTATGTATTTAATTGCTAACATAAATCTCAAACATAAATAATAATGAAAACTAACATTCAGCTAGTTTACATAGTAACGTGAATAGTAAGTTCACAGTGTAAGTATGTAACGTATGTATCATTGACCACTATAGTTAACGTATATTCGTTGATACCAATAACTGCTGTATATATTGTATAATAGTTACGCCCAAGAATTTTGAAATGACGCACACAAGCCTATACACAACATCAAATTTCAAATCTATTCACGAAGAAACACTAAAACTAATCTAATTCTGTACGTATATGGAATAAAATTGGAATTCTTAAATCTTAATTAATCAAACCCATCTCCAGTTATAAGAGCTATGCAAAAAATAAAATTTCTACCCGTTCTCTTAAATACATAACACTTTCAGCCATTCCAATATGGCTGCCATACAAATATTTCATGATTGGGAATTAAAAAAATCATTATTTACAAATTATATTTTAAAATAATGGCGTCAAATTTTTTAAAACAATTTTAAAAATAAAAATTATTATTAGTAAAGTATGGTTATATTTTTTGCCATTATATTTATTTAAGAGCCGGTATTTTAACTCTGGATGGATTGGTCGTTAATTTAACTGCCAATTAAAACGAAAATTATATTAAATTGTTTGTTTTAACTGACAGTTAAGTTATAACAAGACAATTTAACCAGAGATGAAAATAGTGGGTCTACATGACAATTAGGTTACGATGTATTGAAGAGTAACGGGTAATGTTAAAAAGCTAATATATAATAACGTACGCTAACACATAAAGAAACGTATATACGCTAGTAAAGTAACAGCTAACACAACAGATTCACATTTAAAAATTATTTAGAAGAGTTACACCGATCTATTTGACTGACAAAATTATTGTAAAGAATTTATCGATACATCGACAAATTCTTCATTTTAATTTTGTTGCTTTAAGGTTATGTTTACAAGGTATTTCAGATATGTGTATTAACACTAAGTTTACATGCATATTGGTCATTGAATGATTATTAACAAGTAGTGTGGGTATAAAGTGTATGACATGACTCACTTGTAGAGATCCAATTATTTCTATTTTCTGTTCTGTGTTTGTAGTTTTGTAGTTGCCCCCCCCTTGTATTCGTAAAAAACGTGTGGGGTGTAGTGTAGTGTGTTTCGGAGAATGTGTCCCAAAATGAATCTGAAAAAATAATACGAGTGAGAACCAAAAAAAGCTACGACTACCAATTGAGGATGTACAACACCAATGGTGAAACAGGTCTTCGAAAGACAACTTCAAATTCTTAAAACTGCCGACAAAGATGATATTTCTTTTTTTGTAAATTCTCAAATTTTAAATTGAGCATAGTATGATATATTATTAGCCATATAAGTACTAATCATGTACAGTAAATCCAGATACAGTATGGGACACAAAATTTATGGTAGGTACATAGATTGTGAACAATAATAACATATAAATTCTTTCATTCATTTTCCTCATCTTGACAATATAGACTTTTAATATAAACATAGTTGAATTTTCTCAAATTTCATTTCTAAAATTTTGAGTTCTACCGTATGTCCACGGATCGAGTTCCAAAGAGGAAAAACTTTTTTATTTTTTATTTTACAAAAAAATGTATTCTTGATAAAAGTTTTTGGATGTCCCGAAACGGCCAATTCAGTTTTAACATTTTCTTTTAGTTTCAGATAAAAATCAAAAATTGGTCGTTTTAGTTGAAAATTAAAAAATAAGTTTGCGTTGTTATGGTAATTGCCGTTATTTATTTATTTTCATTAACTGTCACTTATAAAAATCAACCATAATCGTTGTTAAATTCTTTGACAACTCGACGGATCGCTTTATTACCTTTGCCATAGCATTGAATTAGGTAAATTCGTTCGTCTTTTCCCAACATTTTCAACGATTGTGGTTGATTTTTATAACTGACAGTTAATGAAAATAAATAAATAATGGCAATTACCATGACAACGCAAACTTATATTTTGGGATTTAAAATAATTTTCCATTTTTATCTGAAACTAAAAGAAAATTTGAAAATGTTAAAACTGAATTGTCCGTTTCGGGACATCCAAAAACTTTTATCAAGAATACATTTTTTTGTAAAATAAAAAAAAAAGTTTTTCCTCTTTGGGACTCGATCCGTGGACATACGGTATACTTAAAAAAATATTCATTTATATCGTGTGTTAAACGATTTTTACAGATTAGCGGTTCGCGAGTTACTAACAACTTTAAGGGCCGGTTTTTCAATCTCTGGTTAAAATTTTAACTTCTAATTAAGTAAACAATATTGCATCGTTTTGTTGACAGCAATGATAAATTTGTCATTTGACAGTTCATTTCGTTTCAGTTTTGTTTATTTAACTCTTAGTTAAAATTTTAACCAGATATTGAACAACCGGTCCTAACTCTCTTGAAATTCTTGTAATATTTAAACATTTGAAAATCATCGTAGGTAAAAAATGAAAGAATTCTTAGTATAAAGAGATACTGGAAAGGAGATATTGTCAATAAACTTATTTTGGCCGCCATTCTTCCAATATGGCGGAGCGAACGGCAGCGTCCCAAGGTCGCAAATTTGGTATATTATTTAGGATATAAAACTGTACTAAAATGTCAATTTACAAAACTCCTGGATTTTTCCAGGCAAAACTATATTTCATTTTTCTTCTGGTAGACTATCGAACTAAAAAAAAAACAAGTACTGCAGTTCCATCACTATCAATCAGATTCCAGAACTATTTACTGTTAGAACTATTATGTATGACGTCAAAAATTTCTCCCACTACTGCTGATTTGCTTCATACGAACTTTGTGATGACGAGTAATCTACCAAAAGAAATATGAACTATATTCAGAATTTGGCTACCATAAATTGTGTACCAAAATTTACTGGATTTATTGTACGTATTTTCTTATTATTTTTTTTTTTAGTAATTATTTGGCAAATCTGTAAGATTTTTACTCAGTTCTGGAAGCGTCAATTTATTTTAATATATATGTTATTTAAATTAATGATATGTAATTGATGTCTGCAATTTTAAAAATTTGAAGATGTATCTATGAAGATATGTTTCTTATTCGGTGTTATATTATTTTTAAAGAAGGGGCCTCTTCGACTTACAGGTTCAAAAGTTACATATACAATTTCACTTTTTCCATATTTCGTATATTTTGCTTATTTTGTAGCGAAACGAAATATTATTTAAAAATCAATTGACTTTAATAATACTAACGTATCCAGTTATTCTGCACAGGCATTCACAAACATCGAGGGTCATAAATAGACTTTTTACAGATACAGAATACTAGATTGTTTGGCATACACAGTTGCAATTTGTTCCTGTTTCATATTATATATATACACATAAGGTAATCTTTACAACAGAACGTGTTAGCATCGTACACATATGTACATACACAACGACATGTCGAGTATGTATATGTGAGGTTAAGTTTTAGTTTGTTGAGTTGTAATGTCTGTTTTTGTAATGTAATTTTGAACGTGTAAGTTATGTGTACACACTTTGTGGATATACGAATGTATAGTTTAGTTACGACAGATATAAGCAGCACAATGACACCAAAAAACACAAATTTGTCCACCATAAGAAGGCATAACCTTAAAAAGTTATAAAAATCAGTAAATTTTATAGGTATTTCTATATAAATCAACTTTTAAATAGTATTTAACAATTTGTACCATTGCAATTTATGTATTAAGCGTATATATTTAATAATTTATATAAATTTAAATCGTTAAAATAATATATAATTAACTGAAGTGTAGGACGTCATATTAAAAATGTTTCACAATTTGTGAAGCAAAGGGCAGTTTTTCAACAAACTTTACTTGTATATTAGTGGTGCAAGTTTCAAAGCGTATATATTTATTTGCAAAATTATAATTAATAATAAATTTAAAGAGAGCACCGCCAATATTAAAACTACCATACTGATATAATTGTCATTAATAATAGAAAAGATAATTAAATTGTTGCACCGCAGATGTAGTTTAATTTTTAAAAAATCAATCTGATCAAGGTCATTTTGGAATGGTATGGGTTAAAATTTCTATTATTGTTGTGCATCAAATTGGGTAAAAAATTATAAAAAAAAACTTTAATATTCCTCAAGGAACGACGAGAAACAATTTTGCAATTTAAAAATACTGGAAATATTGAGACTAAAGTTAAAACTGCATATTTTTCGATAATTACGAAAAACAATGATCGTGCCCTACGGGAAACTTATTATAGAAGATTCTGGGGATCTTTTTATTCCACAGTTTGCACAACACCAGGTGAAGGCGGAAATGCTATTTGACATGTCATTTTGACAACACAAATAGGTTGTCAGAGCAGTGAACACGCTTTAGATTATTGATCTATGGGTAATGTAAGAAAAAACGCGGTTAAGAGAAACAATAACGATAATAAAAAAATGTAAATATACACTGTCAAAAATAGGAAATAAATTTATCTATCAATCATACCAATTTCAAGTATTTTTCAAATAAAGAAATAATTTCTTCCACAAAATTCATTGGTCCAATACATACGCGACAGGGCTCGTATATCCAAAATAATAAATGAACTTATATCTATCCTTATCGCGCGCCGTTCTTATTATTGCAAATGGGAGAAATAATTGTATGTCAAAATGTCAATTCGTTCACAATACAGATGTTCAGACATCTTTAAAAAATTAAACTAGTATAAGCACCAGCTATTTAATTCTTAATTGAAACAAAGTATAGTCTTGTAGGTTTATGACGTCACTCTCTTCAATATTTAGTGGTCCAGTCTGCCTGAGAGCGATAGAATGTTACAGTATTTTATTATAAAAATGGTGGACAAATATTACGTTATGGGTTGTTAGTAACAACAACGTAACAAAAATTCGTATACACACAAAGCACATAGATAGTAAGAAGTGGATAGAGAAGACACGAAACTACCACACTGCTAGAGGCACAGTTAATTGACTTGCAACTAATAGTACTTGTTACGAGACACCAACGTATATTGACAATCGTATCAGTAGACAGTAGAGTAGGTACTATATGTTATGTAGGTAGGTATACCACATAAACAGGGTGACGTTTCTAAGGTTGGTAGTGTTACAAAGGCGGTTTGACTCTATCGGGTCTAGCAATGAAATTATAAATATTGTAATTATGACACTACTTGCTTTTACAATGAATGCCAACGTGTCATTATTTGTGCGTTCTATTGAAATAAAGACATGCATTGAATGAATTCCCTGCTTATTATCAACAGTAAAATAATCGTACTGTTGTTCCTTTAGCATACATGCTATTTTTGTTTGAAATAATTTCGGAATGAAAATGACTGCAAAAATTCATTTGTAATAAGACGAAATTCAGTGGCATTATTTTTATTAGATTTTTCAAGTTGTTAAAAGTTTCTACGTGACAACCGTTTTTCCTTCGACTTTGCTTTAAGGAAAGCTTGTTTCTCTGTTTTTCTGTTAACTCGAAGAAGGCCTGGGTAGAGATTAAGTAGGCGTAATAGACGTTTGTCCAAAATAACGCCCATGAGAAGTAGGACCAAAACTTAGATCAGGGTGGGTGGAAGTGAACGTGGGGTAATTTTGTTAAAACAGCGGTCACTAGAAATTTTTGGCAGTTCAAGTTCAGAAAGTCATGTTCAAGATGTTATAGAGATAAGTCAGAGACAAACAAGGGTTAAAAAGTGTAAATAGTGGTGTATTATATAATAAGTAAATTAAAAACCTCTAATTATTATAAATGTAACTTCACTATATTCTGCTAATATCTTTTGTTGTAACTTTTTTATTGCTTAGATTATCATTTGTTTGAATCATATTTTATTGCTCTGTTCATCTTTTATTGTAACGTTGCCAATTCAACGTTTTAACTTCAATTATCATTTTGTAAAACTTAATTCTATTTTTGTGTGCACAAATATCGTCCTTAAAAGCTCACATATCGGCACTAAAGCAATCCATTATACGACGGTTTCATGCAGTAGCAGTGTTGCCAACGTTATGATAATTGCTGTACATGTAAGATAATTTGGGCAGGTGTACGATGTACAATAGTAAATTTGTACGTAAAATGACAAAAATATGTACAAGAAGATCGAACTAAATAATTCCGATGAATAATTTTGAGGCAAAACACATAATTTTTAGAGTTCTTTATGATAACTTCAATGTCTGAGGTTAGTAATATTCACTGTCAGACTGACAGATTATTTTTAACCTAACCTATAAAATAAATATTCCTTATATTTTAACAATTTTTCAATGTAAATTAAACTGAATATGCACCTCGGCACTGAAGTTCCTTTTTTTCACTCATATAGTTTATTTACCTCGGCCCTGGCGGGCCTCAGCAAATAAACTTCACATTCGTGATAAAAAGGAAACTTCAGTGCCTTGATACATAAATAACTATTATTATTATTAAGAATTGCTCTTGATTTTTGCCTTGCCCTCAGAACATATGAAAGTATTGATGTTATTCTAAATTTCATATAACTTTTGGTCATCCTTTTGAATTAATATCTAAAGTCCAAATTGGGTCTTGGTTATTACGAATGAATAGTCTGGTGGCAGCGCTACATATATTTGTATGCTTTTTTTTATTTTTTATTCTTGTGACGGAACCGTCCTGTCATAATTTCACACAAAAATAGCATTTATGTTAAAGGAACAGTAAAATTATTGTACTATACAGATTGGGTTGGGAATTCATTCAATGCGAGTCTTCATTTCAAAAAAGCGGCACAAATAATCGTTTTGTATAAAAAGAAAATTATTGAAATGTCAAAATATGTCAATAAAAGGACCGCGTGCAAACCTACCAACCTTAGAGAGCACCAAATTATACTTATACACACTTCCAATTTTGGGAAACATTCATCAGAAAATAATAACGACTTCCACTGATCGGAAATGGTTTAAAAAATATTGTAATTGAAACTTTCATTTTGGTCCACACACATGTTAAAAATTTCTTAAAGTTAAACAAACAAGTATATGTCAGATATTACAATATTTTCCTAGAGTTTATTTGAGAAGCACACAACAAACTGCATTTTTTAAACCATTGATCAAAATGAAAAATTATTCTACTTAATAATTATAATAAGATCTAATGTAATGTAATACTACAGTGTTTTAAACCTAATAATTCTAAACCTATGTCTTTTATTATAACACAAGAAACTGGCTAGTTGTGTTCTTGCCTTTGTCGTTTTTTTTTTGTTTTCTCCTTTGCTTTAAACGCAAATTTATTGCACATAATTAATCTATAAATATATGGCATACACAGATTATAAATGACTTCTCTTTATAATACATCAACATGGTATGCTAATTATGAATTGTGTTCCAAATCAATATCTTCCATACAGCTATGTACAACACAGAACAAACCTCTTCAAATTGTTATTATATACCAGCCATGTTCGATTCATTAACGCACTCTTACATTAGACGCTTAAAGTAGACACATCTAACAACATAAATTTTCAACAGGTAGTTTTTAATTTAATTTTAACACTCATTTTATTACAATACGCAAAAAAATTTAACCATAAAATGAACAAACAAAAACTATTTTACATTTATTAACATAGTCTATGTTTGTTCAACATTTTTAAATTGTTTTGTGGTTAAATTTAAACGCGTATCATATTTGTGTATTGTGCAACTACTGCAACAATTAAACGAAGTAATAATGATTCGAACATGTTTAAATAAAGTAAAAGTATTGAAAAGGAACACTATATAGAGATACAGGAAGACTGTGAACTAAAACAATATTGGGACCCGCAGAATGTAGGAAATTATATAATGGCGACCACTAGGACATGTCAAATACGTAAATCTCAAAAATTCTCATTTCGTTTAACATAAAACTTTCATTCAACAATTTCATTTGACTTCTCTTTCAATTTTGAAACAACACAAACTAACTTTTGGTTATGGAAAAAATATACAGTTTCATTGGTTATTGCAATTGAGTCATTAGCGAGCAGTTGACTAGCACTGTTTTATCTCTGTCAGTAGTTTACTTTGGAGAAAAATATTTCAAATAAAAGTTGCGAAGAATAAAATTTTCTATAACTGTTATATGAAGCATTTTTCTTTAAAATAATCCATTAACGATTGACAGATACAAAACCGTCTAGCTAGTCAACCGCTCGTTAATCACCTTTAATCATTTGATTTTATTAAAACAACCTCCCTAGTTTCAAAAAGGCCTTGTGAAACTAGTTCCTCTCCGCCAAATAATTCCGGACCGACAACTGAATACGTTATGGGTAAAAAAGTTTAGGAAAATATAATTTGTAATCAGACAGGGATATGGACTACCATGGACTGCTCAAAAACCCGAAAACTTCGACGAAAGGAATCGGGCAGTAACTGTTCATTTTAAGCAGTATGCGAGTATGCTCTAGAATTTTTTAGTCCCCTAGAAAAACATGGTCTGGTGAGTGTCTGATTTCTTCAGAACGAGGCCATGGTTCCTATCGCGAGTTTTCGAGGGTAATGTTCCTCGGGAGCTTGATCTCCCTGTGAGGCGATAGTCTATGGCCAGCGCGGTAGCCGGATTTGACCCCGTGCTACTTTCCTGTAGGGTTATCTCAATGCTTAGGTTTATAGACATCGTCCAAGGATCCTGTAAACCCCAAAGAAGGCAATCCGCACAGAAATTCACCTTATACCCCAAGAAATACTCAAAAGAGTTATGCGAAACTTTTATAAGTTGCTTGCAGCAGTGTTCGGACAAAGACGGATACCATTTAGCAGATATTATTTTCCAAACCACATGAGATAAAACTTCCCATGTAGCAAGTTCAGAATGTAAAAATATTTTTTTATATCTTCAGTACTTTTTTTTAAATTGAACTTAAAAACTAGTGAGGGAGTTTTGCTTCGGCCTATATTTATTAATGTAAACTGTAGTTCCAAATAAAAATTGTCCTTAAAAATTGTGTCAAAGAGAAAATACAAATCTGACATGCCCTATTGGGCGCCATGACAGTTACGCTTACAGCATCACCAACTTGATTCAGCGTGTCCCAATAGTACACAAAAGTGAGCACTGAGTGATAATAGTCTCACTTTGCAACAAAGATTCATTTGCTAACCATTTTTTATTTATTGCACTACACATTTATACATAGACTATTGACTTTTATCTTGAAACAGGTCCGATAATACTAACTTTAAGTTAAAAAACGCACACACAATTAGGCATTGGTACGGTACATTCATCTTGCCCGAGCGACCAAGTCTACGATACGAACTGCTTACGTCTTTTAAGATTTATCATTTATATCGGCCGTATTTTAGTTCAGTTGAAAAATTATAAAAAAATAAGCTATTAAGAGCTGGTCATCTCAATAAGACATACAGAAATAGTTTTATACTTTAGTTTTTAGTTATATTTACGTTTGTAGGGTGATATGTTAAGAATGATTTTATCAAATTGCTTTTAGTGAAGTTTTAGACCCAACTGCACGCGCATATTGTCCAGGAACTGACATAACCTCAATCCCATCCAACATGGAGGGAACATTCAACACATTTCATCTAAAAACACTTATGCTAAAACAAAATAAATAATTTACAAACTCAGTTATAATCAAATTGAATATTTACAAATTGTACTTCGCTTCAAATACGAATGTATCATAGTGGTTTCTGCTTTCAAGTTTACATTAGCGAAAAATTATCAGCTGCCAGTTGTCAAAATAATCGACAGTAATTATTGGAATTAAGGCGTCTTTTATTAATTGGTCATATATATTTTTAAGTTAATATTTTATAAAAATATGTTTTGCAATTTTTTATTTTATTAACAGAAGAAACAGTAAATATTACTATTTTAAAAGTATATTTTTTGCACAAATAATAAAATTGCTAAATTAAATCACTTGTTTGAAATAAGAAAATAACTATTAGATACGGTTGTACATTCTGTTGTCTGATTGGTTAGAGTTAGAATGCACACCTACTAAACATACGGAGATCCTGGGTTCAAATCTCAATGAAATTCATAAATTTTATATTTTTTAACTTATCGTTTTTATTTAAAGCAGTCGTAGGCAAAATGCAAAATTAGGCTTTTTATAATACACCCAGACTTTTACAAAATGACTAGATGAATTGTAAAATACATATTTTCCTGATGTACAAAACTCACGACTACAAAAATAGAGCAGAGTTTTGTGCGTTACGTTAGGGGTTGTATAAAATGCACAAAATGACCCCTAACCACAATGAACATGTTCATATGTAGATTTTAACTTTTGAGGATCACTGCTATATGTTTTAAATACAAGATATACGGTGATGACAGTAAACGTTTTAATATAAGAAATTTAACAGTAAATAACTAAAATTTATAGTTTTTAGTGAAATATTCAAATTGTTAAGTCCAAAACTCATTGTTCTATAAGGTGCATAGTAATTATGAAAAGCCTGATATTTTCAGAGCCTCCCTAGATATGTTATTAGACCATATGATTTTAGAAGTTATTGAAATACAATATGTACTTTTCCCGATCGTCTTAGTATTTATAAGGAAGGCACTGTTACGTTTGACATTTCCAGATTTTGGCCCCCCATTCATGAATTTAGCCCCTCTAACAAAATATGCCTTTTCAACTTC
Organism: Ophonus ardosiacus; assembly: GCA_943142095.1. Taxonomy (NCBI): domain Eukaryota; kingdom Metazoa; phylum Arthropoda; class Insecta; order Coleoptera; family Carabidae; genus Ophonus; species Ophonus ardosiacus. Next base: position 42,898,250 of record OW964827.1, read on the forward strand.
AATTTCAGAAAAAGCAATTTCAATTTCAGAAAAAATAAATTGATATATTGAATTTACTTTTTCTAAACTAGAAGTTACTTTTTTAAAAAATTGAAGTTGAAATGGTATAGTTTTGCTACGACCAACATGCTATTTTCCTATCCTGTGAATAAAAAACGCCTTGAACCACTTTTCTGATTTAGTTTAATAATGAGGTTCTGTACATTTTTACAAACAAAAAATATGTAATATGACCAAACCACAATTTGTTCCATTCTTATTTGAATCGAAAAATTAATACTTTTAAAAATTAAATATTAATTTAAAAATTCTCCGTGTTGGATGTGATATGAGTGTTTAATAATTGCGTTTGGCAATTTGGCTAATATTATTTTCAAATCTTTGTTGGGAGTGTACTTGAATTTGAAAGAGGGTTTATGAAGTGTTACTGTACACTGGGATATGTAATGGATACCGTCGTTACTTTACATTCAGTTTATACTCATTTTAAACGAGGGAAATTGTAATATAATTTACAACTTATAACAATAAATAAATACATATTAACTATACAGCTAAAATTTTATAAAATAAATAACAAAAGATGAACTAACCTGTCTTGCACTGACTGCGTTGATTGGGTATAGCAGCTCCATTGGATAAGGAAGGAAAACAGGATTTATACTAGCGAAATAAAGAATCTAGAAATAAATTATCTTAAAGGCGCTACACGCCATATTACATATTATAAGTCAAAGTAATGTCTTTCATTATAGGTAGTCAAAATTTTTACACCCTTAAATGTTAATAAATTAATCCAAAAATATTTATGAAAGTTGTAACGATATGTATCGTTTTAGGTTAAAAAACAGAAAGTGAATGATTGATGGTAGGGATATGTGAACTATGGTCGTTGGTAGGTTTTTTTATGGGACAAGTGTTGTGTTGCAGGACAGTATTTTGTTTACTGGTCCTGATCCATCTTCATCTTGTCGCTAGAGTTGTTGGCGTTGCCGTTATCGAAGTTGTTGCGTATCGTCATGTTACGTGACGATGAGAAGCATAACTTCATGATGAATGGGAATTTCGTGCCTGGAAAAAATGCCTTCCTTGTAATTCATTTGTTTCTAACAAATAAATGATTATATTACATGTTTATAGTTCAGAGTGACATTGTTCTAAATAAAAATTTAACTAAGAAAATCATATATTACAATGTCTACTTCATATATCTCTTACGATAAAAAAAAGTATAATTATATTTTTAGACGACCATTGTGTTAAGTATGACATATCAACGTAGTATCCTAACACTGGAAGTTGAACTTTTCACATTAGTGTTACGATATATTTCATATCGTAATAGTTGACACGGTTGCTTGGTTACTATGTCATTATTTTCTGGCTATATGTATACATTATTCATTTGTTAACTGTCCGTACGTTTGAACCTAAATTTCAGTTTTGAAAAAAAAAGTAAAATTTATTTATGCTCTTCTAAAAAATAATGTTCATAACTTGTATGAAATACAAATATCTTAGCTCGTGTGTATTGACTTGCACTCCGCTACGCGTCGTGCGTCAATTTACACTCGCATGATATTTGGTATATTTCATAACTTGTTACGAAAATAACTATATAGCATATATATCAGCGTTTCTCAACCAGTGGTACTTGTAGTTTTCATGATAACAAAACAAAAATCTTGTTTTATTTATTCCCCGAATTAGGGAATTGGATATTTCTCGCACTCATTTGAAGTTGAAAACAATTATTTCCCGCACGATTGTACAAAAATAGTTATTTTTATAAAAGACAATATATTTTTGCAAGTCAATAATTATAGTCTTCGTGATGTATAGGTAACATTCTACTTTCTTTAAAAAATAAGAAAAATCAATTCTACATTAACTTATTATTTAAACACAATTTAAAAATTTCATGTTGTGATTCTATTCCAAGAATACGAGTATATATTTCTAATAACGTTAAATGTACAAATGAAGTTAATATTAATACTAACCATCAAAATTTATAATGCATTTAATTTAAATTTTGAAAAATGTATTTTCTACCTTTGCTGTTAAAGTATTATTTTATCTACCATTGCGGTTAAAGTGCTTTTGAATAGACAAAAGTACACATAGAAAAATAAAATAATATCTGAACCGCAGTGGAACACCAATAGTTGTAAATATTTGACCAAAAATAAATACGTGATAAAAAATAAATTTAATCAATAGACAATATTTATTTTCCTGTTCGCCACAGGAAAAATATTTGTAATTTCGCACTTTGCTGCTTTATTGCATTTTTATGATTGATTCGCAACACAAACGAAATTAAATTCTGATGGACGGTGACATCGTTTAACCACAGCGTAAGTTTTAATGCAATTTTGCATGAAACGTTTCAGATATAAATTGCTTTGGTTTGCCTCAAAATATCGACAGCCACAATTGTAGCAATTAAACTTCAAAATGACTATAATTTGTGTGTACTGAAACGTTGGTTTTGTAAGAATACTCGTAAATGCCGAATGATAAATTTCTCGTAATTGTTAACACTTAGAAGAGATAGGTAGTGTTTCTTGCTTACCGGGGCTCTCGATGGCGGCATGATTACAGGCCATAACAGCGGCGACGGCTTCACTAGTGGTCTCAAACTCCAGCAACCCCGAACTAGAGCGCTCCGACTTCATGGGGAACAATTTAACAGCCTTGGGAGGCGCCACATCATATTCAGTGAACACGTTGATCAGCTCCTCTTCCGTCACTTGGGGTGGTGTATTGAAAAAGTGCAAAATCTACAAAAACAAAATCGTTCAGTTCTCAAAAAAATCGTAAATATACGGGGTATTTCGTATAACAGTCAAGGCTTTGGAGTATGAATTCTAGATAACAACACGAGAAATAAATCCCAATAAACATTGGTGTTATAACAAGCCCTAACAGAGACATCAGGGATTTATCAAGAGAAGCATAATACTCAAAAGCAGAAAATAGGTAGCTTATGGCCGTTTACTTAAATATTAAACTCGGCTTAAATTGACAATATTGCATCGAAATCAAATGTCAAATGAATTATAATATATTGCTGTCAAAATTCCGATTTACATTTTTTTGTTTAAGCCTAGCTTAAAATTTAAGCCTTGTTGGTGCAAATGGCCATTATATCCTTCTATACCATTTTGTTAATCTCGTTTGCCGCAAATGCGACATAATTACCTGTCATTTAATATTATTAGAATATATGAAATACAAAAAATAGAATTGCAAAGCCTTCTGTATTTCACAAAAATGTAATATTTTAATTTGGTGGATACTGGACCAAGGGAATTTTAAACAAACAAGTTCTCAATTCCTCAATTGAGGAAATATTTCAATCATTCGCCATTGTATTTTTAAATAATATAAGGTTCATTCACAAATCGAAATTAGTTTTAGTTTTATGTTTTAAGAACATTGTTGTCATGTTATCTTATGTAGCCATTTACAAATCAGTATTTAATTTTCGTTTTAACATAGAACTTTGCAAGCCCCAACCTTATATTTTAGTTTCACGTTTTGTATTTAGAAATGGACCAATAGGAAGAAGCCTGGAATGATGTAGCGATGTATAGCTGTATCATTCTATCAGCCGTCAAGTCAATCGAGTGAATCATAACCAAATTCAGTTTTATAATTATTACTTCCAGAATGAATAAGATGGGGTCCCGTGGCCGCGCGCCTGAGTGTCAGGTCGAGAACCTGGGGGAACCGGGTTCGATCCCGACAGACGCCAAATATTTCCAATTTTAAATGCCATAAAAGTGACCCCTGTGGTGCACTCTCCACACCAGCTATGAGTGCCCGTGAGGTGACGCCTGGTAAGCGCCCACACGGTAAAATGTATCATCATCATTACCGATGTCTACATGTGTTGTAGATACTGGCACACCCAGAAAAGGGTAATATGCCGTGATGATATATTATTATTATTATTATTATTATTATTATTATTATTATTATTATTAATGAATACAAGAAAGATTTTATTATGTACCTCCAAAATTTTATTAATAAAATTGTGCATAAATACGAAAAAATGAAGGAAATGGTGGGTAAGACCCATTAATAATATAATAACTGTTTTACCGACCGTTTTTATTAATTTTTCACTAGATGTCACTGCTAACTAAAACTGAAAACTAAACGTTATTTGAGAATGATATTCCAACTAAATTTAAAACATAAAACCTAACACAAGAACTAATTTCGATTTGCCAATGAGGCTATAGAGTTATTTATTGAATGCAATGGTTTACATTTTGAATACTTGCTCTAAGATTCTTTTTATAATTAAGTATTTATGACATTTTCCTGGTTTTTATGAAATCGTCAGTATCTCTGTTAGGAAGCATTGTGTCACCAATGTTTTCGTTTTGGTATTTAGAATTCATACTCCAAAGCCTTGTACTGTTACATGAAACATCCTGTATAAATTTTCTCCTTACCTTGCTTGGGGGTTGGATGCGATTCTTGCTAGCCATAGCCGGATTCATAAAACGGTTGTTCTTGTTAGTGATGTACTCCTTGAAAGAGGGAGATTTATCCGGCAGAGGGTACGGGTTAGTGACCTCACTGAGGTACGGCTGTTTGCTAAAAGCCAGCTGAAGTTTGTGATCTTGGGGCTGTGCATTATCTTGGCTCGCAGCTGTTTTGGGGCAGGCCCCAGTTGGTGCAACCACCACATTGTTGAGATTTTGCACGCACCGTTCAACGGCAACGCTGTCGCCCATTTGCACCATGGCGGTGCCTTCCTTTGTCTTCAGGAACTTAATCTGGAAGGAAGAAGAAAATGTTAATATGGCAGGTCACTTTGAAACAAAAAATGCAGTCAAATGAACATTTCCAAGGCCCTGTTGGAACGATTTAAGTGAAACAAGCATTTAACTTTTAATAACAAGGGGTGATGCAGGGTTTTACATGGAGACTATTCCTGATGAAGTTCAAACAAAAACGAAGAACAAATTCGAAAAGTTATTCTCGTATGGTTGGCAATTTCGCCTTTAGATATCTTCGAACCATTTTTTTGTTCTTCAGTACTGGAAATTAGCAAGTATGCATAGTTAAATGAGTGCATTAAGCAATTATATTACTTATTTTGCACAGAGCTCGGTTCATCAGATGAAGTCAAATTTGGGCCAAGTGTCCTTTTCGCTGAAAACGTCATTTTTATTGTGAACAACGATAATCCAATTTGCATGCCTAAATTGTGTTTTTTTTTTTTTGTTAGTACTTAACGAAATGGTTTATTTAAAAGATTAACAAGCAAAAATTGAGATCGCGCTTCAGAGTCGTAAGTATTTTATTTTACAATGGATCTTAGTCTTGTACAAAAGATGGTTGATGGCGTACAAAAAAGTGGTCCGCGTTCGGCAAACTGGAATTGTTCGGTAATTGTGTTTATTTCTCAAAATGCAAGTCAACTACAGCTTTAAAAATTTAGTTAAATCGGTATTTAACTTCGTGTCTAATTTATATAGGCATTCAAAACTAGCCTCAAATTTAAAACATAACCTCTAATGACAATATATCTTTTTAAAATCCAAGCAACATTTTTCAGTAACTCCGTATTCAGACTCTCCTCTTTTGGAAAGTAGTCGTTTAGAGTTAAAAGTCGTAAACTACAAAGTTACAAGTTACAAGTTCCAAGTTAAATTCTTTGAGAAAAACGCGGTTAAAGTTGTTTCCGCACTATCGTGACATAAAAAATCAATGGAAAATTGTGTTGCTCAGAGCTAAAAGTTTATCTATTAACAGTTGAATAAACCGAGCCGAAAGCAACAGCTTAGGGACTGATACAAGACTTGTTGCTCCTACAAAAAATAAATAAGCAATATTACGTTATCGAGTTATTGGACTGCTTCGGGATAACTTCATAAATAAGTACGCTTCTTTCATTTTCTTAAGTCTTTCATTTTACTTGCCTCGGAGATGTTAACCTTTAAATTTATAAATTTATGAATCACGGAATTTGTGGTGCAAACACAGCTACTCTGAAATCATCTGCATATTTTATTAGATTTTGCAAATTCATGTTCCATTAGTAATGTAAACCTTATCATCTGGTGGTGAGTTTTGGGAATTCATTGTCGCCAGGCAATTAACACAGGGGTCTGTGGTGCATTCTGCACTCGTGGGTCGATAAATCCAAATAGACAAATCTCTCTCTGGAATACATCAGCCTCACACTGTCACGTCAGATGCATTATTCACTGCTAGACTTGTGGTTATTCAATCCAAATAACACTTTACATTGCATGTTGTACTATCATCCATTCATAACGCCTGTTATATGATATTGCAAACGTTTCATAATATATCAGGAATACAATGCACCAAAATAAATTATTCTATTGACAATCCTTTTACTTGGATTGGATATTGTGGATGTACAGATAGCATGCGAAATGTATATTTTGATAGAATATAAAATAGAATAGAAACAAGTATGTTTATGATTAAATTCAGTTTTATTTTTCAACATAGGCCCATTTTAAATCTATACATATTTTCCAATGATACCCCTACATCTTCAAGCCATCCTAAAAGTATAAGTTGTTATTTTTTTAAGAATTAAACTTCAATATTTATAATGTTTAATTGGAAGTAAAAACCATACGTCTATATTAAAAATTAAACAAACAACCCATTCAAAACCCAAGCAGTCATTTCCATTTCTGTGATACGGGAGGTGGCACGGGGTCTGAGAGACCTGTGTCAAAAAATACTGCCGGGGTATTTTACAAAATAATGGTATGATTTGATGAATTGACCCTTTTTGTCTATGAAAAAACAACAAAACTCTCAAAATATAAACAAAAAAAAAATCAGTATGGTTATAGAATAAGTCCGGTCTGTCACACTGAGCGCCATCTCCGAAGGGTTATATCTAGTAAAATGTAAACAATTTCTTTTTCACTTACCCTGGCAACATTTCCATATAGACACATGAGGTTGAACAGCTTATCCGTGTTAGTCCTCAACGGATCCAACCCATAGACCATCAACACAGCTCCTTGTTGCTGATGGGGCAAAAACTGGGGTGCCCCACGATCCCCAACTCCGGGCACGGCACGGCTGTCCCGGTAATCTGCAGCGGCTGGTGGCGGAGCGCCCTTGAGGGAGCCACGGTAGCCATCCGCACCACCTGCTCCACCGTAAGGGTCTCCGTAACCCGGGCCACCACCGCCACCCCCGCTGGTGTAGTCGTCATAGCGGCTTTCGCCCCCGTAACCACCTAGAACAGAAGAAATAGTGGATGAGAAAAATTATTTTGTATATACACAATGAAATTTATAAGGGCTGGTGCTTAAAATTTGAGACTAATGTTGAATGCATATAATAAATTAAACACGTAGTTTAGTATAAACACTTGTAAACAAATTTTTAAAGCTATTGTTTTGCATTATGAGAAATAAACACAATTAATGAACAATTCCAGTTCGCCGAACGAGTTCCTATATATATTTTTTGTACGCTTTCAACAATCTTTTGTACAAGGATAAGACCCACTTTTATGATAAAGTATTTAATGCGATTCTGAAGCTCAGCTCAATTTTTGCTTGCTAACCTTTTAAATAAACCATTCCCTTAAGTATTGACAAAAAATCTCAATTGGACACACACAGCCGTATTCATAGTAAAAATATGCCGGTTTAAACCTGGTCTATAGGCATAGTAGTTTAGATTCGGCTTTTCTCTTATTCATAGAACTGGACTAACGGTAGTGCTGGTTTAAATACGGTCTGATATTTAGACCTGGCAGACCCCTAGTTTTACGCTGGTTTAAATGCAGATGTTCAATTGTCAACAAGAAGAAAGCCAGTGAGGTTATATTTGAAAATATTATTATAGAAGTAAATGTAAGTAGATATTTATTTTATTGAGTAATATATATCTACCTATATACCTAATATATTTATATTAATGATTTTTAATTTATTTTTCAGATTATGTGATTAGAATTCAGGATGTAATTGAAAGCAGAAGGAAGCAAAAGAACAAAAGATATATCTTCAACACATTAATCCCATCGAAAAATATGACGAAACTGAATTTAGAAAAATATATACATGGGTAATTGTCTAATTTTATCACGAAAATATATTACATTACGTAAAAAGAAAATAATAAATTTCCCATGTTAGACGTCTATGGCCCGCTTTTTAATTAATACCCTGTGTAACAGTTATTACTTGGTTGTGGGTTGTTTGTGACTCAAATGCCAAGATCTGAGATATTGTTGCACGATGGAGGGGCAGTGCATAAGATTCAAGAATATGGAATCATTGCAACTTGAAGCCACGATTTTAGGTACATTATACAACAGGCAGACATTTATGTAAACGAAATTCTAATATTAATAATATTAAATTATGTTAATCTAGTGAAATCAATGGAATCCTCATAGGAGACAATGGATATCCATCATCGGAGTTTTATGCTTATTCCAGATCTTCGCTTTACTACAGATGCGGAATAACGATACAACGAAGCACACATCAGAACCAGAAACGTTGTAGAACGATAATTCGGCCAATGGAAAAATAAATTTAGATGTTTTGTAATTAGAATGCAGATGTCTTTAGAAACAGCTAAGTTAGCATTATTGCATTGGCAGTTCTTCACAATATAGCTGTGAAACATTGGATGATAGAGACGGTATATTTATTATTGGGAAGTAAAATAACTTTATTAATATTATATTATTTCTTTATAGATGATGTAAGTAGCGGAGATTCCTATGAACCGGATAATAAAGAACAAAACGACGAAAGACAGGATAATGACACAAGAAATATATTTAGACGGAACTATATAGAAACATTTTAATTAACAAAGTTTATTAAAATAGCAGGCAAACATGATTCATAAATAAAATACATGCTGTATGAAAGATTATAACTAATAAAATTTAATTCTTTGGGGTTGATGTTACTGCTTTTGTAGTTACTTTGCTGTCATCGTCATTATTTTTCATTGTTCCTTTATTTCCTTTTTGTTCCTTGCAAAACCGTAAGCCGCAAATATATATATGAAATATACTTTTCCAAGCTTCTTCTTTTTTTGGAATTGGCTGCACTATTTACAGTTTTATTTTCATAACCTTTGCATGGATTTTCACTTGCTCCAAAAGCAGATTCTTTTCATTTTATGTCCAATTAGATTCTCGCTTACTCATTGTAAGTCTGAATATATCACACTAAAAAGAAATATTACGCATTTTTCTGTATTTCTCTTATGGACCTTCAAATTATAACAATTATTTAAATTTAAATGCCAACTACATACAAGTTTAATTTTGTATATTGGTTTAAAAACAAATAATTATCATCTGACAACTGTCACAAACTGTGCTACTGCGCATGGCGGATATCGAAAAAGACCAAGTCCTAGTAGATCGATGAGTTTAATCTAGATCTTTTTAACCCAGATTTAAACTTGGCACAAATTTTACTATGAATAGGGCATTTTGGTCTTAGACTAAACCTGAACTATTAAACTCGTGTTTAGACCTGGCTTTTCTATTTTACTATGAATATGGCTGACAAGGTTTATCTTTGTTCTCAACAAAAAATGACGTTTTCAGCGAAAAGGACACTTGGCATAGATTTCATGAACCGAGCTTTGTCCAAAATAAGTATGTGTTGCCAGTATGATATCTTTTAGTAATGTCTTTGCTTATGTATTTATTTAAATATGCACACTGGTTAATTTCCAGTACTGACGGACAAAAAAAGGTTTGGAGATCTTTAAATGTGAAATTGCTAAATATACGAGAATATCTTTTCGAATTTCTTTTTGGCTTTAGTTTGAGCTTCATCAGGAATAGTCTAAATACAAAACCTTGCATTTGTATTTTCATCAGAGTTCTTAAAATTAAAATTACTTTCATAATTCCCGAAAAAAAAATTCGGCAATCACCAGCATTTTGAACATATTTTTTGCATTTGATCCTCTCGAGCATGCCAATCTTCTTTGTGTATCTAATGTTGCATTTATTTCTTAGTTTCCTGCCAATATGAGCTGGGCACAGTTAATTTTTTTAGACAGTATTTTCGTTGAGATTCCAGATTTCTTGTTAACTAACTCATTCAGTCAAGGGTTGTTGGCTTTCGTCGTGTTTGTGTTTTTTCTGCCCTGGCATGTGTTTTGAAAAAATGCTTTCTTCTCCGCGTTTATTGTAGCGTTATATAGAATCTTTTGATACATTTACTTTTAAAAAATGATCTTCCATAAATTTCTTTCCTATTCGAATATAAAATTCACAGAACTTGTACATACGTTCAATTAATAAACGATTCATGGTGATGTAGTTCTGATACTGACAACCTAGATGAATGAGGTCATGCACGACTTTTTTTTTTATAATTTTAATCGATAGAGTAGTGAAAAAAAATATACCCGTATTTTTTATTTTTCCTCAAATCGATCTTTAATCATGAAAAAATTGTAATTGAAAATGACATTCTTTAAAATGCGGCTGAAGACCCCCGCTTCGTCCCTTGTCCAATGACGTCACAGAGTGAGAAGCACGACCATTTTGATTTTCACATTGTCTTAAACGTCAAAGTGACATTTAAAGATTACCTAAAATTTATGAAAGTAAACATGTCGATGGAACGTTGTTTCATGCCAAAATAAAGAATAAAATAATATTCTGGAATATATTCAATGTCTCATATGCGTTTATAACCTCCTACCGTCAAATTCAAAGATTCAAAAGTGAAAGAAACATCTGATGTAACGTAGATAATTTCACGCCAAATGAAAATTATATTTATAAAAATAAATAGAACGATATTATATTAATATAAAATAGCATATTTAGATATGTAATCCTCAATTTATAGTTTATATATATTTTTCTTTTAGAAATTATGTGTCCATATAAAATGTCTGTTTGAAATGAGTCTGAACTTCGTTCGTAACGTTGTGACGACAAAACATGGCTGGTTTTTGCAACTTTTTAAAAATACCATACTTTAAAACGATTTTATATAACAAAAAATATAAATAAAAAATAATTTAATCATACTGATCGATGAATTAGACTATCCTTTTTCGATTTAAACAGAAAAAAGGTACAATTATTTTTTTTTGCATGACCTCATTATAAAAAGTAACATTGATGTATTTGTAAATGTCAAATAAAAACAATGTTTCTAACGCTTAATAGATTTGGTCTTGAAAAATGTGTAGGTTTAGGCATCATTCCTTACTATTGTTGAATAATTTGTTTTCGGATTGATATTATTTATTGCTAATGAATCTATATCGATTGTCGTACGTCTAATGTACTATCGCATCCGTTGTACTGTCTGTATCTGTTCATCTTAACGGTGTGGAATTAGCAGAGCAAATTGGTTCGACACAAAGGCTAGGTCGGGTTAATTGATGGGCGGCATAGCATAATGCATCGCACTTGGTACTTGGACCCTGTATTCATTAACTTGTTGAATATTTATGACGAGCATCATTTCTCCAGTTTCTCTACTAGTTCCAATCTAATTTAGGGTGACAATTAATTGGGAGCTGCTTCTTGTCTAGCTATTAAGAGTGTACTTTAAATGCTAATTGCTTTTGCTCCACAAATTCTGCCCAAGTTTTATCAAAACAAAAGGAATAGCAGATTTCTCAATACATTTTTTTGTTAATTTACTACAAACTGTTAGGGCAATTTAAAGCGTATCACAAAATATAGTTTCCATTTGTAAAAGAAAAAGAGAACTGTTCATATTTTAAGTGAACAAAATAATAAAATTACCGTCATATTTCAATAAAATAGTTCGCGATTGACCTATTCATTTTATTTGAAACATCCGTTCTCCCAATAATCCAATCACCCAATCAGTAAAATCTAAAAGCTATTTAGCTTTAGAATCACTCTTTTGACACTTCATCAATATCAGTAATATCGCATTTCATCAATAACTTCATTTCATGACTCGGTGAACAGTAAAAGCGCGTGCAGATTTTTTGCATCAACGTTATTTCGGGGGTGAATAAAAGTTTTCCGTGGTGATTATTGCAGAACGTGGTGCACTAAAGGTGAAGGATCGAAAGAGAGTCTCTTAGGATGAGGAGACAAGTTGCTTGGCTGGCTGATTGACCGGTAGGCGATGCAATCAGGAAAACGAGACATTAGGGAGGCTCTATCAATTTAAGGTTAGATGGAAGACTGAACTAAGAGAGAAAACTTGACATATAGGGAGGCACTGGGGTCTGGGACACATTTTTCAATTTATTTATATTTCTGAAAGATTATTACATGAAATATTGAATTTTAGCGTTTGTTATACTTTCTAAATGAGTATGATTTTTTAATTATAATTTTTAAAATTTTTACTGAATTTTAAACTTGAATGTGTCGTCAAATCTTTAATTACATCATCTGTTAGTTGTCATCCATTCAAGTGTTAGCAGTGTGAATTGTTATCATAGGAGAGAGATTTTATTTACAGCGCGATTTTTTTAAAATAAATTTATAATGCTTTTGAGCGAGTAGATTCAATTAATATGCTAAAAATTGATATAGAAGTGGTTAACTGTCACTTTCAGAAAACTATAGTTGTACCTTGTCAAAAACAAAATCTGTTGTTATAAAACTTTTAAGAAATATGTTTTATAGCGTTTTATACATTTTCATGTAATATAGAATTATATACAGTAAAGAACCGCTACTCCGGATCAATTAAAACTAGTTCAATCCTGAATATGAGAAATACCGGATTACTGGAGTAATATTAAAGTATGTAATTAAGTAAAAGCGTTTAGATTTGATGTAAGTTCAGAGTGCATTTGCATTTTGAATTAAATGAAAAGAATATTAATCGAAGCGCATTGTTTTTAATAAAATTTATTTATAAATCTTTGTAATAATCGGCTTATGGATGGCAATAATTAAATTACTGGGTGAAGTAGTTAAGAGAATGTCATAATTAAATATTATTCTAATGTGAAGCTAGTTATTACTTTGTTCTACAAAAGCCAAGAGATGCGATCTGAATTAGAATCCGTGGTCGATCCGGTTTACAAGATATATAATGTAAAATCTACATTTTTCAATTTTGTCCTGATTAGTGGAGATTCGGAATAGCGGTGTTTTACTGTATAAATATGAGGATTCTATTTTCACACATTTTAAATAATATAAAATTATATTCTTTTCGCATAGTAGTATTATAACTGTATTGCAGTTGTGACGTCATATCGTCATAGCGCCAATAGTTTTTATTAAAATTATGAATGAATCGTTTTATATTTTAAAAATATTTTGGTACAAAATCATTTAAAATTATTCATATTTTCATATGACAAAATATTTGCAACTTTTTTTTAGTACCGGGCCTCATTATAAGAAAAACAGTCGATTTTTTCATCGCCTCATATCCGAATGCCTTTCATTAGTAATTGAAGGGACTCAGATGGTGATTTCTCCCTGTTCCTCTGTAACACGCACGAAAATGAGGCAGCAAATAAAAATTGGGGAAACAGAGTGTATGCTGTAGAATATTAGTTTTTGAAATGAACGATTAAATATTTAATTCAAAATGTATGAAATAATACGTGTATGATTGGAAATTTATTTTGGAATATTTGATTCCCAATTTGTGGAACTGGAAACAAACAAAGTGAAATTGCGGGAAATTGTAATGAATTATACGTTTAAATATCCCAATCCCAACTATTTTTAATCTGCACATATAATTACCACGTACAAACAGGGCAAAATAATGAACTTATCCAATGTGCTAAATGAACAGAATTAATTAAATTGCGTCAATAGCATTTGAATATTTAATTCCCTTATCCGCGCATATTTAGCACCACCGATATTGAATTTGTCACAAATTCATAACCTAAAAAACACGTCGCAAAAATAATTTGGCTTCATCAGAGACGATTGTAAGCTAGGGACGCAATTAAAGTGTAATTAAATTGAAGAGTATAACCTAATTGTTGGAGGAAAGTTAACCGACAAGTTTCAAGTCCGGTACATATTTAGTTAATTCTAGAATTTAAAACGCTGTAAATTACCCTCTCCTTATCGATTATTAATTCACTTGTCTTACTGTCTATAATTTGTACACAAGGCAGAAAGTAGGACACTATTTTTGCGAAGACAAACTTGTCAGTTAAAGCGAAAAATGTCGGATCAAAAAACCAATACATGCATAATTTTTACAACTTATGTCGAATCATTGTCTAGAGCCAAGCAGGTGATCGCTGGAGGGAATAATTATTTTTGTATTGAGTGCGCGAAATGAATGTTTTTTTTTTTGCGCATGAGGATGTCACTTTTAGCCGAGACCGTTAGATCGAGGCAAAAAAGTCATTCAAAAAACACAAATTACGCCCACGAAATAAAAACAATATTTTTTCTATAACTGTCAAAAAGTGAATTCAATAATTTTAGATTTATTTGAGTAAATTATGGGAAAATATTCAAAATAATATTAATATGCTACCAATATGAAGTCGCCTGGTGTGTTGTAACCAAGGGAACATGCAAATGTTGAATAAATGTCATCGAATTTGTATTTTCGATCTATCTATATTATCAATTTTGCTTTAAAACGATAGATTGTGACGAGATTAGTAATAGCGATACTTTTGAACTTATTACCAGTCAAATCGAGAAGTCAATATAAGAATACTTATATATTTTTTTCCGACGACCACTACGAAAAGTACATAAATTCGCACGCTAAGCTATTACTGAAAGTTGGTCATTGCACATCACTAGCAATGCTGTGTGATATGAAAGCTCGTTAGCCAATCAGATGCGTCCGCAACTGTGTGATATTAACCTAAAACTTTGTATTTAAAAATTTGACAGTTACAAATAATTTGCTGAATTTACACGGATTAAGAAGTTGGACCCTGATTTATCAGACTTTAACATAATTTTTGGTAAATTCTGATAGCAATGATGTTAACATAATCTGTTTTAACATTTTTCATATAAATTTTATATTGTTTTTTTTTTTACTTTGTAATAAATTGTATTATTACTAATAACGGGCTTATTATTTTTGTTCTAATTTTAAAAAATAAAATATTAACATAACTGCATGCCGCTGGTTTGAAGAAAACACCTGTATATATGTATATACAGTTAAGTCAATTGAACAAATTGTGGTCGTCAGAAAAGTTTAGTGTACAACAAGTGCTGAAAGGGTATTTCACACTAGTGTGATTAAACCACTCGCCTTCGGCTTGTGGCTCAAGCTTCACACTCGTGTGAAATATCCAACTTTCAGCACTAGTTATACAATAAGCTATTTTACACATGAAAAAAAAAATAGTTATTTTTTCTCACAAAAAAAAAAAAACAAACTTCGCATATCCATAACGATGTATAAATGTTATGATTTTTTGGCAGTTTTAGAAAAATATATTTTTCTGGGGTTGGCTGCACCACTTTTAGTTAAGTCTGCGAAAGACTTTGATTGAAGTTGACTGCTTTCTTGTTCAGCTCATTAACATTAAGGAGGTTTTGATAATCGACGAAGACAACTCGCGTGAAGACAACGACTTGTCTCTCAAGACATTTTTGACGAAACACAATATGACAGTGTTGGTACATCAACCGTACTCACCTGACCTAGCGTCATGTGATTATTTTATTCCCAAAATTTAAATCAGCATTAAAAGGAACCAAATTCGAATCCGAGATGAAGTTATAGAAAAACCGGCAAAGCTTATAAACAACTTAACAAAAAGGCCTGCAGGCATTGCTTCCCAT
This sequence comes from Ophonus ardosiacus, assembly GCA_943142095.1. NCBI lineage: Eukaryota > Metazoa > Arthropoda > Insecta > Coleoptera > Carabidae > Ophonus > Ophonus ardosiacus. The sequence goes on from OW964827.1 coordinate 42,914,028, forward strand.
AATGGAATATTCTCTTGGGACGGTGTACGGTTTGGGGAGGAGAGTACATTGAGGGTGGCAATATATATTTTGGGATAGTCAATGTTCTAAGATTAATCCTATTATTTTATTGCCACACCTCGTATAAAACTTATTTGCTATTCCATTTTCGTACGTGTTACAGAGGGATATATGCTATCTCCGCCCAACCGACGGTGAAACATAAAATAGAATAGGAATATTTTACAGTGATTAAACATAGTCTACGAATGCTTAAACATGTCATTAGTCCTCAGTAGAAATAGTGCAATTAAATGAATTGAATTAATTAGAAAATCAAGTAGATTACACCGAAGAAAATTACATTCTATTGTCGGTTCTATTCTATATAAATTGCACCCTATTCTTCTACGTAATGCGTACCCGAACTATTATAACTCATCTCCACTAATTAAATTTAAAATTTCAATTTTACCAACAAGAAAATCTCACAGAAGCAATTACCCTTAGAACAAAACCATAATTAAATCGTTTTTCACGGCAACCTCATTTCATTCATTGAAAAACACCCAAGATACACTACCCGAAACAAAAGCCGGTGATTAGCACTCAACGATGTGCATTTGTCAGTGAACAGCCGTTTGCTGGACGCCATCTTGGATTTTAACTGAGAGTTCAAATTAAAATTTTTGATGAATTGCGCTTTAAACTTACAAGAAAGAAGGGATTTCAATGCTTAATTTCAGAAAGATTTATTATCTAAAGTTTCTTAATATCTAACGAAAGCAAAATAATATGTATTAGGAATTAATGGCGTACAAGACTTAAGCACAAAATGGACGTCACAGAAAGAAAACAATGTGTATTTATAAATAATAGTATTTAAAGTTATGTTGTCAGTAGAATAACGAACCCATGTATTGCTGGTGTAAATCAAACATAATTATTGTATTGTTCATATTGTATATTTGTTGCACCTCTTTTACTATTTTGCATATTACGAGGGGATACCCAAAAATAACCGAATTTATTTTCTGGCAGGTGGTAAGGCCCTAGTCCCAACTTCTGCCCCTAGGTGCCTTTACTAGACATCCTTTTGGAACTTTTTTCCAAGCGTCATCCTTGGGGATACATCTGAGTGGTCAGTGTTTTTTTCGTAAAGCATTTGACGTGTTCTGCGATTTTGTAATGGCGGACATCAAAGAGCAATATGTTAACATCAAATGACATGATCGTATCACGGATTTTGATAATTGATAATGCTTTCGTCCGTTTTGGAAGTCGAGAGACGTCCCGATCCAGGTTTATCTTAATTTGACACTCGACCATTTTTAAGGTGAAAAAACTACTCGTAAATCCTTATTTGTCTCAAACCTTCCTCCACATAAGCTTTCCGAAACATTGTGGCAGTTTTCGCAGCTGATTTCCCGAACAGGAAACAAAACTTTAATGTCTGTTGTTGTAAAAATCGCCGAACACGTCAAACACCACTTAGAAAAAACATATCGACTGCTCAGTTTAGTGACGACACTTAGAGGGGAAAAATGGAACTAGAGCCCTAGCACTTGCCTGTAAATAAATCCAATTATGTTTTGGGTACCCCATTGTACAACATTAAATTACTGATTTTTTTGTCAATGAAAAGATTTAAAAACGGTGGCTTGATTAAGAAAACATCGTACCTTCGTCAGTAAAACATCCAAGAACTCAAATGACTAATAGTACCATAGTCAATGCAATATATATATTTTTTTTGCCCGCAGTGAATATTGATAAATTGTATAAATGTAGATGTACATATGTAGTGCAATGTATGTTAAGGAAGATATTATGTAAGCCATAATGTACTGTCTTGTATACCTATGAGATCGGGTGTTTGTGTTTGTTGGTGAGGACGAACTCGCCTCTGGCTGTACGGTTTCCAGCGGTCTACCTTTCGGAATCCTAGAACCATTAACCAATCATTTCCCAAATATTATTCATTGGTTATCCGTTATTGTTTTAGTATGACTTCTATTCTTCTTTTTAAAAATGAGTTAAAATAAGTGAAGATGATCTAAAAACAGTTTAGCTGCACCCTAAGAAATATTAAGAAAGTGATGCCGTGAGAAAACATTTGAAAAGAGAAGAAATGCTTATCGTTTATCAATGTTGTCGCTTTCTTTATGTTTCTCAACAATTATTTTATTCTTGTTCAAAATGATAACAGCGTACAAAAGCAGATGACATGGTAATATGGAATGATGTATATTAATGTCAAAAGATAAGTTAAAATAGATGTGTATACATTTATATGAGAATAAGATGTATGTGAATATGAAATGAATATGTATGAACCTATGTACATTAATTCATGTGTTATGAATAAGTACATTATAATTAATTGGTATTAGGCCTAGGCGTTTTATTACAATCTGGCTACGACATACTCGTTTTTTAAAATATGATTAGATTGTTAACAGTTTTGTAAAGAAATTATAAATAAAATCTTATTTCAAATATATGCGAGAAATAAACATAAATGCTTTGAACTAGTTACATTAGTTATATTGATTAATTTACAGCATATAAATGTCAAATAGTTACAGAATTATTAGTTGCGTGCAATATTTTAACATCCAATTTTATGGTATACAAATCATCAATATTAATTTTGTCATTTTCATTTTATATTTATATATAAGCCGGCAGTACGGCAGTGTGGTTACAGTGTCAGCTTTGAGTCAGAGCAGGCTACACAGCAGCGATATGTTGAATGGGTGAACGCTCAGCAACAAAAATTTATCACACTGCAGCTCGGTGCGCCCGGCACCCTTACTCCGAAAGGTACTAAAAGGGTTACAGATTATATTATTTATATATAAATATATTTATTGGGCCGCGTTGCCGCGTAGAGAACTGCGTTTCATGACCAACTGAAGTTCGAACCAGAAATCTGACAAAATCTTTCTTAAAATCCCATAGAATTTTCGGCTAAATTAGTAGCATCTTCTTCAATCAGACACACTTTAATGCGAATTGATTTCTTTACATAAATTTAATTTTTTCCCGAAACAGATTCCCAATACTCTAAAATACCAGCGAAGTATAAGATTCGTTTTTGTCTGATTTCGTTTGAATAACAAATTGAACAGATGGAAATATTTACATAGGCTTCGTGAGCGAGCCATCCACATATCAAGTAAATGGAGTGGTACACTACCATACCATGACACAAGATATGCAATTTACATACGAAAATATGGAAGAATATAAAATAAATATTGCATGACACAACAGCTCTTCGGGGGGAAATTTACTGTAAAAAGATGTCGTAACTCCTATGGAAGCAGAAATTGTTCTTGTTCATAACAATATTTCATCTTTGGCTTAACATTTCAACATTTGAATTTTTTTAAAACATTTATACCATTTCTAAAACTTTGGGTTTGGTCGTAGAACTTTTTCTTAGGTAATACATAAAGTTTTACTGACTGTAATCAACAAAACTTCTTTTAAATTTATTATGTGACCTATTTTTCGAGACATGTTTATTTTTCTCTTTCAAAAGAATGCGGTAGTTTATTCCCCATTCACAATTGCAATATTGATCCTCTCTGAACATTTATCTGTTTATGTTGTTCACCTTTATCTCCTCCAAAAATAACTTTTCGCGATAATTTCCCATTATCCAGCGCTAAATTTATCTCCTCCTCGTGGTACAATATTTGAAATTAATATGTTGTGAACTATCTGGGACAGCGAACAGAGCTATTGGCTGTGACACAAAACAAGTGAAAAATGTTAAAATGTCAACAGAGCACATTTTATAATGAGGAGATATTTAGGGGGGCATTTATTTTTGACAAGTGGCCGAGAGGATTTAAATCTAAGTAAGGTTGCAAATCTTGCACACTTACGGTCAGAAATAACTTATTCTAATTTACTGTCCTTCATGTTATAAACAATTTTTCATTTGTAGTCTTCTTTATTGTAATCCTAACGTATTAAAATGTGAAAGGAATGAATGTAACAATAGGACAGTCAATAGGAGGTTTATTGTGAAAATAAATGGTGGCAAGCTGGAATAAATTTTATTCTTTTATTAGGACCTCCAAAGAGACATACTAATTTTGCACGGTCTAGCGACCCCGGATTTTACCCCCATTTATATTGATTTTCGTGAATAATTCGGTTTGGATCAACTTTAGAGCAAAATATCAAGTTATCAAAAATAAAGTATATAAAATTGTCTACAAAAAGTATTTGACACATTTTTTTTGTTAATGGGTTACAGATATTGAAAGCGCGCAGCATATATGAAGTTTGTTAAAATTTTGAAGAACCGTAAAAGTTTAATAACAATGCTAGTAAATAGAGTATAAGAAACAATAAAATTTTATATGAAACGATTTTTTCAATTTCTAATAGTTACGAAGTTATTAGAAAATGATGTACCTATTGGTCAAGGTCACAACATTTAACTTAAAATATATATTTTCTTTTTGAAAAACAGAACCACATCTAAGATGATCTCTGAAAGATAAACTAAAACTCTTATTTAATCGAAGTCGTAACTTACCTATACTTTTGGAAATAGAAGTGACAAATCCAGTAAAAACTAATTTTCAACTGCCTTATATCCCGGAAACTATTAAACATCAGACCCATGTTACTGAGCTTTTTTACTCAATTTGGTCAGTATTATAAGCCTTCAATTTTTTAAAACTTTTTTAACACCCTGCGTACTTTGAATAACTGTAACTTTGTAACCAATTAATTAACAGAAGAAGAAAAATGTGAGCTCTTTTTTGTAGACAATTTTATCTACTCTTTTCAATAACTTGATATTTTGCTCTGAAGTTGATCCAAACCGAGATATTCACGAAAATCAATAAAAATGTATTTTTTGCACCTGGTTTTTTCAATATGACGACAAAATTCGGGGTCGCTAGACTGTGCAAAATTAGTATGTCTTTTTCGAGGTCCTAAAAAAGAGAATAAAATTTATTCCATATAGTCACCATTTATTTCCACAAAAGCCTCTTTTAAACGCTCTGCCGACTGGCCTACAAGTAAGTAATGAGTTACTTTCTGAGGCCTGTTTCTCAAAAAGTACTAGTAAATTATGTTTCTGAAAAGTATTTAGTAGTTCACAAGTTGCTAGTTACTAGTGAAATTTTATAAGTCAAGTAAAATAGTGTTTCTGAAACATTTGCAATATTCTAGTAGTTTTTTTTTTTTTTAATACTAATATTTTTGAAATCAAGTGATTCAATTTTCTGACTGGCATTGAAATATGTATATGCATGGTTTCTGTTTGTATCTCGCTGAAGAATAATTTAATTAATGTTTTTACTTATTTGCCGTGAATCACCTCTTGTTAACACATTATTATATTATTTAAAAAAAATATATTAACACTAAACAATGACAAACACTACATAAAATTATATAAACATTAATGGAGAACCAGTGCATTACATATGAAAAAGTAGTAAAATTTATATTCGAAATTCACAAGACTTTTGACACTTGTAGCTTTTCTCTAGAAAATTACTAGTCTGACAGTCAACACAAATATTCTGAGAAACAAAAACTAGTAAACTTCACTAGCATTAGCAGTGAAGGGACTAATAATCTAGTCCTGCATTTTTTGAGAAACAGGCTCTTGAAATCTGAGCCAGTTTTGAGTATTTTTTTTTCATAAGTCGATTCTAAGTAACTTCCAACTATGCTAAACTCATGAAACTATCCCTTTATATAAGTTTATTATAAGTTAGTTATCCTGTAATGCACTTATGCAGGTTATGTTATACGTCGGGTGTATAGGTAACTTATAACATGTTACACATTGTATAAAGGCCGTATCCCACGATACAACGTATTGATAATTTGTTGCCGTTAATGGCAACTGTTGCCCGTATATGTGACAAAGCGTCCTGTACTAGGCAACTTTTTAGCGGCAATTAGTTTAGCTGCATACAATTAAACTTTTTCGATAGCGGCAGTTTTCTTGGAGCAATTCGTTTGAACGCATACATGAAGGTCGAAACATGAATTTTTTTATTAGCACCTCTAAATATAAAACATATTCAAAAAGCAAAAATACTCGACTTTTTGTAGTATAAAGCCTTTTTTATATTTATAAATGCAGGTACACATAGATGGAAAAGTTTAGAAGACAAATATTTTTAATGTATGTCACCCTTTTAAAGACAATCTTTATGATTTAATTTTCTTGAACTTTTAGATAGCCTGTTTTCCGCAGATATATTGTTGCTTTTATAACTTTTTCATCTACTTTTTGACTTTTCGAGTATAATTGCTTTTAAAAACCCAGGATTTTTTTTTAAATCACTGATTCCAGTACCCTAATATTTTTTATTATTCGGTACAGCTCGTCCAATATACGAACTCATCTGGATTGAGCAAAAGATGCGATAGCACGATGAAAAGAAAGAGCTAAGCATAGTAAATGATTATTTGAGCATTCCGTACAACAACAAATAACAGCTCGGTAACTTCCGCTCCTCTTCGTACGGATTTGTGCTTATGAAAGATATTGGTAGGTGGTAGGTCCTATGCTTTATGCTTAGGACTGTTAAATACAATTTCCCTTTGCCACTGCGCATGCCATCTTGAAATGAGTTCCAATGTTGGGACTACTATATATGGTTTGTCTTTATGATTCCTTCCCATTAAAAGTGTCGAACACGTGCTAAATTACGATTGCAAAAAAGTACATACAAAATTTTCATTTCAGACCGTAAAACGTTTAAATCTGACAAAATGTTGTTCATAACATGTCCCCAAATCGCATCAGAAGGGGTTTTCTAGAGGAAATACATCGCTTATAGATAGTATTTTGTAGTACATCTTTCGGTAAAAAAGAATTTTAGGTAATAGAAATTCAGGTAAAATTTGTGTCCCAAGAAATACAAACAAAACTTTCAAATGCTGAATGTCATTATAGGAAGCAACTTTGTAATACTAAAGTTACGTAAATTTTTTCACGTATAATTAAATTTGCGTCAATTTATGACACAGCCCCTTAGAAGAACCATTCTGAAACTTGTTACAATTTTGTACTGAACCTGGTTATTTTCACCTGCTGGCTGAGTTTCAAACTGTGACGTATGTAAGGTCGCGTTCTAACCCAGATATGTGCTGCATTTTTAGTTATTCCTAGCTCTGCAACATGCGAGAGTGAGACAAGATATCTACAGCATCCACAAACATCAAGAGATATATGAATGTTTTCATGTCGACCCGTGTAAACATGATTCATACATGTCCAGACACCGCGCTGGATTAATTGATGATGGTTCAAGTGAAAACGGGGTGATTAATAAAGTTTTCTATTAGGGGATTACTAGGGATTCAAATTATGAAGATGCATCAAGAGATGAAAGAACGTTATTAATCTAGCACTTAGTAATAATCTATTCATTAGCGATGTACAACTAAGTTTTCGTAGAAATTTTATATGGACCATCAGTTTTCATTAGATAAAACAACTACGGATTATTATTGTTCATTTTAAATATATACGAAGATGAAGTAATCGTTACTGTGCAAAACACATTTTGTCGAAGGATGTTATTTAAGTAAGCGTACAACACTTTACCGTTGGTAGATAAAAAGTGTCCGGCAGAAAATTAAGCCATGATACTAAATCCGGAATAATTTTTGTATCACATGCTTTCTTTAAGAACTGGAGCCCCTTAAAACTGACCAATTACGTCATAGTTCAAAATTTTATAAAAAAAAGAAAAATCAATGTGTTCTTTGGAAGAAATGTTGGTTGTCATAACTGACTTAAAACATTTTTTTAAATGGTGTACAATTTAAATCAGTGTATTACTTATAGGCAGGTATATTTTTCTAGAAATCAGTGTTGATAACCATGTAATTTTTCATTGTGAAAGTCTCAAATATCTGTTATCTACCCCGATGACAATTATGATTTGTGTGACATTTTTTCCAGAGAACACACATTGATTTTAAATTTTTATTTTACAAAATTTTAAACTATGACGTAATTGGACAGTTTTAAGGGACTACAGTTCTTGGAGAAAGCACGTAAATCAAAAATTAATGCTAGATTTACTATTTATTGGGTTGGTAATATATAACATCGGTCAAGCTTTACGCTTACTTAAATAACACCCAGTATATTAATTGAAAATATAATTGGATCGCCATCATACTACAGCTGAAAATGACATGGTTATTTTAATTACGCACGTGATATCTAATTCAATTGTTCCACATAATTGAATATACATATCACATGATGTGTAATGATAATCATACACTAAAAATTTCATCATTATACATACCACATAGCAAAATAATATGATTATCTATATTTGAAAAGCACGACAATATGTTCATCACGAAAACAAATTTCATTACTAAATTATTGTATGTTATATATTAATTATTACCATATTCACTCTCTATTAGGTTAATAAACGAGTGAATTATGAAGGAACAAACCTAATCTAATATTAATATGCACATATAAAACTATTTTCAGAGAAACGTATTATAATTAGATATATTTTCCAGCTAGGAACTTATGCTAACTTCAAATATTCATTCCTTGTACGACAGTATGCTCCATTAAAATGTAAATAAAATTGTAACAATTCTTGCTCTACATTTCCCATAAGTGTAACCAGAAATTTTCATAAATTTTGAATGAAATCAAATATTCCATAGCCTATTTCTACCTCTAGAATCTTCACTTCTAAAATCGATTCAAAACCTACTAGGATTCCCGTTTCTCCGTTAAAATTTCTCGACAGTGTTTTGTTTGGTTCAATTGTTTCAGGTGTTGCAGTCTGCTACGACTCTCACGAGAATATTCACCATCTGAAAATTGTATTTCGCTTGTTTCTGGCCTACCCTGAATGGCGTTGTACACCCTTAATGACGTCACCAGTCAGATGAGGTATTCAAATTGTAAAATTCATACCTCCTGTGGATTACAGAAGAGGGAATGTTTGCAGAAATGACTAAAATATATTGTTGAGGACAAATGCCATCTTTAATACGAGGGGCACACTCACATTATTAAGTATAAGGATATATACAGTCCTGTCATAAATACTGTCATATGGTTCAAAGCCTGCTAAAAATTTGTAAAAATAATAATACATTTTGTATTGCAAGTAAATTATTAACTCGAGTATTTACAGTAGTATACCGTGTGTCCCAGCGTTTGGTTGGCATAAGCGTTTAACTTGGATTTTTTTTTGTAAATAAACAATGTCTGACAGAAAATTAAGCCATGATATTGAACATGATATTACATCTTGTAGATAATTTAATATTAATTACATTAATATTATAGCACAAATTGCAATAAATTAAAATAAATTTGAAATAAATAATTGTTTCACTTATTTATTATGTAATATGAAAAGATTTTCATATGCCATCGAAGAGCAATGGTTAGAACAGCTGCCTCTGAAATTTTAGATTGGAGTTCGATTCCCCGACAGGGTAATTAATTTACATTTTTCCATAAAAATTGTTGAACCTTTAAAAAAATTATTTTATATTTCATGTATCATTTAATCGATATTTATACACTAAGTGAGCTAAGATAATGTTTATTCATGAGAAGAAAGTTTAGCTCATGAGCCCGTAAAGGCGAGTGAGTTAATTTCTGCGAGTGAATAAACATTCTTAGCTCACGTGGTTTATACAATATTTTATTAAATTTTGACGAAATAGTAATAAAAACCATTATAATATGACAAAACAAAAAACTAATCAGTTAGTATGCTGTGCATGACAATTGTCGATGATAGACGTCAAGTCATCTATTTAAAAAGTTTTATAGTCTGTCATTTGTGCCGTAAAAATGGCTGATAATGTCTGATAAATACTATGGTGAGTGTTATTTTCGTGCCTGACGTTATTTTAAATGCATTATTTGTTGCAGAGTGATTTAATTTTTTTTGAGAGTGATTTAAAAAAATTTAATTCACTTGTGAATAAAGTGTTACTTATAGTTGTTACTATGGAGTTAATAATTACAGTTTAAAACGTCAAAATTGAATAAAAATAATAACATTGTAATAAATAAAAAATTGATCACAATAACCAAGACATTGATATAATAACAATGTATTGTATTTTCTTTTCATATTAATAAAAAATAATAACTACACAAATTTATTATATTTCAGTTATTTTAATAAATAACAAAGCAAATACAATGGATTGTTATAATTGTAATCAATTATTTTCTCTTTATTTATAACAATGTTATTATTTTTAAATGATTATAATACGAAATATAAAACAGATTTTTAAAAAGTTCAACAATTTTTATGTAAGAAAATAATCGAATAAGATTTATGCATTTAAAACAGTTGCAAAAACCGGAAAGTGTAAAAAATACAAAACAGAAACTGTGTTCATTCCATAATGCAATTTGTTTTTGAATAGAAAACCTGTACAAAACGATTACCAAAACTACGTACTAAAAGTTCTATACCTGATTTTATTGTCCACTATCCTACTCCTACTAAAAGCAAATGAAATCTGAAATCCTGAAAGTTTCAGTCCATTACACGTGTTACACTTTTCAATTAAATCCCGTACTGTGCCGCGTCATAATGAAATTCTAGATTGAAAATGAAATTTTTCAATTAGGAGAACTTTTATCCTGCTGAGTAGAGCGATGTTGATAAGTTCGCTCGTTACGTCCGTGTAATATTTTGTACCAGGACAATTTAATTTCCTGAAACTGGAGAACTCAGATGGACCTGCTGATAAGTTTTAGATTTTGTTGCTGGTAAACACAAGGGTTGCAAGTGTTTAATGCCAAACACAAAACAGAGAACGACAAATAATTTTTTAATTAGGTACTTATTGTATATTTGTGGCTTAATACGACCAGTACCTGAAATTTATAAGGAATACGACGTATGACAAAAAAAAAAAACAGGTTTTAGATTATTGACTATTCATAATAGTTATTTATGTAAGTGTGTAAGGTAGTAGTACTTTTTTGGTCGAGTGCGATGTTTTATGAAATTAGCTCGAGATAAAAAATACTATTTACACACGAGTAGCATATCATATTTTTCCTAGAAACCGAAATATTAGTGCTATTTTTCATACTGAGTGTGAGTGTACAGGCATCTTCAAATATTATTATACTTGCCGTCAAATAATTATGGACTGGAGATTTCGACACTGATGCCAATTTTTTTAAGTGTCTACATGTACAAATATCCGTAATCTGTCAATTTTATTTTATATTCTGACATTTTCGTTAGAACTTGCGTACGCTTTTTATTCTCAATCCTATAAATTGCATTATATTTAGACTTTTGAAAAGAAAATGAGTGAAACTCATGAATTAAATATTCCTGGTTCTTATAAAAAACGTTTAGGAAAACAAGATTTAAATGGGCAGGCAAAAATAATTATTGCTAATGTACACAATTTTTTCAAAAAATTGGCGTTACATCCTGAAAAAAATTATAATTTATTAAATAACAAGAAAACTTTGGATTTGACTGCAGAAGCATGTTGTGTTGGAAGATCTACTATTCAATTCAACTAATCAATTATTCTTACCTTTTATTTAGATTTCATGGTTATCGTATTTTAACGCAAACGCGACCTTAGCTTGATGTGTAGATACTTTGGTCAAAATATAAATATAAATTTTCCACAGAGACAATTTTTATATTTTATATTACGTATTACTATCTTACCTTACTTATTTGTTATAATATTTTCTTCATTTACCATGTATTATATGACATTTGCGTTCATTTCTGGTCATGTCAAGTTACAAGCGGCAACACTGCTAACCAAGGAACAGGGTGCGGAAAGGGATAAAAGTTGAACAGAGTCTAATTATCTTGAATTTTTAACCGTGGATGGAAGGAAGACAACAAATTAATATGATACATCCTATAATGTTGCCAAATTTACAGGAAAAAAATCCCGTTATTTTTTATTGCCACATTTCGTAGAATAATAACTTCATGGTTTTTGTTTACACCATATTTCGTTCGAGAGATATTCCTAGATTGTTAGAATAAAACGATATATTGTAAAACACGTATTTAGTAGGTATTACTGCTCTATATATTAAATCCCGTGTTCACCTTCCGTCATCAACCAAAATAACATTTATTATTCTCATTTCCACAATCGCGCGAAACCATTCATTCTCGTGTCCGCAAAACGTCAAATAAATTAAAATTAAACTATTAATAGTTAAAAATATCAGCCGTCACAGAAACATAATTTGCGTCTGCGTCGATGTGATGATAGTTATGCCGAAAATCATTTAGCATATTTAATTTGACAAATGACATTCGGTGTTATTTTTTGGGTGACATGCAGGTAGTAGGCGCTGGAATGCAACCAATTAAAAGTGAGGCACAGAAATAGAAACTTTAGTCATCGGCAGGTGGACACACACTAATTAAATTCCAAAGGTTTAAATAATTATATCGACGCCAGAGAAATTTCTGATTCAATGGACGAATAAGGTTTTTACAAATTGCAAATATTTTATAGAACATTCTTAAAAAATTTTTAGGTGTTTTATTGGTGTCAATGAGTGTAACGTTGATGAAGTATAAGATTTATGGATAGGGTGCGCTGTTATTATGAAAACAGCAAACATTTTATCCCCGTACTTTCAGTGCACACTATAAATTCTCTACTTAAGACTATAGGGTCTGCGAGGTATTGTGATACTTAGATATCCTTATCTACAGGCTTTCGCAACACAAATTTATATCCTAACTTTTCACAACAACACACGTCAACAGAAAAACAAGACAGGGGAAAAAGTAACAAAAGAAATATGTGGAACGAACAAAGACATTAATAATAAACAAGTTCCAAAAGAAAAAAAAAAAAAGAAAACCAAATTGCAATTACGTTTCTTTATTTTGTAGTAAGAATTTGGTTAGATTCATTGACACTTTCATTTGAATTTTATAAGTTTGAACGAAATAGTTACGGATAATAAAAAATTAAGTAAATTATCGTTGTTTCATGCAAAATTATTTTTCACCACCGATTCATAATAGAAGTAAATTATTTTTTGTCTTTGAAGAGAACTTATACCGTAAAGAGTCTATATTACTTTGACAGTTCAATTATCTAATATAAGTTAGAGGCTGCATCGCACATCTATCTACAGGGTTATCAAAAATGGCTGAATTCACATGACAACTTTTATTGCAAAAGAATGTCATAATCATATTTAAATTTTCCATAAAGGCCTATTTATAATAAAGTAACGTTAAACACGACGCAACGGCGCAAGGTGACTACTAACGCAAACACAAAATCTGTGATTTATAATGAACACCAAAGATAGCACTTCTAACCAATCAGAAGAATTCGGTATATTTCTTTAAAATTTGGCTCACTTCTATTTATTGTTTTTATATTACATACATAAGTATAAATAAGGTTAGTATAGTATAAAAAAAATTAAATAAAAATGGACAATAACAAAAATATAGTATTTATTTTTTACTGAACACACTGAATTCTGATTGTCTAGCGGTACAGCAGTACGGTAGAAATATGAGAGTTGGTCATCTTCTGCGTTGCTTTATTGCGTTGCTGATGTGGCGCTGTGTTACCGCTTGTGTTACTTCATTAAAAATAGCCCGTAATTCATCAAAACTGTATTCCATATATGACAGATGATGACGGCTGCATGACGTTAATTCATTTAATATTTGTTTCGCATACCTTCGTGAAAAAATCTTCAAGTAATTTCTTTTCATTTTAGCTTTTGCAGCCCGATTCACAAAAAGGTTTAAGCTAATCCTCATTTTTGGATTAGCGAATTCTACTCAAATTTGGCAGTTTATAACTTATAAATATAGTCTAATCTATTCCTAGTATCCACCTTTATTGATAATATCATGAAAATTAAATTTTAAATACCGGAATAGAATAGAATTCACTAATCCAAAAATGAGGATTAGCTTAAACTTTTTTGTGAATCGGGCTGTTAATGAAGAGCGTGGCAACGTAAAAAAGACGGGTCTAGGATTATTCTTATGGCAGTTAGCAAAAATCGAAAGGTACTCACATGGAAATAGTAATGCTGTCATACTAAGTAAGCGGCAAATGTCAAAATTGTATAGAGCAGCACGCTTCAGCCATTTTTGATCACTGTAGAATTCGTAGGTAATAAAATTAAAACAGCTACAGAAGCTGCATCAATAATTTCTTGGGTCTTCCGAGGATTCTTCGCTGTATTCTTGGTATTCCATTTAGAAAAAAAAAAAAAAAATGTTGATATTTTCTGATAAATAAATGACCCTGTCACTGTGAGTTGGTGTAACAATTCTTCAGTATTTGCATTGACATCCTCATAGAATATTTCCACATGAGTGATGAATTTCAATGGCTTTTGTATCGATGCAGCCATGGTTGTAAATCTGGGAAATCTTGCAAGCCGCATTGTTCACAATATCAATTTTCTCCGACCGATGGCGTTCAACGAAGACCATTACTCAACAACAACAAGATGTCAACTACGCTGCACCTCTTACAAATTTATAAGCAGGCTTAACGTTTTTATAAACACTTCATTCCGAAATGTCTGACAACCGTATAAATAACTAAACAACAAACAACGAGAAATGAGGAATCACATGAATTCGAAATGATGCACATACATAGAGATTTGCAAGAAAACATACTTGAACTTCAAAAAGAAAAAGAGCTTAAATATATTATATACTTTCTCTCCAAAAAAGCTTATGTACCTTTTCCAAAAAATCTTTATTGATTGTCGCTGTAAAAGTTAAATTTAGCTTCTTTATTCTGATTTGAATTCCATTGCGGAAGTAAGGAATTTAGGTGTAAATCATAAATTTGTCTGAAACATGTTGGAATTCATACAAGCCGTAACCGAAAATAAAATCTTCCAATAATCACGTACCGAGCAAAATGTTTTGACGTTTGTACCTATAAAACCGAGCAACGTATTTGTTATGTACTCCAGTTTAGATTTGATTCCGTTCTACTAAAATGAAGAATCGGGTTTCTATAAATATTTACTCTACATATATTTTAAGCGCAGGTTGCGTAGATGAAGATTTTTTCTATGTTGAAGAAATTATGACGCGTGTCTGAAGGAGGGAGATATATTTAACTACTGTTTATAGAAGAGATAAGTGTAATTTATATTCTTCACGCTATTAACGAATATTAATATGTCCAGATAGAGATTCAAAATTCACACATGCAGATGTAAATGGAAACTGTATTTATAAAGGAATGATAATTGCACTTTTCTTGAACCATTTTGTACAAATACAAGAAAAAAAGATACAAAGTATAAGCTAAAATATTTTATAGTGCGATTCTGTAATTTTCTATAACGCCATAGAAATATAAAAGTGAACAAAATCGCAATACTTTTTGTTTACTAATACATTTATTATCGTTTGACATTAAAAAATGATGCACTTTTGTCGAGTTACAATTCTATACTGGTACAGAAAATTACAGAATCGCACCGCTAGTATTTGTCTTTGGCTTTCCCTTTCAATTCATTTTTACCTCGACTGTAAACTTCAGATTCGGCAAAGAAAGAGACTTTTACAGCCTTAATAGAAGGGTTGAAAGTAGCTTTTAACAGTTGCAACTAGTTTAGGTCTGCAAAGATACTTTTGTCGCGATCGACCATAAAATGAGCATTTTAGACCGGAAATTTATTCTTTACGGAGCTAATTCGGAAAATTGTCTATATGGGATCTGAAAATAATTTTACAGATCCCGGGACCGGTAAAGCTGAACGTTTCCATGGCGATCAGTTGTTCATTAATTTTTTCGCGATTGCCCAGAAAATGAGCTCTTTCTGATCACTATTTAGACCGGAAAGTCCTTTTTTGCTGAGCTAGCTCGGAAAGTTGTCTATAAGGGATCGGAAAGTACTTTACCGATCCCGGGACCGGTAAAGCTAAATGTTTCCATGGAGATCAGTTGTTTGTTTATTTATTTATTTCTTATTTCCTCAGATTAAAAAATAAAATAATACATAACCTATAGATTTTTATTTATTCTTTTTTCAGGACCACAAAGAAAATATTGTACCCAACATGACCTGAAAGTGGTACTTTACTAAGCTCACAAGCTTCCATAGCTCGCCTATGGCTCTCTTTGGAGAATATGCTTGCTCACCCAGTAATTTACTGTGACCTGAAGGTGATACTTTACTGCCAGTAAAGTATCACCTTCAGGTCTTGTTACGTAAATTTCTATTACAAGACATTGGTCTATAAAGTACCTCCTTTATAGCCCGTTATTATTAGCAATCATAGGTGCGTTCGGTAAATCATACGGAGTTGAAGTATTTATGGAGCGGTGTTAGAGTGGAGTGGGAGTAGAGCTGGAGTATATCGAGGAAATAAGATACACTCTATTATTTGTGACTAACCGAACGAGTAGTTAAAATTTTGGTGCACGATTATAATAACCTCCTTTTTTGACAATCTGTTACACCGCACTGCTAAAAAAAACAATGAATTTTATTAGAAAAGGTAGAGAATTCTTACCATTCCGACATAATTTGTCTTGTTTTATTACAAAACAATATTATAATTATAAAATAATTGTGTATAATAAAATATTTCAACATATAAATACAAAATGATCTGACAGATGTCAAATAAATCAGAAAAACTCCATGTATGCTTGCGTATCGAGGTTGGGCTTATGGAGTTAACACTTTACACTCCACTTGACTCCATTCTGCATTTCCCGAACGCTCCATTTTAAAACGCTTATCACTCCATGTAATTACCGAACGATACTAGGAGTGTACAGATTGAGAAGAGTGAATAGAACTCATTTACCGAACGCATCTAATGTCTGCAAAGAGCTCAGATCTGGAATTATTCACTTTCTTCATCCAAATGTCATTAGAAAAACCTTTTTTCTACTATAGATAAATAACTACTCCATTTTCAAATTACTAGTATTATATTGTAATTGTCATACAGAAAAACTCAATCTATAACTCTGCAAAAACGAATCTAGAATTGTTATCATTTGGGTTCGATTCTCTTGGGAGTTATTAGCAAACTCCGCTTTTACCCCATTAGTTACACACTGTGACACATACTGCTTCCCTTGGTGTTTGCAGGTGCGTACGTCATGACCTATAAACTTTATAGACCCAGGACACTATACGCCGACGTTAAAATGCCAAAATGTACAAGGATAAATTTGAGACTAATCATACGACAGGGAATACAGAAGACGAATTAATAGTTTACGGGACGAAAATTAGTTACTTCACACTCGTCAAGTTTCACAAGATTTCAGCATTTGAATCAACACCCCGGTTAGTTTTCAGATGCTGGCCGAGCCAGGGTTCGCTAGTGTACTTTTTACCTCCCGCTACCCTTAGTAAGGTAGGTATAGGGATCGTGCTAAAAATCACATACCGAGATTTTAGTAAATGACCACGTTTTAAGGTCCCTAGAATACAATTTTAACATTTTCACGATGATGTATGTATGTGTGTATGTGTGTGTGTATGTATGTGTGTATATGTATGTGTGTGTATGTGTAGAGATTTTGTCTTCGCTCTAACTCAAATACTATCATTCAGAAAATTCTGAAACCTTGTATTTCTATCCTATTCTAATATGAAAAGAAGCCATTAGATTTTGGTGTAAATCGGATAACCGTAAATGGCACTTTACCTGAAGCTCATAATGGTTTTTCTTCAAAAAATATCATTAAATGCCATTTTTTCGCATTTTATGTCTTATGAAACTTAAAGATTATTGAATTTTCTACAGGAATACATTAATACTTTTTCTATATATTTTGCAGATAAATTTAAAAATAATTTTTTTTATTAGTCCCGAAGCCTAAGATAAACACAATTCCTTTGTTACACAGTTCATATTTCAAATGAATGTAACTGACAGTAAATGTCTCTGTCAAAATACTAATCACTTCAAATAATAGTGACATTTTAAAAAGAAAATAGTAAATAAATCAATAGTTTTATGCAATGGAACAGTTTGCAGCGGTAGTAAATACGTAAGTATGTATTTAAATTAATAAAAATAGATAGGAATGTGTGGCGAAGGATGATTGTTGCGTAACTATTATTGTGGTCCGGATGCGGTTATTCGTTACAGAAAATCGGTCACTTTAATATGTTCTTATGTATGAATGCTATAATGATTGTGGACAAGGCGAAAGAAGAATGTTGTTAAAGAGTGAAGTGAGTCAGCTGAACTCTTACTCTTATCCCTTTTCTTATTGTTACTAATGTTTCCGGGTTTTTGCTAACCCACTAAATGGGAAATGCGAGATTTTATGTATCTATGTACGTATGTAAAAATTAAATAGCGGGAGGTTTTGTGTTGGCCACATCAGATTTTTTTATTTCAATAGCTGCCAAAACTTTACGGCATTCTTCGGTAGATGGTTCTACATGTGGTTAGTTATATCCTAAGCCATCTTGTATGAGATAGTATATTTTATCTTATGTTTTGCCCAGTTAGTGATTGTCTCTGCAAAGAGACGTAAGTTACATCACACTGATGAGCTCCAATAAGAGCAGAAAGCATCTGTGGTTACTACTTGGTTCGGCTAGGATCTGAAAAATGATCGAGAAGTTGATTCAGATGCTGAAACACGGCGAGTGTTTTTTTCTAATTCTTTATGAAATTTGGAAGTTAACAATTATTGAGGATGACCTAAAGTGCAGAAGGAAAATACCAAACAGTTAAAAGATTTGATTCGACAGAAACATCTCCTCATAAAGTAAATATCTTATTTTTGGCGAATTCTCTTTAACGCTGATATACTCGCATCACCGAATAATGAAACAATTACTTTGAAATCCTTTGGAAATTGCCTCCTTTATACGCGAAACATTTTTTATCCCGGAGAAATTGATGAAACTCGAAAAAATCGCTAAGCAATCTAGAAAGGTCCAGCTCATCGAAATAAAAATTAATTGTTTCTTGACATCAAGATTTTCTCGGGAAATACTTATTTCGCTTTCGTTGCATTCGAAGCACATAAAATATTGCTTTGGTAAAACCAGACTTGGATTTACAATCAATTAAGGAAAAAGAAGAGACAACAAAACAAAAATTAAATAGTACATTAGAAAACTCTTCTTTATAGAGATGAGAGTATAAATAAAAATCGGATATGTCCCAAAGTTTGTCATTTTCCTCCTGACTCACCTATATATAGAAATATTACAATTCATATTCTCTTCATATTTATTTGTCCGTAATGAAATGTATTGTATGAATGTAGTTGTGTGGTTAATTAGAATAATGAAATACATTTTGAATGGCTCTTGTAGGAATGAATATAGGAACTTCATTTGGAATCAATAGGTGTATAATAGCATTCATAGGTAAATTAGACACGGGCTTTTCAATTACAATTACATTTCAATTTATGCTGATAATTGGCAAATTTGTAATTATCTTATACGAACTAGCATATTACAATTTATGTCTACTGTAATTACAATGTATAGCATACGTAGTTTAGCATATTTAGCTTATACTGATAGAAACTTGATTAGTATTGGATTAAATTGACATTTATTCATCTACAGAAGTTAAACATATATTAATTCAGACATTATTTACTGTCAAAAATGTATATGACATGCTGTATTAGTTCATACCCTTTTAAATCTAAAGTTGCATTCATATCGTTAAAACTAGTAATTTGTTATATTTGTATGTCATAGAGAATTTTTTTTGTTTCTCATGTATTATACATTCAGTGAATGCTGAATATTCATGTCGCTGATAACGCGTCGCTTACTTTGCACTACATTACACTGAAGATATTTTAAAAAATTCAGCAAGCAAAATAACATACATAGCGAACTCCACCGTAACATTTTTATTAGTTTCTCGTTCCTTTGCTAGTCAACCCGACTAGAACTCATTATAGCTTTTGCAAATCATTTGCCAGACCACCTGAAAATGACTGGAATATTTCGAGAAATTAAGGGCTAAATTATTAAACAACCAAATTATAATTCAGCATAACTGAAATAACGAATCTAACAAAAGTTTTGAGAAAAAGTTTGACTTGTGACCAAACAATAAATTATCAGCTATAATATCCCGAGGACATTGATAATTACGAAATAATTTTATGACAGTTACAGAAAGCGCGTTGCTTGATAACAGCCCGACGCTGAAGGCGGAGGGAGTGTTACCTAAAAGCAACGGGCTTGAGGAAGTTGTGATAAAATTATAAGTATTTATCAATGATCGAAGGGTATTCGGTGAGAAATTTTTTTGCAATTTTAATTAAATTTATGAAGAATCTGTATTTAGCAGAATTTATATAATTATAAAATCACCCAATAGATGTTAGTAGTAACTATGAATATAGTTCAACGTGAAGTGTGTAACGATAATAAAATTGACATTGACACTATGAGATGCCAAGACACGTTCAGTTTTATTATACAAATGTTTAATAGTAATAATAACAGAATGATATTTTCTAATTTTTGATTTATAATAGAGTCTTTGAGTGTGGGTGTGTACTTTATTAATCGAGCCGTAATTTTCACTATCGTACCGTCAAAACGTCATTGTCAAATTAATACAATTAATCTTTAATTATCTGTCAAAAAGTGTTTGTTACGTAGCAACTTAATGACGTAAGTGATAATTATCAGCTATAATATCCCGAGGACATTGATAATTACGAAATAATTTCGACAGTTACCGAAAGCGCGTTGCTTGGTAACAGCCCGACGCCGAAGACGGAGGTGGTGTTACCTAAAAGCAACGTGCTTGAGGAAGTGTGATAAAATTATAAGTATTTATCAATGATCGAGGGGTATTCGGTGAGAAATTTTTTTGCAGTTTTAACATTAAATTTGTCTAAAATTTGTATTTGACAGAATTTTTGTGTCTAACATAACCCAGTAGATGTCACTAGTACCTATGAACGTGAATGTGGCTATGAATATGTTCAGTGTGAAGTGTGCAATGAGAATGAGACCTCTTTGAGTGAGACCAAAGAGAAGAAGATAAGAAGTACGAAAGTCCATACATATTAAGTTTTTTTATTTAGTACAGTATTTTTTGATGTGCTTTCTTCTATAATTTTGTTGATTAAATCAGCATTTTCATTGACAGCGTGAAAAAGATGTTTTTAAATTGAAACAATTAATCTTTAATTATATGTCAAAAACTGTTTGTTACTTAGCAACTTCGTGACATAAGTGATAACTATCAGTGTAAGTTTGTTTTGATTGGTTACTTTCGCACACGTGGTCAAAAATAAAGGGATTCAATTGGATAATTTTTTAACCAAAAATTTTCGAGTTAATTTGCGAACTAGAACTAGATTAGACCTTATTTAATAATAAAATTTGGAGCGTAAAATTTTTCTCATAACTTTTGGTACATACGTTATACCACTGTAATTTGACGACAGGTTTTTACTTTTTCAGAAAGAAGTGCCGAAACTAAGATCAAAAATTCAAAAAAATCTCTCACTGACTGATCTTTAGAAGTTTTATTACACATAATTATCCTTCCAGTCTATAAATATTCATTATATTACAGGCCGGTAATTGCTCAATTACTAAAATACACTCATCGTATATTTTGTCTATTTAGTTCTACTTGTGCGGTACTCTTTGCTGTATCATCCAACTATTTAACCAACTTGTACTTCCTATCATAAATTCATTGCATGCACTTAATAAATTTTCGTTCTCCATGCAGCACATTTGCAGATTACAAATCATAGGAGGTCCTGGTCGCTATAGAATCAGGTGCTGTATACGCATCAATCAACACCAGAGCCAAGCCAGACACAGAGAGGTGTGCGTGCTTGTTCAGTTGCCTTGCGTTGCGTTGTGAATGTTGGAGACGAAAGCCAAGTGACATTTCTTTCATGTTGGTGCCAACGCATTTGGCTACCAACACGATAAATTCGGAATAGATAGGTGATACAGGGCTAATGTCACAAGATAAGAATACAGGGAGTATCTAATGTCATCGAACATTAAAATGAAATTTCGCTTTTAGAAATGTTTGATCAGATTTAAGAAAAGATGCTTCTACAATTATTCGTAGGTTGCGATAATAACAGTTGACACGCTCCCAAAACTTTCATGCTGAAATTAAAAGTGTTTTTAGAAATCGATAT
The DNA here is from genome assembly GCA_943142095.1 of Ophonus ardosiacus. Taxonomy (NCBI): domain Eukaryota; kingdom Metazoa; phylum Arthropoda; class Insecta; order Coleoptera; family Carabidae; genus Ophonus; species Ophonus ardosiacus. The sequence continues at coordinate 42,936,198 of OW964827.1, forward strand.
CTCTGATGTCAATAACATAACAGAAGCAAAACATTTTTGGGGTTTATATTATTGTTACAATTGAGTTTCTATTATACGTTATATAGATATTGTATTGTACAACTTTTTAGATTTCGTTGGTAGTAAGTTTAGAAAAGCTACATCAATAATTCTTTGAGTTCTTTCGAGAATTCTTTGATGTATTCTTGGTTTGAAAAAAATCTATTATTACTTTTTAAACTTTTATTAATTTAAATACATACCTACATATTTGGAATAGTTATTTACATTTGAGTGCGTGTAAGTTGTATTTTACAGCGCGACAGCTTTGTTTAAGGCACGAGCCCTTAAGGCGAGTACCTTATTAGCTGGAGCGCTGTAAAATACTTCACGCACGAGAATTGTATCAATTTTTTTGGCCGACGATAATGAAAATCACTTTTTTTAATGAGATAGGTTGTACTTCTGAAAGGGTTAGTTTAAAATACTAGGGTTAAGTCAATTTCCAAATTTGATTTTACTTACCTTCATTAGAGTACTTCTTCTAGCGAAAATTTATTTGTAATAATAGACGTTGTTTATGACTGATAATATATTTATTTGCTCATCTTTTCTTCGTAATAAATAATAGGTAGGTGTCGATATTTGACATTTCAGCAATGTTCGCCTCGCGTATTTGACAGGTATATCGATCGATGACTATGTCGGTAACGGCGGATTTTTACAATAATGACAGATGTCGCTGCCGTGATTTTGGTTTATATAAATTAATTTTAAATATAGGAAATGTTAAAGTAAAAAAAATAACTTAAGTAGGTAGTAATTTTTTACATGAACTTTATTATAGTAAAGATGATTTCTTTTCTAAATGCCCATAAACGTCCAGTGTATTCTGATTATTTTACCGCATAGTTAGACAAGTTACAACACAGTAAGCGTAAAATGTAGGTTACACTTACTGTGTATACAATTGTAAAGTTCCCATTACACTTCAGGAGGGCAAAAACTATATTATGTTCCTTTGCATTCATATAATGTAACTATTGTTTTATTACAATTTTCTTTCTAAAACGTTCCTTTAATAATTTGAAATGATAGGTTCCCGTGGCCGCGTGTCTGAGTGTTTGGTCGCGAACCTGGGGGAACCGGGTTCGATCCCGGCAGACGCCAAATATTTCCAATTTTAATTGGCACAAAAATGACCCCTGTGGTGTACTCTCCACACCAGCTATGAGTGCCCGTGAGGTGACTCCTGGTAAGCGCCCACACGGTAAAATATATCGTCATCATTACCGATGTCTACATAGATTGTAGATACTGGCACACCCAGAAATGGGTAATATGCCGTGATGATATATTTATTTATAGGATCTTTAACAGTGACATATATCTGTCTGTACTGACTTTCGAATAATTTTGACAATTTTCAATTTTAAAGTTTGAAAATAATAGGAAATATTTTGCTTTGAATCTAATCGAATTTTCTTCCACTCTGAATAAATGCCGCAATAAATTACGGATAAACAATGTATGCTTGTGGTTTGGTGTATAGGTTTTCTATTTGAAAAAAGTTAATGGGGCTGGTTTATAGCATCGCTTACTTTATTTACACTTGAACTTGTATCACAAACGAGAGCTGCTAAATATTGTTTTTCATCTCTGAAGGATTTCTAGACACTTTGCCAGACCATTGATTTATGGGATGCGGGAATGATAAACATAAACGCATGACAAAATCCCTAAAAATATTAATGTATCACTTTCAAATATTTCAACTTGGAAAGATTTACTAACACGCGAAAATACAGTTATAGATTTATGAGATGAACAAGATGATTCGGCATTATTCAAACTTCAAAAGAAATCTTAAAATATATGGTAATAAAACAGACGAGTTTTCAAAATTGATATATGGGAAAAATAATTAAAATGGTTTGTCCACCATATTTTATAGCCCAAACTCATATTAGTTCGGTCGATTAACATTTTCAACAAACAAATTATATAACCTTCGCAAATGGTGAGAAATTTCTACAAATTTCTTTCGACATGTTTAACCATAGATTTAAAACTTAATATATTATTTAAGTATTTCGTTATTTAGTATTGAGTTACATCTCCTTTATTAGTATTACCAGCTTTAATTCTAGTAGCCTAAGCCCTGCACATTTTCCTGTGAATATTGAAATTTTAGGAAGTTGCTTTTCATTGTGTCAAAAGTAAAGAATCTCAGTAGAAACTATATCTGTTGTCATCAATGTTATATTTAAAGTAGCCGAAAGATTTTATGGAAATTTCTAACCATTTGTGTAGATTTTATAATTTGTTGAAAATGTAAATCGTCGTATTACTATGAATTTGGGCTTGTATGGCTCATCCTTATTTTGTTCCAAAATTTTTATTTTAAATATTTCCATCTAACGATCACACTGTCGAAAATATATTGTCGATCTATCAGATTTGTTGCTTAATTTTTCTTTCGAGTGCGTGTGGAAATGTCCGAGTATGCAACAGTTTGACGCGTGAAACTGCGTGATTCATGCACGTAACACGTCACGCAGGACACGCGGCCAAATCCACGCGTTTTCCGCTGGGATGACTCACGTAGTCATTCCCAAGCAACACTCATTTCTTGACACCTAGCCAAATGTCAGGAAATTTGTTTTGTTTGAAACAAGGAACAAAACTTGACGGTATATAATACAATACACAATCTAGGTTTATTACATTGGATCTGACCAAATAAAATAATGAAGAAGAAAGAAATATTAAATCAAAGAAATTAAATGCTAATTAATTCATTATTTACCGGTATTTATTACGTGTAGTCAATACACAAACAAATATAAAACCCGTAATATATACCAATATTTGAGCGAAAATGAGCATAGTAGATTCTTACGCAGTGGCATTTAGGTTTTCATTTTCCAGTTATGTAGTTATCAATTCCAGATATTTTAATACTCTAAATGTCAAGATGTGAAATAAGTTTAAAAATATTCCTCTTCATTAAAAACTGCAGCTCGGTACGATAAAAATAAACAAAAAATGTAAAACCGGCAGGAATAAAAAGGGGAATCATAAACGCTCAACGAAACATTTTCATAATCCTATTATCTTTTACACTGTCTAGCAACAACCAATGAAAATGGAAATATTTTTGCAGGCATAATTGCTCAAGTTTTCTGCACATTTAATGATTAATTAAGCACTTTTCTTATTAAGATCCCTTAAAAGCATTTATTACTACATTAAAATTAATACAAGTACTACTATTCTTTACGTAAGAATGGCATCGCGCAATAATGGCTGTGCTGACATCGACTAGCAAACTATCTTTTTCTGCACTATAAGAAGCACACGCAGGCATCACCATTATCCTATCCTAGCCCTTTTCGGTAGATTTTTTTTTTTTGATATTATTGATAAATAACGTAAAACATCACAAAACACAAAAATGTTAAAATACACGCCAATTATACGAACTATGTTGACAATTCCAAATTATTTCCTGAAAAGAGTTACGACATACGTCTACACCCTGTGTGGCAAAAAGAAACTACAGTAAAAATTTTGAAAGAAGTCCGATGAAGGTCATCTTGTACCGTGAACGAATTATTAAATTGGGATACATTTATCTTTCTCAATTGTAATGAATAATTGTGCGATAAAGATGAATATAACACGCTAGTCTTTCAAAAATTCGTATTATTATATGTAAGTCAAGTAAATGAAAAAAAAACTTTTTTTGGATTGAAAAAAATGTTTAGGACAAATATTGTAGTAGATAGTTTAAGGATTTTATAAATGTTTTACTTTCGAAAATCGATGGAATGGTTATCAAAAAATCTTGTTTTGAAATTTTTGATTGATCGTCATTTTGTTATTTGAAAAAATAAAAACTGCCAAATGCCAAATGTTTTAGAGAGCCGAAATGTAATTTTGAAAGAATTTTTTTTTTAAATAGTCCTTAAAATAAGGGAGTTATGACGATTTTTCAAAAACAAAAGAATTCCAATAACCACGAACCGGGGCACCAAATCAAAAATTGGAACTAAGAAAAGTTGTTTTGGGGTCCCGTGACCGCGTGCCTGAGGGTCTGGTCGCGAACCTGGGGAACCGGGTTCGATCCCGACCGAGACCAAATATTTCCAATTTTAAATGGCACAAAAGTGACCCCTGTGGTTCACTCTCCACGCCAGCAATAAGTGCCCGTGAGGTGATGTCTGGTAAACACCCTCACGGTAGAAATATGTCAACATTATTACCGAAATCTGTGTGCAACACAGATTGGCAAACTCAGAAATGGGTAATATGCCGTGATGATATATTATTACATATACAGTGTGTCCCATTTAGAGGTGCCACCATTGGGATCTCGAGAACTATGTATAAGAGATACGATGTCGGTTAAATGGAACTTTTTGTTTGCCTTTGGGAGGCCATCTCAGATGTTCTTTTGTTTTTCCAAAAATTCTCATAGGGCACTAGATAATGACTAAAAACTGAATATTGTTGATTTTTTCTTTTTCAAATAACTTCTAAACTATTAGTAATTGAGAAAAACGTTTCAAATATAAAAGATAGATACTTACATTATCTAACCAGTAGCGTACAAAATAAATTTTTATATCCTTAAATTTTCGAGATATAACCCAAACTTATATTTTTTTAAATGGAACCCATATATGATTTTAGTCTCAAAAAAATCATTATTTTTTTCGCTTTTCAATGATGAATGGGTTATTATGTTTTATATTTGTTTTGCTCCTAAAATTTAATTTTTCTCTTTATTTTCCTGAATTTTCTTATTATATCCCAAAAAAAACCTTATTATTTTAATTAATTATAGTGTATTTGATCGATATAATTTATTTTATGCCTTTATTACTTAATATTTTCATTCTAGACTCATAATTACAAATTACATTATAATGTGCCAAGAGCGACCTGATACAAAATATTATAAAAATTAATTTAATACGAGTTTTGAGCAAAATTTTGTAACGAAATAAATTATTTAAATACAAGGAGTATTTCTAAATATAAATCTAGCAATATTGTCAAAATAATTATAAATTTACTACAAAATAAGGAAAAAATAATAATTTTGAAAACAAAACAAATATAAAACATAATAACTCTTATATCATTGAAAAGGGAAAAAAATAATGATTTTTTTGAGACTAAAATCTTATATGGGTTCCATTTAAAAAAATATAAGTTTGTGTTATATCTCGAAAATTTACGGATATAAAAATTTATTTTCTACGCCATTGGTTAGTTAATATAAATATCTAACTTTTATATTTGAAACGTTTTTCTCAATTACTAATAGTTTAGAAGTTATTTGAAAAAGAAAAAATCAACAATATTCAGTTTTTCGTCATTATCTAGTGCCCTATGAGAATTTTAGGAAAAACAAAAGCACATCTGAGATGGCCTCCCAAAGGCGCACAAAAAGTTCCATTTAACTGACATCGTATCTATTATAGTTCTTGAGATCCCAATGGTGGCACCTCTAAATGGGACACACTGTATAAGAAAAGTTGTTTGTTTTAATGAGTTCTAACTACCATTTTCGGGTGTATCTACTAATGTATCTATTATTTTACAAAAGAAGTATCGATGCCAAAAATATAATTTCAAAGGTTTAGTAGCCCTTTCTTGATAGATTTCCTATGATAATCTTTCGGGTGATCCTACAATCAATTTCTCTTTCCTTTGTGCACTGGACTTTCCGGTACACGTGAAAGCAATCCAATACAATCCCCCAGGAAAACAAGAAATCATCATCAATTTCCTTCCTTACGGCGTTGCCTCCCAACCGGCGTTGCCACAACTAACTTGTCTTCATTAAACAAACACGCCACTAAGCCTGAATGCATTACTGAATGCAAACATTCATTTATGCACTGGCAACGCTGCCAAAATAAATAGCACATATCTTTTCACAGGAATTATGACTTTTGACAATGAATAGTAAATGAGTGGGAATTTGCATTTGTATTTATAAACTTATTTAAATTCAGACAAAGTTGGATTCTGTTAAATTAATGAAGTACTATAGTTGTTAACATGATAAATTTTACGTTAACACTTCGTGTCCCAATGGGTCATATACAGGGTGATCGGAGAACGTCCGACACCAAGAATATTTCGTTTATCAAAAATGAACTACTTATTAAAACTATACATATTATGAAAGAAGAAAGTATGATCTGAGTACATTAAATGCAAAACTCTGTATTTGTAAAAAAATAAGATTCGCGGTCCTGAATTTAACCCAATGGAGATGGCGCTGACCACGACCACAAAGTAATGCAGTCAGTAAGGTTCAGAATTCGGTATTTGAGGCACAAATTAGATATAAAAAGTCAACTTAGATCCAAAACTCGGTACTTGTTCGCGTCTGTCAGACGCATAACTCTGTATTTGCAAATTAACCAATCCCGACGCAGATTTCTGCAGCGAGTAAATAAGTAGCTATGATATTCATGGTAATTGCATGAGAATATAATTCATAGTCACGTGACATGTTTTCCGCCAATCAGCATTCAGAATCTCACTAGCTACATGTCTATCACAGCGATGATAAAAAAAGAAATTATCACCTTATTTATATTCGCTACTAAGGAATTTTTACAACATTGACAGCTAATTTTAACAAAAATTCATTATATTCTCTCATTAAATATAAACTCGTGATATGATTAATAATCGAAGATATTGCTCGTGTAATCAAAACAGAATACTTTACGAGTCCGAAGAACGAGTGAAATATCATCGATGATAATCATATCACTAGTGATATTACGTATGATAATATTTAAAACTGCCCAGAAAAAACTTTGATGTTATCCTGTTAATAATGTTTATTAATGAACAACTCTCCTCTTAAAAAAAAAAAAAAATCAGTAAATTATTACTCAAAAGCGTTTAATTTATTTTACCTGTATTTGCATGTTTTAGTTTCTAAACTTGATGTGTGCATGAAACATTTACAAAACTTGGTATTTGAATCAATAAATATCAATTATTTCGCAAATCGGCTGATTTTAAACAAAAAATCTTATTCTGTTTAGACAATGATTACTTTAACTTTAATTGCATTTAACACCCTAGAGGATTTACAAAATATATATTTATACACCAAGTGAGCAAAGATAATATTTATTCATGAGAAAAAGTTTAGCTCACGAGCCCGTAAGGGCGAGTGAGTTCAATTCTTCGAGTGAATAAATATTTTTAGCTTACGTGGTTTATACAATATTTTATTCAATTTTGACGAAATTATAATAAAAACTATTATAATATTTAAGTTTGACAAAATAGAAAACTAATCAGTTAGTAACCCATGCCTGCATGACAATCGTCGATGATACACATCAAGTCATCCATTTAAAAAGCTTTATTGTCTGTCTTTTGTGTCGTAAAAAATAATGAAAATGGGTGATAATGTCTGATAAATACTGTGGTGAGTGTTATTTTCGTGCCCGATGTAATTTTAAATGCATTATTTGTTGCAGAGTGAGTTAAAATTTATTTAATTCACTTGTGAATAAAATGTTACTTATAGTTGTAGCTATGGAGTTAATAATGACAATTTAAATTAAGTCATAGGTTTTTCGCGTTTTTCTTAAATTCAATAGAGCAAATACATAGTTTTGCATCTGATGTACTCATCTACAAATTAACCGTACAGTTTTTCAAATTAAATATCATAGTTTACTTCATCCATTTCAAAATTATGTATAAACTAAACTTAATTGAAGTCAACTCATTTAGTAACTTCAAGTTATTTTGTATATTATTTAGGTTGTTTCAAACAAAATTTAATACTTAATCTATAAAGTGTGTATGTGTACATGTGTATAATTCTAATACAACTTATAAAGCTTATGTACTAAGTTTCAGTTCTAAACCACTGAAAACAATAACCCAAGTAGTCTCTAAGTTTCAGAACATATAACTGCAAGGCACACTTGCATTCAGTTCAATAGCCATTCACCAGGACGCATACAATCATTGTCTACTCATGTACAGCGCATATAGTACGAGAATGTTATTGGTATTTCTGCTCTGTATTTGATTTATAGACTGTGCGCTAGAATGATTTATCGAAGCGCAACAGACTATTACCGAGTGCTTTAAATTCACAACATCTTCGGGAAATACGAAATACGTTTCGAGCAATGGAAGCATTTTTCTAGTTGTAGAAATTTAATGTGCTATAAAAATAATTGGATTATTTAAGAATGTAAATATTTACTTTAAGTTTATAGGCTCTCAAATTTTATTGCACTATTTATAGTGGAATGTGCTATAAAATTTTTATATTTCAAATGAAGTTTAGCGCTGGAAAAAAGACAGAAGATGAAAATTACTTCATTATAGTAGAGAAACAAAAATTCTATTGAAATTTTAAAAATGAATTTTTGTATTTTAAATATTAAGTATATTACACTGCTCAACATTTGAAATGGTACACTTATATAACATGTAGTAAAAATAAACAACCCTTCTTAGGCGTTTGGCATGACTTCCTACATGATTAGGGCAGTGTTTCGGAATGCAAACAAATGCCTATCGAATAACATTTGCGATTCAATTGTTGTTTATCTGTCATAAGTGCAGTTAATGAGCTCGCGGACGCTTATACTTTATCAAGTTTCAAGAGAATTTTTGCGAATTTCTCGAGTAAGTTTTAATTCAGAGTGGTTGACTGCATTTTAAAGATGCCATTAAGGCATTTAAGTATTGAAGAGATGAGCTAAGCTATGGGAATGATTTTGTTATTTTTCTATTAAAACATTTGAAATTCGTTATTTAAGTTTTATTCTTTTATCTTTTAATTCTTCGCCCTAAAAGTGTTTCCAGAACCATATACTATCAATAGACACTTACAGAATTGACGTCATATGCAAGAGAGAGAGATATAAGATCATGCATCCAAACAAACCTCCCCTCGTTGTCTTACGTCGCTCCCTGATTCTGTCTGTCATTATGTTTGCATCTGTTATTCAGTGTTAACCTAATTCTTTGTGATTTGTTCGTTGTGTTCAATAAATATGAGTTTAAAACTACAAGATGTGCGTGGGGCAACTTTTTTTGTTAGATAATATTGAAGATCACTCGATTATTCAACAAAAACGATGGCTGGAGTGTAGAATTCTATGGCTGATGACAGGTCTTTGTTTGGACGTGGTAACCATAGCAACCTTTAGTTCTATACAATTGTGTGTCTATTAAGCAAGAAGGTGTTGCTCAAAAAGTAGTAAATTGTTATTTATATATGTTCTTGTAAGCGTACCAGCTCAAATGTTGAGCAGTGTATATTCATAATTTGCATATTCCCGTATATTATTTCAAACTTCTATTTCATAAAAAAATTAATTTAATCTTCTGCGCATGATATTTCGATCGTGTAACTTCACAATTATAATTTGAAATTTGAAGATAAGTGCTTTAATGCATTTTCTGTTATTGTTTATTATAAAGGAACGATTTGACTGATGCATACTTTTGGAGGTATGTCTTGTTACAATAATAAAAGTAGTATAAATACAGTTTAATATATATATAATGTAGGTATGTATTTCTTTTTTAATTAACAGTTAAATTAAATGACAGTTTAATCAGAGATGAAAATACTTGAAGTAAGTGACAAATTCCCATTTTTATTTCGCGATCTTAGAGTTTAATTTCTAACATTAGTCTTGTCGTGAGAGAATTCATTCTCCGTTTATTTCTTACTAAGTGGTGTGGAGTACTCAATCTTGAAACGTACTTGAAAAATCACTTACTCCTGGAATGGATTAAAAAACGAAAAAAATGTGCGAGATTTTCGCTAAATCTCTTCGACAGATAGATTGGTATTATGCGCTAAGCTATCAATCAAATTTTTTGATTGCATTCGCACACCTACCCTTACTTTTTCGTACCACATTAGTTCCGACAAGCATCAGCGATCCTAGATGGCGTTTATGTCACCGGAAGAAAGAGGGAAAGAAGTTGAAATTGATGGAAGAGTGGAAGTCTATACTCGCGAGTTAAGATCTTATAATTGTTTTTAAAGAGACTGCTATGGTTCAACAAAAAGGAAAAGGACATTTTTACGAACTTGTTATTTCAGGATGACTGACTTTCATCTTGCATTTTTCATTTCGTTTTCATAAATATTATCTTTGCAAAGAGCCCCAATTAAAAATGTTTTCCATTCATCGCTTTTGTGTTTAATTTTTTTTTAATAAAAGCAGAAACGTATTATCTGGAGAAAAATATAAAACTGAATTGTAAATTAAAGAATACACAGAACTGGGAATTGGAGGTTGATATTTTATTAATCGTTTCATCTGGAGAAACATGTTTACAAATTTGTATCGCTCATGGCTTAATTTAATAAACAAACAACATACAAAAACCTGTACATTTATGATCTTTGAAATATTAACTGAAAAGTGTATGGATCCTGTGTACACACTAACAAACTCTGACAATGAGAATTTTAAATCTAGTATTCCTACTTTGTACTAAAATGGAAAGAATCTATTAGATTCACAAATGGTACTTTATTTTAAGCTCTATTGCCCAGTGGCATCAACAAAACTTTTATTTAAACGACCTTTAAACAAAATAAAAATGAAAATTTTGACAGCAATGCATAATAATTCTTTAACATTACATTTCGATGCAATATTGTCTAGTTAAGGAACTCTTAAAATTTAAGGTACGGAGGTTGTACTGCATTTATTGTCCGTAACACAACAGCCCTTGAAATATTGTTTACATAACAACAGCTAATCGAAGTGCAAAATTTGATTATTCTAGTGTTAATCATTTGCAAATTGTATAAGATGTCAGCAAAATGGATACCCTGAATGTTGATGTCCGAACAAAAGCGAGAAAAAGTCACATCTTCAGAAGTAAATTTGGCGTTGTTTAATCAAACGGTTTTTGGCTTGCTTTGTTACAGTTGACGAAACGTGGGTTCACCATTTCTATCCCAACTCGAAACATTATGGAATGGCAGAATCGAAGATCTCCCCCACCACACAAATTTAAGGTCCAGTCCTTGGCGGGCAAGAAATCAGTATTATGCAACATTAATTGCTAATCTTCGAGATTTTATTAAAGAAAAACGGAAAATTGATTCCATGAACACAATTCACGGTTTCGGTATCAAATTGATGTCACGTCCCCGTATTACCTCATTTAGTTCCTAGTAATTTTTATTTATTTTACAAGCTAAAGGAAAGTAGTATATTTTCTTGTTCTACCTGTCTGAGTCTAAAATAATCTAAGGAAGGTATAAGCTGCGCAGTTTTGCCGTGTATATTTAATAATTAGTAACCCCGCAAGGCAAGATTGACATTCCTTCCTCAGAAACATGTACAACTGGGAGCTTCTTTGTCTTCATCCTTATTAAAACTTCAACATTCATCCTGATTGAAACTTTAAACTTCCAGATATCTTTGAGTAATTATAAATGCGTGCACTCCAAGAATAAAACTGTCGAAAGAAAGGAATACTATGCAACTTAATGAGAAATCGTTTCTTTTATCACTGAAGAATTTTTGTTTGCAGGGTAATAATTACATAATATTACAATGGAAAAATCTTTTGAAATTTTCAATCGATTTTATTTCATAACGACGGAAGTTCAAATATTTTTTTCCTGTTTGAAAGAATCAACTAAGCTAGACGATAAACAGGATTCGTATATGACCTACAAAACCTTAAAATCTAATTCCTAATATCCTAAATAATGATGTCATTTAGTGTATTTTAATTTAGGACTTGTTTGTTTAGTAGTACTTGTTTTCATTCGAACAAAACTATTTCTTTTATTTTTCTTTCAATTTCATCTATGTCATGCATTGTCGACAAATCAAACTAACCACATCAAGAAAACGAACCTTTTAATACTGTAGTAAAAATCTCATTCCAAGAGTGAACATCTTCTTTCGGCCTGCTTACAAATGCAAACACACGATTTAAGAGGAATTTTTTATTTATCTTCCTTGAAGGCTCACTTTCGGTTGCCCAAACGACCTGCGGACTAAATTATTCACAGTTTGATTTATTCCGAAGGCTCTGCAATATTTTTTTTCCTTCGATCAAGGAAGTGGATTTGGTTAGCTAATCTAGAGCAGTCCTTCTCTGTCTTTTAAATACCACATAACACTTGTTATTTATAATAGAAAAAAAAAAGTAAATTCATATATAATCTTCAGATAGTTTTCTTCTGCTACTCTCTTTCCAAAGAATAATCTTTTTATGGAATGCTGATTATTTATCTGCGTCGTAGTTAAAATATCTTCATTGGATTAATATTGTTTAAATCATTAAAAATATTTGTTAAATTATTCCACTGAGCACAACAAATATTATTTATAAGATCTTGAGCGAATATAGTTATTTTCGTAACAAGTTATGAAAAATACCAAATATCATGCGAGTGTAAATTGACGCACGACGCGTAGCGGAGTGCAAGTCAATACACACGAGCTAAGATATTTGTATTTCATACAAGTTATGAACATTATTTTTAGACGAGCTTAAATAAATTTTACTTTTTTTACAAAACTGAAATTTAGGTTCAAACGTACGGACAGCTGACAAATGAATAATGTATACATATAGCCAGAAAATAATGACATAGTAACCTAGCAACCGTGTCAACTATTACGATATGAAATATATCATAACACTAATGTGATAAGTTCAACTTTCAGTGTTAGGATACTACGTTGATATGTCATACTTATCACAATGGTCGTCTAAAAAAATGTTTTCATTTTAAAAGAAATGAAGTAATTCTTTTCTTAATTCTAGTTCATGGGAAATCATCATTTTCCTTCTGTGTCAACAACTTTACTAAAAATATTCCGCAATTTCTGAAGTGTCACAAAGCTTCGTCAATATGTAACTGTCAAACATGAACTACGCATGAAAACTAACATACAATTTTCTACAAATCTCGTTACTTTTTGATCAAACCTAATATTGTATTTGAAGTCCTGAGTAATATGATACGTGGTAAATAATTCTAGTACTACATTATTGTTACGCAGCCTCGTGTGATAATGTAATCGTTAACATAGAAGGCTGTGTTCAGATTTCTTGGTAATCCAAAATTCAACTAGTGTTGAGTATTGTTCGGGCAACAGGTTTGCTTAGAGTTCAGCACTAATCCAGCCAGATTAACGGTCTGTATGTATAATTTATTTTGCTGTTTATTAAGCGCAACATAAAGACAGGATTCACTAAATCCTAAATCCATGCCAAACAAATTGACACGCGAATCAATACTGTCGAACTGGTCAACCTAGTTTTGTTTTCGCATTCTGCTGTCGAAACGATGAAAACAGAATCGCTACTCGATTTTTCTCATTTGACCTTCACGTCATTGATTTCTGAATAGCAATATAACAAGTAATTGTATATTTATCTCTGTCTTACTTATTGTTTCCTACATTCTATCGTTTATAAGTATTTTAATATTCATCTTTGTCTTACTAACATATTTAGGATTTAGGGCCAATCTTACCATCTCTGATTATAATTTTTACTACCAGTTAAATAAACAAAACCGAAACGAAATGAACTGTCAAATGACAAATTTATAATTGCTGTCAATAATCCGATTAACAATTAAAATTTTAACCAGAGATGGTGAAATTAGTGAAGGTCCCTCTTATGGCTCGTCTTATATACGTTAACTGTCCCAAAATTCGAGAAGTATAAATTTCATTGTGGACAAATATATGTGAAATATCTGAAATTTAGGTTTGACATTTTATGTGTCAACTTCGTTATTATGTTTATAATTTATTGGTGATCTTTACATTTTTTTTTACTACGATTTTCCTTTTTAGGTAAGTATAATCTTAAGAATATACGTAAAATGCAGTAGTATTTTAGTTTAAGAATGGAATAACTTAAACCTTCGAGCATATACTGCCTAGAGAAGTAATTCTCGGAAGATATGCGGAAGCAAGGGATTTTCGGGGTTGAAAGTTATGGGTATTGCGGGCAGCGTTTTGTTTTGTTATATGTCACTACTTGTCATTTTACTATAACCTAACCCTATTTTTACGAGTAGTTTGTGAGGGGCTGGATGTCATGGTGTATTGCGGCCAACGTTTTGTTGTGTTATATGTCACTACTTGTCATTTTACTGTAACCTAACCTATTTTTGTGGGTAGTTTGTTCGTGTAGGTATCTCGAAGTATATATTTATTTTGTAATTTTGTGTATCTTTTCTTACCTCCCGCTACCCTAGGTAAGGGAGGTATAGGGATCGTGCTAAAAATCACACATAGAGATTTTAGTGAATGAGCACGTTTTGATGTCCCCAGAATACGATTTTAACATTTTTACAATGATGTCTGTAGGTATGTATGTGTGTGTGTGTGTGTGTGTGTGTGTGTGTGTGTGTGTGTGTGTCTGTGTGTGTGGATCATGTGGACACGATTACTCAAATACTATCAATCAGAAAAATTTGAAATTTTGTATACCCATTCTATACTAATGTGGGAAGAGCTCATTAGTTTTTAGTGTATATCTTTTACCAATACAAATTAAATATAATGGCACAATCTTCAATTCTACGATAAGCATTTAGTAAATAACTTGAAATAACTTTAAATATTGAATTATAAAATAATTTATTTTTGTATATCACTTTGCCTCTGTGTCAAACAAAAACAATACTTTAATAACAAATTTGACATATTTAAACAAATGTCACTGAAACCGTGTTAAGAAGAATTTAGTAGTTTAAATATGATTGTGATGAAATTAAGGTTTGCAAAAATAATATATTTTCCAACATACATAAATATTAGATATACAGGTTAATTCGATTTTAGTTTGATGTTCGCAGCATTCAAACAGCTCTCAAATAAGAACGTGATTTCAAAGTGTCAAATAATAGTTTGCAAATACACATTTACGAAATGGATAATGTACGGCGAAGAATTTACACAGATTGCGTTTTAGAGCATAAGGAAGTTAGGTATTTGGTGATGATTTTGACAATAATGTATGTGTCACGATTTTTCCTAAAAATACATATATTAAGATCCGAAACTTTGCAAAGTTGGTATTTAATACTCTTATATAATTTGATTGCGTTTTAGAGCATAAGGAAGTTGGTGCTGATTTTGATAATAATGTGTGTGAGACGATTTTTTCTTAAAATATATTAATGATCCAAAACTTCGCAAAGTTGGTATTTGCTCACAGATTTTCCAGGAAAAACATAACAAAATATAATCCAAAATTTCGTATTACAAACTTTTCTATGTATTAGAACAACAAAGTAGATTTTGCTTACAAACGATCAATGGAAGTGATACTTTACTTAATGCTCATTGCTATTTTAAACATGGAATTGGCGGGAGGTCATGTGCTGGCCACAACAGATTTTTCATATTGCAATATGGTTTTATACTGTCAAATTACAATGAAAAATACAAAGAAAGTATGGAAATTTAGTTTCAAGTGTAAGTAATTGGGATTTCTTTTTATATTAATATAATAAACAAAGTGAAACTTTTAGGTTTCCTGCTAATAATGAGGTAAGAGAAAAGAGATTGAAATTTATTGAAAATAAAGATAATTTACATATTTCAAAAGCAAGGTACCTAGTACAAATGTTACGATAATACGCAGCCCGCAATACACCATGGCTTCCATCCCCGCAAATCTCCCCTATATTCCGATCAAAACAAACACTGTTAGGCGGCCTCTAGTCAGTATATGCTCGAAGCATAAAACTATTTTAGATTAGATCACTAGTAACACTATTTGATTCATACGAACATTAAACTATGACGTGAAAGTTAATTGATCGTATTCAATGTATACTTCATTAGCTAAACGCAAATCAATGTTCTCTGCATTATACTTTCCTCCTCCATTGAGAAAACTTGTTATATCCTTTAAGCTCTCACCGCGAGCTTATATGTAGATCCTCTCCGGATTCCTGCACATATGACATTGCTTTCGCTAGACAAGAACAGAGTTATTTCAGGAATGCTTTGCCAGGATGAAGATGGCGCTGGTTTTGAAACAGATGCAGTGAATTGAAGCTTGAGCTTCCATATCCGAGTGCGGCTGATCTCAATCATCCAGATAAGAATACGTGGAAGTTTAGAACATTTAAGGACGAAATTGACAGTTGAATAAATTTATTTAAGGATTTATTTTCTTCAAGTATTAGGTTATGGGATTACTTACGGAAAATGGATAAATTCAATGGGACATTTACGGGATTTATCTTTCATATTCTTAAGGATTAAGAATTCGAAAGCAAAATTCACAGTAGAGTATAACATAAATAAAGACGAAATATTCAAAATTTAATATATCAGTAAAAGCCCGTGGGGTGACACCTGAAAACCGCGTAGTACGAATATCTCATCATTACCGATTTCTGTGTACAAAGCTGATTTGCACATCCAGCAATGGGTAATGTAGGTAAGTAACAAAAGTTTTGGGAAAAAAAAGACCTCTTTCATCCTATCGAAAGAATTTTTTATTAAAACGTTGACAAAAGAGGTTGTTCCTATAAATTAAGGAGATAATAAATCTAATTTTGCAAGACTGATAGACCATAAACATCAATGCGACGCAGTTTTTTAAAACCTTGTCTCTTACTATTTTTATATAAATTAATCAACAATTTAATTAGTAGTCCTTCACTTTTATCTGAACTTAATTTTCATGCACGGCCATGTAACACCCTTTCAACTATACTGTTTCTGTGCGATCTCTCAAGAACAAATTGTCACTACTCCAGTCCAAGAAACTCTATGTGCCGATTATTCAATAAATTTAGCAATGAACTTGACTTAAGCGATTCTTTCTCTGAATTCCGTGGCAAAATTGATAAATGCTTGAGAATTATTCGGTTAATTAGTTGAATTACACATCTATTTCATGTTCTTATATATTTTTCTTATATTTTTGTATGTCATTAACTTGCTATTATTATTTGTATAATTGTACTAACATTTTTGTTTCTGTATATTCTAATTTAACATTAATCTGTAATTGGGAATTATTTCCTGTTGGGTGATAAATAAATAAATAACTTTGTCTACTTCCCGCGGTCATCAGAAATATTCTTGTGTGTAACTGTTATTCGTTTTGCTATTCCTGTATTCCTTTCTGCTAAGAAATGTTCAAAAGTCTTCAATAACTCGCGCCTGAGAAACATTTGGGGAATTATACTCTCTCTGTTTTACATAAAATGCTGGTTCCGTAATGTTCTGCAGCATCTGGAGATTGATTTCTTCAGGCTGAGCTGCTGTCTATTTATTATTACATTATTACGTTTTAGAAATTTTAAATCATATCTGATCAAAATTTTGCTAACAATCATTTATATAATTCTAAATTGTCGAGTTAATTTGCGCGATGACGTTCTAACATGGTCTTGAGTGAATGGCAGACTCTTCAGTAATGAGGAAATAAATACAAGTTTTGTATTTGCAATTTTCTTATCTCAATTTACGTATTAAAAACTCAAAGAAATGAACGTGACTCTAAACTATGAAAAATTGTACTCCCTTGTGACTAAATTATATTATAAACTACCCGCAAACCCGTCCTTTCAATTTTTCACGCTTCTCAGCTGACGAATAATATATAAAAAATCATCCTTCAAGTAGTCAAAAGTTTAAAACGGTTGTCAAACTGTATAAAGTGGGGTTGAAAAACTTGAGTACAATCTGGGATGATCTTTGATGCAGACTCCCCCATTAGATATTAAAATGAAGCTCCATCGCTATATTGGATCACAACTTGCACTCGTCTCATTACGTCCATTCTTTCAGACGATTTAAGTTTTCACATTAAAAATTTTAATTTCAGTTTTTACGAGGTTTTTTTTACATTTACTTGCACCGGGAGGACGGACAATCTTTTATTTGTCCAAAAAATGGAGAGCATAAAAGGAGAATTATTTATTTCAATTTGGCTCACCAAGCAATGGTCTACTACTCGTAGAATATCTATGTTAGAAGTTTATGACATTGTTATTCTCCTGATAACAAAACATGATGTCTCTCCAATTTCTTAGAGTCACAAAACCCCAATATATCCTAGATAATCTCGCGTACTTTATAATCCCAAGAAAAAGTAAAACTAGACATATAACTCATATGGAACTCAGTATAAAACACAAGACGACAAATAAGACCTACATAATACTGCAATAAGATATCTGCAGAAATGTGTTCCTGTACTTTGCTCGTATACCGGGAGGGAATGTGCACGTTCAAATACAATTTTGTCAATATCGAGAGATCCCGAATAGTAAAATTCACCAACGAAAACTTTTGCCTTTGGTCTTACTATGTATCTGAACAGGACCGTATTCATAAAATTTTGAAAAACGAATCAATAACTAAAAAATCTATACCTATACACAGATTTTTCATACTTGGCCGTTGCGTCATTAACTGCTGAACAGCAAAATAACAAGTAATTGTATGTTTATCTCTGTCTTACTTATGGTTTCCTACATTCTGTCTTCGATACGTATATCTAATATACGAACATCAAACTATGACGAAACGGTCAAGTGTGAAAAATCGGTGTTTATTCGCGATTCAAGTTAAGCAAACTCCAACTGGTGGCTAAATGTTAAACTAAAAATATGTCCAGAATATATTATTTCCTCTGCTTCAGAGAAGTTTTCTAGAATTTGCAGTCACATTTAAATAATTTGAAACATCTTTTAACATAAGTTTCATGTTTTTAAACTTCCCCATAAAGTATAAAATGCAGTATTAGTGACGTCACAGCTATGACATATAATGGCGGGAAAAGTTAATTTGTATCGAGAATAATGCTATACTCTTTTATTATTATTCTGAATAATATTAAACTCCATTTCGTGTTATTGTTCAAAAATATACCATCCTTTTATCTTTCAGGACCCTTTCTCGTCTATCGTCAGAAAAAAAGAAAACGAACATATCCTGTTTACATCAGCAATTTACTCAGTACACATAAGTAGTTTAATCTTCTCTGTAAACATCATTCCCTTATAAACCGTTTACGCTGTTGCAAGATCGAGGTTAACGATATCATGGCAACGTTGCCTTCCGCAGAAATAAGAAGTTGGTGAGCTATGAAGATGAAGAAGAAGCAACTAGCAGAGGAACAATTTACCAGCGGGGAAGGGCTTCGTTCTAGCATTCGGATAATTTATAGTTTATTTACTTTAATTAGGTGTTAGGGGTAAATATTTGTTTTAAGTACTATTACGAAGATTGGATTTAGTATAATGTTTCACTCAATTTACTTATTGTATTTGATTATACGAGCCAAAACTCATAATAGTTCGGCAGGTTTACATTTTCAACAAATAAATTATAAAACCTATGCAAGTGAGAAATTACTACAAATTTCTTTTGACAAATTGAAAAAATAGATAACTGAATATGTATTCAAGTATTCTACCATTTAATATTGGGCTACAACGACTTTTTTAGTAATACCATCTTTAATTCTATTACCTATATCCCTAAGAAATGCACATTTTTCTGTGAGTATTGTCCCATATGTCATGCAAGGTAAGTTTTACTGTAAGCACTGGATTTTTACGAAGTTGTTTTTTATTGTGTCAAAAGTAAAGGGTCACGGTAGAAGCTAAGTCTGGGCAAAAAGATGACCCTTAAAATGCCGTCATTTGACCCACAGTATTTTTAAAAGTTTAAAGTGAAGATTTTCTAATTTATTGAAAATGTAAACCGGACGAACTCGTACGAGTTTGGGCTCGTGGAAGAAAATAAGCAAATAAATAATCGCCCTATCGTCAGTATTAATGTTGTACTTGTACATAGTTTAATTTGCATTCCCATGTCACCAATCGGGTATGAAATGATTATACGAGAACTCCCTCTGCACTGAAATAGCAGAATGTCATAATAGAACACAATATCAGAGACAAATAGGTCATCAGAAATCAGCCAGAAATCAAATTGGCTTGTAGGGTTATCGTTGATGAATAAATAAAATATGGAATTGTAAGTCAACTTGATGATCCAGTCACGCTAATATCACCCTAGTTATTACCATCTGTACGAAAGCGATGTCAGAAGAATTGGAATATAAATCAATGACAAGTATTCATAACAGTGTCTTGCGTTTTATGGTTTGTTGTATTGGAAGATAAAAATAGAGAGAAGACATGCAAACTGATACTGATATGCACCGAATATACCTTCATATTAATAGCTTTATTTCAGTCTTTATAGCTTTCGTTTGGTATAACATAAAGAAAAATTTATTTTCTTTAATTATTTTACAATTCTCTGTTATTAATATAAATATCATAGCCGATATATTGTTTAGTCTATCAATATTTGTAAATTCAATGAAATAAAATTAATACATGAACAAATGATTGAAAATTCATTGCTATTTTGAAATACATATTTAAAATAAATAACCCGAATATGAGTTCTGTTTATAAATTTAAATTTTAAAATATTGTCAATGACAATATTGATATAAAATACAAATTGGTTAACTGGGAAATATATGATATTTTTGATAAAATATAAATATATTGCTTGTACATTATTTGCAATCGATTAAATATGAATTCGTTTATTTTATACGTATTTGTAACCTGTAAAATTTTCAATTATATATATATATATATTATACGATGCAGAAGAAGATTGGATTTTCTATTTCTTCAATCGAAAGATGCCTGAAACCGAAAAGACCAACTAACAATCCTAATCAAAGGAACGTAATGTATGCTTCGCTTCCTTGGGTCAAAAATGTCACGGACAAGATTGGTAGAATTCTTCGGAAGAAGAACATGAAAATTTCTTTTTCTCTACAAAGTCAGCTAAATATTAGTTTATTGCAAGTCTAAAAATGAGATTTAAAAGTTCTTATTTCATTATTTTCTGGCTTGTAAGCTTAAAACGATTTATGAAAAATAAATGGACATGGAAAAAACCAATACTACTCAGCTGACGACATATTAAACTTCGACTTATGTTGAGACAAGTAAAAGACGTCATCAGAGATTTACCAGATTCCATGGTTGATACCACACGCCTTGGTTAAAAAATGCCAAATTTCAATATTTAATTTCGCCCTTATGTGTAAAGAACGATTTTTCTTTTCAAAATACCTATTTGAATACAAAATAATATTTAAAAAAAATCGTTTTTTAAAGATAAGAGTGAAATTAAATATTGAAAATTGGGCATTTTCTAAACAGCGATTTCAAAACAAGGCTTGTTGAGGACAGCATACTCTTAACATTCAGAAATTTGACAGAAAGGTACGCGCTACAGTCAGCTAGTAAAATTTTGAATTTATCTCCATCCTATAGATCTTCCTACTAGCGCTTCCATTTCTGAAGTTGGAATGATCATTGAGCTACTACTATACAGTGTCCCACACTCTATCTTCAGTGTGGCAGAGATAGCCAATATTATTCTTATGGAGGTTTTCTGTACCATGTTGCCAATTTTTCAATGTAATGTAATATTGAAACATTCATAAATTTTCATTGCTATACCAAAATTAGTTAACACTGTACAATTTAAGTTTTATGAGGGTCTCTTATTTACCCAAGGGCTTATTGTATACACCCAATATTTGTCTAAATAGTTTTATATACAGGGCTATTTGTACCTGTAATAAGTAATATTTCAATACAATATTTTAAAACCGCCAGCATACTAATCTTGATTAAATGCATTAGAAATTAGAATTTTAAAATATTATAAATTCAAATTGGAGATTACAAAGAAATAATAAAGACTTATGAACTATATAAAATATATGCAGTATTTCTATCAAGCTTAAATATTAGTAAATTATCAAATAAGAAGATATAAATTAAATAAAAAATATGTATTATTAAACTGACCAGTGTGTTATTCAATTTCATTTTTTTCTTCGCACCTATGCTATTTTACATCTGTATATTGTACTCGTATATGTATTAATTTTATATCTTTCGTAGAATGGAAATATGTAACATAGGGAATTTATTGTAAACGATTGTAAAATGTCCAATTAAGTACAAAAATGTTTTATGTTATTTACTTTAAATTGACTGGAGTTTATATGTTAATTCATTTCATTTACCTACGCTTGTTATAATTTTATATCCTACTTACATTTTGTGTTCGTATTATTTTATATTTTTTGTAAATTATTAAACTTACCAGTTCATTATTTAATTTAATTTTTTTCTTTTCACCCACCTGTTTAGATACACTGAAAGTACACCAGTCGTAAATACATTCAATGAAGTACCCAGAATATTTCATCTCTTTTTGGGCATCTATTTCGCTCTTTCTATCTTGCAGATTTACAGTAGGTAAATATGGCAACATGGTACTCCATAAGACTCTATACTGAACATAGAGTGTGGGACACTGTATAGAAGCAGAAGGAAATATCTGACACCGATAGAACGTACCTATTTTGACGAGCTCGGTCGAGCATGGTTATCTATATTAAATACGTTATAATATGTTATCTTGGTTACTTGACGCTATTGTTTTGTTATTATTTACTTTAGTTTTTCCCTAAAGAACGCTGCAGTGTATGTTGTTAAATCGTTCGATTTTAATAAAAGATTCAGAACATAAACTAAAAGGTTGTATAATTCTTAAGAACCTTTAGTTTAATAAACCATCTTGCTAATGATTAATCTATATTTTCTTCCTCTAAATGTACCACTGTACCAGTTTCTTTTCCTGTTTCGATGTTGATGAAACTCGAACTCGTGTTACAAATCGTCCAACTTTCACAACTAAGTTTTCCGTTAAAAAAGGAAGTCTCTGTCTTGACTCCTACCATATAATAGCACATTAGTGTTCGTGGAACGCGAAATAGAGCCCCGTCAGCCCAGAAATGAACTTACAAACTCAAAAATCCTACTCTTATAGCACAAGTTTCGAAGTTGGATAACGAAACTATTTTCCCATTTTTAGATGTCAATGCACCGAGATATATTGACGAAGGGAAGACAGTGCCGTAGAAGAAAGAAAGATTTATAGAAAAAACTTGCAGTTCAAAATAAACAATGTACGTATAGCTGGCGCGGATTTGAGATTGATCTAGTACGCGCAGAACCTACTTGGACGGGTCGAACGAAATATAGGGGTTACATATATTGACGTTTAGCTGAATATTTTCAATAATTGTTACCTATTAACTAGTAAGTGTTATATGCTATTATTACAGCGAGAAAAACACTCCATCAACATTTAAAATTGGTATAAGGGGAAGGGGATTCATTCACGAGCCAAAGAAATTGTAGTCGATGTTTTCAGATTTGCTAATATTGCACAGAGTCAGTGTCAATTTATACCGCGGAAGCTATACCATATTTAAATTTGGTATTTCCGTCTCTGGTTAAACTATTAGTTAACTGTTACAATATCATTTATAAGAAAAACCTTGAGCGCATAATTGTTTTTATTCATTTTTAGTTCTTGTAACCTCACAATTATAAGAAACCTGTCTTAAAAAATTCAAATTTAGTCTACCGCGCATGACCGTTATTATTGATTTTTCAATCGCATGACGTCAAACTTTCCATACTATGCCTGTCGATACAAATTTTTTGTCATGGGAATATTGTTTATATGAGCATTGAACAGTATATTAAAATCAGGTTCCTTAGATTTGAATGATGAATTTTGGATGTATGCCTTATGCTATATCATAAAACAAAAAATACTTATTGCAATAATTACCAATAAAGTTAATATTAGGTATGTAAAATTTTTAAAGGAAACATGTCAGCATTTCTATCTGTTAGGGAATTATTATGCAATGTACACTTTTTCTTTTGTGAATTGTGTAATACGAATGCAGCCCCCTATTTGTATTCATGATTCGCCGCCACTGTGTCTGGTGGAAATCACATTCCGTGGTTACTTGAAACTTTGTGACATTCGATTCGGAATTGAAATTGGACGATACGGATTCGCGGAAGACTGATCTTTTACATGCAACTGCTACACAGAAAATACACTATCGATTTATTCTATTCTGTACCGCAATGTGCTAGTGTATTGTCATTTTCTTATTTTTATTTTTGTCGTTTGCACATAATACTTCAGGAAGAAACTTTTACTTTTGGAATGTTACATTGTTCTTCTTTCTATACAACTGGCGTTTTAATTTTTGATGTTTATTATTCAAATATTATTTATTAGTGTTATTGGGAGGATTACTATCAGAGATATGTACGTTAAATATGAAATATGAACAAAACTGTTAAAAATTTAAACTCACTGTATGGTTGTGGACGTGATCCATAATGTGGTTCTTGTAACAACGGTTGTGGTCTTCCATTCGTGTTGTTTTCTTTAACTGCAACAATAAGAACAACATTAATAATCATACTTAATCTTATTTTATCATTAATAATAACAATAATACATTATTCTCTTTAACAGTCAGTTAAAACAAAAAAATATATTGATATTATTGAAGCATAAGTTGTTAAAACATGTACATCTGTCAATTTTTTGATTTTTCCTTTTTACTGACAGTTAACAGAAACAGACAATTTAAACAAGATGAAAATACCGGACCTATGTTTGTTAAAGCAGTACAATAGTAAATTCACAGATTTAGGCAAAGCAAATATATATGTCTCGTTGAAGGCGTTTACCTAACGTCTCTTTTGTTTTGTTCGTAAACTGAAAATAATTTTTAATTAAAAAGTAACGTTGGTCGGAATCAATCTCGGCCTTCTGAATCACAAGTCACTTAATGCACATAGCCAAGCAACCTTACTTCCGTTTTTGTAGTACTTCGAATAAGATTAATCATCTTCAGAAAAACAAATTTAATTCGATTGCAGAACTTTAGCAATGTTTGGGATTGGGACTGTTTTGTTAATTACACAAAGTGAATTCAACTGAAAGTAATTAAAACCATTTCAGTCATTAAAGTTTTAAAGAGTCTGCAAATTTTTAATGTATGTGCATCCTCAATTCCGCATTTTAACTTCGGTTTAACTTTTAAGTTCAACAAAGCCTAAGTTTACAAGGTTTCGGTATACCTTTTCAATTATAAAATAGAACTATGTAGTTAATTAATAGGGAGTTATTGCAATTTCTAAGATGAAAGAACGTAAATGTTAACCTTATGTAGAAAACACTTTATTTCAAAACTAAAGGATTTTCAATTTCAATGTTTACCGCATTTAAGTATATTCACGCTAACGTTAACACCAAAAGCAACATAAACGAAGTTACATCCACACTTTTCACCGAAACATAACCTCAAAAGATACAGAACGTGTAACGTTAAACACTCGCTATTCCATTGCACATAACGTCTCTCCTTATTTATTTAACGTGAACCTTATTAGTACGCATGCGCACTCGGGCTGTCACGTGACTTTAAAGTGCACGTTATTTTTGCGTTGGTGCTGCAATAACTCTCTACTGAAGCTGTAATTACACGTAAATTCTGGGTGACACTATTCTTTATCTATCTAAATCATTTTTAATTCCTTCAGTAACACACAATTCCGAAGGTAATGTAATATCGAATGTAATACCCATCTTTTTTGTACTCCATATATTCTTTGGTTCTACAACTCATTTCATTTTACGAGTCCTTTCCTTTGCGAAATCCTTCTCCTTATGTGCTGGTGTTGAAGCATTAGTTTGTCGCTATCAGATTCCGATTCCGATTCCGTTTCTCGTTCTCGAGTGTTCAAGTAGGGGAACTCGAGATTTCCAGATCTCCAGATCTCAGAACTTGTATACCGGAAGCAGAAGCTCCGGATGTAATCACTGATCGTTTCATATATCCAAACTTTGAACTTATTCATTAGGATATGTAAATTATACAACTACATAGAATTTAGTTTATTACATAAATATATCATCAGAGCTTTTACCCATTGCTGGGTATGTTAATTTTCTTTGAACAAATTTTGGGAATTATTATTAAAAGTAACGTTTAATTTACTAGACGTGTCTTCGTGGACACTTACGTTTGCAAGGAGAATGCACCACAGTTTTTATATAAGAAATAACGCAGTAAAATATTGTTCTCTCTATAGATGCAAAAGTGAATTCTTATGGATGCTTACTGAATATGAATACTTTGTTTGCACACAAAATGCAATAGATATAGATGACATGTTTGTTTGTCGAGCTAGCTAGCCAGCTAGCGTATAATGTACGATATTACTTGTAAACAACAATATTTTCGTCGTTCACAATTCTCTTCTGAGGAACATTCTAAAATCTTTGGTAAGTGAATTGTTTCGTCAGCGATTTTCCTCTAAATTTTCGGAACGCAAATCGGTTAGCAATTACTCGATATCAAGTGCGTTGGAGGCCAATAAAGTTTTATGTGCACGTTATATGCGTTTTATTGTCCCAGTTTAAGTTTTTTTACGAGACGCTTTGGTGTTTGCGGTCTATTGTACGTGTTGGACAGTTTTAGGAGGGTTTTAGAAGATGTTTCAGGACTGTAAGATGGGATCTACGCGTCCTTTGTTACTTCTAAGGGCGTACTTCAAAGTTTTGAGGCCACAAAAGAAGAGACACTTAACAAAAATGTTCAGTGCTAATGAAGGAAACATTGAAAACAATTAGCTACATAATGCTAAGCATTCAGTAAGAAACGGTTGTGTGTCAATTCAGCAATGATTACGAGCCCAAACTCATAACAGTTCGGCCGGTTTACATTTTCAACAAACAAATTATAAAACCTTCGCAAATGCAGAGAAATTTCTACAAATTTCTTTCTACTATTTTAAATATAGATTTTAAACTTAAAAAAAAACTGCATATATTATTCCAGTATTCCACCATTTAATACTGGGTTACAATGTCTTTATTAGTACTACCAGCTTTTACTCTACACATTGTTCTTTGAGTATTGTCTTATTGCACTTGATATTTACGAAGTTGTGTTTCATTGTGCCAAAGGTAAAAGGTCTCAGTAAAAGCTACTAAATCTGGTCTAAAAGATGACCTTTAAAATATCGGTCGAATTATTATCATCTGTTATTTGGCCCAAAGTTTTTTAAAATTTAAATTTATATTTAAAGAAGCCGAAAGAATATTGCACAAATTTCTAACCATTTGTGTTTATAATTTGTTGAAAATGTAAACCGGCCGAATTATTATGAGTTTGGGCTCGTATTTCTTAAGTTATTTTATTTTCTTTATTACCATTTATTTCTTCAATAATTTTCTAATGCCTGGTATATTCATCTCCTGTTAATTTAACCATCAGTTAAAACAGAAAAATGTCGAATAATTTTTACTTGTGCTATAATATCTATGTATGCTGCATTTTTCGTTTTAGCTGACAGTTAAGTTAATTCTAGTGTAATGGTTTTTTGGTTTCTAAAATTAAGTTTCGTAAAATTAAAATTGAATTAAGGTGTGTTCTTACAAAGTCCATATTTACTTTTTTCTTTCTTTCTTGTGGCTAAAGTAGGATTTTGACCCGATCTCTTCGGTGTCTAGTTCAATGCACTGACCACAACACCGTGAATAGATAATAACAAAATATCTGGAGTTCATTGTAGCATGAAACGCAAGTTTGTGCAGTTGAAGAGTTTTTCTTCCAAAGAACCATACGTACAAAGTTTATACATAAAATTTAATTTTGGTTTTCGTTATGCGAGCGCGGACAGCACATATTTTTCACTGTAATGTTATTATTTATAGGGAGCAGAACATGCGGGGATATTGATTCTATGGCATGTTGAACTAAATTAATATCACCTGTGGCTTACAATGTTACAATTCTACACATTCATAAATTAAATTTATTTTCTATTGTTGAATATTATTATCGGATTATTTAGGTTGAATATAATGTCATTTTGTTGAAACCATGTAAATATGGGAACGAATTTGATAAATTGAAAATAACATTAACAAACAAGAAAACAGAAAATGTGGTAAGGATAAGGTGTTAACAATTACTTGATATCTCAGTCAAACAGCATTTATTCTTACAACACCGACGTTTCGGTGCACACTTGTACCTTCTTTAACGCAATAACAACAAAATAGTACATACAAAATAACAAACACTAGCACACTTAGGGCCGTTTTCCTAATCCGGTTCACTTTAAGGCTTTAAAATTACTTTAAGACTTTATCTTTCATTTGAAGTAATGCTGAATTGCTCGCTAAAGTGCTAAAGTTTATGAAAACGAACACAACTAATTGTAATTTAAAGTGTTAAAATGAAGATAAAGTTTATTATGAACACTAAGATTTTACAAAATATTACATATTGTGTACACAAAATACATTCATACTTTCATTCAGTTTTACACATCGTACAAAAAATTCATAAAAATAAACAGAATAAATCGGAAAATAACCGGAAATATCTTGCTGAAGGATTCTTTGGCGACATCATCGATTCGGACTCCTACTGATCGTTTATACACCAATGATTGTGTAGCATTGTGTAGGAATTTAAATAAAATAAAGAATTTAATTGACTCTTAAGGCTGGTTTATAATGAATTTAAGAAATTTATGATTTAGAATTTACATTTAAAATATCACCATATTTTATATTCTAAATGTAAATTTCACAGTATTTCAAATAATGATTTTGACAATTATGTCATCATCATGCTCATTTCTTGTCAAATAAATAGATAAATATTGATTTGTTTGCATGATTGCATTCTTTGAGTTTTATTCTTTAAAAGGTTATATAACTGTCATCCCATTTATGTCAAACCACGTGATCTAATATAAGAAGTTGATTGGACGCATTTCACATCTTTAAATTCACTATAACCCACCAAGGTAAATCCTAAATTTCAAATCAAAATTTGTAAATCTAAATTTATAAATTAAATCCATCATAAACCAGCTTTTAGTTTGGCCTGAAATTTGCTTTTTCCTTTTTGAACTTTTCCTAGTACACCAAAATATATGCTATTTAGTCCTTCAGTTCTTGCATTTATGTTGTTGCATTTCAAGAAACATACGTTTGGGGTCTGTTCTTCTACCAAAATTTTATTTTCCAAATCGAAAGAGTGTTTAAGTGTATTGGAATGTTCAGCCAGAGCACATTTGATCGCCGTGTTGTTTTGTCTTGATCTGCGATGTTCGCTCATCCGGATCTTCGAAAATTGTTTAGTAGTTCCTACGTACGAAGCTTTGCAATTTTCAGTTCAGCAATGGACCTTGCAAACAACTGAGAAAGAGTTTACATGACTATCGTCACTAAAGTTGATAAGTTAGAAATAAATTGTCAGTTGATTTTTCAAATTTATTTCTAAGTTTATAAATCACGTTGGATTTGACGTTCTTGACAACTAGATCTTTCAGCTTGCTGTAACCCATGCATTTTATTTAAATGTAAAATAAAACAAACTTTACCAAATTTTTCCTAGCAGTCCATCTGATATTTCTGTTTAATTCAGCATTTGGTGAAATCTAAGAGCGTGTCAAAGTTCGAGTTCCTTGAAATATTTCCATTTGAAATATGTCACAAACCATTACATTCTTAATCCGGTAATACCGTAATCCAGCCTACACTGGTGTTACCAACATTCGAGCAAAAAACTTCCCAACTTCATTTCACCAGCATTGGGAAAGCTTTACCGAGCACTCGACAATCATCGCAGATATAACTCTGGCTGTCCATAACCGCACAAAGCTACAGAATAAAAGCGAAAGTTCAAACGGAACGCCAGCGATCGAACCACGAAAGGAAATTGAGCAGAAGACAACCGAGGAATTTATTTTTGAACATGAACCGGGAAAGATATTGGGACCCTAAGTTGAAAACTGGGGGAAATTGACTGAAAACTCTGTTGTTACGTACAATAACAAGCATATGGCGATGTCATCATTATTGTAGCGACTAATATTTCTCAATGTGCATAGTTCTGGCATAAATACTGTCACATGGTTTACAGGCTACTAAAAATTTGTAAAAATAATAATTATATATTTTTCGTCTATTAGGGGATTACTAGGGATTCAAATTATGATGCATCAAGAGATGAAAGAACGTTATTAATCTAGCACTTAGTAATAATCTTTTCATTAGCGATGTACAACTAAGTTTCCGTAGAAATTTTATATAGACCATCAGTTTTCATTAGATAAAGCAACTACGAATTATTATTGTTCATTTTAAAAATATGTGAAGTAATCGTTCTTGTGCAAAACACATTTTGTCGAAGGGTGTTATTTAAGTAGGCGTACAACACTTTACCGCTGGTAGAACTAACCCCATAGATACTAAATCCGGAATAATATTTGTGTCACATCGTTTCTATAAGAACTGAAGCCCCTTAAAACTGACCAATTACGTCATAGTTCAAAATTTTATAAAAAAAGAAAACTCAATGTGTTCTTTGGAAGAAATGTTGATTTTCAAAACTGACTTAAAACATTTTTTTTCGCGATCGCCCAGAAACTGAGCTCTTTCTGATCACTATTTAGACCAGAAAGTCCTTCTTTGCTGAGCTAGCTCGGAAAGTTGTCTATAAGGGATCGGAAAGTACTTTACGGATCCCGGGACCGGTAAAGCTAAATGTTTCCATGGAGATCAGTTGTTTATTTATATCTTATTTGCTCGCAGTAAAAAATAAAATAATACTTTTTTATTCTTTTTTCAGGATCGCAAAAACAATATTGTACCCAACATGACCTGAAAGTGTCTATACTGGGCTCACAAGCTTCCAAAGCTCGCCTACAACTCGCTCTGGAATATGCTTGCTCACCCAGTAAAGTATCACTTTCAGGACTTATTACGTAAATTACTATTGTATTGCAAGTAATTTATTGACTCGAGTATTTACAGTAGCAAAGCGCAAGTCTTTAAGAGGGTCTGCCATTCTGCAATGACAGCACGGACCGTATTTATCGGTAGTTCCCTCACAGTTCTATTTAGTTGGTCCAAATGTCAGTGGAGTTTAGCCCATGCTTTCTAACATTGACCACAATTTGTAGTCCAAAGGGTTAAGGTCTGGGCCGCCAGAGGGCCAGTCTTCGGCCGTAATGAAGGCTGGAACACTGGCCCGCAGCCAAGCCTGCCTCGTTCTGCCCTTGTGTGCCGAGGCTGGATCCTGCTGAAAGACCCATTGTTGGCCAGGAAAAAGTATGTTGTTCAGGGGTTTCACAACTTCTTCTAGAAGGTTGTCTTGGTACACCTTCGCAGTGCGGGAACTAGCGACAGATAAGCCGTGTTGCCATAGCAGAATAGCCAGACTGTCTCAAGGCTTGCGCCAAAGGCGGCCATTTTGAATAAATATATTTTTTTATTCAATTTTGACGTTTTAAACTGTCATTATTAACTCCATAGTAACAACTATAAGTAACATTTTATTCACAAGTGAATTAAATTTTTTTAAATCACTCACAAAATTTTAGCTCACTCTGCAACAAATAATGCATTTAAAATTACATCAGGCACAAAAATAACATTCACCACGGTATTTATCAGACATTATAAGCCATTTTCATTATTTTTCACGACACAAATGACACGACTTCAAAGCTTTTTAAATAGGTGACTGGCGTCTATCATTGACAATTGTCGCACACAGTCTACTAACTGATTAGTTTTTTATTTTGTTAAAATTAAATATTATATTAAAAATTTAATAAAATATTGTATAAACCACGTGAGCTAAGAATGTTTATTCATTAGAAGAAATTAACTCACTCGCCCTTACAGGCTCGTGAGCTAAACTTTCATTTTATGAATAATCTTAGCTCACTTGGTGTATAAATATCTATTTTACTACTGTAAATATTCGAGGCAATAAATTACTTGCAATGCAAAATTTGTTATTTGTATAAATTTTTAGTAGCCTATATGACAGTATTTATAGCAGGACTCTGTACAAGTATTAATAATAAGAACAAATTTCAGTTTTAATTTAAAATGCAATTTTTAATTTATTTGAAAAATATCCTACGATTTATTTGTGGGACAATAAGGAATACTAAGATGGAAAACTACCGGGAAAGAAAATAGTAGAAACTAGATGAAACTGTTGTTCGTGAGCGTAATTTGACATTTGTTGAGGCGACCACAGACACAAATACAGTCTACGAAGTCTCTTCGTTGGTCGCAGATGTTACAAGTTTGCATTAAGCGCATTTAAATCTTAGCATTAGCATAATTTAATACTCTCAACTACTCCAAGGCTTAGATTTGAACGTCTTGAATTAGTAATGTCAGCTTCAATTTCTTCATGTTTCAGATTTAATACCAAGCGAGATTACACGTTAAAAATGTGCATATCAAATATCTTATATCAAACGTAATATATGTAGATTTGGTAGCAAGAATTTTTATGAGTGTTTTTGCATTCTTTCAACAGATGGAACTTTAATATACTTCATACATCCACAAAAAACAAAATGTTTTTCTTGTTAGAATATAAACTCCGAAAATAAACTTCAGACAGGCAAAAAATGAGAGAAGACAATGGAGATAAGAATACGAACACGAGAAGATGCAAAATTAAAGACGCTAATTCTTAAAGGAAACATACTAGGTTCAAATATTTTATACTGTAATATATACTTCAAACACCTGAAAAATATGATTCTATTATTATTATTTTTATTAACATATGTAACAAAATTTCGAGAAAAAGTAAGATCTCTTCAAAAGGAAGAATTTTGTTATTGAAATATTGACATAAGAGGGGGTTCTTACTATAAACTAAGGAGATAAGAAATTTAATTTTACAACACAGATAAGGGACCATTATCTTCGATATGCGACGCAGTTTTTTAATACCTGGTCTCATTTGTCTCTGGACGATATTAAATCTACTTCCCGATTTTTTTTTGTTTGTAACTGTTGTTCGTTTTGGTATTCCCAGCCATTATTGTATACTTTTCTGTTAAGTAATGGTTAAGTCTTATTATTATACACACACTCTATCTCTTTCTGTTTCTATAAAATGTTGGCTCCTTACATTCTGCATTTTCTTTTTCGACATTTTAAATCATTTCTGAACAAAGTTCTTCTAATAAACATCTTTATATTCTAAATTGTGGAAATAATTTGCACGATGACGTTCTAATGTTGTCTTGAGCACTTTGAATGAGTGTTGATTCAATTTGGGGGTAGACGTTCGGGCCACCCGCTTTTTGGTAAATTAATACATACTACATTTTTTGCACATTCCCGTAGAGTTTGGTCGACCAATTTTTTGATCCCAAAAAACGTTCACAATTTATCGTTTCGGCTATCTGTCCATTTAACCTATAGATAAAGTTGAGTATTTCAAGTTTGTATAACATCTTTCAAAACTTTTTCGGGCAATATTAACAATGTATATAAAACAACTATTTTGTATTTATTATATCTAGTGAACACTGTATTAGACCTTATTTAGTAATACAATTTGGAGCGTAAAATTTTTCTCAAAACTTTTGTTATGTATGTTTTATTTTCATTATTATTAATTTACATACATGGCTGAAAACATTATTGTATTTTCAGCAAATGTTTTTATATGTTCGAAATACTGAGGCAATTATTTAAATTTATTGCTCCATGTATAAAATTATTAATATGCGAACGACTATACTCATTAACACAATATAGCCAACTATACAAAAATAAATCATGAAAACTTTTGCATTAATTGAGATATATATGCAAAAATTCTCAAATATAAATGTAAATTGTTCAATTTAAATTTATTTTCTTTTTTATCACCAAATGTTAAAGGTAACTACTTTAATTAACAGCGTACACTGCAAAATAAAAGATAAACTCAGATTTCCAATTTACATGTAAAATATTTGGAATTAAATGTATATGCTCCAAATAAAGACAATTTTATTTCATTCATCGAATACGAATTACTTAATTAACACGGGATCAATACAGGAAATAAAACAAAGGAAAAATTTAATTAAAATCTTAATCAACTTTCTACTTATTTCCTTGTTAACCAAACTTGACCTATAAAATTACAAGTAAAATTATAAAGGGTACAATTAATTTTTTTAACCAATCTTCACTTTTTCGTAGTATTAATTATTTGTTTGAAATTTAATTTTTCCATTGTGAAATCATAAATATGCGTTCTATATTTTTGATTTTCCCGCGGCGTGGGATAAATTTGGCAGCAATGCGTGCAATGTCGCCAAAATAGATTATATGTTATTGGCAGAAGATAAATCGGTCTGTTGCGTATAAAACAAAAACTAATTAATTAAAATGGAGAAGTATCAAGGGAGACCTATATACCAGGGTTCGGTTCGGTTTGCCTACTCGCGGAAATAGCCACGTGGGTGGGTATTGATTTTCATTTGTTTATTGGCATCGGATGTATCCGGAAAGGGTTTACCAGGCCAGTAATTGCATATGGATAAATTTATAATAACTTGGAAAATATGAAATTAGCGGGAAATAATAAATAAAAAGAGGAAAAATTTTCATTTGTGTCTCCCGTTACCCTAGGTAAGGCAGATATAGGGACCGGCCTAAAAATCGCATATATAGATTTTAGTGAATAAGCACGTTTTGACGTCTCCGGAATCCGATTTTAATATTTTTACAGTAGTGTGTGTGTGTGTGTGTGTGTGTGTGTGTGTGTGTGTGTGTGGGTGAGTGCGTGTGTGCATATGTGTGTGTGGATCCTGTTGACACTATTACTCAAATACTATCAATCTGAAAAATCTGAAACTGTGTGTTCTGGCTCTACTTATAAATAAAAAGAGCCCATTAGACTTTGGTGTAAATCAGATAACCGGAAGTAGCACTTTCCTTGAAGTTCAAAACAGTTATTCTGCAAAAAAATACGTTTAAATTAAATTTTTTTGCACTTTATGTTATAAAAATTCAAGATTATTAAATTTTTTTATAGGTCTGCAAGAATACTTTTTCTACATATTGAATTATAAATTTATAAAATAATTTATAAGATAAATCTCGAAGCCAATACTTTAAACACATATCTCCTTGGTTACACCAATTTAGATCTCAAATGTATGTAAGTATGTAGCTAACAGTTAAGTCATTGTCAAAAAAATAATCATTATAAAGTAATAATTATGACGTTTTAAAAAGAAAATAATAAAAAGCAACAAATAAATATATAGATATGTATTTAAATTAATAAAAAATAAATGGCGGGAAGTTTTGTGCTGGCCACATCAGATTTTTTTATAATTATGACCGTAAATTGATTAAATAAAGATGTTTTCTTGATATCGTAAGTGGGCTATTAAGACGTTGTTTGTAGGGACGTATGTTCCTTTTATTATGAAGTTATCGGTTTCTATTGACGACGGAATATAAGTAGCTCCCTTTCATCTCTAAGTAGCTATATTACGTTATTACGTTCCTATTTTGCGAAATACCAACATTCGCTGTGTATTTTAAACTTGTGTGAAACATTTGCTCATTCTTGTAATTTATGATAAAAATTGTCCTGATTTCATAAATATTATCAAATGACAGATGACAGCGTTCTCTTCTTCAATTTTCCATGGAATACTAAGATGCTTTTATTTCAATGTATTAATTTTTTGGTATTCTTAACATTTCTGGCAACAAAAGTGCGGAGATAAAAAATAAATCATCGGGAGAGGAATTTTTTTTATGTGCAACTCGAGAGGGAAATATCTTTTTCGTACTCATGCATTAAAATGTGTTGTTTCGCGTCGCCTAAGAAACGTCCGAAACGTCAACTTCCCAGGTCTCCACTAGATAAGCGACCGGGAAATTTTGGAAAAAATGCTCTGTTATTTCTAAAGCCTATCTTAAAAACCTACAGTCTCTCAAACACTCTTTGGCTTAATAAAATTAGAGAAAATGGTGGACTATTAAATGAAATTTAATTTTAATATAATAAATTTAGTGCATTTGGTTCACAATGTTGGTCACATAACAACTTGTACCTGTGATGACAACAATCGGCTTCGGGCATCGGGCAGCAATGCAGCAGTGGAAAATATAACCAACAAACGTAACATAAATTGTAACATAAGTAGATAAGAAATTAAACAAGTTTATTAAATTTTAATTTGTTATAATAATAAAATTGAAATTGGGGTAAACTTTAGTATAAGGTACCAGCCATCAGCTGTGCAATTTAATGTATTTAAAACAATTGAAATTTAAAATTGACACATCACTCTGAAGTTTGTTTTAATAAATGATATTATTTGTACAAAAATAACTAATTATTAGTTTTATAAATTCGTACGAAAAATATTGTACAAACCTCTTGAGTGAACTTGGTTACCGGAATCGTTCTATGGCTAAACGCTCATCCAGGAACCAGACGTTCCCGCATTTGGTATGTAAATAACTATTTTTCGCGATCGCCCAGAAAATGAGCTCTTTCTGATCACTATTTAGACCGGAAAGTCCTTCTTTGCTGAGCTAGCTCGGAAAGTTGTCTATAAGGGATCGGAAAGTACTTTACGGATCCCGGGACCGGTAAAGCTAAATGTTTCCATGGAGATCAGTTGTTTATTTATTTCATATTTGCTCGCAGTAAAAAATAAAATAATACTTTTTTATTCTTTTTTCAGGATCGCAAAAAAATATTGTACCCAACATGACCTGAAAGTGTCTATCCTGGGCTCACAAGCTTCCAAAGCTCGCCTACGGCTCGCTCTGGAATATGCTTGCTCACCCAGTAAAGTATCACTTTCAGGTCTTGTTACGTAAATTACTATTATGAGTCTCGGACTTCGTTTAACTAGTAATAGTTATTTACCTCTCTTGTAGCATAAATTGGTGTTTTTTTTTTTGGAAGAATTGATGTAGTATGACCACAAAAAAAGTTAATATTTACTAGAATTTTATGAAAAGAGGAGTATGTGTAAGCAGCGAAATTATGTTAGACAGAGTTTATAATAAAGAATATTCACACAAACATCTTGCCTCGTTGTTAAAATAGTTCCCATACATCGGCTGTACAATGGGAACATATTTCATTGAAATTATATAGAAATAGGTTAAATTCCTACCATATTCTCCACATATTTGGTCAATAAGTTTCATTATTTCCACTATCTCACATAATACTAAACTTGTTGAATATTCAAATGAAATGCAAATGTTGTTGCTCGTCTGACAGCTCGGATCTCACGTTTTGACACCCCTGTACAGAGTTCTCTCTGCCGCCCTGGATAAATACAAACAACAATAAATCTATTTTATCCCCCGTTGACGTTCTATTCATCACAGAACTTGCAAACAGAAACTACTTGTACTTACTCATTTATAATTTAGTTTCTAAGTTGCCGGAAGGATATAAAACATTTTCAGCGTATTTCACTTTGTGAAAAGATATCTAGGAGATACGAGAACCAGGTGAATTATATGCGTTCCTGAAATTCCTTTGCATAATATACAGCGGAATTTTACCTATTTGAATAGTTATTTTTACTTACATATTGCTTTGAAAAATGTAAAGTTTTATGATAGTTATTTTTATATTTTAATATGTGTATGTATATTTTGTGTAAATATTTACATATTTGTACAAAAGATTGGTGTATATATACAAACATTTGAGATTATATCAGTTTCGGTTCAAAAGTGAATCAATATAAAAGTATCAAAATTGGTATCAAAGTAGCTAATATTACACTTATAAATATAATAGTGGTAAAAGTATAATAGTAATAGATAAATATAATAGTAAATCTGGTTTTCTACACATATGGCTTAAGTATTAAGAGTTAATTATTTGGTTACAATTATACATAATTATGTAAGAAAAGGTAGCTAGTAGTAATCAAAAGTAAACAAGAGTTACAAGAGTAATTGAAGTTGCATGAATTATAGCAATCGGAAAAAAAAGTAGTTAAAACTCGTCAACAAATTTACGTTCTTTCAATGCCATTGCTGAGAAGTGATAAATATCGTTTAGTTTTTTGGCATTATTTAAAGTGAAAACGGATTTCAATAGTGAAGATTTCTCATTAAAGTAATTTACATGTTTATCTATATATTGTAACCTCAAGCTCTTGTGAAGAGGACACTCAAAGAAAAAATGAAAAGCATCATTTTGATTAATCAAATTACAAAAAGAGCATATCGTGTCTGAATCAAATTAAAAAACTGTTTTTTGGAAATATATTCTAAATTTGTGTGAATTTGCGACTCTGAACTGAACTGACTTACTAGTCTTACTATATTTATGTTGATTCTATATTTTAAATAGAGTTCTGTTCCCCAGTTTAGTTTTATATTTTTATACAAAGAATGATTAACAGACTTGCATTCGTTCAAAGTCTAAATTCATAAATTTATCTTCAGCAGATTTTATTATGTTTGCTAAATTATTTTTAATTTGAGATTTATTTTGAGATTCCCATAAGTCTTTAAAATTTAGGTCCGTCAGGAGCATCTGAAGATGACAAACCCAATTTATCTTATGATTTCTTTCATTTTGGTTTGACATGGTTAATAAACGGTTGTAGCATATTTTGGGGAGTCTATTGTTTGGCATATCAAAGATTTTAGTCTACCAAGTAAGTATTGATTTGTAAACCATGATGTGTAAAGGATATTTTCCTGTTTCCATCCTCACTAACCAGCTCGCTGTGTTTTTTTGGCCAATAGGCCCATTTAAGCATCCCGCTTTTTAAAAAATACATATTGTGTCATCATTTTAGTCACACATAGATTATAATAAAATAGAAAAAAATGCAATTATTAATATGCTAATATTACTAATTATGAATTAAAAATTCACTATGTTCAAAACGAGCGCTATATTGATGGCGTCACACATACTGCTGACGCATGCGCACAACAATTGTATAGAGTTGGTTGTGGAAAACGTTTGTCCGTCCTGACTTCATTCAAATGTTTGTGCTTGACGCCGGGAATTTTAAAAGAAAAACAGGTTAAGTTGAGTTTGTAATTTATTTTATTTGAAAAAAGTAAGTAAATGAAATTACAAACCCTAATAATTTTTAAAACCAAATGTTTCTTCTTGTTTTACGATATGAACCCAGAATTTGTAAAAGCGGATAGTCGAAATTTGCCTTATATAGATACAGTCATGATTCATACGTTTTATACGGTGCAATTATTATTTATAAGTACAATTATATAGTATTTCATAAACATTACCTGCTGTATGTAATACACAGTTAACAACAAAAGAGCATTATACCTAAACATACAAAACAAAAACAAAGAATCAATCTTTTTCTTGGTTATGTTTATGTCATATGTTTTGCTGCGGATGTGTTTAGAAAGAAACGAAATACGTCAGGCATTTTCACTATGTCCGTTTCACTTATTTTAGGCCTCTCTTTCTAAGCCGTGAGTGTGACGTCAGCAAATACTAGTGTTTTTTGTGGGATGATATTTTTTGAACTATGCGATTTTTTTATGACTATATGGAGTATTTTTTACCAAAATAAAAAAATACGTATCTCTCATTTTTCTATATAGATTAACATATTAAAAAATCAGAAAAGCGTGAACAACCCTATTATAGAGAATTTTGAAAAAAGTCACTTCTAGGTCCTGTGTGTATCGGAACGCCCAAACCTCCGCGGCATAGAGTAATATACTTAGTACTGTGGAGTCAAAGAGTATACATTTATCTTCCCAGGAGTTAGATTTACTTTTAATAAGTGTTTGTCTCATAAAATTTAGTGCTTGAAGAGATTTTTGTTTTGCCGAGCAAAGTTGCTCCGTAAATACACCACTGCAGATGAAGTGAACCCCTAGATATTGAAATTTGTTTACTATTTCTAGTATCTCGTTTTTATAGTAGAGATTTATAGAATTAAACTTCTGGAATCTACCGCTAGCATTAAATATCAGTTATTTCTATATTTTGCGTTTATAAAGAAGTCATTACGAAACCTAATTGCGTATCGAAAGAGCTTTCATTTCTATACGCAAGTTTTTGTTTTTAAAGGTTGGTTCTGCTAGGTGATATTTACTTATGTTTATAAATCAGAATTGACATGAACTTTCAAATAAATGAATAAATGTCAATCCCATGTTACCAACTACAACATTACAGACAAAAATTTCTCTAAATTAACTCGATTTAATATAGCAGTTTTTAAAAAATATTTTAGTATACAAAAGACGTAAAATGTAAAAATAGTATAAAGGACTCATTTTATAAGACATTTTTTTGCACTTGTCAATTAAAAAACTCGTTTTCTAAATTTTGACGCATGGGAAAAACATGTCTTATAAAATTATACTATTTGCATTCACTGTGTAGTAACAGGTTCATTAATGTATAGGAAATCATTCAATGAAGACGCCTATTAATGCATGTTTTTTTATTAATAAACGATTTTAGTACGTAACCATAGATACCACATTCCATTGCTGCACAATTGTCAAAACTTTGTTACTGACCTATTTTTTTTTTTATGGAATAATTTTACATTCAGAAATTGCGGTCAAAGGAAAAATATTGTAACTAACACGTGTGTTAATTGGCGATTAATAATCTCAACAATTAACGCATTCGCTAAAATGTCTCATGAATTAATCATCTCATTAACACACTTGATAAATAACTAATTTTGGTAATGTGATATAATTAAAGCAGTTCTTATAACTAATTTTTCATATTTTTTATTTTCTAATTTTAAGGTTAAGGGAAGTTTTTAATTTTATTATGTCTTCTTCATTATTGACCCTAACAGGGATTGTTAAATAATTCTAAATAAATTTTGGCTTAACATACAAGCTTATTAATATTTGAAG
This sequence comes from Ophonus ardosiacus, assembly GCA_943142095.1. Taxonomy (NCBI): domain Eukaryota; kingdom Metazoa; phylum Arthropoda; class Insecta; order Coleoptera; family Carabidae; genus Ophonus; species Ophonus ardosiacus. The sequence goes on from OW964827.1 coordinate 42,976,910, forward strand.
CATACTCATGTACCTCATATTTTAAATTACAATATGTCAATTAAAAGTTTCTCTTTGTGTGTTTACTCATTCTCGAAATTAATTAAATAACATCCTTATTATTTCATATGAACTTGTAATTGTTCTGTTTGAAGTTTCAAGAATTAATATTATTCTGATTTAATTAGACATTTTGCCTTTTCCTTTGTTATAGTTCGTTTTGCTTCAATAAATAAGCAACCAAAATCTCTTCTGCGTCGGTGTTTTCTTGATTAAAGTAAACTCTGCTATGTTCGGTGTTTTACCGACGGAAAGGTAAACATTGTGCACGTGTATATGGTTCTCTACGGTTGATAAATGGCGATGAAATGAATTATTTACTCCTTAATTCGTATCTCTTGCTGAAAAAAGAACCAGGGTAGCTCTAATACAAGATTGCCTTTTTTTTATATGTTTCAAGGTCTACTTATTTCCCCAGTTCGCAGAAATTGGTTTAGAGATGCCAAATTTGAAAGTGAATTAATAATAACGAAAGTACCTAAAAGAAAGTACCCAGAAGACTTTCCCAATTTTTTATTTTTTTTACGTATTTTGCAGATTAGACAATCTCATATAAAAATCATCCATTGTAATTCAGTCTGATCTATTGTAACATGATCGTAACTTAGTTTTCTAGAAGAAGTTTACTGATTTCTTTTCTCTAGTAATACCCGAAATTCCTACAGTATTGTAATACTTATGCCCTTATTCATAAACATACTCGTAAAATTTTAAAACGGCTCATTATTATTTTTGACAAATAGAAAAAAATAGAAACAAACTTGACAAATTACATTTCGATTTTTCTGACATTGTCGACTGTTTTTACTGGATAAAAATTATAACGAACTGTTTAAAATTTTACGAGTGTTTATGAATATGGGCATTACTTTCACACATCAAATTCTTCTGGCCTTATATAAAAGGCAATGTAACGGAAAAAAAGTTAAAAACAAACTTATGAACTAAGATCTCACATTTAAATTATGGTTTTAATACATATAGAATATTAATTCGGAAACAATGTATTCCATAAAATAATAGAGACATATTGTATAGTAACTTTAGTAAACAGCTAATAGGAAAGCTCCAGATAATTCTGTGAAATATTATTATGTATCATATATTCAAATTAATAATGTATATGTGTTTCTATCCATATTAATGAATATATAATGAAGATGATATTAAACAAATACATATATTCTGATCATGAATTATAGATAATATTATGTTTATATGCTCCGGCATGTACAAATGCAAAATCCATTATTACCAATGGAAATAAATATTATTTTTTCGATAGTATCTTGTTTTGGGTAAAATAAACAAATAAACAGTTTATACATATTATAATTGAAAAATATTACTGTATTCTATTGACAATTTTTGTAGCACATATTATTAAAATGCAAGTGAAAAGGTAACTAAATTTTCATAATCAGTTCCTAATTCAAGATTTTTAATTAAAAACATTCTCTGAGGAAAAATAAAGGATAATATATGCATCCGAAACTTTTTTCATTAAACCTATTCGCATTAAAACCAAAATTAAAATATACAAAGCGGTAAGCAAGACATATGACTGCTGTTAATATAATTTTTGATATTTAGTGGAAAAACTGCTACGTTGGCGACACTTATCTAAGAAGCGAGCTTGCAGTAGGGATTAATTTTTTACTGAAGCAGCGAATAGTAATGAATTCTACCTGCTTCGAGGGAGACAATATCATTGGATAAACATAAATTTTCGGATTTACGGAAAAAGAAAGATTTAAGCAAAAAAACGAATATTCAACGCATTTTAGATAATGCAAGGTCTTCTAATTATTTTTGCTTCATAGTAAATACATATTTTTTTAATTCTGTTTTGTCACAGATTTTGGTAACCTATATAAACTTTATCGTGCATTTTAGAGTGATCAAAAATAATTTATTCAATAGGGTAGTTGCGCATTTTCCAATTTATTTTTTTTCTGAAAGAATTGTTCAAGTTATTCACTTTAATAGATATTTTATGTCTGGCAACTATATATTTTTCAAAATATATTTTTTTTAAAATAAATTCTTATTTCAAATTTTCCCGTGATGACGGGACCACAGTCTTTCTTGCCCTAGCGGTACACTCTCGGTTGTACACTCTGTACACAATACTACCATTTTTATTTGAAACGATTTATATGTTTGAGAGAAGCACTATTTCAAAAGAAATTATTCATTTTCACACAAATTCATTAGTTTCATTACCTTGTTTTAAATCTGCTGATATAGAAAAGAAAACAAAAATATGATTTTAACACGTAAAACATAGGTTATGTCACTAAAAATGACATGTACATTCCCTGGAGTGTGCAGCCACCTGGTGGCAAAATTATGAAGTTGTCTATATAAGAATTAAATATCTGGTATTCAAGTAAATAATTATAAAATATACTTACTATTAAATAATACTTTTGTATCCGTTATTTTTCTTTTAGAATTATACTGTAAATATGTGTATGATACAATTAAATATAATTCAACATCTTCGCTTTGTCGTGGTATTCTAACAAGCTTGTATGAGTCATACAGACTTGGTCGAACTATATAATTATTAAAAGTCTACGTCACAAGAATTCCACCGCGAACTTTATTTATGGAAATTATGAATGAAAAGTTTTATATTTTCTAATAATTTTTACATTAATATGTTTAGAATTAGTTTATATTTCATAATTAATAGGAAAAAATAACATTTATTTTTTTCGCAACTACCCTATTGGCAATATAATTCTGGGGATCTTTGTATTCCACAATTTTCACTACATCAGGTAAAGGCGGAAGTATTATTGACAATCATGTCATTTTTACAATAATTACAAATAGGTTATGTCTTGCAGTAATACAAATGAATTTCGTGAGGGGCAGCTGTCAAAAATAAATTTCATACATAATTTATTCAATGATGGCGTCATGGAAAAAATTATGGTTTAATTTTATGATTGAATTGTATCAAAATTTCTCGATATTTATCATAAAATATATAATTAAATAATTTTTAAAAATATTCAAAAGTGAGGTTAAAATCACTCCTGTGGAGGGCAGGTGACGTCATTCTCGAATGGTCTATATAGGATTTCGAATGATTGGAATACTTTAGATACTTTAGATTATTACTCCGTTCCGTGGGTTATGAGTAAGATATGGGTAAAGGAAATAACAACCATATTAATGAAAAATTGTAAATATACTCGTATTTAAATTTATAAATGTCACTGGCAACAGGAAATAAATTTTTGTGTCAAGTCTTACTAAATTCAAGTAATCTTTTATATTGCCAACTGAATCGGTTATTTTTAACCACTCTGTATTTTATTGTTGCACAAATTCTAGGCACGTAAATTGTCTTATTTCGATCTAGATATACAGTCCATCACTATCTATCTATCTATTTCACACTACAATGCCATATCTAACTACTCCATTTCAGTTCGGCTCTCAAATCAATATCAATTTCACAGAGCATCAGAACGCAATTCCATTAAATCGAATTAAAAATGGTTTACGTCCGTTCTCTAATGAATTTACGCTATATGCTTCTGTTATCCTATATAGGACAGAAGTGAGAATAAACAAAAAGGAAGTTTATTTCAAATTGGCTTTTTATCTTTTTGTTATTATTAGCATCCGCTGTGGAAATTTTTCATTTGGTGTAATTAACAATATTTACGGATCTAAATTGAACGGTTAATAATTTAGATGTTTCGGAAGGTCGCTCAGTCGTTTGGGAATAAAAATGTTAATTTACATTTTGTTTTAAACAATGAATTTTAATCCGTAATCTGCCACGATAATCACTGGCTCACATCCCTCATCACCGCTAAATATTATCCTTTGACTTTGCACATCACAAATCAATTTCCCAGCTATTCTAATTCTCCCTATCAATTTCAATAATACAGTGTATAATATGGGACACACCTGGTGCCACTAATGTGCGTGTGTGTGTGCGTTTGTGTGTGTCCAGGTAATCAGACACTTGCTAATGACCTGCAACCTCCAACCTCAATGGCCATGGTCATGTGACACACGGTGGCTTTGTGGTTAAGTTAGGTCTGCTACTGATAGAGACGGAATACTTACCAGAATATCTGTGGAAATTTGTAATTTACTTTATGTCTGATTTTGGGTATTTTCATGTCTGGTTAAACTGGCAGTTATAAGAAAAATGTCCCAACGAAAAATTGACAAGTCTGTAATTTTTATGAGGGCTGCTGGAAAAGTTTCTGCAATTTAGTATATTCAGAAAAATTGACTCAGATCCAACAATAAAACTATAAATACCGTAATTATGACAAAGCGGCATATCGCTCACTGCGTGCATTATAACATTGTGTGCTAACGGGTGATTATTTGCGTCACTCTGCTGAAATGAAGACATGCTCTGTATAGTAAAATATAATCTTACTGTTTCTTTAACATAAATGCTATTTTTGTTTGAAATAATTTCTTATGAGAATGAAAACTGTAAAAATGATTTAAAACAAAAATAGCAATTATGTTAAAGGAACAGTAAGATTATTTTACTATACAGAGCACTCGGAGTAGGTAAAAGTACAATACAATGCATGTCTTTATTCCAAAAAGCGACCCAAATATTGGCTTGTTTTGTATCCAATATTATAAGCAAACCGTAAGCGATATGGCGCTTTGTAATTACGATATTTATATAAATAGTATTATTGCTGGACCCGATAGTCATTTTTTTTTGTCTATATCTGTGGGAATTTGTAATTTATCTTATATAATAATACCTGATTTGGTACTAGATTTATGGCTGTTTGGCTGCTTCTACTTAAGTATAACTTAACATCAAGTGGAACGTAAATTTCAAAAGGGTATATTACACCGTATGCTAAGTTATAATTAAAGTACAAATACTTACTTTAAGCCTCAGATTTAACCTTCAAGAACGACTGATGATTTTAAATTTTAATTGCTTCTCTTTCTTGGGAAGAAAAAGTGTATTAGCTTTAAAGATTTCGTTTTAAACGTTATTTGATATCACATTTGTTAATAAACTTATAAGTTGACATGTTTTTGAACTTTGAATGCTTTTACTGTAATACATATTTTTATAACAAAACAGTACTATCTTAGTACCTCCATAAAAATTGAGTAAATGACATAATGGTCGAAGATGACCTTAATCAGACATTTAACCTACGCAAATGGTGAGATATTTCTACAAATTTCTTTCGATTCGTTTAAAATATAGATTTTAAACTTAAAAACTGAATATGTGATGCAAGTATTCCGCCATTAAATATTGGTTTACATCGCCTTTATAAATAATACCACCTTTAATTCTAGATTATCATTGTATTCCTAAGCCCTGCACATTTTCCTGTGAGTATTGTTCTGTATGTCTTGCAAGGTAGATTTTACTATACATATACGTCCTGGATTTTTATGAAATTCCTTTTCATTGTGCCAAAAGTAGAGACTCGGTCCCTCGATAGCTGCTAAATCTTGACTAGAAAGTGACCCGTAAAATATCTACAGTTTTTTAAAGTTTTAAGTATATATTTAAAGTAGCCGAAAGAATTTTGTAAAATTTCTAATTATTTGTGTATATTTTATAATTTGTTTAAAATTTAAAATGTAAACCGGCCTAATTATTATGAGTTTAAGCTTGTATAAATTTATAATAAATACATCCTCAAACTTTAAGGTCTCGTTATTTGAATCGTTATTAGATAATTTTATGATTATCTTCCATATTTCCAAGTGATAATAACGAAAGATATTGCAAATCTATACTAACAATAACCTTGTCTCTCGCCTTGTTCCATAATCAAGATCTTAAATGATTGTTTGAGCTTAGTGAACGGATATTGGAAAATGAAAATTAATCCAGTTAACGGGGCCTAGAGACAGTAGAGACGTTCAAGACGTTATTGTACCGTCCGCACTGAGCTCAGCTCAGACTTAGACAGTTATGTTGTAATAACATTACACTGGATTAACTAGAAACTTTACAATTATACTACAGAATAACAAGGTGTCACAGAGTACATACAGAAGAGGGGTGTTTGCATAGAATGCACACAATTAAATTGTCTAACTCACAGAGAAGGGATTAGAGTGTGTATTTCTTCATATACAATTGCACAATTTCCGCAAACATTATTATTATGTAAATAACGGAGACGAATTTTTGAAAAATGCATGGATCTCACTGAGGTTTTGACCCAGGGCCTCCCTATATCTAATAGGATGCTCTAACTATAGAACGTTCTAACCAGCTGAGCTTCAAGATCCCCTTGAAGTCGTAAAAGATTACTATTATGCATCTTAGTTTTAAATATTTGCAAAGCCAATATTGGTTTAAAATCAATTGGAAACTTCTCTTGTCGATCATGTATAATGAATAGGTATAGAAAACAAGGCAAAGCTAAGCATAGTACCCTGGTGAGCTATTTGGCGAGAAACGCGTGCGTTGCGCCTTTGGAGGGTGTAAATATTATATAAGCTCGCTACACCATCACGTACCAAGTACAAGTTACCCCTATATATACACTGCTTCTGCTTCGCTCTTAATCAGAATATACAGACACAATTTATGACCTGGTTAAATTACTAGCTTCCACTACAACTACATTTGATAAGCGAAAGGACAAAATATATTGTCATCAACATTAAAATGTCTTGTTTTAAAATACACGTAACACGTTTTAAAAAATAAAAAATTGAAATAATAAAGTGGGTGAAAAATGTATAATAGCATTCTCTGCTGAGGTGTCTAACACTCCATACTCGAATGCGGACATTGTCCGAAAAATTTGCTTAGAACTAGTTTTGTATTCCTGAAAATTCCCAAACCCGAAAAACAACGCGTTGTGAATTTTTCTAAACTTACAAGACTACTATTTATTTATAATTTTTTGCTTTACTATATTTAGTAACTCTCTAGAGATAAAATTTTTAATTTTACAGATAGGTACGGGTACGGATTTCTACTGCCGGTAATAGTTATTTCGTTATAGAGGGTCGAAAGAAAAGGTTTACTTTTATTCGTCTAAAAGTGTAAAAACTCCTTTCGGCCTGAGATATGTACAACGGACTACTACAATCAAATGAAATGTTTTTAAATTATTTTTTGAATACATCCACAAGGTTTGTTGCTATGTAAAAACAATAACACGCCGTTGCATTGCTATTTGATTATGTGATTTTTTTTTAATGACAAGCTTCAAGCATGGAGGCAATTCCTAAAGAAATCCTCAAGCAATTCTAATAAAAGTTAGTGAAGCTTTAATGTATATTCACAATGAAAAAAATAGTGATAGCGATAGAATTAATAGCAATAAATTATAAAATTAATGCAAAAATTAATTAATAGAAAATTAATAGAAAAATTATTGCATGATAACAAATAGGGATATTTTATTCATTATTTCATGATAACAAATAGGGATATTTTATTCGGTAAAGTGTAAAATTATAAAGTTGGCTATAACTGTCACTCAAGCTGTCAGTTGTTATGTGGAAAACGTTGAATGACAAAGCAAAATATTGAAATAATAATATTTATAAAAATATGTGGGTCATACCCAAAGTCTTCTCTTTTAGGCTTTATAAATTGCAGTTGCAGTCAAACACAAGAAGCGGTAAATGTTTGGAGTTTGCAAACTTGCACCACTACCGCAACTTTGCCGATACCGCTACTCCACCGTTAATTTTTGTATTTTTTATTATGAATGGTTTCTATCATAAATATAATGTCAAACTTTCACTTTTGCCATTAACCTTACTATTACTTCTACCGTTGTCACTAAATTTTGATTACGAACTTTAGAGAATTTATATCATTTTTTAAACATAGGAATGTGTTTCCGCCACGTGTATTTCACTTTTTGACTGCTAGAATAAAACTTGTGTTATTACGAATTCCAATTTGAGTTAAAAATCTGTTGTTCGACGTGGAAATTAATATAATTCTCCATTATCACACAAACCAGATTTCATTTGTTTGACATCACAAACTACAAACAATAAATCAATGTATTTTTCCAATTTCTAGCATAAAGCACAAACATCTGAGCGAATTGAAAGAATAAGAGCAAAAGGAATTCTGAGCGAACCCGTCGTCTTGATGTGAAAGTTTAAGAGAAAGAGGAATAATCAATAACACCTCGACATGTGTCGGAGTATCGTCTTAGGGACGAATAACAAAGACAACGAGCTTTTTATTTGCGTCTTGACGGGAATCAATTATGGCCCTTCGGTCCTCGAGCTTGTTCAACAAATAATGGAGATAAACGCTGTGCCACCAACAAGCCTTTGTGATGATATTATATACTTCAAACAACGATACGTCGAAAGAAATGAAATAAGCAACGAATATAGGGTTGAATTAAACGAAAATAAACGAAAAACAGAACAGAAAATAATGGATATTGTCAATTAAAAATAAAAAAATGTTCGACCTTTCCTTTTATTTCTTTTCAACAAGGTATGGGCCAATACCAATAAGTTCACAAAAGGTGTAGTTTGTACTCTATTGTATTTGTATAGAGAGTACCGCATTCTAAGTAACAAACCTTATCACGATGAAAGGCCTGCCTTTACTCGAACTCTTAGTAGAAGTCGTAGTCGTACTCTTGTTGGTGATGGTAATATCATTTGCAAAATTAGATTCCCATGGTCGTGTTCGCCGTTTCTAAATGCCATCAAACGTTCAACCCGATCGAATATCGGATCCCGCACCGATCTTCAAATGTCATAAAGTTAACCTTTATGCAAAATCAACCTACCTATGCCAAGAATTACTTTCTTCCATTGTATAGACAGAGACTGACAAGCCCAAAATATACATTAGAAATAAAAGACTAAAAACTAAAGCAGAATTCAAAATTAGTTATTGAAGTAATAAGGTCAGAAAGTGCTTCTTAACGGTTGAGGATGATTTTGCAGATCGAGATACTGTTTTGTACGAAAATAAGATTTGAAAATTATTTTGACATATTCAAAATTATGATTATCATTTTTGAAGTTCCTAAGCTTTGGTCGTTGTTTTTATTTACTTACCAATCAGTAATTTGTAAATAAAGCTTGCCGCCTTGGAAACCCTATCAGTAAACATTAAAAGAATCGATCGTTCAAAAAGTATATTAAAAAAAGTTTTATAAGATATGTTTTTCTTGCACGCGTCAAAATTTAGAAAACGAGCCCTGGTCGTAAATCTGTGAAACCGGGTTCAATCCCGACCTACGCCAGAAGAAATATTTCGAATTTTAAATAGCACAGTATCAGAGACTGATTACGGTTCACTCAAGCCGTATTCCGAGAAGTTTCGTACTACAGCCGGCAGTACGGCAGTGTGGTTAGAGTGTCAGCTTTGTGATCGGCAAGTCCGAACAGGCTACACAGCAGCGATGTGTTGCAGATGGGTGAACGCTCAGCAACAAAAACTTATCACACTGCGGCTCGGTGCGTCCGGCACCCTTACACCGAAAGGTACTAAAAAGGGTTACAGAGAATAATAATAATAAATAGTACAAAATTGACCCCTGTGGTACACTCTCTGTGCCAGCAATAATTACCGAAATCTGTGTACAAAGTAGGTTGGCACACCAAACTGAGTAATATGCCATGATGATATATTTACTTTATATTTTAAGAGTAAGAGGTAATATAGTCATACCAATATTCTAAAACAAAAAAATTCGTATCGAAATAAAGGCTATTTTGGCATTGGCACGCAACTGGGTTACGTAATGACTTCATTGTGAATGCAGAACATAAAAAGAAAATGATTGTAATTTTGAAATCATTTTTATAAGTATACAAAGGTGTCTCAAAAATGACGTCCCTTTTTTGGGATTTGATTTTGGGGAAAATTTATTGATAAAAATATAAATAAGTAATAAGTTTTTTCTCGATCGTCCGGAAAATGAGCTGTTTCTGATCACATTTTAGACCGAAAATTCCTTCTTTGCCGAGCTAGCTCAAAAAATTACCTACGGGAATAGTAATTTACGTAACAAGACCTGAAAGTGATACTTTACTGGGTGAGCAAGTATATTTCAGAGCGAGCCGTAGGCGAGCTTTGGAAGCTTGTGAGCTCAGTATAGACACTTTCAGGTCATGTTGGGTACAATATTTTTTTTGCGATCCTGAAATAAGAATAAAAAAGTATTATTTTATTTTTTACTGCGAGCAAATAAGAAATAAATAAACAACTGATCTCCATGGAAACATTTAGCTTTACCGGTCCCGGCATCGGTAAAGTACTTTCCGATCCCTTATAGACAACTTTCCGAGCTATCTCAGCAAAGAAGGACTTTCCGGTCTAAATAGTGATCAGAAAGAGCTCATTTTCTGGGCGAACGCGAAAAAAGTAACTTTCCGATTCCTACATGAATGTTTCCATGGCGATCAGTTGTTAATTTAATTTATTTCTTATTTCCTCGCAATAATTCTACCTAACCGACTTAATTCAGCCTTGCATTTATAAATTCTGTGCGTAACTTTTTTACTCTAATTATCTCTCTTCTCTATGTTTTAGTGCATAACTTAATTATTCCTAAGCCTGCTCTGTAGAATGAAGACTATTTGGAGTGTTAATTTAAAGCACGTACAAGCTACAGTGTAGCTTTGAGAGCTTTATGAACACGACTTGAACTTTTACTAAAAGTATATGCATGTGTTAACTTCTCGTATCTTCACTAATCTTATTCCGTGTCTTTGAGAACAGAACAGTGTAATAAGCATCAGCATCAATTCTACAGATAGAAAACAATATTTGATAAGTAGGTACTTTCTGTGAATTTTGGTGTACAACATTTTGTGGTAGGTAACTTTTCGTAAATTTATTTCGTATTCTCTCTAGCGGAATGTTTCTTTTTAAATTCTCTTGCATGCCTCGATTTAAAAAGTACAACTCATATTTCTAATTCAAGAACAGTGCGAAGAATGGAATAAAATAATCGCGAACTCAACCTCCATTCAAATTCAAATTCGTTTAGCTGTTCGGAATACGCGAACGTTAAAAGCAATCATTCGTCTTTCAACTCTAGAACCTCTGAAGTCAAGTGTATTAAAAAGACTAACGGAAACAGTCATTTGAGCAGTTGCAAAATCAGCAGCTTACAAATCACCAAACAAACACTTGCGAAAAACCGAAGGAAACACGAAAACATAAAAATTAATCATTATATACACCGTACGAGATGGAGATAAAGAATTGAACTTGTACCATTTACCAATGTTTTGGAACATACGTCAATCTGGTTGATGTAAACAACTACGAGCATTTCGAGAGAGATTGAAATATTTAGGTCAAGACACAAGAACAACTAAAACAAACTATCAATTACACAATAGTGAAATGTTTTGTTATAAAAAAAACTTGAAGCAATTGTCAGTTGATTGGCATCATTCCTGTAATTATCGTTCATAAGCAATAAATCATAGTTTCTATTAACACTTTGAACTATTCTTTTTGAAGTATTACATATCATAAAAAAATTAATTAATCCTTTAAAACATTAAAACGACATTTAAATCCCTTTGAATAAATAGTGCGGAACACCAATCTTGACCTGAGGGATAAGGGAAAGAAATTCTCATAGCGTGATATTCCATAGACGCGCGCCGTCAAACAATAATAACAAGACAGAACTGATACGAACACCAATGGGCTACTTGCGTGGTACTGAAAATCCGATTTCTATCACTATGTACGTAATGTTATGTTGAAAACACACATAAAAATATAAATTTTATTTTTTAAAAATTATTTGTTTTTTAGTAAATTAAGAAAGAAAATTTTCTGTGACGTCATTATATTAAACTCGAAAAGGAAACCATGTTTAAAAATGTACCGTATAGATGGCATGACGTGCGAGAAAGTTTTAATTTGAATTTCATTTTTCTCTCTCTCTGGGCTCTCAAACATATTAATTACTTCACAAATAAACACATAGGTTACATGTAATTTAAAATATCGATATCAAAAAGACAAACTAAAATATTAACCTCCAAACTATTGTTGAAACGTCAAACAGGAGATCTACATTACCCGTACAAACAAACGCTATGGCTTTACGACCATTCATTGGTGCGGCGTAATTCTACGTCATACATGGCGGGAATTCAAATAATCAAATTTCATTTTTTTTTCTGGCAAACTAATAAAAATTTTGTCAAAAGAAAAAATATGGGTAGCAAGTTTTTACCTGCTCTTTAAAAATATTAAATAAAAAAAAAAGGTACGCAAGTAGCCCATTGCACTGATCAACTGCCAATATAAGACAGGCTGCTTAGCTTTAAAACTGTTATATGCTACATTAGGTATGAGGAAAGTAAATTAATTGTATTTGATGTGAATTTAAACGGAACGCATATATTAGACAGTGATTTGTGCTACTATATTTTCCATACTTCATCTTTCGTGTATGGAATACATACATAATCCTGTGTAAATACTGTCACATAGTTTATAGGTTGCTAAAAATTTGTAAAATTAATAATACATTTTGTATTGCAAATAATTTATCGACAAGAGTATTTAAAAAAATTATTTTTGCTGACTGACATTAAAAGTGTGATTTCTTTGACAACGAACAGTCTGTAAAATGTCACTTTTACAGTCTATTACATAGCAACCGGTATGCAAATGCATAGCAACATAATTTGATGGCGATAACTTTAAAAATAGGTATTAAAAATAATCACTAACAGCCCGAAAAAGTTTAAGCTAATCCTCATTTTTGATTTAGTGAATTCTATTCTATTGCGGTATTTAAAATATTATTAAAAAGGTAGATACTAGGAATAGTTTAGACTACATTAAGATATAAAATATCAAAATTAGAGTAGAATTCGCTAATCCAAAAATGGTGAGTAGCTTCAACTTTTTCGATAATCGAACTGTAAATTAATAAGTATTATTTTTAAAATGGGCAAAAAATGAGTAAATCTTATATTTTCTTTTCTAGTGCCTACTATTATTCAAAATCACCGCCTTTGGCCTTAAGACGGTCTCCCAATTCTGCAATGGCAGCACAGACCGTATCTATCGGTAAGTTCCCTCACTGCCTTCTCCAAACTTCTCTAGCTGGTCCAAATTTCGGTGGGGTTTGACGCATGCCTCTTCGTTAAACACTGACCACAATTTGTAATCCAAAGGGTTGAAGTCTCGACTGCCAGTAGACTAGACTTCGGCCCGCAGCCAGGCCTGCGTTGTTCTGGCCTGATATGACGGGGCTGAATTCTGCTGGAAAACCCAGAGTTTGCCAGGAAAGAGTATGTTGATCAAGGGTTTCACAACTTCTTCTAAAACATTCTCTTAGTACACCTTAACAGCGAGGGAACTGCCGATAGATACGGTCCATTTGTCATAGTAGAATGGGCAGATCGTCTTAAAGAATGAGTTAAAGTCAAAGGCGGACATTTTGAATAAATATACTCGAGTCAATAAATTACTTTCAAAATGTATTTTTACTTTTACAAATGTTTGCAGTATAATAAACCATGTGACAATATTAATGGCAGGATTGTGTAAATACTCCAATCATGGAGACAGTATTATAATTTGTAAAAATACAATACACATTCTGAAACAGCTGAAATTCCTCCCCTTCCTCATATATAAAATTAACCACTTTCCAATATTTGAAATCGGAATATATGCCATGAAAATTCCACACTGAATGTATTCCACGTTTGCGGATTTTAAAACTGTGTTGGTTGTCCAATGGCGTAGCAATGGGGGCAATTCATCACTCCTGATCGAGTTACGAACGCCCCTGAGAGCTAGGTCAAATGTTTGTAGAAAGATTAAATGCACGAGAATTTTTATATCGGCTGGAATTGCTCTTCATGATTTATCTAACAGTGTGCTGTTCTATTTGCTCTTCGCCAAAGGAAAATATATTTTTTGAATTTATCGGATTTGTTAGCGAAAAAATGTCATCTGTGGTTTAACAATATAAGAGAATGGAAAAAAGGTTTCTTTACAATGTTTTTTAATGGAAAACTGAAAATATGAGCCGTAAAAATTGACTAGTCCAACTATATGTAAATAAAAATATAGGAGGCTATTGTTAGGGAATGAATTATTTCCTTTCATACGTCAAAACAAAGGTAGATTGGAATTTATTACTTCTATATTCAATTTTAATTTCAAAACCATTGTATAGACTGTGCCCTATTTGAATTTTCCTTTTCAATCTATAATCCATTATAAAACTACGCTATTTAAATTTATTTCCTTTCATATATAAACTAAAATATAATAAATTTATTTCCATTGTTTGTTATTCTACTACTAAGTTTTTAGATTGCAAATGCACCATTGTTATTATTTTTTAGTTTTATATGCCAATTCTGAACAAATCTGTAAGTCTTTTGTTCATTATTTACAGATTTACAGATCTGTAAGGTAAGACTTACAGTTTTGTTCAGAATCGGGCCATTAATTTGGATGTCGCTTATAGATATTAATTTGATTTAGAAATTACAATTCATTATTTATTAATATGTTACCCCTAACTTTAAAATAAAATAAAAATAAAAACTATAAACGTATTTCGTGCCATTTTTACTTACAGGGTTGTTCGCACCTGCGCCGTCATAATCACATTATTTTATTACACAAAATAATATTGGTCCAACGAAAGATTTTTATCTACCGATAATTCTGTAACCGACAGATTGACAATGACAGATATTGCGCCATGAATATAATATATGGTATTATATTAACCCTATCTCATGTCACTAACACACTGTGGTAAATAGCTAACAATATGGCGTCAATAAAAATGTATTATACGCTTCAAATTAATATTGAATGTTTGTGTGAAATGGGTAAACATTAATATTGTATTTAGTCAACAAATGATACTGGATTAATGACCACTCTGTTTTGTTAGCTATTGTTATTTCAATAATATTCCATACAGTATGGATTATTCGCAAAACATGATACACTATTTAAAATTATTATATGTCACTTACACACTTTGCAGATTTATGGAAATGGAAGAATGGGCAAGAAACTTACCTGGAAAAAGGAAACAATTATTAGAAACAACTAAACAATAAACAAATTAAAATTATATTATACTGTTTTTAAGACTAATAAAAAGATAGGTGAATAATTCAATGAACTTTATGTAAAACAATTCCCCCGTTACTGTGACGTCAAAATACATACAGTACGTCATTCATAGCCAATAGAAAAACAGTTGTGTCCATCACCAACATTATTTATAGATTTACATTCGTGCACAAACTTTAAGCGTATATAGTAGCTAGTAGGTACTGAGTAAAAGGACTAAAAAAAAGAAACAACATGAGTCCGATCTTCAGCCGAGATAGAGGTCATTTTGTCTTAAGCGTGCATTACACGATGAAGTTTTTATTGTCAAGTGACTTGAATAGTGTCTTTGTAAGTGACCTTACAAGTATATTTGCGTGGCAAAAGTTAAGTTATACCTACATTAAATTGTCATTTACAGCCCGATTCACAAAACAGGTTAAGCTAATCCTCATTTTTGGATTAGTGAATTTTATTCTATTCCGGTATTTAAAATTTAATTTTCATGATATTATCAATAAAGGTAGATACTAGGAATAGATTAGACTATATTTTAAGTTATCAAAATTTGAGTAGAATTCGCTAATCCAAAAATGAGGATTAGCTTAAACCTTTTTGTGAATCGGGCTGTTAATTTTTATTTCTTGCATTTTTCAAATATACCCGTCAAGGTTTCAATTACTTCTCTACCCAATTTTGCCATTTTTCAGAAGTAAGACCTCCTGATGTTACCGATAAATTCTTATTTTGCATTATTTTATTTTGCTTAGCAACAAACACAAAACTAAACTGCATGGTAAATCCCAGCTCCGAAGGAGGAGAGATTTTACGTAATGTCAGTGTGCTTGAGTGATTTTGTATAACAAAAAAAATGATTGCTTAAAAAAGGTTTATCTAAGAAAAATCAAAGAGGTCCTACGGTATTTGGTGAGATAAATTCAAAAAACAAAGCAAAATAAAACAATTTAATATTAGAAATTATTTTTAAACTTGAAATATTAATTATCACACTGACAGTTATAAACAACTGTTTATTTACTTGGTAGAGATATTTTATTGGCGTAACGGAATTTTATCAGTATAATGCTGTTCTCATTGTTTGAATTTTCAAGTTTTTTGCATCATGATTTGTTAATAACTAGTAGTATTTATCAGTTTAAAATCATTAACTGTATAACACCACACTTGTACACATCAAAAATATAATCGCATATGATATTTGTCAGTTACTGGACAGTCAAAACTTATAGGGACTTTTAAGAAAAAGTAGAACAATTTCCAGTTTTCCGTTGAAAGTTTTCCGGTAAAAGTCTATTCATCTATTGTACTCAAATTATTGTGCGAGAGAGAAAACTTTTCAAGCCATAGAAAAACTTCATCGTGTAATGCAAGCTTTAGAAGCGAAGTAAAACTGACAAGATAGTGATCGAACAAAATTTTGTCTATGCCAAATTTCAATAACTAATTGTAAAATATCTAATGGATACTTTATGTTATCTTCAAATATGAGGCAATTTAAGGAATAATAATTTTTCAAATTTAGGACTCAGAAGGCACATAAATCGTTTGTAATAGCCCTATTGTACTCATCTCAGTTTAAAAACAAAGTATAATAGAGTATATCTTTTGGAAATGTTAATGTGTAATATTTTATACAGTTATCATACAAATGTACAAATCCACGTATTAATAATTTATGTGTATAGATAATACTATAAACTGCACCAAATTAATGCCGCTATTTCCTTTTTAAAATATGTCCCACATAATCCCGTACAATAAATAAAAATTTACCTCTATAAATCCTTTAGATTAACCTTATTTTCTTCTCCCGCTAACAGTTTCAAGCACCCAGAAAAACCGTAAATTCACCATATCATTTTCAGTAATGACGTTTCAGTGTACTACGACTACCATGTTGTATGCGTCGGTGTCGGTAAGTACGTGTGGGTATTTATCACCGAGTAAAAAAGCGAGCAAATTCTGGTGGTTAGCGCGGTTAGCGCTTTATCGAACGGATGTGATTCCAGACTGGGTGATTTAGAGTGAGGAACGATGGATCTTTCAAATTATGGTTGTAGGATGACACGAGATATGAAAATGGCGGCGAGATACGATGGAAAATGTTAATAAATAAGCGAATCGTTTCGATTAGCAGATTGTACGCTTCTAGCTTCTGAAAACTGATAAACTAATGTAATTTTGTCCCTATTATTTAATATGAATTCTCCAAGTTAATATTTCTGTTTAATTTTGGGTAATAGAATCGTTGTCTAGGGCCAATCAAGTGATCGCTGGAGGGATTTTTTTTTCTTGGGTTGGTAAACACTACAAGGGAAAGCGTCGAGCTACCCGGCACTACTTTTAGTTATTGTCTATGAAAGCTGCAAGTTGTTTTTTTCGTTCGTCGGATTTTGAAATGTCGTCTTCAGAGTACCCTTCAGATGCCAAAGAAAGCATACGAAAATGAGGAGATGGAAAAATCGACACAAGCAACAATTTCGGTTAAACAAAAGCAAGGAAAAAGTAATTTGTAGCTGCTTCTTAATTACCAGGCCGTGATTTACCACGAATACATTCTTCAAGGGCAAACAGAGAAATTTAGCGGAGATCCTTTAACGCCTGCAAGACGCAATCAGACGAAAACTTCCTGAAATTTGAGCAGAAAACGATTGGGTTTTACTACATGACAACACTCTGAATACACTGCTTCCTGATGGTAAAAAATTATTTTGCTAAGAACAATGGGCCGAAGTCAGCACTCTTCACTAGTGTAGTGATCGTCTCTAGTAACCATGGAAACAGCTTGCATCTGTTTCTCATTAATGTATCAATACATGTCTCTCCTAATTTTGTTATTTTTAGATAAGCTTCTTTAGTTAAAGAAGAGTGCTGAATTCGATCCACTGTCTCCAGTCTCCACTCTGGAACACCCTTATTTTCCCAACCTTGTACAAGCCGATTTTTGCCTATTCCCACAGCTAAAAATAAAATTGAAGGGACGTTTTGCTAATTCAGCAGAGGTGTTGCAAATAACGACAAGGCAGCTGATGACAACTTCAGAAAATAATGGTTTCCAGGAGTGTTTTCAACTGTTGTACGAAAAGTGGAACCAGTGTGTAAATGCAGGAAGGGTGTACTTTAAAGAAAATTAATGTACAAATTTTATATTTTTTTTCAATAATATTTTATTGATCAATACCGGGACCATTTTGACTCTACCTTGTAGCTTCTAAAAGTACATCCAATTTTCACTAAAAAGTTCAAAATTTTCAAAATTCCAATTTATATATTTTT
Source organism: Ophonus ardosiacus (assembly GCA_943142095.1). Taxonomy (NCBI): domain Eukaryota; kingdom Metazoa; phylum Arthropoda; class Insecta; order Coleoptera; family Carabidae; genus Ophonus; species Ophonus ardosiacus. Next base: position 42,995,316 of record OW964827.1, read on the forward strand.
TTTTTGTAATTAGCGCATTGGGAAGATCTAGAAATATATAAATCGGAATTTTGTTTCTTTTTACTTTTTAAGGAAAATTGTGTATATATGCATAAATATTTTGTTTGTGAAACAATCTAACTGAAAATAATCACGTTTAACATTACATTTGTGTTATTTCATTTATCAACTTCATGCAATATGTGCGCTGTGATTTCCATTTTTCCAATTGTATTTTTCCATCTGCGTTACAAAATCACAATGAGAACTAATTCGTAGCAGTTGGTGTACCTGCAAGTCCGCGTCCTCGTCCCAATTTCCTTTCCGTTTGTGGTCCATTTTTATTTCAATTTAATAATTTGCTGTGAGACGCGGCGTAAATTCGGTTCCGGTTCGTTGACGCGGCGCGCATTTTGACGCCTGTAAGCGACGGTGGGCGCCGAGTTGCCATTCCGCAGGCGTCGGGACGACTTGAACTTATACGCGAGAAGTGTACACTTTGAAGGAATGCTACTGCACTATTGATTAGAGGAAGATTTGATAAATTCGATATAATATTAGGAAAAAAAATTCAAAAAGTATTTTAAATAAAAGTTTACGCAATATTTTTCATAGCAATAAAAAATACAATAATTTGTATTGAAAAATTACACATAGCACATCATTCATAGCCAATAGGAAAACAATTTGTTCATCGCCTGCATTATTTATATATGTAGATAAACGTAGGTGATAGTTTGTCAAATGTTAAACAGTATGAACTTTGACGTCACATTCTGTTTCATATTAAGTTACTTTTTTCTAATCTTACACAAATTTCAATAATTAATTGTAAAATATCTAATGTATGTTTCTTGATATTTTCAAATTTGAGGCTATTTAAAGAATACAATTTTTAAAATTTAATATTTAGGAGGCATATAACAACACGTGCAATAGTCCTATTATGAAAGAACAACAAAATTTCTCTAAACTATTATTTCCTGAAAATAGGGATAATTGAAAAAATACAATGGAAGAATTGATATGCACGGTTTCCAATACTTTATTCTTAGTTATAATTATTGTTTATTATTTTGTAGTACATGTCATGTTATGTTTTAATTTAAACGAGTATATTAACATTCTAAGTACCTACTCCATATGTGCTTCACCATATTAGCATCCAGATCATCAATTACGTCTTAGTGACATAAACCGCATAGGTATGTGTTATATATAGCTGTAGATATTGATTTTCAAATACGATACATACATATACACTCCCACATCTCTGTAGGGAGGTCATCTTTGCATTATATATGAGGAGGGTACGAAATATATGGTCACAGGGTTAATCAGGGCGCCTGAGGTTTACCGTATGTTTATTAGGTAACATAACTTTGGAATAAATAAATAAATAAATAAAAATATCAGGGTAGCTTTTTACCTATCGATAGGTAGAAACCTGTTTAATATTAAATAAAAAGAACCTTTCGATTTTCTGTCAATCAAATATGATAATTGATAATTTTTATAAGAGAAATTTGAAAATTAATTAATTTATATTTAAATTAAATACAAAATTATTAAAAACAATTTTAATTATTAATATGAAACGATTTTAATTTAAATTAAATATATTGACAATATAATATTAACATTAATCTCTTTAATTAAAAAGAACTAAAAAATGTATAAAACGCGCAATTAATTTCTTTTCAACAAAATTAATGACACTTGATTTAATGAAATCTCGTTATTACAGCAACACTTTAAAGATTCTGCTCTATTTAGAAATACCTTCTTTATAGCAAAACCTGCTAAATTATTTTGTCATTATAATTTTCTTTATTTTATTTATCTAATCACTTCACAATTAGTAGAAAAAATATTCCAGTATACTAAACTAGACCTGGCCAACACACCAGTTGCTTCCAAGAGTTTCAGGAATACGTACACATTACCTCCTGCTGAATAATGCAACAGCAGAAAATTAGGAAGGCGAAATCACCACCGAAGCCATTTGTGAACGTACCCATTAGTGGTGGTACATAATATATCAACCAGGTAGAAGAAAATAAGAAATTATTAGAATAGACCTTTTCAATTTAACAGCTATCTTTTTTTATCTCTGTACCTAGTAAGTAAAATGGCGCCTGCAACTACCAGCTGTGCTGTCAAACGAAACGTAAAAAATATTGCAGTCACTAAAATACCTGCATTCTCTGTAAAAAATTTGCATCGTTTGACATTTTAGTTTCAATAAAGCATTTGTAACTTCTTTTGAGAATTTTTTTAAAATTGTCAAAGATATTCCTCGCATTTAACATAAAAAAAAACAAATGCCAGTGATCTCATATGACTAGGGCGTAACCAAGACTTGAACCATTTGTTGGCTTACTAGGTGCAGATCCTATTGGCTCGTACCACGATCACGGTTCTAAGACCGGTATTAGTTAAAACCTTGACGACAACTTGACATATACTTCAGGGTTATAAACAAAAATCAGTGATGCCACTATACTGATTAAACCGAAAATGTACTGACAGGCATATTCAATATATTTGGCTTCAATATTCTAAATAATTTATCTTACAAACAAGTCCAGAGACAAATCATATTGAAACATTTAAAATAATGAAGCCAAATGTATTAAATATGCCTGTAGGTACATTTTCGGTTTAATCAGTATAGTGGCATCACTGATTTTCTTTATAACCCTGAAGTATGTGTCAAATAGTTAGCACGGTTCTAGCTAACACCGATGTTAGAACCGTGATCGTGGTACGAGCCGTGTATATTATCTATCTCTTTAAATTGAAAAGGACTATTAAATTAGTTTACTAAAAATTTATCTAGATCATCAGTATTTATTTGTTCTAAACATCTAAACGATTATGAACTTTATTGTATTTGAGTCGTAGGTAGGTATATTCAATGATACGGATAGAATTCGTGACAAATATCATTTTTTCTGAAAATAAAATATGTTTTCCAAACTTTTCATCTTTAAATAATATCTTGAAAGCTTTCGGAACTTGGTACCATACCTGTCGAATATAAACCAAAGTTAAAGTAAAATTATGTTGAAAAGAAATCGAAATATTTCAAAAGTTCACCCTCGTCAATAAATCAAACTGTTGCATAACTTCTACTGAGTCCAAACTTGAAAATATCAAAATATGGTCCCTATAGGATATGCTCGTTGCGTGCAGAAAACGATTAACCTTTGCAGAAGATGCTCCTTGCATTGAAGTATTTATTTTTTATATTTTAGGCAAATAATAGCTAAAAATATAAATGGGGCATTGATTTCTTTAAAAGGCTAGGATTTTTGGAAGTGAAAACATAATTGTATATGTATTGTATGAATAATAATGGATAAATAATACTATGTAGTTTTCTTTTATTAGGAAAGTAGCGTATTATTATTTTTCTCCAGGTGCAATAATTATTTTTTATGTATAAATGTAGAACACTTTTTGAAAAGTTGTGTTATAAAATAATCATTTTAATAGGTTTTTTTTTCTAAAAAGTTTTAAGTGCAGGATCCCTTTTTTATCCAAAGTGGAAACTGTTAGGCACAAATGTTTTAGGCCTATATCCTTAATAAATAATAAGTATAAAGTACGATATTTAATGACGAAGTTTTGTAATAACAGGACGTTCGGTAAATAGGCGGTCATAGCTTCATTGTAACTTCAAAGAATCAAAAGAAATCCCATTCTGCCGTTATCTTTTTCTCTCATCATACGATGATGAACTAGAGGAATTTTAAAATGACCAACGAGAGAGCAGATTTTATTATAGCCTGCCTAGATCGTTCAAGCTGTATTCGACAATTTTCTCAGATTCAAATTCTAAACGCAGTGAACGAACGCTACTACTATCAAACAATCAAACTTGTCCCACTGATATTAGCTATTACTTATTTTTGTTAAGTAGCTTAGATTCATGATTACAAACTACAACCTGACCTACCGTTCGATTGCGTAACTTTGGTTTGGTTGGTAACTATAGTTCCTACAAGATAGCAATAAATTTTGTTTCGTGGGGGTCACCTTTAGCATCCTAAAGAAATGGCTGCTTATTTAATAATAGTAATATTTTGTCGGCTTTCAACCAAATCATATTATAGCCCACATACTTTATTTTTATTTATTTTACATTTTAAAATTTTTACATGCCATATATTATAAAGTATTTTAAAGACACACACAAATATCCAAGTCCCTGGTAGGAATCGAACCTACAACCTCAGGAACCGAGCGGTGAAGGTCGCTTTGAGCGACACACGCCCCAAGGAACAGAGTTTTTATTAAGACATAACTAATAATGTAGTTACTGTAACTAACAGTTAGCGGAATTAAAACACTTTTAAGTTATTTTGCCTTGTACAACTTTATTCTAGTTTTTTAAACTACAATGCGCAGTTATGATGTGTGCTACTTATTATTTGATCACATAATAGTTATTAAAACATTTTATAATTCAGTTTTATGTAAATTAGTTGAAAAGATGCCCCATCCGCCTGACATAAACGTCGCATAAACGTCAGAATCAATAAAATTATCGTTGCATAACAGGTATATGTAATGCGAGTTAAAAAGTTTTAAGAAAAGTTTTTTTTTAAGTAAATAGAACTAATAACAAACTGATTTGTGCTCCTTGGGGCTGTCTCAACACATTCGGCCACCAAGGCGTATTTACCGAACACCCATATGTAGTTATTTGCTTATCTAATGCGAATCCCAACCGATAACCTAATGCACACTATCATACGAAAATAGCAGGTGTGAAAAATATAGCATCTAAAAATCCACTTATAATTTGCAATATGCAACACCTGCAACCTCTTCTTTCTGCTGATCTCCTCCGTATATTCATTATTCCCGCGCAATGTGAAATATTAAAAGGTTGGGATTTGTTGAGAGAAAGAGAGTTCTCATCCCGATGTTTCCGGCTTGGCAACTACTTCCTGTTCTTTCTCTCACCGGTTGGAAGAACCCTCCAGCTCTCCGTAACCCGCAGCTTCGTCAATCAACAATCCCGAGCAGGGCTTCCGGTGAGAATTTAATCTAGCGAGATATTCCTACCAGAAGAGGAAAACAACCTAGAAAGAAAGGATTTCTTACGGCTCTGTGTTTATCTCGAAAAGGGAGAAGTAAATAAAGCTAGTACCAAAGTTCCTGGGTCTAACGAAATGTTTTTAGGTTATATTTTTGACATTTGCGTTTGTTTCATGCTTGCGGGTCTAAGATTATGCAAGGAAAACCAAATACGTGATTCAAATAAGAAAACATATCTCGTTCGCAACGGAAAGGAGATGGTTATAGATGATTTTTATTACCATTATGACTTCCATATCAGATTCTTCATTGTTCGATGAAGAATTTGATGATTGCAATAGAGCGACGGTTCTTTTAACTTATAAAACTTTCCATATTTGATAACTGGTGGTTAAATGTCAGTTGATATTTAAGGTTAGAAGATTCATCGCATTTTTCAGCAATCCGTTTTTTTATTCGGTCGCAGCGGCTATCCATTGGATCCATCAGTTATTCATCGTGTCGTCATTTTCAATTTCTGATAGAATTCAGCACATGAATAGTTGTTGAATAAAGAAACTCGCCCATTATTGATAAATCACGTAAATCAACGGGAAATACGAATTATGTTGACAATTTTAATTATTTTCAGAGATACGGCATATGTCGCCTTATGAACAGACTCTATAACCTGTGCACACTTTCGTAGTCAGTGGAAGCTATCAGATGGATCTGTTTGATGACGTTAAATCTGAGGTTATAGAAGTTTAAATTGTTAAAATGGATAAGAAAATAGCGCTTGTACCTGCAATGAGGTATTCCACTCAATTTTTTTTATTATTTTAGATAAAGCTTCATTCAGTTTTGAAGCAATTCATAGTATTAAAAAGTCTTAATTGTTCCTAGTTTCAGAGTATTTTATTTTCGAGAAATCAGTGTAACGTCACATTGCCTCTATACTTGTCTTTCTCACACACACTGCTCTGAGTACGCTGCGAGAGAAGGATTACAATTGTATGACGTCAATTTTCCCTTTTAGCAAATGTGAAATATCTCGTAAAGTAATTATTTAAAAAATGTTTTCATTGTTTTAACTATTATTTATTGAGCCATACTTTATGTTAAATTGAAATTTTCTTAATTTTGTTGTTATGGTGGAATACCCCATTGTACATAATTTTATATACGACGATTCAAGTTAAACTGAAAGGCCTCTTGAATCATTTGTTTAGATTATTTCGATCAGAAATTGTTTCATGTGGTCATATATTTGTTCGCAATAACTCATAAAGACTTCACAAAATGCGAACAGCCATATTTTCTTCCACACTTGCTACAGTGCTGCAAAGTTTATAATCAGAAACATTTAAATAAATACATTATCTGAAACACAAATGTTTATAATTTTAAATTTGCGCGCGCAATCTATACTAACCCTGCACATAGATCAGGGTTGAAATTTTTGATCGGATTGCTCGGTCTGTTTGATTGGAGTGAGTTTACGAACTCGTCAGATTAACCCGATTAACTTTACAACGCTTCAGATTACATCGGATCAAACTGATAGACTTTACGAAAACGCCTACTTTATGCCGTCTCTTCAAGAATTTGCTTCGTTATTAAACCATTTCTGGGCAGGTACTTAACCACTGCACCGTGTTCTAGTCTTTCCATTTTTTAAAAAATCAATGCATACATTAATTAAAACAATCAATTAAGTCATAAATAAATAATAATAATAAATTGACGAATTACAAACAAACAAAAAAATATTTAATAAAATAATGACTTTAACTGATAATTCATAATGATGATTTAGTTGTAGCCTACGTTCAATACCCCCCCCCCCCCCTCCCCCCAATCCCTAACCGTTATTCAAATCGCAGCATACTGGTCGATATTCAATAAACTTATGCCTATCTTTGTGATTGATCCTGGCTCAGTGTGTCATATTTATGACACACCTGGTATATATTCCGAACGGTCAGTAAATCCTGTTCGTCCATATTTCAATCCAGCTATCGTTTTACCGTTTGTCATGTAGGTATACGTAAATCAGTAAACTTCTACCCGCGCTTAACCGAAGAGAGAACGAATTCAAATGCGGAAGATGTGGGTAAATTTTTTAATCTGTTGGATGTTTTCGCTCAAGATGGGATTTTAAATTTTAAACGTTTCATTTCCGTAAAACTACACGTAGTTCTTTTCAGGAAGATGTATCAACAAGATGACCTAACTTAAGCTGTGGATTGCGCAGCCGCAACTTCATCAATATGACAACGGAATTCAATTGTTTTTAATAATTAGTGCACCAATAGGACTCATGCCTTAATGTCAATTCAGATTTCTTTCAAATTCATTGAATAAAAATTGCTCCACATCCTCTTTTGTTTCTATTGAACAGCCCTCGCAATATTAATTATAAAAAAAATGTAGTCAACACAATACCTCTCGCTTTTAAATTTTTATTAATTTAAATACTTACCTACATATTTACTACTCCTGGAAACTATATTAAGTTCCTTTGCATATATTTAACGCTTTACATGATCCATTACGTTAATGTGAATTGTAAACTAATATTTGACACTTTGATAAAACGTACTTATTCATAGCTGTTTGATTTTTAGTGCTACAAACATATCAAATTTATATCGGATCATTCTGTACATCTAATATTTATGAATGATGGAAAATATATTATTTTTACCAACCTTAATTTCATTAGACTCAATACAATCTTCTTAACAGGGTTTCATTATTAATTTTAATGTAATTGCTTCCTGAATGTGACATTTGTTTAATTATGTCAAAATTATTATTAAAATATTATGATTTTGTTTGACGCATAGGCAAGATGATGTACAAAAATAATTTATTTATTTTGTAATTTAATATTCAAAGTTATTTCAAGTTATTTACTAAATACTATTATCGTAGAATTGACGATTGTATTATATCCAATTTTTATTAGTAAAAGTTGCTAAAAAATTATATTCAATGAATATTTTACAAGACAAACTGTTAAAAGCTTGTATAAATGATAGTTCCGGTTATACGATATACACTAAAAACAAATGAGCTCTTCCCACTTTAGTATAGAATGGGTATACTAAATTTAAAATTTTTCTGATTGATAGTATTTGAGTAATCGTGTCCACAGGATCCACACACATACATACATACATACATACATTCATACTTATATATACATATACATACATACCCACAGACATCATTGTAAAAATATTAAAATCGGATTCTGGGGACATCAAAACGTGCTTATTCACTAAAATATCTATATGTGATTTTTAGCACGATCCCTATACCTCCCTTACTTAGTGTAATGGGAGGTAAAAAGACAACGCACAAGTTCAAAAAAAATCTTTTTCTCTTTAAATAAATAAACCAAGCCTAATACTTTTTAAAATCTACATCTGTCACATAAAGAATTCACAAAACTCTGGCGTTACACGAGTTTGCAGCTTGTTAAAAATTTTATTTGTTGCCTGTATGTTGCGTGTCATTCAATGCTAACAACTCTGTGCTACGTTCTACGCAGTACGAGTATGTAAAAGTAGCACGATGCTTTTTGCCACCTGTGCTCGACCATTAAACTTTAACAAATGTAGCGGAGATGCAAAATGACACGTGACATGACGAGCAACATGTTATGAAGCACGTGACACTGTCACATCAGTATGGTAATTGGGAAAAATGGCAGAGGTGCAAAAAATTGCTGAAGGTAGAAACAGAGATTTATTAGTTCTTTTAATGTATTACTTTTTAAATTGTATTACTAATATCAATGAATAAACAATTATATTTTATCTACAACCAAAGTTCTTAGCAAGTCGGTCTACAAAGTAGGTACTTTGCAAAAGAGTGTGGAAAATTAGAAAATTGCTCAATTTTTCGGATCGTAGAAAAAATGAGCTAATTTCAACCCTTGATATACAAATAACTATTTTTTATCTTATGGCGTTTTTATTTCCAACAAAATGATCCAAAACATAAAAAAATAAATTTCAGAAATTGTCGTAAAAAAGAAAATAGAACAATAACTCTTTAGAAATTTGCATATTTTAATATATGCCGGTCTTAAAAGGCCTACGCGGTGGAGTACCAGTATATTAACATAAAAATAATTACAAATTTCATGAATATTTATACAGAATTTATCAACTAGTGGTATTTTTTATTTTTACAACACATAAATTTAAAATTTTCTTCTTTATTTCCAACCACGTGACAAGCGATTTTACTTTACTTCATTAAAGAAAAAACTTCATTACTGAAGTAATTGACAAAAAATGTAGTACAATCTTGATAGGTAGAAGTAGAACTTCATTTTCATATTAATTTCAGAATTACATACATGGATATTTATTATGGATACGGTTATTCTTGAAACTTATTCTAATTTTATTACAATGTACTACATTGCGAGGGTTGTAAGGAGCTTATTTACGTACGAATGGAAGAATTACTCACGAGCCGTCAGGCGGAGGTTTAATCCATAAGTACGTAATTGCTTTATAACTAGAGCTTTGTACCATAATTTGCTAAATTTTATTTATGAATTTGTATCTCAGCTTTAATTTTTGCAGTAAGAGGTTATGTCCACGTTATGACAAGATCATGACACTTTATTTTCGACTAAACATTCTTAAATCCTAAAGATGCCGATGCATCCTTAGGCCAAAATACTTGGATTACTCAGAACGCAAACCAAAACTAAAACTCTGCATGATTTTTCGCCACCGATTTTTCATTTTTACTCAGAAGAGTATAAAACATAATGACTAAAAATATAAAAATCATTTTGTGATGAGATGCAGGGTATTATATGGTCTCCATAATCAACTGTCAACCCTATACGCAGGGCTTGCAATAGCTTCTAGACTTAATTGTATAGACTGCTGACATCTAGATTAAATAGACAGTTCATAGAAAAAAGGATAAGTATTTTTAAACAGAATTTAGACTTAGATACACTTTAACAATCATCAGATAAACCTACGAAGTATAAAATTGAGAATTGTATTTTACAAACTTCGGATAAACCTCAGACAGAATAAACTAAAGAATAAACACCAGTATTTCTTATCCTATGGAAATTGGTTGTATAAACCTCGGATAATTTTATCCCTAGTTCTTTTGATAGGAAATGCTAACGCAAGAAATCTAGCAAAAAAATTTAATCGTCGTATGCTTCAATTTTTTGTATCTGATTTGTCAGTAAAATGTTTTCATTTCTCACATAATTGCCATCAGAACTTTTAACATATATGATCTGACAGTCATCCATTTTTGTAGCCATTTAGTTGTTTACTTCTTACCCAATAAGAGCACCATCTACATAGCGGATTTTGCTAGACCGAAGCGGAAACGGATGATGTCTAAGCAATAAAGGCCTATTTATAATGAAGTAACGCAAGCGGTAACGCAGTTGCAGTAAGGTAACGCGAAATATGAGCCCATTGTTTTGCTGTCTGTTGATTTATAATGAAGTAACACAGCGCCACAATCAGTAAAGGCCTATTTATAATGAAGTAACGCAAACGGTAACGCAGTTGCAGTAAGGTAACGCAAAAGATAAATGTACGGTACAGCATATACCGTTTTATAACGAAACGCAACGCAGAGCCGCAGAAGTAACGTAACGCAACGCAACGCTAAAGCTGACCAACTTTCATCTTTCTACCTTACTTTTTTACCGCTATCCAATCAGAATTCAATGTTTCAGTTTTACTATAAAAATCTGTATTATCAACATGTTCGTGAACTGTCAAAATTACATAATAAATCCTACATTTTGTGGTTAGACCGGTTAGATTTTCAAAGCGATACGAAGAATAATTATGGATGATAAAAAATTAACCGAATTAATCAAGAATCACTGAGTTAGAAACAACATTGCCGCTGCTATATCGTCGTCACTGTCCATTTCTATTCAAATTATTTTATACACTTATTTATATGTCATGTGTCATAAAGACCCCTGATAAAGACTAAATAAAAGCGAGTTGAATTTTAACGATATATACAGAATTCTTTTGATTGGTTAGAAGTGCTATCTTCTTATTCTTATTATAAATCACATATTTTGTGTTTGCGTTACTGATTACGTTGCGTCGTTGCGTTGCGTTTTCCGTTACTTCATTATAAATAGGCCTTCAAGCAATAAACGCAACGCAGAAGATAAGCAACAGAGTTCTGTGTTTCAGTTTTACTATAAAAATCTGCATTATCGACATGTTCGTGAACTGTCACAACTACAAAATAAATACTATATTTTCGTCACTGTCCATTTCTATTCAAATTATTTTATTTATACTAACCTTATTTATACCTTTGTCCTACATGTATAGGCAATAAATAAAAGTAAGCCGAATTTTAAGGAAATATACTGAATTCTTGTTAGATTAGAAGTGCTACCTTTGGCGTTTATTATAAATTACAAATTTTGTGTTTGCGTTACCGGTCACGTTGCGCCGACGCCGATGCATTGCGTTTAACGTTACTTCATTATAAATAGGCCTTAAGTACAAATACAGAGCGCTAGAAGTTCCTATCTAGAGCTAGAGTCGTAACGATGTGTTATTTTAAAAGTTAAGTTTAACAGATACCATTATGTCATCTAATATCGTGAAAAATGCAAATTAAAAGGAAGAAATAGTAAAAATAGTCTAACAAGAAGATAATTTTATTGTATTAATACCAAATTAATGAAATTTAACGTTATTCCATCTAATAGACAAAAATGCATTGTAAAAAACACTCCTGTTTATCGGAGGTATGTTTGCTAGGATAAAGATAACTTTATCCTCCGATAGCTATACCGTACTTTATCCATCAATTGTAAAAGTGGGCCTTACAAAGATAACGAAGTTGAAATATTGTTATTGCTCTTGTCACAATATTTAAAAATGCCTTTACATTGAATCTGTTTTACTAATAAAATAAGTAATTATAAAAAGCATTAATAAAGGCAATGTAATTGTTACTTGTTTATAAAATTGATTGATCTTCTTTTCAAAACTTACCCCATTGTTGTTGCAGCCATCGTGATCGTGTCATGATCATCATCACCCCGATCACTCATCTCATCTAGGGGAGTCTGTTCTGAACTCTGGTTGGGTAGGGGGTCACTCCACTCGCTCTCGCTCTTGCCACGTCATCATCATCACGGGGAGACCTGCACACAGTCAAACATTCCACTTGACTCCAATTCAGACTTTACAGATAGCGTCCGATCATCTGACTCTCAGTTCAATCAATGTATATTTAACGTTATCGTTATCGTTAGCGAGTGATGTGGCAATGTTTGTCAGTGTGCAGGCTTATATGCTTTTACTACTGTTCTGTTATTATTTCATGTTGGTGTGTCTTCTGTGAGTTCTAGGTTCAAGGTGGGTTCTGGGTTCTCCTTGTTTGCGTGCATGAGCATGATGGGAGGTCATGTTGTTCGTTAGAAGTTATCGTTTTCGTTGTATGTTTCTCTGTTCTGTACTCCTAATACTTTTTTCCTTTCTCTTCTTCCTTTCTCGTGTGTATATGATATGTTACAAACCTGTATATATGCTGTTGGTATTAAGTCACAGACAAATATTACAATCAATTCAACACTACACAATATATTCAACAATTTAAGTTCACGAAAAAATTACGTGTTTTATGAGACAATTGTGATCCTTTAAAAATGGTAGAAGTGTTATAAAATTATAGATTTATGAAGCCAAAGATGGAACTAATATTGAGAATTAAGACTTGCGTAAGTAAACAAGTATTTTCAACAAATGTAAAAGTATTGAAAATGAAATCTAATGTTTTAGAAATGGTACAAGTGTCATACATAATTATTTGTATATCAAGGATTGAAAGACCTGTAGTGACAGCACACACTTTAGAATTCTATCAATGAGGCAAAATATTGTATCATGCGTGTCTCAAAATATTCGCCTGCAAGAGTACGACTCGAGGTGAAAGTGTCAAAGTAACGTTATTATTCTACTACAATTCTATCTAAAGCCAATTATATATAATTTATATATTTATTATATACAACTGTCATAATATTTTTTATTTTAATACTATAAAATCCAAAATTTCCGGAACAAAAAGCGAATCTAGAATTCTTTAGTACATGCTACTAATATTAGTAAAAGTAAAATCGAATTCGCCTTCTTTCTATGATACAATTCTAAAGTGCTTGCTACCACTACTAGGTTAAAGTTTTTGAGATCTGCAATATTTCAACCATTTTTTGTACGATCAGAAAGTCTAACAGATTTCTGAATGTAATTAATAAAAAATATTCAATTTTAATTTATACATAGTCCTGCCATAAATACTGTCACATGGTTAAAGGCTGATAAAAAATTGTAAAAATAATGAAACATTCTGTATTGCAAGTAATTTATTGATTCGAATATTTGTAACAGTAAAAAAATATCTATCCAAAATGGCCGCCTTTGGCTTTAACGCAAGCCTTAAGAAATCTGGCCATTTTGCTATGGCAGCACGGGCCGTATCCATCGGAATACTTTTCGTCACCAAAATTCAAGGGACGGTCATAAACAGCTTAACCGGCCATCACTTAAGTTCTCAAAGAAACCTAAAACTTCTGTCCACCATAAATAATAAGAGTGAATACTGTCACTGTTTTACATCCAAAACTAAAGCAATTTAGGGCGTACCGTGCTAAACTATTCCACTCTAGTTTTATAGTATGGTCACAGAATAAACATCTATACAGAAGCGACAGTCAGACAGAGAAACGAAAATTAGAGAGAGAAAGAGTATGCCAACAAATTTAAAGGACTAATCGGATAAAATCGGATTGTTTCGGCATATCTTCGTATCTTACGATTCTTTGTTCTTTTCAGTATCTCGACGTGAACTTTTTCCGTTAGGGGTCAATAATAAAAGTATATTGAGAAACACAAATTGATTTCTAATAAAAACAAATAAGTTATTTTTTCAATAAACCATAGGAAAAATCATTATCATAAGGAAAAACATTATATTTCAAGTATTTTGAAAGAGCTGTTGTCTCAGCTTGTTACGCCCATGTATTTTAGGGTTATGGCTAATTCAAGCAAACCAAACACGTCTTCTCACTTTTGACATAGGTCATTTTGCGAACTGTTTGTGAATTTTAGGAGTGGTTTTAGTTTCTAATTAAATGGATAAAATGAAGAAAGTAGAATCGGGAGGACTTGTTTTTTTTATATAAAGACTGTATAAATATATTTTAAAAATGGAGAAAGGGAAATGTAAGTTTTTTTCGTTTCCAGAAATGTAAGTTATATAAAACGACTATCGTATCATTTAAAATGTATATTCATTTGATAAATATAGGTGTAAAATGTGGCTCAAGGCCTGTGGAAGAGAAGATTTGATGGAGAAGGATATATGGGACATATTCATCGAGTCTGACGTATGTTTTCCCACATCAAAGATATAGAAAGTTCTGCATTGTAATAAATTTGTAAAATTCAGGTATTTGTTTAATAAAAATATAATTATGTGATTATTTTACCTGATTTCTTTTTAATTCGTTAATAAAATTTAAATTTTAGTACTTTTATGTTCTAATTTTTCTTTTACAATTTAAAACAATTTAAATTTCGCACGTAAATTTGCCAACAAATTTAAAGTTCAAGGTCATAAACGTAAAATCGCAACAACAATGGTGCCGGCAAGGAGTGTCGCTTCTGTATAAATGTATTCTGTGGTATGGTGGCGGACAGGCTGTTTAGGACTGTCCCTCGATTTTTGGTGACGAGAACTATAGTTCCCTTACTATCTTCTCCAAACCTCTCTTTAGATAGAGGGTTTAGCTCATGGCTTCTCCTCTAACACTGCCCATAGTTTGTTGCCTAACGAGCTGAGTTCTGGCCAGAGGGACAGTCTTCGGCCGCAATGAAAACTGGAAAATTGGTCCGAAGCCAGGCCTTGTGTGCCAGTGCTGAATCCTACTGGAAGACCCAGTGTTTGCCAGGAAAGAGTATGTTGTTCAGGGATTTCACAACTTCTTCTAGAACATTTTCTTGGTCAAGGAACTTCTGATAGATACGGTCCGTAATGTCATAGCAGAATGGCTAGACCGCTTTGAGGCTTGCGTTAAAGCCGAAGGAGACCATTTTGAATAGATATATTTTTTTACTACTGTCAATAAATTACTTGCAATACAAAAGGTATTATTATTTTTACAAATTATTAGCAGCTTACAAACCATGTGACACTTGTGACAGTATTTATGGCAGGACTTTGTAATTACATTGGTCTACAAAGTATGTACCTACTTTGTAGATCGTCACTAATATAGCAATGATCTGCAAAAAAATTTGTCTACTATTATATTCATTTTCTGTAACCAAACAATGTTCGAAAAGCCTATTTTGTTGTAGATTGTAGAAAATTAAATGTTCTGATCTTGTATTTGATAACTTGTTTTCAATATATTGTGTATGTAACATAAAAAAGATTAATTGTAATATTTGTTAAGTAAGAAATGTACAGACAGAACTATTACAAAACATGCAGTGTAAAAAGCGGTCATCCATCCAATTTATAACTGCGAGTATATTAACTTAACTCTAGTTATCCCATGCTCAACATGTAACATGTAATATTTGAAGCTTTATTAAACTAATAATAATAAGCATTTATAATAATGTGTGGTAGCATGAATGGTGATTAGGAGATGACTAGCAGTGTTTTAGCGCTGTCAATCGTTTATGGATTATTTTAGAGAAAAATACTTCAAATAAAAGTTGCGTAAAATTAATTTTAATAGAACTCCTATTTGAAGTGATTTTCTCTAAAATAATCCATAAACGATTGACAGCGCTAAAACACTGCTAGTTATCTCCTAGCTAATCAACCTTAATCACTTGTTCATGCTACCACTCATTGTTATTAATGTTATGCTTTTATTAATAATTAGTTAAGATGTCAAGAACAATAACACAATAAATAATATAATAACTTATAAAGAGTATAGAAAAATAGAAGAACTAAGAGATATAATTAGACATTTTTATTTTAACCTCGTTTTTATTTATAGATAGTGGAAAGTATATTATTAATACCAATTTTAATTTTATATCGTATATTTTAAATATTTGAAGTACTTATATGTTTGTGGAATTAATCAGTCATAATAAAGGTAAAATTAATTTTAGAAATAGATTTTTAATAACTGGAATATGTCCAATAATATAAAGATGTCATTATTAATTGAAGCAATTTGTTCAGACAAAAAAATTGACACGAGAAAATTAAATTTATTTAATCTTTCATAACATGGTACAGTAAAATCCATGACGTTGATGACGTCATATGCCTTTACAAAAAATTATACATTATAATTTTTATAATAAATCTTATTTCACTACCACCACATTTGGTTAGCTTTTATTTTTAAACTGTTAAACTTTATTAATGTTATGAATGCTTTGCAAAATGTAAAGGCAACTTATGAATTAATTCTGCTTATTATTGTCATAACTCCAGAATAATACATAGTTTTGTTAATAATTACAGCTGTTCAAAACTCGTTGAGAAGTTTGAAACATAGGGTAGTATAGTTTAGCAAACTATAAAATAATTAATCCTTTGGCTTTGACAACACAATATTCATTTCCATAAACGTCGAATTAAATTTCATATTAATAATATTTGCAAATGACGTTTAATAATAAATAGTGTGTAATATGACAAAAAATTATTTGAAATTTCGTACTAAAATATTAATAAATAATTTAAAGCATGATAATAGAAGTATATTTTACTTTTAGCAGAACTATAAAATAATTTCAAATAAATATTATAATAGTACATTAAATGTGAAGAGTTATGAAACGAATCACATACTATACTTTTTCTACGACTGCGAATTAAGATAGCGGATATAAAGGCCTATTTATAATGAAGTAACTCAAGAAGTAACGCGGTAGCGGTAAAGTAATGCAAGAGAAATGTACGGGACAGCAAATACCGTTTTATAATGAAACGCAACGCAAAGCCCAAGTTGACCAACTTGTAACGTTCTGTGATACTCCTTCTACCTCTGACCAATCAGGAAACACTATTTCAATTCAGATATCCGTTACATGTTTGGTTTTTTACCGGTGAGAGGTGACAGCTTGTCATTTTGGAGACTGTTGTAATATTAATTTCAGCAACTAGTTTAGAGATATTTTTCATTCAATTTTAATAAATTTTCTGGTAAAACAGCAGCTATTTCATCGTCACTGTCCAGTAACCAGTAAAAGTTGAAGTTAGCTTTCTATAGTATCCGCTTCATCAGTAGCTTTTAATATGCAAAGATTAGTAATTTAAAGTGTTTCTGTATTTTTGCTGTCTTAAATTGGAGATGCATAGTAAGTGATTCATTTTATAAATTGTTTAGATACTTGTGAAGAAAGAGATATTTATATAACTTGTTACATAATATATTATTTAAATGATAACGTTCTATGAGCCATTTTTAATATTTATAAAATGTTAAAGATAGTTGAAATATAAAGCCAAATACGGTACTGATATTATAAACAAAAGTTGTATAGGCGAACAAGTCAAATATTAAAATATTTTCATTCATAATCTGGATTTCTCGGTCGAAATAAATGTATAGATATTTTTTTTAATAATATTGAACCGACCAGTGGCAGATGGTATACCTACACGGTATCCCATCCAACTACTAAGCGTACTTAACAGTGCTTGATTTTATAAATTACATATAGTCATAAATACTAAAATAACAAAGTTATTAGCTAAATTATTAACAACTATATAAATATTTTAATTTAATATGAATATTAAAACTTCATTTGAAAATATTTCGACAAACAAAATATTTTATCTTTTTACGTTATCGTTATTTTATTTCCACGTCATGTTAAAACAACACTGTCAAATTTTTCTACTTTTTGTTACATATTTCCATTATTTTTGCTGACATTTTTGCAAACTTTAATAAAAGTAATAAAAATATTAAAATGTTTGTGTTTACGTAAAAGAAATAAAAACAGAATGAATAAAAAATGGTCCAGTTTTACATTTCCGGATTGCGAGAGAAATAATTTGTGAAACATGTACAATATTAATCATTGTTAAATGGAAGAGCAGCTAGATAAACATGCCATGAACTTACCTTAGATAGAAATTATACTGTGTTATTATTCTACGTTACCGGAAAATTGTTCTACATTTAAAAAAACGAAAAACCTTTATAAGTTGAATATTATTTTTTAGTTAAAATGAAACTGGTCTTATGTAGAGATGATAATATAAAAGTAATAAAAGTTGAAAATGTTCTCAAGAATTAATAAAAGTTTCCTGCATATTATTAAACTACATCTAAAAATAACAATGAGAATATGCATATGTATGAGAGTAGAGCGAATATAAGTATGTATTATAAAATAAAATCTATTTTTTGCTACAGTGACTTATAAAGATACACTTTTATCTACTGAAATACTGTTGCTAAAATTAACATTTTAATGAGTACAAATATATTCTAAAAAGCCCAGTATTTTAATCTGTGGTTAAACTGGCAGTTAGCTGTCAGTTAATCGAAAAATGTCGAATAGGGTTATTTCATAAATTTTAATTTCTTCTAAAAACTACATAAAATTATTCCTAAAACATAAACTGTATACGATCTTAATATATAAAAACATTACATTGTGTCACTTTTCTAAAAATGAGTAAATAAAATCACCTAAAATTTTCAAATTTCAGAACGCGCTGTGATTGGTTTGACGTCATAGGATCGAGTACCAGATTTCTTCTCGTTTAAGTAATTAAAAAAAAAAAAAAAAATTGAACTAATAATGAGAAGTAATTATTGCATGTAATTATAATAGAAAAAATACAAGTAAGAAGAGCTCAAATAAATTTAATTTATGAACGACAAAATAGGTTAACGAACTTTGAATGTGGAAATTGGCCGAAGAAAGATGAAATATCTGATAAAGTTTTTTAAATGCAGGTGAATTTCATTTTTATTGAAATTACGTCAAGTTTAAGGTAACAATTCGAGTATTCACTTAAAAATATGTTTTTCTTTCAATAGCAAAGGAATAGAGAAATGAACTCAAGCTAAATACTAGTACTAAAATATTGATGAAACTTCCTTTGCTGGATTCATTGTTAGGTATAATCAATGTTCTTGGACTGTAATCATATCCTTTATTGTAATGAACACAAGCATAATTAGCACTATTTTTTGGTAACGTAATAAAGCCAGAAACACTATGTAATAATACATATTTGTATTTTCCATTCTATGTAATGGAAGCAGGCGGTGGTGATATAGCGCCACCCTGGCTATGAACTTTCTAGAACTATGTAATAAAAGGCCCAAAGTACTCATACTTGGAGAATCCGTAAAAGTGACAGTTACGTAAAACTATCTTGTATTTGGATTCTTCTTTTAAATAATATGTCCTTGTTATGTTCTTATAGTTTACCAAAGGATGAAAGAGAAAAGAATAATAAAATTTAAGTCCAATTATAAAACAAGTACTTGTTTGTGGAAATCATTTTGAGAAAATTGAATTTTTAGTTATACAACTGGTAAAAATTAAAATAATTAACATTGTTTCATGAGGATTTAACTTTATAATTATACTTTTACGTCAAAAAGACAATGAAAAATTGTAACTGTCTGAAGTCCTTCAAAACTATTGGTGGCAACAGTTCATAGCTAGGATGCTGCCGTTAATTTGAGCTTTGCCCGCCTGCTCCCATTGTTGCATTATAATTTAACTTACATTTTTATGTGCTATTATCAAAAAATGATAATGAATAAAAATTATGCAACTACAAATGTTGATTACAATAAAAAATAATTATTAGTTTTTCATTATTCCGTAAAAATTCTATATTTATTAGCTTGTCACTTGGTTTATAGGTTAGTTTTTGCTATAAAAATAATATATTACTTACTACTTACATTTACATATGATCTTTTGTATACTATTTATATATAAATGCACAATGTTTTATAAAATGTCCTAATTTAAAAGAAAATTAAATTATAATCATGATTTTCTATACAATCTTATAGGTGATTAAATACAAATTTCAAAACTCTGACGTCACGAAGTGGTGGGAGATGTTTACAAGGGCGGGAAACTTCTGTGGCTTATAACTAGAGTTCTAGTGCAAAAAGAAATAATTGAAAAGGAAAAATAGGTGGTATTTTTTTACATTTTCTTTTAGTTTTAGCAAAAATTTAAAATTTGTGAAATGACCCTACTTATACGGGGACTGCTGGAGAAGTTTCTGCAAACGATATAAAGAAGACCAAAAGAATTTTATAAATAGCTAGAGGTATTGTTTTTCATGAGCTCGAATCAATTTTGGTAGCAGTTTTTCCATTCTAGATCTGGTACGTGGTACCTTAGTTTGTCAAATTGTGTTGTATCCTACGACTGCAAAGCTTCCATACGTTCAGGTGATAATACAAAAGTCATATGTATAGCTTTCATGTCAATACCCAAGGTTGTCTGCATTTCACAATTTGTCAAGTGCCGATCTCGATGAACCATTTCGCGCACAATATACATAAACTATAATGGCAAATACAGAAGTGGATGGACGACCTTCACGAAACTCGTCATAGAGAATGGTGTGTCCACAATGGAATTCGGTAAAACTGTCCTATTGGATAGTCCTTCATCACCAAAAGCAAGAAGAAGTCGATCGATGCACTGTTCCGGTGACAGATTACACTTGAAATCATAAAAATCATATCACGAAAATTTTCACGCGAAATTTACATTGTTTCGCAAAATAACTGTATTTAAAATGCCATGTAAGCAAAACGAATTACTATAAGTAAAACTGGATCTAAAGGAAAAATGTCATATATCGTAAATCGATCATATATTTTTCGTTTTAACTGACAGTTAAGCTAGCAGAGATGAAAATACTGGGCCTAAATAATATTGCGTCAAATTTTGTCAACCATACCACAGGCCCTAAAAATCCCTTTTTGTCAGAGAGTGAATACTAGAGGTCATAACGGTAAATTTAATTACTTAAATTAGTTTTCATGTTCTTATGACATTAAAATAATTGCTCTCATAAAATCGAGTTGTATTTGTCCATTTCATTAAATTTAATGAAAGCTTCTAAATGATGAGTAATTGTTTATTGAAACATAAAAGACGCCATTTCGATCGTGGTCACGACCATTTTCAACTCGATAATGAAAAACAATTTATTGTTAATAAATTTTGACTATTTCAACAATTTATTAACAATTGTCTTACACTACTGACTTGAAAATGGTCGTAACCACGACCAAAACGTCGTCTTTTATGATTCAGTAAACAATTACTCATCGTTTGGAAGTTTTCATTATCCAAGAATCCTTAGTACTTCATTACCAACCACAGTTTCAGAAAAATTCTACCGTAAATTTACTTTAGAAGTAAATTTAAGT
Source organism: Ophonus ardosiacus (assembly GCA_943142095.1). Lineage (NCBI taxonomy): Eukaryota > Metazoa > Arthropoda > Insecta > Coleoptera > Carabidae > Ophonus > Ophonus ardosiacus. The sequence continues at coordinate 43,016,803 of OW964827.1, forward strand.
GGACCTTTATAAAACCGGCCCTTAAAATGGAAGCAATCACAAAATACAAACATTATTTTCTTGTTAAAATATCCTTATATTTTTCTTGGTACATTTTAGAACTAATATCTGCGAATTTATATACCATCACAGTTAAGTAATTCTCAAAAACCTTTTGAGGAAGTGTATAATTTCAGCAAGTGATACTTTCATTTTAATGTATGAGTGTCATATATGCGTATTCTGCTCACGTCTGGGGGCAGTTTAAGTATCATTGAATCGGGTGCGTATAAAACCCTCGGCCTGAAGTAGTCGGGACGCTGAAATCGAGTTTGCTGCGCATACAAATCACCTCTCCGCCCAACTGAACTCTTCTCACATATCATTTAACATTTAACTTTAAATATCCAGCATTTACCTAACTACCTACGCCTGCCCACACTGCAGGAACGAACTCAAAGATTTACGAGAGATATTACGAATGGTGTAGGAAATAAGTATACTATAATTGAATATTTTAGTTTTTATCAATTCTTATGGTTGTTCAATAAAAACTAAAATATTCAATTATAGTATACTTATTTTCTACACCACTCCTACTATAAAACATGTATACTAAATTGGAAAACTTTATCACACCGCTTTTCTCACTTGACCCTCACTTGTGGTTTCCTACATACTATCTTCGATACGTACATATGACTACTAGCTTAATCTTTGTCTTATAAAGGGAGTATCCTACGTATGCACATACGCGCAGCTTGTCATTGTCATAGATTTTCTGCAACATTGCCTATTTTACGCATAAAAAGGCTGGTTTCGTGCAATTAGTTTACGAACATGTTTGAAAAATTCGTACATAAGTTGCAGATACGATGTATGTATGCGTGTTTGAACTTAAAAGTCCCTAAAGGGGGTATCACACGTAAGCACATACACGCAACTAGTCATAGATTTTCTGCAACTTTGTCTATTTCATGAAACTTTTTGCGTATGATAAGAGACTGATTTCATGCAACTAGTTTACGAACATGTTTGAAAACTTCGTAGACAAGTTGCAGATACGTGCGTACAAACGATGTACGCATGCGCGGATGAACTTAAAAGTCCCTAAATAGACGTGTTGATATTTTGTTTCATTTTGATGTTATTGATGTGAAATTTTAAAACGTGTTCAGACAATTTGGAAACATACTTGGAAACAATGACTAATTTCATTGGAGTTGTTTTCTAGTTATGGGGTATAAGACCTGTAGAAAAACGTTACCAACATTAAATATGTAAATAATCTAAAATGTATGTAAATTTGCGCACGTGTGATAACAAGAGTTGTGTACTTTGAAAAGTTGCGTCAAATCAGTTGCATGTACCTGCGTACATGTGATACCCGCTTAATCAAACATGTGTATGTTTTGATGTAAAGTTTAAAAATGTGTTTCACAATCATTTAGATATATATTTGAAAACTATGATAAATGTAATTAAAGATGTTCCAGAGTTATGGGATATGAGACGTGTACAAAAATATTACCAACATTAAATATGTAAATTATTTGAAATATTTGTAACTCTACGCGTGTGACAACAAGAGTTGTATATTTTTAAAAGTGGCGTCAAATCAGTTGTAGATACCTGCGTACATGTGATGGGTTAACACATTTAAAGAAAGACAGTTACATGAAATTTGAATATGACACTTGAAAGCAGTGGTACTTTATATTTTTGTAGACTCGTTCGAAACCTAAATTCAGGCGAAATTAGTGAAGGTACCCTTATGGATCATTCTGTTTACTGTAACTGTCGCGAAATTCAAGATATATTAATTTCATTTTGGACAAAAAGTATGAGAAATATATGACATTTTAGATAGATGTGTCGTATCATTGTTATGTTTATAATAGGCCCATAAACCATAACAAAAAAATGTACACTTTATCCTTAAAGTACTACTCAATAAATAACGATTAAAAAAAAAACATTTTTTTAATAATTACTTTGCGAGATATTTGAATTTATTTCCAGGATACAGATGACGTCACACTATTGGTATCTTTCTCGCGTAGCCTACTTCAGAAACTGGTGTGAGAAAGATAGCTATAGGTTTCTTTAAAAATCAAATGCGGCTAATATACAAAAAACAATTATGACTTTTTGATACCACGAATTGCTTCAAAATTAAACGAACTTTCATTTAAAAATATTTCAATAAATTGGTTTATGGGCCCATTTATTGGTGATATATACTTTTTCTTACTACAATTTTCGTTTTTAGGTAAGTATAATCTTAGGATAATCCTAGAACAGAGTAGTATTTTAGTGTAAGAATGGAATAATTCATGATAAAATTGCACAAATTTAGGTTAATACATGACGTAATTGCCTTGTACACAAGACCACAACTGTTTGAGAACATCAAACTATGACGTGAAGCTCAAGTGATCGTAATCAATGTATACTGTAGCAACAGCAAGACTGATCCATGCCTGCTTTGGAAGCATGTGAGGTGACGCCTGATAAAGCATCAAAAAGTTTCTTCCAAGTCTACATCTGTATTGAGTTTAAATTTATTTTTTTCTATACACCAGCCCTGTCCTATCTGCTGGCTTCTGCCCTTTCGCGTCCTTCTCATCTTGTCACGTGCGCATGCGTATTCACATATTCATGAGTGTGGGTGTCATGCGTGACGGTGTTCGCGAGCGTGAGCTGAACGTGATCATGTATTTGGGGATGAGATACCAGCAAGCACTGTATAACACACCGACAGTAATGTTGTTTATATAGATATACCAGGATCATGTCTAATGTCTATTAGACTTTGCATTTATCTAAAAGGTTATGTTTACAGAAGACTAAAAGATTATGCAAAGAAGGGTTTTTAATAACGACGGTACCTCGATATCAGATATCAAATTGAGGAAATTGCGGGCTATTCGTCACCGTTTCCGTGAGAGACGATATCCGCTAACAAAAATCAAACTCCACTTCCGTTCAAAATGGCTGATGTGAACTAGTTTTCAGGTTATGTCGCCATGGGAGTGTGTGATGCTATTAGCGGGTAACTGGAATTCTAATCAACGAAATGGAGGAATATTCCTAGATAGATTGTGATAATAAATGAGGAAGAGATATTAATTTTATGGAAGTATTTGAAGTATTCTAATAATTACGAATATGTAGTATGTAATTTGACTATGGGAACAATTTGTCAAATGTACCTATGTTTGTGTTAATAGATAGCTACGTAAATAATAAATTATATATTCCTATATTATTGTTGAACTATATTTTTATAGTTACCAAAATAGCAAGAATTCAGTAATATGTATCTAAACACTTTAATCTATGAGATCTACGAACTAAAAAGCAAAATATGGTATGTTAAATTTCACATTCAAACAAAAATATATATTTGTTCAATTACTTACGAACCGTGAATAAAATCAGAGGGTAGAATAAAGAAGCACTTACCTGGAACAAAGAAAAACAATTAGTATTGAACATGATTATTGAAAAAATATACAGTATGTTAAAATAAAGCGTTATTTACTTATGTAGTACGAAATATTGTAAACACTAAAACAATAAAAATGCACTTCCTAATAAACTTTAAAAAAAAATCTTCTTTAAGTGTGCGACCTAAAATTCCTGTCCCATTGATAAATTATTTGCAAATTAATTAAATTCTGTTGAAATAGGTGGTGTAATATTCCTGTCCCGAACAATATAGAGCAAGCAACAAGAGCAACATGTTAATATGATGCTGGGGATTATCTGTAATTAATGTAGGCTAACAGACAAAATTTACTACACTACCAAGTACAAGTGAAGAAGAAATTGGCTGAAAGCGCAAATTCATTATCTACCAGGAATTTATAATTAGAAAACAAAATTAAAGAGCTACAGGAATTTTATCTAGACGTGTAGAATTCGTCACAATATATAGAACAATAGTGTAATAAAGTCGTTTATAATACGATGATGCTTCAAAATATGACACGAAATTCATTATTGTGCCTACAGCAAAAATTTCTATTGGACAGAATCAAGGGGAAAGTGATCAGGTGCTGATTTGCGTTTCTGAATGTAAGCAAGACACATTCGTGGAGATCCTTCAACGTTTACGAGATGTAATCAAACGAAAATGTCCTGAAAATTGGGCAGGAAACGATTGGGTTTTGCTGCATGACAATGCTCCGACACATCGCTCCTTGTGGTGATAATAACCTTGCTAAGAACAATGTCACCACTTTGGAACACAGTTCTGATTCTCCCAATCTTGCACCAGCCGATTTTTATATGTTCCCGAGACTAAAAATGAAATTGAAGGGACACCGTTTGCTAATCCAGCAGAGGTGATCGGAAAAGCAACGAGACAGCTGAAGGCAGTCTCAGAAAATGGTTTCCAGGAGTGTTTTGAATAGTTGTAAGAAAGCTGGAACAAGTGTGTAAATGCAGGAGGGATGAACTTTAAAGAAAATTAATGTGAAAATGGTGTATCATTTTTCAATAAAATTTTATTGAAAACCTCGTATATGTGTATCATAGAGAGTGCCCTCTTAAATCTCGCGGCGAGAGCACTACCACGTTTTCATTTTCTGTGTAGTATAAAGCAGGTATTATTACTTGTTTTATAATATATTTATTATAAGCTTTTAAGAAACATCTACCTCTTTAAATTAGAATGTAGAGCCCCAATTTCCATTTGAAAGACAAAAAACAATTAGACGAAACTTTCATCATTGTCTCGAGTTTGTCACCTTGGTCTGTAGCTCACATAAATATCATTTAGGTTTAAGCCATAAGTATTCCTGTCGTCTCTACTACCTCCTAGTGTTATTGAAAACGGGAAGCTCCCGAAAACGAAGAAATATCGATGAGAAACGCAACCGCAAAGAAAAGCATTGATGGACGGAAAATTTTATCTTTCCACCAAACAATGGGGAATATGCCCTTATGATACATTTATATTTTGTTTGTAAAATATGAAGGGTATAAAAAGAAAATATCATATTTATATTTTTATTGGAGCAATGTAATCTCTGTTTGTCGTGTTATATTTCATGTTAATCCCCAGAACGGAGCATCGGATCTGAACTCGAAATGCGAATATACCGCAATCTACATAGCGTGAAAATACCACAAATTCGAGCAATTACGCACTGTAATTACGCAACTTTATGTTGCATAAAATTTAATTATCTCACGTTAATTGCGTGTCGCAAGGACCAGGATTCTGGACCCATTGCTATTTCAGAAGCACCACTTTGTTATACAAAACAGATGGCTATCAATATCGCAAATGAAATTAGTAGATTCGCAGGGAATATAATTATGAACTCAATTAAAATAGCAACATCGATATTTTTTAGGTTAAAAAATCAGGACTGGACTTATTAAAAAAAAAACAGATTAGCTATTTATGTGATTGAAGACTTTTTTGTGCATTTCATAGTAGAAAAGTGTACAAAATGAACAATAGTTACAAACAGGAATATTTCTATTCATGAAATGGCCTAAATTCTTTTCAAAACTTTTGTTACATTCGTGTTAATTGTTAATACGTGTGTTTATGTTTATTGTATAATTTGTGTTTATTGTGCAAGTAACGCAATATATCATACATAGAAAGTTCAAGGAAGCTACCACTGTATTTATTGTATAAATGATAGGGATTATCTGATACATTTATTGAGTAATTACCTTTATATTTTAGATAGAATTGCAATAATAGTTGTATTGCATGCAATCAATACATTTTATTGTGGTTTATGAGCACAGAAACATGTAATTTTATTACTTGTTTTATATAAAATGAAGACAGATACAATGTATTCATTTTGAAATTATTGTTTTCATATGCGTGCACATAAAAATAATTTTAAAGTTTTGATTTTAATTAATGAAAGTAGCGGGTGTTGTAGATTATCGGTCTCCCTGCCAACGTAGGACACTTGTGTATAATTTAGTAATTAATTAATTAATCCTTGCGATAGGATTCAGATCGATCATGCACCCACACAGAGATAAGGAGAACCCTTCTTCATTATCAGCTATTAATCAATACCGGTATTTGTTACGTGATAGGCCTTAAGGTATATACATAATCAAATTTTAACATTTTCATGTAGCCATTTCCAATGAAAATTTTAACTTATACTATATCTGGTTTAAAAATACTGTGTTACGTGGTAAAGGAGGAACATTTCACGGGTTGTGACTGGTGAAATGAGACAATTCTAAACTGTTCCAACATGTAAATATTGCAACAATTTTAACGAATATCTATAACAAATGAAGCTAGCTTAATTGAATGTAAGTGAAATAAATAATTCTATTATGAATATAATTGGAAATAATTAATAATATAATGTAAAAAAATAATATAAATACAAGACACAATACCTGTCAAAATCTGCCAAAAAAAAACATTTTATACAGTTTCGAAGTGGTCCTCAAATGGGTAATAATGAAGAACTATAAATTGTGTCTGTAGATGTTTAGATTATCTTATAGAAATAACACTTTTTTCGTATATATCCTCAAAATGTTGCTGCGTAAACCGGTCTTATCAAGCTCCGCCCCCCACTGCAATTTTAAACTAGATAGAATATAGTGTACTTCGGGTTCGGATTGTCGACGTTAAACCTTGCAATTTTCATTTCATTTCAATTAAGAAGTGAATCTAATGTAAAAGTGCCCTCTTAATAAGGGCCAATACTTTGGGAAATAAAAGATCAAAGATCTTGTCTTATTTTCCTTATTTATCTTTATCGATTGTCTATCATCCCAGGCATTGAATTACCTTGTTTCCATTATATTTCTTTTGGAAAACATCCATAGAAAACTTTTCATTCTCTGTTCAAAGAATGCAGTGTAGTTCTCTATCGGATTCAAGAAAGTTGGGGGTGTTATTCAGTTATCTAGAAGTTGGAACATGAGGCGTAGAGAATATTGAGGTGAACAGTTTACAAACAATATAGGACAAGACTTCGGATTTCAAATACGAGAACGGGAATGTAATCCCTCACACTCAGATTTAACGGTTTCCAAGAAAGGGGAATTTCAATTCAACCAGGATAATACTACAGTTACACTCGTATCCAAACAGATCAAATATGGACACAATATATGTCAAAAATACACACGAGCCCAAACCATAATATTTCAGCCGATTTATATTTTGAACCAACAAATTATAAAACCTATGCAAACAATGAAATTTAAAAAAAAAATTATTTTGTCTAGTTTAAAATATAGATTTTTATTCACGTATTCTGCCATTTAATATTAAGTTACATCGGCTTAATTTTATTTGGCATTGTATCCCTAAGTCCTGGAAATTTGTCTGTATTGTCCCATAAAGTCTTGCAGGTAATTGTTTTTCATTGGGACAAAAGTAGAAACTAATGGGTCTATTCTGAACAAATCTGTAAGTCTTACAGATCTGTAAATCTGTCAATAAACGAACAAAATCGCAAAGAAAGTTGCCACCCTAATGTATAATTTTATATTAATCAACAAAAACACATGAGTTTTTGTCAAATTTTTACAAGACTTACAGATCTGTTTAGAATTGGCCTATAAATCTGGACTAGAAGATGACCCTTAAAATACCGATCCAACTGTACAGACATTTGGCTCACTGTTTTTTTTTTTATTTTACGTCTTAAAGTAGCTGAAATAATTTTGTAGAAATTTCTAACGATTTGAATAGTTTTTATAATTTGTTGAAAATGTAAACCGGCCGAACAATTTAATTTTTTATTTCTGTCTGCAGAACAGGTCTTACGGCATTGTGCTCACTCATTAACACGTATTAAATAACTCAAAATTAAAGAAATATAAATACTCCCCATTTACGTAGCAAACGGTCATTTGCAATTTACATTGTATAGTGAAAAGAAGGTTCCTTTATTTTTTATTCTGTATTTGTATTTCGTAGTATTCAAATCTGTGGTAAACACCTCTACCCTTAAAATAAATTACATAATTTTCGGGGGCGTTAGAAGGGCAACAAAAAGGCGAAGCTGATGCATCAAGCATGTCATAGGGTAAAAGCTATAGTGCGCATGTGGTGATTGAGCTATTGGTCCTGAGCCGGCTTCGTTCACCAATCCTTTTCCTACCCAACTGATAGGATCATTCATTGTTAGGCCATTTCGTATCATGTTCGGGGGCGACTCTTTAGCTAATACAGGGTGGGGCAGAAAAACCTATCCGATTTCAAAACGTTATAAAATTAAAACCACTCAACTTGTCAAAAAAAATTTTTATTAACATATCGCAAATTTTATGCCATTTTTAAATTTAAGTTTTGAAAAGCACATCACTCAAATGTCGTCCTTGGGAGCGGATACACTGATTTAGGCGCTCGCGGTAGCTTTCCATGACTTTCACCGTCATTTCCACAGGAATTTCTTCAATTGCCCGAGCAATTTCCCTTCGTAAAGCAAGAAGGGTCCTTGGTCGATGCTGGTAAACCTTCGATTTGAGGTAACCCCAAAGGAAGAAGTCACATGGAGTGAGATCCGGTGAGCGCGGCGGCCAGCCAAGATCACCTCTCAGGGAAATGAGGCGACCGGGAAACAGTTCCCTGAGAATGTCCATTGATCGTCGCGATGTGTGGGCGGTTGCCCCATCCTGTTGAAACCACACATTTTCCACGCCATTTTCTTCCATTTTGGGTCTAAGAAAATTTTCCAGCATGAAACAATAGCGCTCGCTGTTGACCGTTACGGTTTGCCTATTTTCTTCAAAAAAGTAAGGCCCCCAGACGCCTAGGCGGGAAAGAGCACACCACACACACACACACACTTTAATCGTAGCGTGATGTGGAACAGGATCATGACGCCCGAGTCCGAAATGAATTCGAAAAGCACGTTGTGTAGCAATTATCGAACCGCCGCATTCGATAAACCGCTCAATAACAAAAGCACGATGTTCACCAGACCAAGGCATGTTAACTACTGACAAATGGCATAAAACCGGCTTTCTAACGGTTTTTACCCCACTACTCTACCTGCTCCCTCTTTTGAGAAAAAGGGATTTGAAATCGGATAGGTTTTTCTGCCCCACCCTGTATGAAATAGGGTTTAGATTTTCGTGACACCCTAGTCGTGGTTTAAACAGGGATCGTTCTGTCCTTAACTCCTTTAAATCGTAGGAAATTTGGACAAAGTTCCCTGCCCAAATAAAGAGACCTTGTAGTGGTGGCAGGGCTTAACCATCCTCCAAATTAGAGGACGAGAACTATACGTAGCTCAGGCATGGCCAACATACGGTTGGCGTAATAAAGTTATGCAGTCGCGGCGCAATGTTAAATAATACAATATTCTTTTTTTATAATATTTTAAATATACCACCTGTGTTGCATTCAAGGTCTTTATACAAATTCCATAATATAAATCGTTTTTATGTTTCACGTTTTCTTATATAAAATATTTCGTCTGGCCCGCCGAAGAAAGAAATTAAATACAATGTAGCCCGCGAGCCGAAACTGTTGGCCATCCTTGAACTATAGCTTATAATGTAAAATACTGTTTCTATTCCTATCTCAGTCTGCTAGGATATGTTTCTTCTCCGAAATATGTTTACAAGATATTATAATTATGGGGTATTAGTGGCAACATCTTTGGTAGCAGTTAGTAAAGTTTGAGTCAGTTACAGTTATCCTGTAAGATGACATTACTTGGTTAGAGCTTGTGGTTCACTGTTATCACTCGGTGATGTCAAATTGCTTTACTAAATTACATTCTCTATTGCATTAGTTGACGACGGATATCACAGATATCCTCAAGGAGACGGAGCAAGCTCTGAATTACATTATTCAAAAATCTAATGTGCGATGTGGCCAGCACATTACCTTTCACCATTAAAAATTGATCTAAATTCACGACAACGACAACTGCAACATTTTATAATAAAATTCATAAATGATAACAATTCGTTTTCCACATCACTTAATTTTATCCATGTACATCTCCCTTGAAATGGCGTAATCACTGCCCCAGTTAACAAGTCTGAGACAATTTTGTCATCTCGGTTGTTGTGAAACGAGCGAGCTTATTTGCCCGTACGGCGCTATCGGGCTGCACATACCCGTAACAGCCAACAAAAAACCCTAACGACCTACTCTTAGGCCGGCCCTGGTTCTGATAACGGAAGCTGGGGAAATGGCGGCATTACGCATTAATGCTCCTGCTGAAAACACTCTGTATAGCCCTAGACGAGAGGCGATACTACAGGGGGGAGTTAGGGGAAAGAATTTATAACAGAAAAAAGTTTGGTATAGCATATTCCACTTATGCCCGGTTTTTCCATCTCTGGATAAGTGTCAGTTAACTTCACTTCCATATAAAATAAAAATCTGATGTAGCCAACACAAAACCTCCCGCTATTTAATTTTTATTATTTTAAATACATACCTACCTACGTATTTACTAACGCTGCAAACTGTTCCATTGCAGAAAACTATTGCATTATTTACTATTTTCTTTTTAAAATGTCACTATTATTAATTTGAAGTGATAAGTTTTCCGACAGTGACAGTGACATTTACTGTCAGTTACATTCATTTGAAAAATGAACTGTGTAACAATGGAATAGTTTTTATCTATCTATAAAATTATTTTTAAATTTATCTGTAAAGTATATAGAAAAAGTATTAATGTATTCCAGTAGAAAATTCAATAATCTTTAATTTTCATAAGACAAAATTCGAAAAAATGGCATTTAATGGTATTTTTTGAAGAAAAACCATTATGAGCTTCAAGTAAAGTACGATTTCCGTTTATCCGATTTACACCAAAATCTAATGGCTTCTATTCCTATTAGAATAGGGTAAAAATACAAGGTTTCAGAATTTTCTGAATGATAGTATTTGAGTTAGAGTGCAAACAAAATTCGTACACATACACACATACAGACATCATCGTGAAAATGGTAAAAATGGATTCTAGGGACCTTAAAACGTGGTCATTTACTAAAATCTCGATATGAGATTTTTTGCACGATCCCTATACCTCCCTTACCAAGGGTAACGGGAGGTAAATATCGCATCTAGCGTAATTTGACAAAATTATACACATGTAAATTATATAAGGCGATGTTTTTCTTTTATCTGGCAGTTAACTGAAACTTTATCTGCAAATGGAAAACCGGACCTTAAAGTATATTAGCAATCACTCATATTAAGGGGGTAAAGCGAAATTAAGACTTTTTAAAATGTTAATCAGGTCTGAGGTTCTACCATCCTTTTCTCTTATTCTACTTTAGATTACTCAACATGTAAATCATTCCTAAAGATCTTATCAGTTTGGCAACAAATTTATCAACAAAATTATGACATTATTAAACACCTTTAAACTCCATAATATTCAATTTCCTAATCGCCAGACATTCAGGAGCTGACAATATAAATTTTGCTGAGTTTATAATCCGAAAAATACTTCTTAAATTCTTCTTCTTATTGCTTTTAATTGCTGGTCTTGTCTCCAACTCCCAAAAGCAAACTTTACTCTGATATACGAGCTGTCTTCTTGATTATCTGCCAACGGATTCAGGAAAAAATAATAAAACCTCAGATATTATGAATGCCATAAATTACCTCACAACGAATGTAGCAATTCCCTCAGTTTATACCTCCCATTCGTTTCCTTAGTAGCAATCAGTAAAACAAGAACGAATCACAAGAGGTTTTTTTTTTTCTTTTATCGATAGTATCACGTTATCTAGAATTAGGATGACGGTAATATTGGTTTACATGTAAGTACTTAGTTGAAAATTGATAATAAAATGATATGTGATATTTTTCTGTAAATTGGATACAAGATATTTTACAGAAATAAACTTTTTAATTCAAAATAAAATGTAGTTATGTAGCCGAATATATGGTTGTAAATGGAAAGGACTTTTAGCAATCCTATTAAAATAGAGTTATAAAACTTTATAGTTCCTTTATTAATATACGAATAAAAATTAATTTAAATTAAAAGCATAAAATATATTTTTTCCGATGACCGCTCTATTAACAGATTGTGTTAATGTACGGAACATCATTCATTAATGACACCTATTCATGCAAGTTTTTTATTAATAAACTATTTTAGTTGTTATCCATAGATACCATATACCATTGCTGAACAATTGTCAAAACTTATATGTCAAACGTTACTAAACTAAAAAGTTTTGTCTTCGAATTAAATTAGATTTTCCAGTTCAATGAGATCCGGTCAACGGAAAAATATTGTAAGTAACACGTGTGTTAATTGCAATTAATGATTAAACAATTAACGCGTGAGTGGAGCGAGCGCGTCAAAATATCCCAATCATTAATCGCTCTGATTAACACACTTGATAGTTAAATTACTATTTTCTGTAGCAGGTTTTAAAGGTTGACAAAATCGGCTTTCCGAGTTTGTTATTGACTATGCTTTTTTGTATTCTTATCCAATTATAGCTGGGTTTTATTTATTTCCTTTAAAAATTGTACAAAGGAAGTATTCCTTCTTCTAGTAAACGGTGTAATCGTTTCACAAAGCAACCGCCCATCAAGTATCTTGTTAAAAAGATCAAAAGATTGGAAATGATGAAACATGTTTTAATGGAAAATAATATGTCATAGCAACCCATATTTCCACAAAGAAAAAAAAAATAAATATTTTTAGTGATATATATCATAATTGATAATTGTCAAATTATATTCCGACCCTAGTGTTATTTACTAAGCTCAAACTTTAAAAATTTATTAAAAATTTCTTATCATGTTCTTTCAGTTTGCTGAAAATATTTGAGAGAAAATTCTTCGTCCATTACCATATTTCTTTCGGTTTGAGTTTAGCTTTAAGCAATATATTTCTTCTACACACAAAACCAGCTACAAGTCCAAGGTTCGACCTTCGCGTTTGTCAATATTTGAGGGCAGTTTTTCCAGATAAAATACAACTCCGACTTTGTTGGTTCAACAAGTATGTACTCTTAAGTCTGAGGTATAGTGCGCACAATTTTCTTTTTTATTTGTTTTTAAAGACGTCCGACAAAGGTCATCTGTATCATGACCGAGTGGGGACTTACGATTTTAGAATTTTATTGTTGCCATTTACTCAGTTCTGAAAAACATCTTTTGACAAAGATAACTAACTCGAAGAGAGAAACAGATAGTTAACTACTGGCATGATCTCTTTAATAAAATTTAAAATAGTACTTAATTAAGTATTTGAGAAACGTGAAGATATAAATTAAATCGAAAACAATAATACACCTTTCTTCACGAATATTATGTTTTTTCTATTATAGTACAACTGATGATGATTGCTTTGCAATCGAAATGTACATTTTGTGAGTAAAATATTATTTGTGAAAAAAGGTGTATTGGTGTTTTTTATTTAAAATAGTATTTAAATGTGTTGGATAACTTTGTGGTTCGGTATTATTCTCGGTATTATTATTTTTTTTAGAATTCATCATCAGCTGAAAAATCATTTTATAACAAAACTGGATCACTCATATACTAGAGCAAATGTCATATCGGAGTAGGACAATACTCAACTATCTTTTTCTTCGAGCTTCTTGTTTTCTTCTAAAAATTATAGCACTTGGACGGGAGGATGTTTTGTGTGACCTGAATGTCATAAGTCTCCATCGAGATCCCCATACTACACACTCGGCATACATATTTAACCGTATTTCTTTTATTTTGAAGGAGTTATTTTAAACATTCAGTGCACACTACAAAAAGGTTTTGAGTCCCCGTGTATTTAGTAAAAGTCATTAAGTTATTTTACCCGTCGTGTCGAGTTCAAATTTTTATTACTTTTCCTTCTCTTTTTCTTTTTCATAGAATTTAAATTTCCAGAGCAATATACGTCCACAAGAGTTAAAAGCTTCTATTTCCTTTTACTCACAAATTTTTCTCGTACATTAATTACATTACGGACAGTTTATATTAAAATGCGAGAACATTTTTCAAGATAAGCCTTCTTGACATTTACCCGTATCACTTCATGACATGTAATTAAAATTTATAATTTAACATGGTATAGCATATTATCATTTCTTCGGTCCATGTGAGAAAGACATATAACACATACTTCATAGCTACAGTTTAATTTTTTAAGAATGTCTGATCAAGAAAATCTTCGAATTGCATGAGTATATAAAGAAACAGTTCAAGTTAACTTCGTTGATATACATTTAATTTGTATTTCCCGCCATTATAGGTATTTGACAGTTAGTAAGAAATTTGTTGCTTGGCTTGCTTGCGAGCAAATCAAGCAAATGCTAGGCTAGCAAAGTCGTTCAACAAATTTTACTTCCGGTTGCTTGTTGCTTGTTTTGTTGGGCTTATTGAAAGCACCTATACTGTATTCCAGATAAGAATGGAGTTAGGAGTAAGATAAGGCTTACCATTCCAGCTTTCTGATTAGTCTAAACGTGAACACAGTTTACAATAGCAAAAAATTTATAATAAATCGTTTCAGTCAGCTGTCAACTGGAGTTGTACTCAGTGCGAACGTCGTAGCAAAAATTAAAGATAGATATATGCAAGATAGACGAGCAATATAACAAGGAAAAAAATGACGTTTAAATCTGCCAAATATGTTTACACGAAACAAAACTAATTTAAGTTTTATGTGTGTAAAACAGGCTGGCTCCGCAGCGCTACCAACTCATTCTTATCTGGAAAACAGTATAGTCATAGTATTTTACATAGTATTGTCATTTTGACATCAAATTGTAATAGAAACGTCCATAATAAAAAGAACCCTTTGATTAACAAATAACTTAACAGTACACAATAAGTTAGCAAAATTATAATTGAGGAAAACGATAAACCTTAAAAACAGTTAAGGTAATTGCAGTGGCGTACCCAGAGGGGGGCGATGGGGGCGATCGCCCCCCCTAGACCTACATATTTTTTTATGTACACATACACAATTAAAGGAACGCCAAAAAAGCTTTGTATTTAAAAAAGTAAGTATTCTCCGTCTTTCATATATGTGTTGGAATTTCTTGATTTACAACAAATAAAAAATGACAATATGACACCCAAATATAGCCACCTAATAAAGATTTATTATCATTTATGGAGGTCTTAAATATTACTCGGTCTTTAGTTTTATTAAATATAGGTGTTTAATTCGTATTCATCATAGATCAAGGGTGAACAATCATTTCTGCTTTTGTCGTCATTTCAATTTTAATTACTTAAAGTAAAAATTAACATTGTCTGTTAGTACAGCATCGGCAGAGAGAAGTTTTTCAACAACCCGTCGATTAAAGACATATTTACGAAATAAAATGAACGAAGAGATAGGTTTAGCAATTCTACACATTCATCGAAATAGAATAGATGTTGGAAAAGTAATACAAAGTTTCGCAAAAGGTCCAACCGTAAATTAGACTTCATAATACAATATCTTGTCATCTCTATGTAATATAATAATATACAATATTTTTTGGTTCATGTTCTTATCTAAATTTTTTTTTTTTTTTTGTTTAACGTTTCTTAAATTTTAATGTTAACCTTCCTACCTGAATATCTTAAAATATCTTTGTATTATAAAATATAAATATGAGAAAATAAGTACATGAAATTATTTAGTCGCCCCCCCCCTAGACCAAAATCCTGGGCACGCCACTGGGTAATTGACAGAATCAATATTTCTCATGTTACCTAGCAATATTGTCATAGATCTCTACGGAAAAGTAGACTAAACAAATTATAATAAAACTGTCAAAATTTTGAATAAAATTAGATCAATGGTTACTAATTGACACTGGTTCGGTAAGTAAAATATACTATTATATTGAGGTGGATTTTTAGTATTTGATTTTCCTCTCGAGTTTTTTTTTTTTTTTTAATGTTCTATTTGTTTTGTGTTTTGCTCCAAAATCGATTATTTGATTCTGTATACATATGTAGCTAATCTGTCTAGCGGTACGCTCCGTTAGTGATACATTTTTTATCTGATGGTTGCACGCATGAAAAACTTGGAACAACCGTACAAAATACATCAGCTTTTTAAGATTAAACCCCGCAATCCTCCAACTAAAAATGAAATATTGATTTTGAGACTACAAGTCAACCATTTTCATTTATCGATACATAAATCTTTCACATACAAAATCCAAATCTTTACTGTCCTTTTATCGCTAGTAGCGGTGATATTTCCAAAATATTGAAAGATAAAATCGTGTAGCAGTAAACCATTTATTGACAAATTTATCTAGGTAGTAAATTCACGTAATTTCTCCAAGGAATTTTGCCACTTTTCTGCGGTCATAATCGGCTTATTTTTATATTTCATAAGCGATAAACATTTGTCTTGTCATAAAACTTTGTTGCATTACCAAACACAAAAAGATACAGAGTGGGACGTAGAACAAAAATTTTTCAATTAACGTTACCAGAAAAATCTATTCTATCCCACGACTAATATTAAATTAAAAATTTAATATTTATCGAATAGTCCTGCCTTCTGCCATAAATATTGTCACGTGGTCTATAAGCTGCTAAAAATTTGTTAAAGTTTAATACATTTTGTATTGCAAGTAATTTATTGACTCGAGTATTTTCAGTAGTAAAAAGAAGTAATATCTGTTTAAAAGGGTCGCCTTTAGCTTTAATGTGGATTTATAACTGAAACAGAACACAGAAAATAATTTAGCATAGAAAACATACAATTTGGTCATACGGAAAATAATATATCCATTTATAAGAGACGCAGCGCACAGAACATAATTTAGCACAGCATAGGAATTGACCAATGTTCAATTTTCTATGTATGTGCTGTGCGCCCTATGTTTTTCGTGCATCATCGTAACATTTCGTGATAATTCGAATAAATATTTGTAAATATCGCTGCGACGGTGAAATATGTGAAATTTGACAAAAATTTATAAAAAAATTCACAGTCAAAGACAAACATGTTTTTCTTATTATTATTATTATTATTATTATTATTATTATTATTATTATTATTATTATTGTTATTATTATTTGAAAATGACAGGTACTTCTTTTACTTCTTATTTTCTCTATGTTTTGTGTGACATTATAAAACCCCCTAACAAAATTCTATGTTTGCTATGCTAAATTAATGTGTGCTAAATTATGTTCTATGTTCTGGACAATGTGCTATGGCAGCATGGACCGTATCTATCGATAGTTTCCTCACTGCGAAGTTGTAAAATCCCTAAACAACATACCCTTTCCTGGCAAACTGGCCCTCTGACATTACAGATCTCAAACCTTTGGTCTACAAATTGTGGTCAGTGTTAGAAGAGAAGGTATGCGCTAAACCCCTCTGAAATTTTAACCAGCTAAAGGTGGATTTATGCAGCCTACTTTTTATTTTACCTTTTCTCTTTCTTTTACTTTACAAAAGTTAAAGATGTGTTAATAAATGTACTACTTTATGTGCACACTTTTAATTTTACTCTAAGAACTAAAGATGACCAACTTTCAACTTAAGACCGTTAAAGTAAAAGAATTACACAACTGCGCATGTGCACCACTTCACGTGACAAACGTCAGCGTGTGCTGTATTTATTTGTTTTTGTGTAGGTAAGATTGCAAAAATTAGAAAATGGGCAAAGCTACAAGTAATATAGCAGATGTACAAGTTATTACATTTGTGTCCATTTTTACAGGTTATAATTATCTCTTTACATTTATGACAACTGATATGCCAGAAAAATCACATCTGCGCATGTGTACTGAGCGCTTTAAAGTAGCTGCATAAAGCACCAAACTTAAAGTAAAAGTAAAAGCGAAAAAGAAAAGAAAAAGTAAAATAAAATGTAAGTTGCATAAATCCACCTTAAAGAGAAGTTTTAGTGAAGACAATAAGTGGAACACCGATAGATACAATCCGTGCTGCCATAGAATGGCCAGACCAGGATAGGGATCCCTAGACTACGCTATGACAGAGTAGTGACAAATAACATTTCGTTTCCTTAACAACCGTGGAAGTTGATAGGGAAAGGAAGGTGAAACGTAAGGCGCATTTTTCGCTACGCTATCATAGCATAGTCTTGGGATCCCACCCCAGACCGGCTTATGGCTTGCGTTTAAGCCAAAGGCGGCCATTTTGAACAGATATAATTTTTTTGCTAGTGTATATACTCGAATCAATAAATTCCTTGCAATACAAAATGTATTATTATTTTTACAAATTTTTAGCAGCCTACAAACCATGTGACAGTATTTATGGCAGATCTATGTAAATTCTGTAATACTCCATTCCTCCCTGAATATTTTATTTCATCACAGCAAAAATTGGGTTATGTTAGAAATATCAAGGGTGTCATGAAACCTGTAGCTGTACAAAATTGAACCAGTGGCGTGGATATTACAAGGGAATAAGGGAGTAATATACAATGGTGTACATGTTGAAGGAATTCAATTTAGGGTAAGTTTACGAGGGTAAAATCACCCTGATAAACGTTTGCCGGCCCCCACATAAAACTTAATACTTCTTTAATAATCTTGCTGTTGTATCAGTGTGCGTGATATTATGTTCATAGTTAGTACAAATTTTTACACCAGATGGAGCGATAGGGCAAAAATGGTGGGATATCTTTTGATCTATAATTTAATTAGGTTATGAAAATGTAATTTACAATTGCGATAGATAATGAACTCTTCTCTCTCCTTTCAAACAAATTTTCAAGTGAGAAACAATTTTGTACCTTTTATATTAAATTCTGAATAAAACTTGTAACAATAATATAGTAAAGTTTCAAGTTGAAAAGCGCGCTCTCGAAAATTTAATAACGTTCAAAACTACAACACTAAACTACTTCCTCGTTCCCTTACATACTTCGCACTTTCCTTTCTCTTGTATTCCTCTCCTTTCGTTCCTTATCATCGCATACGTGCCGCCCAAATTAAAACGCATAATTCACCCGCTTAGTATAATTTGTATTCGGGTGAAGTGTACCCTTGTAACGCTACAGCCCAGCGAGAAGAAGAAATTCTTTAAGATATAGGGATTTTTTACGTGTAGGCTTCATTTTGGATTTCTTATGTGAAATTAAATGAACAAATTTTATAATCTGACAGTAA
Organism: Ophonus ardosiacus; assembly: GCA_943142095.1. NCBI lineage: Eukaryota > Metazoa > Arthropoda > Insecta > Coleoptera > Carabidae > Ophonus > Ophonus ardosiacus. The sequence goes on from OW964827.1 coordinate 43,035,851, forward strand.
ATTTCATGGCTCACGAGGAATTTTCAGTGGATTTAGAATTTACTCCAGAGAAAATTTGGTATTCAGCGAAAGACGTGCTTGGCGGTTTCGGGAATTTAAGGTTTTCATTAAAAATAAAATTTCAAATAAACTGGACGTTTTTAAATGAAAAACGAACATTATTATTACTACATTAATGGGATATATAACCATTGCAAAGAAATAAGTAAACTTTAATAATTATAAGGTACCATACTTTAAACTAAGAATTTTAGTAAAATGAAGATGATAAAATATTACTTCATTGCAATAAAAATTCTTAAAATGCATTTGTGTATTTATTACTAAATGACATGGGAAAAAGTATTAATAAAAATAAGTGAAAATATATGCATAATGCAGATAATGTTGATACCCCTAGAAACAAAAGTTTGAGAAGTATAACCATTTTGGTTCTACGATGTCACAAATAATTTCAGACATTCAAAAATTCATATCTCGCTTACTAATTCGAATTTTAAAATTGCGTTTTTACAAACATGTTTACATTTTTATATATTATCAGAAAAAACTTAAAAATTGGTGCACCCCACCCCTTAATACTTTCAGTGTTAACAATTACACAAAATCTCATTTAAATTTAACTCCTTTTAAAATTCAGGAAATAATCTGATCTGAGCAACTCGTATTATTGAAATTGAAAAAGCTTCATATTTGTCAGATACAGACTTTAAATTCTTGTCACGTCTGCAAAATGATGACCAGTTCATTCCAAAAATTATTACCATTCAAAAAGTTACAAATTGTATATGGAATCGAAGCAATTTCGCAATCACCAAATCTTATTTCTCTTACGTTACGGGAGAACCCTCGTATATCTCTTGGGTTTTATCTGTATGTAAGTCGATATCAATATTCAGGCAGCAATCTTAAATTTCAGAAGAATCCCTGTGCTAACCAATAAACTAATATATTTTACGTGCCTGTCTTTTTGTTTTCCACGCCGTAAAATTTATTTTTAGCCCCTTTCAAGAGAAGGATCTTTTCTTTAAGACTGAAATAAGTCTCTCCGCGTGTGTTCCGCTTAGGAGAGAGGCATAAAATTTCGGCTTTACACCACGAGAAGATGGTTATAATGTATCATAAATGTACCGACATTTCACACATATTACAGGCGACAAAAGGAGTTGTAACATATTTAGCTGTACATTAAAGTATAAATAAATATATCTTCATATTTCCTACCCATGATTTAAAATTTAAACTGGAAAATGTTACAATGTTATTCTTTATGTAAGAATGGCATAACGCAATAAAAAATGTTTGATTCTTGACACTACTCATAATTGGTGTAGTTATTATAAATTTATTATTCTTACCCGAAGCTTTAGAATATACAGAAAAAAATTACCTAACCTATAATTTAAATATTATAAATACATTTGAATATCTACATGTCATTTTCTTTTGTCTAAAATATGCCTCATCCCTTCTTCCCCTTTGCCTGAACCAATTTAGATATCCTGCATTCTTCTCTTTTCTTTTATTCCTTTTTCACATTCTTACATCATATGCCACATTGTTTCGTCTTCCTTCGTACACATTCTACACAAATTAATTTCTTTCGTTATCCAGCTTTTAATGGCATTCTCTTCATTTCCGCACCTGAACCGTGCTATTATTTTTGTAAAACCCGATCGACCCACTTTGAGCAGATATCTTGATATGTGTTGTATTTTGAGTTCATAATTCTGTTATATTGTTCTTGTTTTTGGTAATCTTCGTTTCTCGCAATCAGTTCGGTAATTATATTCTTTCCTTTTTGTCTCAGTCTTTTTAATTCTTATTGTGTATTTCCGTTTCTATCATAATAATTTTTTCTTTGTGATGTAGTTTCTTTTTGCAGTCACAGGTTATAGAATCTGTTCATAAGGCGACGTAAATCATAACTATGTTTAGTAGGAAATAATTTGGAATTGTCAACATGGTTCTTACATTGGTGTATTTTAGAATTTTTGTGTCTCGTGTTGAATTATGTGATTTATCAATAATGTCAAAAGGAAAACTACCCAAAATGGCTACAATAATAGTCTTGTTTGCACGTGCGTCTTTTGATACAGGAAAATATTGTTTCGTAGTCCGTGTCTGCACAGATTATAAAGCGAATTGAACTACCACAAGTCTTTCAGACTTCAAAGGGATTTCATAGCTCAGTTGGTACAGTATCCTATTAGATATAAGAAGGCCCTAGGGGAATCTTGTGGCTCAGTTGGTAGAGCGTTTGACTAGGTATCAAAAGGCTCTGGGTTCAAGTCCCGGTGAGATCCATGAATTTTACACAAATCCGCCTTCGTTATTTATAGATTATTAATGTTTATATTCCCCTCATATATGATATACAGGTTTTTTTTTTCTTTCCGAACGTCCTAGAAGTCAGGGAAAAAACTAACATAACGTAATTGTACCTAAAGAATTTAATGGCAGTAGTTTCGATTTCCGGAATTTACAGGAAGTAGCCGTAACTATACTCAGGTTCAGAATTTTAAATGGTAACTTAGGCTATATGTGGTATCGTTGGATGCGTATTCTAAAAATAAACAACTTTTGTTGGAAACATTTTATTATTTACGAAATAAATTTGTACTACTATTTGTTTAACTATTCGAAGTTCCTTCCACTTGTGCATATTTGCAGCCTAAGTCAATTGTTGACTGCGCTTTATTTTCACTCAGCGAGTGGCATACGTTCCGAATCCTGACTTTCGTTGTTGTTGTTATTCCTTGTGGTTGGACCTAACCTTAAACAGCATGTTTTCATATTCAAAAGCTACATGCAGGTGGGACATAGTAATTAAATTTGAAAATGTCAAATTAAGCAAGTAAAAAACAGGAATATGCAACGATTAAGGTGCGGAAAATACTAAAAAAAAGTTTCCAACAAAAGTTGTTTGTTTTTAGAATACGCATCTAACATACCACACATGACCTAGGTTCCCATTTGAAATTCTGAACCTGAATGTAGTTACGCCTACTTACGGAGAATTCCGGAAATCGAGACTACTGTCATTAAATTGTTCAGATGCGATTATGTTATGCTAGGTTTTTTCCTGAAGTCGTAGTTCTGAAAAAAAGCCTGGGACGGTTGGTATGAAACACCCGATACGTACAAGTACAAGGCACTGAATCATAGTAAATGATTTCCATTTTCTATTTAGAAATAAAAGGAACTCATTTATTTACATCCCTTCAACATTTTGACTACTGAAAAGCTGCTACCTTTTATCAGTCACACTTCTTTTCGGAGTTGCTCATGTTTAATGTGCATGTTTCCATTTGGAGTGAATTCTATACTTCTGTTCTACTCCTGTTATATTTATGCCCTGACACATAGCTGCTTGGGGTGTATTCCCAGACATACATATTTCTGTAATTTGTGCGTTGGTATGATAGATGTTACCGGAATACTGATTCGCAAGAGAAAGTGGATGAAAATTGGGTGATACATCACAGAGAATTAGCTAATGAAAAAATGTTACCATATCGCGTTTTTCAAATTCTACGTATGAGAGAACACAAAACTAAATTAATTTCAAAAATGAAGATATATTTCCTGATAATATAAACCTATAAGGGTTTGCCTTTAATTAATAATAAATTTGTTTTTTTACTTTTGGAACTGGTTTATTGAGTAGTTTGTTAAAGTCGACATTTTGTCGAATTTAGTGAGATTGAACGAGTGGAGTAAATGGATTGATATGTTCCTTTTTTTTCCTCTAAGAAGAAGGATTGAAGAAAAAGAATAAAAGAAAAGAAGTATTTATCGGGATAAGCTTGCAGTTTGAACAGTCAGTAAACTGGAGCAATATAGGATGCAATGTAAAGATACTTGCATGCATGGAGAAGACAATATGAGATTTTCCTTTATTAAATTTTTCATAATGCCAAGGAAAGGCAGCCAGGAAATAGAAAAAATAATGTTCTCAGACCAATCTGAGAATATTGTTTTTATGTTTTTGCTATAACCCTTTATTATTAGTAACCTGTAATGGCAGCACGCCCTTTAGAATTCTATCAAGTGAGGCATTTGTATTCGCTTTTCGCTACGACGCGAAAATTTCTTGAGTTGCGGGAATACTATTCCATACGAGTTACAGACTACTTTGTATCAACTATTACGATATGAAATATATAGTAACACTAATGTCATAAGTTCAACTTACAGTGTTAGGATACTACGTTGATATGTCGTACTTATCACAATGGTCGTCTAAAATAGTTATTTTCGTAACAAGTTATGAAAAATACCAAATATCATGCGAGTGCAAGTCAATACACACGAGCTAAGATATTTGTATTTCATACAAGTTACGAACATTATTTTTTAGACGAGCTTAAATAAATTTTACTTTTTTTACAAAACTGAAATTTAGGTTCAAACGTACGGACAGCTGACAAATGAATAATGTATACATATAGCCAGAAAATAATGGCATAGTAACCTAGCAACCGTGTCAACTATTACGATATGAAATATATCGTAACACTAACGTTATAAGTTCAACTTACAGTGTTAGGATACTACGTTGATATGTCATACTTATCACAATGGTCTTCTAAAAATTTGTTATTAAACTCAAAAACTTCAAAAAGCGTAAAATAAGGCGTATTAAATAGTTTTTGTAAAAATTTCTTTTATAATTTGACAATTGGGGCAGTTGAGGTGACAAAATCAAAGAAACAGTGCTCTAATTGCCTTAGAAGCCAACTTGATTTTGAAAACTATCGCATTTTAAAGGAGTGAATTGAAAAACTAGTCGGCTTTGACTGTAACAGTTTTCAGCTCCAGAATGTGTGATTTTCATAGTAATATTTATTAGAGAAAAAAGTGTAGAACTCATATATTTTCAAGACAATTCAAAAAGCATTTAACCTAGCAAATCAACTGTTATACCTACTATATTGCCTACTGATACATTTTCCTTTTATTATTCATAGTGCTTTGCTCGGTCGTTCCTTATTGATTCTTTTTATATACGATATTTCTGGGTTCAAAGTAAATGTTTTAGTATTGGAAGTAAAGGAAATGCATTTAAATGATAAATGCAGCAGATATCGACTAGGACCGCGTACAGTAAATAAAGTGGGAATGTGGGTAGAAGCGTTTTTAGATTGAAATCTTTTCCTTCGCCTAACGTTTGGTTTGACGTTTTAAACTCGACTTTGAAGCCGCTAATCTATTTTTTCCATTTCCTGCAGTTTCTTTAAGAAATAAACCGTAACTGAAAGAATATGGACCAGTGCATTTCAAAGAAAATATCAGGACCAATATTCATCAAAAAGTTACAGTGAAATTCATATAACAAGATCACTTTGTCGTAAAACGATTTAGCAATTGCACCAATAAGCCAACAATGGTGACCCTAAGCTCGTGGTTGCCGATCCCTAATAAATCATAACACTACCGATTCTGGAATAGCTTCCTGTTATCATTTATTAGGGATCGGCAACCAAAAGGGTCACTATTGTTGGCTTAATGGTGCAATTGCTAAATCTTTTTTTCTACGACCACCATGAAAAGTTGACATTTGTGCTCTATTTTGTCATCGTAAAGTTGATGGTTACTAAGGAACGAGCAAAATAGTTATTTACATTCGAGTGCGTGTAAGTTGTAATTTACAGCGCGACAGCTTTGTTTAAGGCACGAGCCCTTAAGGCGAGTGCCTTATTAGCTGGAGCGCTGTAAAATACCTCACGCACGAGAATTGTATCAAATTTTTTGGCCGACGATAATGAAAATAACTTTTTTTAATGAGATAGGTTGTACTTCTGAAAAGGGTTAGTTTAAAATATTGGGGTTAAGTCAATTTCCAAATTTGATTTTACTTACCTTCATTAGAGTACTTCTTCTAGCGAAAATTTATTTGTAATAATAGATGTTGTTTATGATTGATAATATATTTATTTGCTCATGTTTTCTTCGTAATAAATAATAGGTAGGTGTCGATATTTGACATTTCAGCAATGTTCGCCTCGCGTATTTGACAGGTATATCGATCGGTGACTATGTCGGTAACGGCAGATTTTTACAATAATGACAGATGTCGCTGCCGTGATTTTGGTTTATATAAATTAATTTTAAATATTGGAAATGTTAAAGTAAAAAAATAACTTAAGTAGGTAGTACTTTTTTACATGAACTTTATTATAGTAAAGATGATTTCTTTTCTAAATGCCCATAATCGTCCAGTGTATTTTGATTATTTTACCGCATAGTTAGACAAGTTACAACACAGTAAGCGTAAAATGTAGGTTACACTTGCTGTGTATACAATTGTAAAGTTCCCATTACACTTCAGGAGGGCAAAAAAATACTTTACCGCGCGTCTCCCATAGCAACGCGCGGTAAAGTGCTCAATTTGCTCGCTTAGTTAAATACATATTTTTGCTGAAATCTTAATTTATTAAAATAATACTTACGAAATCTAAAATATAGGTTAGGTTCATTTTTACACTAGACACGTGCTACAAACAATATACCTGAAGTTAGCTACATTACCAATTTAGTTAGGTTAGGTATTTAATTATATAATAACAACTCTACTGGTGAATGTACATTGTATTACAACTTTAAATATTTAATAACACACATTTCATAATTAACAAACTTATTGGATTTAATTATTGGCGGATAATGTTAAAATTGAATGTGCACTTTTGGCAGTTTTGTATATTCATTCCAGAACTTGAAAACAGCTGACGAAAATAAATTAGATTCTGTGACTGTGACACTCACTAGAGTTTTCAGTTCTTAACTGCTAGTGTTGATTTTAGCATGGAATAAATGGACCAAAGAGAAGACGATTTCATTAGATTTTTACAAAAAGTAAGTTAGTAAGACATTTTCACTGTAATTCTTGATTTTTTTTAACTTACACCATTCAATGGAGAGGTTATAATTCTTTTCGTATAATGCTTTTGATTTTGCAGATAATAAATTCAAGGAAGTATTTTGCGCCGTTTCAAATATATCTGGAGGAGTGCAGGAAAAATCACTATCTTTTACTGACAAAATTTCGTATTAATTTACTTTGATACTCACATCGTCATGGTTACACACAACACAAAACAGAAATTCGTTGACGTTGAATTGAACTTACTAAATATTATTATTTTTTTCTATTTTGGTTAGTAAAGTCGTAGAAAAAATTATGTGTGCATCTCTAGCGTAAAGTATCTTTATTGCTCTCGCTCGATTGTAGCGCTTGCTACGCTCGCGTTTCAATTTTCGAGCGCGAGCAATAAAGATCCACTTTACGCTCTTGATACACAAATAACTATTATGACAAAGTGTTATTGTTATATGAATTTCACTATACAGAGGCATACACACTAATTCTATCTGCTCTATAATCCGTGCTGACATCTACTACGGACAAGACCATTATTCTAGCCTTTTTCAATTTTTTTTTTTTTTTACATTATTGTTAAATCGTTAATGTTAAGTTGAAATATACTAGCATATCTCCTTCAAAAATGTAGATGTAGACGTAAATTCTTCACGAGTCTGAAATCCATTTTAAAGGTGTGGATGATTACTCGTTCATTAATATGTGTCTTATATAGGTTTCTTAATGCTAGCAGTAATGAAATTTTGATAAGTCTTGGTAATCAATTTGAGGTAAGATGTTGACAGTCGGGAACGGTGCGTTATTATATTATTTATCTGATAAAGTGATCCCATTTGCAAGTCGCCCAAGGCTGTCTAGATGACAGCCTTGTTATGAAGACGACATTGCATACGAATATAACATCAGAGATGCCCTTCCCGCCTCCCCCTCACAGGAAAGTAAGACTGGATGTACAATAGCAATTTACTTAACAAGACATGAAAGTGATACTTTACTGGCTGAGCAAGCATATTCCAGAGCGAGCCGCAGAAGAATAAATAAAAATATGTATAAAGGTTATTTTTTGTTACGAGAAAATAAGAAATAAATAAATAAACAAATAACTGATGGCCATGAAAATATTCAGCTTTACCGGTCCCGGGAACGGTAAAGTTGCTTTCTGATCCCTTGTAGACAATTTTCCGAGCTAGCTAAATAAAGAAGAAATTTCCGGTCTAGAAAGTGATCAGAAATAGCTTATTTTCTGGTAGATCGCGAAAAAAATTTGTTTCATCTCCGGTTTTATATTTTAACATCTTACAAAGAAAAATGAATGACGTAGTTTAATTTTTTAAAGATGAAATTTGGTTTTTTCGAATGTAGAAATGTATTAACTGTAATGGTAAATATTTTGAGAAAATGTAATGCAATTTTCGAAATGAAATATCGTGTTTTACTACATTACTGAAATAACTTTTTTATTAAAAAACGCATATTACTGGCTAATCCCTCGGTGTTGGTACGAAGTGCATACGAATGTAAATAAATAACGAGAATAAGTTTTGAGAGTTTGTATGTACATTGGAGACAGTTGGAACTCGGTTTCGCAGTAAGTGCACTAGCCGCAAAACCCTATTACACTGGACGAGTTTCAAAGCTCACCGAAATCTGCTCGTGTTAAACCCTGCTTTACTTCTAACTAAACTTTACGGATTTTTAAGCTCTAAATCGTGGATTAGGTAACAGTTTCCAATTTCTCAAAGCCGTGCAATAGAGAAGGCTCTCGTAATATGAAGTAAAATAGAAAGCTGTCATAAAAGAGATGTTTAATTAAAAACTGGGAGATTATAGAAAAAGTATTTCTCGTTATAAAAATAAAGGGTCTTGGTTAGCTATCTGCGCCCTAAATCTCTAGACAGTAATGAAATACTTTTCACCTCGGTTAGTAAGAAGCAATTATTCACAATCGGTTATAATAGCCGTCAAATAAGTATGGACTGGAGATTCCTACACAGTTACCAATTCAGGGGCAATGCTCAAAATGCTAAGTTATGAAGAGGCGGCAACACTGCACACGATGTGGTGAAGGGAAAATGTTGAGCATCAGCCCATAATTTTCATTCGTCCATTCATTGTGTTCGTCAAACTTCGGAGGGCAGCGATGTCAGAGATGAGAAGTGCTGAACGCGACCATTTTGCTCAAATACCATGGCTGTTGCTATTAATACGAAATGGAACAAATTTAATAATTAATTTATGGACCTAAAAGATTACATAATTTACATGTATTTGGTGTCATTTGATGCAGAATTTTTTTATCTTTCTGTTGATACCACAACAATCATTAAAACGGGGAGCAACAGTCTACAAAAAACTGATTTCCTATGTTAATCTCATATGTGCATCTTGGGGAAAAAGAAACACCCGGTATATCGCTCGACATATAGGAATAGGATGGATTTTAATGGTTAATTATTTCCAACAAATGTAAATTATAAAAAATTTGGCGAGAATTGTATCAATTAAGACAGCTTCAAACGCATTTTTACCCAGCGATTCATAAAACAAATAGCTTGGCAAAGATTTATACGCGGAGAAAGAATAAAGTCATTTGGTATTTATAACTAAAATAACTTAGACAGTTAGACATACAATGTGGAGCAAAGAATTATTCTATTGCAAATATAGACGGGCATAAAATGAATACATCTGCATTGGTAGTTTCACAGATAGATTGACTTATCAAAGACCAGTAAAGAAAATGCGAATATATTTACGTAAATCGTAGAAAATTAGAAATAAAAACTAATAAACAAAATTCTGATGTGGCCAACACAACACCTCCCACTAATTATTATTAATTTAAATACATACCTACATATTTACTAATATTGCAAACTATATTAAGATCCTTTGCATATAACTATTGCTTTATTTACTATTTTCTTTTTAAAATGACACCATTACTAATTTGAAATGATTAGTTTTTTTTCAGTAAACTGTGTAACAAAGGAATTGTTTCTATTTTTAAAACATAAGCTCCGAGATTTATAAAATAGATTAGTATATATATTTATCTATAAAATATATAGAAAAAATATTAATGTATACCTGTAGAAAATTCAATAATCTTTAATTTTCATAATGACATAAAATGCGAAAAAATAACATATAATGGTATTTTTTATGAAAAAACATTATGAGCTTCAAGTAAAGTGTCATTTCCGATTACCCGATTTACACCAAAATCTAATGGTTTCTTTCCATATTAGAATTGGGTCGAAAAGTCGAAATACAAGGTTTCATAATTAACTGAATGATAGTGTTTGTGTTAGAGCTTTGACACAATCCATAGACACACACATACACATATACATACACATACGTTACACATACACATACATATACACATACATATACACATACATATACACATACATATACACATACACATACAGACATCATCGTGAAATGATAAAATTTGTTTGTAGAGATCTTAAAACCTGATCATGTTTTTTTTTTAGCACGATCCCTATACCTCCCTTACCAAGGATAGCGGGAGATAAAAAAAAACAGTTCAGTGTAGTCTTCTACGCATTGCAAGAAAATGAGTCACGTCAATTAGGAATGAATATTTTAGATTCAATTATTTTTTTTTATATGGCTAGGTAGAGTCACAAACAATCTTCCGTCACAGTACAGTTTCTTTATTTATTAAAGAGGAACGAAAGAGTATGCTAATTTCAGTAAAAACTGTATCAGTTTCGAAGGACAAATTTTTCCAACAGCTCCTAATGAATACCGTAATTCATTTACGTCCTTTCATTTTCGTTTTCAGTGACAATGCGAGTAGAAATTGCACGATTCCCAATTGATTCTCATGTTTTGCTTGTTTTTCAAGTGTGTATTTGGGTTATTTTCGCAGTGTAGCACATTTCCATTCATTGTTTTGAGTAAAAACAAACGCAATATACAAACAACTACTGTCATTTGTTCTGAAACATTTAACACAGAAAAAAATACTCAATAAAAACGTGTATTGATTTTAAATGACAGGGAATTAATACAGAAATGAGCTTTGTTTATGTTATTTCTATCGCTGATAATGCGTTTTTTCGATGGACTGTCAAGTGTAGAGTTACCAGTTTGATTGGATGTTTTAGCTGAACAATATTTGTTTACACAACCTAGTTACAACCGGAAATTAACAGGCGGAAATGTTAATGCAGTTTGAATTAATAGATAATGCGTGCTTGAAGAGATTAAACAGTTATTATTAGAGGCTGTTTTCAACAATCAATATATTTCAATAACAAATTAAACTTCACTACGTAGGTACTACCACAACGAGGTACAATCAACACCATATTTATCAAAAAGTAAAGGCTGGTTTATGTAACCTGTAAACTTATGCATTTACCTTAGCATTATGATTTTGCATTACGCTCTCCGGTTTGTGTACTTCTTAGGGCAAACCAATAAGAGCAGGCCAGGTAATGTCACTTCTTGTAAAATCAACACTTCTTTTTTATCAAAAATATATCTACATTGCTCAATTAACTGTATTAGTTGGACTTCTTTTTCAATGACACTCATTTTTAGTCAAGACAATGTGAGAGAAATATTCAAAAATAACAAAATGATGACAGATCTCAATTGACAGTCGTAAATATCTCCAGAATCAAGCTGTTGTCCACGAACATATACTCTTCTGATTGGTTTGCATTCGCATTATGACTTGAAAATTAGAAATTGTTATATTTTAGGGTAACGGCATAATGCTAAGGTCAAGGTTATAGCTACATGTACCGCAGCACGCATTTGTCTATACTTGAATTATTAATGCAAAGTCATAATGCTAATGCTAAGGTAAATTCTTAAGTTTACAGCTTATATAAACCAGCCTCTTTAAAGGGATTTAAGAAAGGTTGCCCACTACACATTCTAGGAATGGAGACTGGACACTCGACAAAATATAGTTATTACAACATTAATTCTAATCATTCTTTTATGGCTTTTCAAATGGAGGGCTATACTTCTGACAGTCAAGCAAGAAGTTGAAAGTTGATGTAAAAGTTGAGATGGAAGATCATAATACAACAAACCATCGCCATTGTTAAAGTTCCGTCTTATGTCACTTTTGTTTTGCTATTTGAGTTCTACATAATTCAATGTCTTAGGGTGGCTGTGAAAACTTAAAAAAAATCTCATTTGTCATGTATTCTTTATAATTATAGCGGGAGTGACTGTTGCGAAGACCTTACACTCACTTCATTTTTCATATTTAGGACCATCTCTTTTCAACTGTCATCAGAAAGCTATTATTATAACAGGTGAGTCATGCGTAATTCAAGTAAAATACCAATAGATGGCAGCACGAATATACATATATCTCTAATCCTCTATTTCGCAGAATTCCAGAAATTTGAGTACGTCGGTACATTTTATTTATTTACACTCTAAATTTTAGCCCGGTAGTTGGTTTGTTTCTGTTATTCCCTGGTTAGTCCGTTGTGATATTAACCAGCGCATGGACACATATTTTTGTGTATTAAATGATAATGAAAAAACTAACATTTAAAGTGAATATAAAAATATGTGTAATTATGTTTTACCAACGAAGACATCATACAGGGAATTTATTTTAACATGCAACATATGGCAAATCACTTCCATGGTTACTTACTATTGTCAAAAAATGACAGCAATGTAATATTTGTCCATTTTAAAATGCAACATACAAAATTTGTAGTTTTGTATTTTCAAAACTAATTTCCTATAAATTAGCCAACATACGATTAAAAAATAATCAAAACATGAATGTTGTACATCTTAAAAAAACTTTAGCTTACAAAAATTCATTACTTTCATGTAATAAATGTTAAAAAATACCCCCAATCACTCTGAGGCAATATTCTAGTCGGTCGTAATAAGAATTGACACCATTTGTGATGTGTTTTGGAGGTATCTCCTGTGCTGCAATACTATTTATAATGTTGCATTTTAAAATGGACAAATTTTACATTGCTGTCATTTTTTGACAATAGTGAGTAACCATGGAAGTGACGAACTATAATGTTGCATTTTAAAATAAATTCTCTGTATATGAAGATTTTGCAGTACCCGGTAAGCACAATATACCATCATTTATCTATGCAAAATAAATTCTATAAATGAGATTTTTATGGGGCACCGTGACCGCGTGCCTGAGTGTCTGGTCGCGAACCCGGGGGAACCGGGTTCGATCCCGACAGACGCCAAATATTTCCAATTTTAAATGACACAAAAGTGACCCCTGTAGTGCACTCACTACACCAGCTATGAGTGCCCGTGAGGTGACGCCTGGTAAGCGCCCACACGGTAAAATATATCGTCATCATTACTGATGTCTAAATGTGTTGTAGATACTGGCACACACAGAAATGGGTAATATACCGTGATATATTTATTTTTATTTTACTTTAGATTTTTGAACATATTCTTATTTATTTATAATACGTACATCTCGTTGTGGCATCATTAGGTTATAGTCAAAATATTTATGTACATTAGTTAGTGCTATATTTTGAATCAATTTAACGTGTACTTTTATACAAAATTTGTAAGATGTATAATCCATAGCGTATCTTTTATTCTTGCCGGTTTGAAATACCTATAGGTCTCTCCGTTGCTGGTATGCTGGTACTCATATTTCTCGCTTGTGTTGTCTCGTATTTTTATTTATATTTGACAGAGAAGGAAGGCGAGAAGATTTATATGCGCGGATGTGTTTGTGACATTAAACACGAGACAAGGAGAAGGAGAGAAGTAATAGCGAAGGAAATAGAGACAAATTGGAATGTTTCTACTGTTTGATATTTTTCACAAAATACAAGTTTTTGCGGGGACGCCGGAAATACTTGTTGAATATGTAACGCTGAACATTAATTCACTTCTAATAGACAAGAACTGAAACAGTGGTGAGAAGGTATTATATTGTTGTCGGAATTCCAAGTGTTACTAAAAGAATTCAAGGTTTTTCAAAGAGTAACAGTAAACACTGTGCAATATATTAAATGCTGTCTTGGATGGGTATATAATATTCATTCCTGTAAATAGTAATTTAGAGGACTGCATACTCATCTGACAGCGCGTCACGCTTCGTGATTAAGGAACTACACGATAGTAAATGTATTATAATAGTTGTTTGTATATTAAGAGCGCAAAATGAGATATTGTCGATTGAGAGGTTGTTGCCCCGCGACGTAAGAACGCGGCATTCTCTCGAAATGTCCATTTGTGCTCGAACTCGAAATACACACAAGTTTTTTTCTAGTCGCCACAGTGGGGTTCTTCACCATAACAAAAAATAATAAAATGTACACTTTGTACTTACAGTATTACTCAATACTCAATTTTGTAATGAATATTATAAGTTTCCTTTTGTAATTAATTCGTTTCAAGTACATTAAACTAGCGTAGTGGAAAAATGGATGTCCATTGTTCACGCCAAATTTTGCAGGTGGCAGCACAAGTGTTTTTCAATTTTAATTTATCGTTATTTTCCATTCTTCTTGAGTTATTGCTTCAATCTAATCTAAGCATTTTATACTTTCGTTTTTATAAATGAATGAGCCTGTTACACATTTTTCAAAAACTGTGTATCTTAAATGAAAGTTTATGCAATGATTTTCTTAGTAATAATTTTTATTTTAATAATTTGTTGTTAGTTGTGGAAATAATTAAATAAAAAGATTGGCGTCCTTAAAAACTACCCCCCCCCCCCCTCCTGTGACGTAGAAGCACATACATTACATCATTAATAACCAATAGGAAAATAGTTTTTCCATCACCTACGTTTATTCATATTATTTATATAAATAAACGTAGGCTAAAGTTTGTCACATGTTAATAAAAAAATCTTTTAATTTGACAATTCCCTGATTTGACATTTGACGCTGACATTGCTCATTGTAATTGAATAATAAAATAATAATGGCAAATTCAAATTACACTCAAGCTAAGTCGAACAATTTACCGAAGGTCGATAGCTGGATGATGGCTGAATTTATCTCAGAACGATTGTTTTACTGCTACCGAAATGAGGGGTGTTAAAGAGTTGAGGTAAAATAAAATATAAAAACTGAATTTACTATATAAATTGATAATATATTTTACTTTAAAGTTCTGGTCGTGATTCTTACATTGAATCTGCTATAGGACATGTAGATCTATGTCGAGAAAAAAATATCTGTATAATCAGATATAAAGTTTGCCCTGAACATAAAGTGAAGCAACAAAAATATACTGTTATCGTGAAGGTGGATGAAAGTTGAAATGATCTTCACAAACATAAAGACACGATTTTTCTGACAAATTATCATCTCTCGACCTGCTGCTTCTAGCCACAATTTTCTTTTCTTCGCATCTTTTGTAAAATTTATAAACTCTATAGTAGGTGTAAGAAGGCACAATACAATATCGTACATTACTCATTTTATTTTGAACTTTTTATTACCTATTATTATACAACTTGAACCAATCTAAAAATTTGACACTTGTTTGACAACTTGACAATGCAATTGACACCTTAGAACCGCTGAAGATGTATGTACTCTGACGTCTCATTCTGTTTCACATTTAATACTTAGAAGTCATATAAAAATTCTTGCAACAGCCCTATTTCCTATTTTATTTCTGGATTCATTTACACAGCAATGCTGCATTTTGTTTGGTTATGTAGTATACCGACAGAGCAATCATATGTCAGATTGACGATTGACTTGTGGAGGTGGTAAATGTGTACTTTATGTAACTACAGTGCCATTAGTTCCTGACTAAACTTCCCCATGAAGAATGTATACAAGTGACATTTTTCAACATTTTATAGTTAGAAATTTAGACAGCGGGCGTTTTTTCTACTTTGTCACGAATGAGCGGAAAGTGACATTTTGCGTTGACGAAAGTGACCGCAAATGCCTACTTTGTACATAGACTGTAGAAAAACTATTTTTATTTTTATTCTCTTGTTATTTTCTACTGATATAAAATTTTGCATATTACAATATATATAAAATTTTTACTCTCTCTTAAATCTGCATCTCAAAAATGCAGCACTGTATCTTTTCCATGTGTGAATACATGATCAATTCAGTTTATTTATCTTTCACACAAAATTTTACTTTCGTAAAGGTGTTTCTATGTAAGAATGAGAGACATTCGTATATAAACACCGCTGATGCGATACAAATTGAATTTGTTAGACGAAGTGTGAACAGCGCGCAAATTTTATTAGCTGGGAACGTCAGGGACGTACTAGCCCCCAAGGCACGGATAATCACATATGTCACGCATTATTTCATTACAGAAGTTAAGAATTTCTTTTCTTTCTGATGGAAAGAAGAAATCAATAGCAAATAGAGATGATACGATTATCTAAAATAAATGCCAAAGTTCAGGATAATACCAGCTCAGGCACATAAGTTTAGCTGACTTACATTTTCAACAAATAAATTATAAAACCTATATACAAATCGTAAGAAATTTCTACAAAATTCTTTCGACTATTCAAATTTATCTTCTACCGGCACCATTTACTTTTAGAACAATAAGTAGTAATAACTTCTTAAAAATCCAGTGCTTACAGTAAAGAAAGCAACCCGATTTAGGCCAAATTTTACCATCTCTGGTTAGAATTTTAACTACCAGTTAAAAAAACAATATTAAATCGGAATTATTGACAGCAATTATAAATTTATCATTTGACAGTTCATTTCGTTTCGGTTTTGTTTATTTAACTGATAGTTAAAATTTGAACCAGAGATGGTAAGAATGGCCCTTAGTAGAGTAGTAGAGTATTACCAAGGATTCTTCTCTTCCATTTGCTATCTTTTATTTTGCCGTATTGTTTGACGTTTGTATGAATGATCATGGGTGGGACTCCCAAACTACGCTATGATAGCATAGCGACAAATAACTTCGTTCCCCTAAAAACCGTGGAAATTGATAAGGAAAGGAAGGTTAAACGTAAGGGGTATTTTTCGTTACGCTATAATTGCGTAGTCTTAGGATCCCACCCCAGTTTTGTTATAACAATGATTTGTTAGCTGATGATAAATTCTAAAAAAATAATAATACCGAAAATCAGAATTACCCAACACATTTAAATATTGTTTTAAATTATATCTAAGAGGTGATGGTATTACTTTACTATCTCTCTCTTCGATCTTGTCATATTTGTCTAAAAAAAATACTACAGAACTCAGTAGATGGCAACAATAAAATTATAAAATCATGTCCTCATTGGGAGCCGTTGAAATGTAAAGGTTTAAATGGTCCACGTATGTTGTAAAATTCTTTAATTGCGGACGTTTCGGGCTTAAGGCAAGTCTTCAGCTATTGCTACATTATTATTACAAAACACAGTTTTACAGGATGAAAAATACAAAATATTTCTTACCTAACGATGAATATACAATATACTGATGAATTTTTTTACAAAATCTTAAAATTGTATTAGACACAATGATCTATATAAGATACGTTGATAATATTTTAAGATACAGCATTTCAATAAACCTCCGAATGAATGGGGTCCTATACCATTTTTCTTTTATTTTTTTCTGTAAGAACAGGATCAAATAAGAATTTTAGTGCAAACGCGACTTAAAAATTTTACGTAATAAGCGAGATATGAATTTTTAATGTTTAAGAATTTGGTGCGTGACGTAGCAAGTGACCGACAAACAATGGGACAAACTGTTAAGTTATAAAGGGAACAATTTTTTTCATGTTTGCATAGCTGAAATGTTTTTATATAAAAACTTAAATGAACTCATGAAGAAATTATTATTAAGTATAAATAACATAAATAATACGCACTTTTTTCCTAATAAATTATAGAACATTGAAACAGTTTGACAATATTATTACTCAGAGTATGACGACGGATGGCGCTAGTGTTTGCCTGATTTGAAGTTTAAATATTAATTTAATTAATATTAGAAATTGATTTAATTATAAATATATTATTATTGTTAATATTACTAGATGTTATAATTAAACAAATTCATCAAACACAAAAATTGTTAAATGTTTTGTTAGGTTATAGAACAACATGACATATCATATTCTTTTAAAGGTGACCGCTTCAGACGCGCGAATCTCTTTTTTAAAATTACGCGACCAATCATATTCTTAGTACCTAACGCGTCATACCCAATTAGTAATCAGCTTCAATCGCTTGTAGTTTGTGACCTAGTCAATATTTAAAGAAAAATTTTTCACTAATACTCATTAATTTATGTATATTTTCGTCTTCTTATTTAAGATAGTTAAAATATGTCTATGGTATAGGACCCCATTCGGAGTTGATGAAATACTGAGGAGAAAAACAGGTAGCATAACTAACCAATGACTTGTAGTTTGTCTTTGAAGATGTTTATATATTTATTTTAAGTTAAGTGTTTGGAAATTGACACCTTTGTTTTTATTTACGTGAATATGAAGCGTCTCTTTAAGTATATGAGGATATTTGTTATTAATTTTTTTATCAATAATTTTAACATCAAATCTAAATTTATGGCTAGTGGACCATTTAAGCCTTTTCATTTCACCTTTAAACTACTCAACGGTTGGTCCTTCCATCCCTTCTAAAAACATTTAAATATTTTACAACGTGGTGTCTAATAAATACAAGATTACAACTTTGTAAAACTCTTGTCTCTTTTGTAAGAACCACTAACTTAATTCTTTGTTCTGTCATTTAATTATAAAACACAAGTTTGCGGTCGGACAACGCATACTCTTCCGCTAAACCTGAAATTTCATTTTCCTTTAAATGGAAAACTATTTCGCGAATTCTCTCTACTTTAACATAGTTTATAATGCAATTACTACTCTAATAGTCATCATTTCAAACTCTTTGAAAACCCTACGCACAGTTAAGAGGTGTATAATTAATATTGACGGTCGGAAAAAATCTAGAATTTCTGACCTATTTTCGATAATTACTTCTTCGACCTATTTTAATTTACTGAACTGGTATTTTTCTAATTGAAAATCTGAATTCGTTGTGTTACAGTTTTCGATCATAATAATGATGTGTACATTAATTATAAGATATAAATAGATGTCGACGAATTCTTTGTATTTTAAACTGAGATTGACATACAACATTCCTATAACAATTTATTATCATTACTATATGACAGTAATATTTATCAAGCTATATTTATTATTTTATCCTATTTTAGATCACGAAAATATTATTTTATTTATAATGGAATAGATATACAGGTGTTTCTATAGGTACTTATGGAACAAACTTTTAGGGGTATATAGTACTGACCAAAATGAGTAAAAAAAAACTTAATCAATATGGGTCCAATTTTAAATGGTTTCCGAAATATAAGGCAGTGAAAAATGAGTTTTTACCGGGTATACCTCTGCTATAAGTAGTACGACTTCGATTAAATGAGTTTTTTTGTTTATTTTTGAGATCATTTTAGTTGTGCTTTTGTTTTCAAAAATATCAAATAATTGTAGATACTTAATTACATGTTGTGGTGACCTTGGCCAATATTTAATTTTCAAATAACTTCCTAATTAATAGAAATTGAGAAAAATGTTTCTTATAAAAGTTTATTGTTTTTACCTTCCGTCACCGCTATGTATAAAGGAGGTATTGTCTTTGGTAAAAAAATTCGGTGGTGAGTTTTTAATGAATTAAGACGTTTTAGGGTCCCTAAAATACGATTTTACTAATTTTACGATGATTGTATGTATGTGTGTGTGTGTGTGTGTGTGTGTGTGTGTGTTTGTCTGTGTGTGTGACAAAAATTTCTCCGACGATAACTCCAACAATTCTAAAAATTATAATTCTTTCATGTTTCTCTTCTTTACATTCATATGAAGAGCTGATTAGATTTTGGTTATAATTGAACAACCGGAAGTTAGATATCATTTTTTGACAATTTATATTATTATAAATATAAAAGAACATTTGATTGTCTAAACGGTTTCATTACGCATTTTTCTTCATATTTAATAAATACAGAGTTAAATCATTTTAAAGAGATTAACTTTCATAAAACTGGTGATATATTTAAATATTCTAATAGACAGATGTCAGTGTCAAGTTCAATTTACATAGTATATGTTCGTGTTATAATTTTATTGGATATATAGAATCATTTGCAGCTAAGAAATTTGAAAAAATAGTTATGTTGTTACAATTTTACTGGATACATAGAATCTTTTCCAAGGAACTTTCGGTAAGGGATTTGTGTAAAATACATAGAAATGACGGAATTTACTGACCACATCAAATTTTTTTATACCTAGTCCATTTGTTGACATACAAATATTGTTTGATCACTATATTTATCAGTTTTCCTTCGATTCTAACAAATACAAAATGTCCTCCTTCTTAGAAGCAGTTGAAGATCAGACCTATGTTGATTGCCTATGCTTTTTTACTCATTCTAGTCAGTATTATATATCCTTACAGTTTGATCCATAAGTAGAGAAATATCCTGCATTTTATAAATGAATATATTTGTCAATCTTTTTCTATTATGAATTCTGTCGTAGTATATTCTACCACCACAAATTTGTCTTTGTGAAAATTTAGTAATTAAATTTTTAAAAACTCTGTCATTACTCGAGGTAATTACGCTAAATAAATGTGACGACATTAATTATAAACGTTGGTCTTCTACTTACAAAGCTGCAGCGAAATTAAATTTGAATTTGTGGAAGTGGAACTTACCTGGAACAAAGAAAAAATCAAATTAATATCTTTAATAATATATAGCAACCGCTTAAAAATAGAATTTAATTAAGCGATGAAATATTGTCATATTTCAAGATTTCATAAAACGAGATATAATATATTTAAAACGGAACAAACATACAATATTTAAGCCCAGTAATATGTACCATTTTAATCCAAATAAAATTTACTACCACTACAGTCTTATTGTCCAACCTAATGAAATACCAAATTATTTACAAATCAAAATACTGGCGCATTTCCAAAACATAGTTACGTGTTAGAAAATTCAGTGAGCGTTATTAAGCAAGATTGTGAGTATTGTATATGACTCATTTTACCTCGCAGTATGTTGATAAAAAATAGAATGTATATAGAGTAATAGCGTGTTTATAGTGCCATATAAAGAGGCAGTTAAACACAACAATTCTACTCTTTATTATTCTACTTCTTTATGGAGAATTTAAACCACTATGTAGCAAAAATCAAGCTTAATAACTTACAAGCACAAAGCTAGAGAAAGCATAAAACTTAATCAAAATTTATAATAATTAAAGAAATGAAACACTATATACTGGATGTTCTATTTTATCAGTTGCATGTCGATTTTAACCCTTTTGTTCGCAAATAAGTAGCTATCTATTTTGGGGGGCTGTAAATTCTTCTTTTTTTAAGAATAAGACTCGCAAATGTTTATGAAGGAAACCATGAATGTACATACAATTACGGAAACCAATAAAGAGTTACAAAAAGAATGTTAGCACGAATAATTGTCAAATAGCGGCGTTCCGCTTAAATCCACATGAAATACAGTTAATTTACGTCGCGCTTATCAAATACAATATATAACAATTGTTAAATATATAGTAATAATATATCATCACGGCATATTGCCCATTTCTGAGTGTGCCACAATCTGCTTTATCGCAGATATCGGTAATGATGATGACATATTTGTACCGTGCGGGCGCTTTCTAGGCGTTTCCTCACGGGCATTCATTGCTGGCGTGGAGAGTGCACCTCAGGGGTTACTTTTGAACCATTAAAAATTCGTAATATTTGGCGTCGGTCGGGATCGAAACCGGTTCCCCCAGGTTCGCGACCAGGCACTCAGGCACGCGGCCACGGAACCCCATAACAATTGTTAAGTTTTAAATATATGCAGTCTTTCTGAAATTGACATTTAATCTATGCAACTGGTCAATCCCATCTTGGTTATACTTGGATTATAATATCCAACGCACAAAACTGACAATAGGGCAATATACTCATACGTAATATAACAAGTGATATGATTATCATCGATGATATTTTCGAGTGGAACCGAGTTGCAGATTTCACGAGTCCGAAGGACGAGTGAAATATGCTGCTTCGGTTTCACGAGCAATATCTTCGATTATTAATCATATCACGAGCTTATATTTAATGAGAGAATATAATGAATTTTTGTTAAAATTAACTGTCAATGTTGTAAAATTCCCTTAGTAACGAATGTAAATAAGGTGATAATTTTATTGTTTTTTATCATCGCTGTGATAGACATGTAACTATGGAAATTCTGAATGTTGATTGGCGGAAAACATATCACGTGACTAATGAATTATATTCTCGTAAATTTAAAGTTAAACGACAAGAATGTATTTTATTATATTAGATGAAAATAAAAATATATAATTTTCTTCAAATATTTTCGTTTGGAAAAGGGTTCAACAAGAATTTCCTCTTACCGAAATGTTAACTGTGACCACGACTTAAAATGATATGAAAACAATGAAAAGCTTTTATATTTGAGAACGAATATACTTTTATAGTGTCTTGTTTATTTTATATCACATTTTAGAATTCTGGCGAAGTCCCCGTTTATTCTAATAACCTCCTCTCTTTCTGCCATTAGTTGAATGATATAAACTTTAGCTATAATAACTTTTTTCATTAGTGTCAAGCAAAATGGCATAAATGGCTGAAAACAATGAATTGGTCCGATATTTCATTTTTTGCTGGCAATGTCAAGTGAATCTGTGTTCAAAACATCATCATTATTGTAATAAATATTTGTGAATTTTATGTTTGAAAAGTTGGCTGTTGTTAATACATGTTGGCTATATGAATGAGAGGATGAATCATCATGAAAAACAACTGTAATCGGCGTGTACACTACGAGGAAAATAAATACCATTTCAGAATTTTTATTCTTATGAAGCTTTACTGCTCCAGTGCTGGGATTTTGCCGTATCGCCTGGCGATGGCATGACGTATAATGTCGTCACGTGATCGCCTGGCAATAAGGCAAAGGCAAGCACTATCGAAATGTTACAGTGACGTCATTTTTACGTCATGCGATCGCCAGGTGATACAGCAGTCCCAGCACAGGAGTCAGTTTCCTGATTTCATTAACCGATAGGGACATTATTCTTAAATGACTGAGTCTAGTAGAATTCGATGAACAGTAAAGATACCTGTCTGAAGTCCAAGAACCTTCTGCTAGGAACTAAGAAGTCCTTAGAGCCATAATCCTTAGCGTTTGTCGACGAAGATGAAATGAACTTTTTTACACGATTGATTTATTTTTAATGTTTACCGACAGAGTTTTCAAGGCGATAGGTTTTATTTACTAATCAAGATTTGGTTGCTAATAAAACAAAGGTAGAAAATCCTACAAAAATAATCACGGGTGGCAAGTGAAAACATAATTTTTGCACATCCGGACGAAGTCGGACAAATAGCACTGTTTTAAGGGCGAAATGACACTCTTTTTCGCCCTAGATCTTTTCGTGTCCAGTTAAAATAATTACATCTATCATTAACTTGCTTGTTTTTATTGTTATCCTTGACAACGTGCATATGTCAAATAGAGTACTATGATCTGAATTTGATTTGAATATCGTTTTACTTTATATATATATATATATATATATATATATATATATATATATATATATATATAGCCCTAGGTGCATTGTAACCCTCCGCTGCGCGTCGGGCTTCAATCTTGCACCGCGGGCCAAAATATATATCATTTCGCCCTTAATACATAAACAGCTATTGTACATCATTTTAATAACAACATTAGAACAAATACAAATAATTGTTGCCTTTAGTAAAACAGCTACTTGTAGAAAGCGGAAATCAATGCTATGGTCGTACGTTTTACAACATATTTTCGATGAAATTAACGATTTAAGAGTCTATCTATTTATAAGGATGTTTGTATTCCAACATTGTCTTGTCAGGCTGTAATTTCAAATTAAGGTTCTTAATTACACTTGGTAATTAAGGTTAAACCAAGCCAGAGCCGTAACCAAATTATTGCCCTAGATCCTAGCACAACATTATACCCTCCACAAAAACGAAGTACCTACAGCCCCTGGATATATCTTATAATATTAACTCTAAACATAAAATAATAAGTAGAAGTACCTACTACAAAAGACAACCATTTATTAATTAACTTACTTAATCCGGATACCCTTTTACCCTTTCAACCATTTATAAGAACATTTTCTTCAATTATTATATGATTCGTGTTCTGCTTTCCGTATGAATGCAGAATGCTTGTATTTTATGTACCTAGTTTGTTGTTGTGAATGTACTGTGACATACCGATGCGTTTACGTTTTAAATCGACACAAGGTCCACAATCGTTGGGAAGAGATAAAAGTCGGAACCTGGTACGTCCGCCAAAACTTTCCGCTTCTCTTTGTTTATGTCATATACCATCCACTCTCTCATTCTCGGTACTGGCTAAACGCCAACATGGTACTCTTCACAATTACACATTACTACAACGCAGTGACTAACGTATTACGAGGAAACTTGAAAATATTTATTATGCAAAAAAGCGGAGGCGCCATATTGTTTTGACATTGAAATATCTTACAAATATAAATATAACGATTTACGGTTTTATTATTTCACATAGAAGCTTAAGCCTGTTTGACACGATTACAAATTTGTTAACAAAATTACGACCGTGCAAATCGGGGATCAACAAACTGGAGCAATGTTGAACGAAGTGTACAAGCCATAAAAGTAAAATACGTTGCCTAGAAAAATTAAGTGCCCTCGTACAATCAAAAAGCACAAGCTGGCTGTATGTAATAGCTATTAAATAGCTACACAATTGTATAAGCCGCGCAATGATTTTTCGAGTACGCCATTGTGTTTCTATCTCAATGTCGCATTGAAACCATTGTGTCAGTTTTTGTCCAACTGATGTATCCTAGTTTCTATTAAGGTTGACAGCTCAATTCAATGGGTATATGGACCGGAGTTCAAATACATTCAAACTTTTTCTCTTATAGAATAGATAGCTTTTAGTTCAGGAGATACGGTTAAAACGTTTTTTTAAAAAAATAGTGCTTGCTTTGAAAGCTGTAAAAACCGTTGGGATAGTATTAAATTTCTATTTGCACTTAATTTAAATGCGTCATTATTTGGATATGTCTTTTTTGAACAGGAAATGACGACAGAAGAAACATTTAAATCTTTGGCCAAGAAGCTTAATTGTTTTTTTCGTAAAACTGCACACTGTTTTAATAATAGATTAAATTAGTTTTGAAAGACGTACTTATAAAACTGGCACTTTATACAAAAACTCTTGCTGAATCAATATAAACATCATGCTTTCTTATACAGAAAGGTTTGCAAAGCATATACTTCCTAATGCCAGAAAAAATATGCCTCAGGAGCAGGTTTAGGACAACGGTTCTAAACATACTTCGAAAGTAGTAAAATAATTTTTAGGTCAACAAAAGTCCGAATTCTTGTCCGACCAGTTTTAAATCCAATTAAATATTTATGACAGAAGTTAGAAATACGCGTCGGAAAAGAAAAACAAGGCTAATTTATGGATCCATTCAGAAAACAAATGGCAAATTTACCACAAGACAGTATTTCTAATATAATTAAATCAATACTTCAACGGTATGATGCATTGATGCAGTGTTTGTATGAAAAGGAATGATGATAAGCTATTAAAATATGGAATACAAAAATAGAACGAACCTATTTTTTAGTAGTTTAGAAATACGTATATCTTTGGCCTAATATTTTAGCAGATGCATATGTTTATTAATATAGCAGTTTCGTTTTTATATCACAATATTATCATATTGTTTAAAAATCTGTTTAGCTCAAAATTTTTGCAAACGTACGTATTTGATAAAACCAAAATTGTTTGTAGTTATCAGAAATAGAAGAATGTGTACCCTTCTTAAATTTAAGTTTCACATAAATGTTTTGAAATTATTATAAGATAAAAGAAATCCAGTAAATGTTCCTTTAGCCACATATAAAATGATTTACATTTTATAACTACATTGATACGGGAGCATTTCCTTACGCTTTATTAATGTAAAACGCATCAATTATTTGAATTCTCATTGTTCCTTTTACAATTTATGTTGTCTTTTAACCACCCGGTGATAATTTTAAAAATAATCTTGACAAAGGCGTCCTCTGCTGCTTTTCTGTCCCAACAATGAGTGATGGTCCGCGATTCGCTCTGGCCACTAATTAATTTGTCACTGAAAATAAACTGCGATAAATTGAATGTCAGAGAACGTGCCATTGTTTTAATTATGCAGTGAGAGGGTTTCACAACGACTATTGTATGAGTACCACATGTAAATAACATTGCTAACATACCGTATTCTCATTATTTATTATTAATTAAAACAAGGAGAGACATGGGCTATTTATTTGACTGGGAATACATCACAAAGAGGTGAAACTGTAGCAACAAAATAAATGCAAAAAAAATGCCAGCAAGGTTCCACTACAAGTCCGAGTGAATTTGACTAGTATACAGTTCTGACATAAATACATTCACAGTGTCACATAGTTTATAGGCTATTAAAAATTTGTAAAAATAATAATACATTTTGTATTGCAAGTAATTTATTGACTATTACTATTGACTATTTACTAAATGGCCGCATTTAGCTTTAACGAAAGCTGTAAGTCGGTCAGAGGTGGGATCCGAAGACTACGCTATGACAGCGTAGCGGAAAATACCCCTTACGTTTCACCTTCCTTTCCCTACCAACTTCGACAGTTGTTAGGGAAACGAAAACTACTCTTTAGCTGGTCCAAATTTCAGTGGGGTTTAGCCCATGTCTTCCCTTCTCAAACTGACAACAATTTCTAGTCCAAAGGGTTGAGGTCTGAACTGCCAGAGCGCAATGAAGGCTGCTACATTGGCCCGCAGTCAGGCCTGCGTCATCCTTCTGGAAGACCCAGTGTTTGCCACGAAAGAACATGTTTTTCAGGGGTTTTGCAACTTCTTCTAGAACGTTCTCTTTGTATACCTACGGAATGAGGGAACTACCGATAAAGCCAAAGGCAGCCATTTTAAATAAATATATTTTCTTACTACTGTAAATACTTGAGCCAATAAATTACTTGCAATACAAAATGTTTTATTATTTTTACAAATTTTTAACAGCCTATAAACCAAGTGACAGTATTTATGCCAGAGCTTTGTATATTTGTCTACAACGTTTATTATTCCGGTAATCATTGCCAAAAAAAAATTATAAGAAGTTCAAATAATATCAAATCTATAAAAGATGTATATTGTACGACAGAAATTTAAAAACAAAACAGACAGGAAAGGAAAAAGTGATTCTATTTTATCTTGCGGTAAATTCTCCTTGTTTTTCGAAACTTTGACGTGTTGCGGTTAAATCTGTTTTCGACCTAATTATGTTAAACATCCACCTGTTCCTAACAAAGTTTCATTATTCCATTTAATACAGGATAATTGAATCGTTGGTGAATCCCGCACAGCACAACCAAATTGAAATTCAATAACGGCCTCGCCAACTCGTAAACTACCTACCTCGCGTATTCCAGTATTTCAAGATTTTATATCGGTGCGTGGCAGAAACAAAAGTTTCCAACAAACTTCATCATACTCTCTGAATACAATATCGCCAACGAGCACACTGGATTTTTCAGTTTATTTGTTGTTTGGAAGTTGATATGGAGAATGTTACCTATCTGAGTATATTTGGTTTTTTACAAACCTATTTTCTTTTATAGAAATGTTCCAGTCTTTGTGCAAATGGAATCAGGGCAGTAAACATTCAGTTTTACTAGCGAATACGGAATATTATCTTTACAACACACATAATATGCCTTTAATGGATTTTCTTCGTTCTTAAGAATTTTTAATCATATTAAAAGACCCTACGATCAGCACCAGTATGTATTCGATTTCAATGTACACAGTTCTTGAAAAACTAATTGTACGAGAATACTGTAATAATATTTTATTTGATAGTCACTAGGAAACTTCATTTATTGACACCGCCTACTGCTTTTGAAAAATAATGTTTACTAACTTGTAAAATTAGTTTCTAACTTGTAAAAATTTTACAAGTTAGTTACCACGTTAGTAACGTTATTGACATGTGAAAATTGTGTTTTGTTACTGTTCGTCATACGTATTAAAATAAGTGTCAATTACAACTGACAGATTTAGGTTATAATTTAAATTTGATTTACAAGTGAGTAACAGATAAAATATTATACAATATACGCCAAGGTAAATGTTTTACTGCCTCACCTACTCGGCTCGCCAGTCATTTCCTCCTTTCAGCAGTAAAAACCATTTTTACTGCTGAAAGGAGGAAATGACTGGTGAGCCGAGCCTGGCGTGTATTGTACAATATTTTATTCACAATCTGTTATTAATATGGCGATTTCTGACTTTTAAGGCGGATTTATGCAGCCATTTTCATTTACATTTACTTTTTAATTTAATTTTCATTTAATTCTCATTTATAATTTTTAAATATACCTGTTCATACAAAAATAGACGACAAAAATAAATTAAAATGAACGCATGCGCACATATAAAAATACGCTGACAAGATGAATGTCATAGCCCCACTTTCATTGGAATAAAGTTTATTAATGAAAATGTTCAACAATAGTAACAACGAAGAAGTTATGAGTTTAGTTTTACATGTGTTAATTGCAATAAAAACCGTAAAAAGAAACGATAACGGAAATACATTATAACAACCAGCTGATCAACTCAAATTCTCGTCGCTGTCATACCGTACACGCATGCGCCATTTATAATTTTCATTTATTAGATAAAAGTTGGCCATCTTTAAAAATAAATGAGAATGAGAGATAAATGAAAACGTAAATGAAAATGGTGTATGCATGGCTACATTGGTTTACATACATTTATCTATTAAATGAAAATTAAATTAAATGTAAATGAAAATGGCTACATAAATCCGCCTTTAAAATGTTGACAAGTTAGTTATTGTTAACCTCATTTTCCAAGATGTTGGACAGTTGCACAGATTGGAAAGTGTCAGGAAGGAAAAAATGGCATCCCAACCTCATGGTTATTCCTACCTTGAGAAATCAGTGCATATCAGTGATTGGTAGTAAACAAAGCTTCTTTATATTTTGTATGCACAAAAACGAATGACACTGTAAATAATATAAATAAGTGTAGATAAATGTGAAGAAATCAAAATTTAAGATTAGAAATCAAACTGACAATTCGTGACAAATGCACAAGCTCAAGCCATTTGTTTATGTTAGGTTATTATTATTTTTATTATTATTATTTCAATATCAATTTCCCATTATTAATTTCCGATTGTGATTAAAATAGTATACAAACTTCGATGAAAAATTTCATTATGTTCGCAATCGACAGTAATGAATCACTTTCCACTTATGTTAGTAATATACTATTATTTGTTACTCACTTGTAAATCAAAGTTGAAATTATAACCAAAACCTGTCAGTTGCAATTGACACTTATTTTTAATGTTTGACAGTAACAAAACGCAACTCAAAACTCAAAAAGCGTTAAATTCATTATTTCAATATTTTGTCTTGTAATTAATTCTAACCGACGACACATGTGTCTTGCTTTAGTATTCAGGATGGAACTCATCTATTATTATGTCTCATAATATCTGTGAAATTGTGTTTATTTGGCCAGAAATAGGACAGTTACATAACCATTAAAGTATCCCTCATATTCAGCAGTAACCCAACGTCCATTTCAGTTTCAGCTACACAACAGCTGTCAGTAAAATAATATTTGCCTTGTCTGGTTCATGTCTGCGTCAGATTTATAATAATATTATGTAGGGCGAATTTACGTAACTTGCGCCACAAATAATCTAACGCTATATTCTTTTGCACGGGGATTATATATAAAAAATGTAAAACATATTTGTCCACTTCTTTTTATTTTGCAACAAATTTATGACTGCAATGGAACACAATGGCTAGGAAATTCACCGAAAAGTAAATGTAATCTCCCATTAATACCAACAATTTACAATGTTCTCGAAATTGTTTGATGTTTTGTCCATTTGACTTGTTCAAGTTCTGTCATGTATAGAGTGTTGTTCATATGGTGAGTATTCATTAATGCCATTTGCAGGCCATTCATACACAAAACCGCCCTCACTTGACGCTTTATCCACACGGGGTTTCATACATACCTGGAGTAAGTGCGAAATACCGTGTGGACTACAGAAATATTTATTCAACGGAATGAATTTGAATGAATATGAGTGTAGGTACTAAAGAAGATTTTATGGAAGAGATTACTCGTAAATATATTTCGGTAAATGAAATTCTGAATGCAATGAATAATATGAGGTAGCGTCAAAAAGAACCAACAGGTGATCGCTGGAGGGAAATTTCTTTTTCGAAGGTTGGCAGCCACCTCTACGAAAAGAATCGAGCTACCCAGTACCTCTTTTAGTTACTGTCTACGAAAGCTGCAGGTTATTTCTTACGATCCGTTTTTCTTTTCTTCGTTCATCGGATTTTGAAATTTCGACTTTAGAGCAGAGTGCAAACACTCAATTCTGCGTTCTGCTGGCGAAATCACCACCTGAGACCCTTCAGATGTTAAAAAAGCATACAAAAGCAAGTGATTAAGAGGTGTTTTTGATTTCCAGGGTGTGATTCAACACGAATTCATTGCTCAAGGCCAAATGTAAACAAAGAACTTAGTGGAGATCCTGCTGGCGAAATCACCACCTGAGACCCTTCAGATGTTAAAAAAGCATACAAAAGCAAGTGATTAGGAGGTGTTTTTGATTGCCAAGGTATGATTCACCACGAATTCATTCCTCAATGCCAAATGTATACAAAGAACTTAGTGGAGTTCCTGCTGGCGAAATCACCACCTGAGACCCTTCAGATGTTAAAAAAGCATACAAAAGCAAGTGATTAGGAGGTGTTTTTGATTGCCAGGGTGTGATTCACCACGAATTCATTCCTCAAAGCCAAATGTAAACAAAGAACTTAGTGGAGATCCTTCAATGCCTGTCAGACGCAATCAGAAGAAAAGTCCTCAAAATTGGGCATGAAACGCTTGGGTTTTTCTTCATGACAACGCTCCGGTACATCTCTGCCTGATGGTAAAAAATTACCTTCCTAACAAGAAAGTCACTATCTGGAACACCCCTTCCAACCCCAACCCTACGTCAGCTGATTTTAGCTGTCCCCACGACTACAAATGAAAATGAAGAGACAACGTTTTGCTAATCCAGCAGAGGTTATGGAAAATGCGTCGAGATAGCTGATGGCACAGTCAGAAAATGGTTTCCAGGAGTGTTTTGAACAGTTGTACGAAAGGTGGAACAAGTGTGTAAATGCAGGAGGGGTGTACTTTATAGTTATTTAAGTAGTAAGGGCAGTAAGTGCTTCCTATCGGTTCAGGTTAAATGGGCCATAAGAGTCAAGAACAATGTTTTCCTGTAAAATAAAATTAGTATCCTCTTCCTCTTCGACAGTTTTAGAAAGATATAAGATACCCGTCCAAAATAATGTAGGGTGTTGGGTGGTTAAAATATTAATGGGTGGTCGGAAACTCGATTAAACTCCCTCAACAAATTCGTAGCGTCCGCTATCATTAATCATGCGTCCCACATTTCTCTCTCTGTAGAGTCCTCTGAATCCTTCTCGTTTCGTCCTGTTGCTGTATCTAGAGCAAAGCAACAGGACCATCTCTCTCTTTATAATTAACGTTTCATCCACTGACAGACTACTAAAATTATATTCCGATCATGAATATTTGACACCGTGACTCTCTAAACTAATTACTTTCAAAATGGAAGATTTAAATAGATTTTAGTAAAAATAGGTGTAGTTATGTGTGCTTATTAATTTTATTTGTTGTTGTGAAAATGTAAGTATGTGTGTAAAAAAAGTCATAACGTAAAGAATACATGTTGGACATAAGCCGGAAAAGAATTCGTGTTAGTTTTATTATCTGGTTACGAGTGGGGAATGCGTTTAGTGTAATGCTAAATGAATGTTTGTCGCGTATAAATAGCCATCGTAAAGATGTCATCCTATTTCTGTTAACTATTCCAATAAGACAAAAATGCACAATTATTCTTCTACTAGGAACTATCTCATACACTTGATTAGACAAACTCCAACATACAACGAATATTTCTTGGTTTACATTACCACAGGCTCCATAATTAAAATTCTAAACGGAGATAGTAAAACTGGCCCTAAGGGTTATTATCAAGTAGTTGACTAGCATTGTTTTTTTTCTCTGTCAACGTTTATGGAAAAATATTTCAATTAACAGTTATAGAAAAATAAATTGTACCCATCTTTTGTATATGTTGCATGAAATCATAAATTTAGTAGGTATTAGTGCCAACTCACATTGTGAGTAATAATGTTATTATACATATGTACTCATGTATATAAGTTTACCCAATGGTCGCTAACTCGGTTGCTAACCGAATAAATAAGTGACGCGTGAAGGCTTTTGAAGAGACCCCATAAAAGTTATATTTGAATATTATTTAATAAGTATCTTATTTTACATGAAAACATAATGTCTATTTTAAATATTTTATTTAGTGCATAATAATATCTTTTTAACAGTGTAGTATAATGTTGAACATTATTTATAGCAGCGTAAACAGTAACTACTATTTCTTACCTTGTTCCCCTTGTAGGTTTGACAGCACAATTTTTCTGTTATTTGAACGCACACGAAATTTTTGATACAACGAAATAACCACGAAAGTTCAACGAATTAATTGCTATGATTTATAATTATTAGTACCGACCATTCACTAAATTTTTTTTTTTTTTTTAATATTGTGGGATGTTACGCGGAACAACAAAATTACGCAACTGAATTCTAAACGATTGAATTATTATTGATATATTGTCACAACAGGTCCAAGTAGGTAAAAAACACATACTGGTACAGAGAAATTTCCATAATAATAGTTTCAGTATTATATTTTCTGTTTCTTTTAAATATTTTCCTTTTACTTATTTATTAAGTTTTCTCCAACCTTTTTGCAGCTAAATCTGTATGTATGTATATAGTAAATTTACTTACGTTACTAGAAATCATAATAAAAAATTAAAAGTAGAAATTTTTAAAGTTCTACAAAACTCGGTAACAATTAAATACGGAGGTAACAGAATTTTGTTTTGGGGGTATCTTTAATCAACCATAGTGAGAAAATTAACTATTATTGCAACAATCATGAATACCTACGGTTACCTTGATTTCTAAAAGAAAATTTAAAACAAAGTGCTGAAAAATAAAGACAGCAGAAAATTTTAATTTCATACATGAGAACGACCTGACAAATAATTCGCGTCTTGTAAAACTGGTTGTTGCACAAAAAAAAATACAAGAAAAATTGGTAGATTCAATTGTTCGTCGCTGCTATATAAAAAAAAATAAGAATTATATTTATTAAATATATAATTAGTTTATAATTTTAATATTTTGATTATCATACGAAGACTGTATTTTTTAAATGATACTTAAACAGAGTGTATTTCCTCCTCGGTTATAAACGTACTGATCTCCACTAAATCCATTAGTAAATTCTAACCTTATCAAGCAGAGCGGCAAAAAAAAACAACCAATGCCGTATTAAAAAGCGATTAGTGTTGAAAAAGTTACAAACTGCAACCTCATTGGGCAAAAAACTTTGCACAGAGGACAATATTCGCAGAATATACCCCACGGAGAGAATAAAAAATTAAAGGAAAAGTGACATTAGAATAAAACATTCTTTTCAGAGAAAGCAACCTATCACTTTAAATATATGGAGTCCTCCACCATAATAACAAATTAGAACATGGTCCATGTATACGAGGGCGGAACAAGAAGTAGTGACCTAACAAAAGAGGGCAGCATTAATAAAACAATTTCTTTGTTTTTCAAGTTCGCAGTCTATTAAAACATTATTGTGAAAATTTGTTATCATTTCGATTGCAAGGACGCTTATTATTAAATTAAGAAATGAACTATTTATAGCCCATTTTAAAACATGGAAAAAGTGGAATAAAGGATCTGTGATTAAGTTCTTACTTTTGAAAACAAAACTATCAAATGAATCAAAGCTGAGCTGGAGTATGTTTATGGGGAACAATCTCTATCGAATGCAACCATAAAGCAATGGAAAGCAGGATTTAAACGTGGCCGAACCAGTGTATTTGATGAAGAACGCAGTAGACGTCCAAAAGACGTGAACACTTATATTGTTAAAAATTTGATGATATGCTGATAGATGATAGTCGGATAAAAGTGCGGTAAATATTTAGAAGGGGCTTTACACATGTTATATGGATCAGTGATTTCGATATTGCATAATGAATTGAAAATGAAAAAATTATGTGTAAAATGGCTGCCGCATTTATTAACTGTGGATCACAAACTTTAACGGGAACGACTTTCAGCAATCAATTTAGCGAAGTGAAAGCATAATCCGAAGAACTTTTGGCGTCAAATACGGCTGATGAAACCTGGACATACAATTACACACCCGAAATGAAACAACAATCAAAGCAATGGACTTCGGTTGGTGCAATTGCTCTGAAGAAGGCAAAGACAGAATTTTCAGCTAGAAAGGTTATGGCCAGTGTCTTTTGGGACTACAGTGGGATTC
Source organism: Ophonus ardosiacus (assembly GCA_943142095.1). Taxonomy (NCBI): domain Eukaryota; kingdom Metazoa; phylum Arthropoda; class Insecta; order Coleoptera; family Carabidae; genus Ophonus; species Ophonus ardosiacus. The sequence goes on from OW964827.1 coordinate 43,070,415, forward strand.
ATCTTGTCTATTATCGGCAAAAAAGGACGAACGATAACGACCTGTCCGACTTTTTCCTGATTCCCAATTTGAAAACTTAGCTCGGTAGAAAAATATTTGGTTCAAATGTGGAGATAAACACTGAAACTTACAAATATTTTGAAGAGTTTGATAAAACGTACTTTTCTGAAAGAATAAAATAATTAATTTTCGGCGGACTAAATATATTGAGTTAGAAGAAAGTTTATGTTGAAAAAATAAAATACTTTTTTGCCGATAAGTTTTTGTGTCTACTACTTATTGATCCACCCTCGTATTTAAACTAAACCTTAAAATATGTGTACTAACGGCTGGTATCATAATAAATATAAAGTCACTTTACTTTTAAAGTTTGATCTAAAAGCGAAAAAAGCGTTTAATAATTTCACTTTAAGTTACAGGAACTGTCACAAGACTTTATTTTAAAGAACTGTAAATTGACAGTTTTACCTTAAAGTGAAGTTATGAAGCGCTTTTGTCACTTTTAGATCAAACTTTAAAAGTAAAGTGACTTTATATTTATTAAGAAACCTAAGAAAAATATATAAATGGGAGATTGCATCAAAATCGCCCATATAAATTGATGTTTGGTTGTTCTTGCATTAAGTTTATATTCTTAAACAGTTCCATCAATGTGTATAGCAGCATTTATTCTTGAAAAAAGGCACTGTTTTTCTTTCTTTTCTACTGTTAGCAAAAAGCATTTGCAGTCCATTTGCCGGTGAAATAAAGGCTAGCTTGGGATGAAAAATTCTGTGCGCTTTTGTTTTTCTTGTAAGTTCTTTGTTGCCTCAGCCCGCTGATGTTTTTAATTAATGGCTGCTGCTTTAAATCCACTGTCGCGTATATGCATAAATGATTTATTAATGAATTTTAGTGCGAATGAGAAGAATACCGTTACTGTAAAACATGAATTTGCATGCGTCGCGAAATTAATTCTGATAAGCGAACAAGAACTGGTAATAAGAAAATTCTAAACATGAGATATCCTAGATGAAAAGGTCGCTCTATGCGACGAAAATTTAACATAATTTGCGCGCTACTTGTAACTACGTATTTCATTCATAGTAACATTAATAACTAAACGTGTAAGTGATCTATAACATTTGTTTACTATATTTCCTGGATGTCGGAATTTAATATTTCCTAATATTCCTAAAGCCGGATTTATGGTTTACATAACATAACAAAACATAGCATAACATAACATAACGTAACATAACATAAGATTTTTTTTAGATTTTATAGTACGAAACATAAGCATAAGACATAGCACGAGAAAAAGAAGAATTATTCTGAAAAATGTTCATAATGTAGTATTATTACTATATTCATTACTGTTTTCACATTTCATTTTGTCATTCTTTGTACAAGTTAAATTTTAGAACTTTTCGCAAAAACGTGATTTGTTTAGATAAAAATGGCTGATGACGATGCTATGATAGTAGCTGTTGCAATATCTTGTGCATTATTATTATTAACTCTGCACAATAATTTAACTATTTATTTAACGTAAATATCTCATCAGAAACAAAAACTAACCTCACAATTTGTTTATAAACAAGCAGATGCGAGCACTCCAACGCTGCTCTTCCAATAGAGCCGAATTGGGCCGAATATTCCCGAACACCATAACATAACATAACGAAATAAAATATGGTCATTTCTTATGTTATGCTATGTTAATTTATGCTATGTTATAAAACTATGCCATACGGACTTATGTGTTTTCATATTTTCACTATGTTATGCTATGCTATGCTATGTTATGTTATGTAAACTATAAATCCGGCTTAAGACATAACAAGGTAGTAAATTAAGAAAACAGTTTTCGCATTTAAAATGACATATATTATGAAAGTTCATCGCTAAAATAAATTGATTCCACATGATATGCTTCGCAAAAATTACAATAATAATAAAACGTAATGCACACATATTGTTTTAGATATGTTCTTTGTCTCTTATCTGAAATGATAGCAAAGTTAGAATTGATGATGCTTGAAAGAAAAATACTGCTCCACATAAAAAGAAATAAACTTCTTCGTATCTCTTCTCTCGGAACTGCAAAGTAACAATTTTTAACAAAGAGTAAAAATTGAGGTAATATAACAGCCGTAATACACGTTTCCAACTATTTGCTATAAATGATAAACTATTTCTGGAACTATAGATATGTCAATCAATATCCGATATGAACACAAAACTATAAATTTCTCTTCGTAAATCTTACATATATGACAAAAACTATATAGCATGAAGTTTAATAGTTGCTGTACAAATTACCTTCGTTTCGTATTTTATTTCTCTTTTATATCATTATATTCTAGAGAAGAATTTAGTCATTAAAAATGTTTCCCCGTTCTCATTAATTTAAAATTCGCGCAGCTAGGAAAAGTTTATTTTGCCTCAGCATCACGTTGCTTTTACATAATTTCTTTTATCAAATTGTTTATGGATTTAAAGTCATAATATTTAGAAATGTGATTTTAACAAGATTTGCAATTTTTCGCACGCTATAACTCAAAATCTAATATAAATTTATTGCTAAAACATACAACATGTTCTTAAATTCGAAATGCCTACATTTTTCTTTCGTAATAATATGTAAGAAATTTCATTTTATGAATACAGAGACTTTTTCATATGTTTGTTTATATCTAATATTAATATTTGAGCAGAATTTAATACATTTTGTTTGTACATTTCAGGTATGCTATCTTGGTTACATAATATGCATGGCGCATTGAAATATGAGTTTATAGGTACCATCTTTATTCTTCTTTTCATAAGAGGTAGATTTGCTGAATTTTACTGCTGAATATAATACTGCTACCTGTTCCTCTTATACTTTTATATACGTATACAAATGATATATGGTCATATTCTCACAAAATTGAAATTATAATGGATATAGAGGACTTTGAATACTTAATAGCGTCTTACATTGTTGTCAGCTTTATGATATATCTTTATTCTATAATTTATAACTTCGAAAACTATATCATTAGTTTGTTTTGTTGTAGAGGGAATTTATTTTAACATGCAACATTATAGTTCATCACTTCCGTGGTTACTCACTATTGTCAAAAAATGACAGCAATGTAATATTTGTCCATTTTAAAATGCAACATACAAAAATTTGTAGTTTTGTATTATCAAAACTAATTTCCAATAAATTAGCCTACATACGATTAACAAATAATCAAAACATGAATGTTGTACATCTTAAAAAAGTTTAGCTTTCAAAAATTCATTACTTTCATGTAATAAATGTTAAAAAATACCCCCAATCACTCTGAGGCAATATTCTAGTCGGTCGTAATAAGAATTGACACCATTTGTGATGTGTTTTGGAGGTATCTCCTGTGCTGCAATACTATTTATAATGTTGCATTTTAAAATGGACAAATTTTACATTGCTGTCATTTTTTGATAATAGTGAGTAACCATGGAAGTGATGAACTATAATGTTGCATTTTAAAATAAATTCTCTGTTTAAATATAAACCGTGAGTATTTTTTAACGTGAAACATTGGGTTTGTCATATCCATGGTTACGACTTGATATTTGATTGACAGCAATGTATTTGCCCGTTCCATTTAAAATGAAACATAGGGAACGAATTTGACATTTGATTAGACGTCAATAGAGGTTAATTTTGTTTAAATAATTATACCTGCATTCTAAATTAAAATTAGTTGTAGAATAAATATAGCGCCCGAGTGGTTTTCTGACTCGACTAAATTTCTTACAATATTTAAATATAATACTTCTGTCAATTTCATTCCCCATGTGTCATTTTAAATGAGACAGACAAATGCATTGCTGTCAATCAAAGGTCAAATGGGGGATTACGGCTCAATCGAATTAAAGGAAAATAGTAAAAAATTACGAATGTATATGCTGAATAACGAATATTAATAAAAAAATGAAATGGTATAATTGAGATTTTTCGGAAATAAAGGGTTTTTTGTTATAGCGCTTCGACACTAATATGAAAATATTTTGATTGGCGACCGAGAGACCACCTATACATGCATTACATATAGCGTGTTAGGAGGTGGGGATTACTACCAATGGAAGTTAAGAAATTCAAATTCGAAAGGAGGGGCTAACATTCCTGTACTACAGTTTCAAACAGTTTTTATTTTAACACAAATTTCTTGCATTAAATTTAATAATTTAAATACACCTGTAATTATAAAGTATGTAGACTTGTACAGTGTTATAATATTCATTTATTTTTATGTAAATATAACTTAAAATAGCATATACTTCAAGAACATTTAGGTCCATGATGAAAACAGTTTGATAAAAAAACATATATATGTGACGTCACGTCAATCTTTTCAAAATTCGGGAGACCATAACTCGCTTTTTAATAGGAATTTTTTCACCGGATTTACATCAATAGCCTTAGTTTTCCTAATATTTTCAGATGAAATTATAAAAAAAAAAATGGTGTAATCCCCCATTATAACTTATAGGAAAAGTCATCAGTTATCTGTCTTATTGACAAGATGTCATTAGAGGTTAATTTTGTTTAAATAATTATACCTGTTTTCTAAAAATTAAATTTAGATGTAGAAAAAATACTACGTGCACCTTTGTGCCCGAAATATGTTTAATGCTCTCGAGTGGTTTTTTGATTCCGCTAAATTTCTTACAATATTTAAATATAATACTTCTGTCAGATTCGTTCCCAATGTTTCATTTTAAATGGAACGGGCAAATACATTGCTGTCAATCAAATATCAAGTCGTAACCATGGATATGACAAACCCAATGTTTCAAGTTAAAAAATATTCACGGTATAGAGTTTGGTTCTTGTATATATTTATAATTTCATGTAGTATGTATTGTTTAAATGTTTTTTTTTTCTGATTATTGTTTTCTTTGTTTCAGGTAGGTGTCTCCCTCTATATTTCTCTCTCGTTTTCGTAAGTAACTACAATTAATTTCTTCTTGTTCATTTTGCTTTCTTTATAATCGTTTTCCTTTTCCAATAAAGTACAAAGTATTCCAACAAAGCATCGGAATGATATCCGGTAAAATAAAAGGTTGTGTTGGCGTGGCATCGATTCACAATCCGCGTATAATCCGGGAAAGATAGCACTTCATCAACCCGGAACGCCATTCGGGAAACGGGAATAGCGAGTGCTGCTTGCTTGCTACTGTTATTATCTCCACAAATTCAGGACGATCAGTTTCATTTTTAATAAAAGTTTCACCGAGATGAGTTATCGAAATTACGAGGAATTTTTGAAAAGAAAATATGGTAAAATGTACAAAGGTATTGAAAAGTTTGCGGACTAACACAGAGAGATTGGCAAACACTAATGACAGTTCACATAACCTTACAAAAAATACGGTGTTAACAATTACTCGAAATTTCAATTAAACAGCATTTATTCTTACAACACCGACATTTCGGTGCACTTTCTTCATGGTTTCAATGAAAACAAAATTATACATACAAAATAACATGGACATTATCACACTTACAGTAAGATCTTACAAAATATTACATTATTATCATGTACACAAATTACATTCGTTCTTAAGATTCAGTTTTACACATCGTTCAAAAAATTAATAAAGGGCACACTAACACCAATTTGCTCTCAAAATCGCCAACAAAATAAATTGGAAACAAACCAGAAATATATTGCGGAAGATTCTTTTGTGAGATTAGCTTTGTTCGATGACAGGTACTAGGCCGCCCTAGTGTTAACTTTCTTACACTAACATGTTTTATGAGAAACGGGCAGCTTCTGGCAGGCTGTTCGATGACAAAAATTTTAAGAACTCGCGAGGTGGTGTAGAAAGTGCAGATTAGGAGTGCGGGTAACTAAATGTTGTTCGGTAGACATTTTAATTCTATCCTATCTACACATCTGTTTATTAACCTAAAATTTTACACATTGAGAAAATAAAATAATGGATTCAGATATAGTATATTCTCTTTGTTTTGCTATATAAAGAATTAATTAATATATCTGTCTCTGAATCTGATGAAGAATCAAGTGATGATTGCTCTTCGTCAGAATCGTTTATTAGTTCACTATGCTCTTTAAAACAGACATTTCTGCAGTCACTTCTTTGCAGCTTTATGATATGACTGTGTTTATAAACAACCTAACCTTTTACACCTTTGGCTACGCTTGGCTTGATTACCCACAACTGAGCAAACTTGCCCAAATATACACTAGTGTGTTTTATGAAACCACAAGAATTAGACTGAACTAGTGTACACTACACTGCACTGCACTGCACTATTCTGCTCTGCACTTCAAACACTTCTCATCGAACAGAGCTATTATCAATACGGACTCCATGTTGGATCGCGTTGCTTAGTTAAGTCCTCGCAGAGACGAGAGACGCGAACACCGGAAGGATGAGTAGGTGACGCTGCGAATTAATTTTCGATGACTGTTATGTACACTGTTTATTTACATTATTTACACGATACTGAATAGAACGATGATTAATGAAATGTATATGTAACGACGAAGTATTGATATGGATAATTGCTATGATATACAAAACGATTTGATAACTTTAAGATATTCTCAACGACTGCCTAGTGCTTACTTCTCACTGTCTTTTATCACCCTCTACAAGGGTACAACACTCCAATTGGTCGTTTGTACAACAATGACGGTATAGCATTGCTGTAAGAATTTAAATAAAATGTAAAGAATTTATTTATTAACTCTTAATTTGGCCTGAACTTAGCTTTTTCCTTTTTGAACTTTTCCAATACACCAAAACATATGCTATTTAGTCCTTGTATATCAGTTCTTGCATTCATGTTATTGCAATCATCCCTGATATATATCATTTCAAGAAACATACGTTTAAACTAATAATTCTTCTAGTGTATTGGAATGTTCAGCTAGAGCACACTTGTTGGCCGTGTTGTTTGTGTTGATCTGCAATCTTCGCATATCGATTAATAGTTCCTACGTATGTAGCTTTGCAATTATCATTGCGTGCTTATCCTCCCTCATATGGAAAAATTGAAACAATATTTGGGAAAATATGGTGAAACCGAAAACCAAATCTTTGTTTTTTCCATTAGCATCAGTTTCCTCAGATTCTAAAATCTTCCCCGTTCTCAGTAACACAGATTCAGAAGCCATCAATAACCGAATCTCTTTCTGTTTTAAAAAGCGCTGACCCGGGCATCGTCTTCATCTGTCCGTTGGGGTATCTAACTGCTCTAGCACTCCGGTTTCGATAACTCCCATGTTCTCCGATCGTTCGGGGAACAGTCGATAGGTTTATCGAGTGCGCGACGCGAAAAGGGACGAAGATGAAGAGATGTTCTTAGAGGGAAATAAAACACAAATGAAATTATTTCCTTTAGAGTTTAGAAGCAAAGGAAATGAATGTAGATTTAAAATAAGAAATATACGTGTGATTAAGGATGTATGGATATTAATTGAATTTAAATGAAGGATGTTTGCTTCAATTTGAAAGAAGGATGTAATTAGTTTTGTGTTGAAAATGAAAGTTTACGAATGCAAGACATAGAATACCAAGGCGAAAGTAAAATGAGTAATTTCATGTACAATTAATAAATTAAATATTTACATATTTATAAAGATGAAATGGCAGAGAACTATTTTTTTTTTAAATCACTACGGAGCCGATACTTCTACGAGCCCAAGATTCATAATAATTCGGCCGGCTTACATTTATAAAAACTCCCTACCAATCTAGGAATGCTTTTTAAATAATCATGAATTGCAACATCAGTTTCATCTTTTTTTTTACTTTCATACATTTTTTCGCCAAAAACTAATAGTTTAGAAGTTATTTGAAAAAGAAAAAATCAACAATATTCAGTTTTTCGTCATTATTTCGTCATTATCTAGTGCCCTATGAGAATTTTTGGAAAAACAAAAGCACATTTGAGATGGCCTCCCAAAGGCGCACAAAAAGTTCCATTTAACCGACATCGTATCTCTTATAGTTCTCGAGATCTCAATGGTGGCACCTCTAAATGGGACACACTGTATTTCTGTGTTTTAAATTATAATGTACAAGCCAACATTTCAAGTGAAATATGAAAATTTTTGTAAATGTGTTTTCTTAAATGAAGGCATCAAATATGAAAATTCTCATTAGCCGGTAGGTACAATACCTATCTATCTATGTAAAATGCATTCTATAACTGAGATCTTTGAACATATTAGCTGGTAGCACAAGCCTTGTTTTAACTAAAACACTGTTTTAAGAAATGTCAAATTCAAATTTCAATATTTTATTTTACCCCTATGTCTAAAGAACGATTTTTTTAAAAATATTTGTTTGAATACAAACTATGTTCTGCTTTAAAATCATATTTTGATAAATTTGGTTGTATTTATTATTATATATCATTAAATAATGAAATTTGACATTTCTTGAAACAGTGTTTTAGTTAAAACAAGGCTTGTGCTACCAGTCATTGTTCTTATTTATTTATTTATTTATTTATTTATTTATACATACACATACGTATGTTGTAACATCATTACATACATAATCAAAACATGCGTATTTAATTTGTAAATGGTCAAATTTACACAATATTATGTGGACCTATGTGTATGGTAATATTGGTTATGAATGGTGTAATTATTATATATTTTACAAAAAAATATTCATTGTTGCATATCAATGTGAAATAATTTAATTGGTCTACATAATTTGCACTATTTTTGTGAAAAGCCAATTAATTTTAATATAATTATCTATGTAGTATACTAATAAATACATATGAAATTATCCAATTAAACCATAATAAATCTGTTTCCATTTATTATTTAGAATATAATGAATTACTAAATATGTATGCGTACATATAGAATTGAAAGTGTAAAAAATATGGAATATACTTTTTAATTATTGATCAAAGGCACCACATAACTGTGCCACGCTCGTGAAATGGTGCTCTTTGAGAGTGCTCGATGAATTCAGAATAATTAAACATAATTTACCTACAAGTACTCCATCAAATTAAAAAATAAAAAAGTCATTACTGTGAATACATTATAATCAGTTTTAATGATGTGAAAAAAAATATACCATATCTTTTTTAGCCTGTAGCAATTACTATATGAATGTTTTCTTTCAATATTAATTAATTAGTAATAAAATAGATGTTAATTAATATATTACAAAGCATACATAACATACCACCTACAACCTAAATTATGCTACAAATATTTTGCCTCAAAACCCAAGTACACCAACATTCAAAAATTTGAAATATTATAATATATGTATACATCTCTAATTTTGATTCCAAATTTTCAAAACGCAGGTCGATATTATCTCTTTTATACCAAAAACTAGCTTGGCGACTCCACCATTAAATTCTACGAATAAAATTACATAAGTGTACGAATTTTCACAAAATTTGTCCTATTAGTTCAATTTACGCAGCCAAAAAACTGAAATTCTTCAAAATCGCGAAAAATGAAATATTTGGCCATTTCAGTTATTTTGCTCCATTTTTAAAAAATTGTAAACTTATGTAATTTTACCCGTAGAATCAAACGCCGACAACCATGTATCTCTACCCATTTTTTGGTAACTGCCGAAAAATGAAACTTTTGGAGTCCAAGTTTAAGCGCACAAATCTCAGGAGTTAAGAGATTAAATTGCTAATTGAAAATGTAGAATCAGCGCGTTGAAATGTATCTAATGGATAAAAAGTAGATTTTTGAAAATTTCGAAAATTTTACCCAAAGATGGGTGTTATAACTCAAAAATAGATAGAGAAACAGGCTGAAAGAGGGCTTCATTTTCTCATTCTCATCACTCTATGATTTAAAGATTCCTTTGTTACACAGTTCATATTTCAAATGTATGCAACTGACAGAGAAATGTCACTGTCAATAAACTAATCACTTCAAATTAATGATTGTAACATTTTAAAAAGAAAATAGTAAATAAAGTATTAATTATATTAAAAGGAACTTAATATACACAGTTTGCAGTATAGTAAATATGTAGGTAAGTATTTAAATTAATAAAAATTAAATAGCAGGAGGTTTTGTGTTGGCCACATCAGATTATTAGATGAGTGATCGTGTAATATACTATTAAAATAATTATTAAACAAGATTATTTTATTATATTTCACCAATAGATGACGGAATCCTCTATTGAAAATATTAAAATGCAATTTCCTGCTAGTCAATATGAGTTTAGCAAACACGTGGTTGCGAAGTCTAAAAATATCTCCGGAAAGTATTAATTAAAATTCCCCGATTTGTTCCATTGAAAATGGAGCAATTAAAATGCCAAATATTTATTTATATCTTCGAATCCATCTCTTCTCTTACGCATCCCATCGTCTAAGTTGCTGAAGAGTCGTCTGTTTGCTGACATTCGTCTCTGTCGCCCCGAGAATGCAATTGGCAAGTATCGGAGCTAAGAATACTCACCGACTCCGACTTGCATTGTGTTGCAATTGCACCAGACTGCAAACGACAGCAAAAATGCACTAATTAATGATATGCAGAGCGTTTGCTATGCTGTATATTATAGACGTGTTTGCTGGTATATCAAATGTTTACAAGCTGTTTATTTGTACATTACCCACAGAAATTTGTTTCACACGTTGGATTTAGTAATTTTATGAATACTACATTAATAATATTTGTGGCTTAATGCAAGATCAACCAATGTCAATATATCGTAATTTCGTCCCGTACGAATATTCCATTGTTGGAAGCAATGCTGCAGGCCTTCTTGTAAGGTTGTTTATAAGCTGTGCCGATTTTTCTTTCACTGCATATCAGACTGGAATTTTGGGAATAAAAGAAAGTCACATGGCACTTGGTCAGGTGAGTACGGTTTATGTACCAATACAGTGATTTTGTTTCGTGAAAAATGTTTTGTCAAAAAGGGCGTTATGTTCCGGCGCACTGTCTTCACGGAAAATTCATGAGTCGTCTTTTCACATTTCAGTCTTATTTCTTCTCACCCGTGCGTGAAGTGTTATCAAAACCTCCTTTATAGTAACAATCACTCGGATTTCGAAAAAAAGGTGCTAATCATTTCCGATCTCTTTTCTTCCCTCTTCATACCTTCTTCTTTTCTCCAAAACTTGGGTACTATACAGTGTCCCACACTCTATGTTCAGTGTAGGGTCTTATGGAGTACCATGTTGTCATATTTACCTGCTGTAAGTGTGCAAGATAGAAACAGCAAAATAGATGCCCAAAAAGAGATGAAATATTCTGGGTACTTCATTGAATGTATTTATGACTGATGTACTTTCAGTGAATCTAAACCGGTGGGTGAAAAGAAAAAAAAATTAAACTAAATAATAAACTGGTCAGTTTAATAATTTACAAATATATAAAATAATACAAACACAAAATATAAGTAGGTTATAAAAACATAACAAGCATAGGTAAATGAATCAAATTAGCATATAAACTCTAGTTAATTTAAAGTCAAAAATATAAAACATTTTGTACTTAATTGGACATTTTACAATCGTCGTCAACAATATAAATTCCCTATGTTACATATTTCTATTCTACGAAAAGATATATAGCTACATGAAAAAATTAACACTATATTTTCTCCAGTGCATTTTTGTAACACTATACTTGCCGACTGGAGCAAATAGTTTTGACGACTTGAAATCCCTATTTTTTTGTGTTCCTCCTACGATACATTATCCCAAGCATTATTTTTTTTATTTAATTTATATCTTCTTATTTGATAGAAATACTACATATATTTTACATAGTTCATAAGCCTTTATTCTTTCTTTATAATCTCCAATTTGCATTTATAATATTTTAATATTCTAATCTCTAATGCATTTGATCAAGATTAGTATGCCGGGCGGTTTTAAAATATATTGAAATATTACTTATTACAGGTACAAATAACTGCAGCATGTTTTTTACACCCCGGTTCCAACGCATCTTTTCGCGGCCCTGTATTTGTAAATAAAACTATTTAGAACTGCAAACAAATTTTGGATGAATACCGCAAGCCCTTGGGTAAATAAGAGACCCTCATAAACTTAAATTGTACAATGTTAACTAATTTTGGTATAGCAATTAAAATTTATGAATGTTTCAATACTACATTACATTGAAAAATTGGCAACGTGGTACAGAAAACATCCATAAGAATAACATTGGCTATCTCCGCTACACTGAAGATAGAGTGTGGGACACTGTATAGATAAGATCTACACTCATCACCATAAACTTTTTTTCTACAAATCGTACGTTCATGTAGCGGATTTCTCAATTTTCAAACATAAATTCATAATGACGCTAACAACGGAGTACAAGAATTTGCCTAATTATCTTGAAATTTTAACTGTGAAAGAAGGGAAAATGACAAATTAATACGACACAACCTGCAATGTTGCTAAATTTACAGGGTATCCGAAAAAAAAAATAACTAAAATGTTTCAAAGTTCCTGCAAAGGTTTGAATGTAAGGAAATCATTTGAGGAAGACCCAAAGTACGAAAGGCCTAAAGAAAAACATAAAAAAGATTAAAGATTTGTTTTTACAAGGATAAGTGTCAGTAATTCAAATTCCTACTGATATTATATTTGATGATTTCTAACACTGAGTATTATGGTAAACTGTAAACGATTTCGTGGATGTTACAGTGTGTTTATTTTAACGCATCCCGGTCCACTAATTAGAAGGCAACACGTGTTCATTTTCATGCAAATGGCCGGCAACTCGCTACATCAAACGGACCAGTAAAGTAAAGCGACGGACACTACTCTCAACTCATGCCAAACTAAAAACTACTATGCCTCGTGCATTACATATTGTCGCAGTAATTTCAAGTTTTATTGGTGAAATACCGGTATTATTTAGAGAAATAATGTTTTGGGGAAAATTAAAATGAAGACTGTTATGTTAGATATATTAAAAATATATTTCTGTAGAGAGAAGGGTTTCTTTTCTCCGGTGTATAGCATAGCGTTTACTTAGCAAATTACATGAAACTTTTCTCATCCTTTTAGGAGTTTTTGACTTGGGTGTTAATGTGAGTGGTTGACATTTTTCTCGCATAATTTCCATTAGCAGTAAGTAGGTCAAAACGCTGAAACAATCACCCTTCTCTAATTCAATAATAGCATATGACTAAGCACTGCTACTGTTGACAAGTAGCGGGTGGCCCGCGTCTCAGACAAATGTTTGCTCTCACAAGCGGTTCACACGGACATTTTTCATCCATCTTATACAAGATGAATAAGAATCGAATCAAAAAACCAAAGGGAAAAGTTTATGTGGTTGTGTTTGTGGACGCATGTAAAGTAATATTATATTTAATTGCTTTTAATATCCCAATTTCATTTGAAAATACAGTGAAAGTTCCCTTTGCGGACAGCTCCCACAAGCGGACATCTCTCATAACAGGACAGTTTTTCTAGAACCATATTTTTGGGTATCACTTCCTATATAAAACACGCTCTCATAAGCGCACTCTCTACCGGACGGACAACACAGTTTTTCCCGACAGGCCCGAAACGCTCTCATGAGCGGTCGCGAAACTCCGAAACCGAACATAAACAGCCTCCTCAGTATTTCCTCTCAAGGAAACATTAACCCTATTTTACAGAAATGCAGTGTTTTACGTGTCTCCCAGATTCATAGTTTGAAACTTGTGTGACAATGGCATTCAGGAAAACGTTTTTTTACATTAACAGAAAATGGAGGTGAAAGGTATATCTATTATAGCATTTTTATCGACCTTGAAGGTCGTTGAAAACCTAAAAAAGTTTTCAAAAGAAGATTTTATTGCGTTTGAACATCTAAAAAATATTGAGTCGCATTATCAACATTATTTTTTACAAGAAAAATGTAGAAAGTTGAAGCAGTTAAAAATATCAGATTTTTTAAAAATTTATCTTTTTTCGATATGTTCAAATATGTAGTTTTCTTTTGTGTTCAATCATAAGGTTTATGTACGTACATATTATTATTTTTTTTAGATATAGTTTAACTATTTTGAAGTATGTACATATACATATTATACAAGTGCATATTTTCAAATAAAAAATTCCTAGTAAATTTGTACTTTATTTATTAATTTTTTCATATCTTTAAATAGAGCCTTCTTGTAAGCGGACACCTCCCATAAGGGGACAAAAAAGTTGGAACCATCGATGTCCGCTTATGAGAGCTTTCACTGTATTCAAACATTCATTCTTTCATTATCATCACAAATTTCATTTCATGAAAAAAAAAATTTGGTTCAAAAAATTTAATCACAATATTTCTGATCACGTGTGCGAAAATAACCAATCAAAACAACAATACACTGAAAATTTTTTAATTAAAAAATTATCCAATTGAATCCTTGAATCCTTACACTGATAAATATCCTAAGACAATTATCACTTATGTATTGTGTTGCTAAAAAACAAACACTTTTTGACAGATAATTAAAGATTAATTGTTTTTATTTGAAAATGACGTTTTGACGGTATGACAGTGAAAATAACGCTTCAATTAATAAAATACACACAATTGGAAAATATCATTCTATTATTATTACTATTAAACGATTGCATAATAAAACTGAACGTGCCTCGGCATCTCGTAGTGTCAATGTCAATCTTGTTATCGCTACACACTTCACGTTGAACGATATTCATAGCTACTAGTGTCATCTGTTGGATGATTTCATAATTATAAAAATTATGCTAAATACAGATTCATCATAAATATAATTAAAATTGCAAAAAAAAAAATTCTCACCGAATACCCCTTGATCATTGATAAATATTTATAATTTTATCACAACTTCCTCAAGCACTTGTTTGAATGAAGGAGACAATGTTTCGTTTGAATTAATAACACTATTCTGGACTTCCATTGTCTATATTTCAGTAAAGTTATTACACAACGTTTCGATTGTTGAAGTATCTACAATCGTCTTCAGGTGAATACTAACAAACTTAGAGACTACTAGAGCTTATATACTAAATACATAATAATTGATCTAATGAAGCGTACAAAGTTTACAAATGGACACACTAGTGTAGTTTAAGGTGATTCAAACGTCCAATCAGCGGCTTCCACACGTTGCTTATTTCTACACTTGGTTGGCTGAAGACTTCGTTGTTGTTGTTGATGACTGCTGCTTCCTTGAATTTTCTCTTGTACCAGTGTTCTTCTCTGGAGATGATTTTTGCTTCAGACCACTTCATCCTATGCTGTTTTTCCCAGGAATGTTGTGCGATGCCGGATTTTGTTGTTTCTCCTCTCTGCGTATGAACTCTATGTTCTTTAAGCCTGATTTCTAAAGGTCTTCTCGTTTCCCCCACGTATGACTCACCACATTCACACGGCACTTGATATATACAATTTTTGGAATCTCGACTGGTCTGCGGTCTCGTATGGGAGATCATACTTCTGATAGTAGTTCTTGATCTGAATACTGTGTTGATGTTCAAGATCAAGAACTACTATCAGAAGTATGATCTCCCATACGAGACCGCAGACCAGTCGAGATTCCAAAAATTGTATATATCAAGTGCCGTGTGAATGTGGTGAGTCATACGTGGGGGAAACGAGAAGACCTTTAGAAATCAGGCTTAAAGAACATAGAGTTCATACGCAGAGAGGAGAAACAACAAAATCCGGCATCGCACAACATTCCTGGGAAAAACAGCATAGGATGAAGTGGTCTGAAGCAAAAATCATCTCCAGAGAAGAACACTGGTACAAGAGAAAATTCAAGGAAGCAGCAGTCATCAACAACAACAACGAAGTCTTCAGCCAACCAAGTGTAGAAATAAGCAACGTGTGGAAGCCGCTGATTGGACGTTTGAATCACCTTAAACTACACTAGTGTGTCCATTTGTAAACTTTGTACGCTTCATTAGATCAATTATTATGTATTTAGTATATAAGCTCTAGTAGTCTCTAAGTTTGTTAGTATTCACCTGAAGACGATTGTAGATACTTCAACAATCGAAACGTTGTGTAATAACTTTACTGAAATATAGACAATGGAAGTCCAGAATAGTGTTATTAATTCCTCAAGCACGTTTCTTTTTGGTGTCATAAAATTATTTCATAATTATCAATGTCCTCATCGGGACATTATATTTTGTCTGTTGTTTATTTTCAAATCACATTTTTTTTTTATTTTGTGTGTCGACCGTACAAAAAACGTAATAAGCATTGTGGTCTTCTACCGGTATGGGCTGTAATTGAGATTTCGATTTTCAAAATCATCCTCGTCCGGTAGGAAGCACTTATTGCCCCAAATTCTTAAATATCTATATTCTTTCTACTTCTGCACCTAGTTAAAAATTTATTAGACTTCAGTGAAATATAGTACAATTTTTCAACTGTCTGAATTCTTGAGAAAAATTGGAGTCGCGGTATATTTTCATTAGAATACTTCAGAAGGCAAAATTAAATCGAAAGAAGACAGAATATTAAAAACGTTGTCAAGTTAATTCCTTTTTTATGATTTCTCTGCGATTTATTAAAGTACGAGCACAGATGGTGTGCATTTCTTTCACTGTAGTCATTTGCATTTTGGTGGTGCTTAAAAATAATAAAAGAAGAAGACGATTCTTACAGAATTTAAAATAAATTTTACTGGTATTTCCAAGGAGGTCATCCATCGATTGGATTTGACATTTTGCAGACCACGCTTTTGTTTTCGCCATGGGGTCAACTTTTATCGACAAAAGCAACTAAATAATATATTACATTTCTGAATTGTTTTCCTTCGTAAAAATCTCCGTCGCATTTTAAAAGTTTGGTTTTTAATCTTAAATTCAAGTTCTCAGTAATATTCTACCCTGAATGAAACAATTTCAAAATGTCAGCAACAGCCTCGTCAGAAAACTTTCTGTGCTCGATTCCAACCCGGGGACTTTATTTTCATTTCAAACAGTGATGCACGCACGAGTCACGTCACATAAATATAATGCAGAAGAGAGCATACTCGTATAGCTACCGCCATATTGGATTTTAGTTTATTTTTGTTTCCTGTGGCCACTTTGATCCTACAGCATGTAGAGAGCAAATAGAAGATATACTAACTGGTTTATAGAATGTAGAGTTTTCATTAGCTAGTTAGTTAGTTAGTGTTGATTTAGCCTTTTGACATCACAACTATTTTGTTAATGTAATTAGAAAAATGTTTTACAATACTATGGCTCGTAGTATGATCACGGTTTTAACTAAAACGCTGTTTTAAGAAATGTCAAATTTCATAATTTAATAACAATAATAAATAATATCAAATTTATCAAAATATGATTTTAAAGCAGAACATAGTTTATATTCAAATAAATATTTTTTAAAAAATCGTTCTTTACATATAAGAATGAAATTAAATATTGAAATTTAAATTTGACATTTCTTAAAACAGTGTTTTAGTTAAAACCGTGACCATACTACGAGCCATTATGTTTATTAGATATCTACTTCTAAATTCTACGTAAATTAACCATTTGAGAAACCGTATATAAGACCACTTCTCATCTGCATCTATAAAGCAACAATTTGGAGAATTTTGAATACGCAGGTGAGTATGCCAGGTAGAAAACGTAGAATAAACAGCATGATACTCCAACTGTAGAATATAGAGTTTTCATTAGCTAGTTAGTTAGTTAGTGTTGATTTAGCCTTTTGACATCACAACTATTTTGTTAATGTAATTAGAAAAATGTTTTACAATACATTATGTTTATTAGATATCTACTTCTAAATTCTACGTAAATTAACCATTTGAGAAATCGTATATAAGACCACTTCTCATCTGCATCTATCAAGCAACAATTTGGAGAATTTTGAATACGCAGGTGAGTATGCCAGGTAGAAAACGTAGAATAAACAGCATGATACTCCAACTCATGACGTATGAAGCAAAGCGACAAGTCCATCAGCTGTCAGCATCTTTATTTTTATTTGCTTGGCGGATGATCTAGACACACGTGCCACAAAAAAAAAGTTTCGTCTTGGTTCCGTAACATAAAAACCAACGTATAAATAAATAAGAAAATAGCTATTTTTAAATGTACAGGGTGAACCCGAAAATCCGTGACATAGGCGTTGATAATATTGCGAAAACATTGTCAGTTGTAGAAAGCCTTAGGGTTTCCAAATGCGCTAGAAGGTTATTGTGTTCACTATATGGAAGATCAAATTTATAAGAGAGTTTCTTTTCAATTCTAGCCCAAAAAAAGTATGATACTTTTAGTAACTTGGCATGACAACTGTAAGGAGCAGAAAGACACAGGGAAACGCAAGCGTACAGTAAATAACTTTTTTTCTTATTTTGTACAGTAATGTACAATTTTAATATACTCAAAATCGTACATTAATGGGTTTATGCAGCAATATCATAGTCATTGTTATAGTTGTAGTCTTAGTCTTAAGAATTAAAATATGTTTTTATAATACAGCTGTTTATATAACGTCGTCATAATCATAGTATCATGAACATAAGCATAATCACAAAATTGGATTAATTTTAATTTTATGACTACGATTATGACGACTTACAAACTGCGCATGCCTGACAACTGTCGGTATCAGAAAACATAACTTCTATTTTAATTGTAATGTTGTTTATTATGAACAAACTAGCAACAACTATTTTTTCTCTGCTATATCTTAACGTATCCATATTTATTCATTTGAAAAATATAATATTTATTATAAGTAAAAATAAATAAGGTTAGAAAGTGACATATTAATAGTCACAACAAAAATGCTGCATAAACGACCACCTCTCTTAAGACTGTTCTTATGACTATAACTTAAGACTATGATTATGATAGTGATTATGTTATTGGTGCATAAACCCGGCTTTTACTGCCACACAACGATTTTGTCATTAAAATACATTATGACACAAGGAATTGCTTATTTTTTTTATTGTTTATCTTCTAAATCGTTTTCCCTGTTCTTTTCATCATCTAGATCCATCGTTTTGCAAATCGATCTCTAAAAATTAATTTATATGGCATAAGGTACAAAAAACAATAACTCTCAAGTACCTTGTTACTGAGAATCAGACTAGTCTGCATTTTTAGAGTTTTTAATTCAGGATATTATGCCGTAAAAAATCCAATTTTAATACTAATATAAAATACGAAAAAATAATGTACCGCGTCAGAAAAGTGATTTTACTGTATTCGTATAGCATTTAAGTACTCGCTCTCGCTCGTACTTAAACTTTCCGTATTCATCTGGTAAACTTTCACTTTTCTTAACTTGGAACGAATATACTATTAATATCGAACTGCAAAATGCTTTATATGGATATTTATATTTGGATATGAAAGTTGGATCTAAACAAGAAAGAAGAAAAAGTATTTGGAAAATTTTGGGATGTGGTTGTGGCGACAGTTGGAGTAAATTGTGCACAGAGAGAAAGAGAGAAAGTGAGGAGGATTAAAGAAGAAATAAAACATGAAAGCTAAGAGAATTGGACATATCTATTTATTTTACGGAAAGATTGTATTTAGAAAATTATAATTGAAGAGAAAATTTCAATTATTGCCCATTATCGCCGGTAAGAAAATTTTGCCGTAATGCGTCTTATTTTATTTCCTCTAGCTGTTGACACTGTACATTATTAACACTAGAAGCGCCGAGCCGCAGCTACTACCTTAAAGAGCCAAAGGGGTCATTTCTGTCCCTTCAATAATTTTGTGGTGAAATTTTAAATCTGTTAATAATTTTTCATAAAACGCTATTTCTGCTATATTTTGTAAGAAATAATATAAACATTTAAGAAGAAAAATGTATTTTCCAAAGTTGTACATAGTGTTATGGGCAATCGAAAATGATATGAACTAAAAATAAATTCTTAGAATAAAGTATAATGTATTTTGTACTTTTACTGCCCGTGACAATTTACACAAATGGATGATACTTTGATTGTAGCTGTGCACTTGTTACCCTTGTTTGCCTTATATCGGGATTTTATTTGACATTTTCGTCTGTCAGATAATTTTTCACCTTCAACTCCAAATTCTTCGGGTTCTTTGTTGGTTACACGATTTTTTTCAATGTTCGTTCGCGAGTTCTTCTGCTAAAGCTAGCAAATAATTTCTTCGAAAAATTTTCTTTCCAGTTTTAAATGGCACAAAAGTGACCCCTGTGGTGCACTCTCCACACCAGCTATGAGTGCCCGTGAGGTGACGCCTGATAAGCGCCCACACGGTAAAATATATCCTCATCATTACCGATGTCTACATGTGTTGTAGGTAGATACTGGCACACCCAGAAATGGGTAATATGCCGTGATGATATATTTATTTATATTTATTTAGTTTCTTTATACAAAATCCAGGAATTTATTCCCGCTATATCTAGAATGTGTGTACTGGCCATCTACGAGAAGCTGCTTTTATAGAATATTTTCTGCACATCTGATCAAGTACATCTACACCATATTTACTTTCGTTATAAAACCCTATAGTTTCGGGTTTTTCTTATAATCTTGTCCAATTTGCACGTCAGAATGAATTGTACTCATTACAATCACATTTTTAGTTTCTTTGCCCTCATAAACATTGAATGATATACTAAACTTTAGTAAAACTAACTGGGCAAAGCGGCAACGACTAATTTTGTACTTGTCAACGAGAACACGAGAATATTTTTCAATGTCTGTAATTATTTACAATGAAGCGCTTTTTGAAATAATAGTAATAATAATAATAATAATAATAATAATAATAATAATAATAATAATAATTATATATGTATATTATATTGTATTTATAAGGAAAAGGAAGATTGTATTTTGGCATTTATTCATTTATTTTACCTGGGGACAAAAATGTCCCCTTGGCATTTTGAGACAAATATGGTTGTAAAAATATAATTAATGGAAACACAAAGATCATTTTCAACATAGACATTCTTCTATAAAATTAATGAAAAGTCACGAAATCTCAAGAACTTAACTGGAAAAACGCATAAAATACATGTACTTAAATTTCATGCGGGGACATATTTGTCCCCTTGGCGGTTCTAGTGTTAAAGTCCATTGTGTATCCCTCTAAAAACAAAGTGTTGCAAAGAGCTGACGGTTTATCCTGATTTATTTCATCTCATTTTCCTAATTACGAAACAAGCTCATTTAGGTCCAAAAGCCAGAGTAGGAACACTCTCGTCTGCTAACCTTTTTTTATGCAGCGACAAAATTTGCATTTTTATGAGCTGTTTTATTCTAACGTCATTTCATTCGCTCTTGATATGGAAATCTTTTATTCAAGTAACCCAAAATAATTAGGTGAGTTTTGGCTGAATTGATGTTATTTCAGATAGTTCTTTTTCCCAAGTTAATGCTTTTAGTTATGGTTTGTTAAGCTTTACTGTATATACAGAGTTTTGAGTGGTTTCAGATGAAAAAACGTTTAATAGGTTAAATACGTAATAAACTGCTAATGAGAAATTGTTTAAGAGGCAACTTTTGGTGGAGGAGCTTGCTTTTCAATTATATGAGTTTAGTACCTATAAAACTATTTTCATACTTTTAATAGGTCATTAGTATTATCATCATTATTCAGGGCACTATTTTATGACGTTCTAAATAAATAAACATTTATATCATCACCCTATAATACATCCAATTATGTAAGTAGTTAAGCCTGATTTCCACCGAAGCTTAATGCATAATGATTAATGCATTATGACAATTTACTAGGATACCATTTCCAGCTATTTTGTTTAGTGACTAATTCAACAGAAGTGTCACATTTATTTTTTCTTATTACGTGTTTTCTAGCAAACTGCCTTTGCAGCAGCAATTCTTTTTTTTTTTAATATGTTATAACATAATTTTCAGTATTTGTATCCATACCGACAAAATAAAAATTTAATAATTATAAATTAAACTGCCAGTTGATGCTTATTCTTATGCATTGCTCTTAATTCTTATGCATTGCTCTTAATTCTTAAGCATTAATCCTAATGGTAGTAAACGTTGCCATTCGATAAACATTTTTGCGCATTGCGCTTAGTTATTAATTATACAGAGTGATCAAAAATAACTAATTCAGTTGGCAATACTTGAAAAATACTTGAAATTGGTAACACTAACACAAAAATTTATTTCCTGTTATTGACAGTGACATTTGAAAATTTAAATTTGGGTATATTTACAATTTTTTATTAAAGTGGTTGTTGTTTCCCTTATGGCCGTTCGCACCAACGTAACTTAAATATTAAACTCGGCTTAAATTGACAATATTGCATCGAAATGAAATGTCAAATGAAATATAATATATTGCTGTCAAAATTTCGATTTGCATTTTTTTGTTTAATCCTAGCTTAAAATTTAAGCCTTGTTGGTGCAAATGGGCATCACCCACGTACTTTTATTTCTTACATTACCCATAGAGCAATAATCTAAAGCACTTCAATCACTAAAAATACTATTAGCTGTCTAATAGTATTTCCACTTTCACCTGGTGTTGTGTAAATTGTGGAATAAAAAGTTCCCCCGAATGGGGTATGTGACCATAATCGAATTTCAATATATGTCATAATATATAAAAACAAACCTCTATAGCTTCTCATTTTAATAATAAAAATTTAAATATTAGTTTTAATAATATTGTTATTAGCAATTTAATGTTTTGGAGAAGGGATCTGTGACGTTAGTAGGGTAGAATGGTAGAAGAAGACAGTTAGAGTGAGATAGATATGTTGTGATAGGTTATTGAATGGCGAAAGTGGCATCTGGTGTCACTTTCGCCTACCACAATAGCTGCGTTCTTTTTACCAATATCTCACCTCACTTGTTCTCAAAATGAGATGAGATTGAAGTGAGGTGAGCTGAGATAGTTGCTTAACAAATAGAACACAATTTAGAGAAAGAACGGAATACCTATTATCTTTCTCTGTTTATCATTATGTTTTATTTATCAGTATGTCGACATTTTCATTTTGTTTTCGAATTTATTTTAAATATCTGACAAGGTGGACCCGCTAAGACAATGAAATGTCAAAGAATAAATCTACATCGTACGAATTTTCATTGCAAATAACATCATAAAACAATTCAATTTATTTATTAAATTTAGAATTAAAGAAATACAATTTCACTTATCAATATTAAATCATCAACATTAACACTTTCTTACATATTCATTTTTAAATAAAAAATAACATTGAAAAAAGACCCCCACTCCTCAACTGAGGTGAGACACTCAACAAGCATCACCCCGCTAGGTAGCTCAGTATCGGCAAGGGGGGAGGAATTCGCCTCACTTCATCTCATCTCAGTTGGGACAAATAGAACTGTCAAAATTACTGAGACAACTGAGGTGAGCTGAGATGAACTGAGATTGTGTGTAAAAAGAATGCACCCAATATATCTATCTCAGTCTAACTGTCTTCTTCTATTATTCTACCCTACTGACGTCACAGATCCCTTCTCCAAAGTTTTAATAATTGTTTTCTCGTAAACTACGAATAATTAATAAATTTAAAAAAATATGGGTATTTTATTTTTTGGTCTAGTATCATATATGTAAAAATAAAAATTTAGTCACATACCCCATTGTATTGCCAACTGCATAATTTCTTTTTGATCACTCTGTAGCTCTTACGCATAAGGATAATCGGCGGAAATTCATACACGGATTTAGTATATTGATTATTTATTTACATTACTGTCCAAAATTATAGGTACAAATAATAATAATAGTAATTTTTCCTACATAGTTCAATAGAAATGTAGTGGGTGCAGTTTACGTTTACTTATGTAACGGGCCAATTTTTCTTATTATATATCGCAAGTTATTACCTTCTTCTTTCCAAGCATTCATTTTTAACTTTCTTCCCTAATTAGATTACTGTCTGTTCTTTCTTCGTTTTTATTTTTTGTCTATGGTTATATTATTGGAAGGTTGTCACTCCATAGTTTACGAGGTCATCCTACACTCCGTCCCGTTGGTGATTATCTCGTTTTATTTTAATTATTCTTTCCTATGCCATTCTGCTGACGTTTTCTACTTTGCATTTTTGTCATATGAATCCAGATAATTCTATTCCCAAGTACTTAAACTTCACTTCTTGTTGTATTCAAAAAGGGACAAGGATTGTCAAAAAAAAAAATCGGAACAGATTTAGTAGATGATATTTTATAATGTAATACATCCTTTTATTATTGCACAATACTTCTGAGCCCGATCACCAATCTTGGATGGTCTCTCCGATTGGCTGATATTACAGGAATGAAAACGCATTTTCCACTATTAATATTAATCATGTTTGTGTATTTAGCGCACGTAACTAACTGAAATTTAATTAGGACAGCCTTGAAGATCATCTGTCATTTTCTACTTAGCTCTAAGACGGCGCATTAGACACGGCGCAGCTTCTATCACATCATCAATTTTGTTTTTTTTTTAGCTTCGCGCTTTTCATAAGCCGCGTAATGCGGTACAAACATCATTTTTCTTTATTGTGTTACACAATGCCTCCAAGCCAACAACCAACGACATTGCTTCCTAATTTACTCGCTTCAAAATATTTACAGTGTACATAAAAAGCACGCGTTATTATACAGGTTGAAAATGAGAGACAGTGACATAGGCGTTTAAAATGATTTTTTTTAGAAATATATTATACGAGGAATGACTGTATTCCAAACTAAACTAATATCAATATTCACTAACCAAATAATCTTCTTCTACATAATATAAACGTTCCTTGTAAATGCGACACCATTGTTAGTTTATGGCAAGCAATTTCCGGAGACAGGACTAGAAGGGATTCACACAGGACTCGCATAGGACTGGGAAACAGAAAGCAGAAAGGGTAATGTCGGTTTAACACGTAAACAGCGCGTTATCCAACACTTAAACCAAGAAAGGATATAGAATGTTTAAGTGGCAGTACAGCGATTAAAGGACAATGGATTTACAAGGAATAGCACGATTTATGAGGAATAAATGAAACCGATGTTTCGTACAAATTTATACCTTTATCAGGGTGCATAAGGTCTTATTGATTCATATAAGTCCATTCTGAAACGTTAGTTTTGTAAGAATAAATGATGTGACAAATTTAGAGTAATTGTTAACACCAAATTTATCTATACAATCCTGTCATAACTACTGTACGTGGTTTATAGGCTGCTAAAAATTTGTAAAAATAATATAGTTTCACGCAAGCCAGCGTATATTGCAGTCGAAGACTGGCCCTCTGGCAGTCCAGAGTCCAGACCTCAACACTGGACTGCAAATTGTAGTTAGAAGAGAAGACATACGCTAAACTCCACTGAAATTTTGACCAGCTAAAGAGAAGTTTCGAAAAGACAGTGAGAGAACTACTGATAGATACTGTTCGAGTTGCCATAGCAAAATGATCAAACCGTTTTAAGGCTTGCACTAAAGCCAAAGGCGGCCATTTTGAATAGGTATATATTTTTACCTCTCGCTAATAGAGATATTGAATTCATGCTAAAAATCGCATATCCAGATTTTAGTGAATAAGCACGATTTAAAGTCCCTACAATCCGATTTTAACATTTTTACGATGATGTCTGTGTGTTTGTGTTTGTGTGTATGTGTGTGTGTGTGTGTGTGTGTGTGTGTGTGTGTGTGTGTGTGTGTGTTTGTGTATGTGTAGTGTGGATGTTGGAAGGACGATTCCTCAAAAACTATAAAACTTAACTGTTTAACTATGAATTCCTTAATCTGACATTCCTAGGAAGAGTTGAAAAGATTTGGTAACAATTGGACAATCGGAAGTAGTAGTTTCTTTAAAAAAAAATCTTCTAAATATTATTTTTTAGAAATTTATATTATTACAAATATGAAAGAATTCTCTATCCCTTACATCGAACATTTTTATTATATCTTCTATAGATTTAGAGATAGAGAATTATAAATATATAAAATAATCCATTGTATAATGAATCAAATAGCCCATGGAAACTAGTTGATAATTAAAATGTTTGTAATTGACATAAATGTCAGTGTAAAAAATTCAGAGACATTACTAAAGGCGTTTTCTGGGAAGTATATTTAATATTTCTTATTTTATCATTAATAAAATATTTAAAATATAGGATGGACGTTAAGTTGACACTATCCTTCAATGCGGAAAACCTAAAATTGAAACTCGGACAGGTCGAGACGTAATAGTAATTATATGCTATTGTCATAACGAGGAATAGACTCAGTCAACATCTAAAATTGGTTAAAAAAGAAAGGGAAACCATTTATAAACCAAAGTATATACAATATCAGTATCAACTAAACACACGCTTGCTATACAAATATTTCATTATATACCCTTCAGAAATATCGCCAATCTCGCCAATGAATTGGAAGAATCTCGAACATTTAGAAGAGTAAAAGGAAACTTGTTCATGGAATGAATTGAAAAATAAAGAATAGATGTAATTAGTACTTTTTGTGTGTACCAGAAATATATAATACAATACTTATTTAGTCTAATATGAAAATGGCGAGAGGTATTGCGCTGGCCACAACAGATTTTTTTAATACTGTAAATACTTGAGAGAATAAATTATTTGCAATGCAAAATGTATTTTTATTTTTACAAATTTGAACCATGTGACAGTAGTTATAAACTATGTAAGTGCGTGGCGAAACGCTGGTTTTGTAAAATAAATTTATCTATCTAAGATCAACCTAACATCAATACCAATTTATTTCTATCCTTGTTAAAGCTGTTACACTCGTGGTAATGCTGAATTTACGAAACGAAATTGCTGATTTAAGTCGAGAAGTAAATCTTCCATGGCTAGGCTGATTGTGAGTTATTCTTGCTCAAGTTTCCACTAAGTTTAACGAAAAATCTCCTTAAGGAGATAATAAAGTTTGACACATAATTTGTAACGTTTCAAGCGGAAGGATAAAGCCGTGAAAATTCACCACAGAAAATACCACTCAATACCTAAATAAATTAAAATTTTCTCGCCAATTGAAATTTACAATTCCTCTAATTTAAACGCCATGTTTTAAATTGCTGGCCAATAGAAGCAGTTGGCACTAGTCAGAAGATTAGATTTTTCTGACAAATTGATTTCTATTGGCTAACTATTTTGCCAAGTCGTTAAATGTATAGACGACAATTTTATAGTAAAATAAACATATAGGATGGGCACGATGATGAGAGTTTAGGACAAAGAAAGACCTGGCCGGCTCGGACTTTTCAGAGTTGATACGACTCGAAGAAAAATATTACCCAAACTATTAGTTTTGTACTTCACTAGCTCTTGTATCTACATCTTTCGAAGCATGTGAAACCCATTGACTGCTCACATATTTCCCGGTCTATTTCTGTTGAGTATTGAGCAGTGATTTCTGTGTTTATTTATAGCACGAGTGCTAGTAATTAATTTCTTCATCGCTGAGTTAAATTTGGAATTCGATTGTTGAAATTGTAGCTGCGTGTTAAGCAACGGAAAGAAGTGCGGACCTTTGTTTCCGGACAATGGCTCGTAATTGTTAAATACACAAAATTAAATCGAACAAAAACCAGTTAGGTCCCTCTGACAATGCTCTCAATAAAATTAACGATAGCCGAGTTTGACAATTGTTGAAAACGGTCCACTTCACACCAGCTCAACAAAGGCCGGATAACGAGATATACGCTTTGTTCTAAAGAATACAAAATTAATTATTTCTGCTATAAATTTACCAATAAATTTCATTTGAATGCTTTCTTTTTCTTACATTTGCTCAGCTAATAAAGAATTTTTCCGTCGATTGTTTATTAATGACCCATATTAAGGAATAATTTTCTATTAATAAAGGGTTTTATAAATATCCAGTCAAAACTTTATTCTTCTTCTCCATATCTCTGATACCTGTGGGAGAGCCCACGACCAAAACCTTGTTTATAGTTTTACGGCCAAACCCATATAAAAACGATAGATTAGATAACCCTAGACCCGACTAGGTGGACAGTAACGGTCAGAAACGTAGCATTTCTGCTATACAGTGTGTCCCATTTAGAGGTGCCACCATTGGGATCTCGAGAACTATAAGAGATACGATGTCGGTTAAATGGAACTTTTTGTGCACCTTTGGGAGGTCATCTCCGATGTGCTTTTGTTTTTCCAAAAATTCTCATAGGACACTAGATAATGACGAAAAACTAAATATTGTTGATTTTTTCTTTCTCAAATAACTTCTAAACTATTAGTAATTGAGAAAAACGTTTCAAATATAAAAGATAGATATTTTTATTAACTAACCAGTGGCGTACGAAATAAATTTTCATATCCGTAAATTTTCGAGATATAACACAAACTTGTATTTTTTTAAATGGAACTCATATCTAATTTTAGTCTCAAAAAAATCAATATTTTTTTCTCTTTTCAATGGTGTAAGGGTTATTATGTTTTATAATTATTTTGCTCCTAAAATTTAATTTTTCTCTTTATTTTCCTGAATTTTCTAATTATTTCCCAGAAAAACATTATTATTTTTATTAATTATATTGGATTTGATCAAAATAATTTGTTTTATGCCTTTATTACTTAATATTTTCATTCTAGACTCATAATTACAAATTACACTATGATGTGCCAAGGGCGACCTGATACAAAATATAAAAATTAATTTGATACGAATTTTGAGCAAATATTTTTAAGGAAATAAATTATTTAAATACAAAGAGTATTTCCAAATAGATATCTACCAATATTTTCAAAATAATTGTACATTTAATACAAAATAAGGAAAAAATAATCATTTTTGAAGGCAAAACAAATATAAAACACAATAACCCTTACATCGTTGAAAACAGAAAAAAATATTTATTTTTTTGAGACTAAAATCAGATATGGGTTCCATTTAAAAAAATATAAGTTTGTGTTATATCTCAAAAATTTACAGATATAAAAATTAATTTCGTACGCCACTGGTTAGTTAATAAAAATATCTATCTTTTATATTCGAAACTTTTTTCTCAATTATGAATAGTTTAGAAGTTATTTGAAAAAGAAAAAATCAACAATATTCAGTTTTTCGTCATTATCTAGTGCCCTATGAGAATTTTTGAAAAAATAAAAGCACATCTGAGATGGCCTCCCAAAGGCGCATAAAAAGTTCCATTTAACCAACATCGTATCTCTTACAGTTCTCGAGATCCCAATGGTGGCACCTCTAAATGGGACACACTGTATATGTATATATAATGGCGGACGGTATTATAGTAAAATTTTTTAGGCAGAGTAGTCACGTCATCAAAGTTTGTAACTAGATAATGACGTCACGAAATTAGTAGGTTTACATGGTACACTAATTTAATTTTAAAAATAATTGTATTTACCTGCGATGCTAATTTATGTGATCAAGTTAATTTATTTAATAGTCGAATAATAATTGAATATTATTGTAAAATGTAATATATTTCCAATTTATGGTATTGAAAATTCTGTGAGGGGCACACCGAGTCGGGTTTCAGAAGGAATAGGGGAGTGAATGAAGCACTTGATGAAAAATAAGAAAATTAATGTTAAATGACATTGAATATATTTAAAAAAAAATTGATTTGATTTTATTTAGATTTACAATTCTGTAGTGTTATAGAAAAGTAAAGAGTAGCACTATAAATTCGATTTATTGAAAATATAATTAAAATAACATTTAAAAAATATATTATATTTGATTGAAAATACTCCAATAATACAATTTACAATTATTGAAATTAACACAAACTAAAAACAGAAAAGCTCAAGATCAATCTCAAAGTAACGAACTAATGACCATAGAAAAGAGAGTATATATTGAGTCATTGCTAGTGACAGCAGACACTTGACAATTCCGGGAGAAACATGTCATGTAAACGTTTAAATATTGAAATCCAATAGTACCAACATGTGGTGAAAAAATGAACTACAATTATTTTAAATAAATTAAAACTCATTAAAAACATTATGTTACACTTTAAAATAATTGTAAATTTAATTAAAATGTACTTTACTTATAGAATGCAAAAAACAGTAATTATTTTCTTCGTTTTCCTAAAAATATACAATACTATAGTGTTTTTTCATTTTGTAATGAAATGATGACGTGACTACTCTGCCTAAAAATTTTTACTATATCATATTCCGTCTGATATTGAAAAGGTGGATACATAGATTTTATTTTATTGTTAAATTTTTGCTTTCAGATATTTTGCGCTTAGCCATCTAAACAGGGGTGGGATCCTAGGACTACGCTACGATAGCGTAGCGAAAAATACCCCTTGCGTTTCACCTTTCTTTCCGTATCAACTTCCACGGTTGTTACGGAAACGAAGTGTTATTTGTTGCTACACTATCATAGCGTAAGTCTTGGGATCCCACCCCTGAGCGCATTTTCAACTTATTTTATCATGTCAAACAATTTTCAAACGGAATGCTACGTTATCGAATTTGTTAACATTTTCAAAATGTTCTCAAATTGATTTTTCGCATCAAATGACCTTAATTTATTTATAAAAATTATTTGCACACGGTATTCTATAATATTTTGTATCATTTTTTTTGAAAATAGTCTCCTCAGGACTAACATTTAACTATACATTCCGGAAATCACTCTGAATATTATGATACAATTTTGTATAATTTGTTAATATCTACTCAGGTCAGACACTCTTCGCGCGTTTTTTTTTTCAAATTAGCATTTTCATGTTCAGTCATCGAATCTATCGATTTTGTACGGTTTTGCCCGTAATACTATGAGACAAAAAAATTGGTCGTGGACTCCCGTACTAGTAATCAGTTGTGAATTTTCTTCTGTGGCAGTAGGAGTCTTACTCGTATATTTTGAGTAATACATGTTTTAGCAATATATTCGAAGACAGTTTCCATTCTTTTCACAAATTCAAACTTCTGTTTCTTTAAAGTTAAGACATGTATCAACATTCGGCGAGACATTCGCAATACTGTCTGTAAATCCAACTTAAAATTCCAACAAATCTTCATTCCCTAAAAGTGGATGTAGTGCGTGACGTGCTAGATCAGACGCCACGTGTCACGTATGTGATGTGACTAACATGTGATTTATCGTCACCGTGTCGCCAGTGTGTAGGATATGTGTCAGTGTAGAGTTAGAGACTGCAGACTCTACTCCGTGTCTGTCATTTCGACAGAGTTCTACAACTTTGTTTTATGTTTTTTACTACATGATTTATTATGGAAGTAATGATAGCAAGTTATGTAATTTATGTGCATGCAGGGAGTTCTGCATGAGTTTTATTACAAATGGAGAAATGGAAAGAATAATAATAATAAAGTAATTGTGGTGGATGTACGCGCATAAAGAGAGCAATTATTGGCATTTTTTTATTTAGCTGACTGCACTGCCAGCTTATTAAAATTTATTTTCAATAATAATATAACGAGACAGAATATATTGAAAAAAAAATTGAGAAAGAATCTAGAGAATTATTTTTAGTTTATTCTCACTTTTAACGACTTATTTTTAGATTATTTTTTGAATCAAAAATTTGTTTCAAACACCGTCACTGGCATGCTATTGTAACGCCATCTACTGTCGTAATCGCGCAGTTGGCAAGTCTGGTTGGAGAACTATAACACTACTTTGACAAGACAAATTAATAGTCTCTACACCAAGTGATTACTAATTATGGTGTTACCAGAAGTGGTTTCTATAATTTTTTTGCCGATTGACATTAAAACTGCGATTTTTTGACAGTTGTAAAAATGTCACTTTTACTGCCTAGGAAGTAAAAATATTTTTACTGCCTGTTGTTATTTACATAGCGACCGCTCAACAAACGCATAGCAACCGATCAACAAACACATAGCAACATAATGTGATGGCGATAATAGGTATTAAAAATAGTTGCTAAATTAATATTAATTTTAAAATCGGCAAAAAATAATATGTTCAACATGGCACTAAACACAGATTTACAGCTTCCATCACTGAAACGGTAGCCTCTGCTGTAAATCTGGTATTTTAGTGCCTACTTAAATAAATAACTATTTTCTTCAAACGTCATAAAAATGGCATCTTTTGTGACTTGATTCACAAGGTAGAAATGAAATAAATAAATATCCATAGCAACTACATAAAATGAGCGAATAAGAAGGAACTTGTAAAATAGAAACCTGTCATATCGCCCCAAGTTAACCAAGATAACCTACAATTGAAATATAAACAGTTTATATTTAACGAAATAACATATTATAAAATAGCAGACTTATTTCATAACGTTTTTCAGCGATTCCTCGACATATCATATCCTTCAACAATATTATCGAACTTCCATTCAATTCAACAACTTCAAGGGCCGTACATGGCAATTCTGATATAATTGCACATATTTTATTTAAATACGTACGTTTGAAGAAAAAATATAATGTGTCATTCGGAGTACAAGTGTCATTGTGTGCCTCGCTTGCAGTTGTCCGACTCGCGTACCTCTCGTCGTGCAAACTTACATGCTCGCCACACAAAGTGTCATTTTTATTCCTAATAACACAATATACTATTGTTTATTTCATGATCAAAAACGGCATTAAATAAGTAATTTGTAATGTGTTGATAAATATCTGATATTAAATACTCACTATAGTAAGATAGGATTGGTTAAAAACGTAGACACGTGAAAAAACAAAAAACATTTCATTGATTTTAAGAAATGTCAAAAAATAATCTACCAAATTTCTACTTTTTAAATATATTCAGTATGCCATTGCGCTGTTTAAATCATTCTAATTCAGCCTCTGTTGCATGCTGTAGTATCTCATATTAGAGTGTTCTTATGAATGAAGTAATGTATATTTATGTATCTGCAGTTCCCTAGTTATTTAAAATTTCCGAGTCACGTACTATTTATGTCTTCTACGACGACCTTACAAACTTTCAGACTTTACTAAAAACTATAAATTTTATTCAAAGATAAATTTATTACTTTGCACAATTTATTGGAAAATTTGCTTATACATATATCAAATAAGTATCACTTGTATTAAAAATATTATGAATGAAAACATCAAAACATGAAATTCTGATTCATGTTTACTGACATCATTATACTAAATCAACTAATGTATAAATTTGTATCATCGCGAGAATTTGTAAATTTATTTTTTTGCTCGTAAATATGTCAAAGATTTGTTATTAATAAGTGTTTATTTGATGTTGCAAGTTTCCATATGAAATCTTTATTGAAGAGGCAGATAAGCATCCATATGAAGCTTATATTTTCTCTGAAAATAATGAACTAATATCCGTTCTCCTTGTATTCTGTTCACGTGAGTTTGACGAGTAATATAAACCGTATCTCCGATATCACGATTCCGAATCAATATGGAACAGAAGCCCGCGAGCTTCAAAGCTTTACGACCGATAAAACGCAGCGGTTAAAGCGAAAGCTGTGGCCAGACAAAGCGGTTGGAATTTGGCATCATCACACAAACAAAGAGAAAAAGGGACGGAACATAATAAGATAGGAAAGTGTTAATAAAGATTGGAATATCACACTTTCTACATATAATCTCTGATGATGTAATTAGTATGTATGACAGAGTGTTAAAAAAACAGCTCGGAGTAGGCTAAACTGAGATACGTATGTCTGATCATCATTCATTTCAAAAGTCAAGTTGTCAAAATTGATCTTGAAATGTAATTTTAAGGAGAAAAGATAATAAAGAAAGATGCAGTATATTGCCATTCGCCATTTTATTTTATTTCCATTTCTAAAATAAGATTCAAGAAGAAAAGCTATAATAACATTTTTGACAATATCTCGTTCCAAATACTTTTTTCTACTCCTATATTAGTAAATTACCTTTTACACACTATGGCTGGTAGTGCGAGCTCGGTTTTAACCACGTTTTAACTAAAACACTGTTTTAAGAAATGGCAAATTTCATTATTTAATAATAAAAATAAATAATATCAAATTTACCAAAATATGATTTTTAAGCAGAACATACTTTGTATTCAAACAAATATTTAAAAAAAAAATCGTTCTTTAAACATAAGGTTGAAATTAAATATTGAAATTTGAATTTAACATTTCTTAAAACAGCGTTTTAGTTAAAACCGAGCTCGCGAGTGTTACACAATGAAAGTCACTAGTGTTACGTAATGTACAGCATCTACGATAGTGTGTAAAATTGATGTCTAGTTGTCAGTTTTAAGTTTGTAAACCGGTTGTTTAATAACAAGGTTTCATTAGTCACGGGATGCCGAGCAACTAGTAATTAAATTTTTAAACGCGCTAAATTTGTAAAACCAAGTTGAATATTTTGATATCATGGCATTCTTAATATATGATACTGATTCATAAATAAAAGTATTTTTTATATTTATTGGGTCATTAGATTCTATCGTAGATAAAATATTGTACGATACTCATACATAGAGTCCGCGCGCCCAGAGAAAAAAACATGCGCAGAGAGCAAAATTCGTCTGGGCGACTCCAACTTTGTGACAGTAGGGATATTATGATATTTTAATTTAACAGAGAGCACCTGTATAGCGTACAGGTATTTTTTTAATGAAATTTTTATACTTGTAATTTTTTTTGTACACTAAATGCTTTTAGTTTCACTTATTTCAATTTTTGATATTTATTATTACGAGTGATATAGTACAACCAACATTTGTAGGTTGGGTAGTACAACTTCTACTGCGCTGATGTTTTTCCTCTAAACGCGCGGACTCTACAGCATCTTTAATCACTCATGGGACATGTACAGTAAATAACTATTATATTACTTAAAACAGATGTTTCTTTGTTCATGGCCTACTCCGAGTTAGGTAGATGAATAATCTGTGATCACAAGTCATTCTGACACTAATTCGTTGCTTGCCAGAAAAATGAATGCTGTACCATTGAAATTCAAGCAAAATTCCCACTGAAATATAAAACAAATTTCTCTATATGCTACTAAAAACTGTTTCATATTTCTTGCAATCCTAGAAAACATATCTAGAAAATGAAATCCGCCCATCTTGTGCAGCAGAGTTGCAGAGCAAAATAGTTTAAATAAAATTTTCCATCTCCCATCTTGACGCAAATGGCCTGTCTGATATGTATCGTCCTCCTCCATGTTTCTGTGTTGATGAAGTCATTTAGAACGGATGTAACGAATTACAGTAATATTGGGATGGCTTACATTTCACACAGTGAATAATGGAATTAATAACTGGAGCGAAGAGATTTGTTTATGACTAATTTCGACTAGTTTGCCAGGGAAACTTCTACGTAATATATTATGAAATCAGAATTTCGATGCTCTGATGATTAAATGATAAAATAGCAAATATAAATTTTATCTTTATGGAAGGAATTATTTTTATTATCATTTCTACACAATAAATTCGCAAAATGATAATCGAGATATTAGAATACATAAAAATAAAAGTACAATAAAATACAATGGCGATACTTGATGAAACTGTTCTAATATAAATTTTTAAAGATCATACTTGACACGTTTCACAAGATTTCACTCTCTAATAAATGACTGAGAGGTCTTACTCGTTTTTTTTTTTATGGACTTCAATCATATTTGTTTACAAATTACCAAAGAAGCTTCATAATATAAACGAATTCAATCGGGCTTATTCACGTGTACCTTGTTATGCGATCTGTATTGCTACGTAACGACTTATTGCTATTTTAAAGATAATTGTTAAAATTCATATTCACGTGTCAACAAGCTGTCGTTATTTTAACAATAATTGTTATCAGTCAGGCAAGAGCTCCTGACCACTTGCCGAGGTGTCAACAATTATTGTTAAGAGTAAATTAAAATGGCAAATGCTCATAAATATTCATCAAAGGTAAATTTAGTGTATTTAAACTAAAATTCGTGCACAAATATATAATTCGTATCGTTTCTTTATTTGATATTAGTGCGTAGTCGTGTCTTTAAAGGGCAGACTGACTTGTCGAATAACTTCTGTTTCAAATAAGTGATATACGTAATATGTAAATTAGGTAGATAATTTTTAGCTCATTTATTGTCTACCATGTATGTAAGCATGTATTAAGAATAAATATGCCGCAATTAAAGGATATGGAAGTGAACCGCTTTTTTATCTGGAAAGAAAATATATTTTTCGGAATATTTCGTATGTCATGACAGAGTACAATTGCTGAAGTAACACCATTCCTTTAGGATTAGACAACACACGGATGGTATTTCCTATTAATTGAAGATATATAAATCACTAAGCGAAGTAATAAACAATAAAAAGTACTTGTCATGGAAAATACTTTTAGATTCAAGTTGCAATTTTTTTTCATATTTCTGGCAGGTATTTGCTGTTCTTTTCGCCATATTTACTGTGAATTTGAAGTAAATTAGACGTAAATGATGAAACAACTCTATTTGTCACACTTGTCATTCATAAACAAAATAAACAAATCTTAAAACACTTCTGCCACCCTTACAATACCCTGCGAACATTAATAGTTTTTATAATTAGAGATTTATTAGTTAAAAATGTTTTCGTCAGTTTTAAATATTATACTATAATAAACGTATCTTTAATAACCCAACTGAATTTAAAAAATCATTATTTTAAATAAGAAATGTTTTAATTTTAATATCCTAATGGTTGCAACACTGCAATTTTAAACAATGACAGCTGTACTGAATACAACTTAATTTTAAATGATAACAAGATTGTTACTAAACAATAATTGTTAGAGCTCATCTAACAACGAGACACGTGAATACGAAATTTTAACAATATTGTTATCAATTCTTGTTAAGTAACAATTTCTTGTTTAATAACAATGTACATGTAAATAAGCCCAAATATCTAGCTTCTCAGGCTGCAGGCTGGTTTGAATAAATTTAATCATAATCCAACAGATTTTTTATATCGCTTTGTCACCGTAGAAATAATGTGGGTCCATTACTAAGTCCAAGGAGCAGTCCAAACAATGAACTTACCATGGTTCACCACATTAGCCGATAAGGTCAGAGCATCCATTTATTGGGATTCCAAAAGCGTATTATGTATTTATTTTCTTAAAAAGATAGAAAACTATAACATACTATAATAATCTTCTGAACCGCATAGTTGAAAATAAACCAAGAGAGTCGATGTCAATCTGACCTTATAACGCACTCAGTGACTCGACCATATTATTATATTCATTCTGCTTCCTAAATCATCCTTACTAACTGATTCTGCCGTACATATAAAGCGTTCCTCACACATTAACACATCAGAGGACATGACGTGCGACCTCAGACCACTAACGATACACGGCACACTGGCGTACATGAAACAGAGCACAGTACATCGTGTGACGTTCGCTTCATGAGGCTTTGAGGTTGCATTGAGGCTAGAATAATACCTTCAGCGAACCAAGATCACACACAACACAACATATGAGGCGAATGACAGCGATAGGGATGCTTATAATATATGCAAAACAATCTTGCATTTAAAAACAGATCAAGATGATGATGTATTCTCACCAATTTTAGGAAGTAGTGCATTTAAACATCTTATGAACAAGTCATAAATTACAAGTGGTCCTATCGGACCTATTTTTATTATTACCAATGAGTTATCAGTCAGTATATAGATATCCTCACCGGAGCGATGTACTAGCAAT
Organism: Ophonus ardosiacus; assembly: GCA_943142095.1. Classification (NCBI taxonomy): domain Eukaryota; kingdom Metazoa; phylum Arthropoda; class Insecta; order Coleoptera; family Carabidae; genus Ophonus; species Ophonus ardosiacus. Next base: position 43,108,025 of record OW964827.1, read on the forward strand.
TGTATGTTAAGTGAATGAACATTTCAGCCTTCGAGATAATGCAAAGTAAAGGCCTTGGGTTCGAAACCCGACGGCTGACAAGATCTTTTTACAATTTATTTAATTTAGGAAGTAACTTTGTCAAAATCAAATTAGTAACGGTGCAAAAATTACAATCCTATAAATCACTCGGTGACAATACTTGTTGGATGAACGACAACAAAGCCTAGTGTCTATTAGAATTTGTCCCCGTATAAATCAAGTCACTGGAGCAAATCTGTTGTGTTGGTCTAGCTTACGTTTACGTCTAGATGGCTGTGACCGTGTCGAGCTCAGGCCCAAGTCAAACATATGTACGTACGGATGAAATGATGTAGAACGATGCCGACATCAGCATTCACTTTAGTACGACACCAAGAGGCAGAGCTAATAATAAGAACTATCAATAAGCTACCAACTTATCTCAATAAAACATATACTTATTTCATTCTAAAATACATACGGGATACACTAATTAGATCAGAAATAAATTTAATTTATGAAAGTAACAGAAACAATTCAATACGATTTTTTTTCTGAATTGTAAAATAACAAAGGTGGCTTCATTTTATTGGATCTCATTGTAATTTCTAATTGCTGTATGGTATGTCCTCCTCGAGAATTGAGTTTTACGGTAACTTTTTAATACTGTTAAATAGTAAATCCAGTTAGTTAAAATTAAAACTAAAGATAGTTTAGAATGTAATAAACATCTTAAATCAGCGATAACTATAAAATATCAGCTTAGTTCCCTATATAGTTGTAATATTTCCGGTTAAGGGGATTTTTATCAAAAAAAAAAAAGTGGCCGGTTTTTTTTTGCCGGTCAGTGTATTAGGAATTACAATACTTAAGCCCGGTATTTGCATCTCTGGTTAAATTATCTGTTGCCTATCAACTGTCAGTTAACAAACAGATTAAAGGCTAGTATATAATCACCGTAACCGAAGCTGTAACCTATTCTGTTATTTTACTTGTATTGTTTATAATAGTCTGTAGTCATTAAGAACAATAGGTCATTTCATAATTTAATTAAAATTGAAATTATTTGAACTAAAAATGAGAAGAAACTAAGCATTATTATAGTATGAACAAACACAAGTAAAAAGAGCTCAAATAAATTTAATATTTTGAATTTATGACATGACCTGAAAGGTTAACCAACTTTGAATGAGGAAATTAGCCGAAGAAAAGATGAAATATCTGATAAAACTTTTTCATATGTATGTGTATTTCATTTTCATGGAAATTAAGAAATAAGGTTTAACGTAATAAATAATGTATTTACTTAAAATTTGTTTTTCTTTCAGTAGCAAAGGAATAGAGAAATGACCAAAATTACTACTTCTACAGTGTAGATACATAAAAGAGTGAAAATATATGTTTCAGTTATTCTAGGCTGAATACCAGTATTGAAATATTGATGAAATTTCCTTTGCTGGATCCATTGTTGTAATGTTCTTGGACTGTAATCATCCTTTATTAATAATCAACATAAGCATATTATAACTATTGTTTGGTAATACAATAAAGCCAGAAAGACTATGTAATACATATTTCTATTTTCTATTGCATGTAATTGTTACATTATAATTTTACTTACATTTTTAGATGCTATTTTCATAAAATTCTAATGAATAAAAACTATGCGTCACTGGTGAGCTTGAAAAACTAGTAATATTAGTTATACAACTACAAAAGTTGCTTTTAATAAAAAATAATTATTAATTTTCCATTATTCAGTACAAATTCTATATTTATTAGCGTGTCACTTGGTTGATATATTAGTTTTTCCACTGAAAATAATATATATTACTTACTACTCACATTTTGTACACTTACATACATAATAGGTTCTTTTTATACGGTTTATATATAAAATGTACAAATAAGGTGTCCAAATTTAAAAGAAAATTATATTATAATCATGTCTTCTGTACAATTTTATAGGCGACTGAGTACAAATCTCAAAATCTGACGTCACGAAGTGGTGGGAGATGTTTTCAAGGGCGGGAAACTTCTGTGGCTTATAACTAGAGTTCTAGTGCAAAAAATTAAAAAGAAAAAATGCAGCTGTCTTATTGGTTGACTGTAGAAGTTGAAATTTGGCGAATTTGTGAAATTAACAAGTGACTAACCTCAATTTATTTATGTGAAAAATGTTGCAATTTTGTATAAAAAACTGCAAAAAACGTAAAAATTTACACATATTTCATTTAGATGAAACACGACGGAGGCTGTGGATTCAATGTTTGTACTTACAAAATGATCTTACTGTCAATAAATTTTTGCGCAAAACGTTTTGAAACATCTGATTCAAACTGGTAAATTTGAAATATTATACTCCAACCTACAAATGATTTACTATTTACAAATATTTTTACTATTTCATTTCTATTTGTCTCAAAATCACATTTTTACCTCCCGCTACCCTTGGTAAGGGAGGTATAGGGATCGTGCTAAAAATCTCATATCGAGATTTTAGTAAATGACCACGTTTTAAGTTCCCTAGAATCCACTTTTAACATTTTCACGATGATGTCTGTATGTGTGTATGTGTGTGTGTGTGTGTGTGTGTATGTATGTGTGTATGTGTGTGTGTATGTGTAGGGATTTTGTCTTCACTCTAACTCAAATACTATCATTCAGAAAATTCTGAAACCTTGTATTTCCATCCCATTCTAATATGAAAAGAAGCCATTAGATTTTGGTGTAAATCGGATAACCGGAAATGGCACTTTACCTGAAGCTCATAATGGTTTTTCTTCAAAAAATACCATTAAATGTTATTTTTTCGCATTTTATGTCTTATGAAAATTAAAGATTATTGAATATTCTACTGGAATACATTAATACTTTTTCTATATATTTTACATATAAATTTAAAAATAATTTTTTTTATTAGTCGCGAAGCCTAAGATAAACACCATAATTCGTTTGTTACACAGTTCATATTTCAAATGAATGTAACTGACAGTTAATGTCACTGTCAAAAAACTAATCACTTCAAATTAATAATAGTGACATTTTAAAAAGAAAATAGTAAATAAAGCAATAGTTTTCTGCAATGGAACAGTTTGCAGCGGTAGTAAATACGTAAGTATGTATTTAAATTAATAAAAATTCAATAGCGGGAGGTTTTGTGTTGGCCACATCAGATTTTTTATCTTTGAATTAAATCCTTTTTACGTCCTCTTGTGCTGACATTTCTCAATCTTACTTCTTTTTTAATTTTTCTATTTTCCAGCAACTATACTTGTTAAATTTAGGTTTGAAGAACTTACAAACTTATTTGAATTTGCCTCTAATGATGGTTGAAGCACAGATGCTGCCATCTGCGCTAAGCTTTGCCTGAATTCCCTCAATTAAAAAGTGCATGTCTCATCTTTAAAGTTTACGCCTTCGGTACCGGTTACGGTGATTATAAACCAGCCTTTATCAGATATGAATACAAAAATTAGTGGAAGCACTATATATTATTTACGGTCAACTGATTTTTGTCCACTGCATACGGTGTGTATGCGGTGCACTGTTGGGTACCTCTGAAATTTGCGCTTTAATTGAGAGGACCCGTGCACAAATGTATGTTAGTAATAAAGACAAATTACATTGCTTTGCATAAAACTTTCCACGGAAAATGTTTTTGTTAAATTACTCTCAGCTCAAATACGTGTAGTGTGCTCGTAATTAGATGTAAATGAAGGATGTTAAACATACTATATTTTCAGGGTAATGCTGCATGCACCCACATAAATATAAAACAGAAGTGTTTAGCAAAAGCACTGAAATCGAGAATATAAAAAACCAAATACGTGGAGCTCTGACTTTTACGTGTGTTCCTAATAACAAACAATTACAAAAGCATTAGATTATATTGGAAAAATAACACTCATAAGTTAGAGAAGGTCATCTAATCTATACAGTGTCCCACACTCTATCTTCAGTGTAGCAGAGATAGCCAATGTTATTCTTACGGAGGTTTTCAGTACCATGTTGCCAATTTTTCAATGTAATGTAATATTGAAACATTCATAAATTTTCATTGCTATACCAAAATTAGTTAACACTGTACAATTTAAGTTTTATGAGGGTCTCTTATTTATCCAAGGGCTTATTGGAATCACCCGAAATTTATCTGCAGTTCTAAATAGTTTTATTTACAGAGGCGGAAAAGAAGCATTGGAACCGGGGTGTAAAAAACATGCTGAAGCTATTTGTACCTGTAATAAGTAATATTTCAATACAATATTTTAAAACCGCCCGTCATACTAATCGCGATCAAATGCATTAGAGATTAAAATATTATAAATTCAAATTGAAAATTATAAAGAAAGAATAAAGACTTATGAACTATGTAAAATATATGCAGTATTTCTATCAAGCCTAAATATTAGTAAATTATCAAATAAGAAGATATAAATTAAATAAAAAATAATGCTTAATAATTTTAACTCTTTATGAGTTCATCATATAATATGTCGACATAAATAGCATAAAACATAAAAAAATATTCTTCATCAATATGACATTGAGATAATGTAGGTATCGTAGGAGGAACACAAAAAATTAGGGATTTCAATTCATCATATCTATCTGCTCCAATCGGCAAGAATAGTGTTACAAAAATGCGCTGTAGAAAATATAATGTTAATTAATTCATGTAGCTCTATATCTTTTCGTAGAATGTAAATATTTAACATAGGGAATTTATATTGTTGACGAAGATTGTAAAATGTCCAATTAAGTACAAAAATGTTTTATATTATTTACTTTAAATTGAAGAGTTAAATGTTAATTATTTTAATTTACCTACGCTTGTTATGTTTTTATACCCTACTTGTATTTTGTGTTTGTATTATTTTATATTTTTTGTAAATTGTTAAACTGACCAGTTTATTATTTTTTTTTTCTTTTCACCCACCTGTTTAGCTGTTTAGATACACTGAAAGTACACCAGTCATAAATACATTCAATGAATTACCCAGAATATTTCATCTCTTTTTGAGCATATATTTTGCTCTTTCTTTCTTGTAGACTAACAGCAGGTAAATTTGCCAACATGGTACTCCATAAGACCCTATACTGAACATAGAGTGTGGGACACTGTATAGTTTGTGTGTTAGGCATTTATGGTAGAATATTTTCAATTTTAGGTCTCTCAAGCAACCAATGAAAATTTGTACTACAATGTAAGTTATGGTGATTATAGTTATTCGCATACGGCATTAGTTTCTTTAATTATACAATAAATTTCGACAAGGATGAGATTTGTAAGAAACAATTCCAAGTTCCACGTCTTTCCAGATTTTCTTAGACGTTAATGACATAATCTACACACATATACCCCCTTTCTCTTTCTTTACGGCGCCTGTAGATCTCTGCCGTCGGTAGGTGTAATTACACGTCCGTCGGGCGTCGTTCAGGCTTTCCGCACCAGAATGAACCCCTAGGGGACTTATTTCACCCACCCAACCTTAACACACGCCAAACCAATTATTTCTTCCACATCAAAATTGTGCAACAATAAAAGAAAGAAACGGAATGAGGGTAACGAAATAAAAAGAATGGACATGAGGAATGATATATAGTACGAAGAACAATTACCGTCACAGAGTTATCCATTAATCTGGAAGTTTAAAATTAATTTACTAACAGCAAAAAGGAATCTACAATAGAGATTAATATTACGTTAAAAGTTAGAACTTTGATTTCATAAATCAAATTGAAATAAATAAATATATACAGTGGTGGACAAAAGTATGGAAACTTTTAAATATTTCATTTTTTTTAAATATGTTTATAGTTCTCGCAAATTTGAATCGTATTTTCTAAAGTCAATATATAGAAGAATATATTCACAAGAAATCTTTTAATATTGACTGTACGATTTAAGTGAAATAACATATACTCGTTTTTTCTGTGGACAAAAGTATGGAAACTTATTGAAAATATGATTTTAATTGTCTTACTTTCAGTTGTATTTTGTCATTTATTTAGTAAGTTGATGGGTAAAAATAAATATTTTTCCGACGACTTAAGAAAAAGGGTAGTACAGCTTCATAAAGATGCTGTGAAACAGCGCAATATTAATTTTTTTTAATAAATTAGTGTAAGTGGCATATCAAAGATTTTGAAAAAAAATTCGCAGTATAGAAGTGTTAAAGTTAATATAAAAGTCGGTGGTCCAAGAAAACTAGTGCTAGAATTGACAAAAACCATTCGGTGTCTATCCGTAAGTGATCATACTTTATCATCAAATGAACGATCTGCCAAAATTCGGGAACAATTTCATGCAGATTTGAGTGATCGCACCGTGATACGATGGCTATGTGATGTAGGATTACTAGGAAAAATAGCCGTTAAGGAACTTGTACTATCAAAGAAAAACAGGAGGGTCAGAATTGCATTTGCTTAGGAACACTCATCGTGGACGAGTGAAAAATGGCATACTGTCCTTTGGAGCGATGAAAGCAAGTTCAAGATGTGTAACATATTGACTCCCGTCAGTACCAAATATTTAGCATTAACAATATCAGACAATACATACTTATGAAATTCTCCTTAACTAAAATAATTATTAATAAAAAAATTAATAAAATTAGTACGTATATTAATCTATTATTTCTATATAGCCTTCTAAACGTCAAACAGAATCTTAAAACTTCACTGCGCATGGTTAGAATTTGAAATACTTGCTCCGTTGCTCGAACTAGTAGAACCGTTCCACAAGAATTTGAATTCTAGCCTGTTCGAACGGCGAACTGATAGTTCTCAGAATTTCGAATTTCAGAACTACAGAGTTCGAACGCTTTTAAGTGAAATGCGCATGCTCACTAGTTCGTGAACTGCTTAGAACTGTAGGTTCGAACAAACCTGTTATATTATGAAAATACTAGGAGAAGAATAGTCAAGAGAAATATTTAAAAACTGCACACAGCAAAACGTATCAATAGAATTACTGCAAAATGTTTCATATGTCTGAATCAATTATTTAATTGGCACATTTAGTACGGCACCTGACCTACTTCAAACAAATCCAAATGTCCAGCTGAAAAATACTACTCTACATTCCTTCACGCGACATTCGTCACTAGGAGAACACCCATCTATAAACACATTGTGTAACCCTGACTCACCAAATGCAAAAAAGATTCATCTGCTACTGGCAAATACCGATACGCTAGATTAGAGTACAGGAATTACCAGCCCAATTTAAATATAACCTAGTTGAAAATTCTCCAATTAGTTTTTCTTTTTCAAATTTCGGTAATGAATGACGATATGTCCCTTTTAGCATTATTTGAGAAAAGTTATTTTCCTTTTCTCAACATTTGTATTAATATATTTTATTTGTATACTTACTTGTTTATAGTTTTATTTTTCTCATTTATAAATCAAAAGCGTTTTTATCCTACTTCTGGCGTCAGCAATCGCAAAAAGTACAAAAAATTTGACAAATGTTAAACAACACAGTAAAAACAAAGATCTATGGTTGGGAATACACGAAATTAAAAAATAATTACGTAACTCGGATTTCAAGATCATATACTGCGCAGAATTTAAATTACGTATTACTTTTTACTAGTGTTTTATTTGATTTACTTGTTATAAATCAATGAATCTTAGCTTATTAAAAGAAAAAGGTAATTCAACAGAAGGCGAAAAGGAAATGAACTACTTATAATTTAATAAAACTAAATGTTATCTTTAAATTAAACTGAAACAAGAACGCTCTTTTGGTGGAGGTGTTTTATTTTAATAAAAGCACCTCAGATAAGTTTCCTTTTATCTATCCTCGAAGTATCAGAATAATAAATCTAGAATTTTATGAGAAAATACGAACAAACGTAAAATCTTGTCTAGTCATTGGCGCATTTCAAATTTTGTTAAGTGCTCGAGTCCGTTTTATTTGTCAGACTAAAATACCTTCTATGCACAAAGCACTACTATAAAACAACAATCAAATGAAAAAGTTTTGTTAAGCTTCGTTTACCTGATTTTGTAGATACTACTCGTATCTAACTAAAATAGGTTTTTACTAGGCAAATAGTATTACTCTGCCCGATACAAAAGTAGGCTTTCAAGAGACTTTTAATGTATGTACCTATATATTCATAATTAACAAGCAATAATAACAACGTCATACCTTTTGGTGCACTGAACGTAACCATGTATACGAAAATACGTCTTAAGACAGCTTTTTAATATTATATTTAAATTGAAATAATTTTGCCAGAATGTAAATTGACAGCTCAAATGACGGTTGTTATGTATGTATTTCTTTTTGTGTAAATTTGCAAATCCTTGTGTTTATGTCTTATGTTTAATATTATATTCGAGAACTAAGAACTAGGGTTCCACTCAATCTCGAGCTTAGGCCCGGCCCGGCCAGAAGCCCGCCTCGATAGAGCCGGGCCGAAAATTTTTTTATCGGGCTAATCATTTGAAAAAGTTGAGGCGGGTTGGGCCGGCAATTTTTATTTTCGGGTTGAGTCGATCTAAACCTCATAGCCCGATCCGGCCAGGCCACTATTCGAGTGCACGAAAATATATATATGATTTGAAATCTTAATAGTAATACTTTTGCCAATGTTTCATAATTAAGATGGTAGAAACTTTTTCCTTCGCCAACAATTAAATCCATTCAATTATAAACTTAGTACTAGACTTTTATTACAAGTTTAAAATGTCATATAAATCCATGATTCGTTCCATTTAATTGCGAAGAAGGAAAACATTTCAATGGAGCAAATCCAAAGCTTCTGGTTTTAAAACAATTCTCATTTCTTAGACTTCGAGCTCGTTACAGTGCATAAAGAAATTAGTCGATGGTCACGTTTGTTCGAGTGAAGATTTGGAAATAGAAAAAATGCGATTAGGAAAACATGGTCGTCCTTATCAATCAGAGCGCGACCTATTAGCATTAGCAGGACAAATTAGCAGCAAGATTGGGAATGTATCGCTGAAAACCAGGAGGCATACATGCACACGCCAACAGACAAGAGAAGAAATATTAATATAGGTCGCAAAAAAATTCAAAGGATGTGCAGTTTCTTGTAGTAGTTTATGAACCAGAAGAACACATCATTACTTTTAATTTTGTAGTTGCCAATCATTCGTCATTCAAAATGTTTGTAAATATAAGAGCCCAGGCTTATAATAGTTCGCCCGGTTTACATTTTCAATTATGAAACCTACGCAAATAGTGAGAAATTTCTTTCGGTTAGTTTAAAATACAAGGTAGCGTCAAAATGTTCCCGAAATTGGTCAATAATTCATTTACGCACAAATGTATTGTAATTGTTTGTTTACATTTTAGTTACCATGGCGGAAAATGAAAGATTACACCCTGCGGTCGGTAAAGTGTAAAGCAAAAGCCCGCCGAGCGGTAAAAAATATATACGAGTAATATTGATATATCACCATACCTTTTCATTGAAACATGCGAGCAACACAGTTTCGTTCAAAATTGTCACATTTCAACCAGGCTTACAACACATCGTTTTCGTTTTGATATCGGTCCTTTGACTTACCAAGACATAAATCCGCTAAAGCTTCATTAGCTTCTAGCAAAAATTTTTCAGGTTGAAGCTCCATGCTTGACCTTTTTAATTATTTGTTTACACAAAACAAATGGTTACCAATACAACGCATCGCCTAAATGTTTCTTGGCATAGCCATCTGGCCATCTAATATTTTTTACATAGCAACAAGCTTTTAGTCAAATAATTAAAAATTACGTTTCATTTGGTTTCAGTTGTGCGTAAAACGTTGTACGTACCTCAGGCCGAAAAAGATTTACGCCCTTGGACGAAAAAAGCGCTCCGCTTCGCGTCGGGCTTCAAATTTCGTCCGCAGGCGTAAACCCTTTCTTTCGGCCCTCTATACATAAATAACTATTCTGAAAAAAGGTAAACATTTTTTTGCATTAATTTCCTTTAAAGTACACTCATTTTGCACACTTGTTTCAGCTGCCTCATCGAATTTTACATTAGCAAAACGTCTCTTCAATTTCATTTTTAGCCGTTGGTACAGGTAAAAATCGGCTGGTGCGAGGTTTGCATAATACTTGGGGGGTTCCAGAGTAGTAACATTATTCTTAGCAAGGTAATTTTTCACTATCGGAACGATGTACTGGAACGTCGTCATACAACAACCCGATCGTTTTCTGACCAATTTTCAGGACTTTTCGTTTGCATCTCGTAGGGGTTGAAGAATATCTACTAAAGTTTCTTGTTTACAGTTTGGCCTTGAGGAATAAATTTGTGGTGAATCACGCCCTAGTAATCAAAAAACACCTACTAATCACTTTCCTCATGCTTTTATTCAAGCGAAATTTTTGTTTATGCCACACGTACACCAGTCGATTTTTTCATTGTCTGTTTTCCGTATGCTTTCTTTAGCATATAAATGGTCTCAGCTGATGATTTCTCCAGAACAATGTAGAATTTGATATTTGCACACTGCTCTGAAACCGATATTTCAAAATCTGACGAACAAAAAAAAAATGAACAGTAAGAAACAACCTTTGAGCAGTAACCACGATTTAAAATATACTGGTTATGCCACTCTGCACAAAACGAGGGTCCAAAGCGATTTTTTTTTCGCTAGAGGCGCAACATGAGAACGACCCAACTGACACTTGTCATTTGCAAGTCATTTTGAAAATATTACATGTTATATCTTATAGAAAGGTAAATAAAACAGGTTTTGAAGTATATATTCGTATTATATGTAATGTAATATAAATATTTTGTTGAAAGATATTGCAATTAATGCAAAATGAAAAGAAAATTAAATAGAAAATGTTTCATTCCTGGACGTGAAACCGGTTACAAGAAATCCACTGAAAAAGAATCTCTGTTTGCTGCTCCACTCGATATATCACTTTTTAAAAAATGGCAATGTGCAATTAGTAGAAATGATCGCGAATTAAGATTGAATGATGTTTGTCAAAAACATTTTCGGGAAGAAGATATTATTACCGAATGGAAATCTGGAAGCGTACGGTTCTATCAATTTATTTAGTTTTTCCAATTTTAAATTATAACAATGTATTGATTCAGGTTTCCATTAAATATATAAATTTACATTAAAAATAAATTCATTATGCATTTCATTTTTTATATTTTATGTAAAAATAGTTTGCTGTGGTAGGGTCGTTCTCACGTAGCGCATCTAGCGGATTATTCAAGGAAACACGTATCAAGCGGACCATCAGAAACAATGAAAAATATGACAAGTGGCATAACCAGTATATTTTAAATCGTGGCAGTAACTAAAAGGGATACCGAGCGGCTCGATGCTTTCCCTAATGTTGACCGCGGCCAACTCACGAAAAACAAATTTCCCTCCAAGATTGGAATATCCCGACTGATTTATAATTAAATTCATGTTAAACGCGTTTCTGATTAAAAGCATTTAAAGTACGTAATCTTCTTATTGTATCAGGGTGGCAAAAAGTGTTCAACATCTTAGCATCAAGATGCAAGTCTTATCCTGATCCTAGCTTGAAGAGACTTGCTCTACTTTTAGGATTACACAAGGTGCATCACTGTTTATCTTACAAACTTAAGTTCACAACTATTAGGTAATTAAGATGCGATGTACACAATCAACTTCCTAATACTATAATCGCATTCAACGTAGGGTATCTTCCCAATGATAAGATTCAAATTCAATTAAAACTACCATTAATGAACGCGAAGCAAAGGAATTAAAATGATGAAGATTTAATAAAAACAGAATTCTTGGAACGTGTAACAATTAAAGAAAATAGGTAGCTATTTTATGCTGTCATTAAATATAAACGTGTTATTATATACAGTAAGTAATACGCCGTTACGGTAAGAATTAAATGATGTTTCACATTTTCATTAGCATGAAGGCTACACAAGAAATAAAATAATACGTGTTATATGTACTAGCATACAAATTAAGATTCCGATTCATATTTTTGTATGGTGCACTCGCCACTCTAGCAAAGTCAATGTTACAAACCCCAATTAAAATAACTTTATTAATATTCTTAAGTTAAAAAAAAAATACACCTGTGCGGGTTTTATAAATCCAATTTACAACACTTAATTCAGGTATTGAGAAAATTAGATATTATGACACGACATAATAAGGGTCCACGAATAAGGATTATTCATTTATACTTGTACGCAATTCTAAGGCCGCTTTCACATGATCAGTGGCGTAACTACCCGTGTGCAAGGTGTGCCAGGCACAGGGCCCCGCGACATTAGGGGCCCCTGCAGTAATTGAGATGTTTAAAAAAATCAAATACGTATTACTGAACTTCAAAATTAATAAATGCCACAGCCAGTACTGAATAATAATATATTTATTTATTTTTCAAATAAAACATTCATTCCGCTTTATTATTAGTCTTTCTATTGAAAATGAACGGGCTAAAGGTCTAGATATTTCTAATATAATTAATGTCTTTGCTGAACAAAAAGCTCGAAAGAAACAATTTTGGTTTATTAATTTTTCTTTGTCTATAATATAGAAATATTAGTTTTTTTTTTAAATAATTATTTTTTGTTTATACGCATGGTTTTTTTTTACCTTGTATTGTTTACATGGTAAACAAATGCGAGTACATAATTAAAAACCATCTTCTTTTATTTTTTTTTATATATAATTAGTAACCGTGCAAATTTGAGAACGCGCCTTTAATCAAACGGCGAAAACAATATAAACGGCGCGGAATTTCACCGTATTTCATGACAGTGGCAGTTGTTTTACTCTTGTCAATAAAGTGCTCTACGGCCACCTCACAATTTTCCATTTCTTAAACTTTATTATAAATGCGCGCTTTGTAAAACTCGTGGTTAATTTTACCAGCATAAAGTGAGCGTGTATATTGTAAAACATTTATTTTATGAAATTTGTCATTATGAGTAAAATTCATAGACTACTTCATTAATATATCACAAATAAAATATTGAAATATTTGCCAGCGGACGGTAAATCCCTGAACGCACGCATTTGACTACGTGTACTTTTTGCGCATTGAACGGCAAATTTCCGTACCGGATTGAAATGGACGACGTTGGAACAACGGCGGCCGTACATGGCTTCACGCTGTAGACGGGGTCGTTTGTATCGTATGAACAGAGCCATAAACAACAGTGGTAATTTCTATGCGCCGTGAACGGCGAAAAGTCGGATCGTGTGAAAGCGGCCTAACAGGTTCGTTAACTTTATAATGACGTTTAACAATTCAAAGGGTCGTGTGCTAAACTTTTGTTGTTATAAAGTGTTTATTTATGTAGTAATTAGAGCAGAAATAGAGGATAATATTAAACAGAAGGGATATTTCATTCTAGTACTGTTATATGTAGAATGGGCTACATGCGTACCTTTTTTTATTTAATATTTTTGAAGAGCAGGTAAAAACTTGCTACCCATATTTTTTCTTTTCACAAAATTTTTATTAATTAGCCAGAAAAAAAATAATGAAAGTTGATTATTTGAATTCCCGCCATGTATGACGTAGAATTACGCCGCACCAATGAATGGTCGTAAAGACATAGAGTTTGTTTGTACGGGTAATGTAGATCTCCTATTTGACGTTCAAACAATAGTTTGGAGGTTAGTATTTTAGTTTGTCTTTTTGGTATCGATATTTTAAATTACATGTAACTACCTATGTGTTTATTTGTGAAGTAATTAATATATTTGAGAGCCCAGAGAGAGGGAAAAATGAACTAATGTCAAATTCAAATTAAAACTTTCTCGCACTCTACGCCATCTATACGTTACATTTTTAAACATGGTTTCCTACTCGAGTTCAATATAATGACGTCACAGAAAATTTTCTTTCTTAATTTACTAAAAAAACAAATATATTTTTATTTATGTTTTCAACATAACATTACGTATATAGTGATAGAAATCGGATTTTCAGTACCACGCAAGTAGCCCATTGGTTAATCCAATAATTTTTGATTACCAACAGAGTATTTATATTTCCTTTTTTAACTTCAAAAACGATTCATGACTTCACATGAAAACTTTTTATCACAGTACATAATTATAGTAAAATTAGAAGTACGCTTTAAAATTTTATATCTTGTATAAAAATTTCATAGTTAGAGTTTTCATGAAGTTGTTAGAAATAATGTAATATATAAATAATTCATAGTAATATCAATAAAACTTTTTAAGAAAGTAATATTGACTAAAAAATAGAAAAATGAAAATCTGATAACCTAATAAGCTAACGTGTAAAGCTGTTAAAATATATCATTTTTTATGTACAGCCATTAATTACTTATGGCGAAACATTTTTTATCTGATGCATGTAATATTTCTCATAATTTGCAAACGACATTGTTAAAAAATGTAGAACATATAAAACAAATTCCCATAAAATAAATAATTGTACGTTATGTGTCACTATTTTTCTCTAAAATAATTTACGAACGATTCAAAAAGAAAAAAAAGTTAGTCAACTGCTCGTTAATCACCTGTAATCAGTTATTTAAACTCAGTACATCCTCTGACAAAAACCAAGACTGCTACAAGACGCTTAATATGGGATGAGACGTTGAAGCCAGAAGATAAAACAATTGATATCTCTCCAGATGAGAAACTAACACCACGTAATGACCAGAAAAGATCCATTTGGTAAACTTTAAATCGCCTACGAAGTCAAGGAAGAAAATGTGGTGTAAACATATCCAACTGGGGGTACCAAGTAGAACCCACTTTGTGCACAAGAGAAGATCTGGGCTAAGGTAATACAAGCTGCTCTAAACTGAACAATTTTCTGGTTGAATACAATTTAGCAAGGCCATTTCTCTTCTAGTTTTTGCCTGACATAAAGGAGAAAATCTCCGGAGAAGATATATCCTCGCCATCCTAGTTAATGCCGAGCGATGCATCAGACCTAGTAAAATGCGTAATTACCAAATTTGACTATACATAACTAATAGAAGCTTGAAATTAATAATAAAAACAACCACAGCTCAGCTGATTCACGCCACTCTCATTAATGTGGCCCGGATGCGGTATTTCGCTACGTATAATCGGTCACTTTAAATGAAAAATATTTATTGTATGGTTAGTAAGTCTATTATGTATTACATATGTATAATAATTATATGTAATTATCGTTTGGACATGAAAAATAAATATTTATAGTACCGACCCTTAATTCTAGCGTGAGCGCGACCCTCCGTATATACATTTATTTGTACCGCTACCACTGGACGTAAGCAAAGGACAATGTTTTGAAACTACTCTTTCAACAAAAAAAAAGATAAAATAAATATTTCAGCAAGCTGAAAGAAAAACTCAAAACAATTTCTTTGTCAGGGATTTTATTTTCAAAAGTATTTTTCTGTTTGTTGACAATAGTGTAATCGGAAATTATTTTTCTACTTTTATTTCATGTTGATATTTTTCTTTAATGTTTATTTGTACAGGAAATTGAAGAATATTTCCGAGCCAGAGAAGTGTGGATAGAACGCCTACGACCCACGTATAGAAATATTTATGTAAAGTTTAATGTTTGCGTTCCAATGTTCATTCATTCAGAAAATTTCAAAGTCTGGAAATAGTTCTACATCTATTTACTTTCCTCTTGCAAAACTTTGCTTAGAAAACACACAATTAATGTCAGAAAACATTGTAAAGAGATTATAATTTTGATATTTTCTTGGATATAACTATGTGCATATCTATGGAAGTAAAAATATTGAACAATATTGGAAGACAATATTATAGACTGTGTAATATGACGTAGGACGTAAACAGTAAGAAGCTTATGAAATATTCTGTTTTATATGCAAATACAATGAACTTTAATATGACTTGCACACAATGCTGCAATTTTTAAAACAAAACTATGGAAATATATTCAAATTCTTTTAAATTCCTTGAAGTTCAGAAATAATTTTACTTGTTCGTTGACATGTTTGAATAAAAATATATACTAAGGTCAGGTTACTCTCATTAATAATAAAAATCATGCACGGAAAACAAAAAATGAACAATATATACAAACGGACCGTGATTAATGACACAGGAGGGACAATAATCCCTTACTCCAAATTGCATTATTATCGAGTACGCTTTGGCTGAGAACAATGTCAAAATAATGAATCTTTAAAAGTTATGTAAGTTAATTGACTTAAAAACATGAACAACGAAAATGAATAAATTTGTACGCCGCTAGATATTATAGAATATAGAAAATTATTCAAAAATGCACCGCGCATTTGTCAAACTAAAATTTAAAAAATAATGTTACTAAACATGCAAAATAAAATCTGATGAGTGATTCAGGTGTATAATTTAATTATCTACAATATTTATTCGAAACATTTTTGTCTAAAATTAAATGGGAAGTTTTAGGCAAGGAAAAACTGATTTCCCGTGTTAAATGTCTATGGCCCGCTTTTTAATTAACACCCTGTATATACCGGGTGTCTACTTGGAATCCATTATACATGGTGTTAAAAAATAAGTGTCACAAATTACGCGGGTATATAGTACTGACCAAAATGAGTAAAAAAAGCTTAATCAACATGGGTCCCATCTTCAATAGTTTCCGAGATATTAGGCAGTGAAAAATGAGCTTTTTCGGGGTTTACCTCTGCTATCTCGAAAACCATAACAGTTACGATTTTGATTAAATATGACTTTTTGTTTACCTTTCAAAGGTCATCTTAGATGTGTTTTTGTTTTTCAAAAATAATCGAATTATTCTACTAAGACAAATGTGGCGATCTGGGCCAATATTTAGTTTGAATATAACTTCGTAACTATTAGAAAGTCAAAAAAATGTTTCCTATAAAATTTTATTGTATTATTGTGGTCTATTTACTAATGAGGTGCGGGAGGCCACGTGACTTTGACAAGTGCTTGTGGGGCCCATCATGGTTGCCAAGAATACGGCTTGTATACGTTGCCTGTGTTGCCAAATACATTTGAGTGTAAAATTAATAAATAAAATTGTAAAGTTAGTTATTATTAATGAATATCATGTTGTTTTACTTTCTAACATATAAACTTAATTTTTAAAATATACAAGACGTTCAACACTCATCTGATGGTTTTCCTTAAATTTAGAGCGCCAAGAAATCTTTGTGCCATAGATGGCAGCACAAGTCGCATAATTTTTTTAAAAAATATTTTAAAAATGATGTTTATGTTTTAAAAAGTAAAACAATATGATATTCATTAATAACTAGCTTTACAATTTTATTTATTAATTTTACACTCAAATGTATTTGGCAACACAGGCAACGTATACAAGCCGTATTCTTGGCAACCATGATGGGCCCCACAAGCACTTGTCAAAGTCACGTGGCCTCCCGCACCTCATATAGACAAAATTTTGTTCAGGCACTATAATCATCTGTTTTTCTTCGATTCTAATACAAAATGGATTCTTTCTCAAAAACAGTTGAAGATCGGACCAATGTTATTTTTTACTCATTTTGGTCAGTACCTACTATATGCGCTCATAATTTGTGGCACTATTTTTTAACACCTGTATAGAGAATACTTTTTTCTTTTTCATTTTACTGTAGTTACTGACCTAAAAAACCTAAAACCTAAAAACTACTCAATATGAGACTAAAATTAACCACAATCTATTATAGCATATTTCAAAGTGCCATTGAATTACCAATGTTTTATTTGTTTTTATTTTTATTTAAACGGAACGCATAATATTAGACAGTGATTTGTGCTAACATATTTTATCTTTTGTGTCCCGAACTGTACAACTGGCCATTAAATAGTTTTTTATCTGTCATATAAAATGAAGTTATGAAGTTAGTTAAAACTTAATACTGAATTTTGAAAATATGGAACTAGCCAGAAAGTATTTTCGAGTTATGACTTATAATTTGACAGCTTTGACAGTGTTCAAGTCAGAATTAATTTTGACAGTTTAAAATTCCTCAGTAATTAGTTTAACAAGTGTGGCAGTTTTTAAATCTCCAGAAATTAATTTGACAGCTTTGACAGTTTTTTTTTCTTCCAGATAGTAGTTTGAAAGCATTCCAAAAGAAGATTGGTTGGGAGATTTTAAGAAGTGGAAGGAAAGAATGGCGAAGTGTAAATTTGCAACATACCGTGAGTATTTTTTAACTTGAAACATTGGGTTTGTCATATCCATGGTTACGACTTGATATTTGATTGACAGCAATGTATTTGCCCGTTCCATTTAAAATGAAATATAGGGAACGAATCTGACCGAAGTATTATGTATATTTAAATATTGTAAGAAATTTAGCAGAGTCAGAAAACCACTCGAGAGCACTAAACATATTTCGGGCACAAGGTGCACACGGTATATCTAAACAAAATTAACCTCTAATGACATCTAATCTTGTCAATATGACAGATAACCGTTGAATTTTCTTATAAGTTATGATTTGACATTTGATTGACAGCAATGTTTTTATCTGTCTCATTTAAAATGAATTATTATATTTAAATATTGTAAGAAATTTAACCGAGTCAAAAAACCACAAATTAAACCTCTATTGACGTCTTATCAAATGTCAAATTCGTTCCCTATGTTTCATTTTAAATGGAACGGGCAAATACATTGCTGTCAATCAAATGTCAAGTCGTAACCATGGATATGACAAACCCTATGTTTCACGTTAAAAAATACTCACGGCATATCTTATTCTCAATAATTCTAGCATGACCCCAGTAATCTCAATATTTGTATAAAAATGCAGATAATTTATTTATTTATGTTTTTATTTTTATATATTTCGCTTCAAAATTGGTCAATATGGAGAATTCAATGAAATATTTTTAAGCCCTTAGCGGACACAGCGATCCGTAAGGACCGCCATAAAGCATTCCGAGTATGCCGAATCGGTATTTTTGTTTTCACTTAACCTCTGAGATATTGAAATTTTGGAAAACATGCAAAGGACAATAAAACGTTCATTCTTCGCAATAACATGACAACACTCTAATGAAAATAAAACGTTTATAGATAATTCATGTTATATTTGTAACAAAAAAGCCTTTGGATAAACTAGCTATACAATTTTGGATGTTCTAGATTTCATTTTGTAACTAGTAGAACACTATAAAGTAAAACCTAAAAATAGATGGCAACGAATCGCCGTTAACGTGTTAATCCAATGCTGTGCTCTATATAATTAAATTCGTTCATTAATTGCCTTTTCTCATACAATATTTAAAATTTAATTAACCCATAAAATATAAGTCAACAAAATTAAAATTTAAAATTACATAAAAAAGAATTTATTTACACGTGCCTCATAAAATTTAAATTTGCCCTTTGATAGAACGTTTTTATGACTTTCAAAGTAAAATATAAATTATGTCACATTCTGGAAACACTTTAATTATTCAATTAATAATGTATATACCGTGAGTATTTTTTAACGTGAAACATTGAGTTTATCATATCCATAGTTACGACTGATTTGATTGACAGCAATGTATTTGCCCGTTCCCTTTAAAATGAAACATAGGGAATGAATTTGACATTTGATAAGACGTCAATAGAGGTTAGTTTTGTTTAAATAATTATACCTGCATTCTAAAATAAAATTAGTTGTAGAAAAAATATAGTGTGCACCTTGTGCCCGAGTGGTTTTCTGACTCGGCTAAATTTCTTACAATATTTAAATATAATACTTCTGACAAATTCATTTCCCATGTGTCATTTTAAATGAGACAGACAAATATATTGCTGTCAATCAAATGTCAAATCATAATTTATAGGGAAATTCAAGGGTTATCTGTCATATTGACAAGATGTCATTAGAGGTTAATATTATTTAAATAATTATCCTGTTTTCTAAAAATTAAATTTAGATGTAAAAAATACTGTGTGTACCTTGTGCCCGAAATATATTTAGTACTCTCGAGTGGTTTTCTGACTCCGCTAAATTTCTTACAATATTTAAATATTATACTTCTGTCAGATTCGTTCCCTATGTTTCATTTTAAAAGGAACGGGCAAATACATTGCTGTCAATCAAATCAGTCGTAACTATGGATATGATAAACTCAATGTTTCACGTTAAAAAATACTCACGGTATATTTGGAATATTTTTTTTGCCTTTGTGTTCTCCCCCTAAGTTAGTCCCTGTGCAATAGAGCATTATTTGCGGCTTTGATTAAATTTCCTTTTATTTAATAAATCTAGCTTTCTATTAAGTAGACCAGGATTGTATTCACATTAATTCGAACTTTTTTTATTGTATTATATTAAATAAAAGCTTTGTTAATACATAGAATGATTAGAGTTTCTTTCATTCAATTTATTTTAAAATTTAATTTGACACGAAATACATTTTCTTACGTGTTGCACGCAATATAGAATAAAAGAGGATATATTTTATTTTTCACACTGCCTTTTCATTTGCTACGCGACCTACAAAAGTTTCTACGTGTGCTTATATCGGGTGTTTAATAAGTATTGACGTTGGTTGGCTGTGGGTTGTGAAACGCATGTCTATACTTTATTCTTAATAATAAACTTAAACGTCATTGTTTGAAATAAACTCAAATTCAAATGAAAATAAAATAGATTTTTTTTTCTGAACTGCTTTACAGTACATACACAACGATTTTTGACGTAGATACGTTAAGAAGACGTACGTTCACATCCTATTACTGGAGTGAAGAGAAGCTTGAGTCCTTTCACACAGAACGGTAACACCACGGCAGCTTCCCTTGTGGACAAAAACATTAAACTTCTTGGTTAAAATGACTGAAAATATTGATGCTGAAGTTCCAATTCCTTTAATTTATGTTATAATACGTCTGGTTTAAGATTGTAGTAGTGGGCGGAGCCTGACGAGAGCGGTTTACACCCTAGGGTGTTATAAAATTGTTGCTTGGTGAAAAACTACTACAACGCTTAACTTCGAAATAAACAAATCGGTATTGTAAAAAAATAAGAATATCGCGTTTCCTAGTTACAGCGTTTAAGTAATTAGATTAATTTCTGTAACACAAATCACAATGACAAGGCATAAATCGATAAAAATCTTTATTAAAATAATATATCGGTCGGACGTTAAACGTTGAACGCACCACGGGCGTTAAACGGACAATAACCCTTTCGGTCAACGTATACACCTCGGGTCCGAGGCCCTCGGAAAGTACACTGTTGACCTCAGGCGTTATTGTCCTTATAACACCCTTGATACGTTAATTACTATCACTTACATTTAACTTGCCTTATTTATTGTATACAAAAGCAGAAGAAAAGTTGCAATAACATAATATTGGACCGTTTGCACCAATCACAAGCCAGGAAATGTTGTCCCTATACTATGTTACACTGCATTCTTATATCAGAAAGAGTATGGGGGTAAAACTCTGGGTGTTTTTAAGGACAGGATCGCAACGAGAATTCTTGCCGTGAGGTTTGCCTGGAATTACTACCAGATCGGATGCACCCAGAAGTGGATTACATTTCCGCCTTTTTCTACGAAGATAAATTAACTATAGCGCAATAATTTTTCCCTGATTCATTGAAACACGCTAGGACTTTAATGATGTCAAGATAGTTACTGAGCTCAAACAAGGGCAATAAATCACTGAGTGTGAAAAGAAGAACGCTGCGATAAATTATCGTACGTTTTTTAACGTACATCCAAAATCGTTGTGTGTGAAACGGACATAATAAAACTTTAATAAAGTACAGTGCTTTTCTAAAATATGCACTTTTCTCATTTTCAATGAAGTTTGACATTTTGTTTAAGGTTAAATTGTATAAATAAAGACAGGCATGCGAATCAGATCCTACAGCCAACCAAGGCGTAAAGACTTACTGAACACGTAATAGTTGCCATCAAATAAGTATGGACTGGAGATTTCTACATTGTTGCCAATTTAGTGGCCATGTTGCAAATGCTAAGTTATGAAGAAGCGGCAACACCACCGGACAAGGAACAGAGTGCGTTGAAGGGAAAAAGTTGAGCATCCGTCCATACTTATTTGACGGTCATTATAATACGAGTAAATGTTTAAAATGAAAGTGTAAATTTTAAATTTCGACATTCAATTTTCTTTTTACGTCTTTATAACAAAATTTTCCAATTCCCCTCTGTCTACTCCTAAGCGGAAACAATTATTTCGAACCGTCAGCATCCGGTTGTCAGTATACGTTAGCGCGCTAATACAAATCGTTTATTTCATTTCTCACGTTATGGCTTCCTTTAACATGTTTCAATTCACCGTTTGTTAAATGAAGAATAATTTGTATTTCACTTCAGCTGGTAATTGCAGGTATTGATTTATCATTATTACATTCTTCGGATGCATTTTTAGGATATAAATTTATAAATAATGTATTTGAAATTGAAACTCACTCATTGATACTGTGTAGTCCCAGCTGTCAGCATCGTTTTTGTGTACGTTCAGTTTTTCAGGCTGTAACAGAGAACACATTTTAGAAATACATATTTTGTCTATAGATAATCAAGAAGATTAAACCTTAATATACATCAAACTATTAAACGACATACTGAAGTGTCAAATCCACAGGACACATAATAACCATCCCATAATGTATATAATTTTTGTGTCATTATCATATTGAAGTCCGCTGAATGATAAAAGACAACTGATAATTCTCTGAGGAATAATAATAACGCAACTGCTAACAACAAATTGTAATGAACATTCTACACGTTATTGTTCGATAAAGTGCGACTATACGTAGATTTCTATTGGCATTCGATTTAATGTTTCATTATTCATTATACAGATAGACGTAAAATATTGACACATTTATGAACGTTTAAGTTATCTGATCGTCATTATTGATGGACTACTTAAGTTGTTATTGATGGAATTATGAAATTTGTGTGGAGGAAAATGAAACGATAATAAATAAAGGCTAGAGCTAAAATGAAGTATTCTTTATATTTATGTAATAATTTTCTTTCGTTTCTACAAGTAATAATTTATTTATCAATAATAATATTGTCTCCTTCAAAACTATTTCCCATTAGATACACTGTTCGGCAAAAAACCGGATCAACTAAAAATAATTATATAAAATTATAAAACAAAAATATTTGCTTATTTCAGATATAAAATATGTAGTTCTGTATTTATTCGTTATTTTATAATATTTTCAGTTAAGGTATGCTATTTTATTATCAGTTGCTGAGATTTTTTCCAATATTTAACACCAACATAAATGATTAATATTTAGATAAATGACTTTATCTCTTTATTTACACAATTTTTTAATTTTGTCACATTGCCCATTAAGGCGGCTACATACACTTCGGTTTACCAAAGTGGTTTACCGTGATGCAGATCGCCTTGAGAACGACCTGAAACTAGGGATGTGCCCACATGATCAGGCTAGAGGTAAATTTTCAGCAGTGATCCTGTGATCATGGCGCCAACAGACGACTCTTGGTATTCCCAGTTTGCTGGTAGCTCCAAAAGAAAAGTTAACCAAAAAGTTTGTTGTTAAGAATAAATAGTTGCGAAAAAGAAAAAATCTATTCACTTGTAAATTTGTTAAATGAACTGCGAATGGTGTTTGACAAAAACAATAATAATATTGTACACACGCTCCAGCCGATCTGGGAGAAGAGGTTCCCTTCCAGCAAACGAACAGATATTTGATTCGATGTCCGGCGGCCGTTTGCGCTCTGGCCTCAAGGTGAATCTTCCTACACACTCAGGTTTTCACACAAAGCATGTGTAGCCAAGGGTTGGCATGATTTTTTTAATAAAAATCGTTGATTTTTATCAAAGATGAAAAAAAATATTCAAATTATAATAAAAATGTATTTATTTGCTACAAAAGTACAAATAACAACAAAAATATAGGCTGTATTCGAATTCTGATTACATGTTTTAACCTGTTCTATTCAGGTAGGCATGGTTTAAAAAAACGCGCGCGCGTGGATGCGATATTCTATGTAATATTTGCTAAATTCAAATACATCTATTGGAGTTTATTATAGATTTCGTTTTCATTTATGTAACAAAAAATATTTATATTGCGTTTAAAATAATTTAAAAAAATAAAAAAATCTGTTGTGGCCAGCACAAGATATCTCGCCATTTCCATATTAGGCTATATAAGTGTTGTATTGCACTTTGCTATCGAACGGTCATTTTATAACAAAATATTACAGAACTTTACCCAAATATTGTTTTTTATTGTATGTATGTATGTATTGTAACATGTCTTCTGCACACATATAATTCTAATTATATTTATTTTTCATTGTATGAGGAAGTTCCGAAATGTCACAGATTCTTCCAATTCATTAACCAGATTGGCGGTATTTCTGATGGATATATGTATGCATATTACCTATAATTTCAAATATTTTATTAATAAAACAATAAGAAAGATTAAATGTACTTCCCAGAAAAAACTAACAAAATGTCACTGTTGATTTTTGACACTGAAATCTGTCATTTACAAATTGTTATAAACATTTGAATTTGTCAACTGGTTTCCTTAGTGTAGTTTCGCCTACTCGACTTGTTATATCCCGATATTCTATATATTATAACGTCTTTATCTCTAAATTTATAGAAGATATAATAAAAAATTTAAATGTATCAGGTGTTGAATTTTGTTCTTCAAAATTAGTAATATCAAAATATTTGGAAGAATTTCTTTTAAAAACTACTACTTCCGGTTGTTCAATTGTTACCTAAACCTTTTCAGTTCTTCCCAGGAACGTCAGATTGAGGAATTCATAGTTAAACAGATCTTATATCTTATAGTTTTTGAGAATTCGTCCGTCCAACATCCAGCCAAACACACACACACATACACACATCCACACACACACACACACACACACACACACACACACACACACACACCATTGTAAAAATGTTAAAATCGGATTCTAGTGACCTTGAAACGTGCTTATTCATTAAAATCTGGATATGAGATTTTTAGCATGATTCCAATACATCTCTTAGCGAGAGGTAAAAATCAAAGAAATCATGTTTTATTTGATTGTTTTAAAAAAATCATGATTTTTGCCAAACCTGGTGTTGCCTCCTTCATATTTAGAGCTGTTTTGACCTCTGTCATGGTTTACATGCTGAGTAATCTACACTTCTCTGTCCTATTATTTTGTAATTTCGACGGATGATGAGGTCGTAGTTCTCGTTGTATTTTTACATTAATGGAAGATAGTAGATGCCAGCATTATGTTCCAAGAACAATAGCTATACCAGAAACTACAGAACAGAGTATACCAGAGGATTTTGGACATTAAGAAATTTTGTCAAAGTTCTTGCTGTAAAAGGTGAACAACAGCTAGAAATGTTTTTTTTATTATTATTATTCCAGATCTGTCAATGTTTAGCATACATGTCATAGAACGTAAAAATAAGCCTCAACTAAAAAAGAATAAAGCACAATATTCAAAAACTCTCGTAACTTTTTCATCAAACCTTATATCTTGTACACATATATTTCACTTTATAATAGAAGACGAATCTACATATTTTATGGTATAAGTAAACTAAGTTTTATGTTAATCATGCAAGAATAAAAATGATTTCTTTCTCCTCCTTTCTCCCAAAAATGAAGTAGCAAAAAATTAAATAATCCCAAAAAGAGCAAAAAACATACACTTTTTTTGCTCTTTATTATCCATTACTCCGAAAATTTAGCACAAGACTTCAGCACCAAGCATTCAAGAGATGTAAATCAGAGTTCATTCCTCCGTGTATTATAAGACTGGAAAAAATAATGATTTGCATCTTTTTATCCAAGACGGCGACGCCTAAATCTAGGACAATAAGGTTGGATGGAGTATTTATAATTAAACAGAGGTTATTTTTAATGCAACAACAGATGGTATTAGTCACAGGAAAACAAGCATTTTAATAAGAACTTGGCCTAATGCTTATGACAACTTACATATGCTTTTCCATTATTAAATAAATACTGACTAATTCTAAGATGTATTTTTAATTCCACACCACTAAAATAAATCTTACGCTTTGTTACTAGTTTTTCACAACACAAAGTATTTTTATTATTTCTAGGAAAAGATGAGTTATGCTTTCTGCACTAGATGCGTAGAAATCGACTTCACAGGTTATAAAAACTGTTCATAAGGCAACATATGTTATAACTCTGTTCATGAAATAATTTGGAATTGTCAACAGAATTGACAATATAGTTCATTTACATTGGCACGTATTTTAACATTTTTGTGTTTTCTTTGTTTCTATTTTTAAAAAGTTTCAATGAGTGCCTACACAAACTTCAATTAATATTATTTTTCTACAGTCACTATAGAAAGTAGCCATTTGCGCTCTCTTTTGTCAACGCAAAATGTCACTTTGCCGCTCATGCGCGACAAAGTAGAAAAAACGCTCGCTGTCCAAATTGCAACTACTATACAATGTTGAGAAATGTCACTTGTCTACATTCTTAATGAAAATGTTTAGTTAGGAACTAATGGCACTGTAATTACACATTTATCACGTTCACAAGTCAATTTGGCATATGTTCTGTCGGTATTTAACATAACCTAACAAAATGCCACACTGCTGTGAATATGAAATAGGCCATTCATTTACAAAAACGAAAGTATAAAATGCTTAGATTAGATTGAATAAAAACTCAAGAAGAATGGAAAATAACGATAAAATAAAATTAAATATAAAATAAATTGTGTGAACAGTTATGTTTAGTAATAGGAATGATTGTACACAGATGGCGGTAGGATAGTTGCGAGTCGTACTGACATCTGATCTCTAGTTAACTATTTATTTTGATTACAATAAAGTTATTAGTTATTTCGTAACTTAAATAATTGCGAGAAGTCAGTCAATGCACATACATGTCTATATAATCACAAATTCCTTGAAATATTTGTTAATTTTTTCAGTGTGACAGGCGTGACAACTAACCACACATTTTACTACAAAAACTCATCAAATCATCACAAATCCGTGCTTCCACGCTCTAATTTTGTTTTTTTTTATGGAATAGATGGCTAATGTAACGATATAATCATTTAAAAGCCTTTTTAAGTTTAAACCGTATCTTTTGTATTAGCCAATCGTTATTTATTGAGCAGTACTGTAAGTATAAAGTGTACATTTTATTATTTTTTGTTATGGTGGAGGACCCCATTGTGGCGACTGTAGAAAAAATTTTGTGTGTGTTTCGAGCGCAAATGGACATTGTCGATTTCGAGAGAATGCCTCTCAATCGACAATGTCGCATTTTGCGCTCTTAATATACAAATAGCTATTTAGTGTTTCATGTTGATTTACGTGATTTATGAATAATATAAAAGAAAAAGTATTGGAAAGGGCTGAAATAATAGTTTTGTCTGCTTGTGCGTTATTTGATGATGAAAAATATAGTTTCCTAATCGGTGTCAGCACAGATTATAGAACGAATTAAACTACCTATAAACGAAATATTATTGCGCAATGCCATTCTTACGCGACGAATATTATACGAGTTTGAAATAAAATAAAAACTATCTTATGCAAATGCGCAAATGAGTTCGCGCATGATAATTAACAGAACTTTAAAACGCTTTTAGTATTTAAAAAGCCTAAGCAAATTAAAACTTTATTGTCTCATAACATCAACGCGTGAAAACAAAAAGGAAGATAAAAAAAGACTACAACGACTTGGTAACATTTTTTTCTTTTCTCCTGGCGATTGTCCAAAAAGAGGTTCAATTCCTTAATGCAAGATTTAATTAAAATAGAACCACAAGCTTGTTTATGTCGCTATTATTCTTGTAAGCATTTGGCAATAAATATGTTTATACCTTGGAAAAAAAAACATTTGTACTGAGTCATACATGAATAATGAAAAAATTGTTCTCGTGCCTGCTTTTAATAAACTGCAACGGCAACACACTTGCAGAAAAGCAATTTCACCATCTGTACATAAAAATGGAAAACTACATTCAGGAATTTATAGTCAAAACATTGCTCTGGATTTTCACAGAAACAAAATTTTGTTTATCTTGTAATTAATTTGCGAATAAATCTTTTAGATATGACGAGCTCTTAACTCAGGATCTTGTTTAGATATTATTAAATTTATTTACTGGATGTTAAGAAATAGAAACATAAACATTGATTGACAATTATATAATAATTAGTCATTTTTATAGGACTTTTTGTAAAAACGCTCAAACTTTAAAATGAAATAATTTTTGTTGGAGATTAATTTTGGAAGACCCAAACAGTCGGAATCATACAAATAGATCCTACTTTCGTCAAATAGAAACATGACAACTTATTTCATCACCCATTTCTGGGTGTGCCAATCTGCTTCTATTCGTCGGTAATGATTAAATATCTGTACCACTTTCTAGGTTCTCAAAGTTGTAGTAGAGAAAACAGCACAAGGATTACTTTTGTGCTTTTTAAAAAGTGAAAACAATAGAAAATTCAGTGATTGAATGCAACACCAACACCAACAATTTTCTTTTTCTATCAACCACCTATCAACAAATCGTCATTTGATTGAAAGAATTACCCTTTTGTCATGTTCCGTTGTGCGTAAATGCCACCAGATTGATGCGTGTGAGTGATTTATGGCTACGAGATAATTTACCGGTTGGAATTCATGGTCCGTCAACCGTAATACCTCCAGTTCCAGTGATTTGTTAGTGGGAAAGTAGGAAAAATATCGAACGATGTTCGGTTCGCTCTTTCACGATGGGATATATTTCTTCCTCATCAATGGGATGATAAAGCGTCATACAGAAAAAAAAGGAAAGTGCATCTTTTACGGAGTGATAAAAAAATACTAGAAATTGGTAACTGACAAATAAATTTATATTCTGTTTTTAACACTGTTGACAGTGACATTTGAAATATTTAAATTGAGTACATTTACAGTTTTTTTTATGAAAATGGTTGTTGTTTCTCTTACCACGTACAGAGCAATAATCTGAAGCATTTCAATCCCTCAAAATTCCATTAGCTGTCAGGCCCTTGCTCTAACATAAGCTATTTTTATTTATCATCAAAATGACATGTCAAATAGTATTTCCATCTTCATCTGTCGTTGAACAAACTGTGGAATATAAAGATCCCCAGAAATGTTTGGCCAACTGAATCATTTCTTTTTGACCACTCTCTAGTAGAACAACACAGTATTTTATTAAAGTTCTATTACAGTACACTCTAAGAAATATTGTCCGTGTAAAATAACCAAATCGGTTGGTTAAATAATTAGGTGTTAAATTTAACACAAAAATAAGTACATTTTTCGTCCGTGTTAAAAATACGGTTTGGTTAAATTTTGTCCGTGTTAATTAAAATAATTTTTAAAATTGTAACCACATATAGAGTAAATGAGACATATTACTCAAAAATATGGTTACATTGAATCATAAACAAATTTTTGAGTTAGTTATACTCTACTTTAGGGTATATTTGCACAATATGGTGTTGGAATTACACTATATTTTGTTAAATGTAAAATAACACCAAATGGTGTATATTTTATTCAGTTGTTACCTGAAGATACAAGTTTATACCAGTTTAATATACGCAGCGAGACGGGCAACAGTAGTGTATTGTGCAACT
This sequence comes from Ophonus ardosiacus, assembly GCA_943142095.1. NCBI lineage: Eukaryota > Metazoa > Arthropoda > Insecta > Coleoptera > Carabidae > Ophonus > Ophonus ardosiacus. Next base: position 43,137,609 of record OW964827.1, read on the forward strand.
CAACTTTGAGATATACCTACATCACAGACCACATTTGTTACAAAAGTATCATTACTTCAAATATCGATATACCCTGTGACATTAAAATTAATAGTGCTAAATGGATTTCGTATGATTTTTTGTACAAACCAGGTTACTTCCTCGTACCAGAAATTGTTGAGTCTTTACCAATATTTCACCAAATAATAGACATTATTACCATAGAAAACACTGTCATGTTTGTTACAAAATCTTGGAATACATTATATTTTGATGAAACTCTACAGGCATTTAAAATTGCAGAATTTAATGTATCTGGAATAGAACTAATATTTTTGAATACCTGTTTGTACAAAGAACCATACGAAATCCTCTCATGTTCCGATGGTAATTATATTGTACCTAAACATATTTTTGTACAGCACTGACAGTCAAAATGTAATATTTTTTTTATACAATAAAATTATACAAATTATATTTCAATGAATTTTATTTACCTTATTTAACACATATCTTGTTAAAATTTACTTAAATACGAGTAAATGAATACACCGAGTGGTGTTATTGATATCCAAACTTAACACTTCATTGTGTTAAAATTTACCCATATATGTGTAAATGATAACACTATTTAGTGTAGAAAAAATAAGATAATTAACTCGTACATTTAGTTAAAATACTATTTTCAGTGTAAATTTTAACACGCAGTATTATTTTTAACCAGAAATTTTGTGTTAAATTTTAAACCAATTTCCAGTGTACTTTTTAACCAAACAGACAGTTTGTTAAAATTACACCTAATCTGGTGGACCTCCTGGAACCAATTTTAGTGTTAAAATTGGTTAAAAATTTCTTAGAGTGTAGATGCTGAAAATATTCCTGAGTAAACATTTTACTATAAAGCAGTTAAAAATAAATTTCTATTTCTCTCTAAGTTGAATTTGATTTGTCAGGCGTTTGAGTTTATTACTACGAATAAAGTACAGACATGCGTTTCACCACTCATAGCCAACCACGACGTAAAGACTTACTGAACACCCGATATTAAATTTTTAATTGTTTAGGTAGATTTAAAATGCTGTTGGAAACACCATATAAAAGCAAAAAAATAAAAAGTTAAGTATGTTTAAGAAAAATCATATATTTTCTAAGAGAATTAATTCAAAAGTAGTTGGTGTTTGGTCATTCTTTAGTCTGCTGTTCTTTGTATGAATTATAAAGAAAAAAGCGAAAAACAAGTTTTGCTTTTCTTTAAATTGGGTCTTTAAAAAAAGTCATCAGCCTAGAGCGAACGAAGACCCTGATGAAATATCTGAATTCACAGGTAGTAAACCTTTTGAGAATTTTGCATACTTGTGTAAACTTATTAAAATAACATATTTAAATTTCATTTCAATCTGTCGTACTTCCAAAATCGGATAAGTTAAGGTGCAATAATTTTTATTTTATCACATCTTTATCTATTTGTAATTCCGGAATTAGAATAAACAGAAAATATTGCGTCTGATTTTATAAGAAGTCGTGGGATTCAACAAAAATAAAAATTCCCCTGAAGAATTGTCGATTTTAGCGGTCACATCTCTTCAAAGGCAATGACCAAAATATTTCAAAATTAGCGCGACTGCCCCCATAAATTAGGTGACGTTCCAGTGCGGTGAGACTATTAATACTCTGACTCGCTCCTCGTATTTTTATCTGGGATCGTTCACACCACGGATTCTCTGATCCTGCGATAGCGCCACTGTTTGTTGAACACGGCGCACACACACAAAAGCCCAAACTCATAAAAGTTCGGCCAGTTTACATTTTCAACAAACAAATTATAATACCTACATAAATAAATGGTGATAAATTTCTACAAGTGTCTTTCGACTGGTTCAAAAATCTATATTTTAAACTTGCAAAAACTGAATATGTTATTCAAGTATTCCTACATTGGATACCAGGGTTACATCACTTTTATTAGTAATGCCAGGTTTAAATCTATTAGGCATTGTAACTCTAAGCCCTACACATTTTTCTGTGAGTATTGTCCAATATATCTTGCAAGATATAACCCGTGTAACAATATTTGGCTCTAGTTTTTGACTCCGTAATGAGTAGTTTCGGCAGGAGCGCTACTGTTGGTCAAGGGTATTTAATAGTTTTTTAATTTGTCAGGATTATAATGTACAAGTTACTAAAAACACATTATCTATGGCTATTATATTAATGCCCATATTCATAAACACTCGTAAAGTTTCAAAACGGTTCGTTATAATTTTTGAAAATAGAATCAAACTTGACAAATTACATTTCGATTTTTCTTTCAATGTCAACTGTTTTAATTGGATAAAAATTATAACGAAGCGTTTAAATTTTTTACGCGTGTTTATGAATATGGGCATAAGTCTGTTGTATTGTGCATAATTGAACATACATCTGAAGTCAATAAATAGCCAAGCATGTGGTGTTAGTTAACAGTCATCAGTCATCAGTTTTAAAAGCGTTTGATTTGATCGTAAAAATGTGGAGACCTTGGTGTGAAGATAGTGCGCCCTAAATTGAAGACAGTAATGTACATATTTATTTTCATATAATAATAATAATAATAAACTTTATTGACATCAGTCAATGGCGGGGTTCAGCCAACGGCTGCTCTTCCACCCAACCAATACATACATGAAACAATTATTAATTATTAAAGTAACAAAATAACGAAATGCCAACACAATACAATAATTAAAAAGAATCAGCAATGGATACATACAACTTGAATTTTACTTTATATAATACATTTTAAGATAAAATAAAAATATGAATTATAACATAGATATTCAACAACAAACAAAACCAATAACATTTAACAATCAAATAACACATTTATTCTCCCTTTAAAAGACTGTATATATATATATATATAATTTTAATTATACATTTTTCATGTTTTTGTAATTTTTTTGATGACATATTACCACATGATTTTATTTAAATATTTTTATGCCTCTCTGTAGAGATGCACTCGATTTCGAGCTTTGGCCCGGCTCGGCCCGAAGCCCGCCTCGATTTCGAGTCGATCATCCAGCCGAGCCGAAGATATTTTTTATCGGGCCGAATCGGGCTAATCATTTTCAAAAATCTAGGCGAGTCGGACTTTTGATTTTAGCCCGGCCCGAAAATTCGAGTTTTTCGGGCCGGCCCGAAAAATCTTATAGTTCAATCAAATGCACAGTTTCCTTACTATTTTAATAAAAATGGATGAAGTTTAAAAGGATCAAAATGATTTAATAACAACACACTTCACATATTAATAAATGAAAATGTATTATTTTACTTCAAGAATTTAATGTTATTCATTAAAGCATAATAATTATATTGTGATGTTGCTATTATTATTGTTATTACTCGTATACTTAAATAAAAGTGATTTTTGTTCCAACCATAATGATTTCTTGTCCTATTTTTGAGCAGAAACAAAGTTAGATAAAAAATCCTTATGTAAATTATATATTTTTATATAAGATTTGTGAAAAAGTTGTTTAAATTCTTTGGTAAACGAAGTGTTAAATACTCGTAGGTCTGTAATTTTTATAACAAACTTACACTAGAAGGGTTTCTTTTTTAACTACTTATGTTAAGTCGAGTCAATTTTCGAGCCGGGCTAGCTAATTTTTTTGTCGAGCCGATCTTCGAGTCGGGCCGGTAATTTTTATTTTCGGGCAGAGTCTATCCAAACCTCAAAGCCCGGCCCGGCCCGGCTCGAATGCATCTCTACCTCTCTGTGTACTTTATGAATTATGACAACATATTAACAACTTTTATGCTTTAGCATAATAATTATATTGTGATGTTGCTATTATTATTGTTATTACTCGTATACTTAAATAAAAGTGATTTTTGTTCCAACCATAATGATTTCTTGTCCTATTTTTGAGCAGAAACAAAGTTAGATAAAAAATCCTTATGTAAATTATATATTTTTATATAAGATTTGTGAAAAAGTTGTTTAAATTCTTTGGTAAACGAAGTGTTAAATACTCGTAGGTCTGTAATTTTTATAACAAACTTACACTAGAAGGGTTTCTTTTTTAACTACTTATGTTAAGTCGAGTCAATTTTCGAGCCGGGCTAGCTAATTTTTTTGTCGAGCCGATCTTCGAGTCGGGCCGGTAATTTTTATTTTCGGGCAGAGTCTATCCAAACCTCAAAGCCCGGCCCGGCCCGGCTCGAATGCATCTCTACCTCTCTGTGTACTTTATGAATTATGACAACATATTAACCATATGATTTTAAAGAAGTATTTTTATATGTAGGTATATTTTGATTTCTGTTAAGACCAAGAAATAATTTTACACATAATATGCACTATGAATGTAACATTAAAGTAAAAATAAATATTTGAATACGTATCTGTTATTTCGTATATTTCTACCTGGTTATATTACATATAATCCTGTGCTAATGACTTACTATATACTCCACCCATAAGTCAAAACCTTAGAAATAAAATAAAGGTATAGGTTTAATTGTACGCATTTGATACTCATGAAGTTGTTTTTCAGTGTGCCAAAAATAAAAGGTCTCGGTAGGGAGGCCAAATCTGAACTACACGATGACCCTTAAATATTTTATCAACAGTCATTTGATTTACAGTTCTTTAAAGTTTTAAGTCAATATTAAAAGCAACCGAAAGAATATTATAGAAAATTCTAAATCATTTATGTAGATTTTATAATTTGTTGAAAATGTAAACCAGCCAAATTATTATAATGCAATGATGTAACATGTTATAAAGACATAATAAAACTTTTATACGTATCTGCTAACAAGAATTTTTTGTTGTTTTTATATGAGACAAGATTTAGAGGAAGCAGATGATGGAAAGATAATATGGAAGCAATAAAACTATTTAAAGATTAGATATTTCATATTTTTTTGTTGAAATACTTTTGATATGTTTTGAAAGACCTCAATCTACATTATTATCAATAATAATTTTTGTTTCATTGCCAAAATTTTTCATCATCATTTCAAATGTGATAGGTAATATTTAGAATAATAGTCTTGAATTAGGCATAAAAAAGTTAATACCACGGTTAGTGAAGCGTATGTCAGGTTTCATTCATATTGGACACACAATTTGTATGATAAATAAGTATTGACGAAGCATTTTGACACGGCAATTTTTTTTAAACAAATTAAAAAAATATGAGCAATGGCGTGATGATATATTTATTATTGTATACCAGGTGTCAACAGCCCTATTAAAATTAAAATTAAATCTTTTGATAGTATCTACATTCCTCCCCCTAATATAAAGTTCTCATGCAACGTAGTTATCGTAAATTTATTAAAATATGTAAAACGTTCGGCAGTATTTAATCCACTAACTTGTAATAGAGACTACAGGCGCGATACTACGTACAAACAACCAAAATTGAAACTTTCTAGCAGATTATATGCCGAGATGGCTATAAATATTTATGATTGTGTTTATAAATCATACGGTCTGGAGGGAACAAGCGATTTAGGAATAATTTAGACCAAATATGGAGTAAATTATTAGTGATTTGTAAATGTCAGATACACTCGATCTCTATTAGAGAAATAAATACTGCAATTTATTCTTCTACAGTTAAAATAATCATTGTTTTATTTTCACGCATTAAACAATAGTAAGGTCATTGCTTATTTTTTTGCATTTCGAAAGCCATCATCAATAAAGTGTTAGTTTCATTTGTAGCAAGAATTTCAATATTCATATGTATCGCGTCATCTTTGGCGCCAGCAATTGTTTTCCGGCAGCTCCGCCATCTTCCCAGAGCGGCACTCCGTCATTCCGGGCATTCCGGTGACTTTATTGTTGCACTGTGCCGCTCATAGAGATTGTGCACTGCACTGCTTGTGTTTATTTTATAGTCGGTGTTTGTTTGGTTGTCATGGTGACATGTTTATGAGTACGAGGGTGCATAAGGTGTGAATTATGGAATGCGCACTTTAGTTATGGAAATGACTGCATGTCTGGTAAATTGAAATTGTGTGATACTTGTTTCCTAAATGGAGATGCACATACATATTTCAGAAAAACAAACTATTTGTCTCAGTTCAAACGAAAACTGCAGCATCGATATCAGTATAAGTTGTAATAATTACATATATCAATTTCGTAGTGCAACTTTTTCGTTAATGCCCATTTGCACCAACAAGGCTTAAATTTTAAGCTAGGCTTAAACAAAAAAATACAAATCGAAATATTATATATTATAATTCATTTGACATTTCATTTCGATGCAATATTGTCAATTTAAGCCGAGTTTAATATTTAAGTTACGTTGGTGCAAAGAGCCATAAGAGTTGCAAAATACTGATCCTTAGTAGTGTAACTAAAATATATAAATAACAAAATTAACCTGACAATCATGGCACTGAACCGAAACGTATTTAAGGTTCAGGTTTGGTTCAAGGAAAAGAAAATTATAACAGTTCATCGGTTTTGGGTTCGGGATCGAATTTCGGTTCAAAGTACAAGCACAAAAAGATGATAGTATTTATTATCTTCAAAATCATATTCATTTAATTTGAATTTACAATTTTTAATTATATATTTAGCAAATCTGAACCGAATCTGAATTTAAAACGGTTTAAATTCGGTTCGGGTTTATTGACCTTGACAAATAAAGGTTTAGTTTGGGTTTCGGTTCATCAAAAATACGGGTTAATTTGGGTTTTCGGCTCAGTAGTGGTAGTACGCACTTTAGAATTCCATCAAATGAAGCATTAGTTTTCGCTTTTCGCCACGAAGCGAAAATTTGGTAGCATACAAAAATTTTTAACTCTCTCTGCAACAAAAAATACCTTTAAAAATAACATCAAGAACGAAAATAACACTCACCACATTATTTATCAGACATTATCATTTTCATTATTTCTAAGGGCATAAATGACACGCAATAAAGCGTTTTAAATATATGAGTTGACGTTTATTAGCGATGATTGTCATGCTCAGCCTACTAACTGATCAGTTTTTTATTTGTCGAAATTAAATGTTATAATGGTTTTTATTATTATTTCGTCAAAAGTGAATAAAATATTGTACAAACCACGTGAGCTAAGAATGTTTATTCACTGGAAGAAATTAACTCACTCGCACTTACGGGCTCGTGAGCTAGGCTTTCTTCTCATGAATAAACATTACCTTAGCTCACTTGGTGTGTAAATACCTATTATTTTAATATTATAAAATCCAAAAATATCCGAAACAAAAAGCGAATATAGAATTCTACAGTGTATGCTACCAAGATTCGTAAAAGTAAAATCGCATTCGTCTACTTTCTATTATAGAATTCTAAAGTGCGTGCTACCACTACAGGTTTGGGTTCAGATCCAAGTCACTGCTGATAATAAATAATAATAAAAGTACAATAAAGTACAATATAATTGCGACAATTGATGAAACTATTCTAATAAGATATATAAAAATAACACAGTACACCACATTGAAGAGCTCCAATAAAAGCGAAATGCATCTGTGGTTCTGGCTAAGTGAGTCAGTCTTTGATAAATTAAAGAGAGGTTGATTCAAAGATTGAAATCTTGTGATACATGTCAAGTGTTATTCTTAAATATTTTATTAACCTGACAGTCTTATCTCGCGCAATGGTCCATTCTTAAAGTGTAACAACCAATTGTTTCTCCTCCGTTTTTGTTTTTCTCTGAGTGTACCTTGTTCAGAATATAAATTAGAAGAATTAATAAGCGAGTGGGTGATAGGGATGTTTTTATTATGGCGTGATTACTCCACATAAAACCAACCCATTGTCGACCGCTACAAACACAAAATGTTCAGTTTATTTTAATGTATCCCATTTAACTAACTCATATGTATTCGGTAACCAAACGTCCCCAATGACCCATATTAAAACGGAACACTTTCAAACAAAATTTTCACTTGGAAAGGTCCCTTTTCTGTCATGTAAACCCAGGAATAAAAGTTTTATTTCACGATGATAGTTTGTACAAGACACTAAAAGGTCAAAAAGTTATCCATAAAAGGATGAAGAAGTTACGCCAATGAAAATTTAAGTTTAAAGAACAGACCTTTTCAATTAAAAGAGATAGAAAATATGAACAATAAGATCTGCAGATATTAAGTCAACAAATTACGGAAGCCATGTTACAAGGCTTGTCATATAAAATACATGGCTTAATTTCGACGTAAAATGTGGGGAAGTCTTTAACAAGTTTAATAAACTTCTCAATGAGAACTTAAAAAGCTTTTATTACAGCTAAAATGTCAAATTTTAACCCAGAATACAGATATTTTATTGAAGGCAATATTTTTGACGTTTCGTTTGACAGCCCAGATGGCAGGTGCATTCGCCACTTTTTTACCTCCCGCTACCCTTGGTAAGGAAGGTATTGTAATCGTGCTACAAATCGCACGCGGAGATTTTAGCAAATGACCACGTTTTAAGGTCCCTACAATCCAATGTTAACATTTTCACGATGATATCTGTGTGCGTGTGTGTGTGTGTGTGTGTGTGTGTGTGTGTGTGTGTGTGTGTGTGTGCGTCTGTGCGTGCGTGTGTGTGTGTGTGTGTGTGTGTGTATGTATGTGTATGGATTTTGTTTTCGCTCTAACTCAAATACTATCATTCAGAAAATTCTGAAACCTGGTATTTCTACCCTATTCTAATATGGAATGAAACCATTAGATTTTGGTATAAATCGGATAACCGGAAATGACACTTTACTTGAAGCTCATAATGTTTTTCTTCAAAATATATCATTAAATGCCATTTTTTCGCATTTTATGTCATTTTGAATTTTCTACAAGTATACATTAATACTTTTTCTATATATTTCACAGATAGGTAAATTTAGAAATTATTTTTTTAAAAAATCCCGAAGCCTAAGATAAACACAATTCCTGTTTTGCTACACAGTTCATATTTCAAATAAATGTTACTGAAACGTATATGTAAGTGACAAAAAACTAATCACTTCAAATTAATAATAGTGACATTTTAAAAAGAAAATAGTAAATAAAGCAATAGTTTTATGCAATGGAACAGTTTGCAGCGTTAGTAAATCCGTAGGTATGTATTTAAATTAATAAAAATTAAATAGCGGGAGGTTTTGTGTTGGCCACATCAGATTTTTATAATATAGCAGCATCAGTTATGTATATAATGATGTTACAGGGTACAGGCACATATATTGTGTTAATTAAACTCTGGCCATAGGCGTTAAATATGGGAAAACAGTTTTTCGTTGCGCAAAAGTCCCCAATTAACTTTAAACAAAAATGTTTCAAATAAATGTTGTAGATAATTATACCGTGAGTATTTTTTAACGCGAAACATTGGGTTTGTCATATCCATGGTTACCACTCGACATTTGATTGACAGCAATGTATTTGCCCGTTCCATTTAAAATGAAACATAGGGAACGAATTTGACAGAAGTATTATATTTAAATATTGTAAGAAATTTAGCAGAGTCAGAAAACCACTCAAGACTACTAAACATATTTCGGGCACAAGATGCACACAATATTTTTTCTACAACTAAATTTGACCATAGTGCACAATGAAAGCCTAAGATAAACACAATTCCTGTTTTGCTACACAGTTCATATTTCAAATGAATGTAACTGAAACGTATATGTAACTGTCAAAGAAACTAATCACTTCAAATTAATAATAGTGACATTTTAAAAGGAAAATATGAAATAAAGCAATAGTTATATGCAATGGAACATAATATAGTTTGCAGATTAGTAAATAGGTAGGAATGTATTTAAATTAATAAAAATTAAATAGCGATAGGTTTTACGTTGGCCATATCAGATTTTTTAATGTTTGCAGACATGTAACAAGACAATTTATAAACTGAAAAGGTCTATTTCAATAGTGCCTGAAATCAATTAAGGATGAACTAAAATGCGTAAAACCTCAATGAAAACATCAAAAATATTATTTATTTTTTAAGTATCATTGAACGGAAATGAAATTATACTATTAGGTAATACGGAACAGCGAATCGTAACAGTTGTATAATGCTAATCCTTGTTGTTAAGCAATAAAAGCAAAACAAAATAGGAAAACAGATATTTTGATTTTAAAACTACTTTGTATAAACCTCTTCCTGTTTTCATTTGAGCAACTATTTGCAATTATCTTCTCAATTATCGCACTATAAAATCAAATAAACATTTCCATGCGGTCTCGCATTAAAACAATGAAAAAATTGCTAATCATCGCAGCTTTAGCAGCCTTCATCTGTCAATTTTATGATCATGTGACCTAAATCAACAAATCAACACTTCGGCTCGCCGATGTTATATAATCGGCGGCATTTTTGTTTGTTTATCAATTCGCTGCTGATTGATACAATTTAATTGGCCTGCGAATTTTTGAGATTTGATGACGGAATCAGTCAATCATTTCAGTAATACAGTAACGTGATTATATATATATATCGACCTTTTAGTGGTTATTTCCTCACTTTTAACATTTAGATGTTTGATTTAGTTTTGCGCCTAAAGATTATAATACATCTAAAAATACAATGCTGCACATGTGTGTATGAAGGTGAAGTATGCTGAACGAGTTAAATATATCATAAAAGAAGTATATAGTAGTCAATATGTTCTCTCAACAACTAATAAAATTGTCATAAATGTCATGGTATGACTGCGTGTTACCACAAATTACTTAAGTTAATACAAATTACATACAAAAGGCAATTAATATTTCTTTTATAGCTTATTTTGATGAGAAAATCTTATTATAGATATAATGAAGTTAGAATAAAGTTGGTCAGAGTGTGTTGAGAAAAGATTATATTGAAAAATAATAAATTTTTCTTTGTTAGGTCAAAAACTTTTTGAATTACCCCCGTACTCTATTGTAGTCTGATGACTATAAAGTATTAAAAATTATTTTAAATTATTACAGAAATAGTGACATTACTATTACTATTCCATACGATACAGATACACTCCCAAAAATTATAGCAGTGTAAAACTATTCGAGAGCACTAAACATATTTCGGGCACAAGGTGCACACAGTATTTTTTCTACATCTAAATTTCATTTTTAGAAAACTGGTATAATTATTTAAACAAAATTAACCTCTAATGACATCTTGTCAATATGACAGATAACCGTTGAATTTTCCTATAAGTTATGATTTGACATTTGATTGACAGCAATTTATTTGTCTCTCATTTAAAATGACACTTGGGGAATGAATTTGACAGAACTATTATATTTAAATATTGTAAGAAATTTAGCACAAGGTGCACACTATATTTTTTCTAAAACTACCTAATTTTAATTTAAAATGCAGGTATAATTATTTTAACAAAATTAACCTCTATTGACGTCTTATCAAATGTCAAATTCGTTCTCTATGTTTCATTTTAAATGGAACGGGCAAATACATTGCTGTCAATCAAATGTCGAGTGGTAACCATGGATATGACAAACCCAATGTTTCGCGTTAAAAAATACTCACGGTATAATTATCTACAACATTTATTTGAAACATTTTTGTCTAAAATTAATTGGGGACTTTTGCGCAACGAAAAACTGTTTTCCTATATTTAACGCCTATGGCCAGATTTTTAATTAACACAATGTATGTGCCTGTATTCTGTAACATCATTATATACATAATTGATGCTGCTATATTATAAAAATCTGATGTGGCCAACACAAAACCTCCCGCTATTTAATTTTTATTAATTTAAATACATACCTACGGATTTACTAACGCTGCAAACTGTTCCATTGCATAAAACTATTGCTTTATTTACTATTTTCTTTTTAAAATGTCACTATTATTAATTTGAAGTGATTAGTTTTTTGACAGAGACATTTACTGTCAGTTACATTCATTTGAAATATGAACTGTGTAACAAAGGAATTGTGTCTTTCTTAGGCTTCGGGACTTGTAATAAAAAATTATTTTTAAATTTATCTGTAAAATATATAGAAAAAGTATTAATGTATTCCTGTAGAAAATTCAATAATCTTTAATTTTCATAATGACAAAATGCGAAAAAATGGCATTTAATGGTATTTTTTGAAGAAAAACCATTATGAGCTTCAGGTAAAGTGCCATTTCCGGTTAGCCGATTTAAACCAACATCTAATGGCTTCTTTTCATATTAAAATAGGGTATAAATACAAGGTTTCAGAATTTTCTGAATGATAGTATTTGAGTTAGAGTGAGAGTGAAGACAAAATCCCTACACATACACACACACACACACACACACACACACACACACACACACATACATACATACATACATACATACACACATACATACACACACACACATACACACACACACATACACACATACATACATACATACATCATCGTGAAAATGTTAAAATTGGATTCTAGGGACCTTAAAACGTGGTCATATACTTAAATCTCGATATGTGATTTTTAACACGATCCCTATACCTCCCTTACCAAGGGTAGCGGGAGATAAAAAAATGCGTATTCGACTTTGAACCAATTCCACGTGTACTTTTATACCAAATCTTGTTCATATCATTAAATCATGTAGCCATTTCTCTTACTTGCGTTGTATTATTTGTTCTTTATACTCCTTTTTACATATTGTGTTTTATTATCTTTGCGGTCTTTGTGTATGTTTGCGTTTGTGTTATGTTGTTGACAAACTATGCCAAGAAGTCAGTTACACGTGTTTAACGACCACGTGGGTCTGGCTGTTGAAAGAGGAGTATGTTTATTTCGCATCAACATCTCTCATCTCTTCCTTCATCACATTGTTTCAAAAGAATACCATTTATATAACATGCAACAATTACTTAATTACTTTTACCGATTAAAATTTTAATTTATAACTATCCAGCTAACAATAACCATTCTCTTTTCTTTTATTCTGAACTGATCTTTATCGAAATGTTAATTGAAGCAGCCGTCATCTCGATTCGTAAAGTGATTAAAAAAACTCCATCCGTGTAAAAAGTTCGGTGCTCAGCAATTAATTTCAGACTGTCAACTAGAATCTCATAAGGAACTAACTTCATAACTTCAACGAGCAAAAAGTTCAAACAAAAAACAAGAAATACTTCACCAAATAAACAAATCTCAAAGCCAACGGAGATCTTTAAATATTTAACGGAGAGAAATGAACATTTTGACAAGAAGAAATAAAATATTTGTAACGTTGAAGGTACTTGGACACTCGACCACATTGATGATAAAATTAACAAAACTGAAATTGTGTTTTTATCGCAATACAAATATTTAAGTTGATAACGGTAACGGTAGAACCATATGCTATAATATAATATGTTACAATTACAGTGTTTAATTGTAGATATGATAGAAACCGTTGCATATCCAGTAGCGAATGTTATTTCATAATATAACATTATTTTCAGACACTAATATTGGTTTTCCAACAATTGTGTGTAAAATTGACGGTTAGTTGTCATTCAAGTTTATAAAACGGTTGTTTAGTAACAATATTTCATTAGTCACGGTTTGCCAAGCAACAAATCTTTAAAATGGGGACATTTCACATTTTCTGATTTATTTTTTTCTTGAAAAAATAGGTCAAATTAAATATGTATGTGCATGTTTAACATCTTACAAGTCTTTAGAATCAGAGATATGATTTTTTAAAAGTTGCGTTTAATTTCAAATATTTCAACAGCTGACGACACATATTCACGGATACGACAGTCGAGCTCTACCGGTTTAATTTAGAACTATGATTATTTGGTTTCGTATTTATTTAAATAAATGGTATATTTACATACCTTATACTGCACTAGTACTTTTAAAGAAATAGAAAGTAATAATAATCTTCTCTCTTGTATATTTTGCTGTCAGCTGTCACACTTTTAGGTTAGGTTACTGTTTCATGTTGTGAGACGTGTGTGTGTGTGTGAGAAACAATTGTCTTTGTGTGAGTATGAATTTGTGTCGTCACAAATTTAGTCCGCGTTTAAAAACGCGAAAGTTTATTAGCAAATTTATGAATGAAAAATCGCATATTTCAAATTATTTTCTATTACTATATTTATTAAATGAGATGGATTTCATGATTTTATAAAAAAATCGACAATTTTTTTTTTTTTTTAATGGCCCCATTTTTAAACACGGTAAATTTGGAAAAAAGTATAGAGTAAATATTTTACATGGCAGACTTCTCATTTAATATTGTGATCCTAATTCATAAATAAAAGTGTTACCTCTCGCTAAGAGAGGTATTTGTGTGTACAAGAAATATTAAATTCTATACTTAAGTAAGAAAACGGAAATATATATATACCGTGAGTATTTTTTAACGTGAAACATTGGGTTTGTCATATCCATAGTTACGATTCGACATTTGATTGACAGCAATGTAATTGCGTGTCCCATTTAAAATGAAACATAGGGAACGAATTTGACATTTGATAAGACGTCAGTAGAGGTTAATTTTGTTTAAATAATTATACCTGCTTTCCAAATTAAATTTAGTGTACCTTGTGCTCGAGTGATTTTCTAACTTGGCCAATTTTTTTACAATATTTAAATATAATAATCTGTAAAATTCATTCCCTATGTTTTCAATGGGACAGGCAAATATATTACTGTCAATCAAATGTCAAGTCGAAACTTATAGAAAAATTCAGCGGTTATCTGTCATATTGACAAGACGTCATTAGAGGTTAATTTTGTTTAAATAATTATACCTTTTTTCTAAAAATTAAATTTAGTTGCAAAAAAAATATTGTGTGCCCGAAATATGTTTAGTGCTCTCGAGTGGTTTTCTCACTTAGCTAAATTTCTGACTTAGCTAACATCTGTCAAATTCGTTCCCTATGTTTCATTTTAAATGGGACACGCAAATACATTGCTGTTAATCAAATGTCAAATCGTAACCATGGACATGAAAACCCAATGTTTCACGTTAAAAAATACTCACGGTATATATATATATATATATATATATATATATATATATATATATATATATATATATATATATATTTATTGGAATTTTAGATTCTATTGTAAATAACTATTTTATACTGTATACCGTGAGTATTTCTTAACGTGAAACATTGGGTTTGTCATATCCATGGTTACTTGACATTTGATTGACAGCAATGTATTTGCCCGTTCCATTTAAAAAGGAAACGTAGGGAACGAATTTGACATTTGATAAGATGTCAATAGAGGTTAATGTTGTTTAAATAATTATACATTCTTTCTAAATTAAAATTAGTTGTAGAAAAAATATAGTGTGCACCTTGTGCCCGAGTGGTTTTCTGACTCTGCTAAATTTCTTATAATATTTAAATATAATACTTCTCTCAAATTCATTAATCATGTGTCATTCAACGGTTAACTGTCATATTGACAAGATGCCATTAGAGGTTAATTTTGTTTAAATAATTATACCTGTTTTCTAAAAATTAAATTTAGATGTAGAAAAAATACTGTGTGCACCTTGTGCCCGAAATATGTTTAGTGCTCTCGAGTGGTTTTCTGACTCCGCTAAATTTCTTACAATATTTAAATATAATCCTTCTGTCAGATTCGTTCCCTATGTTTCATTTTAAATGGAACGGGCAAATACATTGCTGTCAATCAATTCGTAACCATGGATATGACAAACCCAATGTTTCACGTTAAAAAATACTCACGGTATAAATAAGAATTGCTTCTGACTGACAAAATACGGGCCACCTAAAATTTAAAAAAGCAATTTAATGAGAATAATGAGGTGTAAAACCGCTGTATAATCTTTTGTCATTCTATAAAAGTGTGTATTTTTCAGCTTTTAAAATATGTAGCTTGTGGCAAAATCCAGTAATTTACATTTTTTCATACATTGTCAAGCTTATCTGCTAAAATAATGTGTTAGTCGGATGAAATTCGAGTCTGCCCTGAAAAATTGACGCTGAAAGCGTTAAAAATCCGATAACTTTACAGATTAATTCCAACGACAAAAATAGCATCATACAACGAAAAGATAAATATTTTTACCG
This sequence comes from Ophonus ardosiacus, assembly GCA_943142095.1. Classification (NCBI taxonomy): domain Eukaryota; kingdom Metazoa; phylum Arthropoda; class Insecta; order Coleoptera; family Carabidae; genus Ophonus; species Ophonus ardosiacus. The sequence continues at coordinate 43,153,606 of OW964827.1, forward strand.
TTCGCTTTCTTTTCCACACGCTATTTTATCTATTGGACACAAATTAAATGAAATTAAAAACTATATAGATATTTCTAGAACAATGTTCTTTAGTTTCTTATTGCTTTCTTGAATTGAATCAAAGATCGTTGATTGCCTAGCCTTATCGTTTGAATAGCCGTCTGTCGTTCTCTGTTCTCTTGTGCTCCAGATGCATGCAATAGGCAAATCAACATGATGATAGAGGTTCACGCAACATGGCCATATACCCCACGAGTTCGCAATGTAAACGGAATGGTACCATAATCTCCGTACGTGAGTCTACATCCAGCACTTAATTGCAAATGGCCAATTGCTGCCCTACTCAAAGGTCTATGGCGGACTAATCGAAATCGCTTAGTCAGCTACATATACACACGAAAGGAATAAGGATACGTGAGGATGTAATAATAATGTAAAGCAGAAAGATAAGAAGAAGCATTTAAATTCTAGTCAAACTGAAAATGAATTGGTCAGCATCTGGTTTTTCTCTTCAAAGTATAGTAACGACGATATACATACAGTAAAATTTTTGAAAGAAGTCCGATCAAGGCCATCTATGAATTGCATCTATGAATTAAGATTTTATGCTGTCAAATTTAATAGTGTCGTTTACATAGTTTTTATGAGGTATACAAGATATTATGTACCCTCATAAAAACTAAGTAAAAGACACTACTAAATTTGACAGCATAAAATCTTAATTCATAGATACATTTCGTAGATGGCCTTGATCGGACTTCTTTCAAAAATTTTACTGTACCATGAGTATTTTTTAACGTGAAACATTGGGTTTGTCATATCCTTGGTTACGACTTGACATATGATTGACAGCAATGTATTTGCCTGTCCCATTTAAAATGAAACATAGGGAACGAATTTGACAAGACGTCAATAGAGGTTAATTTTTTTTTTAAATAATTATACCTGCTTTTTAAATTAAATTTAGTGGTAGAAAAAATATTGTGTGCACCTTGTGCCCAAGTTATTTTGACTCGACTAAATTTCTTACAATATTTAAATATAATACTTCTGTCAAATTCATTCCCCATGATTCATTTTAAATGAGACAGGCAAATACATTGCTGTCAGGCAAATGTCAAGTTGTAAAAGGAAAATTCAACAAATATCTGTCATATTGACAAAATGTCATTAGAGGTTAATTTTGTTTAAATAATTATACCTGTTTTCTAAAAATTAAATTTAGATGTAGTGGTTTTCTGACTCGACTAAATTTCTTACAATACTTAAATATAATACTTGTGTCAAATTCGTTCCCTATGTTTCATTTTAAATGGGCCAGGCAAATACATACAAATACAATCAAATGTTGAGTCGTAACTATGGATATGTCAAACCCAATGTTTCATGTTAAAAAATACTCACGGTATATACTTTTTTTTTTTGTTTTTGCTAGCTGTCATATTAATAATCCTAAAAACCGCATTCTTTACGATCACCCGAACGAAAATATGTCTCATGAAGAAATTTGTCATGCTCTTCATTAAAAGCCATAATGAAAAAAAATTAATGATTTTTCATGAGGAATGAGAAACATATCAAATTAATATTAATAAAATGTCATGCAAATGTCATCATAATGGGGAATATAGTTTTGATCAATTATGGAAAATTGAAATATAATTTTGACATTTTGGAACAAAAGTTGTAATGTGACCTTCAGCCATTTTTGATCATTCTGTAATTTTCTTTATTCATTTTTACCTCCCGCTACCCTTAATAAGGGAGGTATAGGGATCGTGCTAAAAATCACATATCGAGATTTTAGTAAATGACCACATTTTAAGGTCCCTAGAATCCAATTTTAACATTTTTACGATGATGTCTGTATGTGTGTGTGTGTATGTGTGGGTCTGTGTATGTGTATGTGTGTGTGTGTGTGTGTGTGTGCATGTGTATGAATTTTGTCTCGGATGTAATATACTATTACAATAGGGCGTTGCAAAAATTTTTGAGTTCAAAGTACTAAAGATAAATGGGCCTATTCTGTAACTCAACCGATAATTTTTAACGGCTGGTTAAATTTTTTATACATTAGATTCAGATTTGACAACAAAAAATCAAAGTTTATATTATATATCATATCAACCTATTTGATTCGCTAAATTTTTTAACCAGCTGTTAAAAATTTACGAATGAGTTACAGAATAGGGCCCATTGTCTTTTAAACAGATATTTTACAATTAAATGTTGAAATTCTGTAAAATTTTGAAAAAACTACATGATCCGAAACAGAATGTGACGTCAGAGTACCTACAGTTAACACGTGGCACACTATTGGCTACTTTTATTTATATAAATTACGTAAACTGTTTTCCTATTGGCTATGAATGACATGGTATAAGTACTCCGACGTCACAAGAGTGGGGGGTTGTTTCTCATGACTATTTTTGGCGCCAATCTTTTTATTTAATTATTTACGAAAACAACAATAAATTATTATTATTACTTCTAGTAATATGAAAAATATTACATAAACTTTCATTTAAAATACTTTTAAAAAAATGTGAAATAGGCTCATTCGATTGACTGCCTATGCGAGTAGATCAACCAAACCCAATTCCTGCGAACGCGCATGCAGCAACAATTGCTTACAATTATTCACTTCGACTGGAATTGAAGCCCTCACAATCTAAACCGCAAGCTGCAATACACTTTAATTAATACACAAACACAAAGCCTTAATTGCAGTAAACAAGAACAATACTGGCACACACGGTACCAGCGCTAAGTAGCAACGTTACCGCATCACTGCTAAGCTAAAGCTACGTATACAACAACCGACAGATTGATAGGAAGATTACACATGTTTCCATACAAAGACTAAAATATTTGGAATAGTTGTTTATTATACAAGAAGATCGAACAAGTATCAAAAATCATAAAAATCATAACGGTTTGTTTGTATGTTTTTTTTTTTTTTTTGTGATAGCGTAATCATCTACTAACACTCCAGTGCAGTACAATACACACTTGCAAGAGAGAGATAGAATATAATGCTTCCAAACAAACTTCCCCTCGTTGTCTTACGTACCGCTCCATGATTCTATCTGTTTTTATGTATACATCTGTCATTCAGTGTTTACCTAATTCTTTGCGATTTGTTCGTTGTGCTCAATAAAAATGAGTTTAAAACCACAAGATGTGCGTGGGGCAACTCTTTTTGTTTGATTGTTTGAAGATCATTCGATTATTCAACTAAAACGATGGCTGGAGTATACAGTGTGTCCCATTTAGAGGTGCCACCATTGGGATCTTGAGAACTATAAGAGATACGATGTCGGTTAAATGGAACTTTTTGTGCGCCTTTGGCAGGCCATCTCAGATGTGCTTTTGTTTTTCCAAAAATTCTCATAGAGCACTAGATAATGACGAAAAACTGAATATTGTTGATTTTTTCTATTTCAAATAACTTCTAAACTGTTAGTAATTGAGAAAAACGTTTCAAATATAAAAGATAGATATTTTTATTAAGTAACCAGTGGCGTACGAAATAAATTTTTATATCCGTAAGTTTTTGAGATATAACACAAACTTATATTTTTTTAAATAGAACCCATATCTGATTTTAGTCTCAAAAAAATAAATATTTTTTTCTCTTTTCAATGATGTAAGGGTTATTATGTTTTTTATTTGTTTTGCTCCTAAAATTTAATTTTTCTCTTTATTTTCCTGAATTTTCTTATTATTTCCCAAAAAAACATTATTATTTTTATTAATTATATTGTATTTCATCGATATAATTTATTTTATGCCTTTATTACTTAATATTTTCATTCTAGACTCATAGTTACAAATGTGCTAAGGGCGACCTGATACAAAATAATATAAAAATTAATTTGATACGAGTTTTCAGCAAATTTTTTTAACGAAATAAATTATTTAAATACAAGGAGTATTTCCAAATATTTTCAAAATAATTTTGAATTTAATACAAAATAAGGAAAAAATAATAATTTTTAAGGCAAAACAAATATAAAACATAATAACCCTTACATCATTGAAAAAAGAAATAAATATTGATTTTTTTGAGACTAAAATCAGATATGGGTTCCATTTCAAAAAATATAAGTTTGTGTTATATCTCAAAAATTTACGGATATAAAAATTTATTTCGTACGCCACTGGTTAGTTAATAAAAATATCTATCTTTTATATTTGAAATTATTTTCTCAATTATAGATAGTTTAGAAGTTATTTGAAAAAGAAAAAAATCAACAATATTCAGTTTTTCGTCATTATCTAGTGCCCTATGAGAATTTTTGGAAAAATAAAAGTACATCTGAGATGGCCTCCCAAAGGCGCACAAAAAGTTCCATTTAACCGACATCGTATCTGTTATAGTTCTCGAGATCCCAATGGTGGCACATCTAAATGGGACACACTGTAGAGGTCTATAGCTGATGACAGGTCTTTGTTTGGTAGTGGTAACCATAGCAACCTTTAGTTCTATGTTCTATGTTCGATGAAGAATCTGATGATTGTAATAGAGTGATGGTTCTTTTAACTATAAAACTTTCCCTATCTGTTAACTGGTTGTTAACTGTCAGTTGATATTTAAGGTTAGGAGATACATCGCACTTTTCAACAACCCGTTTCTTTATTCGGTCGCAGCGGCTATCCATCGGATCCATCAGCTATTCATCGTGACGTCATTTTCAATTTTTGATGGAATTCAGCGCATGAATAGTTGTTGAATAAAGAAACTCGCCCTATACTTTGCCGCAAGATGCACTCTTGCAAATTGCAATTGTGTGTCTATTATTATTAGAAAGAAATACAAACTCCACAATCTAGAGATTCATAATCTACATTCTATATCTTGTTCTTAATCTTGTAGAACTTCAGATGTAAATCAATTTGTTTATGTAACAATTTCGCGGCTTCTACCCTAATATATAACCTTTCGCTTTCAAGAAAGCATGTTAACTCTCCCTGAGTAGGAGTTTTGGTTCACACTCTGGGTACGAGTAATGAACAAAAGAAACTTGTGGGGTGTCAACAGTTTGTGGCTTGCGAACACGCAACATCCCAAACCAAGTTAGTGTAGCAACACAGGGAATTTGTTTCCGTTCGCAAAACATTCCTACACCACGCAATAATAACAACAACCAAGAGCAGGGGAGCAAAGTTACTAGGATTATTAATTACTAGAATAATATTGCAAACAGCAGATAAGAAAGAAAAATGTAACATAGTGACATGAAGTACACATGCATCGTTATGAACAAATGATTAAGGATGATTGCTACAGAGCATTTATGGCTTCGATGATAAGTCATGCGAATGATATAACGAAAAGGACAATATTTACAAATACCAAATATGTAGAAACACCTCAATACTATGTTTCATCGAAACCCAAAAGCTTGCCATACACATTTGGAACGCCTCTCACTTTAGTTAACAAAGAAAATCAAATTTCCACCCCTCATAAATAAGACAGTGAATACTGTCACTGTTATACAAAGAGTTGGACTCTTAACAACAATTATGAAACTTCGCACTTATTATAAATATTTAACACAATCTGTTGTGCATATTCTTGTAAATAAATTTTATTCAAATTAATTTCATCGACTTCATTGTAATGTACCACTTCAGTTTATCTTCACTACGATGTTATTGAATATTCAATGAAACTGAAATGATATAAAAATATCACAGCGAAATCATTACATAACCTTGTAAGTAAACACCTACCTTAAAAGTTCCGATATCAATACTAGATAGATGAAAACGACGCTTATATACAAAAGTATTGTATATACAAGCACTTAAATGTGTATAATAACACAAATATAAGAGAAATTACGAAAAATATTACAAAGTACAAAAGAGATTGACAGATGTCAATACGTTCCAAACAAGTTCACTAGTGGCGCTGACGTTTAAACTTGCATCGCTAATATACCCAAATCATTCAAGCAGCCAATGCACGTCATTAATAAAAATTGAATTTTAGAAACTAGATGTGTGACGTCATGTACTGGTACGTTTGAAGAGGTTTTAGAATCTTTATGAAAAGAGTTATACAGACTGCAATCTGTATTATCGACATGGTCATGAACTGTCACATCCACAAAATAAATACTATATTTTCGTCACTGTCCATTTCTATTTAAATTATTTTATAATACTAACCTTATAAAGGCAATAAATAAAAGTGAGCCGAATTTCAAAGAAATATACCGAAATCTTCTGACTGATTAGAAGTGCTACCTTTGGCAGATTAACAGATTTTGTGTTTGTGTTAAGGGTCACGTTGCGTCGTTGCGTTACGTTTAAGATTACTTTATTATAAATAGGCCTTTACAACGAACAAAAATGTTTCAAACACGATACAAATATTTTTCAAATAATAACTTTGACAGTATGAACATACAAATTATCAATGTTGCCAACTATAGCAACAATTAAACGAATAATATGACGTTGATGTACATTATTTATATATTATTCATGTCATATACGATAAGTAATGAACTCTACTATTCATATTCATAATAATTATATAAGGCTATATACTTTTTGACGGATAAAAATGATTAAATTTTTATTTCATTTTTCACTACTAGTGATTTTAATGCATTAAGGTTTTCACACCAAGTGATGACGTGCATTGGCTGCTTGAATGATTTGGGTATACCGACATAATTTTTTTACTATTCCTTTATTTTGTTTTGTTTACCATTTGCATATTAATTAAAAGCTTCAAATTCTGCTCCTGTTTATTTGCACAATGTTCGAATTTCCCATATTGAGTGCTGCATTTACGAGTGTGTGTTTATATGTTTTTGATGGCTATTGGAATATGACAGTTTAGGACTAGATGTGTATCAGTTGTGCGGTAAATGTTAGTTTAATGGTAGACATTGTTGCCCTGCTTGCTTGCTAAGTGTCGCAAATGACTTGTTTTCATAATCACAGAATGGTATCATAAAATTTTCATTACCATCTTACTTCCTGGATAGTAAAATTAGCTGCGTTAGTTTTATACAAATGAGAAATCAATTTTATACGCAATCGAAAGAATATTTTATGAGAAAGTAACAATAAATTTGTTCCGAAAATTCATATTTTATTGTGCCATTCATTCAGCCGATAAGATTATGGTGACACTTTTTTGGAATTCTCAAGGAACAATCTCTATCGACTATTTGGAAAAGGGTAAACTACCATAGGTGCATCTAGGGTTGCCAACTGACCTTTTTTGGAAAGGACTGTCCTTTTTTGAGCACATTTTGTCCTTGTCCTTTATTAAACCAGGAAAGGACGCGATTTGTTCTTTTATAGTAAAATTTGTTATTAATAATATTTTTCATATTATAAATATAAAAATGAAATAATGAATTCACATTTTATGTAATGTAATGAAATAACGATAGAATTATTGAATTATTGATGTATTGATACTAAGTTATCTACTAACATTTAATTTACAGGTAGCGGTAGCAGACGCAGAGATGTATGTTTTGGTGTTACCGTTTGGTGATAACTTCAGACCTTAGAGTTAAAAATATCTGTGGTTAATTAGTGTCGGTTTGTCAATTTTGTTACTCTCATGCTCATCGAAAGACTATCCGGATCAGATATTACTCGTTTACATTTTATTATAGTTTATTAACGCTAAATAATTGCTTTGTAAGTTTAAAAAATTAAAATGTAAAATTAGATATTAGCAGCTAACATATTAAGGTTAGATATCTTATTGTGTTTTACTTGTTTTCGTTATAAAATATTGATTATAATTTTTTAAAAATTTGTTAAATTTGCTTTATTGTAAAAAACTATATATTATCTAACTTTGCATTAAAACACGTTCGGCCTAAAAAAAAAATGTGCTTTTCTGTAATTTTGAACAATTGGCAACTCTAGGTGCATCCGATTCATCATTATTTGACGGTATAAAATCCATCCTTATAGAACATTCAAAAATTCAGAACTACCCGATTTTTTGTAGGTTACCCCCACCCCTTTTATTCAGCCCCCACTCACTGGACTATTAAGCAGTTTTCATTATTACACGGGCATTTCAAACATTCTCATATACAATACTCTATATTCTAATCTATTCGTTCGTTATTGAGTCCTCCTGTCGCTGTCTACAGCAAGCTTTAGACATGTAGACAGATTTATCTCTAATATTACTTGGAAACAGAATGCAACGATTACTGGACCACAATTGCAGATTGTTAAACAACAAACTCGACTAACAGCCGGTAATTGAGTTGCAGACAACTCTCTGTCATTCACTTATATGCTTTCATTTGCTAGTTTACGAGTAAATTCAAACGGGAACTGAATTCAATTCTCTAGTGGAATTAAAATTAAATAGCAGAGAAAGTGAAGAATAAATAATTATTGAATACAAAGGAAAAATATTGTTATAATTTATTGGTATTTAATTTGTGTATTTGTGATAATGTACAATTTTAATTACAAAATAGCATAACTAACAATGTCAATAAACCTCGGTGTAATTACGCAAAATAACAATGGAGTACCTAGTTAAACTGTTAATCATAATTAAATTTATAATCAAGTTTTAATTGAGTTCTGAAAATGAATTAAATATGCTCTTTTATTATGTACAATTTAAACTTTGAATTATTCGCTATTCTCGAATGGGGGCCAATAAACCATAACAAAAAATAATAAAATGTACACTTTATTCTTACAGTACTACTCAATAAATAACGATTAAGATAAAAAAAAACACTTTTTTAATAATTACTTTGCGAGATATTTGAATTTATTTCCAGTGTCACAGATGACGTCACACTATTGGTATATTTCCCGCGCAGCCTACTATAGAAATTGGTGTGAGAAAGATAGCTATAAGTTTATTTAAAAATCAAATGCAGTTATACAATCCATTAATATTACTGTGCAACAACTATTAAATGAATTACGTAAAAGACAACTTTAAAACCAAATAGTTTAACGGTCGATTTCGAAATAAATATAAAGTCACTTTAATTTTAAAGTTTGATCTAAAAGTGAAAAAGCGCTTCATAATTTCACTTTAAGTTAAAGTAACTGCCCAATGACTTTATTTTCAAGAACTTTAAACTGATAACTTTAAATTAAAGTGAAATTATGAAACTGGGCGTAAGCCCTATTTCCCATTCATTGATCTAAATATTACATTTGAAAACTTTTCTGAAAATAAGGAGCTTGCTAACAACTGACAAGATGCACCATTTAAATGCAAATAAATAAATCATTGAAACCATAATTCCTCCTTTACAAATTGTGCAAGCAATTCAATATTTGCTTTACAATTTCCGCTACCATGCAAAAACATTCGCTCGCTTTGTCCATTCGACTAGAAAATATAGTTTGCAAACTTTAGTCCTGAAATATTAAACACAAACTTCTCTCCTGAAACTGAAGCATGAAGCCTGCTGAAAGTGAAGGACGCTGAAGGCTGGTGGAAGTGTCATTAAGTGCTGAAACGGTATTTTGTTTTCTGATTACAATGTTGTTGTTTGACGGCTAGGGCTGTGCTTATTGTAATGTGAATATAATTTTAGATTCTTTTGAAGTTAGAACATTTCAGTTTCAGGCAGGAGAAATTCTAATTTCCTGGAAAGGAGCTAGACACATTAAGAAGACTATTGATGTTGAAATTATATTTCGTTTTAGTTAAAATGGAGCACATGGTAGATGCATTAAATATTTGTTTGTAAAATCATATTATCATAGTTAGTACGGTCGATTTTATTTTAGAATTGTATAGCAATCAACATTAATTACGCTCCGTACTGAAGCGAATATGTTTGACCGAAAATTTAAAAAGATTATTTTGTATAAGTTTTTCATCGTACTATTTTGTGATTCAATAGAAAATGAAAAAATCTTAATATAAAAAAATGAATATTGTGCACCCCGCTGAACACTCTATCTAGAAATTAATATCTTAAATGTGGGGAATTTCTCGACTATGATATGGATAAAGTGTTAACAATTAAGGGAGACCGGGGCAGGTTGTCACAAAGGTTGGTTGTCCTAAGTCTCAGTTCTCAGTCACTACTGCTACGTAAGAATTGTGTCTCGAACTACTAAGTGTTTACATCATTGCGAGTGTGTGCACGCAGTTTCATGTGCCTTGCGACAATTCCACGAATTTTATTAGTTCTTTCGTGTCTTTGCAGCTGCAAGTATTCGTTGAAGAATATAATTAATTCTGATTATTCACCTCCTATTCAATAAAGTCAATGTCTCAACTATTTTTCTGTGAATCTATAAGGTTGCATGATGTTACTCTGGAGGCTGATTCTAAATGAAATTCCAAGTTGTAATTAATATTTGGTCTTGGAATTGTACATGTAGCCATCTAGTGAGTTTTTATGGAACATCGATATGACGTCATGACATTACAAGATGTTGGAATTAATTTCAACATCTAGCGAGGTGTTGTTTTCACAATTGCACCTTGTTTTTCCGGTTTTCCTGTGTTTGACGTTATACATAAAATAACCCAAAATTTGAAAGGTGTTGAAAATATTTGTTTTACGGGAGATTTAGTAAGTATGAAACATAATAAATACAATTTTGTTTGATAAATAGCATGAAGAATATTATTTTATCTGAAATACTGATTGACATTTCTTTTATAATAAGTAAAACCAAACAAAATTAATTAAGGAAAACAAACAAAAATAACGAAGAAAATCTAACAAAACAACTAAACTAATGAAGCAAATCTAACAAAAGTAACGAAGCAAAACTAACAAAACAAAACTAACAAAATGAAACAAACTATTTAGCAAAATCAAATTCACATATTTAACTGAACTGCCGCTCAAAGAATGAATAACAATAACTACCTCTTAAATTCAAATGTATAACACCTACCCCTTCCATTTCACACCCAGTACCAACATAGACTATAATAGTCAACTACCAATCCAAGAACAAAAATTTCCTATTAATCACTACATGTTGGAATCTTTAGAATCGTATGCTTCACTCTTGGAATGACGTCATCAAAAAACAAGACCTGGGTCTTGTTTTCATTTAGAATCAGCCTCCTGTATCATTTTTGTGGTTAGATTTTAAGGTATTTCTGCCAAATCGTGATTTGTCTGAAATGTCTGTACAGGGCTGGTTGTCACATAAACCCCGGGAATGGTTGTCGCGCGTGAAAAAATGAATTCAGTGTGCATAACTCGGCTCACGATCACGAATCATGTACCTCCGGACTGAAAAACTTTTATACATGTCAAAAGTGCAGCCGAAAGTGACTAGTAACCCTTAAATATTCACCGGAATTCGTATTTCAATCATAAAATGTATCCTAATTTAAATTACTAGCATCCTATTAATGTTTATATTCACCAACCTGTCATTATCATTACCCATATCTACGTACAAAGCAGATTGGCACACCCAGCAATGGGTAATATGAATATGCCGTGGTGATATAGGTACTCGTATTTATTTATTTTTTTCTTTTTACATAAATAACTCTTTCTATTATTCTGCGTTGACCTTTAGAATGCAGTATTATTTCGTAGCAAATTATTTGCATAGTAAATGAGTCCAGTATAAGTCAAGTACCTACTGAATTTATGATCATGCAACAAACGCACCAATAAACCTCCGAGAACAAACAAACGCAACTAGAGTAAAACAAACGCACTTCTTTATGAATATTCAGTGGCATGTTGAATAGAATGATACGAGAAGTATGTAAAATAGAGCATTGTTAGTGGCATTTGGCATAATGCAGATATGTAGGTAACATCTGCGGTAATCACGTTCGACATGAATAATTAATACGAAATTCCCGTAAATTATCGATATATTTAACTTGATTATAAATTATCACTATGTCTGTTTTCATTTACGGATTTCACGTGCATAATTGCTGGGATTAATATAGGTCGAAATGACGTTTAAATATATCAAAATTTGTTACGCTGAAAAATTTAAACTAGTTTAAAATAGGTACGCAATTAAAACTGTTCTGTCCTATTTAAAAAAATTAATGTGTGGTTGTAACTATTGCTGTGTTTAATTTAATTTGTAATTACAATGGTTAATTAGTTTGTTGTTGTGGGTCATTTGGAGTTCTAATTCATGTGCTGGTAGTCACGAGGTCGGGATATTTAAAGAGTTAATTGTCACATTCTCAGCACAGAATCGTTTCAAATTAGCCGTAGTGAAAAGGCTGCGCTCAAATAATAATAGGCGTTTACTGAGCCGAGCTAAGCTAACCACTATGCCTTAAAATAGACATGCAAAAACTCTTCATAAAATACCACCACATTTATTTTTAGAAGACATTGGCATTATTCACAGAAGCAGCACCTTTTTTATAAGAATAATGTGTTAACAATTACTGGAAATTACTTCAGGGTCTATAACGTTCAATAAAAATAAAATAACATGGACATTATTACAAGTGCATAAAGAGCACATACAAATCAATGGAGAGTTGTATACGGAGGTATATATCGGGCTACCATATAATGATATTTTCCTTCACTTGTGACTAAATTCACTCCATTGGTATATTACAAGCAAATCGCTGTTATGGTGACAGTTGCAAGATGATGCCAAATACGAAGTGAGTGTATGATCTTTACAACAGTGACACCCGCTATAACTATAAAGAATACATCACAAATGTGAAATTCTTTAAGCTTCCACGGTCAATGTCCAAATGTAAATGGTTTGTTTGTAATCGATCCGTCCATCTCACCTTCTACATTGTCGCACTCTTTCTTGCATGTGACGTCAAAATCATAACCCTCCATTGCTCTCAAAATTTACTACAAAATAAACCGGAAAATAGCCGGAAAAATCTTGCGGAAGGATTCTTGGTGACATAATTGCTACGGGCATATTCAGGTTTTGCAAGTTAAAATCTAAGTATATTTTAAACTAGTCGAAAGAAATTTGTAGAAATATCTCACCATTTGCCAAGGTTTTATAATTTGATAAAAATGTACCTAACCGACCGAACTATGAGCTTGAGCTAGTATAATCGTTCCTCATGGCTCATGGGCACTCATTGCTGGAGTGGAGAGTGCACTACACGGGTCACATTTATGTCGGGGTCGTCAGATTCGCAATCAAACACACACGAACGCAAGACGCATAAAAAAGAAAATCCTCCTAGAGTACATTATCCTTTCGTTAACAAAACAGTTCATTTTCATTCTAAACTCCAGAAATTAATGCCAAACTTCCCGGAATCTCTTAGGAAAATATATCGCTTTCAGTTGGTTTGGCAAACCCCAAGTAAAAACAAAACTTGTATCGGGATTGTTAGCATTAGTAGCTGTTGTATGCAAGAGTAAGTATTAGGCATTGTAGTTCTCTGTTTGTAAGAGGAGGAAATGGTCGACAATTTCTCGAGTCTAGACACAATAAATAACACCATGTCGATTGGACATCACCAGATAATTAAGAGATGCGTGCGCTGCCACCAAAAAACGGAAAAAACAGAAGTAGGAGGATATCTTCACATAAATTAATTAGTATATCTGTAGTTAAGTGTTTCCCTTTTTGTTGATAAGATACGTCTCGATCTTCATACATTTTATAGACAATTTGATAGCTGTGGTAAATGGGATCTCGTAACCATGTTCCTGAGTGTCTGGTCGTGAATTTGGGGTTTAAGTTAACGAGCTATGTTCGGTTTTTAAGTATTCACGCAGTATACACATTAATAATAGTGTTTAAAAAAAAAAAATTCGAAGTAGGCTATGAACAAAAAAACGTATGTCAATTTGGAAGAATTTAATTAAATGTCAATTTGAATTTGACACGAAATATTCTCGAAAAGGTTATCTAAAGAAATAAAACCTTTTCATCTTGAATCCTTATTTTAAAAATAGAAATAAATTAGAAAACGGTGAATGGCAATCTTATGTATCCTTCTTTATTATCTTTTCTCCATAAAATTACATTTCACGATCAATTTTGACAACTTGACTTTTGAATGGAATAACGATCAGATATACGTTTCTCTATTCATGTCCATGTTATACGTTTATGTATAATGTTATAGCTCGTCATCATTTGAACAAATGACTTTTAAATTCTCCGAATTAATACTAATCGTTGTTACATTATATGTCTACGAAAGTTGAAAATTGCTTGAAACAATTTAAATAGGCAAAAATTGAATGGGGTTCCGAAGGACCGTAATGGGCTACTTGCGCACCTTTTTTTTATTTCATATTTTTGAAGAGCAGGTAAAAACTTGCTACCCCTATTTTTTCTTTTGACAAAATTTTTATTAATTAGCCAGAAAATAAATAATAAAATTTGATTATTTGAATTACCGCCATGTATGACGTAGAATTACGCCGCACCAATGAGTGATCGTAAAGCCATAGCGTTTGTTTGTACGGGTAATGTAGATTTCCTGTTTGACGTTTCAACAATAGTTTGAAGGTTAGTATTTTAGTTTGTTTTTTTCGTATCGATATTTTAAATTACATGTAACTACCTATGTGTTTATTTGTGAAGTAATTAATATATTTGAGAGCCCAGAGAGAGCAAAATGTCAAATTCAAATTAAAACTTTCTCGCACGCAATGCCATCTATAAGTAACATTCTTAAACATGGTTCTCTTCCTCGGTTCAATATAATGACGTCACAGAAAATTTTCTTTCTTAATTTACTAAAAAACAAATAATTTTTTTAAAATAAAATTTATATTTTTATATATGTTATCAACATAACATTACGTATATAGTGATAGAAATCGGATTTTCAGTACCATGCAAGTAGCCCATTGCACAGTAAAATTATCATTCAAGATGTTATGCTTCTTTTAACAATAAACGCGCATTACTGAACTGAGCACCTGGTAATGCCAAAATGGAAATGTATATGAATTACAGGATTGTATTTTATATTTTAGAAAAATTTAAGTGCTATATAAATTTACAAATTTTAATAATATTGTAGAATTCCTTGACCACCCAGGTACTACTATCGGGTTGATAACCCTTCATGCTACGGAGGCCTATTTCGGTATAACAAAACAACTAAGATTTTAATCAGAATCATCGTTGTCAGTTTCAGAATCTGAAGAATTTAAATCTATAATACATGGCTGAACAAATGCAAAATGTGTAAAGTATGAATTTTCTAATTTAGTAACATGTTCCTGGCATTTATTCCAATGTTCTGGGCTTATTTTTTCTACTTCTTCTATAATTAAACCTCGAATTATACTAAATACCGAAGAATTAAGCTGTGGCGAAATATTTTTCTTCCTAATATTTGTTTAAAGTTGACCCTATACTAATTCTATAGGAATAAAAATACAGTGATACGGTGGTGAACATACAACAGTATATGGCCTGCTTCTTTTGCCATTTTATCAAGTGTTTACACTTTTGTAAAATCGTTTTTCCTAACAAGCTCCAGTAATTTTTGGCATACGGTCAATGAAACCTACTACAATATTATTATAATTTGTAAATTTATATAGGTACTTTTCTTTAAAATATCATTCAATATAATCCTGTCCTGTAGCCCGTGTACATTTGTATTTTGGCATTACAAGGTGCTCAGTACAGTAATGAGCGTTCATTGTTAAAGCAAACATAACGTCTTTGATAAGAATTTTACTATGCAACTACGGTCCTTCGGAACCCCAATAAAACTTTTACCTATTTAAACAGTTTCAAGCAATTTTCAACTTTCATAGACATATAGGCTCGTAGTATGATCATGGTTTTAACTAAAACACTGTTTTTACAAATGTCAAATTCAAATTTAAATATTTAATCTCACCCGTGTCTTTAAAGAACGATTTTTTTAAAAAAATATTTGTTTGAATATAAACTATGTTCTGCTTTAAAATCATATTTTGATAAATTTGATATTATTTATTGTTGTTATTAAATAACGAAATTTCACATTTCTTAAAACAGCGTTTTAGTTAAAACCGTGACCATACTACGAGCCATAATGTACACTGAAAAGAAACCATATTTGAGTGAAACGCAAAAAGTTTAACAGTAGCAACGATTAGTATTAATACGGAGTATTTAAACGTCATTTGTTCAACTGGACGAGCTATACAACATAATTATAATCATTGTCAATACCTTGTTAGGAAAATTGCGGCCTTTAGCTTTAAAACAATAATTACCAGATAATATTGTAATTATTGGTTGTTTCCTTTATCAACTAGATTGCATAGTAAATGTAAAATTTATTTACACTTTTATGTACTTAGGAATTGTTGATAAACTACCATGTTGGATATTCCAGCATTTAATAAATCTACTATATCCTTAAACTTTATTGTTAACATAAAAATGAACATCGCCATTCCTTCAGAATTTCCAGTTGTAAATTTATTCATAAAACTCAAAATTATTCTTCGTCCAATTTCATTTTACAGAGGAATAAAATATTTATAATGATCAAAAAAGGTCCTCCTAAATGAGATCGTTAAATAAAAAGGAACTTTAAAGCTGTCTTAAAAAGAGATGTTATATTGTTGATCTATATTTCTTTCCGTAGGAGTAGAATTATAGTTGGACAAAGATGCGGTGAAATAGAAGGAATTACTTAATGTAAATGAAAATACACAAACCAGGCTTACATAGATGGAAATAGCATTGGATAATGATTGTTATATAAAGTTTAAAATAACTTGGAAACTTTAGACCGCAACAAGAAAGTTTAAACAGAGGCGGACCGAATTGATATAACTGATGTAGCCAACACAATACATCCCGTTATTCAATTTTTATTAATTTACAGACATACCTACCTACATATTTACTAATGCTGCAAACTATATTAAGTTCCTTTGCATATAACTACTGCTTTCTTTACTATTTTCTTTTTAAAATGTCACCATTATTAATTTGAAATGATTAATGACATTTATCTGTCAATTACACACATTTGAAATATGAACTGTGTAACAAAGGAATTGTGTTTATCTTTAAACAAAGGCTCCGGGATTTATAAAATACCTGTAGAAGATTCAATATTTTTTTTTTTTATATAATGACATAAATTGTGAAAAAATGGTATTTTTTGAAGAAAACCCATTTTGAGCTTCAAGTAAAGTACCATTTCCGATTATCCAATTTACACCAAAATCTAATGACTTCTTTCCATATTAGAATAGGGTTGAAATACAAGGTTTCAAAATTTTCTATGTCACAGTATTTGAGTTAGAGCGTCCACAGAATCCACACTCACTCACACACACATCCACAGCCATCATTGAGAAAATATTAAAATTGGATTCCAAGGACCTTAACACGTGGTCATTTACCAAAATCTCGAAATGCGATTTTTAACACGGTCCCTATACCTCCCTTACCAAGGGTAGCAGGAGGTAAAAACAAGGTACAGTTTAATTTCTTAAAGATGTCAGATCAATATTATCTTCGAATTGTATGAATTAAAATTTTAACTCCGCCCACTTTGTCAAATTCAATTGTTTTTTTTTGCACGACCGGGTTTACCAAGGCAGTAGTTTTTATTTACAAATTATTGATCGCTAAGTGATGTAAATCAATTACCGATCAGGTTGTATTCCAAAATCATTTTCAACAAGTAGAAAGCACTTACTGACATAATACTTAAATAACTATTTATGGGTATTTAGATATGTATTGTACGTATAGAGGAAAATATAAATGATGCCGTTTTTTTTTTTATTATTTTAGCAAATAAATTCCAAGAAGTGCAAACCAAAATCCCTGTATATATTTAGATTAATTCCAACAAATTTATTATCTATCAAAAACTGCCATTCAAATTAATTTATTTTATTCATAATCCCGACTACAAATCAATCAAACTTGATCCGTGTCAAATAAAATTCTTTCCGTTCTACGAATTGTCGGTCAGAAAAAAATCGCAGATACCTCAAAAATATTTTACTACCAATTGTGAGTCCTGAGAACATACTCGTAGTATGTAGTTTCCTGATATTCTGAGAAGTAGTCTCCTGATATTCTGAGAACTCAGGCAGTATTAGAAAAATTCCCAGACCATAGAAGAATGCAAATTATTCAGAACAAAGATCAGAATCTTCTACAGGTTCTGTTCACTTCTAATAAATGTATATTCAAAGTATAGTATTCTTCACGTAAGAATGGTATTGCGCAATAAAAAGTGTATGATTGTTGAAGACATAAGTACGTAATAGAAATAGCGTATTTTTACCACACAGTTTATAGAATCTGTTCATACTGCGACGTTTGAAACTCTGTTCATGAAATAATTTGGAATTATCAACATAGTTCGTATACTTTCTTGACGTGTATTTCAGCATTTTTGTGTCTCATTCTAATTTCCGTGATTTATGAATAATGCCATAAAAAAAACTATCGAAAACTGATAAAATAATGGTCTTGTTTGCATGTGCGATTTTTGATGCATGAATAGTATATTCTATAATTAGTTCTTGTAAAAATTTATTTTATAATTTCACAGTTGAGACAGTTGACGTGACAAAATCAAAGAAACAACCAGCCAAGGGAAGCCCATGTATTTTTAAAGGATGAATTGAAAAACTGGTGCTTTGATGGCCGGTACATAATAATATACCGTAACAGTATAACAAAACGTACTTTATTCCGTAACAGTTTTCAGATACAGAATGTGTGACTTCCGTAGAAACGTAGAGAAAAGATAGCCTAAACTACTTACCCCGGCTCCAGACATGCACAGACGAATATTCGTAAATGCAACGAATATTTGTTGGTGAATATTCATGTACTAATGTTTGCTAAAAACACTGTAAATCTGGTAAATGTTTACGTACCGACCATGGACAACGATACAGTCAAGGGCCGCGGAACGATTTTATCTCAGGGGGGGCTCAAAACATTTTATATAATTTCCTTTGCACTCAATATTTTTATTAAAATGCCTCTGCATCTATCTAAGTATTATTTTTTTATGCCAATATCTATAATATTTGGTGCTAATAAAATTACATAAAAAAATAAAAAAAAAAAAAAATTTCGTCTCCGGCAGTTTTGGCCTTGCTTTTGCTAGGCATTATCTTTTTCAGCTATTCAAATGTATTTTTAAATTGTAGCTATAGTAGTTAGGCAGTTAGGGTGAATAAAATTTTGAGTAAATATTACCGGTCAGCAATTGAAACATAACACAACAGCAAAGCGCGCCGCGCGCTTTGCCTTACGTCATAAGGGTCTCAAATAAACAAGTTGCCATGGTAACGAATTATAAAATCACGAAACTGTACGAAGCTCCTCGAGTTGATACACCACGTAGGTACATAAAACGAAAAAACCTCATGCAGCAAGTTACAAAAAGAAAATATTAAAATTTGGTTTTGTTATCTACAAAAAAAAGAAAATTTGGAGGCCAATTTCAGATTTGATCAGAGGGGGCTGAGCCCCCTCTGAAATTTTACAGAGGGGGCTGAAGCCCCCTCTGCCCCCCCGGCTCCGCGGCCCCTGGATACAGTTGCTGCAGCGGAATATTTTTTTATGTGTTTTTACGAGTATTATTTTAAGCAAAAACAGAAACTTCGAAAAAGGAGATGGTGAATGGTATCTTTAAATCATAGCAGAAAAATGTAGGTGATTTGAGTTGAGAGGAAAAATTTAACTAATACTATTTCATTTGTCCACTCCATCATTGCTACGAGTATTGCTCACGCTGACACATCTGTGTACAGTGCACAACTTGTTCGTACAAGTCTGGATGTGAGCGTGAATATACCTCAAGCGAATATTCGTGCCCTTTGATGTGTGCTTTTTTACCGACTATGCACGAAAAATATTTGCGTTCGGCCGCAAATACTGATTATTTGTTAACGAACACGAATTTTTCATCTACACCTTCGTTGTTCGCATACGAATATTTTATATTTGTACATGAACAACGCATGTATGGAGCCGGGGTTAGAAACGAATTATTATTACGCAACGTCATTTTTACGTGAAGACATAATGAAATTTACTTCTCGTTGTGCTCCAATAGTTACAATCAAAACAAAGTTTGATTATTGATTTTGAACAAATAAAACGCGAAGGCTATATATAATGCGTTTCTGATTGCTCATTAATATTCTAATGAAAGAAAGTTTAAAACCTCGTTTTTGATTTGAAGAAAAAGTTGATTTATGAGATATTATCGTTTTTGTTTCATTATAATTTAAACTGCAATTTATCACTGACATTCTCACTTACAATTACAATTTAAAATTTCTTTTCTCGCAGCCTCCAACGCAAATACATATTACACACTCCAACAATTGTAATTGCAGGGATAAATCAGGGAAATTAAATGGAAAATAGAACAATAGACTAAGGGAGTTGTGGGAATTAAATTATAACTGATGATAGGAAACGTATACACTTCAATAAATTAATTCCTTAGTTTGTTAATTGAGAAGAATTTTTCTATTTCTATTCAAAAATGGACCTATTTAATAAAGATGGCTGCATGTTCATCTTCCTGCTGGTAGACTGCACGTCATTATCTATCGAGCTAACAAATAATAAATCCCATAACTTAAGTATTTGAATCACTTACTAAAATAAAGGCGTTTGACTAATCAATGTATCTCTTTCAAACTAAAAAGGTAAAAAAAGAGAAATATACTTCATCAATATAACGAATAAAAGCAGATGTGTTCAAATTACTACCAATCAGATTCCAGATCTATCTATAGCTTTGTTCGATGACATGTACTAGGCCAGCCTAGTGTTAACTTTCTTACACTAACGTGTTTTATGAGAAACGGGCAGCTTCTAGCAGGCTGTTCAATGACAAAAATTTCAAGAACTAGTGCTCACGTTTCTGACCTGACTCGCGAGGTGAAAGTGCAGAGTAGGAGTGGGGGTAACTAAATGTTGTTCGGTAGACATTTTAATTCTATCCTATCTACACATCTGTTTATTAACCTAAAATTTTACACATTGTCAAATAAAATAATGGATTCAGATATAGTATATTCTCTTTGTTTTGTTATATAAAGAATTAATTAATATATCTGTCTCTGAATCTGATGAAGAATCAAGTGATGATTGATCTTCGTCAGAATCGTTTATTAGTTCAAACATTATGCTCTTTAAAAAGACATTTCTGCAGTCACTTCTTTGCAGCTATATGATATGACTGTGTTTATAAACAACCTAACCTTTTACACCTTTGGCTACGCTTGGCTTAATTACTCACAACTGAGCAAACTTGCCCAAATATACACTAGTGTGTTTTATGAAACCACAAGAATTAGACTGAACTAGTGTACACTACACTGCACTGCACTATTCTGCTCTGCACTTCAAGCACTTCTCATCGAACAGAGCTAATGACGCACGTATGAAGTCAAGAAATTGTCCCACTACTACAGCTTTGTTTCATACGAACATTCAGTGATGATTGGAAGAAAAATGAACTATTATAGCATATCTGATTAAGTGTATGATAAGCAATGCAGTTTACTACGTCTCGGTATTCAAAAATTATCCTCTACCGATAAACTACACTTACCGTCCTTAAAACTTAAATAACTATTATTTATAAATGGAACTTATTCCAGCCCTGTATATCATATAACACAGTTATCCGTTCTTTTCAAAATCCGCCTCATTCTCTTCACGTTCGTTCCATCAGAAATCCAATTTTGCAGCTGCTTACGCGGTGAAAATATTTATCCAACATTGGTATTAAGTGTGTTGGTGGTAGCAATAGTAAAGTGCTCTTCTATCAACTATGCTTGTTATCCTAGCAACAGTGTGGAAATAAAAATACCGAAATAGTGTTTATAAACACAGCAGGAAATTAATTTTCACATGTTTTGGTTTGTTTTCGTTCAGTAAGGAAGTAATTAAACTACGCTTTAGTGTTTAGTTAATAGTTTTACTTGGTTATAGTTTAAATTAAAATGCTGAGATCATAGATGATGAAATATACATTCTTAGGTAAATGAGTTTAAGCGGATTTTTATTTTATGAAGTATTAAAATTAAATTAAAGTATAGATTTTATATTTCTAAAATAACTAATTGTAAGACAAAAACTGGTTGAACTGAGTTGAAGAAAAGTAACACTTTGTTTCCATACAAAAAAATCTGTTGTGGCCAGCACAATACCTCTCGCCATTTCCATTTTATGTTATATAAGTATTGTATATTGTACTTCGCTATCAAACCGTCGTTTTATAATAAAAAAAATTACAAAACTTTACCCAAATATTGTTTTTATTGTATTTAACATGTCTTCTGCACAAATACAATTGTATTTATATCTACTTTTCATTGTATGAGGAAGTTTCTAAATGTCACAGATTCCTCCAATTCATTAACCAGATTGGCGGTATTTCTGATGGATATATGCATTTTACCACAATTTTACCTATAATTTCAATTATTTAATTAATAAAACAATAAGAAAAGTTAAATATACAGAAAAAGCTATCAGAATGTCACTAAAACTGTTGATATTTGACAATGACATGTGTCATGTTATAAACATTGGAATTTGTCAACTGGTTTCCTTAGTGCCTTGGCCTCTGCGATTAGTTTACTCTATAAATTATAGTGTCTTTATCTCTAAATCTATACAAAATATAATAAAAATTTTAAGTGTATTAGATGGAGAATTTTATGTTCTTCAATATTTAATAAAAAAAAACTCCCAAAAAATCATATTTAGAAGAATTTTTCTAAGAAACTACTACTTCCAGTTGTTCAATTGTTACCAAAACATTTTCAGCTCTTCCCCGGAATGTCAGATTGAGGAAACTGCAGGTAAATATTTTTTAAGTCTTATAGTTTTTGAGGAATCGTGTCTACAACATCCAGACATACACACATACACACATCCACACACACACAGAGACATCATTTTCAAAATGTTATAATCGGATTCTAGGGACCTTAAATCGTGCTTATCCAATAAAATCTGGATATGCGAATTTTAGCATGAATCCAAAGCTCTATTAGCGAGAGGTAAAAATTTTATTGTGCGGATTTGTTTTTTAAATTGCTAAATGTATCTTATTTTTCACATATTTCATATATTTTTATAATAAGAAAATAACAGTTACCGTTATTCCTGTACTGAAAAACTTTAGTTACTCTATTTATAAGATGGTTATATTATAGAAACTTATGTAAGTTCCATTATTGTTCAAAAGTAATAAAGATTATCCGGAGTATTAAAATGTAATTAACATAGAATTGCGAATATTAAAGTTTCCCATAGTTTGCGTTAAAATTAATGAATCAACCTAGTTTAATATTACTTGGCAACTATGTACAATATTGAATTTTTAATTACATAACAGCGGATGTGTTTCACACATTATATGAATATTAATATAAGAAACAGTTTAGTAAATTTTTGTAAAGAACATACTTTACTATTATAATTTTATCTTGTTTCAGGTGGATCAGAATTTTCAACTTTTAATTAAAAAACCTCAGCGGGTATGGTAAGTTTTAAAATATAATATTCAGGGTTGGCCTGATTTAAATCATTTGATTTAAAACATGATTTAAATCATGATTTAAATCAACTGATTTTTTTTTTAAAATCACTGATTTTTATCACAGACGAAAAAAAGATTCAAATTGTAATAAAAATGAATTTATTTACTACAAAAGTATAAAAAACAACAAAAAATATGGACTGTATTCGAATTCTAACAGATTACAGATTACATGTTTTGACCTATTTTATTTAGGTATGTATTGTTTAAAAAGAGGCGCGCGCATGGTTACGTTATATACTAAATTTACGCAAAAATTCAAATGCATCTTTTGGGGTTTATTATAGATTTCGTTTTCGTTTATGAAATAAAATATTTGTATTGCTTTTAAAACAATTTAAAAAGTACAATAACACCACTAGATCTTTAAAAATTAAAAAAAAATCAAAAAATCATGATTTATTTGATTTTTTAAAAAAATCAATGATTTTTGATTTTTTTAAATAAATCATGATTTTTTTCAACCCTGATAATATTACAATACCGTTTTATGCGAATATGAGGGTTGTGAGCAAAACCTAAATGATATACAGGATTAGAATTATTGGAATATATCAGCTGCGTACATGATTATAGCAAAGCTGGCTGATTTATGAAAGTTAAACTCTTTGTAATTCTTTAACTCTATATCTAGGTACTGAATATGACGGAAAATGTATAATCAAACCGTATAGACAATAAGATATTCTTTAATATTAATTACATAAAATATTAAAAAATAATATTTAATTGCGTTATTTCAAGAAAACCCGTTAAGAACTTCAAATAAGGGAACGCACGCCCGCATACACACACACACACACACACACACACACACACACACACACACACACACACACACACACACACACACACACAGAGAGTGTAAAATTAGTAATATCGTATTCTAGGGACCCTAAACATGCTGATTAATTAAAAACTCACCACCGAATTTTTTGACCAAAGATAATACCTTGATTACCTAAAGGTGACGGAAGGTAAAAAATAACATTGTATTTATTCCCTATATAATGGATTTCTAGTACATACCCAGTATATTTCCACTACAATTTTCTGAACATATAAATTATTAGAACTAAATATTGAACTTCGATACATTCGCCATGTTGTTATTTACAATCCACAACCGCCACCGCATTCTAACCTCTAATCATAGTTTGAATTTCCCGCGGTTAGCCCAACTTCCGTTGCAGTTGTTTGTGTCAGGTGTAGGAAGGCCAACACAGCACATAAAGTATTTTATGGCAGTGGCAGGCCTTGTTCGCGTGGGTTTATGAAAGCTTCCAAAGCTTCCAGAGTTACATACGTTCATTGGAAATCGCGCAAGTCCTGAAGGCGAAATAGAGCAACATATTGGAGTCCTGGGATTGTATGATTGTTTGCAGTGAAAAGCAGGAATCGAATTGTAACGTGACGTAGATATGTTCAGAAAGAGGAAGGCAATGTGAAGTTTGGCAAACGTGACGGGGATAAGAATTTTCGTTGTTGTTTTGACGAGCTATATATTTAAACGAAATCATGATGAGTGTGCCAATGTGCTTGGCCCAACTTTGTAAAAAGTGGGTTCAATATTACAGTTTAGTTCAACAGATAGGAGGCCTGCTGAAAAGTTTCTGCAAACGGTGAAGAATTATTCAAATGACTCTGTTTTTCAAAATATTCTCCTTTAACATTTACGTAATTTTAAATGGCACAAAAGTGGCCCCTGTGGTGCACTCTCCACACCTGCTATGAGTGTCCGTGAGGTGACGCCTGGTAAGCGCCCACAGGGTAAAATATATCGTTATCATTACCGATGTCTACATATGTTGTAGATACTGGCACACCTAGAAATGGGTAATATGCCGTGATGATATATTTATTTATTTATTTAACATTTACGTACTTTTGCGTGCACTCGAACCTATTTTGGAAGCAGTTTTTCCTCTCTAAGAGCTGGTAACTAGTACCTGAGTTTCGTCTAATTGTGTCGTACGTTCAGATGATTATGTAAAATCGTGTGCATAGCTTTCATGTCAATACCAAATGGGGTCCTCGAGTAGTACTTTAAGTACAATGTGTACATTTTATAATTTTTTTGTGTTGGAGGACCCCATTGTCACATGCCGATCTCGCTAAACCATTTCGCGCACAACATCAACTTTAGTGGCAATTATAGAAGTGGTTGGACTCGCCACAGAGAATGGTACCGTCTAGGCTAGAATTCGACAAACCAATTATAAACTGCCCTATTGAATGGTGAAGTTGATCAATGCACTGTTTCGGAGTCATAATCATAAAAAATCATGGACCAAAAAATTTCTTGTGAAATTTCCATATTTTCGCAAAATGACTTTTTTGAAAATGCCGTCTAAACGAATTAATATAAGTTCGAATTAATAATTGAATCGTAATTAAGAAATTTCATATTTTATCAATATGACAGTAGAAAACTACTATAGTCAAGTAAGTATGCATTGATACTCAACTTTTTTCCTTCTCCGGACCCTATCCCTTTACCCTGTTGTGTTGCTGCTTCTTCGTAAGTTAGCATTTTCAACATGGCCGCTGAAATGGCAACAGTGTAGAAATCTCCAATCCACACTTATTTGACGGCAAGTATAGATTGCAGAAATTTTCCCAGCAACCCTCGTACCTATTATCGTCATTACCGAAAACAGATTCTCTCACAAAGAATTTTTTTCTTGAAAAATTCTTATATTACAATGCATCTCCAAATTTTTATCCCCTGCTTTATCGATTTTCTAAGAAGAGCAATTTCTTATCGAAAATAATTTATGCATTTTTACCTCCTAGCCACATAAATTTTCAACGGGGCATTGAATTAATCTTAAGGCAAAGAACCGACCTTCGTTTCAAAGAACGATAGCAAAGATACGCCGTTCAAAGACCGAACGATTCGCAGAATAACTCAAACTTCGGCAGTTTGGATCGCAGAAAAAATTTACGATTGCACCATATGTAGTGCAGGTACGGTATTCGGGGAATTTAAATAAATGCAGTTCGCAAAATGACTCCGGGGCTTAGCGGAATGACTGATGCAAGAAAAAGAAGTTTGGAATTGGGGGAACAAGTTTTTTAAAGAAGTTGCGACACTAATTATTAGTATTTAATTTTGTCTAGACATATGTCTATAAAGTTTTCTATTTTTATTTCAAATGGGGAATAAATGAACTATGGGCCGGTATTATAAACGGCCAGTTAAATTTAGTTCCATAGTAAATTTAATTAAATGAACAAATGAAACGCGAATTTCGATTTACATTTTTTTGTTTAAGCCGAGCTTAAATTTCAAGTCATGTTGGTGCAAATTGGCATAGTTGCTTTTGACATCTCATCTCTATTCGATTTGCACTACGGTTTATAAAATATCTACTCCTCTTGCCAACAAGATAACAAGAAATTCCAATCGCCCGTCTTTTGTTTCATGGCTAGGTAAATAACAAGATTCTAAATCACCCTCACATTTTCTGTTCCATTCTTTTATTGATTCCTAAATACAAAGTTTTATTCGAAATGCGCTTTTCTCGCCACCCGAAATGCAGAAGTTTTAACAGATATTTACTCTTGGATTTGCGCGAAACTTACTTGGTGTGCGTGCTAAGTTTTTTATTTGCGCGGATGGTTGGAATCTTCGAGTTCCATTGTTTGCGATACTTGTGTTATCAGTTTCATTCGAGACTTTTCTAAACTCCCAAACAATGCGATTCGAGATAGAAAATAGTAGTTTGAAAAGCTGTACAATATCAAGATATTATTGGGAGAGATTTAAAACTGTGAAAGGAACAAAAAGGCGGTGAACTTGAACTTGTCTATTGTTTAGTATTTTCCAGCAACGCACGAAAATAGTAGATTGTTTTACAAATCAAGAAAAACACTTTTCTTACGTGTAGAACATGCTATTTTTGTGTACTTAACGGAAAATGTAAACAATTAAATTGATATTTCTCAAGAAAGTCCAGACATTTTTCAAAAAATCTTTCTTCGGTTTAGAAATCGAAGTAATGATATACTGCGTTAATAAATACAATTAAAGTTTGTCAAATAATTTCCGACGATAGTGAAAAACATAAAAAAAAGTTTGAAGATTTGCTTGAAACCTTTTGCTACAAATTTGCAAATTGTATAATTTGAATTTGTGTGTATATAATGCTCATTGAATTAAAAAGCGAGTACAACAGAGGGAACCAAATGATAATTGTATTTTTGCAACGCAGTGGCTGAATGAATTATTAATAGGAATCTGTAATTTAATATCGGATCAAAGAAATGAAATATCATTTTGCTAATGAAATCACTGCGTTCGTCTCGCACATTATGCGTCTATAAATACCGATTAGGCGCATTCCCGTTGCCTAGGCAACGAACGCTACGCACAACAGGTTGCAATTCTTATTATGACGTAAAACAATAATCGTAGGTGGCTCTGTTTGTTGTAGAACTGTAAATATAATGCGTAAGCGTACAGACTATGACGTCAGAGATATAAATAGCGATAAATAACAACCCGATACGGATGGCCTTTTCAATAAGAAATGCAAACACCGTTAGGATAAAGACTATAAATATAGAATCGATCTTTTGTAAATACAACCCTGGATAATACAAAGGACATGCTATAGTTGCCGTCAAATAAATAAGGGCGGGAGATTTCTTAGGGTGACCAGACGTCCGGATAAAGGCTGTTTAACAGAATGAATGTCCGGCCGGCTTTTATTTACGTCCGGCTTTTTCAGGAAATAATGAAAAAAATCGTTTTTAACTCCAGTACTAGAACAGAACTTTTTTCCGCACTCGCACGTGCTGAATTCGTCGCACGCATTGCCGTGTAATAGAGATGTACTCGATCTCGAGCTTTGGCCCTGCCCGGCCCGAAGCCCGCCTCGATTTCGAGTCGATCATCCAGCCGGGCCGAAGATATTTTTTATCGGGCCGAATCGGGCTAATCATTTGCAAAAGTTGAGGCGAGTCGGACTTTTGATTTTGGCCCGACCCGAAAATTCAAGCTTTTCGGGCCGGCCCGAAAAATCTTATAATTCAATCAAATGCACAGTTTCCTTAATATTTTAATGAAAATGGATGAAGTTGAAAAGGATCAAAATGATTTAATAACAACATACTTCACATCTTAATAATAACAATGTTATTTTACTTCAAAAATTCAAGGTTATTCATTAAAGCGTAATAATGCTATTGTCATGTTGTTATTATTACTATTGTTACTATTCGTATACTTAAATAAAAGTGATTTTTATTTCTACTATAATGATTTCTTGTCTTATTTTTGAGTAGAAATAAAGTTAGATAAAAAATCCTTAGGTAAATGATATCTTTTTGTATAAGATTTGTGCAACAGTTTAAATTTTCGACCGCCTTTGGGAAACAAAGTGTTAAATACTCGTAAGTCTGTAATTTTTATAACAAACTTACACTAGAAGTGTCTCTTTTTTTAACAACTTATGTTAACTAATGTCGAAAGTTATAAGGATGTAGAGGGTTTTCATAAATTTGGCAAGAAAAAAATTAAACATTTCGCCTCACATAAAAATCAAAATTAGGAATGTCGGATGCACCCAATTTCGAGCTTTGGCCCGGCCCGATTTCGAGTCAATTTTCGAGCCGGGCCAGCTAATTTTTTGTCGAGTCGATCTTCGAATCAGGCCGGCAATTTTTATTTTCGAGCCGAGTCGATCCAAACCTCAAAGCCCGGTCAGGCCCGACCCGAATGCATCTCTACCGTCTAATAAGAATCGGATTTGTTCGTTGAGTCTCGGTACTCGCTTTGTCGACCAGCTAAATTGTTGTTAAGTTCAAATAAATGTTATTTTTTATTTCTTTTCAAATGTTTTATAAAACATATGTTTGTTTTTTGCTATTATTCTTTTGTCATCCTTTTCTACTAAAAATCATCCTTTTTTGTTTGATGTGTCCTCCTTTCGTGATCTAAGATCTGGTCACTCTAGATTTCTACACTGTTGCCATTATACAGGGGCCATGTTGAAAAAAGTTGTAGAAGCGGCAACATCGCAAGGAAAGACAGGGTACGGAGAAGAGAAAGGGTTGAGCATCAATCCAAACTCCATGTTCATAGTAGTTTGTTTCAACAATAATACACACAATCATTGTAGAATGTATGCCTGAGTGTCTGGTCGCGAACCTTGGGGGACCCGACCGACGCCAAATATTTCGAATTTTAAATGGAACAAAAGTGACCCCTGCAGTGCACTCTCCACGCCAGCAATGAGTGCCTGTGAGGTGAAGCCTGGTATGCGCCCGTACGGTACAAATATGACATCATCATTACCGTATCTGCGATAAAGCAGATTGTGGCACACTCAGAAATGATGATATATTTATATTTATTTATATAGTAGAATGTTTCTCTTTCAATCTAGGTTTCAAATTAAAATTGAAATGGATGAAATGTATGTTATCCAATGTCCAAAATAATAAAACATCAACATTCATTGTTCAATTTCAAATGTATTGTGAGTGTTTGTGTTTCATAATTCCACTGATTTATGGTTAATATTTTAATTAATGAAATTGTAAGTAAATAGATCATGGCTAGCTGCAATTAATTCGATGTAATTTGGATATTTTAGTAATATATCACAAACAAAATTAATTATTAAAATTATGTTGGGATAATTCATATGAAAGATGTCAAATATGTATAATTTATTTTTGCAAATACCGCATTATGCATGAGTACATACAATAATTAATCTTTATAAAATGCACGCAATTTTCAATAACGTACAGAGGGTAATATACTCAGAAAAATTTACTCTCAATTTCACCAACATTTGTACAATTGAATGCAAAAGTTTAGAGCCAAGCTCACTTTATCGTAAGCCCAGAAAGCGAACAGATAATAGTAAATTGTATACCAAGACGGGAAAGTGCACGTTTTCCGGGCTGAAAGAAAATATTGCCAGGCGAGACGTAGCCGAGGCTGGCTATTTCTTGAAGCCCGGAAAATCACTTTCCCGTCGTGGTTTACACAATATTTTTTATCCTACACGACAAAAACAAATTAGAACAAGTATAATTTTATTCGGAGATCGTGTCAGAAAGGCATCTATCTCTTGAAGATTGAATTTTTTCGATTTTTTAGGAAGATGTCCAACTGATTGTTTTTTTTTTAAAGGCTGTTACATTCGAATACGTTTGTCTGATTAATATGGATGCTTTTAACATTGAATGAATTGATCATAAGGTTGAAGACTTGTATTTTTCTGATAGTTCCAACAAATAGGTTACAATCACATTTTTGCTGTATCTTGTTACTTTTTTAAAGCTCACTATTTCATGAATACCTAGGTTGTATTGTAAATTATTCATCTCATTTGATTTTTTTGGTGGTAAATTCTATCTCACTTCCTTTGCTTTTTCACAAATTTCTTCAGGTGTGCAATATTCAATACAATTTTCTTTTAAATCTTCGTGAGCGGAAGAAGCACCACAAATAATTGTATCCATTATATTTACCGGCAATAATTATCTATTTTAATATTTATTTATGTATTTGTTGTATGAAACCAGACCTTATATATAAATATAAAGCTAGAGTTGTTGAGAATACTGTGCTTTGACACATGATTGAAGTGCCAGTGCCATCTACTGACGAACGTCAGCGTACTTTTTTCGCGGCTAGCCGTTTATGTTTTTACCGGGCTAGCTATGCAAATTAATATTTTCGCGTCCTTACACTGGCGCGAAAATTGCATTTTCGAAGGGTGTAGGATAAAAAATAATTTAAATAAAATCTATAGCAGATTCAAATAGAAAATCTTGCCAATGTTAGTCGAAATGCTGTGTTTCGACATCTTAGTTAGTAGAAAAAATAAAAAGGAGACTAATTTTTTTCTAAACATTGGAATAAGTGCTGTTTTCTGATGAATTAAAATTTGATTTTTACAAAATTACTTACAAAACTAACAAAATATTCATCTTGTTTGTAGAATAAATGAATAAAATGTTTTAAGGCTTGTACAATTTCACTGCCACTAGAACAATCTATGCTACCCGAAATAGGCAATCAACCGATATAGGATAAACTAGTAACTACATACAATCAATTTCATGGTTGGGTCAGCTGTCACACAATTCACACAACGCTTTGTGTGGCTACACTACTGTTACTGGTACTGTCGCTAGTTCGCACTACACTAGTACATTCCCACGGGGGATGCGATTCAATGGATTCACAAGAATAGGATAGGGTGTTAAATAGGATAGAATATAGGATACAGATAGTGTTTAATGGGATACGTAATGGGATAAAAAAAATGTATTAAACGCTTTAAACAGTAGCATTACAGGAACAGTAAAGTTCAAAGGTATATGAAAGCTTAGCGGTTGTGGTTAGTGAATGCTTTGTAAGTGGAATGTCTAACAGTTTAAATTCTAAAACCGACAAATAAACTAAAGAATTACAAGGTTTCCGAAAAATTCATTATTTCAGTTACAAAAACTTAATAAGTTATTCAAGTATTCTGCTATAATGTTGGTTTATTACATCGTCTTTATTAATAATCGGCCCGATTCTGTAAGAAGAGTTACTAGAATAAAGTTACTAAAATAGTCTTTAAAATGAAGGTCAGTTACTACTACAGTAACTTGTTATTTTTTGTATTCTATAAGCACAGAGTCATTACAGTTTTAGATACTTAGTTGTTAAACAAGTTATTACGCTAGAGACCAAACGTAGTATTTTAGGTGTAGTAACCTTTCAGAATGGCTGGAATTTGGATTAATTTTGAATTTAATAGAGCACTGGCAGATTTGGAAAATCGGTATGTATAAATAAGTAACTGTAAATAATTTTCGGTAACGTTTATTTATGAAATTGAAAAATTTATTTGATAAATTTATATTTTTATTTCACAGAAGAAGAAATAGGTTAGAAAATAGATTGGTAAGAGACGAGAGTAATTCTTTCTTAATTTCGGATAAAAAATTTAAAAAATTATCCCAATTACCAAAATCAATTGTACAAGATCTTATTGAAAAAGTTACTCCGTTAGCGGAACCTTCAATAAGATCAACAGGCGTACCTATTCATTTAAAAGTAAGCTGTACATTTTTCTTGGTTCCTTTCTTTGTATTATTCAAAATATTTGAAAGTGCTTCCCATGACAATTTAAGTTCATTAGTTTTCAGAGGATGCATTTTCATTTCGAGCATTATTTTGTGGTTTTTTTTAAATAAGCTATTAATATTTCCAACTGTTCGTTGGTTGTTCTTGAACCCCTAGGCTTCTTATATACCATGATGCAAACAGATATAACACTTGTTCACTTGTAAACACTAAGAAATGTCACTTGTCAGATTAGAACACACGCAGACGAAGAAATACGCATGCACACCACAATTAGTGTTCCTCATTTCACTGCTATCTTAGTAACTAAGTTTGTTTAGTTACTCTGGTAGTAACATTCCTAAACATATAATTACAAAATACAAAATATGTATTCAGTTACTAGGATAGTTGCTATCAGAGTAACTTCATAGTAACGTTGCTAACAAGTAACAATGTTAGATACTTTTTACAGAATCGGGCTGAATAACTGCTTTAATTCTATTTTACTATGTTTCAACTTTCAACTAACGAAAGAATTTTGACAGAGATTCTTGTGATTCTACTGGTTGTTATGCGCTAGTCAAGCGCGGTTTACACAAACACAATTCAAATATTATGTTCATTATGATGTCATTCTTTATAAGTGCTGTGCGTTATTTATATTTTATTGTTTTCGTAATACCATACTGTTATTATGACATAACAGGACTAAAAACAAAAATGAAAAGATAGAAATAACGGCCTAGGCTGTTATTTTTTATAACATTCGCCTACAATTAACGATCAGGTGTTCCTAGAAAAATAACAGCACATTGATGGACTGTTGTCTAGGAGAATTTATAAATTAACCAAAAAAGTTGTTCAGTATGACATATAGAAAAATTTTATTATTCCTAAATGTTTAAATTTTATGTTATTACGAAAAATCTTGAACGCCACACGGCCGATATGCAAATAACGAACTCGACTGATTATAAACCTCAGTCGCGTCCGTTATTTGCCTCATATCAGTCTATTAACGTTAATAACTATACTCGCAGTCAAATGATTATGGACTTTTATCCCTTTCCGCACCCTGTCCCTTGCCTAGCGGTGTTGCCGCAATGACTAGGAATGAACGCAAATGTCATATAATACATTTAAAACTAACTAAAAATTTTAATACATCGTAAATGAAGAAAATATAACAAATAAGTAAGGTAAGACAGTAATACGTAATATAAAAACTGTCTCTATGAAAAATTTATATTTTCACCAAAGTTTCCACACATCAAGCTAAGGTCACGTTTGCGGTAAAATACGATGAAATCTAAATAAAAGGTAAGAATAATTGATTATTAGGTGAACAATAGATCTGCCAACACAACATGCTTCTGCAGTCAAATTTTCTTGTTATTTAATATATTATAAATTTTGCCTGCCCATTTAAATCCTGTTTTCCTAAACGTTTTTTTATAAGAACCAGGACTATTTACTTCACGAGTTTCACTCATTTTCTTTTCGGTAGTATAAATATAATGCAATTTATAGGATTGGGAATAAAAAGCACAAGCAAGTACTAACGAAAATGTCAGAATATAAAATGACATTGGCAGATTACAGATAGACACTTAAAAAATTTGGCATCAGTGTAGAAATCTCCAGTCCATAATTATTTGACGGCAAATATAGTACTGTCGTTTTCTAAGTTTTACCTGTCTATTTCCCTGCATTTATTCTCTTACGGTTTTATGCAATTGGCGCTTTAAACATCCAAAATGATTAGGTGTAAAACAGACTCCTAAACCACGCCCCAATTAACTGTCAAAATTCTTTAGTTGCACCTTCTTCTGTTAAGCGTGGATTGCACGATGAAGTTTTTATTTTCAAGTATTGAAAAGTGTCTTTATAAGTGACCTTAAGTATATTTACACGATCAAGTTTTGCGTGAATTAAAATATTCAAATGTCAAAATTTAAGTTATACCTGCATCAAATTATCATTGAATTTTCATCATATGAATTTTTCGTATATATCCATCAAGATTTCAATTACTTCTCTACCCCATTTTGCATTTTTCAATCACTACATAACACCACACTTGTACACATAAAAAATATAAACACTAATGACATTTGACAGTTACTTGACAGTCATATTTATAAGGACTTTTAAGAAAAAGTAGGGCATGTTCAAGTTTTTCTTTAAAAGTAATTCGTGAAAAGTCTATTCATTTGTCTCTCTTGCACTCATGTCATTGTGCGAGAAAGAAAACCTTTCATCACTTAAAAAAAAATTTTCATCGTGTAATACACGCTTTAGAATATTTATTTTACAAAATTTTTCATATTGTCCCAAAAGTATAGGGTAGAACTATTATAATCCATTATTTGACCAAATGTTCCCTTCCTTGTATAACCTTTTAATTTATACTTATATGCAAATATAACTCCATTAATAATTTCAGTTGCACTTCCTTACATATATTTTTATTTTCTCATTTTATCCTACTTCCTGAAATCCTAATTTTCCTGTACGTTACATTGTCTACCTGCTCACTTGCTGCCACCAAATTTCGTCTTTCGGTAAACGGAAACCGTGTTCAGTGCATAAAACCGTCCACTTCCGGCGGTGTGTGAGTGTCCCGTGCGGATATCCTGCCTGCGGTGACGTCACGTCCGGCGTCGTGACGCTAACGGGGAGACAGTAGCAACGCTTGATGCATTGAGAGATTTGTAGTACGAGACATTTTACAAGAGTGCAGGGAGATTAAAGATTTTTATGTAGAAAGAGTTACAATTCAAATGAAAACTAAAAAATAAAAACAATACGAGGGTAACAGCTCCAAAACAATCTTCTTTTAGAATACTTTAAAATTAATTTCTGAGAAACTTAGAAACTATCAAAAGTGTCAAATTAATTTTTGGTTACTTAGAATCTACTAGAGCTGTCAAATTAATAACTGAGAGACTTGAAACTGTCAAATTAAATTCTGGTGAGCTAAAATCTCTCAAAGTTTTCAAATTAATAACTGTGGGACTTGGGAACTGTCAAATTAATTGCAGACTAAGAAAAACTATCAAATTATAAGACATAATTTGAAAAATGTTAACAAAGTTGTAACTAACCTAAATTTCGCATCGTTCATTTTGGGAAACAGAAAGAAGTCAGAGGGTGATAGATCAAGGCTGTAAGGTGGATGTTTTGATTGCTCAAAAAACAACTTTAGTTGTTTTTTATAAGCTATAAATCAATTATTCATAAGGGTTATGACCTTATTACATCAACCATGATATTCCATTGTACAAATTAATATATGTTATTTATGCTTTAATAACAAATAACCGGTAAAAAGCAAACAATAACAATACAATGCAGTCTGACTGCATACATTGTTTCGTATGCACGCGAACCATATATACGTCTGCATAACTTACAGTACAAAAAAATGTGTTGAATACGATTGTCAAACGTATTTCATTGACTAGAAAACTTTAAAAGTAGACAGCACAAACCTTTTCAATTTATAAGTTCTCTCTTTCTACCTATGCACATATTAAGTAAAATGGCGCCTGGAACTGTCAGTGGTATTTCACACAATTTACGTTGCTGCCATGTAACTTAATATAAATATCTCTTTTAATAGAAAAGGTTTATTCTTAAAAACAGTTGTACATTGCTTTTGACAAAAACAGAATCACAAACATGACTTTGTAAATGTGAAATACGACAATATTCTTACAGTTTTTACTGCTTTGATAAGTGTGCTTGTAATGTACTGTTGAATGTTATACTATAAATAAATCAATCATAAATAGTGCAGCTATAAATATTCGTTCATTCGTAACCCAATATACAATGAATTTCCACCCACCTAATCAACCGTGCCATGACTGATGATGACGAATGTTGTTACATAACTCACTACCGTAACTAGATCAAATTTAAACCCACTCTGCCACTCATATCCGGAAAAATATAATAAAGATATTCGTTTTTATGTATGTAGTTCAATATTTATCACTATAAACTTTCTTGTCACAAAAATATGTATATATCCTGTCAGTGCTCTAATACAGTGGTTCTTAAACTTTTTCCTTGGCGACCTACTTCGCAACCCAAAAAATTGTAGCGATCCAACAAAATTCTGTTACTACAAATTTTTTATTATTTACAATTCAAAACCTACATTAATTTAATAATTATAAGATAAGCACATATATATGGATGCAAAGATTATATATTTGTATAATTTAACTTCTGTAGTGAAAACAAAAGAGTTATTTTTTTCTATAGCAATTTTTAAAGTGTGCTTTGTTCAACTCGAAATAGTTGACTAAGTGACATTTTAACCGCAAGGGTAGATAAAATAATACTTTAACAGCAAGGGTAGATAAAGAACTTTTTATTTAAATAAAAACACATTATACATTTTGGTTTTCAAACAAATTCTATAACTACCACGCTACTGAGATTTTTAAATTATTCTTAAATATTTTTATAATCGGTTTTTCTAATTTTTGCTCTTTAAAATCTGCTATAGAAAAAAATAGAATTTTACACACGACGATAAAATTAAATTATTGACTCGCAAAAAACAATTCACTCGCGAAATCGCTCGTGAATTAAACTCTCGGCTCGTCAATAAAATACAATTTTATAGTCTTATATAAAAAATAACTATTAACTTACTTATATGACCATACAATAGCTATTTGTGTATTAAGAGAGCGAGGAGCGCGGCATTCTCTAGAAAATCGACAAAGGCCATTTGCGCTCGAATCGAAACACACATAAGATTTTTTCTACAGTCGCCATAATGGGGTCCTCCACCATAACAGAAAAATAATAAAATGTACACTTTGTACTTACAGTACTACTCAATAAATAAACGATTATATATTTTAATTTATCGTTATTTTCCATTCTTCTTGAGCTATTGCTACAATCTAATCTAATCGTTTTTGTAAACGAATGCCCTATTTTATTTCTATATTCCTTTACATAATTACAGAGCAATACGGCATTTTATTTGGTTATGTAAAATACCGAC
Source organism: Ophonus ardosiacus (assembly GCA_943142095.1). Classification (NCBI taxonomy): domain Eukaryota; kingdom Metazoa; phylum Arthropoda; class Insecta; order Coleoptera; family Carabidae; genus Ophonus; species Ophonus ardosiacus. The sequence continues at coordinate 43,191,250 of OW964827.1, forward strand.
AGAGCAGTCATATGTCATATTGACTTGTGGAGCTGGTAAATGTGTAAACATTTTATAGTCAGAAATTCGGAAAGAGAGTGTTTTTTGTACTTTGTCGCGCATGAGCGACAGAATAATGACCCAAAATAACCCACGAGACGCACTTTTGGATCGCGACCCATAGTTTAAGAATCGCTGCTCTAATAAAAATTATAAAATCATCTCATATATTAGATTGTACTGTTTCATATTTGCATTTCTATGAATTTATTTAATTATCTGAATTTATAAACATTTACTCCTCGCCCTATTTATTTGATCAAATCCATGAATAGAAATAAGACTATTATGTAAATATTTATACGTCTATTCCTTTGCGGTTTCGGTACCATGGGATATAAATCGCTTTAGTCTGCTGCAAGCTTTATACCCAAAGAGGATTCTTGTGTTTTTGCTCTAACTGTAGCTCGTATTTTCTTTTCACTAGCCGAAAAGACGTTTAGGAGAGAAAAAGGAATTTTTACTTAATTTTAATAAAGAGGTATGAATATGCAAAACGTGATTTTAATTTTAACTGTATTTTACTGAAATGAGATCGCAGTTTTTATTAAGAATATAAAAATGTTATACACAAAACATTATATAATTTTAAAAAAATATTGAATAAGACGGAACAAAGAATTGAATATTGAATTAAAACTGGTGCAAACCATATGTTTATGAACATACAAAGGTTTTCAAGATAAAATGTTATTAAAACTTTAGTTTTTAATTTATTTATTTATTTATTTATTTATTTTTTGAAATGTATAACGCATACTGCAGAAAAATATTATATATAATCTCCACTTATTTATATTCCTGACACTAAGAAAAATAGGATTTTTTTCTCGTTTAAATCTACCTCAGGCATAAAATAATTACTGTTTGAGGTAATCCCGCAACCTATGCTGAATAGCTGAATACATATATACAAAGCCGTGTTTACACTGAGCCAGCTAGAACCTGTACAGAATACTGATGCATCATTTTGATGTTTGAATCCTTTATACGGGATTTTAGGATTCCTGTTTCAAATTTAGGATACCAGGAATTATTGACAGGACAGCAAATAGGATGAATAGGATAATGTGACGGATAGAAATTTTATATTTGTTTTCACACATAATTATCATCGTTAATGTTTACGCATATATATTTTTGTATTCTCTTTACATAATCTTCCTATAATTGGGATATTACTATCCTGTAGGAATGATTTATTATAAATAAATGAACATAACAGAATTCAACTGTTATATTCATTGTTTAAAAATCAGTGATGCGTCTGTCAAAAATATTGACAGTTTTAATTCATAATTAGGTGTTAACAATTACTAGACATCTCAGTCAAACACCATTTATTCTCTTACGAAACCTGCGATGCACACTTTCACCTTTTTAGTGTCTAAAAACATTCAATACAAAATATGCAGTACATACAAAACAACATGGACATTTTCACACTTTCAGGTATGATCGTACAAATTATTACATCTCATAAAATACATTCGTTCTTAACATTCAGTATTACAACATCATAAAAAAATTCATGAAGAGCACATACAGTTTGCTCTCAAAATCAACAGAACAAATCGAAAACAAACCGGAAATATAACGGTTTCTTTCTTTCTTTGATGACATTATCGATACGGACTCCCTGTTCGTCGTCTGTACACCAATGACTTCATTAAGGCGATTGCCGTTGCTACGCTAAACAGCACGTTAGTAGAAATCAAACTACACTCGTATATATTAAGTTATAATTTCAAACTTGATACCATTGTATAGTAGATAGATCAATGCATGGAGCTGATCAATTATTTTGCATAATTATTAATTTCTATTGCATTTAAATTTAGTTCGAAAAACATCATAAACATGGCTATTTTAAAATTTATTTTTAACTCGATAACTGTACTTTATACAAAAAATGTTTGGGTCACCCCCATAGCGCCCACCTTTAGTAGTAAGTCTGTGAAAAAAAATCCAAATTATCTCTTTTAGTTTAGCTGTGATTTGATTTCTTCTAAACCCCTTTTTGCCGCTTATTTCAGAAATCGGAACGATAGACTATGGAGGAGAATGTGTTAGGAGAATATGTTCCCCCTCTACTACAAACATCTCTCTCACTCCAACAATTTGCTTCACAACACGGGTTGAGTTTTCCCCTTATGCTTTAAACAAGGACAAACACATATAAAAGCAGATAGAGAGAAATAAACTTAGAAATCTTAAAAGTAGTGGGAGAACGTAAGAAGTTTGTGTGCACTAGTGTCATACTAGCTACAAAACTGATTTCGCTGAGCGACCGGCAATGCTCTTAATAGCATTGCTATAGAAATTTAAATGAAACGTAAAGAATTTATTAATTCTTAATTTGGCCCGATATTTGTTTTTACTTTTTCAACACACTAAAATATATTCTATTTAGTCCGTATCGATAATAGATGCCACCAAAGAATTCTTCCGCAAGATATTTTCGGTTTGTTTCCGATTTATTCTATTGCCAATTTTGAGAGCAAACTGATATGTGTGCTCTTTATGAATTTTAGTACGATGTTCTAAAACTGAATGTTAAGAGAATAAATACTGTTTCCCTGAGATTTCAAGTAATTGTTAACACCTAAATAAAGCACTTTCGAGAAATTTACCAGATTTAATTAACAATATTTTAATGTGTTATCTGTTTCCATGGTGCTACTATGTCTCTATTTTTCCATACTTTTTCCTTTCTTCTCTGCGTTCGTTGGCTATCTCGTGTCTGGTATCGGGTATCCGGTATCCAATTTGAAAAGTGTCGGTGACGTTATCGATTGTAAACAATCCTGCTGGCTGACTCCAGCAACTCCGGACCCCGGACCCTACCGAAGTAGTGGGGGTAATGGTAAAGTGTAGTGGGAGGGCATTCCGGGAACACGGCCAACAGGTCTGTGCCTGTGCGTGCCTAGTGGTTAGTTGTTGCTCGAAAGGTCAAAAGAAAAAGGAGAAAGGATAACACACATAGGCGGGGAAGAAAAACATTGAAGAGGAAAAAATCTGATGTGGCCAACACAAAATCTCCCGCTATTGAATTTTTATTAATTTAAATACATACTTACGTATTTACTAACGCTGCAAACTGTTCCATTGCAGAAAACTATTGCTTTATTTATCTTTTAAAATGTCACTATTATTAATTTGAAGTGATTAGTTTTCTGACAGTTACATTTACTGTCAGTTACATTCATTTGAAATATGAACTGTGTAACAAAGGAATTATTGTGTTTATCTTAGGCTTCGCGACTAATAAAAAAAATTATTTTTAAATTTATCTGTAAAATATATAGAAGAAGTATTAATGTATTCCTGTAGAAAATTCAATAATCTTTAATTTTCATAAGACATAAAATGCGAAAAAAATGGCATTTAATGGTATTTTTTGAAGAAAAACCATTATGAGCTTCAGATAAAGTGCCATTTCCGGTTATCCGATTTACACCAAAATCTAATGGCTTCTTTTCATATTAGAATGGGATGGAAATACAAGGTTTCAGAATTTTCTGAATGATAGTATTTGAGTTAGAGTGAAGACAAAATCCTACACATACACACACACACACATACATACATACATACATACATACACACATACAGACATCATCGTGAAAATGTTAAAATTTGATTCTAGGGACCTTAAAACGTGGTCATTTACTAAAATCTCGATATGTGATTTTTAGCACGATCCCTATACCTCTCTTACCAAGGATAGCGGGAGGTAAAAATTATAGGCATTTACAAAAACTGTTACCGGTATCGGTAAACAGCTGTTCATCAGGTTATCGCTACCGGGATAGATCCTTTGGCTTTAACGCAAGCCTTAAAACGGTCTGACCATTCTGCTACGATAGCACTTAGTTTATCAGTCAATAGCTCCTTCATTGCGAAGCTGTACCAAGAGAACGTTCTAGAAGTTGTGAAACTCCTGCATAATATACACTTTCCTGGCAAACACTGTATCCTTCCAGCAGGATTCAGACCCGGCACATAATGCCAGAACGACGTAGGCCTAGCTGCGGACCAATGTTCCAGTCTTCAATGCGGCCGAAGACTGGCCCTCTGGCAGTCCAGATCACTTTGTAACACAAATTGCGGTCAGTGTTAGAAGAGAAGGAATGCGCTAAACCCCGCCGAAATTTAGACCAGCTAAAGAGAAGTATATATTTATTTTTTACTACTGTAAATAAATATAAAGTCAAAATAGCTATTTGAGTATTAAGAGCGCAAAATGCGACATTGTCGATTGAGAGATTGTTGCCGCGCGACGAAGGAGCGCGGCATTCTCTCGAAATCGACAATGTCCATTTGCGCTAGAAACACACACAAGATTTTTTCTACAGTCACCACAATGAGGTCCTCCACCATAACAAAAAATAATAAAATGTACACTTTATACTTACAGTACTGCTCAATAAATAACGATTGGCTAATACAAAAGATGCGGTTTAAACTTAAAAAGACTTTTAAATGATTATATCATTACATTAGCCATCTATTCCATAAAAAAACCAAAATTAGAGCATGGAAGAAAGGATTTGTGATGATTTGATGAGTTTTTGTACCAAAATGTGTGGTTAGTTGTCACGCCTGTCACACTGAAAAAATTAACAAATATTTCAAGGAATTTGTGATTATATAGATGTATGTGCATTGACTGACTTCTCGCAATTATTTATTAACGAAATAACTAATAACTTTATTGTAATCAAAATAAATAGTGAACTCGAGATCAGATGTCAGAGTACGCCTCGCAACTATCCTACCGCCATCTGTGTACAATCATTCCTATTACTAAACATAACTGTTCACACAATTTATTTTATATTTAATTTTATTTTATTGTTATTTTCCATTCTTCTTGAGTTTTTATTCAATCTAATCTAAGCATTTTACACTTTTGTTTTTGTAAATGAATGCCCTATTTCATTTTCACAGCAGTGTGGCATTTTGTTTGGTTATGTTAAATACCTACAGAGCATATGTCAAAATGACTTGTGAACGTGGTAAATGTGTAACTACAGTGCCATTAGTTCCTAACTAAACGTTTTCATTAAGAATGTAGACAAGTGACATTTCTCAACATTGTATATTTAGAAATTTAGAGATCGAGCGTTTTTTCTACTTTGTCGCGCATGAGCGGCAAAGTGACATTTTGCGTTGACAAAAGAGAGCGCAAATGGCTACTTTCTATAGTGACTGTAGAAAAAATTACTTGTAATAAAAAATGTATTATTATTTGTTTCAAATTTAAGCAGCCTATAAACCAAGTGACAGTATTTTTTTTGCTAATTAACATTTTAATTTTAATCACAACTTGCCAAGCTATAGCTTCGACGAAAAAAAAAAAGAAGGATGCTTATTAACAACTGCCGTGTTTCACTAAACTTTCATTTCGTTTATTTAATAAATGATGACTGCTGTTTTTCACAAAACTTTGTCTATTCGTTGTCTACTGACGACAGCCATAATTAAAGGGTTAAGTACGAACTGAAGTTAGCTACTGTAGCAAACAGCTGTCATTTTGTAAAATAAGTAAAAAAAAAAGTATTTTTCTGTATTTATGTTGTCTTAATGAGCAGTCGTGGAAAAAGTACTTATATGATTCAATTCATAAACTCTTTAACATGTTACAGGAAATTATGGTATACAAAATTTTATTCATTCGCCTTCCGCAATGTTTTTATGCCTACGCCACTGGCAGCTTTCTACACAATCAAATCTTCCTTTCCCGATACTTTTTATGCGTCCACAAGGAGTGATTCGCACACTTTGTCTATAGACTGTCGACTATATACTATACTCGTCTGCCTCTCATACATATACACACAGACATTGATTGACTATAAATTTTTACCCGATTTCATTGTTTCTGATTCGATACGTGCTTTGAATTGTAAACAATAACGAATAAAAAATAAATAACGACGTTCCCTTCATAGAAGGTACCAGGTTATAAAAAAAAAATGATAAGTTCAAATATATCAAATCATAACATTCGTTTCCAATTGAACAATTTGTTCTCATTGCTACATTGAAACAAATAAATTAATTTAAGAGTTTCTCATTTAATATTTCATCCCACATATAGTTTGCAACTTTGCAAACTTATTTATTACACTGAAAACGAATAGTTCAGTTTCCTGCAAATCTACATATATTATACACGGGTGTATGTTTGTTTAACCATTATATAAAACAGGAAATATATTCCATGCACATTCAATTTAATGCAATTCAAGTTCAAGAATAATATTACGCTTTTTATTTTTATATTTACTTAACCTACATTGAAACAAAGTGCAATAAAATTGAAACTAGAATATATTGAACAGGAATTCAAACGAATAAAAATACATTTTATAGAAATACAAATTGCATAAACAAGAACTAACTTCGAAAGAAAATATGGGTTATATAATATGTAATATATGTGTGATTTTTACTTATTTTAATTTATGCTATAATATGATTGCTACATTATTCGTTTTGACTGACAGCTAAATTAACAAACATGTTAATTAGAGATGAAAATAGTGGACAATAGAGCCGACTCATGACCCAAAAGCCCGGATTCGAATTCGGGTAAGATAAGACTGTTGTGAGCGACTTCCTCATACAATGAAAAATAAATATAATTAGAATTATATGTGTGCAGAAGACATGTTAAATACAATAAAAAACAGTATTTGGGTAAAGTTCTCTATTTTTTTGTTATAAAACGACGGTTGGAAAGGGAAGTGCTCCTAGTAAAAAATAAAGGTTATTTTGTTGTTAGTATCAAATTAAAAGCTTAATAATCAACTACAAAATGTTATTAATGCCAAAAGTTATACAATAAAAAATTGGTTGATATTGACCCACCATACCTTAGATGATTGTCCAACATACCATACTAATTCAGGGTTCAATAAAATTTCTTTATGGTAATTTAGTGTCAACAAATGAAAACATTTTTTTGCTGAATTGGTAATTATTTTTCAATAAAAAGAAACAAAAATTTATAACAATGATGTGTAAAACATCTATAAGCACTTAAATATCTCACTTTGCAATAGTTATTTTCTTTAGCCTTGTTAAAGTAATAACTTTGTTAATCAATCTTATATGATGACTGTAAAAAATAACTTTCTAATGTGAATTAGCAAAAACTGTTGAGAAATGAATAATAATAAACATATTAGCATAAAGTGAGTCAGTCCAATTAATGATCTGATTGCTGAGACTTTCATTTTCTGTTTTGTAGTTAGTTGCATTATGAAAATCCTTGAGGAATGAGGAATAGAAATGTTATTTAAATGGAGATTGTGTTGAATGATATATTAAAATGTGAATTATCCGCTGACATCTCACGAACAAAGTGACATTTGAAATTATTATTTTCATATTTTCATTTTATCTGACAGTATGGAAAAATATTACACAAGACACGTCCAGGAAGTAATAGTACTCATTTTTTTTTTTTTTAATCGAAAATAATATTTATTTTGAAGAATATACAAATTCACATACATCAAATACTATTTTTTGACGTAGTCGCCTTCCTTCTCAACGAACTTTGTGAGCCGTGGGATGATCTTTAGGTTTGTCAAAAAAGTCTCCCGCCCACAGCACTCTACACCTGATCGTCGGTCGAAAACCTTTTTCTATCCATAAACGACTTCAGATTCAGAGAATTGAAATTATGAAAATCTGAATGGGCCAAATTAAGGCTGTGAGCGGGGTGGTTGATAATAGGAATGACGAATTCCGATAATTTTGGTACCCGAGTACCCGAAACAACTACTCGGATAGTACCCTTTACACGTTAATTACCCAATACCCTTTAATTACCCATTATTCTTTAAGTACATATACATAATTCGTTAATTTTTTAATTACTAGATACCCTTATATTAGCAGTTTACTTTTTAATAAAATTCATAATTATTGTTTACATATATTTATTAAATGAAAAGTAATACAAATAAATAATATACTGTATCTCTATAAAAAACTGAACATATAAAAATTATAATAATTACCTATTGTATGGTAATAGAAAGCTCTTCTTTTAGATACAATCTTTCCGGCAGCTGAAAACTGTTCGGGTAATTAAAGGGTATCGTGTAATTAACGGGCAACGGGTATATTTCGGGTAATCGGGTAAGAAATTTTATACCCGGGAACATTATTATCGGGTTGGTTCCGAGTACCCGGGTACCCATCGTCATTCCTAGTTGATAATGTCCCAAACGAATGAGTCCAAGAGTTGCTTTGTAGCGTTGGGACTTGCATTACAACCACGTACTATCTTCGTTAACATTCCTCTTCTTTTGATTCGTATCGCCCTGCACAATTTTTTTCAAGTTTCACAATACCGTGCGGCATTAATAGTTGCCACACCTCCTGGGGCAAAAATTCAATGAAGAGAATGTCCTAAAAGACAGGGGCCATAATTTTCCGTTCTGCTGGCTTTAAACTCAAGACACCACTTGTACACATTTGTAAGGTTCATAACACCATTCCCATAAACAGTTTTTAATTCGTTAAAAATCTGGAACGGCGCGTTTCCCTTTGCGAGAAGGTACCGGATTACACTCCTCAGCGGGCAGGATTCGAAATCGAGGCGCTCATTAAAAACGGCACTACAACAATTTTTAACCGACAGACAAACGTTCGCGCATTCTATTCCAAATAACTTGCCCTAGAAGGGAGTATTGACAACTTTGTTAGAAATTATTCCCTTTGAGCATCAGAGGCTCAGTACTCTTACAGGCCTATTCTACGAAAAAATTATGTATCGTTATGACTCGTTACCAGGCGATAAGTCGTTATGATAACGATTTTTGCCAAAACCCTATTCTGCTAATTTATATATCGTTACATATCGTTATTTCATATCGTTTAATAACGACAAGTTCACATGCATCGTTGAAATCGTAAAGTTTGACATATTTTGAGAACAAAAGTCAAAATGTCTGAAGAAGATATTTTGTTAATTGTAGCTGAGCAAGAGATTCTGCAAAGATGAGTATTTATTCACTTCTGTACAATTTTATTAATTATACTTTTTTTTAGATATTATTTAATATATTGATATATAATATAATATACATGCACTATCTATGTATTTAAAAATTATATATTTGTATATATACTCTGCGTGATACATCATATCCTTTTACCCAGTCCTACAGAATTTAAATGACTTTTAAATCTTCTCCATATTTCTTACAATTCTTCAGTAGACAATTTATTAATTCTTAATTAACTATTATTTTTCAGTTCTTCAACATATATTTCATACTGTCTTTGAGTTGTCCTCGAAGTCCTTATCCATTGTCAAATTCAATTAAATAAACAAACAATGAATCGATATGTCAAATTTAAATTGAAGAACATGAAAATTTATTCTGTCAAAACATACATGAAGTTATATATTATCGTTATAATCCCGATAACGATAATTTATATCGATATGATTAGTAGAATATATTTTTGGCATTTGTCGTTATTAAAGTCGTTTAACCAAATGCTTAGCGACAGTCGTTCAGTAACGATATCGTAATACATTTTTTTAATAGAATAGGCCTGTTACTTTCTGAACGTATCTTGTAAATTTCAGAATAATTGTTTATTTTCATTTTTTCCATGGGGAAATATTAGATATGGACAATGACAACATGGAATATAAAATATTGGCATACTCAGTTATATCCATAGAAACAAGGATATTTTTGATTTCGTATTATTGTTTTACCTTTTTCAAGAAAGTCAATAAAAGTACATTGTACAATGTATCATAAAACAATCTGTTAACGTATGGTCCAAGTCTGGAAAACGAGCCACTAGGCGATTTTACAAAGGACAAGTGAAACTTGTTTTCTAAATTATTTTCTCTATTGAGGCAATTTTACAATGAGATTTTTAATAAATGCTACTTGTCAAAATATGACTTGTTTTTTTTTTGTCAGTTATGTATATTGATAGCGCTTCCCGCTAACAATGCAAATTTCGCAATTTGACAATTTGTGGATTGTGTTGTGAATTTTGTCTGCTTGTATATGTTAATACATTGTATCAAACAGTGCGCTTATAGATCTTTTTAACAACGTATTTTTGTTTTCAGTGCTTTTATAGACTCATAAGAACATCGAAATAGAAAAGCACAATTCCATGATAATACCAAAAAACAGTCGTCATGACATTCACCTCCTCCGTAATAAAACCACACTTCGAAATTCACTGTTTTGAATGTTTCTTCGCCCAAAGTATAGTGTGGATCCAAGTTTCCTCAAAAGTTATAAATCTACGCAAAAAATCTGACTTGTTTCAATCAAATCGCTGCACTAAAGGCATTTTTGGTTTAAACCTTTGATATTTCTCAAACCTTGGTTCGACAGTCATCCATCATTTGGTGAACTTTTTCAATGTTAGCCAAATGAAGACGCTTTAAATATATGTATTAATAGATCTGTCGAAGAAAATCGTTTATTTTTAAATAGGCGTGAAATTTTTTCAAAATAATTAAACTAATTGTCTAATTTCTCATTAAGTATCGACAAACTTTCTCACGTGAGATTTTAACATAATTATCGCTCATTATCTCCGCTGCAGGTTAATGAGTAAGAGTAAAACTGTGTCCCTCAAGTTAGTGATATTTTCGAGTAGCTAGAGAATGTTTTAGAAGACTGCGTTAATAATTAAGATCTTAAAATATTTAGCAGAGTATGTTGTAACAGTGCCAAACTGTTTACATTGGGTGGGTGGTGAGCCTTCAACACGCAGCAAATAGAAAAACAAAAGAGGAATGCACGAGGTATTTGCAATTTGTAACACCACTTCTAATTGAAAAGACCTCCTCTTTGCTCTTTGTTTAAGCTACCTCACTATAAATAGAAATACTGTTTCTGCAACCTGTCGATTTGTATAAACCATTGTTTTCCCAAGAAAGAACTTATTTGATGCGTGGGGTTCCCTTGAGAGTTGTTGAGTTGTGCATCGATGAGGAGAGTGTGAGAAGAAGACAAAGAAGAAGACATTTGTATGCGTCACAAACCCTCACGTACAACAATCAATCATGCCGCCAAACACTAACACACTTATATACGCACACACATACTCGCACACGCAAACACAACAAACTCTTCAACTTACTTTTCGTTTAGAAGTTTTTGATTTTGATTGGGGAGATGATAGTCATACTAAACTAAAGAAGTAAATAAGAGAAATTTGCTTGATTGAAATAAAAAGTTGCATAATGTTAATTTAATCATGCACCATTTTAAATGTTTGAGGTTCCTCCACTATTTTTTCATGAACCTTCATTTAAATTTAAAGAGATCTGTTTGCCTAGAAAGTCTTATGCCCAGTTACACCGCTTTCGCTTAAATTTGAAATGTTCCTTAAATTCAAAATATCGTATCCAAACAAAACGTCAAATGAATAATTCAATATTGTTGTCTAAATTTCGATTTGCATTTTTTTGTTTATCTAGTTTAAAATTTAAGTATGTCAGCGGTGTAACTAGGTATTAATAATTGTTACTCCTTAAGCCATCGCAATTTTTTAGATCTCATTTTGCTCTCAAACACATAAAAATATGTAAATATGTTTAATAGTATTTGACATTATGACAGGTAAACCGGTTTTTACTAACGAAAGGAGGGAATGATTGACCAGTACGTCACCACCTTGAGGCAGTAAAAACAGTTATCTGCCGTATATTGTACAATATTTTATTTGCTACTCACTTGTAAAACCAATAGCGGATTCTAGCTCAATCGAATTAAAGGTAAATAGTAAAAAAATACGAATGTATATGCTGAATAACTATTAATATAAAAATAAAATGGTATAATTGAGATATTTCGGAAATAAGAGGTTTTTTGTTATAGCGCTTAATTTTTAAATACACCTGTAATTATAAAGTATGTAGACTTATACAGTGTTATAATATTCATTTATTTTATGTAAATATAACTTAAAATAGCATATATTTCAAGAACATTTAGGTCCATGATGAAACAGTTTGATAAAAAAACACACAAGCGTGACGTCACGTCAATCTTTTCAAAATTCGGGAGACCATAACTCGCTTATTAATAGGAATTTTTTCGCCGGATTTTCATCAATAGTCTTAGTTTTCCTAATATTTTCAGATGAAATTATAAAAAAAAAAAAAAATAAAAAAAAAAAGGTGGAATCCCCCATTTATAATTATAACAACCTAAACCTGTCTGTTGCAAATGACACTTCATACGTCATAAATAACTTAAAATAAAAAAAATTTGCACGTTGGCAACCAATTTTAGAAGCTAGTATTAGTAAATATAATTTTTCAAAACCAGTAGGCGATAACAATAAATGAAGTTTACAAGTAACAAATAATAGATATTTATACAACAAGTGAGCTAAGATAATGTTTATTCATGAGAAGAATTTCAACATTATTTATTTTATTTTGTTGCAGAGTGCATTAAAAAAAAATTGTCAAAGTGATTTAAAAATTTTTAATTCACTTGTGAATAAAATGTTACTTATAGTTATTGCTATGGAGTTATAATGACAGTTTAAAACGTCAAAATTGAATAAAATAATATACATGTTCTATAATAATGGAAATAGATATGGATAATATGCGATTTAGCAATATGTAACAAGTTGTATAAACTTCGTTAGTCCTGGATTTTATAAAAAAAGTAGTACCTACAGAATTTATAAAATGACTAATATACTATACTTTTTCTACGACTGCAAATTAACACAGCATAAATACAAAAAACAAAAACCCACTTTAATAAGTTAATTCATCCCGAATTTTAAATATAAAAGTTTTAGCGTATCCTGGAAATTAATTTAGAAAACTTTATAGAAAATTATCCCAGTACCTTGAATATTTATTTGATCACCATTCGAAAACTAAGGTGTTGTACTTACAGTTCAGTAGCGACCCTTCGCGGGTTGATTACATTTTTGGATAATTTAATTACGTTAATTGTTCACAATGTAATTAGTTCTTGTTTGGTTTGGGTGAGATAAATAAACAATTATGCAAACGCGTGTTCTGCTACCGACAGAACTCTGGCCTTGCTCCGGAATTTCAATGCGACACTCCCTAAAACATGGAGGCAATATTGGGAAAATGTCGTTATGGCAAATGTACCATAAAGGGAAATGACGCTGTGACTGGATAGATTGTGATATTGCTTTTTGATACGAATTTTTAACAGAATCGTTTATTTTTATTGAAACATTGGAATTTAATACTTAATGTGTGAATATAAATGGGATCCTTCACCATAATATCATAAATTAGAATATGGATCATTTATATTAAAACTAAACTTTAAACAGAAAGAAAAAGACTATCAAAGTTTAAAAAAGTTATTAGTTTTTAAAAATATTCGAGTTTGTAATGCTATTTTAACATCTACATCACACTTCTACTCTATTCCAAATCTAAATTATTACTCTAGTATGACTAGCGAATGAAAGTTGACAATTAAATTAAATAAATAAATAAATATAAATATATCATCACGGCATATGACCCATTTCTGAGTGCCACAATCTGCTTTATCGCAGATATCGGTAATGATGATGACATATTCGTACCGTGCGGGCGCTTACCAGGCGTCACCTCACGGGCACTCATTGCTGGCGTGGAGAGTGCACCACAGAGGTCTCTTTCGTGCCATTTAAAATTCGAAATATTTGGCGTCGGTCGGGATCGAACCCGTGGCCGCGTGCCAGAGTGTTTCTATTAGTGTATTTTGAAAATACAAAAATTTTAGCTAAGGAAAACCACTGGATTAGAAGATTGATAAGAGAAGCTATTGAAATCCAGAAGTCACCTAATAATATCGATCTTAACACATTCTTATTCATTTGTATTTTAAATGTTTTACCATTTATCAATGTATCTATGATTTTATATATTTGTAGTCTTAACTACATATTTATTTATGTTATTATTATAAAAATCTGAAGAAGACAGCACCTTGCTGTCGAAACGTTTTTTTTTTTAAATAAATTTATACAAAACTATACCCAAATATTGTTTAATTTTGTTTCTATTAGCTTTCAGGCCCCACCTCTGACATAACCTATTTGTATTTACTGTCAAAATTATATGTCAAATAGTATTTCCGATTTCAACTGGTGTTGTGTAAACTGTGGAATAAAAAGATCCCTAGAATTGTATTACCAACTGCATCATTTCTTTTTGATCACCTCTATTACTGTGTGTAGAAAATATTCTTCCCATTATTAAATTATATTATCCAACATGCTTCATGGAAAATGTTTATTTTCAAACAAGTACTCCTAATTAAACAAAAACATTCTCCATTTGCTGTACGCATAACAATAAATAATAATTATTTTCCTCAGCAAAAACACCCTTTTCGCTAATAAATTTCGTGTTATGTTTTCCATGTTGCTTTTTTTCTTTTTATTATGCTTTTATTCTGAACACAATGGTGTGGCTATTGTTTAATTCAACTGTCCATTACTAGCTTTTTATTTAGATTTTATTAATAATTAAAATGACAGCTGAACAAAGAATCAAAAGCGTGAAATATTGAATCAGGAAGCTTAGGTTAATGGTAGGCACGAAAGAATTTTTATCGAAAATGCGACTGAAGTTTACCCCTATTTCGATTTTTTTTATTTCTATAGAGGACGGTAAATAAATTATATAAACATTTATTAGATCATAACGACATTCTCTTCCTAATACCGCTATGAAGTTTTTTTATTTGTGATTGCTTTCACTTGTGGAAAAAGAGTGAATAAACAAAATTCCAAGTCAGCAAACTGGTCTAGTGTGCATTAGTCTAATAAATCATGGACTAGCCTCAGGAACAGCGAAGCGTTTGAGAAGTTCACTGACCGACCGATCAACCGTATACTCAGACATCAATATGAACGTTTTCTTTGTCTTAAAACAAGAAGAATCAATGTAATATGGGTACAAAAATATGCTTTAATTCTTTGTAATTCATCGTTACGTATGAGCTATCTGCATACGATTTATTTTATAATCTCTGTTTTACTTTAAGAACATAAAGAAAATTTTTGAATTTCAGGCGTTATTTATTTTGATTGAGTACATTTTTTATCACGTTGGTATTGGTTGGTGTTTTATAACTATTGACCAAGAAACCGGTCAATAACTTTGTTATTAAATTGAACAGTGTGAATAAAACGTCATCATGGGTGGGATTCTGTAACTTGTCCGTTATCAAACGGTAACGTTATCACTATAGAAACATATTTTTTGTAAGATGATTGGTATATTTACGTCATACTTATCAAATAAAATGAGATCTTCCATGTGACCATAGTGATAACGGAACCGTTTGATAACGGACGAGTTACAGAATCCCACCCCATATCATATCTTACATGTATAATAAATATCATAAAGTTGGCAACACTGCATTTGCATGAAATCGTCCTATAGTGGATTACTTTAGTGCCGATTATTGAACTTTTAATGTCGATTTTTATGCACTTTAGTGAAGATTTCAAATAATAGTTATTTATGCAACAAAAGTGTAAACACAAGCTTTATGACATAAGGTCAAGTATTAAAATTATTGACCGAATGTCGTAAAACTTTTTATACTTGAGTTGCATACAATATATTTTTTTCTTCAAACGTCGTAAAAATGGCATCTTTTGTGACTTGATTCACAAGGTAGAAATGAAATAAATAAATATCCATAGCTACTATATAAAATGAGCGAATAAGAAGTAACTTGTAAAACAGAAACTTGTCATGTCTCCCCAGATTGCACTATAAATACAATAGATAACTTAAGAATAAAGTTACTAAAAACGTCCAACAACTGTCATATTTAAATTGATAATCTACAAATTGAAATATAAAGAGTTTATATTTAACGAAATAATATTTTATATAGGTAAAATAGCAGATTTACACCTTGGTAATGACGGTAAGAATACTTAACAATAAAGTGATAAGACAAGTTAATATTGTTTTTCAGCGATTCCTCGACATATCATATCCTTCAGCTATATTGATGTACTTCCATCCGATTGAACAACTTCAAAGGCCGTACATAACAATACTTCAAATTCTGATATAATTGCACATAAGGAGAATATAAAATCGCACAGTTTTTATTTATACGTCAAAACGTGAAAATTTTCACTTGAAAGTTTATAACAAAAAGTGAACAAATACGATTGTATCCATAGCAACAGAGCAATTGAAATCAGCAAACGTCCTTCACGTAAAATATTTATAATTATTGTAACGTCAAGTTGTAACTATTTTATTTAAATATGTACGTTTGAAGAAAAAATATAATGTGTCAGTTCACATTTGACAGATAACAAATCTGAAGTAGAATCACGCAATTCTCATCAGTATTACCAACATAATGTACAAAAAACCTAAATATAGGTAAGACAACTTAAATGCCATACGTGTATTGATGGTGGTAGCTCTATAATGTGTAAAGTAAATAAAATACGAATATCGTTTCCTTTACACATCAGAGTATAAAAAAATATTTTTTTTCTATTTTGGTTGTTTAATATGTACTTTATGAAACTCATTTGGATGAGTACTTCTTTAAAGAACTCAAACTTAATTTCTGTTAGGTTGGTTCTAGAGGACCTCCTATTGAAATGAAGAAGTAATATAAATAAATGTCAATCACTGTTACCAACAATCATATCAAAAATTAAATATTCCCAATCAATGTTCATAAATTAGTAAATTAAATAACAAATCTTTGTAAATAGTCTTCAACAAAAGGACCAAAATAGAAAAAACTTGTATTTTAATATACTATAAATTAACCCATCTGGGGGATACATTTTTCAAGTAAAAGAAATCAATAGGCATTTACGAAAATTCTAGCGATAGATACGCACCTACCGATCGCGTTCGAAAACACAAGTGGTTAATAGTTACCGTGTTCGAAAATTGTACCTACCAGATCCATCTACCGGATCCATGATTTGTGGATCGAGAAATTCAGCCGATAAATGCGGTAAATGTAGAATCTAACCTCAAAAAAAGGTAGAGATGCCAAGCGAAGTTGGATTCGGAAGTAAGTTTCAGAAGTTTAATTATGATAATACAGAAGACCAGACGAGATAACGTTTAACTACGTCAAATTTCAAATCTGTTTCATCTTTGAACTGATTTTCATAGGTTATAAATCTACCTGT
The DNA here is from genome assembly GCA_943142095.1 of Ophonus ardosiacus. NCBI lineage: Eukaryota > Metazoa > Arthropoda > Insecta > Coleoptera > Carabidae > Ophonus > Ophonus ardosiacus. The sequence goes on from OW964827.1 coordinate 43,208,500, forward strand.
TTACCACTTGCGTTCTTAAAATATCTATCCCGGTAGCGGTAATCTGATGAACAGTTGTTTACCAATATATACCGGTAACAGTTCACCGGTAGAATTTTCGTAAATGTCTTATATTGGCTCTGTTAATTTATTTCCCTGTATATTTATAATCGTAAAAGGGTTTTTAATCTATTCCCTCCGAAGTTAATAGTTGCAACACAAGTGTTTAAGAGCTTTGTAAAGAGAATCCGGAATGCCGTATTTGATAGCAAAGCAAGTCAGTTGTTTCAATCCTCTTTTAATCTCCTTCCCGGGTAGTCTTTGGCGCTATGAAACACCGAACAACGATATTAAACTTGGTTTAATTTAGGAAAGATAAACACAAAAGGTGTAGAGCAGGCCTCCTTCCCTCTCTTGCGGTTCAGCCATTTGTGCATAATGAAGCTTTCAATGTCCTCACCAATTATTGCTAACGCAAATTTATGGAGGATAAAAATACCGCAAACAATCTCATTTGCTTCGCCACAAAAGGAATACAAATTTGTGGAAAACACGCCGAAATTTATAAGAGTAATTATTATTAATTGTCTGGCGTAATGAATTGTTTGTAAAGAAAAACTAAACAGGAGTGTAAGATTTATATGTTCATGTGCCACAAGACAGCAACACTGCCATCATTATTATTTATAATACAAGTAGGTTCAGTTTTATAACATTATTGATGTCTAATATTCATTTTTCTATTTGCTTATGTTATTAGTAATTCAACACTGTTTTATATTAGTCCAGTCGTGGGGTATAAAAATAAGGCTTTATCCCACAAAAGGTAGAGTATTTTTGATTTTTTGAAATGTTTTATATTTAGAGGTGCTTAATAAAAAAAAAAACCAAGTTTTCGACCTTGGTGCGCTTCTGACAGCACCACCATCTAGAAAAAATGTTGCAAATAATCAATGTTTAAAAAAATATCTTCTCACCAGTAGGTATCAGAGCAAAAGTAGTTATCTGTTTTGTGGAAGACAAAATTCTCTACAACTATCTAAAACATTTTTTTCTATAATCAATAGATAGCGAGCTACAATTTATCCAACTATTAGATATTGTCAAAATTTATTGAATTCAATTTTTGGAATTAACTTCCAACTATGAAACAATACTGTAGTGGTAGCACGCACTTTAGAATTCTATCATAGAAAGCAGGCGAATACGATTTTACTTTTACGAATCTTAGTAGCATGCACTTTAGAATTCTATATTCGTTTTCTGGTTCAGAAATTATTGGATTTTATACTATTAAAATAAAAAATATTATGACAGTTGCATATAATAAATGTTTAATTTATATATAAATTGGCTTTGAATAGAATAGTTGCAAAATAATGACGTTACTTTGACACTTTCGCCTCGAGTCGTACGCTTGCAGGCGAATATTTTGATACACGCATGCTACCAAATTTTCGCTTCGAGGCGAAAGGCGAAAACAAATACCTCTTTTGATAGAATTCTAAAGTGCGTGCTACCACTACTGACTGCGGCACTTTTTTTTATTTTGTTCCATTCGCATATGTCCTTTTGTTTCAAACAGCAATAATACAACAATAATTATTGTTGTCCTATTAATGTAATACCTGTTTAAAACAAAAGAACATGCAAGTTATACTCGTACATCGTTTTGAAAAGCTGAACAAATCATCTTTTCATAAAAAAGTGCACCAAAGAAGTGTAAACCAAAATTCAGTATTGTATCATATACAGTGTTGTGACTGATGTAGATCATTTGATTTAAATCACTGATCTAGTTCATTTAGTATGGTTTTTAATCTGATCTAGATCCTTTTATGTATTCAGATCTTGATTTGAATCTAGATCTAAAAACTATAATCTATGATCTCAAAAAAGATCAAATAAACTAGTATTATTTGAAACCACAAAATCCAAGAACAAATTAAATACAAATATAAGTAAGGTTATAATTTATTTAACTCACTTCAAAAATTAAACGGTAGAATACCATAATGATTGTCTGCCGATTTGTTATGGCCTGTCTTAATTTATTAGATTTGAACAATTCTAATATTTAAAATTATTTTTGGTTCTATTTTATTCCTTAATTTAATATTAATGAAACTAAAGATGTACCTAATTTTTCTTCCCATGAAAATAATTCATGAATGAATACTATTAATTTACGATTTCGTATTAATAAACGATTTTAGTGGGTAACCATAGATACCGCATAATATTGCTAAACCATTATTGTCAAAACTTGTGTCAAACGTTATTAACCTAAAATTTTTGACATGGAATAAAATTAGGTTTTCCAGTTCAGAAAGATACGGTCAAAGGAAAAATATTATAACTAATATGTGTATTAATTAGCGATTAATGATTTCAACTGTTAACGTGTTAAAATGTCTCAATCATTAATCACCCTCATTAACACACTTGATAGTAACTATTAATTAATAAAAAATAAAAAGCATTTGAAAATCGTTTCTGTTCTATTTTATGATCTAAGAAAAGCAGAATACAAATTTCTGATCTGATCTGGAAAAAAGATCCTATCGCAGAAATTGACCTATGATCTGATCTAGAACATATTAGTTGAACAGATCTTGATCTTGGTCTAGATCCTTTATAAATTGATCTGTCACAACATTGATCATATATGAAACTTATTTGCAAATATTAGTTCCAGCAAAATTTACTTTTTTAACAATATCTAATGATTTTAAACACTGTAGCTCGCTATCTATTGGTTATAAAAAAATGTTCTAGACCAAAGTGATAATAACTATTGGAAACAAAATTAGAAATTCAAAATAAATATAAAATCTTATTGCATAATTTTATTATTATGAATAAATATTGAAATCTATTACCTAAAGAATTTCATACTAAAGAGGTATTTATAGAAAAGCAATTTCTATTTTACCCAATACCAATATAGAAAATATAGCAACAACTAGTATTAATCGTAATGAATTTATTTTACAAATAACAGATATTTACGTGTGTTCGTGCTAACTTTCAATAAGCTTACTTACCTACATGTAATTCATTGTTTTGCAATGTAATCGATAAAACGAAAGGAAATATAATTGTTATGTGTGGTAAACAATAAATATAAGTAATTAAAATTTATGTTTCGTGGAAATCTCTTGCAATATCAGCAAATAAAAACGCAATATAAATATGAAATCGTGTCTTTTTTTCAGAACATAAAAATTGATAAATGCATACATTTATTGCTCTTTGAAATACAAAGACTTGTAGCAAGAAAAACTGATTAAGGGTGATTAATGAGCATAGGTAACTAAGAGTGTTTTATCTCTGTCAAACGTTTGTGGGTTATTTTGGAGAAAAAATTCCATTTTTAAATTATTAAAATATCTTTCGATTTTTCTTATAATCTCAATTGGGAGTTAAAAAGAATGTATTAATAATATATTCAAGTCATTTGAATTTAAGTTAGATCTTAATCATTTTAAAGTATCATTGTCATAAGAAAATATGGTAAATGGAAGTAACATTTTTTAAAGTAAAAGTAAAAAAAATGAATACTTTTTGGCTTATTTAAAACTACAGGGTAGATTTTCATTTGCCGATGTGTATTTCATAAATTTCCCAAAATTGAAGCCGTTTGATCAATACATGAATATATTATGTCACGTGATCATAGCAGACTACACGGAAACTATAAATACTCTTCGAGAATGTTCATGATTCATAAATTAAATAAATACGGAGTAAAGTTACGGTAATTATGCTCCGAACACTTTGGTACATTTATATTCTTGATGGGCTATTTCCAGATATTGTAATTTGTTGTACACGCTTTAATATGCTGGTTACATTGTAAATTATGAACCAGTAAATATTCATATTCTCCTAAATTCTCACTGAGAGCGAATTTACCCTGAATATTAACTTCAACGTCCCATAAATAGAGAAAAAGGCTTCAAAAATAGAATATCAACAAAAATGAGCACCTAAGAATTGCATATGTTTTTAAATTGTACAGTATGTAATTTATAAAAATCGTATACTATTTTTAGTACTTAATTTTTTTCAATAAATTTCATTCTACACTGTGTTCCTAACGAAATCGCAAAGTAGTAGTCTGCTGTGATATTTAACACTGGTTGGACGTATATTTCTGTATAAAAATAATAATGTACAAACTTTATTAAATATTCGCCACAAGCCAAAGTGAAAACTAGAGATGCATTCGGGCGGGCCGGGCCGGGCTTTGAGGTTTGGATCGACTCGGCCCGAAAATAAAAATTACCGGCCCGACTCGAAGATCGACTCGACAAAAAAATTAGCTAGCCCGGCTCGAAAATTGACTCGAAACCGGGCCGGGTTTCGGCCCGGGCCGGGCCAAAGCTCGAAATTGGGTGCATCCGGCATTCCTAATGTTGATTTTTATGTTAAGGCGAAATGTTTAACTTTTTTCGTGTCAAACTTATAAAAAACCTCTACATTCTTATATCTTTGAACATTAGTTAACATAAGGAATTAAAAAAGAGACCCTTCTAGTGTAAGTTTGTTATAAAAATTACAGACCTACGAGTATTTAACACTTTGTTTACCAAAGAATTTAAACTACTTTTTCACAAATCTTATATAAAAGAATAGAATTTTAATTTACATAAGGATTTTTTATCTAACTTTGTTTCTGCTCAAAAATAGGACAAGAAACCATTATGGTAGGAACAAAAATCACTTTTATTTAAGTATACGAGTATGTTACCTAATTTTTCGCGGTAAGTTTTAGAAAAAAATAAAAAAATCAATATAATCTAACCTACCTTAATACCGGTATACTGTTCTCGATAGGAAATACAGAAAGCTATCCAGAATCGATGTTAGTGTTTTACAATAGGCGCTAGCTCAGTGAGGAAGCTCTGAGATGGAGGGGGGGTAATCAAAGTTGGCGGCAAATCACAATTTATAAAGCGCCACTGTATTTTGTATTGTAAAACAGGAACTAAGTTTCCTATAGTGGAAATATTAAAATGGTACGAAGATTCAAATCCAAAAGTATTTAAATGAAGTATAGTTATATTAAAAAAAAGATAAATTACATTTAAAGTTTTGGTGAAGTTATTAATATAAATATGATAGTCATAGATATTGGTGTCAACATATAAACAGTAAATTTTCAGTGTAGATCAATATTTTTTACTAAGTAAATAATAATTGAGCTAATCAGCTTAGCAACCCCCAAACATAACAAAGTAAAAAAAAATGTTTAATAACAAATAGCAGTGCACTGGTATTTGGCTCGTAAAAAAAAATATAAGTATTTAAGGTAAACTTGGATTGAGCCACTGTTACAAAATATCCTTTAAGAATTTGACTAAAATTTATTAATGCGAAATACTGAATAAAAGTAATAACCAAATATCGGATGAATAATACAATTATAAAAGTAATTATCCAATTGAAGTTAATTTTAAACGATCAAATAAATACTAAGATATTTCAATATTTTTATATAGTAAAGCTTATTTGAATTGTTAATTCAGTAACGAAATAATTGAAATTGACACTGTACGACTATTATAAACCAGTGGATGCTGTTCAACATGTAGGAATATTCTGGAAAGTCCTCACCAGTTACGATGACGTAGGATGATGACGTCAGATCCGACAAAATCCGTGATTACAGCGAAACTTCCCAAATACTGCAATACTGGCAGGTCCCAAGCGATTTCTTTCGCCCAATTATGGTTTACGATCTCAAAAGGATTGTTGAATACGGACAATGATGAATATAACCCAAATATATGTGGTTCACTTATGTTAACCACGTGCAGACAAAATCTCACTTAAATAGTTTTGCCACACAAAAAAAAGGGATATGTGAGGATATCCCTTGTACAACCACGTGTGAATGCACTTTCCGGAAATTTCCGTCAAAATAATTTTTCCAATAATTATTCTGTCTAGTGCTATATAGTGTCAGATTCTCCGAAGAATTCGTTTCACACACCATAAAGCAAATTTAACTATTTCAACAATAGGATAGTGAATTATCTGATCACTATATATTTCAATATTCACACCAAGAGATTTCAAGACAGACTCCCTCACCGGCTGTAGCTGCTCGAAGCCGCCAGACCAAGTCAAGAAACGATTAATTAAAAAATATGAAGATGATGCTAACTACAACTTTACCTGACGAATTTACGACAACATAAGCAACAGGCGAATTATTTACTTAAAATATATGCAAATTTATAAAGTTAGTACAAAATATACGAATTATGAAAAATGAATGTTACAAGTAATAACAATAATAATAGCATCATCACAATATAATTATTATGCTTTAATGAATAACCTTGAATTCTTGAAGTAAAATAATTCATTTTTATTTATAATATGTGAACTGTGTTGTTATTAAATCATTTTGATCCGTTTTAACTTCATCCATTTTCATTAAAATATTAAGGAAACTGTGCATTTGAATGAACTATAAGATTTTTCGGGCCGGCCCGAAAAGCTCGAATTTTCGGGCCGGGCCAAAATCAAAAGTCCGACTCGCCTCGATTTTTGAAAATGATTAGCCAGATTCGGCCCGAAGCCCGCCTCGATTTCGAGTCGATCATCGAGCCGGGCCAGGCCAAAGCTCGAAATCGATCGCCACAAGCCAAAGTGAAAACAGACTGGCACACCCAGAAATGGGTAATATGCCGTGATGATATATATTTATTTATTTCACAAGCCAAAGTTTTATTCATAATTACGTTACTAAGAGCCGTTTTCTTTTCTTATTCAGGCTCAAGTTAAGGATTTAATTAAAATTATTTTGACTTTATATTTATTTTAAAGTAATACTACAGTGATCCCTTAAGTGCTAAAGTTATGAAGACAAATACAACTTTAATTTAACGTGTTAACGTAAAGATAAAGATTATTATTATGACGATCTTAAATAGATATAATCTTCATGAATAATTATGAATTACCGAAACTAATAGAATTTTGCTATTTAATAATCTATCCCTATATTTATAGTATCTAGTAGTGGATAAATAATCCAAAAATACGAGCATGTTTCCATTTATTAATTCCTCTCTCGTAAAATTCGGTAATACCTTTATCGCAAATGGGCAAAGTTGCACATTAGCTGTTGCCGTATATTACGCAGCCTTGCTGTTAACTGTTTGTTGCAAATCCACTTTACTGCCAGTGCCAGATATTTCCACCCAGATTTACTGTACACCCTGCCTGTACAACCAATTTTATGGAATGGACAATAAATTAAAGTATTAGCGAAAAGCGAAACGCATATGCGAACAGCTATATCGAAAACATAAAATTCTAAATATGTTCTTTATTATATATTTTGTTTGAAACTGTACCAAGTATAGAGGATGATTTTTTTCAAGGTGTACGTAGGAGGTTAACATGGGAAATCAGTTTTTTTGTAAACCGTTGCCCCTGTTTTAACTTACGGCAATCTTTATAGTGTCAATTGTCAATACAAAGATAAAAAAAAAATCCCCCATCCGAAAATACCGAATACGTGGAAATTATCCAATATTTTAGGTCCATAAATTATTTTAAAATTTATTCATTTTCGTATTAATAGCAGTCGTCATGCCAAATTTGAACAAAAAGATAAACAAATGCTAGACATTTCATCTATCAGAATTGGTTAATTGCAACGAGCTATAAGTAAATATAGAGTGGCGCATCGCATGCTCAACGCGTACTTTACCCGTACACAGTTGAATGCTTTGGTCGGCGGCCATTACTATAACTGAGCGCTCAGCTCAGACGCTATACGTTTTTTTTTTCTCAGCGCTTATTGCACTATTTATTAAAAATGTCCGCAAAGTGTGTTGTTCCTCAGTGTGGAAACAGACAAATTAGAAATAGTTGCAAGTCGTTTCACAGGTAAATTTTATATTCAAAAATTTTAACTCAAAGTTTTAATTAGCGACGGATTTACGATTTTACCGCCTGTAGTCTGATAATAGTTTCTCGCCTAAATCCAACAACGAATATAATCAATTTATACAAGAACAATTATTATACGTAATCAATTTTTTGTGTAAATAGTAGGACTTTTTCTACAGATATTAAACACATTATTTTCTATTTCATATATGTAGTGATTATTTTCACAATTTTGTTTATTTATTTAAAGAATATGTTTTTGTTATTGTATTTTATATGTTATATTTTTTATATACGTTATTATTGTCATAATAAAATACATAATTTAATTTTCATTATTTCCTTTTTTATGTAGCTATCTACCTACCTTGCTACTTTTTCAATATACATATTGTATTAATGCAGTTACATTTTTCATATTAATTTATCAATAGTTTCTCATCATCCATATTATATATCTGTGAAACTAAATATGTATTAATTTATTTATTTATTTCGAAATATGATATATGTCAGAACAAAACTTTTCGCCACAAATTGCACTATTTATATTTATAATTCTAACATAAAAGGTAAATTATTTAGTTAAAAATAATTCAGAAATATTACTCGTAGGCTGCAACCTGCCTGACAGGTTATAGTAGATATGGCGTCCAAGTGTGTACGGCCAGCAGCGCTCATCCGCCACTCTATATTTACTTATAGCTCGTTGGTTAATTGACATAACTCAAAAGTAATGTTAATGTAATAGCCGAGACAGACGACAAAAAGTAAATAATGATCATTAACGGTTAGATATAGTATGAGCAGGTGAACTTGAGACTATTGACAGATGTCAAAATTGTGTCTTTTAGCAAACCAGAAAATATTGAATGTAGTAAAGCTTGTGTTACTTATTTTATTGTCTCATACAGTACAAAACAATAAGTACAGTAAAATTTTTGAAAGAAGTCCGAGCAAGGCCATCTACGAATTGTATCTATGAATTAAGATTTTATGCTGTAAAATTTAGTAGTGTCTTTTACTTAGTTTTTATGAGGGTACATAATATATTGTGTACCTCATAAAAACTATGTAAACGACACTACTAAATTTGACAGCATAAAATCTTAATTCATAGATGCAATTCGTAGATGGCCTTGATCGGACTTCTTTCAAAAATTTTACTGTAACCCGTACTTACTACAGTCAATATTTTCTGATTTGTTAATAGACGCAATTTAGACATCTGTCAATAGTCTCAAGTTCACGTGCGCATGCTATATCTAACCGTTAATGATCATTAATTTTTGTTGTCTGTCTCGGATATAATACTAATACCCATATTCATAAATTAACAAATAAAATTTCGATTTTTCTTTCAATGTCGACTGTTTTTATTGGATAAAAATTATAACGAACCGTTTAAAAATTTTACGAGTACTTATGAATACGGGCATTATACTCGCCGCCAAATGATTATGGACTGATGTTCAACTTTTTCCCTTCTCCGCACCCTGTCCCTTGCCCAGCGGTGTTGCCGCTTCTTCATAGCTTAGCATTTTCAACATTAACCCTGAATTGGCAACAGTGTAGAAATCTCCAGTCCTTTAACGGCAAGTATAGTAATGTCAATTACCCTATTCTGACAGATAAAATGTCAAGCATTTGTTTATCTTTTTATTCAAATTTGGCTTGGCTACTGCTATTAATACAGGAAATGAATAAATTTTAAAATTAATTTATGGACCTAAAATATTGGATAATTTTCACGTACTATTTGATATTTTCGGATAAGTAAATTTTTTATCTTTGTATTGGCACCACATTGCCGTAAGTAAAAACAGGGGGCAACAGTTTGCAAAAAACTAATGTCCCATGTTAATTTCCTATGTACAACTTGAAAAAAATCGCCCTGTAAGTACATATCATATTATTGACAAATTAATAGTTTACGTAGTTATGATGTACTAATTTATATTGCACCTACTCACATTTATGAATAAATGAATAGTATGTAAAACATCTTACAAGAATCCAAAATAAACACTAGTATACTTAGTCATTCATTCAAAAACACACGCGTACACATTCATAGGTCAGACATAGTGACATGTAGTAATATAACAGACGCTACATAAAAAATACAGAATCTGCTTAAGTCATTTTACGACCTTGATTTATTATATAATCATGTTAATGAACTTTAATATAAATTACATATCGCCAGTCCACTCTAAGAAAGTCTGTGTAAAATATATACTGAAATTAGTTTATCAACTTAATACAAAATCAGCAATTGACACGAATATTATCGAATCAATTCTTGGAAATGTAAACTTAAATATTGAATAGTAAAACAATGAAGTTTACGTGAAACAGAAGTAGAACACTCGTTGACAAATCGTTAACAACTGCGATAAATTTCTTATGTAAATTCAACAATAGTTTTCCACGAAACATGGATTTTAAAATAACATGAATTTCCATCGATTCGAAGAAATTAGCAATTTCTCAAATAAATCGATCTGATTATGGAAACATCCTCAAGGTTGATTTCAATCACAACAACCAAAAAATCTGAACAAACTTTAAGGGCATATAGGACAGACCAAAATGAATTAAAATCAACATGGGTCCGATCTTCAATAATAGGGTAATTACGCATTTTCCAATTTTTTTTTTTTTTTTCTCTGAAAGAATTGTTCAAGTGATTCACTTTAATACATGTTTTACGTCTGGGAACTGCATATTTTTCAAAATAAATATATATATATATTTAATCTTATTTCAAATTTTTCCGTGGTGACGTGTATTATTCATACCAATTTTTCTTGTCCTAGCGGTACACTCTCGGTACGGTAGTACACTCTGTACAGAAAATAGTAGTTGCCTACCATTTTTATCTAAAAAGATTTATTTCATTTATTCGTTAGTTTCATTACCTTGTCTTAAATTTGCTGACAGAAGAGAAAAATAAAATATAATTTTAACACGAATCAGTCGTCCACATGTAAAACATAGGTTATGTCAACTAAAAATGACATTTATGTACATTCCCTGGCGTGTACAGACAGCTGGCGAAGAAAATTAACTCGTAGCCACCTGGTGGCAAAATTATGAAGTAAGAATTAAATATCTTGAAAATATCTGGTATTCAAGTAAATAATTATAAAATATACGTACTGTTAAATAAAATTTTGTATCTGTTATTTTACTTTTAGAATTATCCTGTAAATATTTGTATGATAAATTAAAACATAATTCAACTTCTTCGCTTTGTCGTGGTATTACATCGAGCTTGTATGTGTCAAACAGACTTGGCCCAACCATATAATCATGAATAATCTACGTCACCTTATTATGGAAATTATGAATGAAAAGTTTTATATTTTCTAATAATTTTTACATTAATATGTTTAGAATTAGTTTATATTTCATAATAAATAGGAAAAAATATCATTTATTTTTTTCGCAACTACCCTATTTCCGAGATATAAGGCAGTATAAAATGAGAGGTCGATGTGCTTCTCTGTTTAAATAAAAAATCAAATAATTTTATTAAGTTAAATGTTGTGGCAACTTTAACCAATACTTAATTTTCAAATAACTTTTTAACTATCAGAAATTGAGAAAATTTTTATTGTATTTTAAAATCTATTTACTGGCGTAGACAAATTTTTGTTCGTTCACTATCTTTTTGAAAAATATATTTCAGTGTCTAGCAAAGAAAAAAAAAAACATTTCTGAATCGAATTATGGTGTTATTAGAACAAAATGCGATCTGTGCGCAACGAGCAAGGTTAACTAGATTTGTGAGAAAAATGAAACAGGTTTAAATAGAACGGTAAGTAGTACAGTTCTTTGTCAGGGCCGGCTTGGCCTATTAGTAGCCGCAATATTTACATTTTTAATAACTTCAATAAATGTGTAACAAGTACAATTACTTATAGAAATCAATTTTCATACTTCATTGAATTTCATAGCATTACTGTTTTTATAATAATAATTAGATCCATATAAGACCGGCAATCGGCATTCTAAGGTCATTTTAGTTCAATGAAATGAAAAATATTATGAATAAATAATAATGAAACTAATGTATACTTGTATTGATACGTCAACTTGACCGCAATATATCACATTAATTTATTATGTCTTATCGATACGTAATTAATAAATAATGTTTTCCATTATTGTACAGAGACATATTTCTAATGTTAATAATACATATAATCAGTGACATGAAAGAAAAATGCTCTGAGGAATGTTAAATGTTAGAAATCTGTAAATATTTTAATATGATTTGTTATATACAATAAATGTTCAGCTTGACCAGTATTTAAAGAGGTTGATCAGGTAGGTACGCACGAAGTCAAACGAGAGTCGCTGTACAATTTTTACTGACTAGAGTAATGAAGGACAAACTTGTACTTATCCATTGTAACGTAAAAAGGCAAACCACAGAACATCTCAAGCCAAACATTATATATTACTTTACTTATCAAAAATATGATAGGAAATCGAAATTTTGTATCTGTAAGCATATGTCAAATCATCCGTATCTGTCAAAAGTTAAAATAAACCAACTTTTGTACGTTGTGTTCTTGAAACGGACCGTTGTATCATTTCTCTGTTTTCATTGGTTGCATATGATCACGTATATATGATTACGGATCAATGGAGACGTAGCCGCCGTACACCTACAGAGTAAGTGCACGTCACATTAACATTCATGCCAAAAGAGTGGAAGTAAACATATGCTAGTATATGATTGACATGTGACATGTTTTTGACTTTTTGATATTTGAAGTAATTTATTATATTATATTGAGGCCATTATAAAATATATAAGGTATCATATGATTTTAATTTAATAGATATGTTATTTAATGTAACACTCACACAAATCATATCACTAGATATATAATTATTAATAATTTCCAACTTCGCGCGGTATAGCAAGAATTGCGACGTTGTCACGGCTACAGGTTAGCCTAGTCAATAACAGCAATTTTGCGGAGAGAACTTATGAATTATAACTCTTACAGGTACTCTCCCGATTTCTACGAGCTCCTTACATATTTTTTTTAATAATGATATCAATTTCTTAATTATTGTTAATTATTGTATATTTCAAGAGTGGAAGCTAGAAAAATCCAACTGCCTTTAAGTCTTCAAGTTAAATCACGAAAACTTAATTTATTAATATCTCGTCAGTTAGGTACCCAACGATCTCAAAAATCGTAGAGATGACTTCTTGCATATTAATAAGCTTATGTTTCTTTTTTCATCAATATCTGTTTGTTAATTGTAAATATGATCAACCTCCTTAACTAATAGCCCAGTGGCATGAACACTCTTTCACAGTGACGTTATTTCAAGACTACAATTGGCCGACTGTTTCCCACTTCTGTTGTAAACGTTAGTGACTGGTGGAACACAGTATGTGGAATGCCCTTCAAGCTTTGGACTATACTACTAATAAGTATTAAATTTAATTAAATATTCTTTTTGAAATAGCCTGAAATTGGAAAATATCAGGAAATTTCCATTAGATATTTCACAATTAATTATTGAAATTTGTGTAATACTTTAAAAAAAGTCATGTGATCTAAAACAGAATGTGATAAACTATCGCCTACTTTTACTTGCAGAAATAAACTAAATGATGGAGAAATTGTTTTCATATTGGCTATGAATGATGTGCTACATGTAATTTGACGTCAAAGGAGTGGCAGGTTATTTTCATGACTATTTCTGACGCCAAAGTATTGCTATTGAACAATCCTCGTACTTTCGGACAACTTAAATTTAAAAATGTATAGTTACCTATATTAAAATTAGTTGGTGTTGAAGTTTGTGCATTTAAATGGGTATAAGTTTAAAGTTATTCAATATGTAAAGTACGCCAAAGATCAGATATTTACGTTTACATTTTTCTTGCAAAGTTATGTAAAATATCGCATAAAACTTATATTCTATTTTCCATAAACTGCAGGAAATATCTTTATAAACTTTGAAATTCATATTTACAAACAATTCGCAAAAATGTGCGACAACATCATATGTTTTGAAATAATAACAAAAACCTTCGTAAATATTTTGTTTGCCGGAAAATTTATCACTAATTTCAATGGCAATTAGACTATCTTTCATGTGAATCTTAATGGATATTCTTGGAAGTTGATTGTTACGTAAGTGCAACCCTGGCATTGACATAGAATAAAGAATAGAGAAACTGAACTCACCTTCGCGAAGTCGATCTTCAGCGTACAGCAGCCGGAATAGATGTCTGCACCGTTCAAAGTGTCCTTCGCTCGAGTGGCGGATTCCACACTGTCGAATGTGCTCAGGAGTTAAGGAAAAAGAGCCTTAAATTTGCTGGAATATGTGTTAGTGTGTTTAGAGTATTAAATTATGAATGAAAAAAATTGACTCCAAAATGACATAAAAAATAATATACAGAATTGGTCATAAAGATAGCAACTTTTAAAAATTTTCAATTACTCTCAAGTAAGAATTGGGGTTATATAGAAATAAATCACAGGATTAATGTTCCCTTGAAACTAGTTTATACTACGTAAAAAATAAAATAGTAAATTTATAATTTTATTCAATTTTCAAAATTTTTTTTTTGTTTAGATATAAAAATGGAAATCACTTGCATTTACTAATTTATTTTCTCAATTTCATAGTGAATATCATGTAATTGTATAAAAAAAAAAAATTATTATTTATAACTCATGGCTCGTAATACGACTGTGACTATACAGTGAAATTCAAAAATTAATAATCCGCTTGTACGGACATGGTACTTCACAAAACGATATTTCGAAAACATAATGGGGAAGTTTAGCATGGTAAAAATTCTACATAACATACTATTTTCTCACAAATATAACACAAATGACTGCTGAAATTGAAATTAAAAATTAAAATTATTGCTCCATTTATTTATAATTAATATTTTTTAGGTAAACTCTAAGTACGTCACAAGTCAGTTATGCGCAAACTCCAGACAGAACGGTGAAATCGAACCACTTGAACGTAGGTCGTAACAAAGCGTAAAAGCACTTCACTGGTAACCGTAACCGCGTGCGTCAGTGAATCAGTCGACATACGTTGCGCCAAGCCTCTACTGACGTCATGGCAGCTTAAATTCGGCTTTTCCGGAAAATCTGGGCGTTTTTGAAAAAAATAAAACATGTTACATCATTTTTCAATTTCCCATGGAATAAAAAAATTTAAAAAAATCGCTAAACTTCCCCATTTACATAAATCCACAGTATCTCGTTTAATAAACTGTTATTTTTTTATATAAAAAAAGAGCCTTCCACAATAACTACAATTTCTAAAAATTGAATAGCTAGAAAAATTGATCAGATATACCCTCATATTTAGACAGACTATAGAAGTAGGTACTTATCTAAACGTACAAAGAACGAAATTTGTTTGTTATTTTTAAACAAACACATGAATATTACGTAATTTCGATCTTTGTTCATTTTAAATTAACCCACAACGCCGCTCATATGTTCGCTTATTGAATAATTTCAGTTTTGCAACCTATGAGCCTAAGATTATGTGTATAATAAGTGTTGTGTGATGAGTATAACCGTATTAAAGGATATTCAACCATGGCTTGAACGCCATTCTTCTTGAATATGACGATACGTAGCACTTGTCCACTTGATTGACATATAGTGTGCAAAACTTCCTGCAACAAACAAAAATATACACATTAATATGTGCTCAAAATATCCGTATGCAAAACAAGAACTATAGTACACAATAATTTTATACGAGGTTTATTTTTTCAAAGCCTGTTTTACATTCTCAATATTAAGATCTTGGCTAAGTCCTAGAGGTTAAAAACATTTGCATTACACTTGTCAATTTTTGCGTCAATCCAATTATGGTGGAAATAGAGCATGTTCTATTTTAACTTGTCAATTTATTTATATGACTGTTACATTTCAATGACTTTTGATATTTCAATATGAAAAAGTCAGGTTGTCTAGAAACTGAACAATTTATTAAATTATTGCACAATTTTAAGACCAATTTCTGCTGCCCAAGTTCTTAAAATTGACAAATGTAAAACAGGCATAATAAATTGTTTTTCTTTTGCGCGTAACAGCAAAACAAATGCAAAAACTACAGCAATTTCCGCTACTTATTATGAAGAACCCGCTTATAGCGAACTTTCTGGTAAAACGAACAAATTTAAAAGTACGAAATGCATAAGAACAGTGCTATTGTTTTCGTTTCTAACAAACTTCATTTATAAAGAACATCGTTTATAACGAAACGTTTTTACCGGCCCCGTGGAGTTCGTTATAACAACATTATTATAATTGATTTAAACAAATTTGAATTTATGTGCGCTGAATAAACACAAACATATTCTACAAACAAATATTCAATGTAAATACGTAAATCGATATCACATGTTGGTTTCAATTTTGAAAATTGTAGACACTTTTGGTATTATTGATCATTATGTAGATTTAATTACATCCCTGTCACAAGAGAAGCAATTACCAGTATTTTTGGTAAACAAACGTATGTAAATGATACTAATTTGGTTCGATGACAAGTTATTTGTTTACCTTCATAGCTGTCTAAAATATGAAACGCGGAATATCATTACTTTCCAGATACATTAAAATCGTAGGTTCTAGAACGAAAAACATTGGTTTGACCATAAAATAATGATAGGTATGTATTTATTTATATTCTTCGAAAACTGTTTTTTAGTTAATTGAGAATAAATTAAATGCTGTATTAAAAATCTGATGTGGCCAACACAACACCTCCAGCCATTTAACTTTTATTAATTTAAAAACACACCAACATTTTCATTAATGCTGAAAACTAAATCATGTTTCTTTACATTCGTACAATAAATACTTATTTTCTTTTAAAGAGTTATCGTTACTAATTTGAAATTTGTTTTTTGACAGTCACATTTATCTGTTATTTACACATATTTCTTGATATAATTTGAACTGTGTAACTAAGGAATTGTGTTTATCTTTAAAACACACGCATACGATTTATAAAATTGATTATTTTATAAATTTATCTATAATAATAACAGAATGCATACCTGTAGAAAATTTGATAATCCTTAATTTTTATATTAACATAAATCGCGAGAAAATGCCATTTAAAGGTATTCTTGGAAGAAAAACTATTTTGATCCAATTATTACATGGTGTTAATTAAAAAGCAGGCCATATGCGTTTAACTTCCCACATAAACCAAAAATGTTTGAAATAAATATACGGAATTAAATTCCACACCTAAATCGCAAATCATATTTTATTTTGCATGTTTAGTAACCCGTAAAATCCAATTTGAAATTTTATAAATATTGCTTATTTGTAGTCTTCGAATTTAAACAAAATTATAGAAATGCTTATCGTTTGAACTGTCAGAAATTCGATTTCCTATTAAAAATTATAGATAATTATATTTTACAGCTAAATCCCTTAAAAATATGTTGTTTTTATAATCTACGTCTAAGTCTAAATCACTATACAGGTTTTATTTTTATTTTGTAACCTGCAAAATCGAAATTCTGACATTTGAAACGATATTCATTTCTTTGTAATTTTGTTTAAATTCCATGGCTATCACTACAAATGAGCAATATTTATACAACTTCAAATTGGATTTTACAGCTTATTAAATAAGTAAAATAAAATCTGACGAGTGATTTAGGTGTAAAATTTAATTCTCTATTTTTAGCTAAAATTAAATGGGAAGTTTTGCGTAAGGAAAAACTAATTTCCCATGTTAAACGCCTATGGCCCGCTTTCATTTACCAAAAAAAATGTATACAAATTATGTTAATTTATTTTGTGATAGTGACGTCCATTAGGTACTTGTCAATTTTTCACAGTTAACAATTAACAACAAATTAACAAACCGTTTAAGCAAAAGTAAATATTTCGAACCTTAATCATCATCTTATTCTTAATCTGGTAATCCATATTTTGTGTTTGTCTCCTGTAAAATACCCATAAATAATAAAACCCATCGGAACTGGGTTGATTGCATCCGTTGGACGCGTGCCAAGTTTTAATGCGCTTGTTAATAATTTCTATAGTTGGTAAACGATGTGATACGGTCCTGTGCAGTGCACGAGCCGTGTAAAGTGTGAAGTGTATGTTTGTATGTCAGCAGGTGAGATTGAGATTACCAATGTTTGAAAATTTCAGTGCTCAGCTAGAGAATTATTTATCGATAATAAAACAAGCCTAAGATTGTAACTGAAGTTTCGAGAAAGGAGATACGATAGAGATTAACAAGTCATAGATAAATAAAATGTTACAGAAATATACGAGAGAAATGGAAATGGAAGAATTATTAATAATAAGACCCATTGCTCATATTTTTTAGAATTTTATTTTCAATATATTCAAAATAGCTCCCGTCAACAGTACCCCACCATTCTTTCCTTCCACTTCTTAAAAGTTTTTTGCGTACAACTAAAGAATTTATTGTTAATTCTATATTTTCTCTCACAAAACTAGAATATCCTCGTAATCATCTTCTGTGTAAAATGGACAATTGCAGCAATATTCTGTTTACAAATGAATCCAGAGGTCTGCATGTTGCGGATGGTCAAGAAGAGCCTGAAGAAGGCTACTGCTACCATTATCTTAAAAATGTCAAACGAAAATTAATAATTTTACTAACAATACAAGAAAAACAAAGTTTGAAAAGAACTGACGTCTATAAAAAAATACGGTGATTTTTCTAATCTTGATATATACTAATAAATTTGAGTTATTATTATACTATTAAATATTTATGTTTAGGTAGAAATATAATTTGAAGTTACGTTATAATGGGGAAATATCTTTACTTTAAATAAAAAATAAAAACTTCCTCCATTATCATTAGAAATAATACTATTTTATGACTTGATTTAACCCTGAAGAAGACCATTGTCATGGTCGAAACGCAGTTTTTAAATCAAATAAAAACGTACTGACTGCAGTTTCCGATTACTTTATTTTCTTCTCCGCACATCAATCTCCAGTCGGTCATCGTTACTCCAAATACTATTTAAGTCACAATAACCGAATTTAACAAATAGTCTAACTAATATTTACTTACATTTATTTTCTCATTAAATAAATAAATAAATATGTCATCACGGCACATTACCCATTTCTGGGTGTGCCAGTATCTACAACACAACATGTAGACATCGGTAATGATGACGATATATTTTACCGTGTGGGCGCTTACCAGGCGTCACCTCACGGGCACTCATAGCTAGTGTGGAGAGTGCACCAGAGGGATCACTTTTGTGCCATTTAAAATTGGAAATATTGGGCGTCTGTCGGGATCGAAACGGTTCCCCCGGTTCGCGACCAGACACTCAGGCACGCGGCCACGGGTAACAATTTTCAGAAAATGCATAATGCAAGACCATATTTTGAGAATTTGTTACATAATACTTGAATGTAGGAATTTCAACTATAGAGTGGCCAGCATGCAGTCCAAACTTAAATCCTATCAAAAATTTCTAGGAAGAGTAACAAAGGAAGGTTAATCGGCGTGATAACACACTTCACACTATGCAATAGCTATTAACGTCCATGGGATGACGAACGCAAGCTACAATGTTGGATCTAGGGGCGAAAATGCGCTACTGAATAAATATATTCGCTTCAATTTATGTAATTTTTTATTATACCTACCTGCATCATAATTCATAGTTATCGAACTAAAAAGCGTGCAAAAAGGATAATTAAAGCCCACGGTGCTTTTAAAAAAAATTGTTAGTCAACAAAAAAGAAAATAATCCACAACTGGTAGATTTATAAAAAAGACTAAATTCAAAATTAACTAAGTCATTTCCTTTCCACCATTTTTGTAAACTATTAAAATATAACATACATATTTCACATGATATATGCTTGGCACATGCGCAATATATGTGATCAAAATTTGCCAGGCGTGAATCACCTACAAAGAAAATTTTCTTCATAAATTGGAATAATTATTCACTTACAGGTACGTACGAATGATAACGTCCTATTTGGCAATATGAAAACAAGAAAATACAACAAATATTCCATCGCCTAAATGAACATAGGCAGAACTATTTTAATAAATGTACATTATTTTTCCATACATATCAATGTTTTGATTTAATTAGTGCATTGCTTACATTGTAACGCTACTCTAGAGAAACTAGAAATAGTCTGTGTATGAAATGTGCATATTAAGATAGCTAGCTGTAACTATGTGAAACTGCGTTAATTACTGTAATATAATTATACATACAAGATAAACTACTTTCTTCCTCACAACCTTACATAAAGTAGAAGTAGGTACAGGAAAATTAGTTAATTAGGTCAAGAAATTATACAAGCAATTAATTGATTACAAGATAATGTCACGGCTTTTTAACAGTAATTATTTATGGGAAAAACTAATAAACTGAAAGAAAAATCATATCTTATTTGCATATTGTCTCCATTTATTTAGTGAAAGTTCAGGGGGAAAACAGTAAAACAACAAATTTTTCCATTTTGAATTAAAAGGCCTTGACTATTTTACGCTGGCCATTCTGCTATGGCAGCACGGACCGTATCTATCGGTAGTTCCCTCACTGCGAAGGTGTACCCAGAGAACATTCTAGAAGAAGTTGTCAAACCTCTGTCCTAGCAAACACAGGGTCTTCCAGCAAGATTCAGCCCAGGCCAGAACGACGCATGCCTGGCTACACATGTTCCAGCATTTTCATTGCGGCCGAAGACTAGCCCTCTGGCAGACCAAGCCTCAAGCCTTTGAACTACAAATTGTGGTCAGTGTTTACATAGCCTTCATGAACTAGTACATGGTAGTAAGTCCTAGCCGAGGTAGCGGCGAACGCATCGTTTCTGTCACTTATTTAACAAATAAATCACGAGTGGATTGAAATTTGTAGGCTATACTTCATTTTACGTAAGAAAATAGTAGATTACTCTTAAGAGCCGACCGTTTTTATTTGTTTCGTTTCTGTGAAATAGCTTTATACATATATATCCCTAACTAAACCAACGCTATTCTTACGTGAAATAAAGTATAATAACAAAATCTAAAACTTCAACACGTTTTAGTTGCGTTTAATCTATGTACATCATTAGCGCGCAGAAATCCAGATATAATTAATTTCCATAATTTCCCGAAAACAAGAACCTAAATTCTATAGAAAAATTTATTAGAGAAATTTGCCAATTTGAAATAGTTGGTAGACGAAAGTTATGCATTCATCTTTTAAAAATGGGAAAGGAACCGAGTAAAAATAATGCTTGCTCCTTGCATTTTGTAAAGCAAAATTATATTTTGCCGGGTATAACTACAAGATAATAATTACTTAGTGTCTATTAAAATACTTCGTAATGAAATCTAAACTTGTAGACCTGCCTGCACAAAGATGACAATAAAATAATAATACTTATCTCTCCATTAATCTACCAAAGACTGTAATAATGCAGTACTATGTAGATTCAAGAAAACAAAGACTCGAATCATGTAAATTCAAAATTCGAGAGAATGCTGAACATAATTTTTATATGAAACGGACTAGTTCTCAAAATTCAAAATGTTATTCATACTAGAAACATTATTTTTATTTAATATTAACTGTAATATTAATATTACTTTGTATTTCAAACGCCGCAGTGTATAAGAATACAGTTGCGGGAAACGAAGCATCTACCTTAAACTGGCCATATTGTTACGTCACGCGCTAAGCTCCTCCTCTTCTTCACTCGCGAATTATGGCCGTCTCAAATGTCACTAAAATTACTCAAACCAAAATTGCAGAACGAGTATGTCAGGTACTATTAGACAAATAATCTGTTAAAATAAATATTGAATTTTAATATTTAAATTCTGAAGTATTATATTTACTTTTAATAAATTTTGCACATCAAACTTCATTGACAGGGACCAAGGAGGAACAAGTATACCAACACTATCCTCCTAATCGAAATAAAAATAACTAGATGTCGCCACCAACCGTACCAAATCTGTAAAAAAAACTCGCAAGGAAATTTTATATGGGAAAACAACGAAACGGAATTTGAAACAGCCATAATAAGCGTAGCGCAATTGAATTAAGTTGACCATGGTGTTAAAAGGGAAGGCATGCGTTAAACCCAACTGAAATTTAGACTAGCTAAACGGTATGTGTTGCCAGACCATCATAAGGGGGCGATTTTGAATAAATATTGTATTACTACTGTAAATACTGGAGTCAATAAATTACTTGCAATACAAAATGTATTATTATTTATTATAAATAATAATTCAATATTTATGGCAACAACAGATGTGTAACATTAGATAGATAACACTCTTTATATTTATTTACAAATTACAACTAATTATTACTTTCTATTCATTATAATTTTTATATCATTCTCTTCTCTATTTTCATACTATTCACATTTCGTTCCGCTCTTCTTTTTCTGCAACACCAGGACCCGTAGCCACGATGCGTTAAAAAATAACGAGATTTATACAACACAAAACAATATTGAGTTACAAATGTTCCTATTACACCACTGTATTCATTTGTTTGTATGTGGTAGACGAACTGGACCGTAACGGCGGTTGTCGAGGCGCGACGAATCTCTGGCTTTGCCAGGGTCGGTGCAGGGGGAGGACACAATACGGCCTCACAGGATTAAAATTAGAAATAGGAATGCAAATTTGTCCCACTCCAAAGGCGAGAATTTATGGCACGAGAGATTTAAATACTTTAAAATGATATAAATTCAGATTTCTTGACAAATTTTGCAGTAAATTTCTTACAAATTTATCGGGGAAACAGATAATAAATTTAAGGAATCGGGAGATATTTACTGTCAGTAATGATTCACATAATTTATATATTTCTACGAACTTCATACAATATGTAAGCAAATATACAACAGTTCTTAGGCTTTTAGACATCATTGTATTCCATTATAATTTACACATACTAGGTGTGGCAATAAAATAACGGGATTGATCTTCTTAGAACATTGACTATTCAAAAAATCTGATGTGGCCAACACAAAACCTCCCGCTTTTTAATTTTTATTATTTTAAATACATACCTACGTATTTACTAACGCTGCAAACTGTTCCATTGCAGAAAACTATTGCTTTATTTACTATTTTCTTTTTAAAATGTCATTATTATTAATTTGAAGTGATTAGTCTTTTGACATTGACATTTAGTGTCAGTTACATTCATTTGAAATATGAACTGTGTAACAAAGGAATTGTGTTTATCTTAGGCTTCGGGACTAATAAAAAAAATTATTTTTAAATTTATCTGTAAAATATATAGAAAGTAAATATAAAGTAAATATAAGAAAGTATTAATGTATTCCTATAGAAAATTCAATAATCTTTAATTTTCATAACACATAAAATGCGAAAAAATGGCATTTAATGGTATTTTTTGAAGAAAAACCTTTATGATCTTCAGGTAAAGTGCCATTTCCGGTTATCCGTTTTACACCAAAATCTAATGGCTTCTTTTCATATTAGAGTAGGGTAGAAATACAAGGTTTCAGAATTTTTTGAATGATAGTATTTGAGTTAGAGCGTTGACAAAATCCATACACATACACACATACATACACACACATACACACACACATACACACACATACACACACATACACACACATGCATATACACATACAGACATCATCGTGAAAATGTTAAAATTGGATTCTAGGGAGCTTAAAACGTGGTCATTTACTAAAATCTCGATACGTGATTTTTAGCACGATCCCTATACCTCCCTTACCAAGGGTAGCGGGAGGTAAAAAGTACACAAAACAAATATTCGGACCTATTCTGTAACTCAGTGGTTAATTTTTAGCAACTGGTTAATAAGTTTAAACAATCAAGTATGTTGATATATAACAAAAAATTGGATTCTGGAAGTTAAATCAATATTTATTGGACAAAATTTTTAACCAGTTGCTAAAAATTAACCACTGAGTTACAGAATAGGTCCGATTGCTACCCTCAATGTACTCTCTTCCCCGAATCCTTAATATCGCCCGATGCGAATATACCATTGTTAGAAGCAATGCTTGCAGGCCGTTTTTGTTAAGGCGGCAACTGACTGGAGCCAAAATATTGTAATGTAATGCTCGGTGGGAGCGTATGTAATGTAATGTATACAAACGTTTCAAGAAACACACACGAATGCTCGTTTTGAATGTTTGGTTCAAGAGTACTTCACTCTCAGTTACTGTCAGGCGTCTTTTTATTAAAAATTAAATTTATTATAATGGTGGGGGTCCTGTGGATCCCATAAGGTAGATTTTACATGATACTGGTCAATAAAAAATAAAATCAATTCTTGAGACCAGTTCATTTTTCATAATTACTATAAATAGTAAATAGTTTCACGTTTTATAATAAATATATTAAACCATACACGCGCGACGGAACTATGACGACTATAATGACTACTGGTCCTGGATAAAACTAAAAAGTACGCCGAGAACGAACAAACTACGGCCTGCACTGACTTGTAATGTAACAATCAAAGGGATTCGTGAAAAATCCGACAGTCCAGTGGAGCAATATTGTTTCACTTGAGCGGCTCAATTCGCCGCTCATTTTCTCGTACTGACTAGCGAATGCTCGTGTTACATTGTTACATTATAACATTAACGTTCGACTGGTATGTTATATACCAAATAACACCCTAGGGTGTTATAAAATTGTTGCTATGAAATCGGTATTGTAAACAAATAAGAATATCGCGTTTCCTAGTTACAGCGTTTAAGTAATTAGATTAATTTCTCTAACACAATAACAAGACATAAATCGATAAAAATCTTTATTAAAATAATTAAAGATGCATTCGGGCCGGGTCGGACCGGGCTTTGAGGTTAGATCGACTCGGCCCAAAAATAAAAATTGACCCGAAATCGGGCCGAGCTTCGGGCCGGGCCGAGTCTAAGCTCGAAATTAAGTGCATCCGGCATTCCTAATTTTGATTTTTATGTGAGGTGAAATGTTTAACTTTTTTCGTGTCAAACTTAAAAAAAACCTCTACATCCTTATAACGTTCCACATTAGTTGACAGAAGTAATTTAAAAAAGACACTTCTAGTGTAAGTTTGATATAAAAATTACAGACCTATCTGTATTTGACACTTTGTTTACCAAAGGCGTTCGAAAATTGAAACAACTTTTTCACAAATCTTATACAAAAAATATCATTTACATAATGATTTTTTATCTAACTTTGTTTGTGCTCAAAAATAAGGCAAGAAATCATTATGATAGGAACAAAAATCACTTTTATTTAAGTTTACCAGTAGTAACAATAGTAATAATAACAACATCACAATAGCATTATTATGCTTTAGTGAATAACCTTGAATTCTTGAAGTAAAATAACATTTTTATTTATTAAGATGTGAAGTATGATGTTATTAAATCATTTTGATCCTTTTTAACTCCATACATTTTCATTAAAATATTAAGGAAACTGTGCATTTGATTGATCGACTCAAAATCGAGGCGGGCTTCGGCCCGTGCCGGGCCAAAGCTCGAAATCGAGTGCATCTCTAAAAATAATATATCGCTCGGACGTTAAACGTTGAACGCACCACGGGTGTTAAACAGACAATAACCCCTTCGGTCAACGTACACATCTCGGGCCAGAGTCCCTCGGAGAGTACACTGTTGACCTCAGGCGTTATTGTCCTTATAACACCCTTGATACGTTAATTACTATTTCGCTCCAGTCAGTCACCGGCTTCAGACTGTTCATAACCTTTGCCGGTTTTTCTATAACTGCATCTCAGACTCAAATATAAATTTTGGGCATAAAAGAAAGTCAGATGGCACGAGCCCCGTCTCAGCAGTTAGCCCACCCGCTTTAATTTCATTTTATTTAATTAATTATAACACAAATAACAAATAACGTAAATTACTGTCACCTTTTATTAATATGTCTGTTCGCACGACAGTTAGAAACAGTATCAAACCATTCTGAGCATGCGCATCAGGTTAAAAATGTTCGCACTGGAACTTCTGGGTATTAGGGACCATTGTCTTTCCTACATGCACTTGTACTAGCCAAAGCGCGACCAAGCGAATATTAACATTTATTATAAATTCATCCAAACCACTAAATATTTGCTATATTGTCATATATTCTCGAGTGTAAATTTAAGAGAACCAAAAATAAACGCAGGAAGTAAATTTTAAACAGTAAAGTAAGATTAGAATATCTTTATGTGACAATAACAAATGCCAACAACAACAATCAGCATAAGATAAAAAACTTTCTGTTCACTCTAAAAAATCTCCAATCAGTTTGAAACCAGTTTCAAACTACGCACATGTACTGAGAAATTGGATATTAGTTGCACCGGCGGACGATATAACTGGCAAAAAGCCCGGCAGGCATAATGTTCAACCTTCCACCTAGAGATGCACTCGATTTCAAGCTTAGGCCCGGCCCGGCCCGAAGCCCGCCTCGATTTCGAGTCGATCATCGAGCCGGGCCAAAGATATTTTTTATCGGGCTGAATCGGGCTAATCATTTTCAAAAATCGAGGCGAGTCGGACTTTTGATTTTGGCCCGGCCCGAAAATTTGAGCTTTTCGGGCCAGCCCGAAAAATCTTATAGTTGTCAAATGCACAGTTTCCTTAATATTTTAATGAAAATGGATAAAGTTAAAAAGGATCAAAATGATTTAATAACAACACAGTTCACATATTAATAAATAAAAATGTATTATTTTACTTCAAGAATTCAAGGTTATTTATTAAAGCATAATAATTATATTGTGATGATGCTATTATTATTGTTATTACTCGTATACTTAAATAAAAGTGATTTTTGTTCCTACCATAATGGTTTCTTGTCCTATTTTTGAGCAGAAACAAAGTTAGATAAAAAATCCTTATGTAAATTAAAATTCAATTTTTTCTATACGATTTGTGAAAAAGTTGTTTAAATTCTTTGGTAAACAAAGTGTTAAATACTCGTAGGTCAGTAATTTTTATAACAAACTTACACTAGAAGGGTCTCTTTTCTAACTACTTATGTTAACTAATGTTGAAAGTTATAAGAATGTAGAGGATTTTTATAAGTTTGACACGAAAAAAGTTAAACATTTTGCCTTAACATAAAAATCAACATTAGGAATGCCGGATGCACCCAATTTCGAGCTTTGGCCCGGCCCGGCTCGAAGCCCGGCCCGATTTCGAGTCAATTTTCGAGCCGGGCTAGCTAATTTTTTGGCGAGTCGATCTTCGAGTCGGGCCGGTAATTTTTATTTTCGGGCCGAGTCGATCCAAACCTCAAAGCCCGGCCCGGCCCGCCCGAATGTATCTCTTCTTCCACCCATAAGTGAATAAGATGTAAACAAACAATTTTGATGCAGTTGTGCGTAAAATATCTTACTTCTTCTTATCTACACTGTTTTTGATGAGTTTGTAATCATGTACCTCGTTAGTCGTTACCATAGTTCAATATGGTAAGTACAGTGGACTACAATTGATTAATTATAGTACTCAGTGGTGTAATGAGTGTCCCGGAAAAAGCATTTTTCTTTGATTTGAAAATTAGAAATCATTTGACGTCGTTCGGTTTCGATCCCGGATCGTTAGATCCCGTATGTAAATCAAAGGATTAATTTGTAACAAATTTTTTTATTGTCCTGTTGTCTGTTGCGAGCTTTAGACAATGACATGGTCTTCTCTCGTTCTCTCTGCAATGACACTGTGGATATGTTTAGATGTACGCGTCGTGTACGCTGTGTATGCCATACATCACTCAGCACCAGACACCTGCTACATCACCATTCCTGCTAACATTATACTGTTACACTTACAGTATAGTCAACAACAAAACCCGATCCACTTAAATCTCTACTCCGCACAACGGCCACATGATAAACTTTACGATAAAGTTTGCTTTATCATAAGAGGAAAGGCACAAAATCAAACAAAACAAGAAGTTGTATATTTACTACACACTGTTTTTACAGTTATTTTTATAACATTCAGAACCGTGAATCATTCAAGTATTATATATTCCGTCACCTTTAGGTAAAGAAAGTATTCAGGTCTATTCTGTAACTTAGTGGTTAATTTTTAACAACTGGTCAAAAATTTAAACCAATAGGAATTTAGTTGACAACTAAAAATCCAATTTTTTGTTTTCAACATACTTGATTGGTTCAATTTTTTAATCAGTTAAAAATTCACCACAGAGTTACAGAAAGGCCCGTTGTCTTTGGTCAAAAAATTCGGTGGTGTTTTTAATAAATAAGCACGTCTTAGAGTCCCTAGAATACGAATTACTAGTTTTACGATAATATTTGTGTGTGTGTGTGTGTGCGCGCCCGTGTCTATCTGTGTGTGTGTGCCCGTGTCTGTCTGTGTGTGTGTGACAAAAATTTCCCCGACGATAACTCCAATACTACAATTCTAAAAATTATAAATCTTTCATATTCCTCTTCTTTACATCCACATGAAGAACTGATTAGATTTTGGCATTTTATAAGAATATCTTGTTGTCTCCGGTTAGATTATATCTACATTTTCGTTCATAACTTCATATTCAATAAATTTAGAATTAAATAATTATAAAGAGATTAACTTTCATAAATCAGCCAACTTTACTATAATCATGGAAACAGCTAATATATATTCAAATAATTCTAATTGACATATGTCAGCGTCAAGTGCAATTTACATAGTGTACGTTCGTGTTCTAATTTTTTTGGACTTTTCCGAGGAATTTTCGGTATGGAATTTGTAGAAAAAAGTGTTACAATTTTGGATATATGAAATCTTTTACAAAAAACTTTTGATATGGGATTTGCATAAAATACACAGAATTGGCAGAAAGTAATGTGCTGGCCGCATCAGATTTTTTTAATAAAACATTAGAATTTATTTTGTATTATATTCATTGCAGAAATTTTACAGATTTTTATAAATAAAATCTAAAACATGAATCCTGCATCCATCTAATTCTGAAACTAATACTTCCCTTTTACATCACTTTTATATTTTAAAATTTAAATACTGTTTGAAAATCCCGCTTATTGTCGTTTCCTCGCTTAGAAATTATTAAAAAATATTTACAAAAAAACCGAATTTATTTCGATATGAAACCATAGACAATATTCTAAAAATAAAATTTTGGTTTGTGCAAGGATTTAAAAATTGTTCGAAAATCTCGCTGCTTCATATTGTAATTTTTGTACATTAATTAAATATATTTTCTATGCTTAACAAGATAGATCTATATTTTTCAATTTCAAACAAAAAGTGTACAAAATAACAAATAAAAATGTGAAAATAGAAGTTTGTTTTGTACCTGTCTGTTACGCCCTAATGTTAATGCTTGTTGACAAGCATAAATACACGATGTTACTGATATTTAATTTTATTAAAATTTAATAATAAAAATTACGAACCGATGCGACAAAACATCCATATTATCATACGTAATATAACAAGTGATATGATTATCATCGATGATATTTTCGAGTGAAACCGAGTTGCATATTCCACGAGTCCGAGGGACGAGTGAAATGTGCTGCTTCGGTTTCACGAGCAATATCTTCGATTATTAATCATATCACGAGCTTATATTTAATGAGAGAATATAATGATTATTTGTTAAAATTAACTGTCAATGTTGTAAAAATCCCTTAGTAACGAATGTAAATAAGGTGATAATTTCTTTGTTTTTTATCATCGCTGTGATAGACATGTAACTAGGGAAATCCTGAATGTTGATTGGTGGAAAACATGTCACGTGACTAATGAATTATATTCTCATTCTAAAACATTGGGTTGTCTTACCAGGGGGTTACGCTAGAATTATTGAGAATATAAAACATGATTCATAGATTTTAAAATCTTATTGTAAATATATTCAAAGTAGTTCCTTACGACAATAATACATTTCATCATTCTTTCCTTCCACTTCTTAAAAGCTTCCAATCAATCTTATTTTGGAATGCTTTCAAACTAATTTATGGAAGATTTAATACTATTAAAACTGTGAAATTAATTTGTAATAATTTACAAACTGCCAAAACTGTCAAACTTATTACCGAGGGACTTAAAAACTGTCAAATTAATTTCAGGCTGATTTAAAAACTGTTAAATTATAATTGCTCTCTAGTAAATACCATATTTTCACACAATACTTTAAAAATGGATTAACTAAGCTATAACTTACTTAACTCTTCCTACTTAATTTCACATGACATCATGAGCTATTAAAGTTTGTTGCACTCGATTTAATCAATAGATCACCCTGTATATTATTGCAAACCATGAAGCTATTTATAAGTGTATATAAATTGCACATAAAATAATGTGAAATGAACCGTTTTATTCATCTGATAACCAGACCAGATGTTTAATAGTTCATATTATTAAGATACCTTCTAAATTCAAAAATGATTAATAGCCACTATAATCCTGTTTATTTTATAATAAATCATCTCAAATAATTAAATATTTGTAAAATTAATATCTCAATTCCTGAAACAATTTCCTGTTGACGATAACGCGCAAAAACTCCTGCAGCCTACTGATAAATTATCAGACAATTATCCACAATTTATCCACAAATAGAAATTGAACACTTTACAAATTGCAGTCATATTTTTGTCATTTCCAATTTGAAAAATTAATTGATAGAAAAAGAATCGTTGATTAATTATATTTACCCTTCGAAAATATTCCTGTCAGGTTAACAAATCGTAAAAATACGACCAACGGAAATAAATAACGATGAACGGTAAATCTTTCCACCCCGATCGATAAATTAAGAGCCATGCAATTCTCTTATTGATAAATTTATGGCGAGAAAAAGAAGAACGATTAATAAAAAATGAGTAGAAAGAGGATGTAAGAAGTAGGAAAGACAGCTGACCGATTTATGTCAAGAAAAAAATTGATTTTCAAGAGAGGTAAAAATAATCCTGGGCGTGTATATTTGGAAACGGTTGCTTAGAAGAGTTTCCAAAAGTAAAATACGAATACTTTTGTCTTCTATGACGCTCTCTAAACTTTTAAATATAAAATAACAAATTACATTATCATTTTTCGACAGAAAAGAACAAAAGATTATGCAAGGTATACCTGTTGGTCATTGTCCTCTTAAATACCATCTACATATGTAAGCTGAAAACAATGTCTGTCAACTCCACGAAGAAGAAGAAGAAGAAAAAGGAGGAGAAGAAATATGATGTATTGAAGAAGGTATTACAAATAGTTGGGGTTCTAGTTTAAATAACGGTAATATTTGGGACAAATAGTGTTGCAAATTAAATATTTATTTAATATGTACGTGGATGAGTTTATTCAAGAACGTTACTCCTTAGAATTATGCTAGCATATGCCGAAGACCCGGACCCGAATATGAACGAAGAGGGGCGGAAATTGCCGAATGAATGCAATAGGAATGCTCTGGATTGATAATTATGTGTCCATAAATAGGAAACAAACGCGAGTAGTATTCAATTAAAATTGGTGAATGTATATTATATATATTAGGGCTAGTTATAGTTATAAACGTCATTAGGGCGATATGAGGCAAATAACGGACGCGGCTCAGGTTTATAATCAGCCGAGTTCGTTATTTGCATATCGGCAGTGTGACGTTCAAGTTCAAGATTTTTCGTAATAACATAAAATTTAAACATTTACGAATAATAAAATTGTTTTCTTCCTGTCATACTGAACAATTTTTATGTTACTTTATAAATTCTCCTTGACAACGCTCCATCAAGATTGTTATTTTACTAGGAACATTTGATTTTTAATTGTAGAAGACTGTTATAAAAAATAACGACCGGCGTCCGTTATTTTTATCTTTTCCCTTTTGTTTTTAGTCCTGTTATATCATAGTAACAATATGGTATTAAGAAAAAAAAATATCTGTAAGTTAAATAAACAATATTGAATCTGATTATTGACAGCAATGATCAATTTGTCATTTGAGTTTATTTCGTGTCAATATTATTTATTTAACTGACAGTTAAAATTTTAACCAGAGATTGTAAAATTGGCCCTTAGTGTTAAATAAATTTAGTTTAATTTTTAAACTCACATTAAATAAAGAAAAACATTACAATAAGTAAATTTTTTATTTTATCGTGCACATATTACAAAAACTCATACTTATTCATGCTAGTTGTAAATAATAAATATGTACGTACTCATTGCAAGATAGACTGCTATACTCGTAAATTAAAAAAAATATATTATGCAAGTATTTTATATTCCTTTGTTTAAAAAATTTAAAAGTAATTTATTTTGAATTGATAATTTTTGTATTGTATTTCGCAGTGTTCTAGTGAATTATCGGCGATAATAATTATCATAATGTATTATTTGTGGCTGGAAATCATATATATTTTCTTGTATATTGGTTAGAAACTCTATCATAATTTGATCTTGGCATACTTGCTTATTTTCTACATATTAATTATTGCCATTTACAGTAAATGCTCTAGTTTCGAATGTATCATTAATTAAATACAAATTAAACATATAGATATGTTTATGAATATTATTCTCCAATTTTTATCCTATAAAATAAAG
Organism: Ophonus ardosiacus; assembly: GCA_943142095.1. Taxonomy (NCBI): domain Eukaryota; kingdom Metazoa; phylum Arthropoda; class Insecta; order Coleoptera; family Carabidae; genus Ophonus; species Ophonus ardosiacus. Next base: position 43,241,010 of record OW964827.1, read on the forward strand.
AGCTAAAAATACGAAATAGTTCATTAAAAACACAATGAGTGGTAGTATGAACAAATGATTAAGGGTGATTAGCTAGGAGATGACTAGCAGTGTTTTAGCGCTGTCAATTGTTTATGGATTATTTTAGAGAAAAATACTTCAAATAAAAGTTGTGTACAATTAATTTTTCTATAACTGCTATTTGAAATATTTTTCTCTAAAATAATCCATAAACGATTGACAGTGTTAAACACTGCTAGTCATCTCCTAGCTAATCACCCTTAATCACTACCTCCCATTATGTTAACGTACGAGTCCAAGTTTGGAAAGCGAGCCACGAGGCTTTTTTACAAAAGACGAAACTTTTTTATACTATAATTTCTATTGCGGTAATTTTACAATGAGATTTTTAAAAAATACGACGTGTCGAAAATTAAAAATGACTTGTTTGTTTTGTAATTTTTGTTAGTAGTGCTAATTGCTAACAATTGAAATTTTATATTTTGACAGTTTGGGTGTTGTGAATTTTGTATGATTGTATAAACAGTGTGTTTATAGACCTTCTCAACGACGTGCTATTATATATAGGCTTATAAGAACACCGAAATAGAAAAATAAAACATTATAATTTAAGTTCTGTGTGTATTAATCCAAACCAACGTTTCAACAGCATAAACTCCTGCCTTCTTTAGGGTAAAAACATAAAATAAAAGAAAAGCAATTAATTTATAATAATTTTAGTTGTTTATGTTTTTACCCTGCCTTATTTTAAAGGTGAGTTCTGAAAGATTTTTTTACTAATTTAAAGAGTTAAAATAAACAAAAGAACAGTATTTTTGATCGTATCGTCCAGGTATCGCGATGTTATTGCTAATGTAAATCAATACTAATGAATTTTGAAATTGACATTAATTTGCATTATTGCAATTCATTAGAGATTCTGTCGTTTAATGAAACTACGTAAACAACTGACAAACTGAGTATATTTTATCTGCGGCATCAAAGTAATTTTGCATGCGCATTACTCTTAATGTAACTAGAATAAAAGCCATGTGTCACCGATAATGCGTGCTCGTCCGCTCGTCATAACAAACATTTAATTTTCAGTTAAACACGCGGTTATGTGCGGTTAGCATTTAGGTTGCTTGTGAAATTGTCAAACAATTACATGCTTATTACACTATCGCCTCCACGTGTAACTAAATGCATTGCTGCTGCTGTTGCATTTGCAGAGCAGCCATCTTTAAACACATTATGCAACAAAAGAGAATAAATGTAAAAGATCAAAAGATTCTGAAATTTCATTGTGGTTTCTACTGCAATTATGGATAATAGAATTTAGTTTCTAGATTCACAACCAATATCCGATGACTATAGATAATAATTATTTATGTTTCAATTTAGCAAATATATATTTTATTCACAAGAGGACGGTATAGCACACAATAATAATGAAAATAGTACATTATACATCAAAAGAGAAAAACACATTTCGCGCACGGGGTGAATACAAGAGGCTAGCCAAAATATCTGAAAATTATTTTCTGGTGGATGATAGGGCGTTAGTTTTGACTTCTCCCGCTAGGTCGTTTTACTGCATACCCTTTTGGTTTCCATGTGTTCTTTGGGTAAACATCTGATCGGTCAGTATGAGTTTTTTCCATAAAGCATGCATTACACGATGAAGTTTTTCTTCAAGTGACTTGAAAAGTGTCTTACAAGTGACCTGACAGACATATTTGCACGATCAAGTTTTACGTGAATTAAAAGCGTCAAAAGTAAGGTTATACATTCATAAACTGTCTCTGTATTTTTTTACTTGAATTTTTCGTATACACTCATCCAGATTTCAATTACTTCTCTACTCCATTGTACCATTTTCAGAAGCAATATCACAAGACCACCTGATTTTATCGATAAATTTTTATTTTGCACGAATTTTTTTGCTTACTGCATGGTAAATCCCGATTCCGAAGGAGGAGGGGTTTTACCTGATGTCAGTTTGCTTGAGTGATTTTGCTTAAAAGCAAAAAAAAAAAAGAGTGCTTAAAAATAAAAGTTTATCTGAGAAAATTTGAGAGGTCGTGTGGTATTTGGTGAGATAAATTCCAAAGACAACGCAAAATGAAACTTGACACATTGTCACAATGACAGTTATAAACAATAACAACTGTTTATTTACTTTGTAGCGGAATATTATCGGTATAACGCGGTTTTATCAGTATAATACTGTTCCCATTGGTTGAATTTTCAAGGGTTTTGCATCATGATTGGTTAAAAACTAGTCGTTGGAATTTATCAGTTTAATATCAGTCACTCACCACACTTCTACACATCAAAAATATAAACAAAAATGGCATTTGACAGTTACTTGACAGTCAAAACTTATAGACACTTTTAAGAAAAAGTAGCGCATGTTCCAGTTTTACGTTGAAAGTTTTTCGTTAAAAGTCTATTCATCTGTTTCCTTGCACTCACATCATTGTGCGAGAGAAAACTAAGTCACTTGAAAAGAAAAATTTCATCGTGTAATGCACGCTTAAGCCTGTTTACTGTGTTTGGCGATTTTGTAACTGTAGACATTAAAATGCAACGTCTTACTGGTGTTAAAATAAAGTTCTATTTCCCGTAGGGAAATCATCAGTAATGCTTGACAGAGCTTATAAATAATCCGGATCGATTTCTGACTGTTCTTTTAAATGCTGGCACTCATTCGAATAGTTGGCTCTCTGGCCGTACGAGAGCATATGTGGAACGAATTCGCTGCAACAAGTTTTATCTTCAAAATTTCAGTCAAAATTCGTAGGAATCAATTCCGGGATATTTCAGTGAGTTCCTCCAATTCATCGATTGTTCTACGACATGAACAGACACGACTTTATCACGGGATTTCTCAATGCTTTCAACCGTTTTTCTCAAGGGACGGCTAGTAGGTACCTCGCATGTCATAGGCAGATTGTAAAATTGTTCCTAATACACCCCTGTTTTGTATTAGCCCGTGGTCAATGGATCGAACAAAACCATATCGCTTTCACGTTCTAACTTTGTGCGTAATGTCGATTTTATTGCCCATAGAGCGTTTTGGGCGCGATTACGCTTACACATCAATCCCGCCCTGTGAGCTCTGCGAGTTCTGAAACCGCCAAACTTCAGATGCTGAAACCCCTCCCTGAAACCTTCAGCACAATCAAGCGATCGTGACGTGAAACTAAAACACCACTGAAAAGTGACCCACGATGCAAGGGTTATAATTCTTGTAATTCTTGTTAGCCCAGAAATTCAGAGAATTGTATAATAAAACAGTACAATTTAATAAAATTTACGTTAAGGGAATGTCAAATCCAATACACATTTTTTTCAAAAAAGTTATCTCCAACATATTGCCAACATTTCAACACTTTAATATTCCTAACATATCAACAACATCTCTCTGTCCGGTTGCTATGTCATCAGCACCAGTGGCAGAATCTAATCTGAACTTCTGAAACATCCAAAGGGTCCGTGTTTGACGCTTATTTGACACGATACATGATTGAATCAAAGACGAAGACGTTTCAAGACAACTCACAACGATATGGACCGACTGAAAACTCTCAGAGAGCCTTTGATCTCCGAGAACCAGAAGAGAACTGACGGTATAATTTATGAAGAGGAGTGAGCCTACGAAAATAAATATATCGGGGCTTTTTATAATGTTTAGAATGCTTTCGTGGCGATTTGTATTAATAGCATAGTTGGGATGTATGAAATATTAGAAATGTGTTCTTTTTTATGTTGATGGGATAAAATCTGAAGCATTTAAATTGAAAGAATTTAAGTGCCATGTAACAAAAAGTGTTTTATTCAAAAAATAATGATAGCTGCACTTTCGTCAATCTTATAGCCGAGACAGACGACAAAAATTAATGATCATTAACGGTTAGATATAGTATGCGCACGTGAACTTGAGACTATGGACAGATGTCAAAATTGCGTCTATTAACAAACCAGAAAGTATTGAATGTAGCAAACTCGTGGTACTTATTTTATTGTACTCATACAGTACAAAACATTAAGTAACACGTACTTACTACAGTCAATATTTTCTGGTTTGTTAATAGACGCAATTTTGATATCTGTCACTAGTCTCAAGTTCACGTGCGCATACTATATCGAACCGTTAATGATTATTAATTTTTGTCGTCTGTCTCGAGTATTACATTAATATTTTTATCTCATTTTGCTTATATATGGTAAACACTTACAACCCTAAGGTCCAGAGTGTGTCAAAAAATTTCAATATTTATACTTGTTTATTAATCAAACCTTTAATTAAACAAAGTCAAATATCAAAAAATAAGCACAATGAAAATGAGTCATATATTTTTAAAGCATCCAGTACCATTAAAGTTTTTGAATCAAATCTTTTTTGTTTATATTAATTCGAATTAGTTTATAATTAGGTAATCATTCACCTATGACTCCCGTCCCTTATATAATCATAGTTCTCTTGTTTTTCGAAATTGTTAGGATCTCTGACATGGTTGACATGTTGAGTAATCTTGGTTATACTCTGCTTAACTTTTCCTAATTTCGTGCTACTCTAATATGGTTTATAAAATCATTTCTATGGTACAAAAATTTAAAGAAAAATACACCACTTTACCTCTACCAATATAATATTTAAATGTTCTACCAATTTTAGTAATTTATCATGTTTCTCACAAATGTTTCATCTAAATTTCAGGAACAAGAGAGTAGTTGGGGTATAGTTTATAGTACAAGTCACCAGAAGTCGAGGGATCATCAAAAACAGCTGAAACGCCCCTCAAATATAAAAATACAAAAGAGCATTTCAACGATGATACCGCAAATCGCAAATTGCTAGATGTTTTTCAAAATTCTTCCAATGCCCACGGTCGGATTCAAGGAAATATTTTTCTTGTTTTGACAATACATGTTTTTCTTCATTTATAATACATGTAGGTAACAATAGTTCACGAACTGAATCAGAAAAGATTTTTTTTATGTAAATTATGTATGTATGACTATAACATTCACCCTAATTCTGTAAGGAAGTTGTTAAGTCTTAGCAACGTTGCTAAAAATTGTAACCAATAAAAACAAATGTAAAGCCTGTCATTTTCATGTTTCATTCAGTGTTCGCAATTATTATCGGTTATTTGCTATAGCAACATTGTTAAGACTTAACAACTTTCTCACAGAATTGGGGCGATTATAAATAAATATTGTTGTAACAGGTAAAAAGTTGTTTAATTTAATTCCTATTTTATTTCTTATTTTTGTTAGGACAGAATCTAAGTATGTGCAAAACCTGAGAAACCAATGATATTTTCACATTTTTATTTGTGGCAGGCAGAATTTAAGGTTTCTTTGAAAGCGTAATTGAGGGGTGTGTAAACGGTTTATTATGATCCCTCGACTTCTGGTGACTTATACATACTACATAAATTTATAAGCGGCACAATTCCAGTTCAAGTGCAAATTAAGCAAAAAAAAAAATTATCCGCTGTGAACTTAATTTGTATTTCTTTTTTATCAGTTTTATCCATGATGTAGGAAAATATTATTCCAATCTTGTCAACTTGAAGAGGTCGGGGAATCATGAGATAACAAACGAATTTAGTTTGGTCTTTTTTGCTTTCGTCGAAATGAAGGAAACGGCGAAATTGTATTTAGGAAAAGCTGTCAAGTTTGTAACAACAAAAAATCCATTATAGCTGGCAGCTAGGTGCCAAACAAAACTCTGTCTCAGCTGCCTGCCAGCCCAAAGCGATTTATGCTGCTTTGTTTCTTCTAGAGGAAAATCCCTACAATGTTGTTTAATTCCCTGTGAACGATTTGCATCTGGCAATGCGACAATTAAATTGCACGACGGTTTATAACTGCATTCATTTCATTTTCATATCTGTCTGACACTTTTAATTATCGCACCAATTCATACACTTGTTACTTGTTGGCTCTGCTTTCGTAATTGCGCAACAATTAAGATACGAAGTTTTTCTCGGAAATATATTGCCAGAGATTTTATACTTCTTGATGGTAGAGATTATCTGCTGTACCCAGATTTCAGTATTTACAGTATTAAGAATGGCACTGCGCAATAATGTTTCGTTTAATGATACTATTCGCTCTATAATCTGGGCTGGCACCTTCTAGAAAACTTTTATTTGCATAAAAAACGCACACCATTATTTTAACTCTTTTCGACATTATTAATAAATCACGTAAGTCAAAAAGAGGCTAAAATACACGCCAATGTACAGAATGTCTCATTTTCGATGTTTTTTTTTTTTTAGGGTATATCGGGAAATATTGTTGAAAGAGCAAAATCGTTTCTACATTCCAGGATCAACTTTTTGAGAAAAGCTTAATAGTCACCACAGAAATTTTCGATCTTCTTTTGTTTTTGAGCTACAGGCAAAAACTTGTTTTTCGCTCATTTCCAAAATATCTTATATATAAATACTTATTTATTATGGCAGTTACAAAAAAATTGTTTAAACAAATTTTGTACCGTTTCTTAGGTAAAATAAAATGGCGTATTTAGATTTTTCAAAAACTGCATAATTCTCGAGATTTAACATTTAATTTATGAATTTCTAAATAGCAACCTATGTTGAAAAAGTCTCACATTTTTGCTTATTTTATAAGCTTTTCAATGATATATAACAAGCCTACATTCTTTTGTTTTATACATGAATAAAAGATGAATTTTTTGGAGTGAAAAAATTGAAAATTATTAAGAAACAAATAAAAAAACTATTAGAGTTCATCAAGTGCAATCCAATACTTATATAACATAAAATGGAAATGGGGAGAGGTACTATGCTGGCCACAACATATTTTTGATGTTATTTTCATGATTTCTATTAATTTTTTTAATAATATAAACTTCGGAAAGGATATTATATTACATATTTCGAATTTCGTCAAAACCAACTAAAACGCCCATAGAAAATTAATTAACTAATCCGAAAATAATTGAATGAAAAGAAATTTGAGAATTTAATTAATAGATATAGAATCAAAATAAACCATGATTTGTGATTGATTTTTTTAATTGTTTCTTAATAATTTATTTTTTTCACCCCAAAAAATTAATAATTCATAAGTATTAATAATAAACTTAATACATACTTTCTTTAACATTGTTTCACCTAGAGTTCGCTATTGTACTATTATTAATAATTCATTTTTCACTCATGTTTAAAACAAAGAATGTACACTTGTTATACATCGTTGGAAAGCTTATAAACAGGGCATCGAACCCGCCAAAAACTTGGTTTGGTTTAGGTTCAGGTTAATTTGTTTTTTGAAAGATGGGTCCGGGTGCGGTTCTGGTTCAAGCATTAATAAAATTTGCGGTTTTGTTCGCGGTTCAGGTTCGAAATAATGTAAAATGAGAGCCGAAATTTACGCAAAACGCAACAAGAAACGAACACAATTTTCACGAAAAGTCAGCCCAGACAGCAACGCAAACGCCTAAGACGTCGATTATCGGCTGTATTTACTTTTCAAACTAGAAATTAACCTGAACCGGAGTTGAACCCCGAACCTGAATTTTAATACTCGGTTCGGTTTCGACTCAGGTTCAATAAAAAATATATCTGAGGTTCGGTTCTCGGTTTGGGTTCCCTAAAATGTTACGGTTTGGTTCCGGTTTTGGTTCGGTTCAGGTTCGGGTTCGATGCCCTGCTTATAAAATAAGGAAAACGATGAGAATATTTTAAACACTATGTTCCCATTTAAAAAATATGTTTGTGTTGTATCTCGAGAATTATTAAGTTTTAAAAAAATCTAATTACATCACGTTATTCTACGTAAAAAGCAGTACAAAAAGTATCTAAAAGTCTTTTCTTTATCTTTTATAATAAACGAATTATGAGGTATTTTCAAAATAAGCGAAAATCAATTTTTAGCCTGTAGCTCAAAAACAAAAGACGATTGAAAATCCCTGTGGTGCCTATTAAAGTTGTCTCAAATTGTTGACCTATAGAAACCTACATCAATTTTCTGTAGTGTGCGTAATAAAGTTTTTCATATGAGGATCTCGAATTTGTTCCATCATGTACAGTCGATGACGATCTGAAGTATGTTTAGCAGGATATTTTACTTTGACCTGTGATACGTAACGGCTGGTTTATGTTGAATTTAATTTATAATTTAGATTTTAAAATATACCTAAACATACTTAAAACATATACGATGGTTTATGAAATATTGACAAAATTAGAATTTTGGATTTGTAATAGAACTATAAATAGAATTATATTTCCAAATATAAATTTCAAATTCGTAAATTCATAAGAGAGTACCATCAAACATGGCGGTCATCGTGGTCTTTTTGTGGCGGAATCGGGGAGTTGTTAACATTTTGAAAAAATATTCATGATCTTGTTCTTTCATTTTCAGAAATAAACCATGATAATGCCTATTGACAAATCTTAATCTGTTCATAGGCCTAAAAGACCATCTACGTTTTTTACGTTTGTGTTTTGTTTCTTTCTGCATTATAGAAATCAACAATATTATTAAAATAAAAGATCATCTTTTTTATTAGCGTTTAACAAATCCATAGCTTATGAAAATAAACTCGTAAAATAAAATTTGAACTGGCAAAAAGTCAAAATATAACAATTCACATGATAAGATACTAATTGGTCAGATCCCGAATTTCAAAATCGAACGTAAACCAGACAGAATAAAAATTTCAAAATTTAAATTTGTAAATTAAATTCATCATAAACCAGCCCTAATACGTGAACCGCTCCAACCAAAGTAATAGATCGGTTTTCTTTCGTGTCATCATCTGTATACATTGCTGACAATCGTATGTATGGAGTATCTATATTAAGTTGTCGTTTGCAGACTGACGGTATGTCAGTGGTATGGCGGCAAAATTAATATGCTTTTCTCTCGCGGTGTGAACGACGGGTGGTTGTAGGGCGTTAAAGCAATAGGGGAGGGGGTGATTTATGTGCGGGTACAGCCTGCGAATGATGGACAGATTAGCTCGTACCGCAGCCCTATGAGTGCGAAATGCATCCACAAAACGAACAGCTCAAGCGAGAGTAAATTAGCAAAATTCTACAAAAACCACCAACAACTTTTATGAATTTATTATAAATTACCCTTATGGGCTTACGCTCGAATTATTAAGAATAAGAAAATCAAGCACGTCGTGGAAAGCAAAGTTTGCACTATCATTTTAATAGTCGGCTCCGGTGGCTCAATGGTTAGAGCAACGCTCGGGGTTCTGGGTTCGAATCCCACTACGACATGGATGCTTGTGTATGTGAACCTACTCTATTATTGGGATTCATCCAGTTGAGAGGTTTACAAAAAAAGGTATGAAATGGAGTATCCTTTGGGAACCTTCATGGGATTCGTAGTAGAGTGAATTTGGTCTTAATGTTCCATATATTTATTTAAATGTTAAATACAAGTCATGTACGTTTCGGGCAAAAATTAGCCCATCTTCAGCAAGAATAATATATAATATAATATATAAATGTTTATATATTAATCTTGCTGAAGATGGGCTAATTTTTGCCCGAAACGTACATGACTTGTATTTAACATTTAAATAAATATTTGGAACAGTAAGACCAAATTCACTCTACTGAAAAAAAGGTATGCTATGTCAAATTAAGTTAAATTCAGTTTGGGCTTTTAAGGGCCAGTTTTACAATCTCTGGTTAAAATTTTAACTGCAAGTTAAATAAACAAAATTGAAGCGAAATGAACTGTCAAATGACAAATTGATTATTGATATCAATAATCCGATTCAATATTGTTTATTTAACTTACAGTTAAAATTTTGATCAGAGATTGTAAAACTGGCCCTAAATCAATTTTTTAAAGCACCTATATGAGTAAAAATATGGAATTAACCAAAGTGCATTTTCGAATCATGATTTATAATTTGACAACTTTAACAGTTTTAAGTATACTTGAAATTATTAATTTAAAGTTTTTAAGTCATTGACACTTATTTTTAATATGTATGACAATAACAAAGCAAAGCTTTTACATGTCAACAACGTTACTATAGTCGCCGTCAAATTAGTATGGGCTGACTTTTCCCCTTCACCGCACCCTGTACCTTGCCTTACTACATAACAGCATTTTCAACATTACCCATAAATTAGCAAAAATGTATAAATCTCCAGTCCATATTTATTTGTCGGCCAGTATAACTGGTTACTAAATTCTGAATTTTTAACAAGCTAACTGTAAATTTTACAGGTTTAGTAAAGATTAATTATCAATAGTTGTAGGCGGTATCGATGAATGAAGTTTTTATATTAGCGCTTTATAACAACAACTTTTTGATTGACATTTTCATTGCTAAATGAAATAATTTTAAGCACTAATGTTTAAAAATGACAGTTTAATGCGTAAAAGTGACAGTTTAATACGTAAAAGTGACAGTTTAATGCGTAAAAGTGAGATTTAATGTGTAAAATGTTACTTTTAAGCACTAGTACTTAAAAGTAACTCATTTAGCAACGAATAGATGAACCTGACGTCTGCCTACTTTATAATTTTGAAACATTCAAAATGTTGATATTTGAGAATAAATGATCTGCTTTAAAACGCTATTATAAAAAATCTTGTGTGAGCGCTATCCAAATAGTAATCATTTTGTTGTATTTTTGGGGTTATTTAATAAATTATTTATTATTTACGCAATTAATGAGTATTATTGATTGCATCACCTTTATTCTGGGGACAGTAGCTTCGTGAACGTTGAAGGGAGCGGTCGGCTTCCTCTCAGCGTATTATTTTTCAGGTGAGTTCGTGCGATGCCATACTCAGAGAGGGTGCGATGCCCTAGTGTTTGTGAGTTGGTGCGATGCCATACTCAGAGAGGGTGCGAAGCCCTAGTGTTTGTGAGTTGGTGCGATGCCATACTCAGAGAGGGTGCGATGCCCTAGTGTTTGTGAGTTGGTGCGATGCCATACTCAGAGAGGGTGCGATGCCCTAGTGTTTGTGAGTTGGTGCGATGCCATACTCAGAGAGGGTGCGATGCCCTAGTGTTGTGAGCTGGTGCAGATGCCATGCTTGGAACGGGTGTGATGCCCGAAGTACCAAAATGAATGCGAGTGATGGTTTTTCATTCCCGGAAGGTATTGATGTCTGTGAGTATACCGTTGGTTACGTAAGCCCCTAGTTCAATTAATAACATGCTTGTTTTGTTTTGTTGAATTAATTGCTATCTTGGGGTGTGAGGTAACGATAATTAAAGACTACAATTAGCAGGCAAGCAATTATTACGAATGGATCAGTAGTGATTTGAACACGAAAGTGTGCAGACCAGTGCTTTGTGCTTACACTTGTATATAACACATTGCAAAATGAGTGTTTTAGGCACTTGACGTGTTGTACAATCGCTTACACTCGTGCATAAAAAATCCACGTCGCATGCCTAAAACACTATCATTTCGCAACTTCTTACATAAATAGCTATTACAAGTGAGTAACAAATAAATTTAATACCAATGTTGTATTTGTTGTTACTTTAAATTTAAAACCATCCTAATATTTGTCAATACTTTGTAAAAGAAACCCCTTCACTTTACAAATATCACTCTTAACCCTGTACTTTTATCCTGTTCTTAGTGAGTTCCTACTCATATCCACACATACACAATAATACCCCTCGTAATACCCTCCATGTGAATGGCATCCACACGAGCAGTAGGCGGAGCCACGTAGCGGAAGTGGCCTGGGTGGTTGACGTCACAACAAAGTGACATCCATGTATGTGTTGATCCCCAGTCTGTGTACGAGTATATAGGTACTCAACGGGCAGTAGTATGTGTATGTGAATCGTTTGCCGAGGATCAACAGTTGCTGCTGATGCAGAGAGGGATTCAAGAGGTTTACAGATAAACCGGAAAAAAAGTTTGAAAGTACTTTAAAATTTAACGAGCTTCAAAGTTCAAATATAATAACAAATAGGAAGAAGTTTCTTAGTGAGAATTCAAAAAACTGTATGCAATACTGAATAAAAAATAAATAATTACTCTTTTCAGTATTAATAACGAGAGTGAGAATAAATTGAAAATAATTTGACAAAATTTTCACGAAAGCCTGTAGGGTTTGAGAGGCTATTGCCAAATAACAAGTATAAGAAACTGGAGAATTATTTTCTAAATTATTGTCACTCACGAATTATATTACATTATTTTTTGATCCATAAATTTGTTTCAAACAACAATGTCATTGTCATGCTATTGTAACGCCATCTATTGTCGTAATTAACTAGCTTCATTCATTTACATAGCGCAGTTGGCCAATCTGTTTTGACAACTAGAACACAACTTTGACAAGGCAAAATAAATATAAATGATCATCTCCTTACCAAGTTGTTATGAATTATAGTGTTTTTAGAAGCAATTTCCATAACCTCTCGCTAAAAGAAGTATTGGATTCATGCTAAAAATCGCATATCCAGATTTTAGTGAATAAGCACGTTTTAAGGTCACTAGAATCCGATTATAACATTTTACAATGATGTCTGTGTGTGTAATGTATGTGGAAGGACGATTCCTCAAAAACTATAATACTTAAGGTCAATTTAACTACGTATTCCTTAATCTGGCATTAATGGCAAGAGCTGAAAAGGTTTTGGTAACAATTGGATAACCGGAAATAAAGAATAGACGTAATTAGAATTTTTTGTGTGTACCAGAAATGTTAAATACAATACTTATATAGCTTAATGAAAATGGCGAGAGGTATTGTGCTGGTCACAAAAGATTTTTTTTTTTTGTTTATTTCGTGATCAAAAACGGCACTAAACAGGTATTTTTCGCTCATTTTACTTATGTGTTGAAAACTATCTGACGTCAACAAAAACAAAAGCTATAGAGATTATTTACTTTTCAATTAAATACTCACTATAATAATGACAGTAATCGTTAAGACTCAGACACGTGCCAAACATTGAAACATTTCATAAGTTTTAAGAAATGTCAAAGAATAATCATTGAAATATATGAAACAGAAAACAGCATATTGAATATTTCAAAATAGAAAATCAATGCCATAAAACTTTTATTACGATTTTACGAGTATAAAATTTTGATGACTCCTACACGAAATGTCTCTATTCTCATTGATGTATTGTTTTATTGAGGTAATACTCCATACATCACTAAACTAATTTACATGAATTGTGCATCAGTAGCTTTACACAGGGTTGGCATTATTAAAATGAACCGGTGTAACGATCATTTCATGCTGTAGTCAACGAATATCATTCAATCATAATCGACAGATATCGGTAGCTATTAGTTTGTAAATTGGAGCGAATACACAATATATGGAACTAGGTATTAATTTTCAGAAAATAGATTCGTATTACTATTGGCAATACAATATGGAAAATAGATTTGTTGAAGCCAGAAAGGACACTTACAGAATTGACGCCACACGCAAGACAGAGAGATATCGAGCATCTCAATACAAACATACCTCCTCCAGTAGACCATAGGCATTTACGACAATTCTACCGGTGAACTGTTACCGGTATATATCGGTAAACAGCTGTTCATCAGGTTACAGCTACCGGGATAGATATTTTAAGAACGCAAGTGGTAAACAGGGTAGATTTATAACCTATGAAAAGCAGTTAAAAGATGAAACAGATTTGAAATTTGACGTAGTTAACGTTATCTCGTCTCGTCTTCTATATTAACATAATTAACTTTTGAAACCTAGCTCCGATGCTCCGATTCCATCTTCGGTGGCATCCCTACCTTTTTTTGAGGTTAGATTCTTCATTTACCGGCTGAATTACGCGATCCACAGATCATGGATCCGGTAGATGGATCTGGTAGATATGGTACAATTTTCGAACACGGTAACTATTAACCACTTGAGTTTTCGAACGCAGTCGGTAGGTGCGGTATCTACCGGTAGAATTTTCGTAAATGCCTCATGTTAGTGTAACGGTCAGTTTGTGGCGGCAAGTTCAAACTAAAACCCTAACTCGCCTTTGCCGATTTATACTCCCATGTTATTCATACGGGAACAAAAATTTGCTATTTTCGAAAAGTTCAAAAGAACTTTAAAATGCAGATTTCATCTGTTAAACTTTATAAATACAAATCTCTAATTTATTATCCATCTACTTATGTTGTATAAATATCTAAAACACCCAAAATTATTGAATAAACCGTAATTAAAGCAGCAAGTGCAAGTTCATTAAAACGTAGGTCGTAGTTGTTTTCGATTCTATTTAATCCTGACGTGCGCATGCATTTTCTTCTCTGTCAACACAATTTATATCGTCAACAAAGAAATTATTTATTGCGGACAACGTAATAACCCTTTCAAACTTCGCAAACAACAACAACAACGAAAAAACTTACAACCACCTTATATTACAACTTTAAAGACAAACAGTGTGAAATCCAAAACTAACCTACAAATTCAGTTGATCTATCACTGTAGTTACTGCACCAAGTTAACACATATGGTACTATTTGCAATCCTACTTTCTTTAAAATAAAATTATGCTCAACTTATTATTTTCTTTATACTTTTACTGTACAGAAAGCAAAGAGTATTGTTAAAAGTTAGAAGAAACTCAAAATTGTACTTATGAAACAGAATAACTTTCATAATATGAATTAGGGTTTCGCGCCAAACGTGACTCTTAACCTCACTAATGTGATCTGTTGCCTTGTACCGTGAATAGCTGATGGCAGGGCACGGTGACAGCCATTGACGTATTATAACTAACGTAGACCCAGCGCGGCCTATGCTGCTGCACAGTTCGTTGTGATGTTAGAGCTCATGGTGGGACGGGTGGGACGCAGGGGAGTGACACAGTCTGTATCGCGGGTTTGCATAGTTTTGTTTACAAGTTTGAGAAGTGCAAACGTCAAAGCGTGATCTTTGTTTGATTGTTTGTGATTTAGTGTCTACAGAAAAAATAAATATATTGCTTCATTTATGCCACGCCAAGCGATGACTTCAATTTATTTCAAATAAGTTCAATGTTTGCAGACCCGCGGTACAGACTGTGCCACTCCCTTGCCCCTCACCTCTGGCTCTAACATCACAACAAAGGCTACGTGCTGGGTCTATGTTATACTCGCCGTCAAATGATTATGGACTGATGTTCAACTTTTATCCCTTTCCGCACCCTGTCCCTTGCCTAGCGGTGTTGCCGCTTGTAACTTGACATGACCAGGAATGAACGCAAATGTCATATAATACATTTAAAACTAATTAAAAAATTTAATATATTGTAAATGAAGAAAATATTATTACAAATAAGTAAGGTAAGACAGTAATACGTAATATAAAATATAAAAATTGTCTCTGTGGAAAATTTATATTTCTATTTGACACATCAAGCTAAGGTCGCGTTTGCGTTAAAGTAGGTACGATAACCGGTGAAATCTAAATAAAAGGTAAGAATAATTGATTATTAGCACAAAGGTAAACAGTAGATCTGCCAACACATCATGCTTCTGCAGTCAAATTCAAAGTTTTCTTGTTATTTAATAAATTATATTTTTTTTTCAGGATGTAACGCCAATTTTTTGAAAAAATTGTGTACATTGGCAATAACTGTTTTTGCCTGCCCATTCAAATCTTGTTTTCCTAAACGTTTTTTATAAGAACCAGGACTATTTAATTCATGAGTTTCACTCATTTTCTTCTCAAAAGTCTAAAGGTAATGCAATTTATAGGATCGGGAATAAAAAGCGCACGTAAGTACTAACGAAAATATCAGAATATAAAATGACATTGATAGATTACAGATACTTGTACAGGTAGACACTTAAAAAAATTGGCATCAGTGTAGAAATCTCCAGTCCATAATTATTTGACGGCAAGTATAGTCACTGGTGACAGCCTTGTTTACAACCTAGCAACGATTACTTCTAAGCAGTGCCGCTAGTTGCCCTATGTGTAAACTGCACTAGTGTAAGTGTCCATTCTAAGCCCCAATATAAAGAATAAAATATGTAAATGAATTACTTACGACAGTGATCGGATACATAGGGTTGATAATAGTGAATAGCAAGACATGATTTGGTTTGTTGTCGTCCTGGCGCTTACGACGGGGCTCATCGGCGCTATTACCACCTCCAGCAGCATAGCCACCGCCTCCAACGCGGAAGCCACTGGTGGCTACTGCTGTACCACCTGAGCTTCCGCCACCACCGCCACCGCCGCCACCTGCTCCTTCATGTCCCTGAAAAACAAAAATTACATAAAAATTACTATTGTTGCGCGCATGATTTTTACCTTCCGTCACTTTTAGGTAAGGAAGGTTTTGTCTTAAAATTGATTGGTGGGTAATGAATAAGCATGTTTTTGGGTCCCTACAATACGATTTTACTAATTTTACGATTATGCCTGTATGTGTGTGTGTCAGGATTGTTGTAATTTTGCCCGACCCAAAAAAAAAACATCTAAAAAAACCCAAAAAAAAACATCTAAAAACCCACTTATATGAAATCTTATTTTATTAATTAAATATGGTACATACTTATATGGTACACACATATATACATCAATTTTTGACACCGGCTACATTTTACAATCAATGTCATTTTGTGTATTTCATGTTTGATCATTTTTAAATTATTTTTCATTGCTGTGCAAACTTTACACGGTGTTTCTTTTATATTTGAACAACACCAACCCTTGTGTCAGCATTTTCATTATTTTTTGAGTTGTGTATTAATCATACTATTTGTTTAACGTGGCTATAATAACTACTGAAATAAGTTGGATCTAATTCTTGTACACACTTGCATTTGCACAGACTTGCAACTATTAATATTAATTCGTAACTTGTACACATGTACACTCTCTAGTTAATTTATTGTTTATTACATTAGTCTTAAAAAAAGAAATAATTAATAATATTAATATCTATTATCTATTTCGCCGACTTATGTATGTGTATTAGGACACTGTAAAACTAAAGTTATAAGCGATACATGCTATAATTCGATGTTTGTCAATAAAACCCGCTTTTTTTAATAAAACCCGGGTTTTATTAAAAAACCCTGGTGGGCTGGGTTTTTTATAAAAAACCCGGGTTTTTTCAACCCTGGTGTGTGTGTGTGTGTGCGCGTGTATGTGTGTATGTGTTTCTGTGTGTCTGTGTGTGTGTGTGCGTGTGTGAGACAAAAATAATAATAACTCCAGTACTACAATTCTAAAAATTATAATTCTTTCATATTCCTCTTATTTACATCCATATGAAGAACTGATTAGATTTTGGTTATAATAGGTCAACCGGAAGTTTCCTTATTTGAAGTTCTAATGAGTTTTTCTTGAAAAAACAAAAGTTAAATATATTTTTTTGACATTTTATGTGATTATCACTATGAAAAAAAATATCTCGTTTATACGGTTTGATTATACATTTTCCTTCATATTCAATAGACGTAGAATTAAAGAATTATAAAGAGATTAACTTTCATAAATCAACCAGCTTTGCTATAATCATGGATACAGCACATATATTCAAATAATTCTAATTGGCAAATGCCAGTGTGACGTGCAATTTACAAAGTATATGTTCGTGTTATAATTTTGCCGGATATATAAAATCTTTTCTTAGGAACTTTTGGTATGGGATTTGTACAAAATACATAGACTTGACGGAAGGTAATGTACTGCCCACATAAGATTTTTTTTCTTTCGTTTTCCATATATTCTCTGCGGAAATGTAAATTCTGAATAAAACATAAATTATTACTTTGTCATAATTTAGTTCCATGATTTATTTGCCCTGTTTATATACGTTATGTACAATAATATAGGAAAATTGAATTTTAGAACCTAATTATAATTTTATTATAGTTATTATTCCATTTTCCCTATATAAATAGAGCACTTAAAATATTAATAACTTGGCACTACCAAATATTTCAACAATAAAATAAATTAACCTACTAAATTGCTTCCCAAATTACAGTGAAGAAGTTAATATAAAAAAGTTTGCTAGAATATGCCCAGGAAATTAGCTAAGAGCTATGGATTGTTAATTATTTCTGTCATGGGAAATAATAGTGATACTAAAAATGTACGTACATTTCAGGAACTATATCCTAATTTTGCGAATACTGTTGCTAGTGTTGCCAGAAGTCGAGACGAGACGAGACTTGGGGCCGGTCTTGTCTTGGTCTTGACTTGGTCTCGACTAGAGTGGTCTCGTCTTGGTCTTGTCGAGACGAGACTTAATGTCAGTCTCGTCTCGTCTCGAGTCTCGACAAGACTCTCGACTTTGCCTCCATTAACATTTTTTTTATAATCCCATCTAATAGTACATAAAATTCTAAGAACAGCAGTACAATCACGATTCAAAAATTCCAAATAATATTAGAGATATTTATTATTTTTTCTGTAAATATCAACTTGATACTTGAGCTCTTGAAATAATTAATATGAAAATATACATACATACCGAGTGTTGTTTCTTGTTAATAAACATAAAATATATAATTTCAAATCCTTAGCTACAGAATAAATCACAGCAATGCATTTCTATTATTAGCAATAGTTAAATAGGTATGTATATGTTTAAATGAAGCAGTAAGTAAATAGACAAAAATCCACAAAAAAAACTTCTTTCGCTATTTTTTTTATATTTTTCTAAATAAATATTAAATAAGTTGATAAAAAAAAACTTAACCTTTCGCGTATCCCCTAGTACGCGTACCACAGGTTGAAAACTTCTGCTGTATATCAAAATTTTGACTAATAAAAATATAGTTAGTCATATTATTTGCAAAAAAAATAAACTTATTCCAAAAACGTATTTAGAATAATAATGGTATATTCAATAAAAACTGTAGGTAGTTACATAAACACAATTCTCTAACAAAAAAAAAAAAAAACACTTATTTGAAAAACAAATAAATTATAATAAACGTGCTTAAATTTATAAAATTAGTAAAAAAAATTAGTAACTAAGAAACTTTAATAATAACAGTTGTACGGTTTAACGAATTATAAATAGAGTAACTTTCCAAAATCAGTCAGCTTTACTATAATCATAGAAACAGCTGATATATTCAAAAAATTGTAATTGACAGATGTCAGTGTCAAGTACAATATACATAATGATTGTTCGTTTTATAATTTTATTGAATATATAGAATCTTTTCTAGGGAACTTTTGATGTGGGATTGGTACAAAATACATCAAATTGACGGAAGGTCTTGTGCTAACCACAACAGATTTTTATGTACCTACTAAAACTTCTTTTACATGTTGTAGAAGGTAGAGTTAAAAATAAAATCAAGCCATGGAGTAAAAATGGATAGAATTTTTTGGAGATATCTAATAATTCTTCATATGGTATTTCTTTCTCAAGAGGTTCCTCTTTCCACTTATGAAACCATAATAATGATTCCTCATAAAAATTGTCTATGTTATGTTTCATTTAATTCTTTATCATACGTTTATACTTTTCTTTATTACATGGTTTTATATTTTTAGGATGCAAAATTGTTAGATTGACTAAAGTATTGTATTCGGAAATATTTGGATTTGGGTTGGGAAAACCTACCTACTTTTATTACTAGCAGATGTCTAAAAGTGGTTGTTATTGTCTGGTAATATGCAGCATTTATAGCACCGTTGTAAAATCTATTGTTCCATTATTGGATTTTTACAAGAAAAGAAATGTTGTGTTATTTTTTACCCATTTTTTTTTAAATTATATTATATTAGGGAATTGGAAAAACAGTTTGTTTTACACATTTGTGCATATAAAGTTTTAAGAAAATTGTTAAAGAAGGGCTTGTACATTACGACTTTTATATTTCTATTTTCTTTAAGGCTTTAAGTAAACGTTGATTATTGTTTTCAAATTTTTCATATGAATGAATTTATACAATGTATACGCCCATGGGCACCGGGCGAGTGTACTTGCATTTTGCATGTGTTCTTACGAGAAATGCTTAATACCAGTTTCTTAGAATATCTGATACCAATTTTCCCAAATTGTTATACCTGTAACTACATATTTTAACAATGTCCCTTACATTTCACTTTGTTGAGATAAAGTTTTACTTTCATTATACATGTAAAAGATACATAAACTTTTATCTTTTGAAGCAGATATTTTCCATTTTTTTTTTACTAAATGATACATGCGATATTATTCATATGTTTCAATGGAAGAATTATTTAGGTGAATAAGAAGTACATCCGTTGAAAATGTAGAATATGGTTATTTTAAAACGGGAATTTCCCTAAGATCGTAAAATTTTTGTGTGCATTTTCGCAAAATTCTAAGAATCACAATAGATTCTTTAAAAATAAAAGAAAAATAATGTATATTTGAAGGGAACGTTACTTTTGTTATAATATATTAATTTAATAAATAAAACTGAAGTACATTGCTAACTTGCAGAATGCACCACAGATGTAACTTTTGTGTGCCATTTGAAAATTGGAAATATTTTTGAAGATGTAGCCAATATTTCATATACCCAGTTGTACCAATATACTAATTGAGAATTAAACAAAAATTAAATAAAAATAACATGGGTAGTATAAAATAAAGGTTGATCTTAATTTAATAAAAAATATTGGTGCATTAAAATAACATAAGAATTCTAAGTTGATACTTCTTTCATTCCATCCCACTTACATTGTAATTTAAATTCATTTAAAACTTATATTCGGATTATTTAGATGAATAAGGAATACATCATATTTACATAAATTAATGTTTCTGGGACACAATTATGAAAGTAGAAAATTACAAAATTTGAAAAATTAATATCTCTCTTATTTATTCGAATTTTCAATCAGTATTTACAGCAATACTCTCAGTTTTTGAAGGACTTTTAGAATAGGTATATGTTTAAAAAAATACCTTTGATCTGAAGTCGAGAGTCTTGTCGAGACTCAAGACTTTCTCGACAAGACTTGATGCTAGTCTCGTCTCGTCTCGACTTTTCTAGTCGAGACCAAATGATGGTCTCGTCTCGACAAGACCAAGACGAGACGAGACCAAGACCAAGACTGGTCTTGGTCTTGTGGCAACACTAACTGTTGCAATTTGTGCCAAATATATGTTATATGTCCTATATTCTATAAACTTATTCTATGAATCATATTTTTCTACTTTTAATATCAAATGTGACTGCTCAATTTTTATTTCTGCCCTTTTATAGCAAAAATAAAAATAAATTGAAATAAATTTCGTAATTTCGTATAGACTAATCACTCAGGCATGTCGTAACATAATAGACTTCATTTTGTATACAAGTGTTTCGCTGGTCTTTCGGTGGCTTAACTGTAATACCGCGTAAGTGAATAATACCTGATTTTGCAGGAGAGCAAAAAAACTGTTTTATTTTTAATTTGTTTTAATATATAAATATATATAGATATGATTTAAGCCCGCTCAAATTTTCTTTACATACTACGTATTGTTCATTCGAAGCGCACAATGATTCTACGCACAGTGGTGTAAATAACTCAAAAATTCAAAAAATGTCAGATACGTGGTATTGCAGTTAAGCCATCGATACATTTTAACTGTATTTTAAACGTACATTTACCGTGTTTTTAATATTTTAACCGTGATGATACAAACTCATTATAGACTTATTCATTTTGTATTCAGTGTGTTGTGTTGAATAATATGATTGTCATTTTGTGAATATAGCATTAAATGAAATATATAAAATTATACAAATGACTATACATTTTAACAATACTTTTAAGTGAGTCAAATATGAAGAAAACAACTGCTTCTCTTCGAAATATCGAAATGGTACGTAAAATTAATTTTCATTAGCTATTGTTTAACATAACCTTGTATTGTATACGCAATAACATTAGAACATAATATAAAATTTATACAAGTATTAATAACACGCTAAATACAATTCTACGAAGCAAATAGAAATAAATACAAAATTGATTTTGTTTTTGAAAAACCTTATAATACCTTGCTTCAATATTTAAGCCCGATGCCCCAAATGCATTATATTCCTCAGGGGGAGAAGTTTCTCGTCAAAACAAAATAAAATCCAATACGAGGTCTCACATGGTGAATTATATATGATATTCGATTTTTCAGACGTTACATAAATTCATAAATATAGCATTAAACCTTTTAGATATTTTTATATATGGGAAATATATTAAAACAGATTTTAGAAAATAATTGTACATATTTTAATCCAAATTGCGTTTTAAAGTTTTTAAATCAACTTATTTTAATTATTAATAAAGATAAATAAAATATTTTCCAAAATTTGTTAAACCTTTATACTGGCATAAAGACTGCATATGAATTTTCTGAAAGTTTGTAAACTTTCCAAAAAAACTCTAAGTTATCCTTGTCTTGCACAAATATTTTTCTTTGACAATTCAATTTGTTCTATTTTAAGACAACGCGTCTTTGTGTTCCACTTAAATTATGTTTATTTACTGTAAATTGTACTACTTATGTCAAATATGTCTTTCATTTGCACTGACTGCCATAAAAGTTTGTTTAACATAAAACAAATTTAGCAAAATATGATATTTGGAATAAAATAATAAGAAGTTTACATGATTGTACATAAAAAAAAAAACAAAATACATCTTATAAAATGCAAACAATACCATTTTTTTTAAAGAAAAAATAATACTAAATTTTAAATTAAATAATCACCTACTTTAAGAAATAGCGTTCTTCAGGCTGCTGGGATGGCGAATTATTATTCATCAAAATTTTCATTGTCAGGTACCTGCTCTTTCTTCAAAGATTTTAAATTTTTGAAGAATAGGCAAAAATGTATTTCTGACTGACTTTATCAAGGAAAAGACGTATTAAAATTTACCGTATAATGTCGTTGTAGAATTATAGAATTTACAAGTGCAATACTAGTGCCCAGTTGCACCGATACCACTTAAGAATTTAAGTTTAGTTTAGCCTTAAGTTTAGTTTTATTTCGTTGCACCGTGCGCTAAACTCTCCATAAACATCTTAAGGCTTCCATAAATTTAAGCCTCCGAAACTGACGGTTTATTTTGCACTTAAGTAAGTAGTGAGGTTATATTGAATGGAAACGTTTTTAATTTTTATCAGAATCATTGAAGTTATTGATTTTATTGTCGATGATTTAGATGCATTGGATTTAATTTTATGCGGAAAAGCAAGACAAATACGAGAGATCTGAACATTTTCAAACTCTTTCTGATCATGCTTTTTTTCAACGGTTTCGATTAACCAAATATACAGTATTACTGATTTTAATGGAAAATAATATTGAATTTTATAACGACATGTAAGTATTGCATTCATTTTTCTTTCAATCTTTTTTCGTCTGATACCATTTTTGCTAAAAACAATGAATATATTTAATTACACTTCAATTTTAAAAACTATAATTCTATTTGAATCGAACTTACCAATATAGCTTCCAAACATTAACACAAACAAAATCTCTAAATTTTATTTTTCTTGTTACTAAAAGTACAATTTAAACAATTTAAAAATATATACTTCACTTACTTAAGGTTATTAAAAAAATATGTGTGCAACAGTAGATAAAAATTAAGTGATATTTAATGTAAGTTCAGTTTTATTAAGTGTAAATTTAATAAACATCGGTGCAACCGGGCATAGGACAACCGAAAAAAACTTTTAAAACAGAGACAACTTGAACAATTTTATCAAAATTTGGCGTAATATAAAGACATTTTAAGTTGTCTTAGTATTTTACTAGTAATTGCGTTTAATGTTGCCTCTTTTTTGCATAGTAACTAAGTGAATTTCCACAAAATGTAAGACTAATGTCCATTTGCACCAACGAGGCTTTAATTTTAAGCTAGGCTTAAACAAAAAAATGCAAATCGGAATTTTGACAGCAATATATTATAATTCATTTGACATTTGATTTCTATGAAATATTGTCAATTTAAGCCGAGTTTAATATTTAAGTTATGTTGGTGCAAACGGCCAAAAGATATATGTTTTTCTCTTTTGTAAGTCTTGTTTCAGAAGTTACAGTATTGCACTATAAAGTATATGAAATTGGCTTTCAGATATATGGATAACTCAAAACCTACATTTTTTAAGTCGTCTTAGTATTGTTCTAGAACGGCGATATGTGGAGTAAGTTAATTTTATATTTCAACATTACTTTTAACACAAAAACATTACAATAACAATTTGCCTGTGAATAGATTTTTTCGAGGTTTTTTTTTACATTAATAACAATTTTGCAGTGAATAGATTTTTTCGGGGTTTTTTTTGCATTACATTTTCATATTTCACCAAACAAAGGACCGGAAAACAAATAAGTTATTTTATTATTAACTCCTACTTTTCATGATTTGCTATGATTTTAATAACGAAGCTACATATTTCAACTTTCCAAGTATTGCTTTGAATGTGCTGCCTTGTTTGTTTTGTAATTCCTGTAATATTGCAATGTAAAAAGACAACTAAATACTTGATTTAAAGCATTCTAAAATTACATAAATACACGTAAATGAAGTAAAATATTAATTGTAAACAAGACAGCGAATGTTCTCTGTAAATTATGTACTTAATGTGCCAACTTCAGATTTCTCAAATATCTTCAAGATAAATGAAGCATTTATTTATTTACATAATAAACTACATTGCAATGAGGAGACATCTAGATGAAATATTTTCGATAGTTTTATGCAAATACTGCTAAAATTTCTGTACACAATAAAAAAAATCATCTATGTAAGAAAATATAAGTTGACAAATTTAAAACATAGAATGCCAGTCTCAACGGTTTTTTTCATAAATCGCAAATTCAGATCATATAGTCAGAAAAATTGACTGTCGGGTCCAGCAATAAAAATATAAATAGTGTAATTATGACAAAGCGGCATATCGCTCATTGCTTGCATTATAACATTGGGTGTCAACGGGTTATTATTTACGCCGCTCTGTTGAAATGAAGACAAGCTCTGTATAGTAAAATAATCTGACTGTTCCTCTAAAACTATTTTTGTTTCAAATAACTTTTTATGAGAATGAAAACTGTAGTTCCACAAATAGCATTTTTGCTAAAGGAATAGTAAGATAGGATCGAACCCGGTTCCCCAGATTCGCGACCAGACACTCAGGCACGCGGTCAAGGGACCCACAATGGAATATTCCACTCAATTTTTTTTATTATTTTAAATAAAACTTCATTCAGTTTAACAGTATTTTATTTTCGAGAAATCACTGTAACGTCACATTTCCCCTATTCTTGTCTTTCTCACACACACTGCTCTGAGTACGCTGCGAGAGAAAGATAACAATAGGGCACCTGCACCTACGTCACAACATGGCGGATGATCAGCTGATCTCGGGCAACCAAGCTTCAGTTTAACATTGCGTCTTATGTAGCGAATGTGTTTTCTGTACAAGAAATTCAGTTTTTCCTAAATTTATACATGCTTTTTTAAAATGTAATTAGCCATAATTAAAGATAAGTGTATGAATTATTTACTAGTAAAACAAAGCAGTCGTATTTATAAATATATTTTTAAAAAAATTAAATTGAAGTAAGTAGCATGTATCATCAGGTTGTATTACATTCATTTGAGTTTGTATAAGTTTTTTTTTATGTTGAAATTAAAATAAATAGAATTATTAGATTTTTTTTTAATTTATAAAGAAAATTAAATTTGAAATTGAGTTTATACGTCAAAAATTTATCTTTGGAAGCCAAAGTACGTTAAATCGATAAATTTAAGTGGATACATAATGTGGATCTTTATACTTTGACATTTTTTTGACGAGGATTATAAATACCTTTTAAAAATCAATATGAAATCAATAATTGATTACCCATCTAATTTTTAAACCTTTGTGAGAAACAGATACAAATATATATATTTTTTCTGTTACAAAAAAAAAACTTCATTCAAAATTTGTAATTCTGTCATTTAAAAAATATTTTTTCATGTTTTTTATACATATTATTAAAGAAAATGATATATATTTAAACATTCATACAATATGTTCCTATCCGATTATGTTTAAATTATTTTATATGCAATAAAAGTATACACAAAAAAATAGGATTGGGTTAGTTTTAATTTAATAACCTGGAACTCATTAAATAATAAGAATGTTCTGATTTATTTCTTACGGAAAACACTCCTCATATACTCACTTTTACACACTCTAATCAGTTTTTCCCAAATAAAACAATAAGTGCCATAAAAACACAATAAAAGCTTTCGGCACGATATTTCTCCGTAAGACACAATGCAAACTGAAGGTTTGGTTGACCAAGATCAGCTGGTGGCCGCCATGTTGAAACGTCACGTGCAGGTACCCTATTGTATGACGTCAATTTTCCCTTTTAGGAAATGTGAAATATCTCGTAAAGTAATTATTTAAAAAATGTTTTCATTGTTTTAACTATTATTTATTGAGCCATACTTTATGTAAAAGTGATTTTTTTTAAATTTTTTTGTTATGGTGGAATACCCCATTTAAGAACTTTTAAATGGCTAAAAGCAGTCATACCGGTAACAGTATTAAAAAGATGACATTTCTTTTATTTTTTGGAAAATTTTAAGCTCCACTGGTGTACCTCATACACGTAACGATAGCGAAAAGTAAGGATGAAAGATATATCAAAGGAGGCCGGGTAAATCATGAGCTGTTTAGGACAGACAGAGTAGCATTAAGGTAAAATGTGAGGGTGATATTTTTTCCCAAATGCCGAGCGTAAATATTTTACGGGATGCACATTTGTTTTAGTATTTTGCGGAAATGATTATGAGAGAAACAAATATAAAACACAAACAACGTAGTATATTATGCATGAAGAAACGTATTTATCACAAGAATAAAAAGACGCCAATAAAATTTTTGACAATAACATATTTCCGAAATTTAAGTGGTTATAAAATATATGCAAGTTGAAATGTTTACCATACTTTACAATTTTCATTTTTTTAACATTTTTATTATTTATTATTATGCATTTCATAGTATTATTAAATTATTAATTCCTACACTCATGTGCAAACAAAACGGGCCACTTTTTATTTTCATTTTTGTTAATTTTGTCCAATGAAACACAGACTTTTACAGTATACAAAAAGGTAACAGATGATATTTTTTTATGAAATGTAACAAACTATCAAACATGAAATTGTAAAGTAGGTAACTTTGGTATTGTAACTTGAAATTCATTTATGACAAAAAAATGAGTATCGCCATTCAAAAGAGCTTAAAAAAGTGTCCTAAAGAAGTGCAAATCAAAGCCTAAAATTATTTCATACTTAGAAGTTATGCAAAAACAAAAAAAAACTGCAAAGTTTACAAATTTCACTGAATCTAGTGACCTATGCATATTTTCTGAATAAACAATACATTGCTAATATGGCATTCTAATATAGGACAACTTTTGTCTAATTAACCGACTTTATATAGCTCTTATAGTTGTCGAGACAATTAACAAAAATAAAAAAATAATGGCCCGTTTTTTTTTGCACCTGATAGTATATTAACAAA
Source organism: Ophonus ardosiacus (assembly GCA_943142095.1). Lineage (NCBI taxonomy): Eukaryota > Metazoa > Arthropoda > Insecta > Coleoptera > Carabidae > Ophonus > Ophonus ardosiacus. The sequence goes on from OW964827.1 coordinate 43,268,497, forward strand.
ATACCTATGAAAAAAAATATATAAATCGCGAAATTTTGATCATAGTAGCCCATGCCCAACGTTTTTCTGCAGTCTCCTTCCTTGAGTGCGCGCGACTAAAACAACCGTTTTCCGTCGCACATTTATTTGAAGTTTTTCGTAGTTAAAAGACTGATATGATATCAATAATAATTTATATATCATTCTATTCGTTATACTTTCGCGGTCATTCTAGTATATAATTCATATAGTGAATCAAAAGAATTCAACTGTGTTCAAGAGTTCAAGAAAGAAAAATTTAACCTTACTTCTAGTCTTGGCGGGATTGGTAAAAAAAAATTATTGTTTTTGTTTCTTCAAATAAGTATAATATTAAGAATAATATACAAAATAAATAAAAATAATGAGTATTCTATAACATATTGCATTTTTAAACGGTTAACAAAAAACGGATATAAAATTGAATTCCATATTGTACATAATTGCTTTGTTTATTGTTTTCATGTATTTTTATGTACTATAATTACATCTATCGATAATAAGATGACGAACAATACGGAATACAACAAATTATATCTAAATTAGTAATTGCATGTATACTTATGTAAAAAAAACTTGTAAAAAGAAATATGAACATAACAAATTTTTGAAATAACAATAGACGAACAAGTATAAATAAATAAAACAAATGATATAAAATTTTCGAATATTTTCTTTGGTCTCTCGTGGCCATATGCTTGAATGCTGGTCGCGAATCGTGGATCCCGGTTCGATCCCGACCGACGCCAAAATTATTTCGAAATTTGGCACAAAAATAACCCCCGTGTGCACTCTCTACTCCAGCAATGAGTGTCCGTGCGATACCTCCTGTACAAAATGCAAATTGGCACAACCAGCAATGGATAATATGCCGTGATGATATATTTATTTTACAAATGATACAAAATTTTAAATTTTCAAATATCTTGATTTTCTGATCTCGTGGCCGCGAGTCTGGCAATTCCGGTTCGATCCCAATCGATGTCAAAATTAATTCGAATGGACAACATTATAGAAAAGTTACTGAATTTACAGATGTTGGAATACAGTGACATTTGTGTTTTTAAATTTCAATTGTTTTATAGCCCGTGGCTGGTGGCAATTATTTTGATTACAGGTATCGTTACAAAACATGATTTATTAACTTAAAACAACTTAATCTAAATTTCAAGTGGAGCTATTTCCACGGTATAATAGGGGTTTCCAAGGCTACAGCTTTTTAAGAAATACTTATTGGATATCAGAGTTCATCATGTATAAGTAATATTAAGATGAATAAAATCGTCAATTTGCTTATTTTTATTACTCTAAAATCAAAATTAAAATGTAATGCATTTAAATTGAGTGCATAAAATTCAGTATCGGCCATCTTTGTGACGTCTACGGCACTCTGAAAATTCTGATTGGCTAATGGCTTTTCGAGTGCGCAGATCACGTTCGCGCAGGTTCTGACATGACATTTGAGCGAGCCAGAACAAGTGTTATTTTGACGAAATTTAAGGTTAGTTTTTTGAAGATTCTTTTGAAAAAACAAGTAAGTGAAGTAAATAACCAATAATGCTGTTTATATTAAAACTGTTCACTTTCTTTAGAATATGGATCCTGAATTTGTGCAGACAGTCGACAAAGAACTGTGTCAGCAGTTGATGGAGGAGGCAACAACATTTTGGAAAATTGCAGTATTCCCCAAATTAATTTATGAAATCAAATAACTAGTTTCATAGTTGTTTGTTATTTTTTTGTCTTAAATAAAACATCATTTTACCAATAATTTAATTTATTATTAATTAGAAAGTTAAACATGTGTTAATTTTATAATTTTAATAACAGGATAGAACAAGAATCAGGAGTAGCGTTTTTACTTTCTGGCTGTAAATTGAATACACAAATAATTAAATTAGTAAATTAATTAACATGTTTAGATTTAACTCCATTATAATACGGAATATTTATATTTAGTCATTATAACTTGCACGTGTTTTTTCATTTTTTGGAACCGTTACATATACATATTTTCTCTGGATTATTTGCTGAGGAATTAGAGCAGCCCGGTACGAAACAGTATTTCATCACCACCACAAAAAAATAGAAAAATAATATTTAATTATCTCCAAAATTACTATAAGTACTCAAGTTTTACCTGATTTGTATGTACAATCACAATTACTTTAAAAATATCTTTGATAAGTACTACAAAATAAGTTGAGGAGCAGAATTTAACAACTGGTTACTTTCTTGGGTTATGTATCATTTGTTTACATCTGACAGATCTTACATGTTCAATGTTCATGTGCGAAACGACATACCCACCGTGTTTGTTATATATCCGTCTCACTGAGCTCTAGAAACGTATGTTCTCGCGGTGTCGGTGACGTCACACGCACCAATGATTTTCTCGATCCTCATTTATAGAAACTTTAATAATTTTTTTCTGGCTTATTAGACGCTTTTCGGCCAAAATAAAAAACACGGGTCTAATATTTTTATATAGAGATTAACATATTAAAAAATGAAAAAAACTTGGAAACCCCTATTGCACATAAAATTACAATCGCATGTCCAAATTTCAAGTTCACACGTTCAAAGACCTCTAGCGCTAGAAAAAACTTCTCGAATTCATGGCCAGCTAATCTGAATACCTAATCAAACATTTCATACCGCTATGCATTTCTGTTTTTGTTGCAGTCAATGCATTGGGTTACAATTACAATACATCGCGTGTGCATTGGAGAAACATAATTCATTTGTTTCAATTTGACATAATTAGTTTTTAATATTTTTTGATTGAATATATGTGGTGTTTACACATTTGTAACAGTAGATAACATATCTGTATAACCGTTTTTAAGTATGGATCATTAATTTTTGGCCTGGACTTAAAATAACATGTGAATAAATGAGACATTTGCCAACAATAGAGAATTTGTCAAAGAATTTACTAGTTAAATATTTTTTTTTTAATAACTATAGTTTTAACCCCAATATTTTTACGCAAATGATTTTAGTGAGTATTTTAAGTTATATGAAGGTTTTTTTATCATACAAAAATAACAATTTTATTGCTGTGAACGCCTACATTACAATAAATTTTAATAACAATTTTTTCCATATACAACCTTGGTTTTATGAGCATTCTTATTTAAAAACATTACTTATGTATTAAACAATTAATTGATACACCAAAATATTATAAATTATAACGCCAGCCTATATTTAAATAATATTAACAATTTTACATTCCAAACGTATGTTAAATTTGTGGTTATCAATCTAAACATTTGTTTGTACGAAGTCAACAATATTGAACCTTATTATGATAAGAACATCAAAATAAAGATAAAATGATACAAATGTGGATAAAAAATACGATACAAAATAAAAATCTACCCAAAAACAACAAAGCCGGTATATACACACCCCCCAAATAATTTACATGTAGCAAAATCGATAAGTGTGTGTGGTATACAAAATGGTGAATCCACTTCTATTCTGAGGCGGTTATTGCACTTACCCTGTGATTGCTAGTTTCTGCATCTGTACGTTGTCGTTTATTGTGAGGTCCATCTCCATTGAACGCCATTTTGTAATGATTACAAACACGCACTGATAAAACAACCGTCCACTTCGACGTCTCGCGCAAAACTGCGGCTATCAAATTTTGCATGAAATTAGACCACTTCAGAGATTGGTGCTGCCACCTACAAGACGCGGAAGATTTCAAAGAGGGAGTTTTCTTTATTTATTACTTTATTTCAATAGTTTTGAACTTTATAAACTATAGTTTATATACAAATACAGTTTTAAAAATACGAATCAAACAATTTAACGGTAGTTATTAACTATAATCGCGGTTTAAAATTATGGGTATTACGCCATTTTATTTGTCAACCAAAAAGCGTGATGCTTTTGTTTAACCTATTTTATATGTGTCGCCACAATAATTTACAATCTAATTTGATTTTGATAGCAATACAAAAAGTTTATGATAAGTGTATTAGTAATGGATGAATCAATTAAGAAACATGCTAGTAACTATTTTTCATACTTTTATAACTTAACCTTAAAATGGGAACAGATTGTTGAGAAGATGGAAAAACCTTTAGGTGCCCTTAAAAATATGGCAGAACAGTTATTTCATATTGAACAGTACGTATTATGATTTAAAAAAATATACAGTTAGTAACGATGCATGTTTTAGCGCCAAAATTGACGAATTCAGTGATTTTCCAGATCTCAGAGAAAAGTTAGTTTTTAAAGTTTTTGTTGCAATAGATGAAGAAATGGAAAGTATGAGAGTTTTACAGTAAGAATTCAATATTTATCTATAATTTTGTATATATTAGGGATTATATTTTGCAGAAGTGATTTGTCTATGGCGGTAAATGAATTGAGAAACAAATTAAACCATTTTGAAAAGTCTACGTCTATAATAGACTGGGAAGACTTACTGAAAATTAAAGGAACAGCTTTATATCCTTCTTTAAGTGATTTATTACAACTTGCTTATCAAGGCTGGTGCATTTTCAACGATTTAAATCAAAATTTAGCGAATGCTATAAAATCTATAGACATACGAAATGAAAATACTTTAAAATTCAGCTTAAATATTAACGAATCCCACCAAAAACAGCTAAATGAAATCGTAGCTTTAACACAATATTGTTATAATTCTTGATGTATATTTTACAAAATAAATAAGTACTATATAAAAATATTTATATTTATTATAAATAATTACATTTTTAGCTATTATAATACGTCCATACATTAAACAAGATAGTGTTACATTCACTGATGTCCGATTAAATTGCATCGTGCGGTAATATACAAAGAAAAATAACTAGAGTACTATGAACAAACTAAAGGGCCATATTTCTTCCTTCTATTGATATTTCAACTGCCCTTCTTGACTGTTTCAATCGCTTAGTTTCTATGAAGTTCTTCATATGCTTTTCGAATCTATTTAATTGTTTCTTTGAAGACTGAAAAAAAAATATATTTAAAATACAAAAAAAAATCTTTTTCATCGGCCATATTCATATTATAAATAATTTATATATAAAAAATGTAGATGCAAAACGTTTTAAATAACAATAAAAATATACTTTATTTAATCAATGTACAAAATATATTAAAAATATAAATATATAGAAGTGTATAAAAGATCAATAAATAGATAAAATTTATCAAAAATTTTGATAAACAATTCCAATCATTATGTCTTGATAATATTTAATCATTCTTTTTTTATTTTTTCTTTTTCTAAAAACAAAATACTATACATAAATTTTTCATTGTGTATCATTTTCATAAACGACATGGCGTCTCAAAAATTACGCTCATGTTTTCAGAGAGATACTCGTAATAATAGGGTATTCGACAAATTTTGGTTTGCACTCTTAATGCACGCAATTATACATATATGCAAAATTATTGTTTTCCTACAACCGTGTGTAAAGTACATACTTTACGTACCCTTTACAATGTGTAAAGTGTAACTTTTCAAACACTAGTGCGTGAAATAGTATATTGTAATACAAGTGAGGAAAGGGCATCATTGTAAAATGTGTACGAAATTTTCTAATCGTACGAATTTTGCAATGGCCCTTTTCCACGTGTATTACATACTATTTTTTTCAACATTACATGTGAAAATTACATTTCCACCTGTATTACATACTATTTTTTTTTAACATTACATGTGAAAATTACATTTTTCATATGTATTGAAGTTCGTATACCTGTTATTTCAACGAATAAATGTGGAAACTTTCGTCGCTTAGTGAGGAAAGTAATTTACTTTCCTCACTTGTGAGGAAAGTGGTTACTATCACAACTAAATTAAGTGAGGAAAATGTCATTTTCGCAAGTGATGTTGAAAAAAGTACTTTTCAAGCACTAATTCGTAAAAAGTGAATACGTTGCTAGGCAACGGTTAATTTACTTGTCAACTAACACTAACAATATTTGAAAATGCCTGTACACTCCATATTCAGTATTGTGAGAAATAGAACTAACATTTCGGTTGTAGTAAAAATATTGTAACTCGTGTGTAAATAGTATTTTTTACTTCGTGCTAATTTAAAACATCGCACTCGACCAGAAAAATACTACTTTACACACATATCTAAAATCGGTTTTTAAATTTTTTCTTTCAAGTTTACCGCTAAAACGCTCATGTCGCTATGATCGCTCGTGACGTCCCGATCTATAATTTGTAACAACAAGCTCTTTATTATTTGTTTTCAAAAAATGAATTCTAAAACTTATGGTGGTGTGTAGAGAAAAAAAAATACAGATTAACAATAAAAAAAACTTCCTTATGTTTACCAAGTGTTTACTAAACTGTATTAAACCGTGACGTTACGAGTGACTTGAGCGTTTTAACGAGAAATTTGAAACAAAAATTTTAAAAACCCAACTTTAAATGTATTAACGATTAATAATAATAATAATAATAATAATAATATATATATATATATATATATATATAATAATAATAATAATAATAATAATAATTTTAAATATGATTAGGTGTGTATATGTACAGTTTAAAACACCCAAAATTTATCAAATACCCTATTCATTTAGTTAATGTCGTATATTAAATTTACTTGATTTCACGTTATTTCTATATGGGTTTGTTTCGACTATACAATGTTCTCATCTTCAGTAGTAGATCTGTATTAAGATCGTAAAGAGAAATTAAAATCACTCAATATGTCATCATACCAGAGGTCCAAACAGCCCTGGTATGGTTGACATGTTGAATATCCTAATTTCTCTTTACCTTTTTAATAAGGTTTTGCGTAAAGTTTTACTACTGAAAATGTTTTAATTTTATTATCATTTATTTCATTTAATTAATTTCTGAATAACACATTAAAAAACTTACCCGACTTATGTCGGTTTCTGAAGCCCACTTAGGACGCACCAAATAATCTTTATTAGACGGCATTGGTACTCTGGCTCTACCAACCCACCCTTTATCACCCGGTCTAAGTGCCCTAAAAACCAAATAAATTACCCAAAACCCTTTAAAAAATTCTCAAATACTTGCTTTCCTTCCGCAGTCATCGCTGTGCTTAATTCTTTCTTCTCAGAAGTTGTCATTTCATCTGATTCGTTTCTTCTTCGTTTGGGCATTTGTTCCATGTCTCTTTGCAGTCTTTCTTCTCTAGACATAGCTTTAAAGTCAGCAGATAAGTTGAATATGGGTCTGGCCCATTCGCTTATTAATCTACCAGCTCTTTCTTTATTTTCTTTTGTCTCTTTTGGATGTTTGTATAAATACATAACTGCTTTCCCGATACCAGAATGTTTCAAAGTGGACTGATCTATTCTAGGAAAATCTGATAATAGTTTTAAAATTGCTTCTCTAACTTGAAGAGAAGGCATGGATCTATCTGGCATAGGAGCAAGCCAATCTGTTAAAACGCTCAAGACGTTGTGTTCAATAAAAGCTAATTGTAAGTCGTGCTTTTTTAACTGAGACATTACTTTGGCAAGCATTCCAATTTTTTTAGTTGCTGGATGAGCCATCTGGTTGCGTTTGCGATCATCATCAGCTGCTTGTCGCATATCTTGAAGCAATTGAGCGATAATATCATCATTATCATTTATAATATCGATGTCTTTACGTCGTTTACGACGAGTCTGTTCTTCACGTTTCTTTTGAAGCATAGCTTCAAAATCAGAAACGTTTTCGCTATGTCCTCTATTTGAATCATCAATACCGTCATCGGAATCATCAGAAACATCTGGTACAACAGCCTCTACTGGTGGAGCTTCGCTTTCACCTTCAAGAACTTCAGTACTTCCGGACGGTCCAGCATTCTCTTCTTCCCCATCACTTCTAATCACTTTACTTTTCTTCTCTCCGCCTTCATCTTCACTTTCAGAATCTGATAAGACCCCACGAACTCTCTTCCTAGCTTTTGGTTTACCCTCATCCCCCGAAGGAGATCCAGATTTAGATCTTGATCTAGATCTAGAACGACTAGCTTTACGCGATCCCGAACGAGAACGCGATCTAGAACCAGATTTAGAACGAGATCTAGACCTTGATTTAGACCGAGAACGAGATCTAGATTTTGACCTAGACCCCGAGCGAGAACGAGCAGACCCTGATCTAGATCTAGAACGAGACTTCCTCGACCCTGACCTAGACCGAGATCTAGAACCTTTACGAGAACCAGACCGGGAACGCGAACGAGAAGCTGCCTTCCTAGAACCAGAACCTGAACGAGATCTAGAGCGCGATTTAGCATGAGCACTTCCTGATCTAGATCTAGAACGGGATTTTCTAGAACCTGATCTGGACCTCGAACGTGATTTTCTTGAAACTGATGAATGTCTAGATCCTGATTTTGAGCGTGATCTTGAACGCGACGCAGCTTTTCTAGAACCAGAGCGAGATCTAGAACGCTTTTTAGAACCAGATCTAGAACGAGAACGTGAGCCAGATTTATGAGAACCAGACCTAGATCTAGAATTTCTGGGAGAAGCGCTTTTTCTAGATCCTGATTTAGAGCGAGATCTGGATCTAGATTGACGAGGTGAACCACTTTTCCTTGAGCCAGATCTAGAACGTGATCTAGATGCAGCTTTTGCTGACCCAGATCTGGAACGTGATCTAGACCTAGACCCTTTTCTTGATCCTGATTTAGATCTAGACTTTCTAGAACCAGAATGACTTCTAGACCGAGATCTCGAAGCACTTTTTCTCGATCCAGATGGCGACCTAGAACTTTTTCTTGATCCAGACTTAGAACGAGATCTAGATCTCGATTGACGTGGAGATCCAGACCGAGATCTCGATCCTTTTCGGGATCCAGATCTGGACCGAGATCTAGATCCTTTTCGGGATCCAGATGGAGAACGAGATCTTGATCCTTTTCGGGATCCAGAGGGAGAACGAGATCTAGATCCTTTTCGAGATCCAGATCTGGACCGAGATCTAGATCCAGAATGATGTGATTTAGCTGGAGAACTATGTCTAGATCCAGAGTTTGATCTATGAGATCCAGAACGAGAACGGGATCTAGAATTTCTGTTTGATCCTACGCTTTTTGCTGATCCAGAACGCGATCGGGATCGGGATTTTGAGCGGGCTGGAGATACTGATCCATTTCTGGATGGAGAACCTGACCGAGACCTGGAACGCCTAGATCCTACACAGAAAATGGAAGTTTGTGAAAATTCGTTGTTTACAATTGCTATACTTGAAATAATATTATTCATTAATGTGCTTTATATTTACCTCCGGAAGCATTTGAAGCTACAGATGGTGATCTGGATCTGTCTTCTTTAGTTGATCCGGAAGTATCCATAGGTTCGGGACCCTCTTAAAAAGATTAAAAAATGTGAGTGAAAAAAGCATTTTAGGTTATATACAAAAAAAAAAACTGTACAATACTCAATTAAATAGAAGTTTTTACCTTCATCAATTTCCATATTTGTGATACAAAACCACAAAACGTTTTGCACACAATAAAAATTTGAATAATTATATTTCTAAACTATATTTTCACGTCGCACTAAAAACACTATTTGACATTTATCAAACTGTAACACAAAACTCAATATCCCCAAATATTTAGAAAGCGCGGGATGATAACATGACAAAAATTGATCAACACTGACTTTATTGTTGTATAAACATTGTTAAAATAGTTTTGTATTGTCTATTATTAAAACTTATTTATAAACTTCTGTATATTGGTTTTCATAATTTATTGTAAGTATAAAACAATTGTTTCAAAACAAACCACTCTCACGAAATGGATACTGCTTTTAGGTTATAAATTAACAAAAAATGGCTGAAAAACTGGAAGATTTAAATCTTCCAAATGCAGTCGTTACTCGAATAATAAAACAAGCCATCGCTGATAATGTAATGATAAGCAAAGAGGCCCGAACAGCTCTTGGTAGGGCTGCATCAGTCTTTGTTCTTTACATTACTTCAGCAGCGACAAATGTTTCCAAAAAACACAACCGTAAAACAGTAACTGGGCAAGATGTGCTAGATGCAATGACTGATTTAGAGTTTGAGGAATTTGTTGAACCTCTAACTCAACAATTAGAAGTTTTTAGAAAGTCCAAGAAGGAAACTTCTGCTAAGAAGAAGAAATCGCAAAATGGAACCGAACCAGAGGCAGAAATAGAACATGAGGCAGCAGATGAGGAAATGGAGGCAGAAGATGAGGAAGAAGAAACAACTTAAGTATTTTTTTATTGTTTTAATTTATTATTTAACGATATAATACACACTAAACAGTGAAAATTTTATAAATGGAATGGTTCAGCTACACATAACTCGTTGTATAAGTATAAAATTGAGGCTGAAATGCTTAGAAATATATATGTTTTAACATTTTAGATTACAAGATTCATGTTATAGTTAAGAGTGTACATTCAGATATTTTGTTACAAATACATTTTTATAGTGTAAACTTTGTTTAACTTAAGCCTGCTGTATTTATATTTCTTTGCGATAAGGCCTCGTAAATTTTGCAGAAGTGCTTGTTTTTTTTTTTTAATGGCACGCAAGCTGAAAGAAATATAAACGCCTGTCCTTTTTTTAAACGGTCCATAGAAGTTCAATAATTTTTTCCTACGTCCATAAAAACAGCGCATTTTTTTTTTAAACAAAAAATCAACACTTTTCAAATGCAAACTGGTGAAAAGATGAAACTTTATGGCACTTTTTTCACATTTCTATTATAGACGAAGAAAAAATTTTTTTACGTCTGTTAAAAAAAGTATACTTTTTTTCATTAAAATGGATTTATAAAGTATATCTTTTTTTAACACGCCTGCGGCTCGTTCGGTTAAACTTTCCTATTCGTGAAATAAGACTATACTTTTTACTCTTCTTGCATAAATAACTATTACTCTACTCGTTACACAATAGTTATTTTTCACGTCTGTTATTTTTGTATTTTTTTAAATACACTTTTTTTCATTAAAATGAGTTATTTTTTAACACAAAAATGTGAAAAAAACGCAAACAGGGTGAAACGGTATGGCACTTTTTTCACACTTTACTGCAGACATAAAAAAAATTCTACGGCTAGTTTGGTCAACTTTCTTATTCGTTAAATGACTATATTTTTTACTCTTGTTGCATAATTATTTATATCTTCATTAAAAAAGTGCACTTTTTTCACATTTTTATTATGTTAAAAAAATAAACCCAATTTAATGAAAAAAAGTGTATTTTTTTAAAATACGCAAAACCCATTATTTCACATGTAAATGTGGCGAAGATCTCATTCATACGGCATTTATTTTTACAAAACCCACGTTTCGGTATACCCTTCAGGAGAAAAATTTAATATGTGTGAATCAAACAACTTGCGATCTGCTGGCGCCCCTAAATTAACCCAGTCCCGTCTCCACAGAAATAAAAATTATAAAGGCAGTAGAGTATTGTATAGTATTCAACGTCTATGGGCCGCTTTTCAGATTGATAGAAAAAGAGTGTTCGAAACAACCAATCCTTTATCCTACAATAAAATATCTTAGGGCACAACCATATTTGGAATAAAATTCCTTGAAACAATGTTATAAATATGTTCAAAGTGAAATGTTTAACTGAACTGTACCAACAAATAATACTCTTGAGAATATTGCTTAACAAATAGCTGCTTAATTATAATTTATGGTACAAGAACTTTGATTTTACGATCGATTGCACCACGGCAAAGCGGGCATTCGGTGACTGTTGGTGAACATTTGGTACAGCAGCACATGTGACCACATGGCACGAAGATCATCTCGCACTGAAACAATATTTAAATATTATTCCATTTCTCCCAAATTATGGTATATATGACGTATTTTATATATCATCCCAAATTATGGTACACAGAATTTTCAAATGGCGTTTTATAAAACGACTAGACATTTTATAAAAAGGCGGATTTTACAAAATGGCTACGACTCTAAAATAACCCGTAAACAATTGAAAGAGATAAAACAATGCTAATCAAATGCTAACTAATAACCCTTAATCATCAAGTGTCAATGCCTTTACATTTAAATATTTACGATGATTCGTTAGAGCCTTGATTATGGATAAGGACATTTTCAATAATATCAAATGATGTCCTTTTAGGTGCATTTTGATTTTGGAGAACATAATAAATATATCACGGTGCAAAGTCAGGACTGTAGGGTGGATGAAGAACGACACCATTTCAATACTGTTGCATCATTTTCATTTCTTTTAGGATTCACGTCATTTCATCATATAATAAATAATTATTTGAAAGTGTTCTCTTACCTCGTTGTCCATGCATATAACGCACTCCGTGCTAGATAAAGAAGTAGTGTGTTCTAGCGCAGGCGCAGAAGGCACTGCGCTTGCGCATGGTGGCGCTTCTTCATCTGGGATCTTCTCCCCACCCGATTTCATGGCACAGTATTTGTGGAACGCGTTTATTATTTTCTTCCGGTCTTCTTTATTCCGAACTCCCGCGTCTATTAGCTGCTCATCCGTCAACTCCAACTCTAAAAGAAAAAATAGTATAATATGTATAAATAAATATTTTTTTCGGTGATTTTACCTGCTCCTTGAACCCATTCCGCCAAAAATGGTAGATAGTGAATCACTCCCGCTAATAATAACTCCTGAGCAAATTCTGGATCGATGTTCTTCATACCATCCGCCATTTTTGAAGGCCTGCTATCCAGCAATCTCTGATATTGCACCAACCAAAAATCTTCTTGACTTGGAGCCATTTGTTCCATGTTTTGAAGAGTCGATAACAACTGTGCTCTTCTCATCCCCTGTTGCTCAAGTAAATCGACAAGAAGCACGGATAGATTGATACGCTTTTCTGCTAAATCGTTCTAGAGAAAGATTTAAGTTAGTGGAAGAAATTAAGGGTTAGAAATAACTTACAATCTCTTGAGAGTCTGTGTAATATGTCTTACGGAGGACGCTCTGCAGTTTTACACAGTGTAAAATGAGAACAGTAACATACATACATAAATACACTAGCGGTCGGTAATAAATGAGATTCAGCGTTGAAGTAGTTTATTATTAGTAGTATAAACGATTAAAATTTCACAACTCTAAACAATAAGAGCAAGAACAAATTAATAAAACCCATGTCCTCCGCGCGCATTAATTAGCGCTACTATACGCCGAGACATGGACTCAATAAGATGGCGAATAACATTTTGCAGTATTCAGTCCTCTTTCAACTGAAGTCAACATTTTTTTCAGCATTTTTACCGGTGGCTGAGTACGCCTTATTGTTCTTCCTAAAATATCCCACAGATTTTCAATAGGTGGCAAATCTGGAGAACGAGCAGGCCATGGAAACACTGATATTGAGTTGCATATGGGGAGGAACACCTTTCGGTACTAGAATTTCACTAATATACAGCTGACTGTCTAGAGTAGATACCGAGAATGCGTATTAAACAAGATTTCCATGTATAAAGTATTGCATCTCAGACCATAATGTCTTGTGTAAGCGCCGTATGATGCACACGAATACAAGCCACATTCCGTCTTTTACTCCGGCGTTGTCTAACAAGTATAAACAAAATTGCAATTTATCAGAGAAAAAAAAATATTATGCCATTCATGATTCCATCCTCGTCTTTCTCTGCAGAAGTCCAGAGAGAGTTCACTTATATTAAATTTACAGATAACATTTATTAATAACTGTTTCAAAGCCTATGAGTGTATTATTAAATATTTTTTATAAATAGGTAAAGTGTAGCATACATTCAAATCACCCGCCGATGACATTACGGGATTCAACGGTGCTACTTCCGTTTGTGCAGATGGCGTTGTTGTCTTAAGAAATGATGAAGCCGTAAATAATACGGTAAAAAAAAATAATATCAACACAACAAAAGAACCTCTGATAACGTATGACAGCGATGACAGCAGCGTGTGCACAGAACAAGTAAGTTGCGACATACGAACATATACTTGTCTTCTTCTAAATCACGCAGTGATAAACCACTCTCACGCATACCCACCAGCCTTTTTCAAAATTATTTATTCAATCAAATTTGAACTGAATTTTGCAAGAAATATTTAATAAACAAGTTTGTGTGATAAATACGTTGAACATTTCTTTAAAGACTAAACTTAGTGGGTTGTATTAAGGTCTGTATTAAAACTTGTATTAAGTAAATGGCAACATTGTAATATTTTCCACATCTATCCATGAGATTCAATGGGCTACTTGCGTGGTACTGAAAATCCGATTTCTATCACTATATACGTAATGTTATGTTGAAAACATATATAAAAATATAAATTTTATTTTAAAAAAGTAATTTGTTTTTTAGTAAATTAAGAAAGAAAATTTTCTGTGACGTCATTATATTTAACTGAAGAAGAGGACCATGTTGAAGAATATAACTTATAGATGGCATTGCGTGCGAGAAAATTTTAATTTGACATTTTTCTCTCTCTGGGCTCTCAAATATATTAATTACTTCACAAATAAATACATAGGTTGTTACATGTAATTTAAAATATCGATACGAAAAAAAAACAAACTAAAATACTAACCTCCAAACTATTGTTGAAACGTCAAAAAGGAGGTCTACATTACCCGTACAAACAAACGCTATGGCTTTGCGACCACTCATTGGTGCGGCGTAATTCTACGTCATACATGGCGGTAATTCAAATAATCAAATTTCATTATTTTTTTTCTGGCTAATTAATAAAAAATTGGTCAAAATAAAAAATAGGGGTAGTAAGTTTTTACCTGCTTTTCAAAAATATGAAATAAAAAAAAGGTACGCAAGTAGCCCATTGTGATTTACAAATTTTACCACAGGGAAAAGTAATACAGGTATCCTTTAGTCAAATGAAAAAGTATTATTGTAAATGGAAGGTTTAAAAGGAAACTCATTATTGCAAAATTAGGTTAGAAATATGTCAAATTTTATGTGTCAAATCATACCTGAATGTTAATGTATTTTAAAATATCTCATCTCCCGTTTGATTACTTTTGACATTTGTCCCTTTTTTTGTCGTAATTGTATGGCTTTCTTACTTCTGTTAATAATATTTTTTTTCTTTATTAGATCCTTTGGTCTCTGACAGGTATTACAAAGTTGTCAAAATATTTTTGACAAAGGACTGTTTTAGCTTAAAACACGCTAATACAACCCACTGAATCTCACCCAATGATTCTAAATATTAATCGTTTACATAACTAATAATAAGCAACTTGCGTGCTGGATCTCAATTATTTATTCCTAATATTTTTTGGTGTTGCATTTCCAACGACCGCTAGTATTTTCTCAATTTCACTTAAAGGTGTGCTATGTGTTTCTATAATTGATACAATATAAAAATTCTTACTATATGTTCATCCATTTCCAGTTTTTTTCGATCCATTTCAATAGCGGTAAGTTTAGCTAATTGTGTCTCGACCAAATGGACTTGCTGAATCAAAGTCCAACTTCTAGCGTCACCCCTTTCGAGTAGGGCTCCAACTGCCATTCTCTGGAGCTCCATATCCATTTGGAGTTGCGAAACCAAAACTGCTTGTTGCTCACATTGAGTGCGGAGAAGATCAGAGAGACGACCATCTGACATCAATTCTCTTCGGGAAGAAAAATTTCAAAATATATACATCGAAATTGTTGATTTACTTACTCTTGTAAGATGGATCGGGCATTTTCTTCTCTGTCGATTTCATATTCCTTAAACGTATTTGTTTCTTCTTCAAGTAATTTTTTCATTGCTTCAAGAACGTCAGTTCGTCTTAAATTTTCGTTGTGGAGACAAGCTGCCATTAATCTGTCTTCCTCCATTCTTTCTTGTTCTAAAAATTGCAGCCATGGTTCTCGCATTAATGTTAATAGTTGGGTTATTGCTAAATCGGCTTGTTGCTCCTCTGCAGAAAAAAAATCATTCATGTAAGTATCGTAACAAAAATTTTGAGAAAAAATTTACGCTCCAAATTTTATTGCTAAATAAGATCTAATCTAGTTGTCCCTGGTCATAATAAATACATAATAGTTGTTTCGTAATATACCATGTTATAAACTTAAAATACGCAAATCTATAGATTAGTTGGACTTTCAAAATGCTCAAGACAGAACATCATCGCACAAATTAACTTGAAAATTTTTTGGTCAAAAAATTATCCAATTGAATCCCTTTATTGCTGACCACGTGTGCGAAAGTAACCAATCAAAACAAACTTACACTGATAATTATCCTAAGACAATCACTTATGTCACTAAGTTGCTAAGTAACAAACACTTTTTGACATATAATTAAAGATTAATTGTTTTAATTTAAAAATGTCATTTTCACGCTGTCAATGAAAATGGTGATTTAATCAACAAAATTATAAAAGAAAATACATAAAAAAATACTGTATTAAATAAAAAACTAAATGTGGAGAATATTTATGGACTTTTGTATGTCTTATCTCATTCTCATTGCACACTTCACACTGAACATCTGAACATATTCATAGCAACATTTATGGTTATAGCCACTAGTGACATCTACTGGGTTATGTTAGACACAAAAATTCTGTCAAATACAAATTTTAGGCAAATTTAATGTTAAAACTGCAAAAATATTTCTCACTGAATACCCCTCGATCATTGATAAATACTTATAATTTTATCACACTTCCTCAAGCACGTTGCTTTTAGGTAACACCACCTCCGCTTTCGGCGCCGGGCTGTTACCAAGCAACGCGCTTTCGGTAACTGTCATAAAATTATTTCGTAATTATCAATGTCCTCGGGATAGTGTAGCTGATAATTTAGAATTAATATAATGGTTCCCTATTAATGTTGTAAGATTTTTTATCTTCTTAATTTATAGGAACAGGCCCTTATGTCAACATTTCAATAAAAAAATTCGTTCTATTTGATGAAGAGGCGCAAATTTTTCTCAAAATTTTTGTTATATTTTTATTAAACATTTCTTAAATATTTTATTATATATTTACCTTCTTGGAGTTCTTGTATTAATTTACACCTTTCTTCTTCTTTTTTCTGTTGTATTCTAGCTAATTCAGATTCTAATTTTATCTGTTGTTCCGTTATATCTGTTAAAAACTAAATAAACAATTATTAAAATTATAAAATTAAAATTACGCGGTAATGGGAATAACCCCATTTTTTCTTACCTTTTGCCTACTAGCTTTCAGTGCAGCTTGTAGTTCGAGTTCCTGTCTTTGGTACATTTCATATTCTTTTTCAAATTTCAATTTTTCTTCTAATTTTTGTTGCTGAACAAAAAGAAAATTTTATTATTTCCCAAAGAAAAATATGTGTGCAATACTTTAAAAAATGTGTACTATAAAATCTAATGTGCAAAAAATATTAAATTTGCAATTTTTACACTAATGATAATGGATGAAATTAGTGAAAAAATATCTATACATACCAGAATAATAAAAATAAATCCATAATTACGTGTTAGGTGAAGAATATGAGTTATGAGATGCAAAATATGAACTAAATGAAAAGAAAATACACAAAACTTAACATGCCTTTAGTTTTTCAAACTCCCAAATTTTTTCCTAGAAAAAAACAGAACAAGCCGGTTATTATACAGCTTAGACGAGAAACTAAATTTTTTTGTTTAGAATAAATATCATTATCCACATACTTCAAACATATTTACAGAGGAAAAATGTCACGGTATTAAGAGTTCCACTATTTATTTTCTTTATTTTACTAATGTGGTATTCTACTAATTTTATATTTATTTCTTTTATGAATCGCAAATAATTGTATATTAAATATAAACGAGGTTTTTTTTCGCACTCGTCAAAATTTATAAAACGAGCCCCGGCAAATTTTCTAATTGACAATTACAAAAAAAATCTTATAAAATGAGTTTTATATTATTTTATATTTTCAGTCTTTTATATTCTAAAATATAAACAAAATAAAAAAACTGCCATATAAAACGAGTTGATTTAGGGAAATTGTTGTAGTTGTTAAAATTGGAATTTTGATTTATGACATTTGAAAATTTAAGTAAATATCTTCTAGTACCAACCTTCTAAAACAAAAAATTGCGAACCGAAATAAAGGCTCTTTCGATCCACAATTAGGTTTCGTAATGACTTCATTATGAACACAAAATATTAGCATTGATTTACATTATTCTGTAATTTTTATTGTAATCTACAATATTAATTATTTTTGGTGTTGAATATCATTAAGCAGAATACCCCATTATATTTGTTCTTTGTTGGTAATGATATTTTTCTATTCTATGTTGTCGTGATAATTTCTAAATTGAAACAGTGCTCTTTTAGGCACATTCATTAACTATCTATAATAAATACCACTAAAAATAAGTTGCAGAAGGCATCTATACTGGATTATTGTCCTAAAAATGACAACAGAAACTGGACAACATCTATATGATTCGATGTTATTGCTGCATTTAATATACATATAATTACCTGTAAATCGGAGTTGTGATAGTCGACTTCATCTGGAGATTCGATTTTCTCCTTATCTGGAGAGAGACTAGATGGAGATTCGTATGGCACGCCGTTGTCTAGAGAGAGTTACTGAATTTTATTTTGTTACTAAACAATTTAAATGGGGTACTCCGGTGTTATGGAATTTATGCAAAATAGTAACTTTTTTCTATAGTTAACATCTTCATTAGTAAGAAAATATAATAAAACATGTTCAAGAAAAATATTAATAATAATAATAATAATGATTTGATGTTAGAAAATTTATTTTTTTACAACCGTTCTTGAAAAAATGCCGGAATACTCCATTAAATTTCAAGGAATCTAAATGCCGTTTTTATATTTTATTTTGGAATCATAAACTTGTATTTTGGCACTTAAATCTCTTTAAAATAGTATTTTTCTCCTTTCTTACCATGGCAAATGAATTTGATGATAGACTCTGTTCCTAAACCTACAATTTCCGCTGTAGGGTAGACAAAATTTTCTGCGTCTAACTGCAGAATTGTTAATCTTTTTGCTTTGCATATCGTATGAGGTAAATGGTTTAAACTAGGATTTCCTGTAGCAATTAATTGCTGCAGATTGCTCAAATTGCCAATTTCTGCGGGCAATTTTCGCAGATGGTTATTGGAAACGTCTAGCAGTCGTAATTTTTGCAGAGATCCGATAGATGCCGGCAGTTTTTTGATGGTATTATTGTTGAGATAGAATTCCTAATACAATAAAATATTTTTCTTCAGTTATTCAGTTTTTTTTTAACAATCATTTATGGATCATTTTGAAGAAAAATACATCAAATAAAAGATGCGTAGAATTATTTTTCTATAACTGTTATTTGTAGCATTTTTCTCTAAAATGATTGATAAACAATTGACGGAGAAAACAATGCTAGTCAACTGCTCGCTAATCACTCTAAATCAGTTGTTCATATTAAAAGTCCTTATTCATTTTTTACCTCCCGCCAACCTACATAGGTAAGGGAGATAACGTTTTCTGTCCTTAATTCGATAATGAGTTTTCAGTGAATAAGCACGAACTAGGGTCCCCAGAACACGTATTTACTACTTTTATAATGATGTCTGTCTGTCTGTCTGTGTGTGTGACGATTTTTTCGTCCACGATAACATATTAAACTTCCAAAAATTTCTAATTTCCGTATTTAAGCTTTCTGCCTTCATATAAAGAGTTGATTAGATTTTGGGTAAAATTGGACAGCCAAAAGTAGTACTTTACTTAAAGCTCATAACAGTTTTTAATGAAAAACTATATTAAAATATAATCCAAAACTTTTCATTTTTAGTACTTAAGACTTTTATGCCAATAGGAACAATATATTATATTTTGGCTAAAATGATACTCTACTTGAAGCTCTGAACAAATTTTCGTAAAAAAAATACTCGAAAAAATATATTAAAATATAATCCAAAACTTCTCAAATTTGGTATTTAAAACTCGTATATGACTGGAAGCAACAATAAAATTTTGATTACACATGATAAATTGATAAACCGGAAGTGGTACTTTACTTGGAGCTCCTAGCAGATTTTTTAGAAAAAACATAATAAAATATAAGCCAAAATTTCGTATTACAAACTTTTCTATTTATTGGAACAAGAAATATGATTTTGCTTACAAACGATCAACCGGAAGTGATACTTTACCTAAAGCTCATTACTATTTTAACATGGAATTTGCGGAAGGTCATGTGCTGGTTTTTTCAAAATTGAAATACTGCCAATACATATCTATTTTGAATCATTTTCTTTTAGTTTTCGCTTATTCAAAAAGTCCCATTTTTCTCACTTGTTGCGTAAATTATTATTTTGTATTGGATATAAATTTTGTAATAAAAATATTTACCCGTAAATTGGTTAGAGGTGACAGATCATCGGGTAACAAAGTAAAAGAATTAAAAGATAAATTTATTATCCCAATTCCACTTAAATCTCTTAAATATCCTCCATTTGATAACGAAGTAAGTTTATTATGATCTAAAAGAAGTATTTCTTTTAAAAATACTCGACATAAAGAGTAAATACCGCTGGGAACTTGGCGTAATCCGCAGTCTGACAAATCAAACACTGGTTCTGGATTTTCCCGAGCCTAAAAAATGGAAAACAATATGCGTCATACATAAATATTCTCTTATTTACTACTTTCTTTCCTTACCAAGTATAACTTATGTTCTAATTTGGCTTTATAATCAGTTTTGTTTCTTCTAAACATTACTAACAATTGTTTAACAATATATTTTTTTCAAATAATTAACATAATAAAGGCACTGACTCACTTCACTGCATTTCTGAGTTTAATAATTGACCAATATCATACAAAACCTTACGAAAAATATAAAAAATACTGATTTTTTTGACATTTAACGCTAATTTTACCCTACCATAGCAACTGTCACTCAATACACATCTGTCAAACTCAAACATCAAATTATTACTAATGTGAAGTTAGTTGCACAGGAGCAACACTGGTTATTTGAATTCACCCAACACGACACCAAAAAGTGTTGACGTCAAAATCGAGCGGGAATTACAAAAGTTCAAAGTAGACTTCCGGTTTTAATCAAGCACAAATTATATTAAAAGGACCTCAAATTATCACTAAATTGATTTATGTATAATTTATTATTGCTTCCAATCTTTTAAACTCATAATACATAAAATATTTCACAACAATAACGCCCAAAAAAGTATTTTGATTAAACTTTCAACAATGCTTATTATTTGCAAAAAGGCTGTGATTGTCTGAAATGAAATACAAAAATACGGGGGAATAAATACTATTTAAATTTGATATAATATTTAATGCATATTATATTCAAACAATATACTGCTATTTTTCATTTCTTGTAGAAGTACATAATATTTTCTGTTCCATTTCACGATTTATGCTAATGCATTCTCTCCAATGCATTGATAAATGCATCTTCTATCCTATTTTCTTGTGTGTCTGCTGTCGTCAACTGCTACTTGGGATCAGCCGGAGACGGGTTGTCTCTGTTTTATTATGTAAATATTTAATTTAAAGGATAAATAATGGAAGAAATTATTGCAAATTTACTCGTTGCGGACAATTCAACAATTTAACATGCAAATACAGTTAATACTTTCAATATATGGTTAACATAGCCTATCTTTTCCTTTTTAGGGAACCCAAGAACTAAAGAAGCATTTAAAAACTCAGAATCGATCCCCACGTCGACTAATCCTTAAATTAGACAATCTACTAGTTGCCCTCACTTTAGGAAGAAATTAGGTAAGTAAAGGAAATGTTTGGAATTAAAGTTGCATCCAACATTGGAAATCCGTACGTCGAACTAAGTTACTTCTTATTTGATAAAATGTGTTGTCCTGAATCCAAAAAAACATTTACCCAAGTCATCACACTCGGAAACACGCACACAACAAAAAATAACGTTATATTTTTATTCAGGGATATATGTACATGTACATGGGTACTTTTAATCTCAATATAAGATATATACTTTTTATTAATTGTTCATTTGAGATTTGCTCGAAACGAAAAAAACATTTATGTTGTTGAAATAGTAGGTTTTTGTTGAATTAAATTCCGAACCCAATACAAATTCGAAACAAGTGTATAAGAAAATTAAAACTGCACAAATTAGAAAACGATTAATGCTACATGAAATAAATATAAAAATAATGTATTTTCCTCTCGTATAGAAAATTAACTTCGCAGTATAAGCCAAAATGTTGATTATTAATTTTTATTGGCTGTTTTCGCCATAACTGATTCATTTCTGAACGCATATTTTTACGAATTTTTAATAGTATTGAGCTATCATACTGCAATAAATTTACGAAATATTCTTTTAACAATAGCTTTTCGGTAACAAATTTCCAAAATAAAAACAAAACAAGCTATCACCAATCCAAAAATTAAAATGAAAAATGGAGATTCCATCTGGTCCATTGAGAGTGCTTTGGAAGTACTCGTGACGCCATTATTTAAACTAATAGTTTCCCTTTTAATTTTTTCTGTCCAATAATCAAAAAATCCTGCTTCCGATAGCCATATTATCAGCTGGTTGAATCTGTCATACATTTGATGTCCCCTTGTAAAATACATTTGAACGGAATGAGTGAATAGGCTGTCTTCTAATAAATAAATTAGTGGAGAGCCGCCTGATAAAGTGTAGTATTTTAGTTTTAAATATACAGCATTTCTGTAACTTTTAGCTACTGCGTAGTCTCTTTCAAACGCTGTTCGATTTGGGCATGTTAACGATATATCACAAATAGTTGATCGTCTTTTAAATTCATGTTCTATATAAATTTTATCGGAAAGTAACCCGAATATGTTATGAGTTAATCCTATTTTTAAATTGCTATAAAGTAACTCCTCGTTTGTTGAAATTTGATGTTCATATTTAGGGTTAGTTAACGCAGATATTAATTTTGATTGGTACAAACTTGTTATATTCAAAGTAAATATGGCGCATATACAAAACAAAAGTCGTACGTTTGACGATTTAGGTGTGATGTGAATAGACCCACCTAAAAACAATAAAAACACTCTCATTTGACAATTTTTCAATTGTTTATACACATTTGTTTCGTTGTTCATTACATATTTTGAGGTTATAAATATTAAAATTGAAAATATTTGCAGTAGTACGAACAAAATGATCCATATATTCAACGGAAATATACTTGCAAGTATAAGCCATTCCGGCATTAGTTTAGATTTCGGTACAATCCAAATTACTTTGTCAGTCATATATGGGAAAGTAGTATCGAAATCTTCACACCATGTGTTATTAGGAGGACACATACCTATCATAACATCACCCTTATAATTTTGTAAAAGACCTAACATGTCTGTATAAGTTCCATTTGGTTGTATGAAGCCCCATATTTTATAAGAATTGTTATATTCAATATTAAATCCCATTTTCTGTTGAATAGTTTTAAGACAGAGCATTTCTATACCATCATAAGCATTTTTCTTGTTATTGTAGAATATATATGGTGGTATTTGTACCAGTAAAACCCGCATAGTACAGTTTTTGTATGACGTCACTGAGTAGTTTAAAAATGGCGTCAATTTAAGGTTATGTGCACAATCTTTTCTTTGTATTTGGGCTTTTTGACATGAAATATTTGATCTGTAATGTATTTCTGATTTGTTTTTATGGTGTTCTATCACTGCTATATTTGAAACATTATTTTTGTAAGCAATATCTAATATTTCGGTTGCGTTTTGATTTTGGGAAACGATTAAAAATTTCCACAAAGGGTTCCATATTTTTATATGTTTCAAATAGTTGAATATTTGTTGCATTTTTGTTGTATTTGTTAGTATTAGATGTAGGTCGATATGTTTAGTGCTTCTTAAAAAATTTATGGGTTGTCCAATTTTTATAGTTGTTTTATAATTCAGCCAGTTAAGACGGTCTGAATTTGAATTGTCACTTATGGCATAGACATATTTTGACTTATTAAAATGATTTTGAATTATGCTTTTCAAGCATTTATTTATTTCTTCTGTATTTTTGTTGTAGTACGGCACTGGTATATAACAACATATTGGCAAAAATCTTATTATATAAATTATTATATATATTTTAAACATTTTATTATTGCAAATAGTATTCTTTCTATTTCAAATTTCTATAATTCTGATTGTATATTTCTTACGATTTTTATTATGCTTAATATTGTATTGATAAATGAACTGTGTATGAAATACTTATTGCCCAATCTTGAATAATTATTGTAAGATATTATTTTCTCATATACCTAACACTAACAGTATACTCTGCACTTATTTAAATATTATTTCAACATATTTATAAAAAAAATATTTATTATTTATTTATATCCAATTTTCTTCTAATATACTTTATTTATTATTAATTCACATTTAAGTAGTTCTATGCAGTGTCGCACCCAGGAATTTAGATAGCGGGGTGCACTATAAAAAAAGATAAAAATTATATTTTTTTATAAGTAGGTACTACATGTATTTAATACCCCAATTACAAAAGGCAATCTATTCTAGCACGAGTTAGAAATTTGTACACGAGTGGGCGAACGACCGAGTGCTTGCATAGCTTTCTGTAACTAGTGTTTTATACTATTTTCTCTGTTTCGGCTTTCATTTACATTGTTTATTTATAAAAATAGTTGACAATTTTCATTATAGGATATTTTAAAGTGATACGTTGAATACAATTTTGACTGAACCACCGAACATAAGCTCTTATTGGACCACTCGTTATAATCATTTTAAAATAAATAAAAGCTACCTACTTGACAAAATATTTTTGTTTTGAATGAATTATTAATTCCAGATATAAACAAGAAAATCCCACATTTTCGGTACGTAACTGAAAAATTCGGCTATAACCGAATAAACAAAAACTGGCCGAATTTGCCGAATACGGAATAATAAGCGAATATCCAGCGCATATCTAATATTTTTGGTAGAATAGTTAGGTTAGTGACGGTGATTATTTTGTCTTTTGATTAGATATTTCGTGTATTTAATGCAGTCACACCAATTTCAATAAACAAAATGTCACAAAAAAATAGAATATGGCATTCTAAATTCGAAACAGGGAAAAATATTTTAATGTAATATAATTTTTGCTTTTTATTTTGTGCCTATCCAATGAGAGCTGTCAGTGGGATTTTGATGAACTAATGGCGCCACTCCAGCAATAGCTCTCTGCGATTCAGCAATGAAATGTGTATGTGAGCAAGTAAGAGCTAGTACAAAATTTGTCTACAATTGCACATTCTGGTATCAAATCTGACAACCAACAGCGCTCATAAGAAGTATAACCTTAATTGTTCTTTTAAATTATTAATGGACCATAAATTATAATTATTTTCCATAATGTGTATTTACCCACAGAGAATGCGCACTGAAAATACTGTCGGATGACTCACTACTGTCACTGTCAAATTTTGACAATTTGATTTTATTGTTAAGGATTTACGATTGCAATAAAAGTATTGCAAAATTATTGTTAAATTGTGTACAATGTTTCTTATGTATTTTTATCTAATTATTTTTGCATCAAAATATTCGTAATAATCGCCATTATTTTCCCCGCTTTAAATCATTCAAATCGCTTTTACTGGAGTGCTGCCATCTGCGATAGCTTTGCCTGACAGCCCCCATTATCTGATTCACGAGCCGCCACTTCAAGGGGGATGCACGTGCACTCTTGCACCCCCCCTGGGTACGCCACTGTTTTTTTTGTAATCTATTGTTCTTTTTTACTGAAAAAAATCACTTTCTTGATAACTTTGTAAGTACGTATCAAATAAACAATTGGATACGAGTATACATTTGTATAATTATTACACTATAGTACTTATATCTAGATTAAGAATACGAAAATCAGGTAGGCTATGGAAAACAAAATTTGCAGTTATTTATCTGACATTTGAAATTAAGTTGCAAAAGTTATTTAGAACTTAGTTAATCATTTTTGTAAAGTATCGTAAGTGAATATGTGGAATTAACCAGAGAGCAGTTTTGAATCATGATTATAATTCGACAGCTTTGATACTTTTTAAGACAGCGTGATATAAATTTGTCAGTTTTTAAGTTCCCCAGGAATTAATTTCAAAGCTTTGCCGGTTTTTAAGTCACGAGAAATTAATTTGACAGGTTTGACAGTTTTTAAGTCGCCCAGAAATTGATTTGAAAGCATTCCAAAAAAAGATTGGTTGGTTACTGTGAAGAAGTGAAAGGAAGGAATGGTGAAGTGCATTATTGTTGAAGGGAACATATTCTAAAAAATATGAATCATGTATCTTATTATCAATCATTCTAGCGCAATCCCCGCATTTGGAAATTATATTTGTTATTCAGAAATGAAACAATTTAAAATAGTTGGTATAATATTTATACCAAAAAATTAAGGTAGGTGTGCAGTTTTTTTTCCAGCTTTTTGGATATAAAAAATTAAGGATTTTGAGAGGTCCAAAATAAAAAGATTTTTTTTTAAATCATAATAATTGAATGAATATTGAAGCCTTTAAATTCAAAGTGATCTAAAGTGCTATTTTTATCTCTTTGAATTCAAATAATTCAATTATAATAATAAATAAAACAAAATACTTTATTTGTTATCTACAAATTTTCCAGGAATTCATTATCAAAAATTCCTGGTAATGGTACATTTTGTCTATATCAACTTACTCATCTGTCTATTCTTTGAATTCATTCTAATCTTAGAATATTTATCAACAAAGGATTACAATAGTAAAATAATAATTTCATTTTATATGTTGCTATTCGTGTTCATATCCGAATATTTGATAATGCCTAATATGTATTTATAAATTTATAATCTATAGTTATGTGTTCTATAAAATTTATATTAAAGTACGAAAATATTTTCTATACAGAAGCTGAACATCATTTATAAAATTTGATTATGCCCCTAATAATTCGTGTAGGTACTTTCTAGACCTAAACTATATTTTATTTATATGTAACTACAAAATAACAATAACAATTTAACAAAACAAATATAATTCACATATTTAATAACTCAGTAGTTAGTTTGTCTCAACGTATAGTGAATTGACTTAACTGGATTTTAAAATATACAAAATAAACGAAAATTTGTGGTCAGGTTTTGTTTATATTTCATTGTTTGATTTTGCGTGCTTCTACCTTCACTTTACTTTCATTTCATTCTCTTCATTTCTGTTTCAACAACTTATTTAATTTTTTCCGGGAATAGGAGTTTAAAACTCCTTTCGAATAAAATTCTATGCGCTAATCAACCAAGTTCCATTGAAATTTTGGTAGAATGTGTCTCAAGAAGTACCTACAAAACCGTAAATCCGGTGCAAAAACTGTTCTTCGTAACATGTCACCAAATCGCTTCACTAGGAGAAATACATGTTTTGGATTTGGAGTAACCTTCTTCGCTAAAAAAAGGCACTTAAGCTGCGTGATTAAGTGCACCACGAGGGCTACCAAGAAACTTGTGCGCAAATTCTTGCACTTACTACGATAGTCAGTTCTTGGCAGTGCAGTGTGTGAAATTGTCAAATTCATATATGTAATTTAAGTTGTAAAAAGTATCTGTGTAAATACAATGGATGTAAATATTGTCCGCACAACCCGAATCTTGTATAGTGACATCCATGGTTACGTAACCTCTCTAATTGACACTGACTGACACTAACGCACTACTTTTTAATATGATTCATTTAAAATGCACTACGCATATGTTGTAAGAACTAGTACCAATCATGACGTCATTAGCTGCTCTAAGTGCAAAACTAAATACCGGGTTGTCCAAAAAGATGCTACCACTCATATGGTACTACAATATTTTAAATTTTCTTTTGTTGCAGACTAGATATGGCCACTCGACTTACTTTGGAAAAGAGAAGGAAGGTAGTAGCTAGGATGGAAGTATTTGGGTCACCCTCAATAGTAAGAAAAGAATTTCAGCAGTGGTTTCATAAAGTCCGCATAAATTTCTCATGCAGTCGACGACGGATAGTTAAACGGTTTGGAGGATCATTATGAAACCATTGCTGAAATTTGTTTCTTGCTATTGAGGGTGACCCAAACACTTCTATCCAAGCTGCTACCTTCCTTCTCCCGTCCAAAGTAAGTCAAGTAGCCATATCTAGTCTGCAACAAAAGAAAATTTTAAATTATGTAGTACCATTTGAGTGGTAACATCTTTTTGGACAACCCGGTATATAAATGGAAAACGCTATAAAAACAGTGTACCTACTCTGTCATATTATTCCCCAAACAAACAAAATTTTAGATAGAATATTTGTATGTCCCAAAGAATATATTTTTAAAACTTGTAAATTTAAAAAATCACCTGATTTGAGAATCAAATTAAAATCAATTTACTATATCGTGAGACACATGATATCAGGAAAACATTTCATTAATGCCGTAGGCTCATTCACAGCTACGAAAATAAGAAATATAAATAAAATTATAAATAAAACTTTATGGCTCGTGTTCACAGCTTCGAAAATGAAACATCAACTGTCATTTAATATATTCATAATTAACAAGCAATAATAACAACTTCATACCTTTTAAAGCAATGTACGCAATCATATATGCGAACCTTTGTCCTAAGACAGTTTTTTAAATTATATTTATATTGAAATCCTTTTGCCAGAACTTATATTGACAGCTCAAATGACAGTTGTTACGTATGTGCTTATTTTTTGTGTAAAATATTTAACATTTGCAAATCCTTGTGTTTATGTCTTATATTTAATTTTATTTTCGAGAGCTGTAAACACTTTCATAAGAATCTATTGTTTATGTCGTTATTTTTATGTATAATTTTATTTTTATTTTCGGAGCTGTGAATGAGGCTTATGTCGCACTATGTATTTCTCAAAATACCTATGTTTTTTATACATATGTCAGTCTCGAACATTAGTGATATTATCTCGAGTCATATTACTTGGACATAGGCATAATAGTGTTGGTATATTATTCTAATTAAATGTATCTATTTTAGTATCTTAAGATTGTTAAGAAGAAGTCTTAACTTCTTTTCTTACACTTCTATACTCAGTAGGCGTCAACATTCCTCTTAGAATAGTGTCATAAGACACAGGCAGTCCTTTATCGGTCATTTTTTTGTACATAATCCAACATTCTCTTTCTTTATTCGTTTCAAATTTTGGTATGGAAGGATCTTCCGGAAATTCTTCATTTTCTTTATCTTCTTGGTCATCTTCATTGGAGTTCTCTGGAGATTTCTCAATGGAGTTCTGCTTCTTTGGAGCTGGAAGAATTTCAGCGCGGGTAACTCCAAGGGTGTGTTTCTGGACTGAAATTTCCGGAATGTCTGGAGATTTTGGACGAGAATCGTGGCTTGAATCATCGTCGAAACTGACAGAAAACAAATAACAAAGAGATTGTAATATATACCTTGATCTAGGTACCACTAAACGATACATCAAGCTGAGGATGGATGAGCAGTGCATATCAACATCAACACAAAGCAACATGGCGAACAAATGTGCTCTAGTAAATTAATAAAAACATTGCAATATATTTTGGAAGTAGAACAGAATTATTCCAAACGTCTGTTTCTTGAAATGCTACAGATCTGATATACCGGATGTCTACTTTTTTTTGAACATAGGAAATTCAATGTTAAAACTTTGATTTGGCGACATCTTTTTACATACAGAGACTTTATTTTAAAATGCAACATTATGGTTCATCACTTCCATGGTTACTCACTATTTACAAAAAATGACAGCAATGTAATATTTGTCCATTTTAAAATGCAACATTATAAATAGCATTGCAGCACAGGAGATTTCAGAACACATCACAAATGGTGTCAATTCTTATTACGACCGACTAGAATATTCCCTTAGTGTGAATGAGGGTATTATTTAACACTTATTACATGAAAGTTATGGATTTTTGTAAGCTAAAGTTTGTTAAGATTAAGATGTTTTGATTTTTTGTTAATCGTATGTAGGCTAATTTATTGGAATTTAGTTTTGATAATACAAAAATACAAATTTTGTATGTTGCATTTTAAAATGGACAAATATTACATTGCTGTCATTTTTTGACAATAGTATGTAACCATGCAATGATTGACCATATGTTGCATGTTAAAATAAATTCCTGTATTAATTTTAGAACAAAAGTGTAAGGAAGAAATTTGTTGTAAATTATTTCTTAGAAGCAAAAGAAAATACACAATTTAAGCCAATTATTAGAGTGCCATAAAAAGAAAAACAATAATTTGTGTTTTTTGTTTCTGACATATCTGACAGATTTGACATTTTTAATTTTACTATTATGTATTATTAGAATAATAGGAAGACCTCGCACAAGTCTTAATCTGAAAAAACAAATAATCACAAATTCTAATTAGAATAAAATCAAAAAGAATATCAAATCTGACAGATATGCTAGAAATTAGAAACATATTTTTTTTTTTTTTTTTTGTTTGATGGCAATTATCAGAGGATAATTTTCTTTGTTTCTAACTCATATATAGAAACAATTTTTCTTCATTACACTTTTGTTCCAAATTAATAGGTAAAGAGATATCGCCAAATCAAAATTTTAACATTGAATTTCCTACGTTCGGAAAAAAAAGTAGACACACGGACTAAAGACTAAATAGCGTAACTTTTGGTACATTGGAAAAGTTTAAAAAGGAAATAGCTAATTTCAGACCAAATTAATTGTCAATTAAATTATTTACATTTCATTTAAATTCCTACACCAGGCTACAGAATCATTGGTGTTCAGACGACCAATAGGAGTCCGTATCGATGATGTAACCACAGAATCCTTCCGCAATATATTTCCGTTGTATTCTGTTGTTTTTGAGAGCAAATTGATGTGTGATGTGTATGTGCTTTTTATGAATTTTTTGTGCTGAATGTTAAGTACGAAAGTATTTTGTTTACATGATATGTAATAGTTTGTAAGATCTTACTGTAAGTGGGATAATGTCTATGTTATTTGTATGTATTATATTGTTTTTATATTATAGCCCCTGAAGAAGAAGCAAGTGTGGTAGAAACAATAAATGCTATTTAACTGAGATTTCGAGTATTTGTTAACAACTAATCCATACCACAGTCGAGAAATTTCCCACATTGTAATATATTTTTACCTCCCGCTACCCTTGGTAAGGGAGGTATAGGGATCGTGTTAAAAATCACATATCGAGATTTTAGTAAATGACCACGTTTTAAGGTCCCTAGAATCCAATTTTAACATTTTCACGATGATGTCTGTATGTGTGTGTGTGTGTGTGTGTGTGTGTGTGTGTGTATGTGTAAGAATTTTGTTTACACTCTAACTCAAATACTATCATTCAGAAAATTCTGAAACCTTGTATTTCTACCCTATTCTAATAGGAATAGAAGCCATTAGATTTTGGCATAAATCGGATAAACGGAAATGGTACTTTACTTGAAGCTCATAATGGTTTTTCTTCAAAAAATACCATTAAATGCCATTTTTTCGCATTTTATCATTATGAATATTATAGATTATTGAATTTTGTACAGGTATACATTAATACTTTTTCTATATATTTTACAGATTAATTTAAAAATCATTTTTCTTTTTTTAATCCCGACGCCTAAGATAAACACAATTTCTTTGTTACACAGTTTTTTTTTTTCAAATTAATGTAACTGACAGGTAAACGTCATTGTCAAAAAACTAATCACTTCAAATTAATAATAGTGACATATTAAATAATAAAGAAAATCGTAAATAAAGCAATAGTTATATGCAATGGAACATAATATAGTTTGAAGCTTTACTAAATACGTAGGTATGTATTTAAATTAATAAAAATTAAATAGCGGGAGGTTTTGTGTTGGCCACATCAGATTTTTTATAAATAAAATTAATGTTATGTCATATAGGTGTATAGATTAAAATTTTATTGAAATCAAATTAATGGTTACTGAGAATTTCACATGTGTTGTGCAAAATAAATTAGTTTCTATTCTTCATGAACCTGCCTATTAATTGTAGTGCAAAAAATTAATGATGTATCGGTGGTGGTAAAGGTACAACTTTTATTGATTTGTGAAATAAATTGCTTGTTTCCACCGTGATTTATTACTGAATTTTTCGAACTTTTCATAGAAATTTTCTAATTAATTAAAGACAGAAAATGTCAAAAAGAATGAAGGTGAAAAATATGCATTTTTATTTATACAAGTATTACTTTTTGATTTTTGAATTATCCTTTTAATATTAAGGAAAAAATGCGTGCTAATGTATTATTATAGTGAAATGTGTAAGTTGAAATGTTTCGAACGGCTACAAAGTTTTTAGAATGTTCGAATGATGTAGTATGGGAAAAGTTTCAGCTAAAGTGAACAAATTCACGATACTCATAGTCGTAGTTTGGAATCAGACAAATTATGATGGGTTCGCTGAACTTTCAAACCAAACCCAAACGTCATTATATGCCAAGCAGTAATTTACTACCACCGTTTTTGCGGTTTTCATATGTCTGCGTCTGCATATGAGCCCAAACACGTATTAGGTAGTTCGGCCGATTATCATTATCATCAAACAAATTATAAAACTTACGCAAGAGATGAAAAATTCGTTGAATTTTTTTTTTTGCTAGTTTAAATAAGTACTTAATTATAGATTTTAAAATAAATATGTTATTCAAGTATTCCGCCATTTAATATTGGATTACATTGTCCCATATGTCTTGCAAGATAAATTTTACTGTACGTACTGAATTTTTTCGAAGTTGTTTTTTATTGTGCCCAATGTAAAGGGTCTTGGTATGTAGAAACTAAATATAGACTAGAAATGACCCTTAAAATAAAATACCGATCGAACTATTTTCACCAGTCATTTGGCCCACAGTTTTTTTAAGTTTTAGGTCTATATTTAAAGCAGCCGAAAAAATTTTGTAGAAATTTCTAACCATTTGTGTAGATTTTATAAATTGTTGAAAATATAAACCAGCAGAATGATTTTAAGTCTAGGCTCGTGCACATACGTTTACAGAAACAATCGTATTAGTGAAGTATTTTAATAGGTATATACAGGGTGTTTTAAAACATGTGTCGGAAATTGATGGTGGGATTGGTTGGAAAAAAAGTTCCCATTAACATGGTTCCGCAAACGCACCGTTTTCGAGATACAGGGTGTAAAAAAAAATATTTTTTTTTTTATTTTTTCACGATATCCCAGGAACCGTTTGAGATACAAAACTCAGCTTTTGTACACATCTTAGCATTAATATTAGCTACATTTTAAGCGCTTATTCAATTTTTTTCATGTGCCATTGACGGAGGTTTTAGGGTTGCGTGAGGTTTTTATGGCCCTAATTTCTATGACACTTGGGAAATTGGCATTCTGAAAGCACATTGTGAACGACCAATATTTTCTACACAAAAAAGGTACTCCTAGTTAAAAGCTCTAACGTAAACCGTTTTAGAGAAATACGGCATTTTATGATGGAAAACATGAAAAAAAGTAGCAACATGTTTTGTTGTTACCGTAAGAGGAGGTCATTTTCAACAATTTTTGTGATTTTACTAATTTTTTTATGTTATTGCTTAGATTTGTAAAATAAAAGTTCTGTGATCATGTTGCTACTTTTTTTCATGCTTTTCATAATAATTTTTTTACACCCTGTATCTCGAAAACGGTGCGTTTGCGGAACCATGTTAATAGGAACTTTTTTTCTTATAATTAGCCAACCAATCCCATCCTTTATTTTCCGACACATGTTTTGAAACACCCTGTATAATGTAAAAATTAGTGTGTAAGATAAATTAAGTAAAAAAACAGTAAGTATACATTTTTTAACTCCTTTAAATAAATAAAAACGGTACATTATTTTATTCTATATAAATTTTCATTTTAAATTTACGTATGTTGAATGAAATTTCTGAAAATATTTCGTTATATACTGGTCTAGTTCCCAAGTCTATTATTTTTATATTATTTACTACTGTCACTGTCAAATATCAAGAGGCACGTAAATCAGTTTACAAGTCATCGACCTAAACGAACATTTCCTGTTTGCGAAAAAGAAGAAAGGGTTGAACAAAATTCCGGAACTTCCGGATTTATTGACGACAAAACCTGTTTCACTTCCACGAAAGATGATACACCGTAATTACTTCTATATACATAATTACATACAAAAAACAGTAATCGATACAATTTTAAACATAAAGTTTTTCAGTAATGTATTTAGAATTTAAATTTAGGTTAAATATATTAGAACTAACTTTAAAGGGACGCGTAATTTCTAAACAATTTTAATATAAATGCAAATTTAATTCTAAAATAGTTTCTAACTACTATTTAATAAGAGTAAGTACCTACTTCCAAGAAATACTTCACCATAATTCAAATCTTTTATGAGATAAGAACGTACATCGTACGCATACATTTTATATAACATATATGAATATTCTATATTTTTATTCTGAACATGAAATATAAATTATACTTGTTTCATTAAATAACACATTTATTTCTGCAAGAAAATTTCAAATGTGACGTGACAGTTCAGTTTATAATTTTGTGCAATAAATTTATAACTACTTCATCAAAAACATGTCTCAAGAAAATGTAGCCAAAGAAAGCTGAGGGGTAAGAGAAAGCATTCCACGTACTGTGTTCCACCAATCATCAACGTTTATAAGGGAAGTGGGGAACAGTCGTCCAACTGTAGTCTCGAAATAACGTCACTGTAAAATAGTATTCATGATAGAATTTAATATTCCTCAAAGCGTTTTTCATTTGTGTCATGGACTGAAGAAGAGGCAACAAATGCAACCTCCCATATTTTATTACTTGCAAAATTCCAAGAAAGGTATATGTAAACAAAACAATGACATATTTTCGTAGTAGGTATGACTAAAAAGATGTTTATTGCAACCAAAATCATTTTTACCTTCCGTCACCTTTAGGTAAGGAAGGTATTGTCTTTGGTCAAAAAATTCGGTGGTGAGTTTTTAATGAATAAGCATGTTTTAGGGTTCCTACAATACGAATATACCATTTTTAAGATGATGTCTGCATGTGTGTGTGTGTCCGTCTGTGCGTGTGCGTGTGTGTGTGTGTCCGTGTGTGACAAATTTTTCTCCGACGATAACTCCAATACTACAATTCGAAAAATTATAATTCTTTCGTATTCCTCTTCTGTACAACCATATGAAGAGTTGATTAGATTTTGGTTATAATTGATCCACCGGAAGTACCCTTATTTGAAGTTTTTAACAGTTTTTCTTAAAAAAAAGCAGTTAAATATTATTTTTTGACTTTTTGTTATTATACATATTAAAGAAAATACTCCTCTCTATACGGTTTGATAATACATTTTCCTTCATATTCAATAGATGTAGATTTAAAGCGTTATAAAGGAATTAATTTTCAAAAATTAGATAGCTTTGCTATTTATCATGTAAACAGCTGATAGGTATATTCAAAAAATTTTAATTGACAGATGTCAGTTGTAAGTGCAAAACCAAATATAGAAAGTAAAGGATCTAAAATTGGTATGTCATAGTGTTCTTTGCAAGTGACATGCAGAGAAAGGCCAAAGAGAAGATGAAAAGACTATCGCAGAAGATTTGAGAAAGAAAGGACTGTGTAAAAAAGATGCGTTGGACAGGAATGAGTGGAAGAGAAGAGGAAACAGCGACCTCCTAATAAAATAGGGGAAAGCTGAAGAAGAAATGAAGGAAGTGTCAAGTGCATTTTACTTAGTGTGTGTTTATGTGATAATTTTATTGGATTTGTAGAACCTTTTCAAATGAATTTTTGGTACGGAATTTGTAAAAAATAGTATGTGTTCGTGTCACATTTTACATGATATTATATAGAATCTGTTCCAAGGACCTTTTGGTATTGGATTTGTACAAAATACATCGAATTGACGGAAGGTCTTGTGCTGGCCACAACAGATTTTTTTCTGATAAAATGTAATTGTGTCTCAGCCTTGTTATATTTCCAGGCAATACATTTTTTATCTTTCCCATGTATCCTTAATATTCTTTCTCGATTAAAACGCTTCCCTAATTTTTAAACATGGAACAACCCAATAGAAAATACAACATCGAATAAGGACAAGTCACTAATCAGAATCACGCGATTTTTAGCGTTTCCTAACCTTACCTACCAACCCTCATATTTGGAGTTGGTCGAACATAGTCATCATCTCATCACGCAAAGAAAGAATGCCTTGTCAATGACGGATAGGAGTAAATAATGAAAAGTAGGACATTCGGTTTGATATATCAAAGAAGAAAAGAATTAAAGATTACAAAAGAGTGTATTCATAAATAAATGAGTGAGAATTTTAACCGTAGTATAAAAATTAAAAATAGCTGCATTCAAAATTATTTCTGGGGTTAGGGACAACCTATATCGATTTTTTTATTTTCAAAATGATTGGTTGATTGTTTATAATTTTTGTCGAGTATTATTAATTTATTGTGGTCATTGTGCTCATTGTGGTTAATGCAAGAACACCAATTGTCAATTTATGATTGTGTAAACTGCTATAACACTTTCAACCCGAATCTCAAAAAAGTTTAAGATAATACTCATTTTTGGATTAGCGAATTCTTTTCTATTCCGGCATTTAAAATTTAATCTTCATTATATTATCAAAAAGGTATACCAGGAATAGATCAGACTATATTTGAAGATATAAACTATCAAAATTAAAGTAGAATTCCCTAATCCAAAAATGAGAATTGGCTCAATTTTTTTCGTGAATCGAGCTGTATATTTTTATATACAAAAACAACCAAATCTGACTGTAAAGGAAACCTTCTATTAACAGGCATTGTGTCATAAACTCTGCACATTCTTCTATTAAAGTAGGTATTGTCCCAAATGTCTTGCAAGGTAGGTTTTACTGTACACACTAGATTTTTACTAATTTATTATTTGTTGTACCAAAAATAAAGGGTCTCGGTGGAAGATAAATTTGGACTAGAAAATGATCTTTTAAATACCGGCCAAACTATTATCACCCGTCATTTGGCCCACAGTTTTTGTAATTTTTCAGACTTTAGTGTTAATTTAGTACCTATGTAGAGTCCGTGCGCCCAGCGAAAAAACGCGCAGAGAGCAAAATTCGTCCGGGCGAGTCCAATTTGTGAAAGTAGTGAAATGTTTTAAATTGATAAATTCCAACGACTAGTTTTTAACCAATCAGGATGCAAAACACTTGAAAATTCAGACAATGGGAACAGTATTATACTGATAAAACCACGTTACCCCGATAAAACCCCGTTACCCCGATAATTTTCCGCTACCAAGTAAATAAACAGTTGTTATTGTTTATAACTGTCAGTGTGACAATTAATGTATCAAGTTTCATTTTGCGTTGTCTTTGGAATTTATCTCACCAAATACCAAACGACCTCTCAGATTTTGTCAGATAAACTTTTATTTTTAAGCACACATTTTTTTGCTTTTAAGCAAAATCACTCAAGCAAACTGACATTAGGTAAAACCCCCCCTCCTCCGGAGTCGGGATTTACCATGCAGTTTGCTTTCGTGTTTGTTGCCAAGCAAAAAAAATTCGTGCAAAATAAAAATTTATCGATAAAATCAGGAGGTCTTGTGATATTACTTCTGACAAATTGCAGCTGTATAGCGTACAGGTATTTTTTTAAATGTAATTTTTATAACTGTAATTTTGTTGTGTGGAATATTGTTTTTTTAGTTTTATTGATTTCTATTTTTATTGTTTATTATTGCGAGTGATATTGTACAGTCAACTTTTGTAGATTGATATGTTTTTCTCTAAACACGCGGACTCTATAGAAACAGTTTTGTAGAAATTTCTCACCATTTATGTAGGTTTTACAATTCGTTAAAAATGAAAGCCGACGGAACTATTATTATGAGCCTGAACACGTATTAATATGTATTTCACTGTTTCAAATGCCCCCCATCAATATAGTTACTGCGCTTACCTTAGCTTGATAATAAGGCTGTGTCTTTTCATTTATTAGCTTGTATGTTGTCAAATATCAACTTTATAAATTCACTATCAATAAATATGTCTGCAATTTATTTTTAGAAATATTTATAGAAAATATATAAAGTAAATATTCGTTACTACCGATTGCTGTCTTGTGCTGTGTACAACTGTTGAAATAAAACTCCCCCCACCCTAAAAACGAAACAAATCACAGTCCGTGAACCTTTCACGGGGTAGCACTTGGCAATTTATGTTTCTTTTTCCCCAATACTCTGAAAATTGTCACACGCAAATCGGCCCTTATATTTCAGGCTCTTCCTAAATGGTCTCTTCTCATCAAATCAATCCGATAATCAACGGGGTTCTTAATATTTGACGATGATTTAAACATAGTATAGCCAAATTACGGTTAAAGACGAAACTAACTGTTGGACAGCTAATTCATCACAAAAAATATCCCAAAAAAACCCTAAATTGGGAAAAATTATCCTAGTCCAGTAATAGGATATAAAAATAAAACTCTTATCTTTCAAATGGTCGGGTATTGTTGATTTTCAGATATCTTGGCGCACTTGTTGTAGCGCCGTTTTCATAAAAATCCGGTTTTATAAAACATCTCCTTGCCAGTTGGTATAATAGAAAACATAATATTATGAATATTGTAGAGAAAGAGAACAAAATTTCTTACAACTTTTGTCTAAAACATTTTATTCTATAACCAATAGACACTGAGTTATAATGCACTGCTTCCTATTTTTTTAATTTTTGTTATGTTACCACTATACAAAGCACCAAAATTCTCCTGCCTCCGCGATGTTCCAAACTAATTAATTTTTACTCTTCGATTTTTTTGAATAAATGGTCTGTATTCAGTCAGGGGCTTTTATTTTTACCGAGCATCTTAGTGACCGACTTCGTATGTTAGTCAACTTTAATTTGATATGCTGTAGCTCGCTATTTATTGGTTGGAGAAATAGTATTTTAGAGAATTTTGTTCTCTATAAAATTTATAATAATTATTTTTACCCTAATACGTGGTAATCAAGGATGGTAACCATAAAAAATATCGGTTTAGGTTACGGTTTCGGTCATCGTGAAAATAAAAATTCTGTTTTGATTTGGGTTTCGGTTTTTATACAGAAATAGGTTTTGGTATACCGGTTTTACTAAAAGGGTTTCGGTTTTGCAAAAGTAATTTACGAGAATAATAATATTATTAGTTTTGATTGAACAATTAATTATTATAATGATGCAAAAAGTGTCCACAAACACGTGTAGGTACAAAGTTTTATAACAATCAGTTTTAATGGGAAGCAAATATTCAAAATATTCTAATTTGTCATGTTAAATGCCCATGGAAATGTAGCATGTAACGGATTTCGAGCGAAACCCGATTGAGGTACTACGTAGAAATTTGAAATACATTTCGAAAAAAAAATGGAAAATAATTTTATGTTTATACTTTTTTATATATAAGTATTTTAAAAATAAAAATTTACAATATTTAACAACTAACAAGAAACCTGTATATAATGCGGTTAACCGATAAATAAAAAAGGGTTTTGCTTTCGGTTCCGATTTTGTATCTGTTTTGAATTTCGGTACAGGTTTTGGTTCTCATTTTTTTCGGTATTTTTCGGTTAATGGTTTCGGTTCCGATTTCTGTTACCATCCCTGGTGGTAATAAGTAGATATTTTGAAAAATCCGATTTTGCACGTCATTTTTCCAGGTCCCTATTTTTTATAAAAAAAAGTCTTTTAAATTTTGAGCGCAAAATAAACATTTATAAATAAATTCCCAGTATTAATATTTTATCTTTTTGACATGCTTTTGTCTGCTCATTGATCGGTTATTGTTTTCCAACAACTGACGAGTGATTGACAATCAAATATGAAATTCATAGTCTACTGGATAAACGACTAACCGATTTTTAATTCTCATTTTTACTGATGTGAATGTTTTCAAGCACGCACCCTTACGAATGGAAAACATTGTTTATGAATATGGTAGTAATAAGTCACGAACTTATTGTACTATGAATAGAAAACGGGGAACTATATATTTTCATACGTTGTGTCTTCGTAGTTCGTATTTTATACTTGTATGAATGTAGTATTGTTCCTTTATATAGCACAAATATAAATATAAATCAAATTGGCACACATTTATATTGAGCGTGAGGAAAGGGCTTTAAAATTTTTGTAGGCCGCCCTAGATAACTAAAATGTTGGGAAATATATCAAACACTGTTCCACTTCAACGAAATATCGCTTATTCATTAATATCACTGATGAAATTATTGACAACAATTAAATAATAATGTTAATTGTTTGTCTTTTTCAAAAATCTTACTGTGATTTTTTAGCATGAATCCAAAATCTACATTAGGTAAAAATTTAAAGCTAACACATTTGCATGTTTGGAAATTGTGTGATTGCAACATTAAAATTAGAATATCTACTTCCTATTTCATGTTACAGTAACGAACGAAATGTTCAATATTCAATTCTATATCCGGATGACATAAATACATATTTTTCGGGTTCTTGCAAATATCAATATTTGACTGCTAACAATGACAGGTTTAATATGATTTATAAAATTTAGATCAAAATAAATTAATTCTCTAAAATATAGCCCAAGCTAAATGCATACATTATTAATTAGGTACTCTTTATACTTGTTTTTAGCTATATTGTTACAATGCGAGTACTCTTTCAATTATGGTTTCTTTGTAAGTTAAAATTCTGTTTAGAAATAATTATCCTTTTTCTATTAACTGTCTGTTTAGTCTAGATGTCACGATGTCAGAAGTCTGGATATTTATAGTGTTGACAATTAAGTCCACAAGTTATTGCAAGTCTACGTATAGGCACAAGCACCCAGTATTTCCTTAAATAATCTCTCACGAAGATGATACCGTTATTAGTTTTTAGTCAGTTTTGTCTGTGCTCTTATGGAGAAAAACATGAAAAGTCTTGTGTTTGGCAAAAAATCATGTAGTTTGAGTTTTGACTCGCGTTCTGCGTAACGCGAGTATTTTAGCCCAAGGATGTATCGGCATCTTTATGATTTTTTACTTATGTTTTAGACAAATAGGGGTTTCCACTAATTTTCAATTTTTTTATATGTTATTCTTCATGAAAAGTTATATATATTAGAATAAAGAAAACATTATTATAACAGGTTTTATGTAAAAAATTTTTTGAAAACAGTATTTTTCATATCTCGTTTAAACGGCTAATTTTTACCGCCACAATGATTGCGTATGCTCCCGCCGATTTTCTGCTAACGCTCAATATATGGACGAGATACAAAAGTCTATAAAATGTAGAAAATGCTTCACTAATATACGATAAGGTAAACAATAATAATTGTATTTACAATTTTAATTAGTTTAAAATAACTATTCACCTCAAATACTTTTAAATGTAATGTTACAATTTGAATATGCTGCCATCTATTACTACTAAACTGTAAAACCGTCCCGGGCGTTTACGTCACAAATTTGGCAGCGTTTCAAACGTAGTAAAATGTTTTCATGCATTTTAAAAAAAATGGAAACATATTTAAACATTTAGTTAGTGTTTTCATGAATGTATTGTAATATATTTTAGTGTACTAGTGTTATTTTTCATTATTTTGATAGTGGTAGAAACCCCTATTAATAATAAGTTCGTGTACATATTATTTGTAAATAAAATTAGTATAAATATCAAGAATGAAATGGTCGTCAAATCATCAATCGTCTACCAATTAAAATGTTATCGTTTCAGTAAAGAAAAAAAAAAACAAACAACAAATGCCAAAAGATCAAATTAAATGCAGTGTTTCAGTGTTTACAACGCTTCTTTTGGAAAAAATATGGCGATCAAAATGCACATGCAAATTCACTCTCGAACTAAAGTGAAACCTTGAATTCTGCAAGGTTTAAGCCGTTGTGCAATCCGATTCCGAGCGCACCGAATCAAAATCTTCCTTACAAATGGCTACATGGAAATGCTACTGCTTATCTGCATAGTTTGCAGTTTCAAGCAAGAGGAACGCTACAATTCTCCTTCCTTACCTGCTATTTCTTCGATTATCCCTCCCCTGTTCCACACTGACAGCCCTAACGAGTCTCCGTTTAGGGCCCCGAGACTCCCCTAACCCTGGGGGAGACTCAACGGGGGCCCTTTTCTCGCGCTCCGCTGCCATCAGGCTGGTGGGTGATCCAGCCAATGCACTTGTTACTCGACGAGACGGAAAACTAGCGCTGAAACTTCGTAAAGAGTGTAGGCTGCTTTGCTGAAATGACACTAAAAAGAAAAAAAAAACAATTCATGCGGCCCTGTCGCCTAAACACTTCTATAATTTAAAATAGACTCAAAGGGAAAACCTGTATACTTAGATAGATATTAGATAAGGGGAACTGGTTTATTGATTTAGCATTTTTAGTGGATAAGCGTCGCTAAAGTTAAAAGCAACTTATAAATTATGGTTCAAACGGCCGTGGTCGATTCGGTGTATAATCAACTGACGTTTCGTCCAAGAAACCTCTGAAGATGCCCAGCACAGTTTTGGGTAAAACAACCAAGGCCCGATAGATTTCTTTCTTTAAAAAAAAGAACCCCTCAACAGGATTAAATCCCAATTACAGAGTGGATTCACATACACAAACATCCATGCCTTAGGGCCGGTTTTTCAATATTTGGTTAAAAATTTAACCAAGAGTTAAATAAACAAAATTGAAATGAAATGAACTGTCAAATCACAGATATATCACTGCTGTCAACAAATCGATGCAATATTGTTTACTTAATTAGAAGATAAAATTTTAACCAGAGATTGAA
Organism: Ophonus ardosiacus; assembly: GCA_943142095.1. Classification (NCBI taxonomy): domain Eukaryota; kingdom Metazoa; phylum Arthropoda; class Insecta; order Coleoptera; family Carabidae; genus Ophonus; species Ophonus ardosiacus. The sequence goes on from OW964827.1 coordinate 43,311,304, forward strand.
AAACCGGCCCTTAGTGGGATTTGGGATTCAAACCCAGAGCCCCGAGCGTATTCATGACTAACAGGCCTATTCTACTAAAAAATTATGTATCGTTATGACTCGTTACTAGGCGATAAGTCGTTATGATAACGATTTTTGTCAAAACCCTATTCTGCTAATTTATTTATCGTTACGAATCGTTACATATCGTTATTTCATATCGTTTAATAACGACAAGTTCACATGCATCGTTGAAGTCGTAAAGTTTGACATATTTTGAGAACAAAAGTAAAAATGGCTCAAGAAGATATTTTGTTAATTGTAGCTGAGCAAGAGATTCTGCAAAGATGAGTATTTATTCACTTCTGTACATTAATTATATATATTATACTTTTTAATATTAGACATTTTATTTATATTTCAGAAATATATTTAAAAATTTAGATTTAGATAATATTTAGTGGACGAAGGACTCCACGCTGTTCTGCATGTTGATAAGGGTAGAAAAAAGAAAAATCCAAGGTTTTTTCGTTGCAGAATGTAAATAATAAATAAATAATTTTCAAATATATTCTGCAATGTAAAAACTTTGGATTTTTCTTTTTTCTACCCTTAGATAATATACATACATACATACATAAAATCACGCGTTTCCCACTTAGTGGGTTAGCAAAAACCCGAAAATAATAAGAAAAGGGATGAAAGCAAGAGCTCCACAGAATTACTTAACTCTTTAAAAACATTCTTCTTCCGCCTTGCCCAAAATCATCATAACATTCATTCAAGAACATATTATTGTGACCGATTTTCGGTAGCGAATAACCGCATCCGGACCACAATAATAGTTACGCAACAATCATCTTTCGCTACACATTCCTGTACATACATACTTCATTCTTATCGTCCACATAAAAGTTCAGCTGTAGATAATATTATTTAATATATTGATATATACAGAATATAGATGCACTATCTATGTATGTATTTAAAAATTATATATTTGTATATGGATGTCAGATTATATAATCGTACACTGCGTGATACATCAGATCCTTTTACCCGGTCCCACATTTAAATGACTTGTAAGTCTTCTCCATATTTCTTCCAATTCTTCAGTGGACAATTTATTAATTCTTAATGAACTATTATTTTCCAGTTCTTCAACATATATTTCATACTGTCTTTGAGTTGTCCTCGAAGCCCTTTTCTTTATATCTATTGTCAAATTCAATTAAATAAACAAACAATGAATCGATATGTCAAATTTAAATTGAAAAACATATAAAATTTCTGTCAAAATATACATGAAGTTAGATATTATCGTTATAAACCTTGATAACGATAATTTATAACGATATGATTAGTAGAATAGGTTTTTGGCATTTGTCGTTATTAAAGTCGTTTAACCAAATGCTTAGCGACAGTCGTTCAGTAACGACATCGTTATACATTTTTTTAGTAGAATAGGCCTGTAAGAGGCGTTACTACTCTAACCATTCAGCCACCAGGAGGTCTATTCTAAATTCATAGCCACATGTGCTATCCGCTATATAAGTTCCACTTCTAGCCAATAGATGGATTCAAGTCGGATAGCCACATGTGCTATCCGCTGTATAAGTTCCACTACTAACCAACAGATGGATTTAAGTCGGATAGCCACATGTGCTATTTGTTAGAATTATAAATAATTATTATAATTTAAATAGGTACTTCCAATATATAGATATTAATCAAATATTATTGATATACCACACGAACACAAGTATTTGATCACAAAATTGAAAAGCCGAACTACTTGTCAACTTGACATCTGGCAATATTAATAAGTTCCACTACTAGCCGACAGATGGATTCAAGTTAGATAGCGGGATGGGGACCCCCATCTTTTGGCTAGTAGTGGAACTTATATAGCGGATAGCACATGCGGCTATGAATTAGAATAGACCCCCAGAGCATCCAGAAATTTTGTTTCAAACTTCATTTTTTAAAATCATCCAATATTACAGAAGACTGTCTTCTGCCAGACACGAGCTGGCGCTGGCAAACAAGTTTTGATAGCCAATGTGTCAAATTGAAAAGTATTAATTTAAATAACCAAATGTAAAATATTGTAAAAACAATTTCATGCTGTTGGTGATGGCGTTTCTCAACTGTGGTATGGATTAGGGCTGGTTAATGATGAATTTAATTTACGAATTTATAATTTATATTTTAAAATATAAACTCACTTAAAACGCATACGATGGTTTATAAACGACTTACAAATTAAGAAATTTGAAATTTAGATTTGGAATATAACTATTTTTATATTTCCAAATGAAAATTTCAAATTTGACCAATATTTTCTTCGTTTTCCTAAACATATACAATACTACAGTGTTTTTTCATTTTGTAATGAAATGATGACGTGACTACTCTGCCTAAAAATTTTTACTATAGCCACGGTCTAACAGACCATCTACGTTTTTTAAGTTTGTGTTTGTTTTATTTCTTTATTATACAAATCAACAATAGTAAAAAAAAACATTCCCAATATTATTAAAAATTCATCTTATTCATTAACGTCTAACAAATTCATGACTATGAAAATAAAATTGTAACCTGAAACCTGAACCGATAAATGGTTAACATCAAATAACAAGCAGTGACAAGTCACATGATAGATGCTGACTGGTCAGATCCAGAATTTCAAAATCAAACATAAACCAAAGTGAAAATTGTAAATTTTAAATCATAAGCCAGCTCTTAGGCGTTAATTACTCGAAATTTCAGTTAAACAGCATTTATCATCTTACGAAACCGACTTGCACCTTCTTCTGGGAAGGTAAGATCTTACAAATTATTACATCGCATCTTATCATGTACACAAAATACAAATACAAATTCGTTCTAACATTCAGTTTTCAACATCGTACAAAAATTCATAAAGAACACACGCACATCAGTTTGCTCTCAAAATCGACAATAAATTTAAAGATAAATTGTAAATGTTCTCAAATTTATCACTGTCAATAGTATCAACAACAAGAAATAAATTTTTGTATTATTCTTACCAGGTTCAAGTATTTTTTTTTTATTGCCAACTGAATCAGTTATTTTTTATCACTATGTAATTATCATAATTATCTTAAAATTAGGCCCTTTTTAAAATTAAGAATAACCGAGTTATATCGAATCATCTTTATTAAATTCTCGTGTAGATATATGATTGACAAAGTTGATATTAATATGTTAAAAATAACCTAATGTAGTCAATAAATTAAACGATTAGATATTAAACCTTACCAGCGTTCCCACACACGACTTACGTTCCCCACTATAAAACTTATACTAAAATAAATTTCTTCTTTTCCTACGAATTCGTGCCCATATCTCATATTGTAGGCATACAAATATGCAAACTCTAACTCTTTCGTTCTATCTTTCAATATCACGTCGATATCTACTCACGATAGCTTAGGTAGGTACCATCAGATATGCAAATCTTTTGATCATTTCCAGTAGTTTTCCTTACCGAACATAATATGTTATACATAAGTTTATATAAATTTTATTGCAATTTGCGTTGGGGTACTTGAAATAGACACACGGAAATTTATGCGACGGATGACCTACAAGTTGAATAGGTTTCCAAAATAGAACATATATTGTTTATTAAATATTATTTCCTATAGGAAATAATAATGGTAATATACAAATATTATAAACCATTATTCTAAAATTATTTCGAAATACTGAAGAACGATTTTTGTGAAAAAAAATCTCTCACGAAGAACAAAAGTTAATCATTGAAAAGAAAATTATTATCACAAAATAATGGGCTACTTGCGTGGTACTGAAAATCTGATTTCTATCACTATATACGTAATGTTATGTTGAAAATATATATATATATATAAATATAAATTTTATTTTTAAAAATTTATTTGTTTTTTAGTAAATTAAGAAAGAAAATTTTCTGTGACGTCATTATTTGAACTGGAACTGTGTAAACATGTAACGTATAGATGGCATTGCGTGCGAGAAACTTTTAATTTGAATTTGACATTAGTTCATTTTTCTCTCTCTCTGGGCTCTCAAATATATTAATTACTTCACAAATAAATACGTAGGTAATTACATGTAATTTAAAATATCGATACCAAAAAGACAAGCTAAAATACTAACCTCCTAACTGTTGTTGAAACGTCAAACAGGAGATCTACATTACCCGTACAAACAAACGCTTTGGCTTTACGACCATTCATTGGTGCGGCGTAATTCTACGTCATACATGGCGGGAATTCAAATAATCAAATTTCATTATTTTTTTCTGGCTAATTTATAAAAATTTTGTCTAAAGAAAAAATATGGGTAGCAAGTTTTTATATGATCTTCAAAAATATTAAATAAAAAAAAGGTACGCAAGTAGCCCATTGTAAATTAATATGGTTTACTGCAAAAACAACCAGTATCCCCTGTTCGTAATTATTTGAATTAATAATTCCATTAATTTCTATGTAAAATAAAATAGAACCTTCTAATACCATCTTATGTTTATTTATGAATTAATGATACATATTTCATATTTAAAAATTGTTAGAAAGTCGCGTAAAAACTGGTTGCTTCGCGTAGTTTTTTTTTTACATATTAATAAATAGCTATTAGTATATTAAGACCGCAAAATGGGTATAAATACATTACCGAAATCTGGGAATAGAACAACCCCTCCTTTTATCAGTTTTAAAGTTCATATAGTACTCACTGTTTTTATTTGGAAACTGGGGCACTAAGTCGCATTTAATAATGTAATTTAAATTTCCATGGCAAAGTTTAGAGTAAGAAATTTGCAATTTGTCTGCATCCCTCACTTGATGTAACAACCCCTTTCCCGATTGGAATTTCCGCTGTTTGCTGAGCGTGAATTGATCATGTTCACGCCTTCATGCTTACCGCGTGATCGTGACTTCAACACATGACGGAAGAAGTGTGTCACAGATTATGTCATTTTATTTTAACCTACTTTAAATCTGGCAGTTTATATCTACATGTTCTTTACCTCCTTAAAAATCACTACAAATATCTGCTGTTTTCTTACCTCAGGTAGGAGAGGCCGGGATTGTTGTCACAATTTTTGCTTTTGAAATTTTTAAGGCACAGGGTTTACAGGTACCCATTTTATCATTAGCCTTTCTTTAGTGTGTACCCTAAGCTCTGTTTTCTTGCAGTTTTGAGACCATAGCTTTAAGGGACTATTAAACATTTTTCTTTTTGCCTGAGCAAATTTTTGTGACAATCTGCCCCCATCCCGTGTTAGTTGTACAGTCTTTGCAGTTAGTTGTCACGAGTTATTTAAATGAAACAAAAATATTCAAAATTTATCATTAGGACAGCCCAAACCTAAAAATTAAGGTTGATAAAGAAAAACATTAATAGGTTGCCAATAATTTAAATTTAAGAAACATTTTGAGATTGAAATAATTTAAGTGGATATTTTATGGTCAATACAATTAGTAAAATAGTCACTTCCACAATTTTGACAAATATAATGTCACTCGTGACAACCATCCCCGGGGTTTTGTGACAACCAGCCCTGTATAGACATTTCAGACAAATCACGATTTAGCGGAAATATATAACCTAACCTCAACGTTGAGACAGCGTAACGTCATGCAACCTTATACATTCACAGAAAAATAGTTGAGATATTGACTTCATTGAACAGAAATGAATATTCAGAGTTAATTATATCGTCCAAAGAATACTTACAGCTGTACAAAATACAAAAGAACTAATAAAATCCACAGAATAGTTGCAGGGCACATGAAACTGCGTGCACACACTTGCAATGATGTAGTTCGCGTCACAACCCCTACGTGGCAATAGTGAGTGAGAAATAAGACTTGGGACAACCTACCCGTGGGACAACCAGCCCCGGTCTCCCCCATATCATGTAAATTAATAATCCGATTGTATGAAATTGGTATTTCACAAAATTAAATTTCGAAAACATTTATTCTGGTTTTACATAAGTCGTCAGTATCGCGTATAATAAGCTATTTTCGAAGTAAAAGGTACTATTAAGTCTTCTACAATATCTGGGTGATTAAAATAATCCTCAAAGTAGACAGACAAAATTATGAAAAATACTTCATTAAAAAATCTATTATTTGTCGCTCAAAAAATTTTTATGATTCAATGTAGTTTATTTCCAAAACTCCCCTTTTTATTACTTGAGAATAATTGAAAATTTTTAAAAGTTGCTAAATTTATGGCCAATACTGTATATAACAAAAAATCATACAACCCCCAAATTTCCAATTCATAATCATGGTTCATATTCATTATATCTAGTGACCTATTACGTCGTTATTTCGCCTGTCGAAGAAAATTAATGAAGTTCCTCTTTCTAAGAAGTCTCGTATTCCTTTTTCCATCAAACGAATGAGTTTCCGACAATGAGTTCATAATGAGGTCAACGAAAACGAGAACGACAACCCTTCAAGTTTCATACACCTTTCATTCGTTCATTCTTTTCACATATCACACTTCACAATGCACTAATTACAGACTTGTTTCGCTGAAAAGTCTTCCAAGAAGTTCACCAGTTTGGCAGTGTGATATGGGATGTGGTTGAAAATGCACGATATACTTCTACTTTATCATCGAAAGTTCGAAACCGAATCAAAGTTTTATCAAGTTAAAAAGAACACGAAAAGTGGATGAAATTATTCTGTTTTTAGTAGTTTTAGTACTTGTGATTAATGTAATAATGAATTAGTATATTTGTAGTGGATGTAGTTTACACTACAATATAGCGTGATAATAATATAAAACGGCTTGATTAACATAATTGCGAAATTCCTCCGCGAATCATTACCATAATGTTGTATTTCATTTCCACTTAAGTACATAATTATCTTCACCAAATATTCCGTTACCATAATTTGTTAGCAATCGTAATTAACTACAAATCCAATGTGTATCGATTATTGAAAATGAAAACCGTTTCTGTAAACACAGAATTCTTCAAAATTTTGTTGATCCCTTTTCAAAATACCAATTAAATTTTGTCGTCCACCACAGTAACATCATAATAAAATTGATTTTTTAACTTAAAAAACTGAATGATAGGAACTATCAAAGTTAAGGGGAAAAAAATTCAAAGAAATCTCAGAATACGATGGATGATATATTTGAAGCCGTAGTCAAAAGTATATTATTCTCCCTACGGGGCGGAAGTTTATGGATGAACAATATAAACAAATAGAAGACATACAAGTACGGTACATAAAATGGATTTCGGGTCTGGATAGATGCACACCAGAACTAGAATATATAGTAATGGAAGAAGTGAAAGCATTAAAAATTAGATTAGAAACAGGAAAGGGAGCTGTAAAATATGAGGAAAGAGAAAAAAATAATCAAACTCAATTCTTCAAGAATGCCGGCGGGTACGGCGTACGGGGAATAAGGAGAAGAAAATAACAAACTAACAAAATGGGGACAAGCAAAAAAGCTTTCTACGAAAGAAATGTGTATTCCACGATCCAAATAGAGAGGCTGCGCTTAAATGGAGAAACCATACATTATGAACTATATCAGAGAGATTGGCACACACAACAGCAAGAAGAACAATGTAAGATCAACAATTCGAAACAGACATCAATACTATATACCTAATTGAATGAAAAAAGAAAGGATTAAAATCATAGACAAATAATACTCTTTAGACTCTAACTAAACGTTCCCATTTATACTAAATATTGTAGTTTTGTTTGTTGACATAAATTTATTTTGATATTAAAATGCATGTTTAATTATACTTTTTCATTTATACATAATAAAATCTTATTTTCAAAATAGATTTATGTCATCTTCATTGAAATAATTGTAACAGTTGAATTACTTGTATGAACTTATCAACACAAAATTAAACAATGTTATATTAAAAACTTGCCCAAGACACAGATGTTACAATGAATAATCAAAGTGAATTATACAGAACCGTGATAGAATCAAAAACACAATTCAAAATATCTCAAATTCATAAATTTACACAATTTCAAATGTTTCCCACGCATCCTTATTCTCACCTCAGAAAAAATACGTGGACCAATAGTTGCTTAGTAATAAAAAATGCAAGTTCTTAACATCTATTGACTGGAATTGAGTACTAGTGGCAAAGGACCGGCACTCGCCATATAAGTTTCCAAAGATTGATTAAAATGGTTGTCAGATTCAGGCTGTGTCCGATGTTTTATCATCCTAAATATCTAAATCCTAAATTTATATGCCCTAAATCTAGTGATAATTTAGGATTTTAGGAATTAGATTTTAGAGTTTTGCAGGAGCACACTAATTCTTTGAAGTTGACGCACACTAATTAAACAAATCATATTCGTTGGTATAATTTGTACAAAACGTCAAATTTACTGTCAAAGAATAGATCTTTAACTTCTATTTTATGAAATATAATATTAACATTTAATCTCAAACATTAAATTGAATCGAAATGTGTAATTCATTTTTGTTGTTCTAAAGTGTTGCCATACAAACCAATGAATATCACTAGTGTGCCATTCGGAGTTGTATTTATGTGAAGAGGACCTAAATCCTAAATAGTAAATGCTAAAATGCGACATCGGACACAGCCTCAGAGGTGGTAATGAAGAAAGAAACATAAATACTGGTCATCAAGTGATGAGAGAAGGGGTAGGCAATGCGGGAAAAAAGAGGAAACATTTAGGCATTTAAGGACATCGTGCAGGGAAGTTCAGACCGAAGGAAGAAGAACGACATTCTCTCGAAATCCACATGTCCATTTGCTTTCGAAACACACATAAGATTTTTTTCTACAATTGACACAATGGGGTCCTCCACCATAACAAAAAATTATAAAATGTACACTTTGTACTCGCAGGACTACTCAATAAATAACGATTATATTTTTTAATTTTAATTTATCGTTATTTTCCATCCTTATTGAGCTATTTCTTCATTCTAATGTAAGCATTTTTTACTTACGTTTTTGTAAATGAATTCCCTATTTTATTTCTTTATCTCTTTAAACAGAGGTACGGAATTTTGTTTGGTTATGTAATGTACCGACAGAGCAGTCATATGTCAGATTGACTTGTGGAGGTGGTATATGTGTAAGTAACTACAGCGCCATTAGTTCCTGACTAAACGTTCCCATTAAGAATGTAGACAAGTAACATTTCTCAACATTTTGTAGTTAGTAATTTGGACACCGAGCGTTTTTTCTACTTTGTCGCGCATGAGCGGCAAAGTGACATTTTGCGTTGACAAAAGCGAGCGCAAATGCCTACTTTGTATCTAGACCGTACAAAAAGTTATTTTGGTAGAATATACTGATCTTGTTCCACCCGTTTTTATTCTTAATTTAATAAAATATTATTAGGAAAATCCATTACAGTAGATTTAGCTATGTGTGGTATAATAAACAATAAACAAGGTTTGCGTGCCAGTGTCCTAGATTCTGAGTAACACCTCCACTTCAATTAATACGATTAATTATCTACATTACACCCTGTCGCTTCTTAACATCATGTCTTCACAGTAAATAGAAATCATCAACGCTTTTGTTAACATAACAATAATAAACCGATTACAATAAACAAATTGTTTGAATCATTTTAATAATTTATGATGATTCATAAAGGACCAATAAATAGAATTTCAGAAAAATATATTTCAACAGTTCTAACCCTTTCACCGTCAGTCTAGTTATGATTATGAAAGATGCGAAATGCCGTGACTTCTTAAAGTAAAAGCTGTTTGAAGATTCTGAGTGACGTGATACATATTCGTTAGGCTTTCAGACAAACGCTGAAAGCTCCTGTCGACCAGTGACCTTCACATCCTGAGCTAAAATTACGTTGTTTCTCTTTTTATTTGTTTGATCGTACGTTCAAGGATATGTGATAATAGTTACAATTTATATTTGAAAAAAATGTGTTCGCTAGTTTAAAAATCGATAGAAATACGAGGTTGTTCAGTATTTCATGTTCCTAAGCTTTCGAAATATTGTGTATATAACAGCAATTATGTATTGTTTATCTGCCAATCGAAGTGCCAAATTTGATTATTCTAGTGTTAATAATTTACAAGCTTTTATAAGGTGTCAGCAAGATGGGCACCCCGAATGTTGTCCGAACAAAAGCGAGAGAGAGAGAGAGAGAGAAAGAGAAAGAGAGAGCTCTTCAGAAGCGGGTTTGGCGTTGTTTAATCAAAATCCAAACAGTTTTTTAATTCGTTCTGTTACAGTTGAGAAAACAAAGGTTCATCTTTTCAATCCCGAGTCGCTATTTCAAAGTATGAAATGGAAACATCGTGGATCTCTTTCATCTCACAAATATTAGGGTTCATTTAGATTACGGCTACTGTATTTTAGGATTCTGGGGGAATTTTAATGACTAATTATTTGGAACATCGCCACATAATCACTGGTCCGTATTAACTGCTAAAATTCGCCATTGCATCAGAGAAAAGGAAAATTGTCGCGTGGAAATCTGTTTCATCAGGACAACGCTTCAAATCGAAAAAGCCTTGTTTCCATGAACACAATTCACGATTCGGTTTCAAACTGATGCCACATCCACCGTATTCACCTGATCTAGCTCCTAGTGATTTTTGTTTATTTCCCAAGCTGAAGAAAAGTAAAGAAGGAAACAATTTTGAAACTAACGAAGCTGTTATAGTAGCAGTTCGGGACTTTTGAGTTTTTTTTTTTTTTTACAGATGTTACTTTGTTAAAACATAGGTGGAATAAGTGTCTTCAAGTACACGGTGACTATGTTGAAAGATACATTTGCTTTATATATTAGGGACAAACCTCGTACCACGTTTTCAAAATTACAATTTTATTGTGTTATGGGTAAGTAGATAAGAAAAAATACTCACCAGACTTAACAATTTTCTTCAACATTGGAGTCTTCTCTTGCTTCACCTCCTTCTCCTCTTCTTTCCTCTCTCTTTCTTTTTCTTTCTTCGTTTCTTGCTCTTCGTCACTCCCCGCTGGGCTGACCAAACTCACCATGGTAACTAACTCCCCGTTTGCACTTTTGCATCTTCCCCCTTTTTTCTTTTCTTTCTCTTCATCTTCATCTGAGTTCTTCTCTTCTTCTTCCTTGCCTTTTCTTCTAGCGGACTTTAGTCTTCGTTTCGTCGCGATGAATTTGAGTTTGCTTCCATCGGATTTTACGGGAACGGATAGGGTCCGAGTTAAAGGTGGTCGAAAATTTGGGGTAGATGTGGACCCAGTAAAAGCGGTGTTTGTTCGTTTTTGGAATAGTTCGCGTTTGGAGTTGGCTGTGGATGGACGAGAAACAGAAGAAGATGGGCGAATATTAGTGGGGGAAGGAGTTTTTGATTCTTCTTTTATTGGTAGAGATGTTTGTTTAACCAATTTTGGTTTTGGATCTTTCTGAATAGTTTGCTCTTTGTTTTCTTCTATTTTTGGAGGGTCTGGATTTTTTTTGGGTTCGGGTAAAGCTTTTTTTGGACTTTCTGGTACAATATAATCGTGTTTTGGTGTTATGACAATAGGTATTGTTACTGATATATTAGTACGAACATCTTGAGGTTTATTGGAAGTTGTAGAAGGGACATAAGTGAATTCAGATGTTAAAGATTTTTGTTTTTGTATTTTAGGTTTTACTAAATTTTTCATTAAAACAAATTCATCTTTATTTTTATCGTCTTCCAATTCATCTTCTTCAATTTTTTGTGACAGAAAAATATTCAAATTCTGTTTGTTTTCCTCTTTATCTTTCCATGCTTTTCTCAACCTTTCTGCTAGATCTTGTCTGGTAGATAAAATAGATTCTTTCTCTACAGAAACTTGAGCTCTGACTTTTGCTGTTACCGGTCTTTTGTGTTCTTTGCATTTCTTAACCTCTACAGCTTCACCGAATTTATTTTTGGGTGTAATAGGTTCGTCTTTGCTTTGCTGGCGATTTTCTCCCCAAGCAACTTTAATTGGGCGCGGACGATCAGAAAGACGATTGGTCTTAGCGGATTCTATAGCACGACCAGGAAGTTTGTGCTCTTCAATAGATTCGAGATGTTCGACAGATAGTTGTTTTTTTAGGTTAGATCGACGGATGTCAGTTTGGAGAGATAATTGACGAACGGGGCCTAATTTTCGGCGATCCGACATTTTGTTGTTTTATTGTATTATTAAAGATCAAGAAACCGAAAAAATAACCGTTAATGGTTAATCGAAATTGAGAAAATAATTTTTAATACGGTTTTCTTCATAGAATCGGTTTAATCTACTTGCAACCGGTTAATAAAATCATTTCAGTTGTTTTCTGCACTTGTTAAAAATACTTTTTATTAATTTTAGAGTAAAATTTAAGTATTTTCTTTCCAGTTAAAAGATAGTTAAAAAAGTAAAAAAGTGCATTTTCCTCTTCTGTTTAGAAACGGTTTAAAAAACTGTTTTTATTTGTTTCGGTTAATAGTTACTGGTTTTTTAGTAAATAAAAATGTGTTTCAATTTCCTTCGTAAAAACCGGTTATTAAAACCGATTACCGAAATACTGGTTTCTTGCTCGAATTTAAAGTTGTTTTATTTCATTTTTAAAATACATTTATTGAGAATATTTTATTATATACATTCATATTTTATGATATGTACGATACATATTTAATTGAAATAGAGAACGAAACAGTAATTTGTTCAAATAATTTTCATGTCAACTTATTTTGTTAAAAATGTATTTATTTGTATATAAATCTGCATACCTATTTGGTATTAGAAATTCGTTTAATTTTATTTACATATTGACAGACATTTTGATTTTTTAATGTATTTATACAAATTTTTAGAGATACATGTTTTATTATTATTATTTTTAATATTTTTATTCAAAATTCCAAAAATTAATATTATTAAAAATATTATACATACAAATATTTTGATTGAAATTTTTGTTATTAATTATTGGTTTTAAAAATATTACTTACATTTTTGTATTCTTGAATAGCTCTTAATTTTTTCTTTCACAAATTAAAAAAAAAATATTTTTTACACAATTTTTTACATATAAAAACCATATTACATTTTTTCATTATTATATATTTATTAAAAATATTTTATTCATATTTATATTTATTTTTAAATTTCTAACCCTCAATTATTTTTTAGCATTCACAAGTTTTGTGTCTTGATCATTTAATAAAAAAATATATGTTCCGTGATTGAGGTTATGTTTTGTGTTGGTACTTTCAACCCGCTGTCTTCGGGCGTTTGGGAGCGACTGCCCGGTTACCGTTACCGCTTTAACCGAACGTGAACCGGTAACTACGATCATCATTTGTTATTATTGATCACAACTTTCCCTACTGCCGACTTGCAACTTTACTTCCACAGATTGTTTGGTTACTATGGCAACCACATACTTTGTTATGTGGAGGACACTAGATAAGAAGTTCGCTGTAAGGAAGGTCGGGGGATCAAATCTCGCTCGCAACACACTAGAATGATTGAGAATAAAATAAATGTTTTACATATTTTATATTTTTTTAAAAAAATTTGAAAGAAGTTAGTAGTTTCCTTTAACAATAATACACACATTCCATTTCTTAAAAGCTCCCAAACAATTTTCTTTTTGGATGCTTTCAAAATAATTTCTGGGAGACAAAAATACAGTTAAAGCTGTCAAATTAATTTCTGATGACTTAAAAACTGCGAAAATTATCAAACAAATGACGAGACTTAAAAACTGGCAAATTAATATCAGGCTAACTTAAAAACTGCCAAAGAAAATAATATGATTAATAAATCAACAAGGCTTATTATACATATACTCATATCTGGGAATGAAAATCTGCTTTTTTCCACAATCATTAGCACAATTCATTATTATTCAACTTAAAATAGCGAGCAAAGTAAGTAAATAACTTTATTCACAATCTTTATAGTAATATACAGATGCCTAACCTTTTGGAGGTTGGAAAATACGTCATTCGTAACTTTAATGACAATCTCTTGGGTTGGAAATAACAGATTTCACTTCCATCTCTTGGGTTGGAAATGTTTATGTAGGGGTTGCCTAGCAACATAATTAAGTAGGCTAAACAAATTTTAAGACAGCTGTCAAAATATTAATAAAATTAAAGGTTATAATTCATTGATTTATTATGAAAATGATTGATTTAAAATGAGGATGATTGTGAATAAAATAGTATATATAACCTCGGTGGGAGTTTCTTAACAGCCTCTCGCATTACCTCACCTCGAGGCTTCGCCTCTCGGTAATATACATAAGCCCTCAGCTGTAATGAAACATCTCCCACCTCGGATGTAATATACTATTCTTCACAAGTGTGCAAAATACACAAGCCTATAATAATCTACGTCAGTAGTCATAAATTTTGATAGAATTACAAATTATACAATAAATATCTACGATTCTACATGAAGGAACAATAATTTTTTATAGTTAACTATGCATTAAATTCAGTTATAAACATAATGTACTGATGAGTTTTTGATTAATAAAAAAGTACAATGTTTCGTTGTTTAGAAAAATTACATTTCAAGATTGTGGAAAAAATCATGTTTAGCACATGTGAGCATGTCGTTTTCTCACTTGTCAAGTTGGCCAATTTCGGGCCTATACTATAACACGTTTAATTATATTTAATTCACTGCATAGTCCACTCAAATAAGTTAAAGCTTGAAATTAATAGTCTTTTTGCCTCGCTTTTCGCAGAGAAATTATGTATTTCTCTGTATTGCTGTACGTATTACCACTTATTGCCGAGTATTCCCGAGTATTGCTACTTATTCCCAAATACTGCCACGTATTCCCTAGTATTCCTAACTATTGCCATGTACTGACAGTATTTCCAAATGATTCCTTAAAAAATGTACAGGGATTCCTACCAGTGGTTCACCCCTCGACTAGAAGTGTCTTTTTTTAATTACTTCTGTTAACTAATATGGAAAGTTATAAGGATGTAGAGGTTTTTTTTTTAAGTTTGACACGAAAAAAGTTAAACATTTCACCTCACATAAAAATCAAAATTTGGAATGCCGGACTCAATTTCGAGCTTAGGCCCGGCCCGGCCCGAAGCTCAGCCCGATTTCGGGTCAAATTTCGAGCCGGGCCAGCTAATTTTTTATCGAGTCGATCTTCGAATCGGGCCGGCAATTTTTATTTTCGGACCGAGTCGATCCAACCTCAAAGCCCGGTCCGACCCGGCCCGAATGCATCTCTACTTTCCGGTAAAGCTAAGTTTAGTTAAATCGTCTTGTTTTAGCCTCAGGAATCTGTGGTTATGTCATATCCTTCTATTGTAGATGAAATAGAATGTCGTTAGTATAATTCACACTCAAAATTGGCTACGTTAATCCAGGCTAATTTACTTAAATTCGAACCATAGTAATACACCAATAACAATTTCATATTTTTATAAGTATCTTCTCATAACATATTTAAATTTTTCCTATAATCCAACCCTGGGAACTGCAAGTTTTGTGACAAACATAAGGCAATTTGTAGTACAACTCACTAAATTGTTCCTTTGTATTTTTATAGTATACGCAGTATACTATAGGAGGTTTATTGTGATCCTTTGGATTTCATGAGACAGAATATACATAAAAGTGCTTTTATGTGACAATGTGGGTGCAGAGCAATTACAAGCCAATAACTTTATTAAACTCTTTCAATATTTCAACTTTCAACTCTTTTATCTTTGTAAGTCAAAATTTTGTTTAGAAATAATTATTCTTTTTTCTATTAACTGTCTGTTTAGTCTAGATGTCAGTAATCTGGACATTTATAGTGCTGATATTTAAGACTAGAAGTTATTGCAGGCATATGTGTAAGGTTGATGGTTGGTTATGAAGGCCATATGATACCCTGCACCCTGCAGTCTTGCATCGCCTCAGATATCCTCTCACGAAAATTATAACGTTTTTAGTTTTTCAGTAGTCTAGTTGTACCCTTCAGTGTAAACAAGTTAAGTCGATGTTTGACTATCATGGCAACAAGTCATGAAGAGTTCAAGTTTTGATTTGCGTTCTAAATAACGTATTTTGGTCTAAGGATGCATCGGCATCTTTATTACTTATTTATGTTTAGTCCAATTACTATAAATATCAAGAATGTTCATGTTCATAATATAAATCCGTACTCCAGTGTAGTTCTAAAATCTGAAACTATATGCCGGAATCGCATGTAAATTTGAAATGCCGCCATTTAACGGCAATAACTCTTTAGTTCAAAAAGTAAATGTAGGGGTCGCTCAAATAGACACTTACAAAATTGCAATTTGCACGAGCGCCTCAAATGGCAAAGCATAGAAATCAAGGTTGCTATGGTTACCCCGTACAAACAAAGACCTGTCATCAGCCGTAGACTTTATACTCTAGCCATCGCTTTAGTTGAATAATCGAATGATCTTCAATATTATCAAACAAAAAAGTTGCCCCAGACACATCTTCTGGTTTTAAACTCATTTTTATTAAATACAACGTACACATCACAATAAAGAATTAGGTTTAACACTGAATAACAGATGCGAATACAATGACAGAGAGGAACAGGGAACGGGACGCAAAACAACGAGGGGAGGTTTGTTTGTATGCATGACCTTCTATCTTTCTCTTGCAGTGACGTCAATTTTGTAAGTGTCTATTTCTAATGGTCTATTGAAGTTTGATATGTTATCACTTATCACTTCTTTTCCTTATCTTCAGAAAATGTATGCTGATACTATTATAAATAGTAAGTGTTTTTGATATAACAATTATTTATGTTTAAACTGTGTACTCTTATCTGATAAGAAACAAAGTATGTTACATGTACATCACATCATACTAAAAACCACACACACGAGAAAAATAGAAATGTGAATCCCCAGTTTCGAAGTAAAATTAAGAAATTGGTGACTCCCCCATATATGTTTTGTACAATGTATATAGAACTAAGTAAAGTACATACAGAGTGATCAAAAAGAAATGATGAAGTTAGCAATAAAATTCTGGGGATCTTTTTATTCCACTGTTTACACAACACTAAGTGAAAGCGGAAATACCAATTTGATATGTCATTTTGACAATAAATGCAAATAGGTTATGTCAGAGGTGGGGCCTGACAGCTATTAGGATTTTACATACATACATACATATATAAAATCACGCGTTTCCCACTTAGTGGGTTAGCAAAAACCCGAAAATAATAAGAAAAGGGATGAAAGCAAGAGCTCCACAAAATCACGTAACTCTTTAAAAACATTCTTCTTCCGCCTTGCCCAAAATCATCATAACAATCATTCAAGAACATATTATTGTGACCGATTTTCGGTAGCGAATAACCGCATCCGGACCACAATAATAGTTACGCAACAATCATCTTTCGCTACACATTCCTATCCATGCATACTTCTTTCACCACAGCCACATTCATAAACGTATTCATACATAATAACATATTAAAGTGACCGATTTTCGGTAGCGAATAACCGCATCCGGACCACAATAATAGTTACACAAAAAACATCTTTCGCTACACACTCCTGTACAAACATTCTTCATTCTTCTCGTCCACATAAAAGTTCAGCTGTCTCTCCATTCTCACAAAACATTCTTACTAACCATTTATCTTTACACCACAATAATTACGAAACAATCATCCTTCGCAACACATTCCTATCCATGCATACTTCTTTCACCACAGCCACATTTATTAGGATTTTGAGTGATTGAAATGCTAGATTATTACTTATAGGTAATGTAAGAAATAAAAATACCCGGGAAAGGGAAACAACAACCATTTTAATAAAAAAATGTAGATATGCCCAAATTTAAATTTTCAAATGTCACTGTTAACAACAGATAATAAATTTTTGTATCGTTGTTACTAATTTCAAGATTTTTTTTGTTATTGTCAAATGAATCAGTTTTTTATTCACATTATACACATTTTTCGTATTTTTCATACGTCGGTCACGCTAGAATTAGTAAAATTATTGAGATTAATACCCAATTGCACCAACAAGTCTTAAATTTTAATCTACGTTTAAACAAAAAATGCAAATCGTTATTTTGACAGCTATTATAATTCATTTGACATTTAATTTCGATGCAATATTGTCATTATAAACAATGTTTAATATTTAACATACGTTGGTGCAATCGGCCATAAGATACATTTTTTAGCATTTTATTTGAAATATATTCAAGGTAGTTCTTGATTATTGTTGGTGTTTCCTTATTTTTATAAATACATAACAACTATATGTCGAAAAAATAAATATAAGTTTCGCCAACCACCACAATTTAAAAAAAAAATGGTGCTCGTCACTATTTAGTGTTATATTATATTTCTTGACAAATTCTTTCACGCTCTGCTTTTAAATAAATAAATACATCACCACTGCATATTACCCATTGCTGAGTGTCAACAATCGAAAGATTCGATTATGTATTTCTCTTACTTCAAAATAAAACATATCTTCAAAATTCCAATATGTTATAGGTGTGCCAATCTGCTTTGTACACAGATTTCGGTAATGATGGAAATCAGAAAACTGATGCGGCACATAACGACTGACAGCTATTTTATTCACAATCATTATAGTAATATACAGATTCCTAACCTTTTGGGGGTTGGAAAATACGTCATTCCTAACTTTAATGACAATCTCTTGGGTTGGAAATAACAGATTTCATTTCCATCTCTTGGGTTGGAAATGTTTATGTAAGGGTTGCCTAGCAACATTGTCGTAGATCCCCATAATTAAGTAGGCTAAACAAATTTTAAGACAGCTGTCAAAATATTAATAAAATTAAAGGTTATAATTCATTGATTCATTTTGATTTAAAATGAAGATGATTGTGAATAAAATAGTATACATAACCTCGGTGGGAGTTTCATAACAGCCTCGCGCATTATCTCACCTCGAGGCTTCGCCTCTCGGTAATATACATATGCCCTCGGCTGTAATGAAACATCTCCCACCTCGGATGTAATATACTATTTAAATGCAAATGAACACGTGTATGATTATATTATTAGCTGAGCATCCAATCTTCAGATGATGATGTTCTATTACTGCTACTATAGCAAAGACTACCAATCTACTAACGTAGACTACTATACTATAGTGGCACTATTATCTTCTTCGATTATTTTCTTAACAGCAGCAGTAAATTGTAGCCAAAGAAGTTTCTTCATTAAAACAAAATCTAATTTTCTTTGCACTCAAAATCACTTAAACATTGGTGAACAATTACAATTACATAATAATTAGACATTTTTGTAGAAGAAACGCTACATACATACATACATAAAATCATGCGTTTCCCACTTAGTGGGTTAGCAAAAACCCGAAAACAATAAGAAAAGGGATGAAAGTAAGAGCTCCACTGAATCACTTAACTCTGTAGAAGAAACGCTCAAACTTTAAAATATAATTACTTGTGACTAAAATACTTTTTGCAAAAAACAATTACACTACACTGTTTGGCATCCTTGAAAGTACATGTACGTATGCTGCATGTAATTCATATTCGCGATATTTGGACTATGGTTGTTTTTGCCATAAGCTCGGCAATTGTATAAAATGATATTGCAAATTTTGTTTTTACCCTTTTCGGAATTCGTTAAAAATATGCATACAAACTTCATTAAATACAAGTAAGGATGTATGTGTGCTGAAAAGTAAACAGTCATCGGGGATTCCCCCTATGTACAATCTTCACAATGAGTGAATGCGCGGAAGTAGAACATTTATTTGGAATAATGTTAAAATATAAAAATGACCGTAGATATTTTGAACTTAAATGATTCATTATACTAATATGCCTTTAACTTTATACCCAAATATATGTATAAAACTATTGTTTGAAAACTACAGCCTTATCTTTAACAATAAGTGCGAAAATCGTTTGACATCGTGACGTCACTCTATCTGATAAAATCGTCGCTCGATTTGAAAATTACTCAGTTGCAGCCGTGTACTGGTACTAATACTTGAACTTGAATTATTAATTTCTTTGCTATTGTCAACCACATCAACAATTAATAATATTTACCACTTTACAGTTGTTAAACAACAATGGCGAACAACAATAACAACAACAACAATGAAAAAAAGAAGTATAACAGAATAGAACAAGTGCTGCAACATATAAACAAGAATTTTGTTACTGTATCTGATGAAGATACGAAAAAAGCGAACCCTATTTTAAAACACTGTGTAAGTATAAAAAAAAAATATGTTTCTATTTGTAATTTGTATAATGAATTATCCTTCAAAATTAAAGTAGATATATTATTTATTGATACCTACATATTTGGATATAAATTTATTCTGTAAAAAGCAGAATAATACACTCATGAATAGATAAAAAACATTATTTATTTTAATTTAAAATTATTATCTTTTTTTTAATATTTGACCTTGTAATCAGCTGTAGGAAATTGCATTAATTGCATGTGCAATTGTACAGAGTAGCACTAGCCCATTTGAAAATTGTTGACTATAAGTTATGTGGCCAGCACATGACCTTCCGTCAATTGTACGTAGTTCCTTGGAAAAGATTCTATATATCCAGTAAAATTGTAACACGAACATATACTATTTTCTACAAATTCCATACAGTAACTTCCTTGGAAAAGATTCTATAAATCCAATAGAATTATAACACGAATATACACTATGTAAATTGCACTTGAAACTGACATCTGTCAATTAGAATTATTTGAATATATCAGCTGTTTCCATAATTATAGCAAAGCTGGCTGATTTATGAAAGTTAATCACTTTGTAATTCTTTAAACCTCAATTGAATGTTAAGGAAAATGTATAATCAAAACGTATGGACAAAGTTGTAAAGAAGAGGAATACAATACGAAAGAATTATACACACACAAAATGCCCAATTATAACCAAAATCTAATCAGCTGTTCATATGGATGTAAAGAAGAGGAATACGAAAGAATTATATACACACATCGTATTCTAGCGACCATAATTTTCAAAAATTAATTATACAATAACTACATGTCACATCTCAAAAAATTAATTTTTATGCATATACTATTGATTAATAACATATATTAAAATTTCATCTTCTTATCTATACATTGCCCTTTGCCCTAATGATCGAACAACTTTAAGTTGTAATTAAATTTTACTTTTGTAGTAAGTAAAAGCGAAAATAGAATTTAACTCGTGCTAGAATAGATTACCTCCCGTAACCTATGTTTTAACATACCATTATCTATTTCATGTATTTCTCTCCTTTTCTAGATTGATACAATAATCGCAGCAATGAAAAGGGTGAATCCCCTTTTCAGTACCATGTATGAATCAATACTTTACGGCGGGAGTTTCTTTGACGGTTTGAAAGTTGGCAAACCTGAAGAGTTCGATATTGATTTGCGGCTTGTTTTGCCTAAACTCGTAGAGCCAAAATTAAGTTTATCCGCACAACCTGGTTTCGTCACAATTCAACTAAAAGGATGGTCCAATTTTGAAAAGAGCACTGAATTCGCCAAATACAAGTATGTTAAAAAATGTAGACTCCTACTTATATTTCCAACCAATAATACTAAAAAAAAAAAAAAATTAAAAAGTTATTGAAAATTGCTTGTGATGCAACGGCCTCAAAGATATTACAGTGTGTAAAAAAAAAAACTAACTCGAAGTAGGCTATGAACAAAGAGGCTAGATGACTGACTAGTACACTGTATAGTATAAAATGAATTAGGATTAGATTACATTATTGGTAGTATTTTGTTTCATGCAATCTCAACAAAGAAACGTATGTCATAATTTAATTAAATGTCTATTTGACAAGAGATGTCAGAAATGTTATCTAAAGAAATAAGAGTTTTTCTACTTGAATCTTATTTTAGAAATTGAAAGGCTAGGATCTCAACACACTAAAACTTTTACATAGTCTTCTTCAAATCACGACTATGCACTTCTCGATTCCGCAAATCTAGTACATGAAGTTGGCGCGTACCGAAATGCTCCAATAACTACAACTGATTCAGTTTAGACTCCGGAGTGTACTTGTCAACCATCTTTGTCGAACTCACCATAAGTCAAGATCACGAAGCATAAATAGAAGGAGATGACACTCAGCGTAGAGAATGGCACGAAATTTGACTTTTAGCGTGAGAGGCAGCGGTGGGGATAGGAGGCCGACTATTACACAGTACTTATATGCATAAAGCATTATATATCACATATTTCTTGTAATTTACAAAAAAAAATATTGTTATAGTACATTACGAAATTACAAAAGTACATGTTTATTGTACATACATAATAAATTTTATAAAAGTTAATTTCGAAAATCTGTTAAACCGATATAAAAATCTCTTATATAGTTTTAATTAAAATATTTGGATATTGAGAAAGGTATAAAAATTTAAAATACACATAATATACTTAAATATAATAAATTTTTCTACTTCTACTGGGCAAATAATAATAGAAAAAAACTTTTATTTTATATGTAATTAGTTTTCACAAAATTTCGCCAATTTTCTTTTCTCTCTGCTGGTTGGCACTTGATTAATTTTTATTTGGTGAAAATACTGTCTCATTCTCATTGATGTGAATTCATGTATTACATAAGATAAAACTTCTTTACAATGAATATTGTAATTAAATGCAAATTTATAATTTTCAATGACAAAAGAGTCAGTTTCCTCATAAACAGGGATTTTCTATGTATTTTAATAATATATTTTCTATAAATAAACATAAATTGTAAATAACACGATTTGGATATATCAAATAACCCCTGATTTTCAAATTTGTTAAATTCGCACACAATTAAACTTATACCTTCCTTATTGTAGGAATTTTTCTTATTTGGAATGTCACATTTGACAATTTTCCTTCTTTTATTATTTTTAATATTTAAATAGATGGGGCAATTTGGATATACCGTCAGATATGCATCTTTTTAAAGCCGCATACGCACGCTGCAATGGTACCTAGAAAAATATATAAAAACAAAAATTATAAGAATTTCTTTTTAACAGTATATAAAACGATTACATTTGTTGCACCGCATGACCACTCCTTTATGATGTCCTCCTCTTTAAAATGTTTTTAACAAACAAAGTCTTTCGAAGTAGCACTCTGTCTTTTCTTGGAATTAATTTCAGCTGCAAATTTAATAATATTTCGTCCTTTGGTGCACTAAATATTGCTACTTTCTAATTACTCGATGCATAACCACTTTTGTAGTTCGGCACAAAATACTTTTTACCCATTTTTAATAAAACAATTATTAAAAACACTCTGAAATGAAACACTTTCTCACAGAGAACAGATGTAAACTGATAGTAACGTGGCCCTCCTACCCCCACCACTTCACGAATTCAGAGAGTAGATTTTCTGGCCACATCTCTTACACGCTAGGTATATGGAGACAATATACCTATTAAACTAGTTTAGTAGGTATATTATGGAGACGCACAGGCGTGGTCAAGATTTAAACATTTTGATACGCTCTAACTTCATGAAATTTACGAAGTTGAAAAATGCATGTCGTGATTTGAAGAAGGCTATGTAAAAGTTTTCGTGTGTTTCATGCAATATCAATGGGGCTAAATTAGAAAAGGGCGAATGGCAATATTCTGTTTTATTATCTTTAAAATTGTATTATAAGATCAATGGGTACAAGCATTATTTTTTTAGTACATAGGAACGAAAATATGTAATGTCTACTGAAAGTTATAGACTCATTGATTTTATATTGTTTTTGGATTGCATAGACCCATTTGTTTCTTGCTACTCCAAATAACAACAAAGCATGTGCGCAGGTTTCAAGGATATGAAGTTAGCAAAATTGGGGCCGTGACGTCACGACATCATTAAATAATTTTTAATTTCACGTTTTAAATACAGGGTGTCTCTTAAATAGGGGAACATGGCTTAACCACAGATTCCTGAGGCTAAAATAAGACGATTTAACCAAACTTGCTTCTACCGGAAAGTGTACCATTTAGCCAGAAATCTGCTTCAAAGATCTTCGAAAAAAAAATAATTTTGCTTATAATAATCGGACGCTTTATTCAATTTGGATGAAATTTGGTATGGCAGTTTATATGGTTATAGGTCATCTTTTAAGGTGATACTTGTTATTATTAGTGAACCACTAGTGTATGAAACTTAGGTCTCCCAACATTAATTAGACCGTAACTTTTTAATGGCAATGCCGAAAATGTGAAATTATTTTTCTTCAGAAAGATACATTCAATAGTAAACTTTTTCCTCTCTGTGTAATTTGTGATATCTGTTACAGTTCACACAGAAAAAAATAAAATCTGAGTGTCTGCACTGCTAAAATTTTTAAAATAAATTTAATCTAGCAGTCTATCCAAATGTCAAACAAGTAATTTTTAATGACAGTAACGAGTTGTCAATCTTCACAACTTGTTTAGGAGTAAGCTAAGATATGTAATCGTCTTATTTATATTAATGGTAGTAAAATACTATTAGGCCGAACACACGGATGTTACTAATTTTAGAATATTGCGAAGAAAATTTTTGACAACCCGTAAAACAATTGTTACTGTCATCAAAAATTACTTGTTTGACATTTGGATAGACTGCTAGAATAAATTTAATTTAAAAATTTAGCAGTGCAGACACTCAGATTTTATTTTTTTCTGTGTGAACCGTAACAGATATCACAAATTACATAGAGAGACAAAAGTTTACTATTGAATGTATCTTTCTAATGAAAAATGATTTCACGTTTTCTGCATTGCCATTAAAAAGTTACGGTCTAATTAATGTTGGGAGACCTAAGTTTCATACACTAGTGGTTCACTAATAATAACAAGTATCACCTTAAAAGATGACCTATAACCATATAAATAGTCATACCAAATTTCATCCAAATCGAATAAAGCGTCCGATTATTATAAGCAAAATTAATTTTTTTTCGAAGAACTTTGAAGCAGATTTCTGACTAAATGGTACACTTTCCGGTAGAAGCAAGTTTGGTTAAATCGTCTTATTTTAGCCTCAGGAATCTGTGTTTAAGCCATGTCCCCCTATTTAAGAGACACCCTGTATAATGCTATATAATTAAATAATATCTTACTTAGGCCTAAAATTGATATGCAATACATTTCTTTTCTTTTTGAAAAATTTAAAATATCTTTAATTATAAAATTATATAATTTTAGGGGTCTTGCTGCATTTAAGGACGAAAATGATTTTCTGTTGGTAAATAAAGTTTTACAATGGATTGAAAGCGTTATTGTTAAAGCTATGAATGATATTGGAAAGAAGAATAATAAGGCTCAAATTCCTTACGAAGGAAAAGTAGCCGAAGTAAGTAATAATTATCAGAAGTAATGTCACAAGACCTTCTGATTTTATCGGTAATTTTTTATTTTGCACGATTTTTTTTTACTTAGCAACAAACTCGACAGCAAACTGCATGGTAAATCCCGACTCCGAAGGAGGAGGGGTTTTACCTAATGTCAGTTTGCTTGAGTGATTTTGCTTAAAAGCAAAAAAATGAGTGCTTAAAAATAAAAGTTTATCTGAGAAAATCTGAGAGGTCGTGTGGTATTTGGTGAGATAAATTCCAAAGACAACGCAAAATGAAACTTGACACCCTGCTTGACACATTAATTGTCACACTGACAGTTATAAACAATAACAACTGTTTATTTACTTGGTAGCGGAAAATTATCGGGGTAACGGGGTTTTATCAGTATAATACTGTTCCCATTGGTTGAATTTTCAAGTGTTTTGCATCATGATTGGTTAAAAACTAGTCGTTGGAATTTATCATACATAATTATGGTGGTAGTGGTCGTTGATTATTGTTTAATAATACTTGCTCACGACTCCACGATAATTTAATAAAATATTATTAAACTATCTTGAATTCGTGAGCAGGTAGCAATGTTCATACAATGTTATAAAGAACATCCATGTTTATAGCAAGAATTATGTAGCAAATTACGTGCATATACAGAATTCTCTCCATAATTCTGTCCAAAATTACAGATCGTGACAAACGGGCTTTGTTGGCACCAATCCCATTTTTTATATTCTTAATCTTCGTAGGTAGCCCTGAAAAAATCTGGCCCAGCTGTAACTGCCCTCATCACTTATGGCGACATATTCATGGACGTCGATCTAGTTGCCGTTTTTAAATTAACCGCCGATATGTGGCCGCCGGCTCCTTTCAAGCCGTTGCCGAAAGAGTGCAACGGGAAAGTACGAATGCAAAATATCCGCTAGATGGCAGCAAACAACTATTTTTTTTTGTTGTAGAAAGAGTTTTTAATAGTTCCTAAATCTCCCAAAGTAGAAGATATGGATAAGAAAATGAAAGATAGATGCTGGAGGATGTCTTTCCAAGAACAAGAAAAAGTATTAATTATGGGGAATAATACTTGTAAACCGGCTCTTAGACTACTGAAGGTTGGTTTAAAATGCCTAATTTGGGCCATGTCGCTGGAAATATAGGATTTCGACGATAAAATTTTAGCGCCTCTTACGGTGATTGTGCGAACTATGCAGACATTCTTTTTAATTTTTGAAAGAAGTTCGATCAAGGTCATCTGTATCATGAACAAATTAACAAATTGTCATACATTTATCTCTCTAGAAGCGTGTACGATAAAGATGTATAAATACGCTTGTCTCAAAAATTCATTTTGTTTCAACTAAGTAGGACATTCCATTTAAAAACGATACTTTGTGTTGACAATACTTTCACTGTAACGTTAGTTCATTAATGCCCAGTTGCACCAACAAGGCATAAATATTAAGCTAGGCTTAAACAAAAAAAATGCAAATCGAAAATTTGGCAGCAATATATTATAACTCATTTGACATTTCATTTCGATGCGATATTGTCAATTTAAACTATGTTTTATTTTTGTTACGTTGGTGTAACCGGCCATTATTAATTCAGATATATGTATTTCCTTGATTCATAGCCGTATGAAAAACGTTATTTTGTGTCAGTGTTACTGACACTGTCAATATTTTATTTTTCAAATATTTGGTTTTACATTTGCTAATAAACGTACCAGTTGACCAGTTTAGTTCCCAAGACACACTAACCATAATATAAGATCATTTTCTGGCTTAAATTTTTTTTATTTTGAATACAAATCTCACAAGTACCTACTATATTTACAGTTTGATGAATCATGCTTTGTTCTGCATAGTTCACTGGTGTAGCGAATTGTGACGTCACTGTCAAAATCCCCTATTAAAGAAATACTTTTTTAGAAACTGCGTGATACGCAAAATCAGAACTTGATATCGAGTTACTTTATCAAAACAGTCTTTCTCCATGAAATTGAAAAACAGGATAAGCAATTTTGGAATGCATCTTTGGGCTACATTTTTATGCATGTAAGTACTAAAAAAGTTGTAATCTTTTAATATTAATTGAGTTATTTTTTAAGATGTTAAAAACATACCGTGATTGTTTGAACAATTATAATATTCCATACTATTGGAATAAAAACAACAATTTGGTGAAACATATTGACAATATTGTTGTGGACAATTTTAAGAATTATTTGACCAAAGTTATAGATACTATTGATAAGAAGTTGGACGAAGAACCATATATTATTGGATCTTTTCTGTGTAAGTCAAAATTATAAATATATGAGAATAATAGTTTCTTAATTCCATATTTGTAAAAATTCGTGTTATACGGGAATTAAGAATTAATTTTATAAGTTAATATTGATAAATATAGTATATTAAAAACACGTTTCATAAGGCAATCTGTTAACACACGAGTCCAAGTTTGGACAACGAGCCGCTTCGCTATGAGTTTTAAAAAGGCCTTAGAAACTTGTTTTTATAATATTTTTTATTAAATGCGGATTTTTTTTTAATGCGACTTGTCAAAAAATATGACTTGATCTTTTTTATTTGTTATGTTGGTAGCGCTTCTCACTGACAGCAATTTGAGATTATTGTCATTTATCTGTAAGTTTTCAAAGCAGTCATACCAGCGCTAGAAAACAAAAAGCGCCAAAAATCAATATCATAAGGCAGTATGTTAACGTACTACACTTCATTTCATGTAAGAAGATAGCGTTGATTTAAATAGAGAAATAAAATCTATCCTCTGATTGGTCAGAATGCACGCGTAGTTTACGTCAGCTGTCCGAAAATTGAGAGAATTAAGTGATAGTTAACCATGTTTTTGATTTCGATCCTGCAATTTTTAATATTCAGGTATGATATATTTTTACAGATAAAAATATTTAGTATTGACAAAGTTTGGTTTCACGAATATTAATTTTTTATTTAAAACATGTGAAAACGGTCGGCTCTCAAGCGCCACCTGCTATTTTTTTTTACGTGAAATGAAGTATAGTCAAAGTTTAGCAAACGAGCAGCGAGGCGAGTTTTACAAAGGCGTTTATTTTTATATTATTTTTTCTATTAAGGTAATTTTACAATGAGATTTTTAAAAATGCGACTTGTCAAAAATATGTTTTTTTATTAGTTATGTTAGTAGCGCTTTCCGCTAACAATTAAAATTTCTCATTTTAACTGTTTGTGTATTACGTGTTGTGAATTTTATCTGTTGTTATACATTAATACATTGTATCAAACAGTGCGCTTATAGATCTTCTTAACGACGTGTTATCAGTGTTTTTATAGGCTTGTAAGAACACCGAAATAGAAAAATGGATTTAAGACACTATTCTTCTTAATTACGAATAAAAAATTGTTAGATACCTATATTTTATTAAGATCTGAATTATTGTTTATTATTATTTATTCATAAAGTTTGATTATGTTAAACTTTTTCTGCGTTTTCCTGAAAAATATTATCTTCCTTATAGGTACCACTGACGAATGCCAGAAACTCAAACAATTAAATGTTGGTATATTTAAATCTACCGCACAAGAAAATTTACTAGATTTATCTATTCCAGGAAGTTCGCTTATAAGCAATATTGTATCTAGTTCTAGTATAGATGAAGTAGATTTTTCAATAACTAAAGTAAACAAAAGTGATAATGTAGTTTCCATATTATATGAAATACAACATAATATTAGCCTTTTGCAAAAAGATATGAAAACTGCATTGAATAAAATTACAACATTGGAACAATCAGTAAAGGAATTGAAATATGATAATGACAGTTTTAAAGAAATTATTAACATTAAAATGGAAAATAATAAAAAGGATGAAGATAATTTGATTGATTTTGATCTATTGAAAACTGAAAATTCTGCTACTACCAGTACTAATTCTAATTCGGATGTAATAAATAAATTAGAAAATTTGGAAATGTCTGTACAAACTTTGAAAATAGAAAACCATATCCTTAAGGTAGATTTTGAACAAACTAAAGAT
Organism: Ophonus ardosiacus; assembly: GCA_943142095.1. Lineage (NCBI taxonomy): Eukaryota > Metazoa > Arthropoda > Insecta > Coleoptera > Carabidae > Ophonus > Ophonus ardosiacus. The sequence goes on from OW964827.1 coordinate 43,340,651, forward strand.
AAATCTGAAAATAATTTGGATTTAATTAATAAACTAGAAATATTGGAAAGAACAGTACAAGGTTTACAGGCTGAAAATGATGTACTTAAAACTGGTTTACGACAGTTTGTGTTATAAATTTAATATTTTAATACAGATGACACTGAAAAATGGGTCATTTAAAATAACTTTTTTATTTAAATTATTTTTTATTTTCTTTATTTATTTGTAAACTAGGCTTAGGGCTCACAAATTATAGTATTTGGCATAATGGTAACGCACTGTATATATATATATATATATATTTTCATATATTTTAAATCTTCGTAAAATTAAGAATATGCTTGAAGTGAATTTTTATCGAAAAAATAGATTACAAAAACGTAAGAGAAAATTATAATTAACCTAGTAAGCCAGGTAGGCTGTGAAAACAATTTGATCATAACATAATAACAATTGCAAAAAAATAATTAGTAAGGAATAGATTATCAGCCTAGCTGATATCATGTCTTACCAAGTTAATTATTCATAATTTTCTCTTACGTTTTTATAATTTATTTATTGAATAAAAATTCACTTCAAGCATATAGTTAAATTCGTAATTTTACATAGATTCCAATTATATAGCATGTTCCATTTGAATACGAAAGTTAATGGCACTTCCGGTTAAACCAGAAGCGCTTACCATCATGCCAAATTCCATATTTTGTGACTTGTGAGCCCCTAATCTTAGTTTATATTATAAATATAATTTTAAAAAATCTGTTGTGGCCAGCAGAAAACCTCTTGCCATTTCCATATTAGGCTATACAGGGTGCTATGTAAGTAAGTGTACGACGCTGATAATAGAACTAACCCCATAGATAGTAAATCTGGCAATAATTTTTGTTTAACATGCTTTGTACAAGAACTGGAGGCCTTTAAAACTGAAACAGTAAAAATCAATGTGTTATGACATATAAGATCACTGGTATATCTCTATTTGGAAATAACTCTCTGTACCGTCTTGCAGCAAATTTTGTAATGTCTTGCCATAAACCATATTCATGTCTGCATACTCTTGATTGGTGAATGTACATGTAATTTTGAGAATATCAAAAAACAGTACGTCTATGTAAAAAAGTTTAACGTCAATTTTGACAACCAATATTTTTTTCAGAGAACATATTGATTTTTATTATTTACAAAATTTTGAACTATGACGTGATTGGTTAGTTTCAAAGGCCTCCAGTTCTTGTAGAAAGCATGTTAAACAATTTTTTTGCCAGATTTACTATCTATGGGATTAGTTCCACCATGAGTTAAGCGTTGAACACTTACTTTCATAACACACTGTATAAGTACATAAAGTATTGTATTCAACATTTCTGGTACACACACACACAAATACTAATTACTTCTATTATTAATATATTTTTATATTTTTTAATTATTCTGTAAATAAGTTATCTCCTACTCTTCTAAATGTTCGAGATTCTTCAAATTCATTGACGAGATTGGCGGTATTTCTGATGCACACATACACACACATCAATGTAAAAATGTTAAAATCGGATTCTAGTAACATTAAAACGTGTTTATTCACTAAAATTTAGATATGCGATTTTAGCATGAATCCAATACCTCTCGTAGCGTCAGGTAAAAATATAAATAAAAAATTTATTTTGAATGGTCCATTTTCCAATATTATCCTGTATATTTAATGCAATTTATAACTAGTGGTATAAATAAAAATAAAAGTTGTAGAGAGAGCATAAAATTCTGCATCTGAATCAATTGAAACAATAAATTAACAAATGTTAATGATTTATGTCATTTTTGTCTATCTCTTTCTTTTGATGTGAAAGGTACATTTATGGCTATCGCTATTTTTGAGGTGATTTTCGACATTTTCATACTTATTTCTGATGTTACAAAACATTCAACTTTAATAATGATTTAAATGCAGAATTTTATGCTCTACAACTTTTACTTGAAGCATTTTTATCTAAAATAATTTGGGGAGCAATGCGCTCTTGTTTTTACATGTTAAAACCCGATGTACACGTGTATGTTTTATCACTAGGCATATCGTAGTGAGATTTGTTGACTTAGCGATTTTTTATAATATATAATATATTTCTCAGCGATGTTTTACATTATATAATATATTTCTCATCATAATTTTATCGTTAGATATTAAAAATATTGAAAATAGTATCATTTTATTGTTTCGTATAGTTACTCGTTTGATAATTAAACACCTCTTTAAGGCAGTTTTAATGTTTTTATACTATTATATGTATTTTATAATTTTTGTTTTATCTTATTGTACTATTATTTTATTAAAATATATGTATGGAATTTTATTCTTAAACTTTTTGTGTGATACATTTTGCAGTGACTTCAGAAGAATGCTCAAAGTGGAAAGAAAATTTATCTGCTCACGTAAAACCTACTTTAGAAGAACAAATTCATACTCATCCGTGTACTATTTTATAATTTTTTCCGTTGACCGTTTATTAATAGGTTTTTTTAATATAGAGAAAATCATTCATTAATGATCATATTAATGCATGATTTCTTATTAATAATAGTTGTTATATATGAGTGTTAATTGAATGTTTAATCAGCGGTACGTTTAAGCGCGTGAGCGTCTTAATCCCGCAAGTTAAACATTCATTTTAACCGCGAATGTAATACAACTGTTTATTCAATTTTACCGAAATAAACTTCTCCGATTTGAGTGTAAGATTTTTATAAACGAAATCAAAATTTTGAAATATCGCTAATCGTTTACTGTTACCCTGTTACCTATCTAGTCGCTGACTGTGATTTTTTTTATGCGTTGTTATAGTGATCTGTGGTTGTCATGGGTTGAGTTGTTTATAATAGACTTTGATATAAATTATTCTGAAACTGTTTTTTTAGAGGTTAACATCTCAATATGACATACAATATTTTATTCCAACAATTAAAGACATACCTTATTACAAAATTGTAACATTTTTATTCTCCTTGTGGCGAAATGGCGGTTATACGTTGAATATTTGAATTCCAACAATTTTGGTTGTCATTTTAGAACCGCTAGTGAAATAAAATTCTTTAAAACGCTAGCGAAATAAAATTGGTTATAAAACATCAACTATAATAGTCCGTATCCAAGGAAATAAACATAACTTTATAAGGCAAAATTGAATAAATGATTTTAGTGGGTAACCATTGATACTACATATATCTGCTGAACAATGGGGGCTGTCAGGCAAAGCTATCGCAGATGGCAGCACTCCAGTAAAAGCGATTTGAATGATTTAAAGCGGGGAAAATAATGGCGGTTATTACGAATATTTTGATGTAAAAATAATTAGATAAAAATACATAAGAAACATTGTACACAATTTAACAATAATTTTGCAACACTTTTATTGCAATCGTAAATTAACAATAAAATGAAATTGTCAAAATTTGACAGTGACAGTAGCGAGTCTTCCGACAGTATTTTCAGTTTGCATCCTTTTTGGGTAAATACACATTATGGAAAATAATTATAATTTGAGGTCCATTAATAATTTAAAAGAGGAATTAAGGTTATACTTTTTATGAGCGTTGTTGGTTGTCAGATTTGATACCAGAATGTGCAATTGTAGACAAATTTTGTACTAGCGCTTACTTGCTCACATGCACATTTCATTGCTGAATCGCAGAGAGCTATTGCTGGAGTGGCGCCATTAGTTCATCAAAATCCCACCGACAGCTCTCATTGTCTGTACATATCTGTCAAACGTTTTTGTTATGAAATAAAATTAGATTTTGCATTTTAGTAAGATACGGTCAACGAAAAAATATTGTAACTAACATATGTGTTAATTGGTTATTATTGATCTCAATCAAACACACTTGATAGTTAGATAATTTTTAAAGAATTTATAGATTTAATTAATTTATATTTTTATACCAATATTTATTTACAAGAAAATTATTTATAAATAAATTCTTATATTTAGTTTTACAGCTGTTTAAAACTGATTGCCTATATTATATTCTAGTTAATGACAAATGTAAAATAAATTTCCCTATAACATATATCATAGTTACGGTAACGGCCGAACTATTTAGCAAAAAGGTACAAAGTACAACTGTTGATAAATCAAATCTATTTGCTATCACTAGCTAGATTAATATTTAGTAAAATTTTACATAGTCCCACCACTGGTTTTGCAAATTTAGCATGTTTACAAATTTAATCAACCTGTGACGTGACACGTGACCAATGAAATCTTGCTAATAAACAATTGTTTTACAAACTAACAACTAAACATAAATTTTACAAATTATCGAAGATAAATAATTTTTAAATAGTCCAAATCTGATTAAAGCCAGTTAGACTTGAATAGTTTACTAATTAAAATATATACAACCAGTAAATAAGGTTAACTTTATTCTTATCAAAATCATAATGTGCTTCATTATTTATCGAGGGAAATAAAATGATTCAAGTCCTTTGTTAATTGATATTGATTAACAGATAAGGAATATTATCAATTCAATTATATTTATTTTGGAAAAAAATATAATGATTTTTATAAAATTAAATTTAAAATAAATAGTTTTTCTTCGTTTATAAAAAAGTATTTCATTCTTACTAATTTCACATGCTCTTTTGTTAAATAACGAATATTTCCGTTTGTATATAAAATATTGTATATAACACGGGAGTAAAGTGACATTATTTACCTCAAGCGATTGCATCGCTCGGGCCACGCCCTCGAGATTCAATCTTCGCTCTCGACAAATAATGACGAACCTTACTGCCTTGATATCAATGACCTATTATAACTAACGTAGACACAGCGCGGCCTATGCTGTTACACAGTTTGTTGTGATGTTAGAGCTTAAGGTGGGACGGATGAGACCAGAGATAATATATCTATATGAGACGCAGGGAAGTGGCACCAGCTGTATCGCGGGTCTGCATAGTTTTGTTTACAAGTTTGAGAAGGGCGAACGTCAAAGCGTGTTCTTTGTTTGATTGTTTGTGAATTTACTTATTTAGTTTTTGGATAGTTGTGGACAGGTTTTAAATAAGAAAATGGTTCGTATATGTGCTGTGAAATAAGACTATACTTTTTACTCTTGTTGCATAAATAACTGTTTTCTGAAACCGGAGATTTCGCAATGAACCACAACGCAATTAGTTGCTTCGTAAAACGTTGCAAATGTATAGAAACGCACGCACCAAAATTTAAAATTGAAATTATTTTTTTAATCTTCGTTTATTTACTAAATAACCTTAGAAACAAGACAAGCGCAATATGAAATACTTATTCAAAATTGGATTTAATTATTAAATTTAAAATTAATTTTTATTATAATCAAAGGTTTTTGAAATGACTTAATACATGACTCGTCAGTAAATTGTCTACATGATTCGGAGTCGTAAAATCTTCTGCAGGTAATGTACCATTTTCCTGACTCTTTGTAAATAACTATTTTTTGTACATACTCGTATATTCATATTTTTCATTCGTATATTTAATTTATGTATTCATTTTATAAATAAAAATAATTAGTGTCTAAAGAAAAAATAAATATATTACTTCATTTATGCCCCGCCAAGCTATGACTTCAATTTATTTCAAATAAATTGTTCAATGTATGCAGACCCGCGATACAGACGGTGCCACTCCCCTCTGGCTCTAACATCACAACAAAGACCGCAGTCTTTGTTGTGTCTACGTTAGTTATAATAGGTCATTGCTTGATATATGAACTATTATCTTCCATATCAAAGAACAGGAATTGCCAATTGTTGATAAACCTTACTTTCATATTGTAAAAAAACAATTATCAATATGAGGAGAAAACGACAAAAATTGAAATGGGGGAACCACAGCTGCATAGAAACAACAAATTTTTAATGAAGGTCAAATAAAATCTAATCATTATAACACAAGTTTCAGTGTGATACGTGTGCAAACATCGAATAGTTTACTTTGAAGTTAAAATACACTAATTTGTTAATTAACTGCAAAATAGTATATTTTTATTAAATACAGTTTGGAAGAAGATATTGTGTAATCTTGAGGTAAAATCAGAGACAACTAATCTACTAACGTAAAATGGAGGAAGCATTACAAATAATAAGTAGTAGATATGTTTCAATGGATGAAAACGAAGTACCAGCGTCGGATGTGACACTAAATAGAATCGTAAGTAACGATGGATATCGTTGGCATACTGAGAGTTTTTTTTTTGACCTCCTACTACCCTTGGTCAGGGAGGTATCGTGCTGAAAGTCACTTGTCGAGATTTTGATAAATGACCACGTTTTAACGTCCCTACAATCCGGTTTTAACATTTTCACGACGATGTGTATATGTGGGTGTGTATGGATTTTGTCAATGCTCTAACTCAAATACTATCATTCAGAAAATCCTGAAACCTTGTATTTCTACCTTCTTGGAAAGAAGTCATTAGATTTTGGTGTAAATCAGGTAACCGGAAATGGCACTTTACTTGAAGCTCAAAATAGTTTTTCTTTGAATAATATCTTTAAATGTAATTTTTTCGTGATTTATGTTATATAAATTATTATATTCTCTAAGGTATGCATTCATACTTTTTCTATATATTTTATAGATAAATATATAAAATAATCTATTTTATTTTATAAATGGAGGAGCCTATGTTTTAAAGAAAAACACAATTCCTTAATTACACAGTTCATATTTCAAATGTATATAACTGATAAATAAATGCCACTGTCAAAAAACTTATCATTTCAAGTTAATATTGATAACGTTTAAAAAAAAAGAATAACTAAATAAAACAGTAGTTATATTATACGAATGCAAAGGAACATAATATAGTTTCCAGCATCAATCAATATGTAGGTATGTATTTAAATTAATAAAAGTTTAGTTTCACAAGAAAAGTATATTTTTACTTTATTGTACAATTTCGCCAGTTACGGCATAATCAGAAATATTGGCGGGATATATAGCGCAGATTTTATCAGTAAACATAGGCTTATCATTACTATAGTTACATTTAAAATGGTGCAGCAATGATTATCGCGTTTTGAGGGCCCTAGAATCTGAATTTACCATTGTCACAATGATGTCTGTGGGTGTGTGGATCCTTGTTACACCATAAAACAAATACTATTTTGAAACCTGACTTTTTTAATCTGGTTGTGAAAGTTAAATTAGTTAAAATATAGTTAATCAATTTTTTAAAGCTAAAGTGAACATTTTCGAATCATTATTTATAATTTGACAGTTTTTAAATTCCCACAATTAAGTTTGACAGATTTGGTATTTTTTATGTCTAAAATAATTAAATCGCGAGAAAAATGCCATACCGTTTATTTGTTTCACCCGTTTGCGTTAAAAAAGTGCACTTTATTTCACGCTTTATAATGTAACACGAAGGGGATGGGGTAATAACTTATGATTTGGTCCCCATAACTAACTATGAAATGTACACGTAGACTTGCAATAACTTCTAGACTTAATTGTCAAAACTATAAATATCTAGACTGCTGACATATAGACTAAATAGATAGTTAATAGAAAAAAGGATAATTATTTCTAGACAGAATTTTGATTTACAAAGATAACAGTTATATTTTATACTAAAGTTATTAGCTTGTTATTGCTTTGCCCTCGCCTTGTCACAAAAATAAAAGCGCTTTCACGGAGCATAAACCTCATAAGAATATAATATAAACCTATTTTAATGAAAAAAGTACAGTTTTTTAACTTATTTAGTGACCAAAATTTATTTATTTAATTTTGTATTTTTTACATGTAGGTACAACAGCTCCAATGTATGATTTCTACTATGAGACGAGTATGTCCGCTTTTTGATGCACTGTTTGAGAGATTTATGTACAGAGGCAGTTTCTATGATGGACTCAAAGTTGGTCACCCAGACGAGTTTGACATAGACTTAGTATTACATTTACCGGATATTCTGAACGTCGAAATTATTCCTACTTCTCAACAAGGATTTGTTAATGTGTATTTGAAGGATTGGAGTAGATTCACAAAAGATAAGAGACTCTTTGCTGAATATAAGTAATTTTTCAAAACATTTCATAATATCAGAATAAGTAATAAATAAATTTATTTAGGAATTTGCATAAATTAAAAGATTCTTCTAATTATTTAATACAAGAAAATGTTTTGAGATGGATGCAACTTTTAGTTGTATTAGCTCTTGAAATAATTATTTTAGAAGAAGAAATGATGGAAGTAAGTTAAATAAAGTTACTATTAATATATCTTTAGTTATCTTTTATACAAGGCGATAAAATTTTATTTTATAGACATATTTTTCCGAGTCGATAGATAAATTTTATCGTCGGTTAACCGGCTAATTGCGATTAACGGCTAACCGCAATAACAGGTTAACCGCTATTAACCGTTTTCTAAGAGTGATTTTTGTGCTTTAGATAAGGTTATTGTTGTTATACTTATTCATATTTGATCCATTATTTTCACATTATCCATAGCAATGAAGTTACGGAGTACATTCGGACGTGCTTGTCATTGATCGAACAACCCCTGAACGCTGGTAGAATAGTATACCATTATTTACAAAAATAATAATTCAAAGCAAAATTAATCATATCAACTAATTAAAATTAACTGTGTGTTTTTTTAAGAGGGTTCATTGTCTCAGTTTTTTACATTATTTTATTTAAAATTAGCCGGTTAACCAGTTGTCGACTATTTGCAGTTAAACGGTTTTGTGGCTATCTGCGGTTAACCGGTTAACCAAATACTTTTGACACCACTAGTAAGTATATATTCGTATAAAGAAACAGGGCTGTGTAGTAATATCTACTAAAACGACCTTCAGTAAACTTGTGGCTATCTGCGGTTAACCGGTTTGGGACTAACCGTGGTTAACCAAATACTTTTGACACCACTAGTAAGTATATATTCGTATAAAGAAACAGGGCTGTATAGTAATATCTACTAAAACGACCTTCAGTAAACTGTGATCACAGATATTTAAAAGAAGCAGTTGGAAATCAAAGTGTGATTCTAAAATATCAGTTTCGCTCATCACTAGTTTGAAACGCATTTTAAAGTACCTAGTACTAATTATGTTATTTTTTAGCCATTTAATGTATCATTTAGCATGGGAGGTCCAGCAGTAACCCTTCATATTCAGGAAAATAATAGAATAATAAATGTACATTTAGTGGCAGTTTTCAAAATTTCCGAAAATAAATGGCCTAAAAGTCCGTTTCGAGCAAAACCACATGGTTGCGATTATTTTGTATGTTTTAAGAAGTTATATGAATATTTTATCCTTATTCAGTATATTGTAGAATTATTACTACGTTGTTCCGAAGGCACCTAGATCTGATGTCGAATACAAAACACGATGTTGGAGACTTTCATTTCAAGAACAAGAAAAAGAATTACTTAACAATTACTATTTCTGTAAACATGTTCTACGATTATTGGAAGTAATTTATTACTTCTCTGTAATTCAAAATTTACTAACTTACAGTTTTAGAAACTGCGGGATACGAGAGACCACAATATCCCTAGTTATTTTATAAAAACTATTTGCCTTTCGAAAGTAGAAAATGAGGCTAATTTTTGGAATAGACCATTGGCTGATGTTTTCATGGAGGTAAGAAAATAATTTATTAATATTGATTTACTTCGTTTCACGTAAGAAAATAGCAGATGGCGCTTGAGTATTAAATAAATAATTTAAATTCGTAAATGTAAACTTTGTATCAGTAATAAATATTTTTGTGAGAAATTTCTCGATTGTGGTGTAGATTAGGTATAAACAATTACTCGAAATCTCAATCAAGCAGACAACATATCGTACTCATTAATACCTAAAAATTAATTACCTAAAAGAGACTCTATTTTCCAATTAGAAATTGTCAGTTAGATATTGTATAGTTATAATTTCTAATTGATAATCAGTGGATTTTTTGGGTAATTAATGATTACCTACCAAATTTTCTGATTGATTTTGAGTAATTGTGCCGGAATAATTATGCCAGCTTCATCTCTACTGTATTGCCCATAAGAATGGAGTTAGGAGTAATACAGGGCTTTCGATTTAAATTATTTTTTTAATGCAAGTAAAAACGGTCGACTCTCAAGCGCCATCTACTATTTTCTTACGTAAATTGAAGTATAGTTGCCGAGTATGAAAAAAATATTGTAATATTTTTTGTTACAGATGTTATTGACTTATAAACAATATTTAGATAGTGGCGACATTCCTTATTATTGGAATAAAAAGGATAATCTTTTGCAGTATACTAAAACTGTAACTATTAATAATATAAGATTGTTTTTAGAAAGAATGATCAATAAAATTAATAGGGAAAGTGCTACTGATCCTTACATTATTGCTAAATATTTATGTAAGCTTTTTTTACAAAAGTTACTGAGTATTGGTGACTTTTTTAATATATATATATATATAATTTTGTAGTAACCAAAGAGGAATATATTGAATTTAAAAATAGTATGTCTCCAGAATATTGTATACCTGAAAGTGCCCGAATTGCCCAAGAAGAATATGACAAATTTGAAGAACAAATTTATGCTTTTACTTCTTCCAAATTGCTTGACTCTTTAATTGGGATATTTCTTATTAGTTGTGCTATATATATGTTTTTATCCATCTTCCGACATTAAATATCTTAACTAAATATTTTTAACGATTTTCTGTGGTATAATATTGTATACATATTTTAAATAAAGTATAAAAGAATGATTCATAAATTATTTTGTTTACCGTTTAAAAACCACTGGTTGAATTTTCGGCTTATTAAGTTAAAATCAATAAAAACAAGTTACTTGACAAAAATATAAAAATGAGAAATTGCATTAAAATCGCCTATAGGAAATGATGTGTAGTTAACGATATCTTAAGAACTAATTAAAATAACGACTTCCGGGTTGAAAATTTGGAATCCCCAAACATTTTTTTATATGTATCTATCTCAGTCTAACTGTCTTCTTCTACCATTCTACCCTACTGACGTCACAGATCCCTTCTCCAAAATATTAAATTGCTAATAACAATATTATTACAAAGTAATGTTTAGTTTTTATTATTATAATGAGAAGCTATAGAGGTTTGTTTGTATATATTATGACATATATTGAAATTCGATTATGGTTACATACCCCATTATTAATCTATAACAAATTCATACCTTATTTCTGCTTCCTATGTATTATTTTATTATACCATTCATATATACGTAAAATATTTTTTGTTTGCGTCAAATACGTAATGAAAATAAAATAAATTGCGTTTTTCGGATCGCAGTTACCATTGCTTGGCTGTTGAAACTTGCAACGGTCACATTCCATTCAACTGTTCATTCCAACTTTATTTAAGAAAGCGCGTATCGTCGCGTAATGTTTTGGAAGGAGTTAAAATAAATAAAAACAAATATGTAAAAATGGACTATTTTATCAAAATCGCCTATTGATAATGTTTCGCAACGATATCTTGAAAACTATTTAAAATATCAACTTCCGGATTAAAAATTTGGAATTCCCAAACATTCTTTTATCTGTTTAATGCTGATAATTTTTTATATATGATATTTTATTACAATTTTCGGCCTCTTCGCAGAGTAGACAAATAATGTTATCAGCTACCAATCTTACATGGTATTTTGGTAATGACAATGACCGGTAGAAACATGTCATTGTTCTAAGGTAAATTTTGAGTGATATTTAAAAAATAATGGCCCACTCAACCAGAACACTGACGGCACTGAATCGGTTGAGCAGAAGGATGATAAACATCTCAAAAAGATATAATGACTACAGAAGGGATGTTTATCATCGGTCGGCTCAACCAACTCAGTGCCTCCTAGAAGCGTCAGTACAGTACAACCCCTGATCACATAACTTGTTAGTTAGGGGTTATGTGATCAGGGGTAAAACTCAATGAAGAGCGAAACGCTTCTGTGGTTCTGATTGAGTGGGCCAGTCTTTGATAAATGACCGAGAGGTTAATTCAGAGACTGAAATCTTGTGAAACATGTCAAGTGTTATTTTTTAAATAGTATAATAGAACAGTTTCACCAAGTGTCGCAATTATACTTTTATTAGTAAATATTGTGCTTTCTACTACAAGTAATTTAAATGTGGTGCTTAAAGTCCAAGCTAACCAACTTATAAATTAAAAAGTACCTAAGTTGACATTTAGTTACATAACGCACAAAGGAACATAACCTAAAATTACATAGCCAAAATTTAAACAACCTTTCAATTTTAACAATGGAAAATACAACCAATAATGGTAAAACAATTATTGAAACAATGTACAATGTTATATTCTTTACTATTTATTATTTTAGACTGTCAACCAAATTTTAATACAATGTGGAACAGTAATTTATTAACTTTAGGCATGCATAATATACAAAATGAAATAGAATTTCAAAATACAGAGCCGGTTAACTACGGATATATCGATGACAAAGCCATTCGTATGATGGTATATAAACAAAATTCCTGAAGTAAATGTATTCTATATTTTCTTAAATTTTAGTCTAAAATGGGTTTTCAAACTGGATCTGGTTTGGGTAAAAATAAACAAGGTATCCTTCAACATGTCGAACTTGAAACTAATTTGGGCAGAAGAGGTTTAGGGCATTACATAAAAGGTCTCGAACACGCCAATCTGCAATGGGATTTTTCTTTGGAGGTTAAAAAGCTTCCTTTGCGAACATAATTTCTTTTTATTGTTCTTTATTGTTACAGAAAATCGTCGTAGAAGAAAAAGCTGATTGGCTAATATATGCCCAAGAAGATAAAATCACGAATTATCTTCAAAATGAAGATATTTCTGATTGGATAAAAATTGGAGAAAAAAAAACTACAATTTCTGAAGAAACAAAATATTGTGATGCTCGTTTGTTAGAAGAAGTCTTAAAAGCCAAAGTAAAAATTTCACAACCACCTATTGAATTATTGCTAATTTTTGTTTTTTAGGAAGTATTTGATGAATTAGATCCGTTAGAATTGAACAAAGCTCGTTCCAGGGCAAATCCATTTGAAACTTTAAGATCTGCATTTTTTATGAATCGCGCGGCATTAAAAATGGCTAATATTGACGCTGCAGCCGATTTCATATTTACAGAAATAAATAGACAGGTAAATATGTTATACAGTAGCGTGCAAAAGTTTTGAGCCAAACAGCTTTTTAAACCATATAATATATTGTAAAGGTGATTAAAAAATGAAACAGTTATATTAATAAACATATGCATTTGTGCATAAAATATTTTCATATTATAAACCCGAAACTATGTAAATAATTTTTTTTATTGCGCCAAAGATGTACTTATTTCTAAACTACTGAAAAATCGGTTTAATTTTTTTTAATAGTTTTATCATTCCTTTTGATACAATCACTTCAGAACACCGTCATTAAATTTATATTACTCTGTCTTGTAATACATTCTACATACATTTTAAATGGTTTCTTAATTTAGTCTTGTTCTTCTCAATAAATCATTTATGTCAACTATACTAATTATAATGTAATTTATATTGCTTACAGTGATGTAATATGTAAATTTGTATTAAAAAAAAAAAAAAAAAAAACATTCTTTTAATAGAGATAAAATATTAAATTATTTATTTAAAATATATATTGCAGAAAGAACACTCGCAATCCTCATCACCATACTACTTCGCGGATATTTGTGCAGGTCCTGGAGGCTTTTCTGAGTACGTACTGTGGCGCAAACGTTGGGCCCTAAAAGGATGGGGACTAACACTTCGTGGTGAGCATGATTTCAAGTTGCACGAGTCTACATGTGCTGCCTCAGAGACGTTCGAACCTTTATACGGAAGTCGAGATGATGGAAATGTTTACTACCCCGAAAATATTCGCGATTTTTGCAAAAAAGTTAGGGGAGAGACGAAAATTGGAGTGCATTTTATCATGGCGGACGGGGTAAGGACAGTTTACAATTTGTATTTTAATATTTGTATATGGGTCACGTTTAGTGCATTTATCATAAAAAAAAAAATAGCAGATAGCTCTTGACAGCCGACATGCATTAAACAAAGTATTTTTAAATTGAAATCTTCCCTATTTTTATTTTGCAGAATTTTTGTTTTTAAATGCTGACATTTATTTATATATATATTCCATTTCAATAGTAGGTCTTCTAGATATATTATTTAATTTAACTAACACAAATTAGGTTTGAGTTCTTTTAAGAAGTACTTTATGACATCCAAATAAGTTTCGTAAAGTACATATTGAACAACCAAAATAGAAAAATAACTTTTTTGAAACATTTACATAATAAATGGTGACATGTATTACAATACATATATGTTTAAGGTTGTTTATTTATTTCATTATGAGTTCTGTCAGATATTTCACTAAATGAGATCAATTTTTTTGTAGGGTTTTTCTGTAGAGGGACAAGAAAATATCCAAGAAGTCCTAAGTCGTCAAATATACGCATGTCAGTGCCTTATAGCTTTAAAAATTTTAAGACCATACGGCCATTTCGTCATAAAACTCTTCGATTTATTTACTCCATTTAGTGTAGGTCTTATTTACCTCATGCGAAAATGCTTCCATAAAAGTATACAGTCATATAAGCAATTATTATTTCAATATTAATAACTCTAATATTTTAGTCGCCATTTTAAAACCAAATTCATCTCGTCCAGCAAATTCAGAACGTTATTTAATATGCTCAAAATTGAAAGAAAATCCACAAACTGCACATATAAGACAGCATGTGGAGAAAATAGTACAAATCTTATTCGAAATACGTACTACCTCTCAAGCTTTAGATGTACTTGAAATCGTACCTGAATATGCCATACAGGCTGATGAGGCTTTTGTAAAATATATCACCAAGTCGAATAACAGGTAAATATTATTCACAAAAATACTTAAAAACTATATAGGTTCTAATTAACTTAACTTTCGCAACTTAATTTCAAATGACAGATAAATATGTAACATGTAACTGTTTTGTTTCCCAAGGTTTACCTGATAATTTTGTTCTCAACAATTTATTTACCTCTTGTATGTATTTATACGTATCTCTCGCCAATCTACATAGCTAAGGGAGGTAATGTTTTCGGTCCAAAAATTCGATAGTGCGAAGATTAGGCACGAATTTTCGTCCACGATAACATACCAAACTTCAAAAAAAAAAAAAAAAAAGTAGTTGATGAAATTTTGGGTAAAATTGGACAACCGAAAGAGAAACTTTACTTGAAGCCCATAACAGTTTTTAATGAAAAACTATATTAAAATATACCTAGTCCAAAACTTTTCAAATTTGGTATTTAAGATTTTTATATTAATGAGATGCTAAAATTGTTAAACTGAAGGTGGTACTTTGCTTGAAGTTCTGAACAGATTTTCTTGAGAAAATATATTAAAATATGATCCAAAACTTCTCAAATTTGGTATTTAAAATTAGTTTATGATTGGAAACATTATATTAGATTTTGACTACATATATATTATAAAACGAATGTGGTAATTAACTTGGAGCTCTTAACAGATTTTCGAGGAAAAACAAAATATAATCCAAAATTTATTATATATATAAAACCAGGCGTGATAGCTATTTTAAACATAAAATTAGCGGGAGGTCAAGTGCTGGAGACATCAGATTTTTTGTATTTTATGTATTTCTGGTTTTAATTTATTTAAATCGTAGAAATAGGCTTTAATGATCAACAAAATTTTAATAGACACAATGGGGTATGCCACTAATTTTTGAATTTCACATATATGATACTAGACCAAAAAATAAAATACCCGTATTTTTTTAAATTGATTAATTATTCGTAGTTTACGAGAAAATAATTATTAAAACTTTGGAGAGCAGCTGTCACTTTCGCCATTCCATAACCTATCACAACATATCTATCTCAGTCTAACTGTCTTCTTCTACCATTCTACCCTACTGACGTCACAGATCCCTTTTCCAAAACTTTAAATTGCTAATAACAATATTATTACAAACTAATGTTTAGTTTTTATTATTATAATGAGAAGCTATAGAGGTTTGTTTTTATATATTATGACATATATTGAAATTCGATTATGGTCACATACCCCATTGCAATTTGCAAGAGCGCATCTAGCGGCAAAGCTTAGAACTAAGGGTTGCTATGGTTACCACTTCCAAACAAAGACCTGTCATCAGCCATTGACAGTACACTCCAGCCATTGTTTGAATTTAATAATCGAATGATCTTCAATACTATCAAACAAAAACGTTGCCCCAGGCATATCTTCTGGTTTTAAACTCATTTTTATTAAACACAACGAACAAATCACAATAAAGAATTAGGTTAACACTGAATAACAGGTGCAAACATAATGACAGTTAGGATCAGGGAGCGGGACGTAAGACAGCCAGGGGAGGTTTGTTTGGAACATGATCTGCTATCTCTCTCCTGCATGTGACGTAAATTCTGTGTCTATTTGAAGATAGATTTTGTGAAAAATTCATGGGCCTCATAGGATTTGAATCCAGGGCCTAGTATGACGCTCTAACCGACTGAGCTACAAGATTCCATTGAAGTCGGTGAATCTTTAACAAGTCTTTTGATATTTTAGGTTGGCAGACCGTCAAATAATTGGTTTACTGAAGTTGGCAACATTTTGTCGAAATCCAACTCTGTGTGAACCTCGACAAGATGAACTGCGAAAACAGTGTCTTGAATATTGGCGAATTCCTGATAAATCCAGGGCTCCATTGCCCCATATAACTACGAACGAACTGCTCACTAGCTCCATCATAGACACCGGTATAGTTTGGTTCATAAAAGATTTTTTTAACGTGAAACATTAGGTTTTTCATATCCATGGTTACGACTGTCCCATTTAAAATGAAACATAGGGAACAAATTTGGCAGAAGTATTATATTTAAATATTGGAAGCAATGTAGTGGAGTCAGAAAACTACTTGAAAGCACTAAACAAATTTCGGGCACTAGGTGCACACAAATTTTTTCTACAAGTAAATTTAATTTTTAGAAAACTGCTATAATTATTTAAACATTATAATTAACCTCAAATGACGTCACCTGCCCTCCACAGGAGTGATTTTAACCCCTTTTGAATATTTTTAAAAATTATTTAATTTATCTTATGATATATATCGAGACATTTTGATGTAATGTCACTGAATTAGCAGAGTGGGCAGTGCAGTAGATAATTACATATTTTTAAATCTACGACATACATATGTCACTATTACTTTTAGTTTGTCTCCATTTACTTATATCTGCCATACAACATTAATTAGACATTCGTCAAATAGTCTTTCTCTTTCTAATGCAAAAGTTGTTAAACTAATTCTGTATAAAGTGCTGTGTATTCTTTCTTCGAACAAGTGACCATGAATAGTCATCTTTCGTGAATCCAATTA
Source organism: Ophonus ardosiacus (assembly GCA_943142095.1). NCBI lineage: Eukaryota > Metazoa > Arthropoda > Insecta > Coleoptera > Carabidae > Ophonus > Ophonus ardosiacus. The sequence goes on from OW964827.1 coordinate 43,358,058, forward strand.
TAAATTTTTTTTTTTTATTTTATTATATTTATTTATTAGATACGATTCTCTTTGATAGTCTTGTATAAAAAATAACTATTTTCTGTAGATTTCATGTTTTCGTATGCGAAAGAAATGCTCAAAAAACAAGAACTGGATGAAATCATGGACGAAGGGGAAGACTGGCATTGTACTTTTGTATCAAGTGCAAAAAAGTGTAACTTGTGTAATATTTATGCCGGTAAATAAGTTTATTATTGGAAATAACGTTTCATAGTTAAAATATTATGTTCTATTTAGGATTAGGTCGCAATAGAGTGTATAGGTTTCAAAGAAATCGCTGGGTGAAAGTGAAAAATTTAGAGTTGGTAAGAGGGACAATCCTTTTTGCCGAGTTAGTCAAAGAGTTTTCGAAAGAGAATGAACTTGTTATTAAAAAGAGTTTACATGTTATAGATGCTTTGAAATTGGGTGATATTAGTGTAGCTGATCTTCCGTACCACGAGAGGTATGTTATTAATTTTAATTTAGTTATCGCATATTTTGATATTTTAATACATGAAAATATTTTTAAATTTAAATCTTCCCTAATAGGGATTCCACATTTTTTTATTTCATCTGAAAGTATAAGTATTGGTAAAAATCCGGTGAAAAATAGATGTAGCGTGACGAATATAAGTTTTCATATTGAATTGAACTCATATTCGTGACGAGCCACTATAACAGAAACCCCTTATTTTCTAAATATTTCACTTAAATTATTTTTTATTAATATTTATTATTAAATATACTTTCACTATTTCTTTTACAAATTTCTCTTAATTCGATTGATCTGTAATCTTCCATTATGTAGCATAATGTTTAAAAACGTAATACCCGAGTTTCTTTTTTGATACTAAAAAAACGATGTCAGGTTCTTTAATTTACTTTAAAATTTGTAAAAATATCAATTATTGTGCGTTTCATTTAAGAAAATACACTGTGTTAAAAAAAAACAATTCGGAGTAGGCTATGAACAGAAAAACGAATTGTAGAGTCCGCGCGCTTAGAGAAAAAACTTGCACAGAGAACAAAATTCGTCCGAGCGAGTCCAACTTGTGGAAGTAGGGATATTACGATGTTTTAACTTAACAGATAGCAGCTGTGTAGCGTACAGGTATTTGTAGGTTGGGTAGTAAGACTTCTACTGTGCTGATGTTTTTACTTCCTTGTACGAAGTAAAGGAAGTATTGTAATCGCGAAAAAATTCGGTTTCCAGATTTCAACGGAAATATCCATTTTGACCATCCCTGAATCCATTTTGACTAATTTCGTCGTGACGTCTGTACGTACGTACGTATGTACGTACGTACGTATCTCGCATAACTGAAAAACGGCAAGCCGTAGAAAGTTAAAATTTTGTATTTAGGACTGTTATAACATCTAGTTGTGCACCTCCCTTTTTGGTCATTGCATAACATTCAGAAGTGGTACTTTACTTGAAGTCCATAATAGATTTTAATGGAAAACTATATTAAAATATAATCCAAAACTTTTCAAATTTGGTATATAAGACTTTTATATCAATGGGAATAACATAATAGATTTTAGTAAAAATGGTCTTCCCGGAAGTGGTACTTTACTTGAAGCCTATAGTAGATTTTAATGAAAAACTACATTAAAATATAATCCAAAACTTTTCAAATTTGGTATATAAGACTTTTATATCAATGGGAATAACATAATAGATTTTAGTAAAAATGGTCTTCCCGGAAGTGGTACTTTACTTGAAGCCTATAGTAGATTTTAATGAAAAACTACATTAAAATATAATCCAAAACTTTTCAAATTTGGTATATAATACTTCTATATCAATGGGAATAACATAATAGATTTTAGTTAAAATGGTATACCAGGAAGTGGTACTTTACTTGAAACCTATAATAGATTTTAATGGAAAACTATATTAAAATATAATCCAAAACTTTTCAAATTTGGTATATAATACTTTTATATCAATGGAAATAAGATAATAGACTTTGGTTAAAATAGTCTAACCGGAAGTGATACTTTACTTGAAGCTATTATCAGTTTTTCTTGAAAAAAAATGGTGTTATTTTGAATTTATCAATAAATGCTTCAAATAAAAGTTTTAGAGAATTGAATTTTGCGTCTAAAACTTCAAGTATGATTAAATTAGTTCTTTGTATAAGCGAGATATGTAAATTTAAACACTATGTACTTTTTGGTTTCTGTAATTAAGTTTGCTATGAATTAGGACAAGAAATAACAAAAAAAATAAAGAATTTAATGTCAATGTCAAATTATGTCAAATACGTGCAATTTTATGATTGGGTCTGTTATTATACATATTTTAATTATTAAGTAACAGGCGACAGGCGTACAAGGAAGTCATGTGGTGTCCACATCAGATATTTTTCTTCTAAACGCACGGACTCTTACAGGCAGTAAAATAATATTGCCATTTGCCGTTTTCTAATTTAATTCTATTTCTAAAATAAAATTGAAGAAGATAAGCTTTGATTTCTTTAACTATATATTTTTGACAAAATTTCGTGTCAAATTGACAATTAAATCAAAGTCGAAATCAAAAGCATTGTTGAATATTATTTAACCATCTCTATTCTACTTGACAACTGACCGCTGATATGTGAATTTTTTTTCGCTATTGTGAACTAGATGTGTATTTTAACCAATCAGAGAGCAGAATTTATGTTCCTGTCTAAACCAATGCTATTTTTTTTACGTAAAACGAACCATAAAAGCTATATATGTTTTAAAAATTTGCTGTTATTTGCGTTTATTGTAGGCTTGATTTGATTGGAGTATATTGTCAGGCAGTTAATAAGGACTCCCGACAAGATTTATGTTCAATTAGGGTGAAACCAGTCCTACCACTGCCCGAAATTACAACAAAACAATTACCTGCGCTTAACAACAGTGGAGAGTGGTTGTATTCTCTCCCAACTGTCAATTTTATATCAAGTCCGTACTATCAAGTCAATTCTTTATTATTCTTCAAAACCGATTCCCGTAAGTTATATTTTATACTTTTATATATTTAAATGGGTTTAAATATGTATTTTTTTTTATCAGGTCAATCGTTTGATACAACAATATCATCTCGAGTTATCATTCACTTGCCAAATATATTCGATTTTCAAAATCTGAATCAAAATGATCGCATTACTGTTTGGGAATATTTTACAAATTGGTTGAAGCCAAAATAATTGCATTTATTATATACGTACTTTACTTTTTAACATTTATATTATACTCAATAATTTAATCACAAAGTTTTAGGTGAATATATTTTATTTATTATATAATGTGTACAATTCTAATTCTACAGAATCAAATTCATCTGAAATAAATATATTTTCATTTACTATTTGCCTTCTTTCATACAAAACCGACAAAATGGTAAGTTATATAATCATAATTAATGCTCTTATTTTAATTTTTTTGTATATTATGAAAGTTTTCTTCAATGAAAAAAAAGATGGATGAGGAGATGCAAAATTTACAGTTGGACAGATTAGATAAGAGAGGAAAAGTAATTTGATATTCTTAGCTAAAAATTTAGTAATTTTCAATAGCTTTTTTCGATTTCCAGACTCAAGAACAAATGAAGAAGCATTCATTGGATACTAATATTGAAAACAAGCCTATAGAAAAAGCTCTTTATCTCTTAGCGTAAGTTTGAATTTAGCGCTATTTTCCTTATGTTAATATTAAGGCGGCTGCACAATAGCTCAACCGGAAACGTGTACTGTAATGAAAATTTTGTCAACATTTCAAAGCTTTTGTGTTTATAGAAACGTGTAAAATTTATTGAAAATTATTTCTTAAAGAAATTAAAAACCACGTATATCATCATCATCATCATCAATCTGCTTTATACACAAATTTCAGTAATGATGATGACATATTTGTACCGTGCGGGCGTTTACCAGGCGTCATCTCATGGACACTCATTGCTGGCGTCGCGATTATTATTATTATTATTTAGGTATATTAAAATTTGACAAACTGGTGCCCTCATATACCTATTAACTAATATATTGCTAATGCTCGCATCTTTCCCATAAGAGTAGGTGAAGGAAACACTGTGAAATGGAAATATCATTTCTGCATAAGTCTATCTCTCACAAACACCCAACCGGCAATTATGCGCATGCTCGGAAATCTTGACTACTATTGGCTAACGCTGACAGCGTCGCTTGCTGGGCTGCGTTCCAAAATCCTACTCTTAGAGTACGAAATTATTCAAAGTCGTTTCAAAACTAATAACCTTGTGACCTTACTCTCAGAGTTTACTCAACCTGTTCCAAAACAGCCAGAGTTTACTCCAAAGTGATGTTCTATTTATTCTACTAACGAGGAGGGTATAGAAATTACTCCACAATATTTTCAAACGTAGATGATCTCAACATATGAAAGTAATTTGCCTTCTTGAGGAAGAAAACATGCTTTTGGTTGAAAATAAATATAAGTAAATACTTTGGCGTGTATTACGAGCATACTTTTATAATAAAAGCGCTTTTATGGAGCGTACTTTCACATTATATTGAGGAGAGTGCTCCATAAAAGCGCTTTTATTACGGGCTAGACATTAATGTTGTAATTATAAGTAGTTTTGTTAGTTTTATAAAATTATTTTTAATTTAGATTCAATTTTTTACTTCAACAAAACACAACACATCATACTCTATGCCAAAACTCGGTATTCTTGGTTCTGGAACGCTGCCCTGGTGATGCAGCGAGCACATGGTTTGACTTTGACGTTTGATTTCATTTCTGTTTGTAGTTGCACTTCGAAAGCATTTGCTTTGTGTTTCATACAGTAATTTATTGTCACCTAAATAAATTAATCCTGACCAGATTGTATTCCTATTATTTTTACAGTACAATAAAGTAAATTATTTAATTCAAATTTAGCACTAGAATATGTCAATGTTTTTTATTATTACTAATATTTATATTCAAGAATTTACATACAAAATAAATAGTAGGTATATTGTTTAATTTCTCAAATTTAAATTTAAAATTTCTCGCGCTAGTCGTTAATAAACAGAACTCTGTGATTCGCAAAAAGTGATCATGGTTTCCTCGTTAGCCAATAGTAGTCAAGGTTTCCAAGCATGCGCATAATTCGCGGTTGGGTGTTTGTGTGAGATAGACTTATGCAGAAATGATATTTCCATTTCACAGTGTTTCCTTCAAGAAAAGCAAAGGATCCGCAATATATTAGTTAATAGGTATATGGGTGCCCTAGTTATTTGACTTTGTTAGCCTTGACAAGCAGATATTGCGGTCCGTCTCAGAATGACAACTAAAAATTGTATGCATATATGTCAAATGTCATAATTTTTCATACAAAATTTAGTGATTTTCCTATTTCATGTGGTTCCACATTCCTGGTAATAAATAAACCACGTGAGCTTAGAAAATCTTGAAATTTGAATGAACAATGGAGTTCTATGCAAAATTTTTTATTCTTTTTTTTTACGGGATGAACTAAGAATTTAAATTGTGTGATGTAAATTTTCAAAGTTCAGAATTTGGTGTGTGACGTAGCATGTCCTCACCAGTGGTCAACAAACTGTTGGTTGTACGTTTGCGTAGCTGAAATATTTTTATGTATGAATTTATACGTTATATTCATTTTTATTAAGCCTAAATAACATATTAAAACAGTTCGACCATTGTTTGACAATATTGTGATTATAAACTGTGGCAGCGGATGGCGCTAGTGTTTGTCCATTGATGGTTTCTCGGTAGGCAGACTTACAAGACGCGCGATACTCGCTTTGAAACTCAGGCAACCATTCAAATTACTTAGAACATGTTACATCAGACAAATTATTAATCAATTTCAATCGCTTGTCGTTTGCGAATTAATATTTAAAAAAAATAAATATCTCTAGAACGAAAAGAGATATCGACCTGCTGTTTAGGGAAAATGGGTGTATTTGAATTTTCACAGGGCATCGAACCCGCCAAAAACTTGGTTCGGTTTAGGTTCAGGTTAATTTGTTTTTTGAAAGATGGGTCCGGGTGCGGTTCTGGTTCAAGCATTAATAAAATTTGCGGTTTTGTTCGCGGTTCAGGTTCGAAATAATGTAAAATGAGAGCCGGAATTTACGCAAAACGCAACAAGAAACGAACACAATTTTCACGAAAAGTCAGCCCAGACAGCAACGCAAACGCCTAAGACGTCGATTATCGGCTGTATTTACTTTTCGAACTAAAAATTAACCTGAACCGGAGTTGAACCCCGAACCTGAATTTTAATACTCGGTTCGGTTTCGACTCAGGTTCAATTAAAAATATATCTGAGGTTCGGTTCTCGGTTTGGGTTCCCTAAAATGTTACGGTTTGGTTCCGGTTTTGGTTCGGTTCAGGTTCGGGTTCGATGCCCTGAATTTTCACGACTATAACCAGTGTTGGAACTCTAACATTGCGGTAGTGCTTGTCATATTGCCTGGTGTTCGCCAGGCGGTACGACAGAATCCCAACACAGGGCCGGATATTGCTTTTGGTGCCCCTGAATGCAGCCCTGGTTGGAAGTGTTCGAGTTCTCTTTTACGGGCTATTGTGCAACGGCCTTACTATACTAAAGAAATGTCAAACAAAAAGTTAGCCGAAGAGGTTAATGAAATGTGAAACAGTGCCAAACAATATTTATACTTTTAATATGTACTTAAAATCTACTAATTGCATTTATTTTCGCGTCCTGTGATAACTATTTATTACTTAAAATGACTGACAAAGAATCAAAATGTGATTTATTTGATATTTCAATGTAACTATTCCTTCTTCATTCCTCTTGCTTTTCTCAAATTATATTCTTATTTTCGTAGGAAAGGCGACGAAATACAGAAATTAAGTGTAGTTGAAAATCTTCCCCAGTTAATGAATGTAGATACTTTTGCAGCCTTCAATAAAATTATTCCAAAAATTCAGCAAGAACTACCACGATCTTCGACCGAGTTTAATATTACAACTAGTAGAATATTTCAAGTTCTTATAGAAAGTCATTTTCGAACTGATATAAACATTACGAATATTGTTTTACAAGGGTTAGATTCTAAAGATCCAATTGTTGCTAATGCTTGGCTTGATACTTTACTGGAAGTTATTTTGATTCTTCCAATAAGAATCGTTCAAACAGAAGTAAGAACTTTTCACAATGTATATTTTATGAATTTGTAATAATACCTAGAGAGGCTTAGTTAAGTATAATGGAGTGCTAGTGCCTCCTTTGAAGTATGGAAGCTAATATTGGGCATGGACGGGAAAATATAAAAGGAGAGTGACTGCTGTGGAAATGACGTATTTACGAGGTGTATGTAGGTATAAAAACGGGATCGCGCGAGGAATAATTTGGTGTATGAAGAATGTTTGGTTAGGAAAATGTTGTTAACAGAGTTGGAGTGAGTCAGTTGAGATGGTTTGATGAACGGCTTGTAAAGCGCGTATATGTTGGTGAAGTTGAGGTTCGATTTCGTGGCCGTCCAGTGTGCTAAAGGAGCGAAAGTTTCCGAGTGGGAAGGAAGAATAACATGTATGAATACGATTATGAATGTGGCTGAGGCGAAAGAAGTGTGCTTAGATAGGAATGTGTGGCGAAGGATGCTTGTTTATTAACTATTGTTGTTTTTTATTCTTATTGTTGTTACATATTATTGTTTAGGGTTTGTGCTAACCCATTAAGTTGGACACGCTTGACTTTTATGTATGATTATTTTAGATTTTGCCTTTAGCAGTGCAAAAAGGACAATGTTCGCAATCTACATCATCAAGAGTTGTTAGTTGTAAAATTTTAGGAAAAGTCGTTCTTCATCAACACATGAAACCATTAGAGTAAGTTTTATGAAACAAATTTCTTTATAGAATGTGAAAATTATATGAACCCAACATATTTTTATTAATTTTTATAATACATTATCCTTACAAATATTGGATTATTACATTTAATTTTACTAAAATATATACATGCATGTTCTCCGCCAAAACTGCTGCATCCTTGGAATATATTTGAAAAAGTTCACCGCAAAACACAACACTATTTTTTTATCTGTTATTCATTCAAACCACTTTTACCACTTAAATATATAAATATTTCACTTTACAGTACACGAAAAACACTTAAATCGCTACATCTACAACGGACGCAACGGCAGATTCGCGTAAACTGCAGCCATTCAAATCTGAATAAAATTGTCGATCACAGAAAATTAATAAACTAGTATAAATTATAAAAGAATTCACAAAATACTATCTAATATGAAAATATTAAAGTATTTATTTGTTTTTGGGCGTTCAGCACATAAGCGCCGAAGATTGCTGAACGCAGTGAATGGACCAGTCGCATTCGTTCTTCCTATTGCGTTCGTTAAACTCCGGCGCTTAGCACTGGGACATGCTAAACGCGGCTATTCATTAAATAAAACAATAAAAAGTTATAAATTTGTTTTAAAGAAATGCACAGCACTTTTTGTTCAAAACATTTGAAAAGTAAAGCTGCGTTCAAAGTGAATCTAAAGCTGCACCCACACCACATAATCTTTAGCAACTTTTCTAATTAATTGTATTTCATAAAGCATCATTTGTATGTAATTCAGAATAACTAAGTTCATTAAATAATACAATTTCTGAAATTAAATTGATTATTCTGTATTACAAGAGACGTTTTTTGAGTTACAAGTGGAAATGGTATAGATGTAAATTTAATAATTGATAAATGTTTTATGAGAGTTGAAAATCATATGAATCCAATTTTAGGATTCAAAAGGGTGCAATTCCAGTTGTACTCAGTCTTTGTCAAGATGTTAACTATACCGTCCGAGCTGCTATTTGTGAGCAACTACCAGCTGTTGCAAAAGGTAACAAAAGTTATGAAAATAATTAGAGTTCCGAAAATATGCAAAATGCAGAAGTGTATGCTTGTTTATTCTTAAGATAATCGAATAATGCTTATGTAAAATAAAATAAGTGCATATTTTGCGAATTTTTCACAATAGGGGATTCCACTCATATCGAATTTTTATATAAATTATATACATAATTAATTCTTCCCATATACCTGTGTTATTGACGCAAATTTCTTTTCTATATGTTTTGTAACTTTTTATATAAATTCTAAAATATATTACACACATTCAAAACGCGTGGATTTTTCCGGGCTTGATGACGCAACCGAACCCGGCTCTCTTTTATTGGCCGACACTGTAAGTGGGCGTTCCATTACAAACCAGTGACTGCCAGACTGTTCCACTGAGTATTTCGTTATGGTGGTTATGCGACTACACGCTATTATTTTTACAAATACTTAAATACTAATAAACTAACGTACAATATACTAAATTTACGATAAGTAATAGAAAAGAAAATAAGAACAAAATGAAATTTTCATATATAAAGCGATTTATCCGTAGCCGCACAATATGTTTTAGAACAAATGGTTTAGAACCTCTGGGTAACAACAGCCACTGAGAGAGAAAGCACGATATAATGTCATTGCACTCCAGCACTGCGTTCGCTTACGTCAGAAGGCGGGAAACGGTGGATACCAAATATTTGCCATTTTTTTTTTCTTCGAAAAGAAGCCGACTTTTAAAAAAAGAGAAATTAGGGAATTTCTGAATTTAAAAATACTATAACATAAAAAAATTAAAAGTCGTGGAATCCCCCATTGATAATTTTAAATTACCTCAAAGAAAAACTGGAGGTTCGTACTTTAAGAAGAGATCAGTGATTAAAGGTGATTAGTGAGAAGATGACTAGCAATGTTTTATCTTTGTCAGTAGTTTATGGATTATTTTAGAGGAAACAATAAAAGTAGTGCCTCTCTAAAATAATCAATTAACAGAGTTAAAACACTGCTAGTTAACTCCTCGCTAATTACCAGTAATCAGTTGTTTATGCTACTACCCATGTTATTTGTTGTTATAATTATATTTACATAAATAGATGAATAACAAAGTGCATATTTTCCGAACTCTTACCATTATTATGAACAACAGATTAATAATGATTAGTGAGCATTTGATTAACATTGTTTTTTCTCTGTCACTCGTTTATGAATTATTTTAGAGAAAAATACTTCAAATAATAATTAAAGAAAAATTAATTGTACGCATATTTGAAGTATTTTCTCCATAATAATTCATAAACGATTTAGGCCCAATCTTACCATATTTGGTTAAAGTTTTAATTGCTAGTTAAATAAACAATATTAAATCGATTATTGACAGAAATTATACATTTGTCATTTTATTTAACTGGTAGTTAAAATGTTAACTATAGATGATAAGATTGGCCCTTAGAGAAAAAAACAATGCTAGTCAAATAATCTCTATCACCCATATGGAATATGTAAATAATTATAAATTGATTTAGGACTGGGTGCTGCATTGATAAAAAATAACTTACTACCCAATTTGGTAGAACTTGCTTCTGATGATAATATTAATGTGCGCGCTACTGCAGTTTCGTCTGTTGTCCAAGTTTTAACAATTTTAGACAAAGGTGAGAAAAATTACAAAATTTCTAGAATATTATTTCCATTTCGAGTATCTAAACATTTTTTTTAACTCTGATAGATACAAAATCTGGGACGATGGTAAATTTAATAATGAATTTATATATAAATCAACCAAAATTGGAAGAAGCTTCTTCAGTGGTGCTAGCTAAAAACATGGGGTTGATGCTCACAGCTCTTGAGGGCTGTTTAACAGCTCAACAAGCTGAAGCAATGATCACATTTTATCAGAACTTAGCCAAAAAAGGTTTGGATGTCAAAGATTTATCTGTTTACAGTGTCGATGTGTCCCAAGTAAGTTTTATAACAGAGCATTATTTAAATTTTACTATTTAGTGTTACTTGAATGGGCTACTTGCGTGGTACTGAAAATCCGATTTCTATTACTATATACGTAATGTTGTGTTGAAAACATATGTATATAAACATATACATTTTATTTTAAAAAAAAATATTTGTTTTTTAGTAAATTTAGAAAGAAATTTTTTTGTGGCGTCATTATATTGAACTGGAGAAGGGAACCATGTTTAAGAGTGTACCTATAGGGAACTCCAGATAAGCGCTACACCACCTGGCGGACATTTTGATAACTAACCACTCCGGGATTATTTGTGAAGGTTACGGTAAATACATATATGAATTTTATCTTAATATACATATTTTATTGCCTTATTAATGCAAAATGTTTGTTTTTTAGTAAGAGAGATGACATAGTACTAGGGATAATTAGTTAGCATAAGTGAGACATTGAATAAAGAGTATATATAATTATATTTTTACTTTCAAATTTCTAGGTACAGGAAGCTATTCGTTTTTCAATGATATATTTTATAAATTCCCTTGATGTGTTTGTGAAGGAGGTGCTAGTCGCATTTTTAAGTGTTTTAACTGAAAAAACAATAAGATAAATTAAAAATTGTTCCATCTGTACTTGAGACAAATGCGTTGCAATCACCACCAAGCAAAACTGAAAGAGTATTTTGAATTGAAAATTAAAAGCATAATTTAAAAAAATAAAAGTGGTTAATAGTGGTCGTTGCGTTGGTTTCCCAAAAACTTAGTATCGTTAATTGTCTTTGTTACGATGATCTGTACATTTTGTTTGGAATTTGAACATCAATTTATCCAAAGCAATCCTAAAACCTAAGACAAAAGCAAAAGCACCAAAATAGTTAAATTAGGACCATATCATAATAACCTAATAAGAATATTAATTGAAATAGCTTGATCACGATTTTGTAATACATTTTACTTCTGGTTCAATGAATTAATGTGGTTCATATACATATGTTTTCAGCGACCACTATTACCCGCTTTATACGTACAAAGTATTTTTTAATCTGGCTTTTGTATTTTCAATTAAAAAATCTCCTTCAATTTTGTGTGGTGATGATTATAAGGCGTTTGTTTACAGATACAATAAATTTTTTCAAACTGTACTTTTGTTTTTCGGTGAAGCAACAAAAAAATAATGGAATCAGCATTACAAACCTCTTCTCCTTGATAAATACATCGTGATCTCTTATTTCCATAAATGTAATTCACAAAATATATCAATGGAAAACGAATAGCTTCTTTAACCTAGAAATTTGAAAGTAACAATATAACGATATTTACTGTTTATTCAATATTTCACTTATGCTAACTACTTACTCGTAATACTATGTCGTTTCTGTTCCAAAAAAATTAATTATTTGTGTAAATAAGGCAGAGGAAAATGTATATTCAGATAAAAGTTCAGTACATACTTCCCGTAATCTTAACTAATAATCCCATACTGTCCCGTACTCAATAGTTCACAGAATGTACGCTGATGGCGCAGCGATCTTAAATTGTTTTACCTATAAATGGCATGGCGTGCGAGAAAATTTTAAGTTGAATTTGACATTAGTTCATTTTTCTCTCTGTTCTCTCAAATAAATTAATTACTTTTACAAATAAACACATAGGTTGTCACATGTAATTTAAAATATTGATACCAAAAAGACAAACTAAAATACTACCCTCCAAATTATTGTTGAAACGTCAAACAGGAGATCTACATTACCCGCATAAACATGCCGTTGCTACGGGGCGGTACCACGCTGTGGCTTTACTGCCATTCATTGCGGCGTAATTCTACGTCATACATGGCGGTAATTCAAGTAATCAAATTTCATTTTTTTTTTCTGGCTAATTAATAAAAAATGTGTAAAGAAAAAATATAGGTAGAAAGTTTTTCCCTTCTCTTCAAAAATATTAAACAAAAGAAAAGTACGCAAGTAGCCCATTGTCTCAAAATTTTCAAGGCAGTTCTAAATCGATTGATTGAATACTCGTTTCGGAAAACTTGCATTCGTTTAAGAATTATTATATTGAGCGACACTAGCGCTATTTGCGGCTTTTAGTAAGCAAACGTGACGTAACGAAGTAGAGTAGGTACTCTGTTTTTTAACCATTGTTTTAACTCTGTCAATCATTTATGGATTACTTTATAGTAAAAGACTTCAAATACACGTTGGTATAATTAATTTTTCTGTTATTTGAATTTTTTTTTTATTTGCTAAAATAATCCGTAAACAATTGACAGCGCTAAAACATTGCACGTTTACGCCTGGTTGAAATACAGAGTTTAGACAATTTTTCTGCCATATTGGAGCCCAAATAAACGTTGTAACTTATGAACTAAAATAATTATTTGTAGGATGTGAAAGGTAGAGAATACTGTGCCCAAAACTTTCCTCAAGTTATGTCGTTTGCGTTAGTAATGAGTCCTGGAAATGTAAATAAATTGTACGAAATTTTTAAGTCATTGTCATATGATTCGTGTTATATTGTGAGACATACAATTGCTGGTGTTTTTCACGACGTTGCTAGAATTTTAGGTAAGTTAGTAAATGGGGGTTTCTACCGTAATCAAAATAGTGAAAAATAACACTATTACACTACAATATACCGGGTGTCTACTTGGAATCCGTTATATGAGGTGCGGGAGGCCACGTGACTTTGACAAGTGCTTGTGGGGCTCAAACATGGTTGCCAAGAATACGGCTTGTGTACGTTGCCTGTGTTGTTAAATAAATTTGAGTGTAAAATTAATAAATAAAATTGTAAAGCTAGTTATTATTAACGAATATCATGTTGTTTTACTTTCTAACGCATGAACTTATTTTAAAATTATTTTTTTTTAAATTATGCAACTTGTGCTGCCATCTACGATACAAAGATTTCTTGGCGCGCTAAATTTAAGGAAAACCATCAGATGAATGTTGAACGTCTTGTATATTTTAAAAATTAAGTTTATATGTTAGAAAGTAAAACAACATGATATTCACTAATAATAACTAGCTTTACAATTTTATTTATTAATTTTACACAGGCAACGTACACAAGCCGTATTCTTGGCAACCATGTTTGGGCCCCACAAGCACTTGTCAAAGTCACGTGGTCTCCCGCACCTCATAGGAAATACAATGTTATACCGGTATACATTTATGAAAACACTAACTAAATGGTTAAATATGTTTCCTTTTTCTTTTAAATGCATGAAAACATTTTACTACGTTTGAAACGCTGCCAGACCGTGACGTCATAGTCCGGCTCGGTTTTACAGTTTAGATTTTGCCGATCAAGCCGGTCAACATGGTAGTAGTTTACAGTATTCGATTTTACCCACATACATCAAATAAGTTCAAAAATAAATTGCAAATTATATATGTTTGAAACTTATTGCTTTAATAATTATCTATTTTATGTACAACAAAATTTCGTTATTTTGTAATTTATTATTATTAATATTAAGGTGAAATGGTACCCCAGCCCGCGAAATTCAAAATTACAAAAAAGGTTTTTCATTTTTTATTTAAAATTGTATGATGTAATATGATTTCTTTGTATACACGAATAAAAAGGAGACAATTTGTCATCAAAATAAAATAGTTACAATAATATTTGTATTTATTTATACACTTAAAAAAATATTTTAAATATTATTTTCAATATATCTCCAGTTCAAAACCTACAATTTTGATTAAACTTGCCTAAAATATTTATAACAATATAAGGAATAAAATATGTGAAAATTAAAAAAAATGATTGTTGAGAACAATTTTAAAAATCAAAAAAACCTACTTTTTTCATACATTTTAATGTTTATCTTCTATACTAAACCTACAATTTTGTTCATACTTTAATATGTTTTGAAGAATATTGTTATACATAACATATAAAAAAAAATCAAAAATTGAATGTGGGGAACATACTTAAAAAAAATAAAATGTTTAATTTTATTTTTTTTCTCAAGTGTGTGAGGTGCTATTTCTAAAATTTATTTAGTGTTATGTACTGTACACATTTCTATATTTCTCAGATAAGTATTGTAAATATTTATCGTTTAATATAAAATATATTCGTAATTAAAACAAATTCTGTAAGTATTTTCATGAAATATAAGGAAGTGGCGCTACGAGTAGACCTAGCGGTAGAAAGCTCAACTATAATGAAATCGGTGGCTCCATGGACAATTGAAAAATATTTTTGTCTCCCGCCAAATTTATACACTGTCTTGTAGGTAGTGATGGGCAATGGGTAAATACCCGTGGGTAGGTAAATAAAAAATGGGCATTTACCTGGGTATTTACCCGACGTACCGGTAAATACCCAAAAAATGGGTATATTCGGATATTACTATATTTTTATAGTTTTTTACAAAAAAATTGAAAATCACCTGTATTGGAATGTTATACAAAATTTGTAGATTTATTAGTGAACAAGATTTGACGAGACTGCGTTGTAATGTAATAATGCTTGCGACAAATCTGTTCGTAAATAGTTAATGGTTGCAATGCAATGCTTATATCAGTCGGTGACATTGTATAATTCTACATCTTTTTTTAAATTTCAATCATTTCCTCTAGAATATTATTTTAAGTTTAGTCATTCTTTTGCCTTAAACAAAAATTTTTTTCTTATGTATTTAAAAAATATATTAAGACATAAATAATGCAATAAAAATATTAACACATATCGTAAAATTTATGATAGTAGAATCATAATGTTTTAGATATGTAGGTACATCGTACAAATTCAACATTAATTTGTTTTAATTCCATTTTCTGCAAAAAATATTAGTAACACCATTAATGTTATCATTTTGTATCTTCCTAACATTAAATTTCGTTAAAACAATATACACTTTGATATTTTAAATGATTATTTTGATTAATTAATACAGAAATTAAGATTTAACATGTTATAGCCACCAACAAAATAAATACCCTTATATTTACCCAATATGGGTAAATGCCCGGGTATTTATCGTAGGTATTTACCCCAAATATTAAATACCCGGGTATTTTACATCACTACTTGTAGGTATTTCGCAGCATTCATTTTATATTACGTTTTGTAGTATAAAAGTGTATTCGGTTTTCCATTTCTTCTCACTTGTTTTTATTTTGTGAAAATGACAAGAAAGCAGCCAAAGTTGTTTTGTCGAAAAATAGCATCAAACGAGGTTCTCATTTCTTAAAATTGGGGTAAATAAAAACATTTACAAACAGATGCTTTGATTTAGGCACATTACGGTAAAATGAAGACACTTTTGAATATTTTCAAATAAAAAAATTGTTGTCCCGTGGCCGGTCTATTCTTAATAATTTTTTAAAATATAGGCCATACATACGGGCAAAAGAATGATGGAAAAAATCAAAATTAACTAATTCTTATGTTTGCACTAGATTATCTCAAAAATTAAGGCGTGTATTTTTTATAATTTTCGGAGGTACCGTAATCAAAATATTTTATGAATTATAAAATAACAAAGTAAAAGATTTATTACAAATTATAATTGCATTTTATTTCTATTAAAATCGGTATTGTGTGAGAGAGAGTGAGATGGTGCTATGTAGAATGTAGAGATGGAAGATATGACGAAATGGTGGGGCTGGGGACGCGTACTGCTCAACAATCGCGGAATTGTAGAAAAAACGAGATGGTGTTATGGAAAATGTAGATCTGATGTAGGTAGAAGATATCACGTAATGGGGGAGGGAACGTGTTATTTTATAATTCGTAAAATAATTTGATTATCGTACCTCCAAAAATTATAAAAAATACACGCATTAGTTTTTCAGATAACCTAGTGCAAACATAAGAATAGGCCCATAAAACATTTTTTTTTAATTTTAAATAAAAGTTCGTTTCATTTTAAAGCAATAGGCCCATAAACCATAAGAAAAAATAGTAAAATGTACACTTTATCCTTAAAGTACTGCTGAATAAATAACGATTAAGATAAAAATAACATTTTTTTAATAATTGGTTAATTGCTTCAAAATTAAGCGAACTTTCATTTAAAAATATTTTTAAAAAATTGGTTTATGGGCCCATTCGTGGTACCAAAAAGTTATAATTGTTTTTGGTATAACTGCATTTGATCTTCAAAGAAACCTATAGCTATCTTTCTCACACCAGTTTCTGTAGCAGGCTGCGCGAGAAAGATACCAATAGTGTGATGTCATCTGTGGCCCTGGAAATAAATTTAAATATCTCGCAAAGTAGTTATTAAAAAAAATGTATTTTTTTATCTTAATAGTTATTTATTGAGTAGTACTTTAAGAATACAGTGTTCATTTTATTATTTTTTGTTATGGTTTATGGGCCCATTATTTAATTTTGATTGATTTTTTCCATCATTCTTTTCGACTTTTTTGACTAAAGACAATACCTTCCATACCTAAAGAGGACGGAAGGTAAAAATTTATTGATATAAAAACTGAAGTAAAATAGTTTATTCCCAAAGTATAAACACATATTTTGATTGAAAAGCTTACATTTACGTATAGTTAGTTACCTCTACGGCATGACCATGACGAATATTAGCAGAACCGTTCGGATACTTATGTACCAGAAAGTGTAATTGTAATCTATTTGGCTCACATCATACATAAACATAATGGCATAGATAGTAACATATTTGTAAAAAAAACCTACTAAATATTATCAATATTTTTTTAGCAGGCTCAAGAGCAAATATTACAACCCTAAACTAAGCGTCTTGGGAAATGATGCAGAATTGCTGAACAGCCGTCGCGGAATATTATATTAAATAATACCTTAAAAACAAGACATTCATTGCTAACCACATATTATACGAAATAATACATTCAACATCATACAGTCTATATACAAAGTAGGCATTTGCGCTCGCTTTTGTCACGCAAAATGTCACTTTGCCGCTCATGCGCGACAAAGTAGAAGAAACGCTCGCTGTCCGAATTTCAACTATAAAATGCATCTCCACAAGTCAATCTGACTTATAATTGCTCTCTCGGTATATTACAAAACCAAACAAAAATGCATGACTGCTTAAAAGCTGTTTAAAACTGTCAAATTGATTTCTGGTGACCTAAAACTGCCAAAGCTGTCAAATTCTCCCAACAAAATCTACTTTTGGAATATTTTAAAACTAATTTTTGGGAGACTTAATAGCTGTTGAAAACTGTCAAATTGACTTTTGGTGACTTAAAAACTGCCAAAGCTGTCAAAATCCCCAACAAATCTTTTGGAATGTATTAAAACTAATTTCTGGGAGACTCAAAAGCTGTTTGAAACTGTCAGATTGATTTCTGGTAAATTAAAAACTGCCAAAGCTGTCATATTCTCCCAACAAATCTTCTTTTAGAATGTTTTAAAACTAATTGCTGGTAGACTTAAAGCTGTCTAAAACTGTCAAATTGATTTCTGGTGACTTAAAACCTGCCAAAACTGTCAAAATTTCCCAGAAAATCTTCTTTTGGAATATTTTAAAACTAATTTCTGGGAGTCTTAAAAGTTGTTTAAAACTGTCAAAATGATTTCTGCTGACTTAAAACTGCCAAAGCTGTCAAATTCTTCCAACAAATCTTCTTTTGGAATGTTTTAAAACTAATTTCTGAGAGAGTTAAAAGCTGTTGAGAAATGTCACTTGTCTACATTCTTATTGTTTAAAACTGTCAAATTGATTTCTGGTGACTTAAAACTGCCAAAGCTGTCAAATTCTTCCAACAAATCTTCTTTTGGAATGTTTTAAAACTAATTTCTGGGTGAGTTAAAAGCTGTTGAGAAATGTCACTTGTCTACATTCTTATTGGGAACGTTTATTCAGGACTGCTTTGTCGGTATATTACATAACCAAACAAAATGCTGTACTACTGTGTAAAGGAATACACAAATAAAATAGGGCATTCATTTACTAAAATTAGATTATAGCAATAGCTCAAGAAGAATGGAAAATAACGATAAATTAAAATTAAAAAATTTAATCGTTATTTATTGAGTAGTATTGTAAATATAAAGTGTACATTTTATTATTTTTTGTTATGGTGGATGACCCCATTGTGGCGACTGTAGAAAAAATTTTGTGTGTTTCGAGCGCAAATGGACATTGTCGATTTCGAGAGAATGCCGCGCGACGCTCAATCGACAATGTACGGTAAATACTAAATACAAAATATTATGTAATCACTAATCTGTGAATTTTATGTAATATGTTACGATTTTAAAATTTTGTTATTTATTATCCATTCTCTTTCCAAAAAACGTTATTTTTAAAATATATTATTAATATTTCATACAAACAAAATATTTTTACTTCGTTAATAAATTTGAAAATATTATTTGACGCGACGTTCAATAAATTGTTTTATTTTCATTTGGTCTAGGTAACCTATAAATTTGTACCATCCAACATATATTTACTTTTAGAATGTTTTTAGGTTTGTGACATGGAACAAAGTATGACTATTATCGAATAGATGGAGATCGTAAAATATACACATATTTCTACTTTATCGATTTAGTCATAATTATTCATTTCAGTGCTCACTAGCGCTCGCCCCGGCGCAGAAACAAAATACCGGGGGGTACCATTTCACCTTAAACTATATCTAAGTAAGATAGTTCAAGAAAATTGTAATAGAAGGCGTAAAGAATTTACAGATGACGCCACTAGAGCAGCGTTAGTAGCCATGCAGACCGTGACGGTAAAAAATGGCCGTTTAAACGAGCCAGAGTCCGTGCGTTTAGAGAAAAAAAAAAACATAAGAGCGCAGTAGTAGTTGTATTACCGAACCTACAAATATTGACTGTACAATATTAATCGCAATAATATACAGCAAAAATCGAAATCAATAAAACTAAAAGCATTTATTGCGCAAAACAAAATTACGTTTAAAAAAAAATACCTGCACAACAGCTATTTGTCAAGTTAAAACACCGTAATATCCCTTTCACAAGTTGGGTTCGCCCGGACGAATTTTGCTTTCTGCCCATGTTTTTTCTCTGGGCGCGCGGACTCTAAGCTTAATTAAATTCGGAATTATTTTATTTTTTTCGGAAGTTTCATATTTTATTGTGAACGGAAGAATAACATACAAAAAAATTGAAAACTACGGGAAACCTCCATTCATTATTATATAATTGAGAGATAAAGTATGTAATTTTTCTTCCCTAGGTCCAAAAAACTCGATGATGAGAGCCGAATTTGTGCGTTTACTGCGCGATGAGGCAGAAGAAGTCCTCAGTATGTTGGTTCCGCATATTGGTACAACATTAATTCTTTTTTTAAATCATGGTACTCTGAGCAACGATCGATCCGATAACGTGAGTTCAGAGATCAGTAAGGCGTTGTTAAAGTGCTACACGCAGCTGCTAAAGGGGTACAATTGGAGGCTTACTACTGTCTTCATTCGACAGTTGGAAACACTGCCGATGGTTTTCAAAAGCGACCAAATTCATAATGAGTTCACACCGCCTGTAGTTCGATGCGCTGTTTATGGGGTAAGAACTATTATTATAAATTATAATTAATTAGAAAATTATGTTAAAACTCGATCTTAAAATAGGGTCCTATACCATAGTCATATTTTAACTATCTTAAATAAGAAGACGAAAATATACATAAATTAATGAGTATTAGTGAAAAAAATTTCTTTAAATATTAACTAGGTCACAAACTACAAGCGATTGAACCTGATTACTAATTGGGTATGACGTGTTAGGTACTAAGAATTTGATTGGTCGTCTGATTTTAAAAAGAAGATTCGCGCGTCTGTAGCGGTCACCTTTGAAAGAATATGAAATGTCATGATGTTCTATAACCTAACAAAACGTTTAACAATTTTGTGTTTGATGAATTTGTTTAATTATAACATCTAATAATATTAACAATAATCATGTATTTATAAATAAATCAATTTGTAATATGAATTAAATTAATAATAATATTAATTAAATTAATATTGAAACTTCAAAACAGGCAAACATTAGCGCCATCCGTCGTCATACTTTGTGTAATAATATTGTCAAACTGTTTCAATGTTCTGTAATTTATTAGGAAGAAATCCTTGTTAAATGCTTATTATTTATGTTATTTATACTTAATAATAATTTCTTCGTAAATATAACGTATAAGTTTTTATATAAAAACATTTCAGCTATGCAAACATGAAAAAAATTGTTTCCAGTATAACTAACAGTTTGTCCCATTGTTTGTTGATCACTCGTTAGTACCCGCTACGTCACGCACAAATTCTTAAACTTTAAAAATTCATATCTCGCTTATTACGTAAAATTTTTAAGTCGCGTTTGCACTGAAGTTCTTATTTTATCCTGTTCTTACAGGAAAAAAAAAATAAAAGAAAAATGTATAGGACCCTATTGTATGATACAGATTATAAAAGTTTAAAAATAGATCTTAGTTTTTAAAATATTCGATTTAACATCTATTGTCTTCAAAGTACTTATTATTTTCAAGTCGTCTGCTATTGTCTTTTTCAAATTCGAAATCTATTATCAAGTAAATGAACAAAGAAAATAATAAAATAACGAAAGTAAACCAAATACTACTTGATATTTGGTTGAATTTATGATGCCACCCCAGGCAGAAACCACATGCGTTTATATGAAAATGAATGATGTTTTTGTATATTATAAATAGTTTTTATTAATTATTTTATTAAATTAAGGGGTTTCCAAGTCTTATAAAAATACTTATTAGATATCAATGTTCATCTTGCATAAGTAATATTAAGGTGAATATAATCGTAAATTTTCTGATTTTTATTATCCTATCAAAATTAAACTTTAATTCATTTAAATTGAAGGCTTAAAATTCAATACAGCCATGTTTGTGACGTGCTGACCTCTGGCAAATGCTATTAGCTGTTCGAACACGAAAGCCGGGGACATATCTCGCCTCCACCATATTCGCGCAGGTTTTAATGTGACCCGAAACGACGTACCCAGCGCGTTTGCCATATGTCCGTCTTAGGGCCGTTTTTTCAATATCTGGTTAAAATTTTAACTAAGAGTTAAATAAACAAAATTGAAACGAAATGAACTGTCAAATGACAGATTTATCATTGTTGTCAACAAAACGATGGAATATTGTTTACTTAACTAAAAATTAAAATTTTAATCAAAGATTGAAAAACCGACCCTTAGTCAGTCCTAGAAACGTATGTTCTTGGTGTAGATGACGTCACACGTACCGTCAATTTTCTTGGGCATCATTTATTGAAACTTTAATATATTTTTCCTGGCGTATTAGAAACTTTTCAGCGAAAATAAAAAATACGGATCTAATATTTTTATGTAAAGATTAACGTGATAAAAATACGAGGAAACCCCTATTAAGATTTTTTAAAACTACAGATCGATTTCGATTTATATGAAATTTCATAAATAATAAAAGAAATGTGCTGCCCTCAAAATTATTTTGCTTTCGCTGTTGAGTTCTAGGTTCTTGTGGGCCGATATTTTCATCTATGGTTAAACCAAAAGCGTTACTGTATCAGATAAAGCAAAAAATATCGCATCGAAAAATTGACACAAGTGTAATTTTTGCAACTTATGCTATCGATGCTATATTTTTCATTTTAACTAACAAGTTAAAAGACATTTTATCCAGAGATAAAAATACCGGTCTTTAAACAATTACAAACTATTTTCTTTTTCAAATGAAAATTTCGTTACCTACTTATTTAATTTATATTTATGTGTTAGCTTTCTTCAGGATTAATTTCCAAAGGTAAGATTATTTATTTTTGCCATTTAGCACTTCATTTAACAATAAACAGCACACAATCATAAAAAAATTAAATATATCAAAATTGGGATGAATACCGCTATTATAAATATTATTAACTTTTTATTTTCTGTCAGAGGGCGAAACCAATCAGAACACAATCAGTGCGAACGCTTCTCTTCTTCTTACGATGGAACACGAAATTAATTCAGCGAACATGGCTACGCGATCATCTCATCCACGAATTGGCAGAGAACAAATGTTCTTATACTCGACATATTTTTATAGAACTCTGTAAACATGCATTGGAACTATTCAGCCACAAATTCTTCAAAGAAAACTTCTTCATGCCCCTGCTTAAACTTGCAAGTAAGAATTTTAATCTGTATATAGTTTTCAATACGAATAATAGGAAAAATTAAAACTTTTATTTGAATATTTTAAGATTGTCATTACGGTGATAGAAAAATAATGAAATCAAAAATGGATCGGTCACTTTTTTATTCCAAATACTCTTTCTAATCACATTTCATATACAACTAAGTCCCAAATTATTATTTCCAAACTATATTAATAATATATTACATACAAATGAATTAACTACTATAATTTATGGCGTAACATTCGGCCATCCTGATATTATTATCTAGTGTCCTCACTGATATTTATATATTTTCGAAATTTTATTTTAATATACTTAAAGCTTGATTCTTTATCTCACTTCTGAATTATTACGATAATAGAAAAATAATGAAATCAAATATGGAACGATCACTCTTTTATTTCAAGTACTCTTTCTTAGTTCACATATTATATACATTTAACTCAAAATTATTATTTCCAGATTGAACCGGATGTCTACTTTTTTGTGGACCATAGGAAATACAATGGTAAAATTTTCATACAGTTGTAAATTCTGTCCTATTAATTTTAGAACAAAAGTGTAAATACAAAATTATTTTACAGCCATGTGAAAATTTTACCATTGTATTTCCTATTCTATAAAAAAGTAGTCACCGGTTTTTATTTTTACCTAATTTTACGGTTAAGGATAATTTTTAATTTAATTAACAATCGATTTATATAATTTTCCCCCTTGTATTTTCTCATTTTTTTCCATTCTAGGCGACAGAGTGTCAACAGTACGTTACGCAACAGTTAATTTACTTCCTCGATTGAGAAAAATGATCCACTTACCACAAGATCGAAAATTGATGTCGAATTTCGAGTCAGTCATAGTTTTCATCGAAAAAAACGAGAAAGATCGCGACGTTCTTGCAAATCTCATCCGTAAAACCAAGGAAATGATCTCTCCTGTATTCAACGCTAGTAATGACGAAAATGAACAGAGGGAAAGGAGACTGCAAGAAGAAGAAGACAATGTGGCAAAAGGGAAGATTATATTTAATGTTAACACTGCTGTTAATAAACCTCCGGATAACTCAAGAGTTAAAGCGAGAGGAAACGCAAGTAAGAGCAATAAGAGTTAATTTATTATTGCAGAGAATGAAAATCGCAAATTTACAGACAGTAGAGATGAAATTAATATATTATGTATTTTATTTTATATTTTATGGAATAAATTCTTTTAATTTGTTATATACTCTCTAAATTTGTTAAAACTGAATGCTTGGTGGTCTGATTTTATCAAATTTATTTCAAAAAGTTTAACATGTAATTCAGAATATGTATTTTTTTTTACAATCGTGCGGAAAATAAATGTTCTCAAATTCAAAATAAGTGCCGGAAATAGCCAATCCTCCAGTTTAGGAAATAATAAAAACATTAGCATTTTGTTTTCATTCGATATTGACACCTGCAACAAACTTCAGCGCCTAAACAGCTATTTGCCTGTTTACAAATTTTGAACAAGAAAACGTAGGTAATTGAAACAAATATCAGAGGTACACGTACTAGTGCCATCTGTGTTTCTAACGTTCTAACGCCATATATTTAATATGAAATGAGCAACAACATGTAGGATCTACGTCACAGTTTTCAAGGACAACAACTATAGATAAGCTACAAAAAGTACTTATTTCTGCCGCTGACAGAAAAATCAAATAACTGTTGTTATGGAGTTCAAAAATGTTATATTTTATTGGCATTTAGAAAAAAATATTGGTTGTAAATTTCAAGATTCTCTGCGCTCAGAAACTTGCTTTCATTTCAGAATTACTAATTTCCCGCATTTGTTAGAAAAATAACGCAATCGTCCACAAAAAAATGCAACAAATAAATAAAACACAAATCTTAAGTTTTTAATTATTTCCCGCATTAGTGCGAGAATTGACTTTTCCCGTTTGAGAACTCTTATTTCCCGCACGATTGTAGAAAAAATAACCTCCATTTTACGTGTTTTCTAGCTAGCACCGTGAACACCCCGTCACGGACTTCGCGATCCCAGAGCGTGAACCGAGATAAAACAGTGAGTAGTGGAACAAGTCTTAGATCGACAAGCGTACCGAGGCCAGCAATCACATCGCCACATACAACTCAAGTCAGGTAAGTCAATTATTTTCCTAATTTCCCACGCTATTTAGAAAACTGTTTTATAGAAAATACTGAACAGTTTGGACAAAATTTATTATCACTTAAACTATAAGTTAAATGAAGGTAATTCATAAGTAATTCTTCGAAATTCAGCACGCATATTCTTGGAGTACATGAGCTTATTATAATTTGTATCTACGTTATTTTCTAATTTTACTAAACATGCTTATTAAATTATTTAATTATCACGCTTACTTTTGTATATGCTTTGCAGCATTGCTTTGTATTAAATAACATGAAAATTTCAGCGACATGACATTTTTAAAACAACATTTCTACATTGACGCTGGTGTTGATTTACCAATAGAAAAAGGTACAAAAGATACAGACTCTTCCGCTATTGCTATAGATAAACCATTATCTATAGATAAATCAGAAATATCCGTCCCAGATAGCGAAGTATCTGACAATCTAAGCAATCTATCCTTAGAATCCGATTATTCCTCTGATAATTCCAATTTGAATATGACAGATGATGTAAAAGTAAACATGAGGAAAAAGAAATCGGATAAAACAAAACGATTCTCGCATTCTGAAATTCCCACTGCCATTAACACCAGCAATACAAAGAATAAGAATAAGAGGCACTCTAGTGTCTATTCTGATGCTAGTAGTACAAATAGAATTGCCAATAAACGTCGGAGTTTAAATATACAGACGAAAGAAATGAGTAAGATACCTGTTATCTTAAAAAGCTTAGAAAATGTGCACGATAGTGCTAATAAAAGCGAAGAGAAAGATGCTAAGAAAGGTGCATCTAATTTACCAGTGCCAGTTCGGTGAGTTAAATCTAATTCGCAATGAATGTAACCATAAGAACCACATAATAAAAAATATAATAATTAAGCACAATATTTTGAAGTATTGGTTTGTAGCAAGTATTGCTGGCCAATATTGTTGAAATTGAGCTTAAAATTGTACATTAAATTCACCAATTTCTAGCCAACTGTTTACATTTAACATTTTTTTTTTCTTATTGAAATATCTAAAGTCTTTAGCATGTAACAATAATATAACCACCGACGTATTTCGCTCTTATTGGAGCTCATCAGCGTGCTGTAACTGTCGTTAGTTTCCTGAGCCCAATTAGTCATTGCCTCTGGCAAACAGACGACAGTTACAGCACACGAATGAATTCCAATAAGAGCGAAATTCATCTGTGGTTACTAACTGGGCTCAGCCAGCATCTGAAAAATTACCGAGAGGTTGATTCAGATGCTGAAATCTTGTGAAACATGGCAAGTACCATATATTTAAAGATTAAATATATGGCATTAGAAACACAGACGACGTTAGTATTTTGTATTAGATATTTTATTCACTTTGTTTGTGTTAATTATTACGTGTTCCTCTGATATTTGTTTATTTACGCATGTTTTCGTGTTCAAAAGCAGTAAAGAGGCATATAACTGTCTAAGGCTGTGTCCGATGTTGCACTTTTATCACCTATATATTTTTATGTTTATGATATTCTTAAGCGTATGTTCATTGTGAATAAGACCTCTTGCAATTTGTACAATGCTTGCTATTAGAATGCTTCTTAAATGCGGTAGTATAGAAAAGCTATTATAAGATAAGAATTAATTATTTTAAACCTTGTTTTAGATCTTTTCAGCCAGCCGCCAATCGTATCAAAATGTAAATCATTTAATCGTATATTCTCATAGCCCAGGATTTATTTATCTTGTTTTTAGGAGTTCTAACCGCAGTATTACACGAAAATAAATAAAGTAAACCAGTGATTTTATATAGTTATTCAGTAGGGTTTATATACAAATTGAAATGAAATATTTATATTTATCAGTATTGTTATTATTTATGTTGTGTGTATACAACGAAGTTGGAAGAATATAACCAACATTGTTACTTACTCATATTTCTATTGTACAAACTAATAACAACAATGAAAAGTATTTATAATTACTATTTTTTATTTTTTAACATATTTATAAATAATTTGATAATATTACATCTACAGCCGCTGGGAAATCAGCCACAGTATGACTAGGATTTGGTGAAATTTTATTTTCATCTCCAGGTCTGTATTTACCCGTTTTGACTAAAACTGCTTGCATTCCTATTTGCCTTGCTCCTAGAATGTCGTCGTTCACATCCTATAACAAATAATAACCGGACCTTAGACGCCTTATTATGGCAAATACACTTGTAAAAGTGTAAAACCAGGGTAGGAGAGCTCAGTAGTGATTGAGTAATTTCATTACCATTATATCTAGCGGACACATCTCGAAAATACCTAAAAAGAAAAACCACTATCTACCAATTATGAATTGTCAGTTAGGTATTGTAGTTTGTTTACTTACTTACTTAATCCTGCACCTTTCTACCCTCACGGGTGTAGTTTGTTTAAAAAAATAAAATAAATAAAACTAACAATACCTAATTGGTAGATATTAGTTTTTAGGTAGATTCAAAAGTGGGCCATTAGATTCCGTCTGCTCCATTTCTGCGCAAGTGCGACAGTTCACTATTTTTTTTTTTATTTGCGGCACTGTCTGGACGCTCGTATGTCTAGACAGTGCAGTAGACAATAAATATAACAGCGAAGAGAATGTTGCAACGCCCAGATGGTCGAGCCCGTGCAAGCAGTTATTGAGAGCGGTAGCCCAGTGGAGGTAGGGCGGGTTGATAAAGTGTTAGGTGCCAATCGAGTAATAAACCCTCTCAATCTGTTGTGATTCAACAGAAGAGACGGAAGCCGAAGGAGTACACCAAAAATGTATACTTCATATAGATGTTAAAGGAAAACTTTAAAATTAAGGTCATCCGGGATATGGAATTCAAATTGATATCTTTAAAATTCGCACCCATGGTTAAGGATAATAATGGGGGATTCCAACTCAATCGAGTTAAGTAAAATTAGTAAAAAAAAAAAAAAAAAACGAAAGTATATGCTTAATAATAATGAATATTAATAAAGAAATAAAATGAAATAATTGAAATTATTCGGAAATAAAAGGTTTTTTATTATAGCGTCTCAACACGAATATGAATTCAATATGTATTTTATTTTGATTGGCGACTGAAAAACCGCCTATAAATGCATAACAAATGTAGGAGACTTTAACATTGTTATAATATTAATTTATTTTTCGTAAGTATAATTTAAAACTAGCATATATTCCAAGAACATTTAGGTCCAAGAAGAAAACAGTTTGATATAAAAACTTATAGGGTTGAATGCATATCCAGGATTTTTTTAACTCTACCATTCCAGTCAAGAAGAACCCTCACAGATAAATTCTTATATTTGTAACGTTACTTCAATTTTATGAAATTTTGGGTTTCATCAATAGTCTTAGTTTTACTTATACTTTCAAATAAAATTATAAAAAAAGGTGGAATCCCCCACTGGAATGCTATAGGAAGAGTAATGACCAAATCTTCACACAATTCAAATACATGCATGTGGTAGAATCCCACACCCAACATAGTTTTCCATTTGAAAAGTTGGGGAGTCCATTTTTTATGATTTATGTTTGTTGTCAAAACACGTCAAGTACACTTATAGAGTAATACAAAACTTACGTCTCCAATCATGACGCATTCTTCAGGTTTATAACTTTCCATTGCTGCCGAAAAAAACGTTTTATTAGGTTTTCCAACTATAACAGCTTCAGTGCTAGCCGCATATTCCAGTCCTTTTACAAATAAGCCAGGACCTAGTGCCAAACCATCTGGTCTTTTATAATATTTCCCGGCATGAATTCCTATAAGTTTAGCTCCATCTAAAAGATGCCTACAATTATTTATTTTCTCATTTTACAATAAGAATGAATAATTAAAGCATCTGAGTTTATTCTCACCTGAACGCGATATTGAGTTTGTCGTAATAAAATTCTGTTGGAGCAAGACCGATCACTATAGCATTCGCTTTTTCGTTTGGTTTTAAAGCTACATCTTCAAAATCTTCCATAGCTTCTGGGGCAAGAAACAACATTGGTTTTAATTGTTGCTCAACAATTAAATTATGGGCTGCAGTGAGAGAGCTAAATATTTCATCTTTCTGCAGAGAAAAACCAAGATTTACTAGCCGATTATATAAAAAGTTTCGGCTTTCTTTCGTTGTATTTGTAACAAATTTAATATGCACATTCGCCTGGCGCAATCTACAAGATATAAATTCATTTCTACAAAGTAAAAATATAAATAATAATACTTTAGTAAGGCTTCCACAGCACCAGGTATAGCATTGTTGTCTATATGAATTGTGCCGCTCAGGTCGATTAATACTGCCTTGATCATATTTATTTTTCTAGAAATACTCATAAAACACACTAGACTCAACAATTTATTATTTTCTACAATTTTTGATTTGTCAGCTGTACATAGGAATTATTATGATTAGATGATTAGATCTAAAATGTGGAGTTCTAAAATTATGATGAATGAAACGTTTGCAGCGGAATGTTCGAAACAAAATCATTCGCTTTACATGTTCTATTCTGCCTCTTATTTCCTCTTCAAGTTGACCTTGAAAGTGAATATTCTAATCTTTAAT
Organism: Ophonus ardosiacus; assembly: GCA_943142095.1. Taxonomy (NCBI): domain Eukaryota; kingdom Metazoa; phylum Arthropoda; class Insecta; order Coleoptera; family Carabidae; genus Ophonus; species Ophonus ardosiacus. The sequence goes on from OW964827.1 coordinate 43,387,704, forward strand.
TTGAATTGCGTTCCGGAAACAGGTAAAATTTCAGTTTTGCGCCTTGATCTTATACACCTCGGTAAATATTAAAAGCATTTCTTGTTGCATATTTACGAAACTACAGTTATGCACCATTAAGTCAAATAGTTGTTAATTTTTAATAGAAGCTAATAAAGAATCATGAAAGTGAATTTTATTACGAAATAGACTGAAATCAACATAAGTTTTGTGTAATTTTATTTATTACATGAACATGATGAACGGATGAACATATATATAAAAGTATAAAATAAGTTAAAGTGAAGTACCAAATCCGGTTTATCTTATATAGTCAAAATCTAATATGTTGTTTCCAATCATATACGAGTTTTAAATACCAAATTTGAGTAGTATGTTTTCAAGAAAATCTGTTTAGAGCGTCAAGTAAAGTATCACTTCCTGTTTATCAATTTTAGCAAAAATCTGTTATGTCGTTTTCATTAATATGAAAGTCTTAAATACCAAATTTGAAACGAAACGTCGATTTTGTAAGAATAAATACTGTAAGACAAATTTTGAGTATGTTAATATTTAATACTACATTTATTAATTTATAATAAGAATCAGAAATATTTTTATTTTTCCGCTTCGATAAAATTATAAGCTGCTGTTTAGGAGAAAGATTTCATTTCTTAGTGCAACAAATTCAAGTTATGTAAGATTGAATAAAAATTATTGCATTTTCCCCACTAAATGAATTTAAAATTGTCCCAATTTTGTAAATAAAATGAGGCCATTCTTAATATTTGAATGAATGAAACGCGACAGTTCTAAAATAGCGCACCTTTTAGAATCAGTGGTTTAGAAGCTCCGATCTGTTGGAGGTGCAACGCACTTATTAAACAATAAAAAGAAGAAGCATACTTGTCCTACAAATGTCAACTGTGTATGTCACTACACAATTATCAAATTCAGTGATATGAGGTGAAAATGAGTGACTTGTTAATTAACCGTGCAATAATAAGTGGTGTTATGTATTAATGAATAATTATTCGTGTAGCAGTGACTGAGGAATAACATAAATTTGCGATTTTCCGAATCAAAATGGCAGGTCGAAACCGTAACACTGCACAGCATAAAAATTTGTGTACATTCATTTCTAAAATACAAGGTGCATTTTCCGATGCCGTCACGACGCCAAAATACGCGACAGACAAAAGAACTTTAGATAAAACATGGAAACTTATGGATAAAGTTGTGAAACTCTGCCAACACCAAAAGATGAACTTAAAGAATTCTCCACCTTTTATATTAGATATTTTACCGGACACTTATCAAAGATTACGCCTAATTTATTCTAAATATGAAGATAAATTGTTCCAGTTGCATTCTATTGAACATTTTAATATATTTATTATAAATCTAATGAGAAAGTGTAAACAAGCCATTAAACTTTTTAAAGAGGGTAAAGAAAAAATGTTCGATGAAAATTCTCATTATAGACGAAATTTAACTAAATTAAGTTTAGTGTTTAGTCATATGTTAAGTGAATTAAAGGCAATTTTTCCTAATGGTGTTTTTGCTGGTGACCAATTTCGTATTACAAAATCCGACGCCGCAGAATTTTGGAGGAATAACTTTGGTAACAGGTACGTCATACTATTTTACATAAATTACATAAAAATGTATCATTCATGAATAGCAGTACTTTTTTTGCAATTGTTAACTAAAGTGAAAAAACTCAAAACACTTGACAGTCTAGATAAAATAGCAAAGTCCTTTGATAAACAAGTAAATTACGGTGCAAATATAAATTCCACATGACATTTATTTTATTTTGAATGTCAGAATGAACGGACGTACGTTATGCCCACGGATTTTATGAATGAAATATTGATTGGGATTGTCTCATTGGATTCACGCCTCTATGGCGTTTTGACAAAAGAATTGTAGGCATTTTCGGTTGATGTTAAATCTTCAACATATCTTGTAAGGAACAAATGCTAAGAATTTTCCGCTTCTGATAAGCGGTTTTGTACCGCTATTGGGAAGCAAATTCAGTGGGCATGTGATGACGTCATAGGAAGTCCGTTTTTAATTTACATCACGCATCCCGGATGCGTGGAAAACAATTTTGAGCAAATTTTGTTTACACCAAATTATAAATTGCGTACCTTTCGCGTCGAATATTCTTATCAACACTTTATTTTTACATGTTTTCAGTTTATTTTTCAACTAATCAAATTATTTTTGTGTGCTTTTGATTTATTTGGACGCCCACTGTAGATTCGAAGGTTTTGCTCGAGTTTTACTTATTAATAACTTGTGTTTATCCAGACGGAAAGACTAATGTTTACATCTTATTAATTTTAATTATAACGTGGTTCGTTTTCATTTTTCTTTTTATTACTTTCAAACACAATGGTGCCAGATAATCACATTATTTTTCACAATGGTTCAATAGTTAATTAAGCATAATTAACAGCAAGAAAATGTTAATAATGGAAGTACAGATATATCAAAAACTAGTTTACATTGTTGCGGAAGTAGTCTATTTTTTAAAACTCCAAGGATTCTCATAAAACAATATAACGCCTTTCAGTTACGTTTATAAAGAAAATATGTAAACACAGTCACTGGTGTCAAAATGTAAAACGAGCAGGGGAGTAGGAAATAGGGGATTTCAGCTCAGTCAAATTATGATAAAATAGTAAAAAAATAGTGAAACTATATGCTCAATAATGAATATTAATACAGAAATAAAAAATATAATTAAAATACCTCGGAAATAAGGTTTATTTTTATAGCGGGTCGTCACGAATATTAATTCATTGTATTATTTTGATTGGTAACTGAAAGACCGCCTATAAATATATAACGAATACCGAATTAGGAGGATGTCCTTATTACCAATGGAAGGAAAGAAATTCAAAGCGGAGGCGTGGCTATCAGTCCAGCACTGCAATTCTCAAGCAGTTTTTATTTGAATATAATTGTCGTGCATTAAACTTAATAATTTGAATCTAAATGCAATTATAAAGAATGTAATATTATTAATTTATTTTTTATGTATATAATTTAGAAATAGCCGAGGAAATAGCATAAATTTTAAGAACAATTAGGTCCACGAAAAAAACAGTTTGATATGAAAACTTATTTTCCTGACGTCACATCCGTTTTTCAGACTTTGGGGGACCATAACTTGCTTATTAATAGGAAATAAACTACATATTTGAACAAGCATTAACCCGAGAATTAAAAATCGTATGATTGTTGGATGAACAAATTTAGGTCGATTATATTTATAGATTAGCTAAATGATGAGATAAGAAAAATAACCACGTAATTTCACGCTTATCAATTTTCATAATTAAGAAAACATAAGATTTTGTGTGCAAAACGAAAATATTTATATCTTAGGAATAATACAACCTTTTTAGTTTTTGTTCTGTAAAAATTTATTATTTCCAACATTTCGGCACCATTAAGTGTTGCATTCTTCACGACACAGATCAAAAACTAAAAAGGTTGTATTATTCCTAGTGTATTATGTGTTTTGAAAGATTTTTGAATTATTTATATTTTATTTGATAAAACTTATTTTGAGTTATGTTTATTTTAACTAGAAAATAAAGTTTTCAATTTCCTCTTTTCTTCCAAATAATTAGAATATTCGTGGTAATTACTTATCAAGATGTGGCTTCCTTCAAACTATCAAAAATAATCAGACATATTTTGCACTGATATTATTTTATATTCTCACTAATTATACTTTTTCTTTTGTTGTTCTTACGAAAGTGTTATTGCGAAACAAAACGTTAGTCTCGACTTATTGTTAGTACTCTTTTGCTACTGCTGTACTTCTTCGAATCATCTGCATAATTTTCTATATGTTGTCCATGTCTGGCATTCTTGCAGTAATTAAATTACTAAATAACAACTCAAACTCACGCGCAGCATATATTTCGTGGAGCTGAGAACGAGAATGAGAACTTGGTTATTCATCGCACCACGATTATGATTTCCACGTACAGAATATCATTTATACTACATAGAAACATGAAACACGTTAGAATTTTTTTTACTAACCTTGCCTGCTAATTACTTATAATGAATGAATATTTTGTGACTCGGAGAGTAAAATAGGGCTGTTGCAAATTTTTTACATGCCTTCTAAGTACTAAATTTTAATAATATATTAGGATACAAGGGTATAAGCTATAGTCAGAAAAATTGACTCTGTCGGGTCCAGCAATAAAATTACGAATATCGTAACTGTAAGAAAGCGGCATATCACTCACTATTTGCTTTATAATATTGATTACCAACAGACCATTATTTGCGCCTCTATTGGAATGAAGACATGCATCGCCTGGTACTTCTACCCGCTCTGATTGCTCTGTATACTAAAATAATCTTACTGTTCCTTTAATATAAATGCTATTTTTGTTTGTGATAATTTTTGAAACGATAAATTCCATCGACTAGTTTTTAACCAATCATGATGCAAAACACTTCAAAATTCAACCAATGGGAACAGTATTATACTGATAAAACCCCGTTACCCCGATAATTTTCCGCTACCAAGTAAATAAACAATTATTGTTTACAACTGTCAGTGTGAGAATTAATGTGTCAAGTTTCATTTTGCGTTGTCTTTGGAATTTATCTCACCAAATACCACACGACCTCTCAGATTTTCTCAGATAAACTTTTATTTTTAAGCACTCATTTTTTTTGCTTTTAAGCAAAATCACTCAAGCAAACTGACATTAAGTAAAACCCCTCCTCCTTCGGAGTCGGGATTTACCATGCAGTTTGCTTTCGTGTTTGTTGCTAAGCAAAAAAATTCGTGCAAAATAAAAATTTATCGATAAAATCAGGAGGTCTAGTGATATTACTTCTGATAATTTTTATTCTCATCAGGAGTGGGATCACGTAACTGTGAAAACGATATTGCGACTGTCGACAAGTGAAAATGTGATCACGTAAATAATGAAAACCGAAAACGATATCGTTTTAGACTGAAAAAAATGTGAATTCTAGTCGACACTCTCAAAGCATGTGAAAACGATAGTCGTTTCTTACGTCTCTTTTTATTTTATACATTTGGGTATAGGTATATCCTTTTCTTATTTACTTGCACTTACGTAAAAGAATGTAGTGAGCAGTGAGTTGAATTTGACGTTTTGGAAAGAATGAAAGAAATGTCATTATAAATTATTTAAAAATAAATTAATATTTTAAATTTGAAAGGTATATTTTTTTATTTTATTTAGTAAGGCGAAAATGAAATAATTGTGATAAAATACGATAATTATAAAATGAAAATTGATTACAAGAATGAATCTAAGAAAAAAAATCATGAATATTTTAATAAGCATGTTGCGAAGAACTAAATGCTTATGATTTACTATATATTTTTACTCTTTTGAAATCTATGATAGAAAATTGAAATCTTGGTGATTAGATATTTTCTTATTTCTACTGAAATTTCCCTGATTTACTATTAAAATTTAGTGAAAGAACTACCCAAAATAAATATTTTCGGGCAATATTGATATTCCAATAACTGTAAAAGTGTTGATTACAACAAAGCATATTTTGATTGATTACAAGAATAAATCCAAGAAAGAAAATTTTATTAATATTTTAATAATATTGTATTCTGCGAAGCATCAAATATAACGATTCTAGCTTGTGTTTTGTGATTAATATTTTGTAGTTTTTACATAAAATTAAAATTTGTGAATTGATCATTTTCTGCAGCCCGTCGAAAGTTGTGCGCCGTTATTTAAATATGGCCCATACTTTATTTACTTGAAATACAAAATTTAATAAAAACTAGATTACTTTAAAATAACAATCTTGTATACTTGCAATCTTAAAAGGTCTCTTGAAGTTTTAATTTTATATTTAGAAATATTTTTGTTTACTTCATAAATTTTTCTTCTGCAATATCAAAAGGAAAAAAATTAGATGATACACAGCATTGCTATTATGAACGAAATAAAAACGAAGGGCGAGAATAATACTTTTTGACATTAGATTAAAAATTTTAATGACATTCATATAAATTATCTGTCAAAACTACTATTTAATACAAAAACATTAATCTGTAAACGATATCGTTTTCACAAAACGTAGTCACTTTACGGAAATAACCGAAGTTGAAAACGTAGTGAGTGACTAATTTTACGTGATCGCTAAGGAAACGAATGTCGTTTTCACTTCTCGATAATCGCAATATCGTTTTCACTTTTACGTGATCCCACTCCAGAAATTATTTCAAACAAAAATAGAATTTATGTCAAAGGAACTGTAAGATTATTTAATTGTATTTTACTATGCAGAGCATGTCTCCATTTCTACAGAGCGGCGCAAATAAGAGCCCGTTGGTATGTTATAATGCAAGCAGTGAGCGATATGCCGCTTCGTCATATTACGATATTTATAGTTTTATTGCTAGTCCCGACAGAGTTAATTATTCCGACTATAGCCCTTAAATCCGTGTGTGCTTTAAAATCTAAGTTTAAAGCCACGATGAGAAGCGGAGTGGTTTTAATGTCGTAAGTGCTTTAAAGGCACATACACGTGTATCATACGCTATTTTTTATTATATACCTCATCGTACATCATAATCTCATATATATAATAATCTGGAATGTATTAGCAAGACTGTTCTGTATAACGTCATATTTGTTTACGTTGCTATTTTTGTTGACAGTCCGTTAACTCTCTGGTGTGTCTATTCTTAATTTTCAAAATTGCTTGCAATTAATTTAACATCCTTTCACAAACTGCAGCGTTTATGAAGGGAATTAAGAAATGTTACGAAACTAAAGTCTTTGGTTTTTACAGAACATTTACCTACGTAAATTTTTTATTCAAACTCCTGATGAAGGTAATGAATAGGGTAGTTGGGAAAAATATAAATGTTATTTTTTCCTATTAATTATGAAATATAAACTAATTTTAAACATATTAATGTAAAAATGATTAGAAAATATAAAACTTTTCATTCATAATTTCCATAAATAAAGTTCGCGTTGGAATTCTTGTGACGTAGATTATTAATAATTATGTTTGACCAAGTTTGTATGACTCATACAAGCTTGTTGTAATAATACTACGACAAAGCGAAGAGGTTGAATTATGTATCATACAAATATTTACAGTATAATTCTAAAAGTAAAGTAACAGATACAATGGGGAAGTTTAGCATGGTAAAAATTCTACATAACATTCTATTTTCTCACAAATATAACACAAATGACTGCTTAAATTGAAATTAAAAATTAAAATTATTGCTCCATTTATTTATAATTAATATTTTTTGGGTAAACTCGAAGTACGTAACAAGTCAGTTATGCGCAAACTCAGACAGAACGGTGAAAGCGAACCACTTGAACGTAGGTCGAACAACACCTCAATCTCAAGTGACTGGTAACCACAACCGCGTGCGTCAGTGTATATGCGACATACGTTGTACCAAGCCTCTACCGACGTCATCACAGCTTAAAATCGGCTTTTCCGGAAAATCTGGGCATTTTTGAAAAAAATAAAACATGTTACATAATTTTTCAAGTCATTTCCCATGGAAGAAAAGAATTAAAAAAAATCGCTAAACTTCCCCATTACTTAGGTACTTGAATATCAGATATTTTCAAGATGTTTAGTTCTTATATAGACAACTTCATAATTTTGCCACCCGGTGGGTACGAGTTCATTTTCTTCACCAATAACAAACTTCTACGCTAGTCTACACTCCAGGGAATGTACATAAATGTCATTTTTAGTTAACATTTTAACGTGTAGGACAACTGACTCGTGTAAATCATATTTTACTTTCTTTTCTATATCAGCAAATTTAAGACAAGGTAATGAAACTAATGAATTTGTGTGAAAATGAATAATTTATTTTAAATAGTGCTTCTCTCAAAAAATAAATCTTTTCGGATAAAAATGGTAGTTGACTACTGTATTGTGTACAGATGTACCGCTAGGACAAGAAAGACTATGATTGGTATTAATAATACACGTCACACACGGGACAATTGGAAATAAGATTTTTTTTTTTTAAGAAAATTATATTTTGGAAAATATACAGTTGCCAGATGTAAAACATGTATTAAAGTAAATAACTTGAACAATGGGGTCCTATACCATTTTTCTTTTATTTTTTTTCCTGTAAGAACAGGTTAAAATAAGAACTTCAGTGCAAAAGCGACTTAAAAATTTTACGTAATAAGCGAGATATGAATTTTTAAAGTTTAAGAATTTGTGCGTGACGTAGCAGGTACTAACAAGTGATCAACAAACAATGAGACAAACTGTTAGTTATACTGGAAACAATTTTTTTCATGTTTGCATAGCTGAAATGTTTTTATATAAAAACTTATACGTTATATTCACGAAGAAATTATTATTAAGTATAAATAACATAAATAATAAGCATTTAACAAGGATTTCTTCCTAATAAATTACAGAACATTGAAATATTTTGACAATATTATTACACAAAGTATGACGACGGATGGCGCTAATGTTTGCCTGTTTTGAAGTTTCAATATTAATTTAATTAATATTATTATTAATTTAATTCATATTACAAATTTATGTAATTATAAATACATGATTATTGTTAATATTACTAGATGTTATAATTAAACAAATTCATCAAACACAAAATTGTTAAATGTTTTGTTAGGTTATAGAACATGACATTTCATATTCTTTCAAAGGTGACCGCTGCAGACGCGCGAATCTTCTTTTTAAAATCAGGCGACCAATCAAATTCTTAGTACCTAACGCGTCATACCCAATTAGTAATCAGCTTCAATCGCTTGTAGTTTGTGACCTAGTTAATATTTAAAGAAAAATTTTTCACTAATACTCATTAATTTATATATATTTTCGTCTTCTTATTTAAGATAGTTAAAATATGACTATGGTATAGGACCCCATTCTTTCTGAAAAAAAAAAAAAATGGAAAATGCGCAGCTACCCTATTGTGACAATTTCGGCAGACTTGTATTAATTAATCATTCTTCAGGTTGTTGCTATATGTGGCTTTTTGGTTCATGCAGAATATTTAAAATCAGCCCGATTTTGTAAAAAAGTTGTTATGTCTTAGCAACATTGCTATAGCAAATCAAATAACCAATAATAATTGCGAACACTGAATAAAACATGAAAATGAGAGGCTTTGTTAAATTTTTTAGCTACGTTGACTTAAAACTTCTTTACAAAATAGAGCTAAATGTGTGTTTTACGCATATCTAATATCAGTAGAGAGGGTTCTGCTTTATTCATTAATATTCGTTCATCAAAAACTGAAAAATGATTGTACTTGTTGTAAATGTTGTTAACATGGTTGTACTTTGCAGCACGCTGGTACCATGGAAGTTATTCCGACAAGAACTGAACCTCGTCCACCCGATCAGCTCGGGACTAGAAGCAATGGCGCTCAAATCCACTATAGACCTCACGTGTAACGACTACATATCAAATTTCGAGTTCGACGTCTTTACAAGGTATTATTTTCAGATTTATACCAACAAAATGACAGACTGAAAAGAATGGGGTATGTGACCAAATTTTTACATAATTATACAATACTAGAAAAAAAAAAAAAAAATAAAGTACCCGTATTTTTTTAAATCGACTTATCGTAGTTTAAGAAAAAATAATTATTAAAAATTTGGATAAGGGATATGATATGTGACGTGAGCATGGTAGGATCGTGACAGAAGACAAACTGGGAGCGAAGGAGATAGTTATAGCCAGCTGTCGCCATGCCATAACATACTACATAATCGCGACTTGGATCAATAATAGCTACTTTTAGTACAAGTGAGCAAAGTATGTCTTTTTCTCACGCGTCCGGAAATTGGCCGCACGAGAAGGAGTGAGAGCGTCAACTGGATAAATGAGAAAATATGTATAATTTTTCTAAAAAATAAAACATATTTTTTTATTAATGAAAAACTCAAAAGTACATTTGTATATAACTGAATTTAATGTAAAGTTAACAACAAAAAAATATTGTTCCTTCATGTAGAATGGTAAATATTTATTGTACAATTTGTAACTCCACCAAAATTTATGACTCCTGACGTAGATAATTATAGGCTTTTGTATTTGTGTATTTTGCTCACTTGTGAAGAAATTTATTTACTTTGTTCACTTGTGATTCAAGATGCTACTTTGCACACTATTTTAAGTTGAATAATAATAAATTTTGCTAACGATTGTGAGTCAGTCTATTTTCTTCCACGATCCTACCATGATGACGTCACATATCGCATCTCTAAAACATTAGTTTTTTAGATTTTATAACTTGTATATTGAAATTCGCTAAGGATCACATACCCCATTGTCACACACAACATAAGTATGAATTCTAAATTATGGGCCTATTCTGTTCGTTCAGAGAGATAACTCTCAGATCTGTAAATCTGTAAATAGTGAACAAAATCTGAACTAAAGCTGCCACTCTTATGTATAATTTAATATTAATCAACAAAAATATATGTGTTTTTGTCAGTTTTTAACATATTTACAGATCTGTTTACAGATTTATTCAAGAAACAAATTTATTCTAGGCCTTGTTCCACTTAAAAGTTGTGACACCTTTATTATCATATGTACATGTGCATTACTAACATCGTATGTGTTCTAATTCATTCACAATATTACAAAGATGTCCCTATCTAAATGATTCAACTATTCTGGTATTCATTCACTATTTTCAATTCTTAACTTTCAGTAAACTCATTCAAAGCTCGGATTTATAAGCAAGAAAATTAGAAGGAATATGTACATATATATGCAAAATATTATTTATTAAACAAATTTATTTTTTTGTTTATAAATTGCGTTATGTTTACTTATATATAATACATAAACTTACAATCTATTACTCCGAAATACATTTTAAAAGTTGCGACACCTTTATTATCATACATGTGCTTTACTATACTTCCCGTCAAATAAATATGGACTGGAGATTTCTACATTGTTGCCAATTCCATTGGTTATGTTGAAAATGTTAAGTTATGAAGAAGTGGCAACACCGCAGGGTAAGGGACAGAAAGGGAAGAAGGGAAGAAATTGAGCATCAAGTCATATTTATTTGACGGCGAGTATAACATCTCTCCATTGGAGGGTTATACTTTTGACGTCACACGCAAGAAAGGCGATGTAAAAGTTGAGATGGAAGATCATAATACAAACAAACTAAAGTTCAATCTTCTATCACTTGTGTTTTGATATTTGAGTGTCTTTGGATGGCTGTGGAAACTTTAAGAATTTCACATTTGTCATATTTTTTATAATTATCTATAGTGAGAGTCACACTGTTACAAAGATCTTACACTCGCTTCGTTTTTCATATTTGGCACCATCTTGTTGCAACTGTCATCATAACAGCGATTTGTTTGTATTAAATCAACTGAGTCACGTGTAGTTGAAGGAAAATATCAGTAGATGGCAGTACAAAAATATGTTTATAACCCTGCATTGAAATTAAAAAACATCCTCTCCCTTTCAAGACCATGTACTATGGAGTCGGCAGAAATATTTAATGCTAGATTGAGCGTTACTTTCTTTGTAAGTGGTAAAAGGATTGAGGAATTGCACCCATAAATAACATTTAAGGTAAAGTCCTGGCGGATTAGGACTATATTCCCTGAGGACTATACTTCATTTCACGTAAGAAAATAGTGATGGGAAGATAGGATAATATCGGAATATTATACAATTAAAAAACAAGATCAAATTGCATCTATCTTCCCGTCACTATTGTCTTACATGAAATGAAGTATAGAACGGTGATGTTACTTATCTCATAGCATGCGGACACTCACGTGACGAAGCGAATTACCCAATCCAAAATTGGGGAGAAACTGTCAGATTGAAGGGCGGAGATTTGAAGTTTGTTTTGGTTTATAGCGTATTATGCGTTTTGTTTTCATAGTTTGGAAAAAAAAATATAAAATAACTCAATACGCACTAAAAACTTTAATATGAAAACTGCCAAACTATGAAAACAAAACTCATAACCTCAGACACGCTACCAAAACAAACTTCAGAGTTGCGTTCCAAAACTCTACTACAGAGTACGAAATTACTCAAAATCGTTCCAAAACTAATAACCTTACTTTCAGAGGGGGCTTGACATTAATGTTGTAATTATAAGTAGATTTGTTATTTTTTAAAAATTTAATATCACTTTTTTACTCCAACAAAACTCATTCTTCCAAAACACACTACACTCTTAAATTACGGTACTCTTGAATTTGGAAAGCTGCCCAGCTCTCTGACCTTCGATGTGACAGTTTCTCCCCAAGTTCTGATTGGCTAATTCGCTTCGTCACATGAGTGTCCGCGAGCTATTGTTCTTCAAACGTATACTCATTTAAAGAAAATTGTTAAAAAACAACGCAAAATTTCAAAAATATGAAATAATATGCATATTGCAATAAAATATGCAAAAAGTACAAGAAACAGGTAAAATATGCAGAAAATGCAAAAAAAAATGCATTTTGCATAAAATGCGAGCTTAATCATTACTAATCAATAAATGATTGAACGTTTTGTATGACTGATATAAATATAAATGTGTTCTAAATAAATATTTAATGAAGAAGTTATAAAATATGCAGTAACAATTTAATTCACAATAACCCTAAACTATTAAAAATCTATTTTTATAAATTCTTCTACTTAGGAAACTTGTATGACACTTTCATGATAGAACAACCTTGATAATCGCAAAAATAAATACTTTCGTGTGGGGTGAGTGTAAGATCCTTTATTTTTAAAATCTTTAGATGTGAAATATTTTTCCCATGAGTGTTTCTGTCTAATTGGTGTAGTATCAGATGGCACGAGCGATGGCGTTATAAAACGCAAGCTGTGCTGTTACATTTTCATGTCATCATTATGCTAGCTACTGCTATCATTTATGTAAGCATGATACGGGTCGTTTATTCGATAACGATCTTATATCAGATGAGTGAACTTCAGAACAGAAGAAGAGCTTTTTTACTCTTACAGCGTCTTAAACTGCTACACCAAAAATAATAGAGACATTAGAGATATTGTTAGGAAGAAGTAACGCCGTACTTGTTGATAGATAAAATATTATAAGGGATTTCTAGGAGGTGATTGTAAGGAATTATATTCCATAAGGTAGTTAATTTTATTTAAATTTCCAATGTTTTGTTACATATTTTGTAACTTCATCAGGGAATAAAATAGGTTTTACCGGTTTCAGAATAATATACAATCGTAGGCTGGTAACTAAGTAATAACTGTACCAGTTCGGTAATAGTACCATTCTGTGACATCTACAAAATTAAAATAAAATAAAATGAAAGTATAAGACTATTTACATATTAGGTAAAATATACAGATAACGTTACGTGTATCGCTCGTAACACGGTTTCCTTTATTCTAAAATAATTAACATGATGACATGATTTTTTTTTTACAGCTAATATTCTGTAAAATATCACTTTTTCTGCCTAGACAGTAAAAATTGTGTTGCTATTTACATAGCAACCGTTCAACAAACGCATAGCAATGGCGATAACCTTCAAAATAGGAAATAAAAATAATCACTAAACAAATAACTATTATTAATAAAATCTTCTGAAACCGATAAATTATTGAACAAACCACGGATGTTATGAATTATAACAGGCCGTAGATGTCTTAAATCCTCGCTCTACGAGCTCGGATTTCAAACTGACATCTGCGGTTGTTATGATAATCATAACGGGCCGACCGTTTTTATATGCATTAAATGAATAAGATTTAAATGAAACCAAATTTTGTCAACAAGACCTGAATATTAAAAATTATATTAAAACATGGTTAAACTTAAACATCACCTAATTCAGTACATTTTATTTGATAAATGACAACCGATAGGTGATATTTTTTTCATTTTTGTGATCTAGGTTTGCATTCTGACCAATGAAAGGGCAAAATTTTCATCCCTAACTAAACCACCGCTATTTTCTTACGTAAAATGAAGTATAGGTTATAGGTATAGTGCGGCACACCAAATCTTGACCTGAAGGGTAAGGGAAAGAAATACTCATAACATGATATTCTATAGACGCCGTCAAATATTAATTATTCTAACTCATTTGTGAACGCTTATGATCCGAGTCCGAGTGTAAATAAGACAAGAACTGATACGAACACCAACTGCGCAGATCAACTGCCAATATAAGAAAGGCTGCCGTAGTTCATCTTTCGTGTCCCGGATTACATGTTAATAGCTATAACTGTAGTAGTCCATTGGCAAAAAACTAAGATCAGGAACATCTAACTGTTAAATTTCCACTAATTTATATGTTTTTCTTTGACATTTACAAATACACATATACGGGCCTATTCTGTAACACAGTGGTTAATTTTTATCAACATATATCAACATGATTGGTAAAATTTTTTAACAAGTTGTTAAAAATTAACCACTGACAGCATAGGCCAGATATTAGCATTGCATTGAGAGAATTTTAAAAAGTTAAAAAGAAATTGACACATAATAAAGAGATATTACCAAAAGAAAAAATACTTTTAATAATTCAAGTAAAATTAACTATTAATAAATAATAATTATGTAGGTTATTCCAACCGTGGGCCACCCTCCTGCGTAATTGGCAAATCCTTGCAGTGACGCATCCAGGGTACGTAGCATTCCTGACATACGATGAAGTTAAAGCTCGTCTACAGAAGTATATCAACAAAGCAGGCAGTTATGTCTTCCGTCTCAGTTGTACCAGATTGGGACAATGGGCTATCGGATATGTCACAGCCGATGGAGAGATTTTGCAGACCATCCCACAGAACAAAAGTTTGTGCCAGGCGCTATTGGATGGATACCGAGAAGGATTGTAAGTGGATTTAAAATAGGAAGTGTATTGGTTGCTGGTGTCGGTTGCCTTGAAAAAATTAAATGGTATCCGGGCCTTAAATATTATTTTCAGTTGACCGTGTATTAATAGCTTATATTAGTCTATAGGAAATCATTCATTAATGATCCCTATTAATGCATGATTTTTTTATTAATAAACTATTTTAGTGCGTAACCATAGATGCCACATACCATTGCTGAACACTTGTCGAAAGAAGTGTCTACTGCACTGTCCAGACAGAGCCGCGAAAAAAAAATTAGTGAACTGTCGCACCTGGAGCAGACAGAATCTAGCGGACAATTTTAACGGCCACTTCTCGAATCTACCTAAAAACCACTGCCTACCAATTAGAAATTATCAGTTAGGTATTGTTTTGGATGGGTTATTTTAGAAAAGACAAACTATAACAATACCTAACAGACAATTCATCAGACAGTAGTTTTTAGGTTATGTTCGAGAAGTGGCCGGTGGCCGCTCTGCTAATGTGCGACAGTTCACTAATTTTGCGGCTCTGTCTGGACAGTGCAGTAGACACTCCCATTGTCAAAACTTATGTGTCAGACGTTAAAACCTAAATTATTTTGTTATAGAATAAAATTAAATTTTACAATTCAGTAAAATATGGTCAACTGAAAAATATTTAACTAATATAATGTTAATTTGCGATTAATGTTTTTAACAATTAACGCGTAAGCGTAGCGAACGCGTTAAAATGTTTCAATCATTGATCACCCTCCCTCATTAACACATTTGATAGTTAAGAAACTATTATTTTATCAAGTTAAAATTCTAACTGGGGATTGTGAGATTTACCCTAGCTAATATTATATTTCTGCCTCTTGTAGAAATTGTTTCAATATCTGTATATTACTTTCTTAGTTTCTATTTCTTTATTTAGCTATCTATACCCGGATGGACGATCTGTAAATCCAGATTTATCATGGGCGGTTCAACCAACTCCTGAAGACCATATAGCCGTAACTCAAGAACAATATGAACTCTACTGCGAGATGGGCAGTACGTTTCAACTCTGTAAAATCTGCGCCGAAAATGATAAGGACGTACGGATAGAACCTTGCGGGCATTTACTCTGCACGCCTTGTCTCACCGCCTGGCAAATTGT
This sequence comes from Ophonus ardosiacus, assembly GCA_943142095.1. Classification (NCBI taxonomy): domain Eukaryota; kingdom Metazoa; phylum Arthropoda; class Insecta; order Coleoptera; family Carabidae; genus Ophonus; species Ophonus ardosiacus. The sequence goes on from OW964827.1 coordinate 43,403,724, forward strand.
AAGATGATTTCATTGATTACTTTTTGATGTCATGTTATTGTAACGCCATCTACTATCGTAATTAACTAGCTTCATTCATTTACATGGCGCAGTTGGCATGTCTGTTTTGACAAATAAAACACAACTTTGATAAAGCAAAATAAATATAAATAATCGTTTCCATACCAAGTGATTACTAATTATGGTGTTTCCAGAAGTGGTTTTTATAATCTTGTGTTTTATTTCATGGTCAGAAATGGCATTAAATCGGTATTATTCGCTCATTTTTTTAATTCAATAGGACAACCGGAAGGCACTTTATTTGTAGATATAAAGAGTTTTTGTTGGAATAATAATAATAATAATAATAATTTCGTTGAGATTGTTATAAAAATTCAAGATTAACCTACATTATGTAACAAAAGTTTTGAAAAAAGTGAGACCTTTTTATTAAATAGAAAGAAATTGAATTTACTTTTTATGAAATTGAATACTCTTTTCTGAAATTGAAGTTGAAAAATGGGGTCCTATACCATTTTTCTTTTATTTTTTTTTTCCTGTAAGAACAGGATAAAATAAGAACTTCAGTGCAAACGCGACTTAAAAATTTTACGTAATAAGCGAGATATGAATTTTTAAAGTTTAAGAATTTGTGCGTGACGTAGCGGGTACTAACGAGTGATCAACAAACAATGGGACAAACTGTTAGTTATACTGGAAACAATTTTTTTCATGTTTGCATAGCTGAAATGTGTTTATATAAAAACTTATACTTTATATTCACAAAGAAATTATTATTAAGTATAAATAACATAAATAATAAGCATTTAACAAGGATTTCTTCCTAATAAATTATAGAACATTGAAACAGTTTGACAATATTATTACACAAAGTATGACGACGGATGGCGCTAATGTTTGCCTGTTTTGAAGTTTCAATATTAATTTAATTAATATTATTATTAATTTAATTCATATTACAAATTGATTTAATTATAAATACATTATTATTGTTAATATTACTAGATGTTATAATTAAACAAATTCATCAAACACAAAATTGTTAAATGTTTTGTTATTTTATAGAACAACATGACATTTCATATTCTATCAAAGGTGACCGTTGCAGACGCGCGAATTTTTTTTTTTAAATCAGGCGACAGGTCAAATTCTTAGTACCTAACGCGTCATACCCAATTAGTAATCAGCTTCAATCGCTTGTAGTTTGTGACCTAGTTAATATTTAAAGAAAATTTTTTCACTAATACTCATTAATTTATGTATATTTTACGTCTTCTTATTTAAGATAGTTAAAATATGACTATGGTATAGGACCCCATTATAGATTAGACCTTATTTAGTAATAAAAGCGTAAAATGTTTCCCAAAACTTTTGTAACATACGTTATTAAATTTTTTAGAGGTATCCATTCATACTTTTTCAATATATTTATCTATTTTTTGTAGGATTCCGAAGGCCAAGGATGTCCATTCTGCCGGGCGGAAATCAAAGGCACCGAACAAATAGTCGTGGATCCATTCGATCCGAAACGCTCGCACAATAAATCCAAACTAGCCAGCGGAAGTACCTTCAACTCGAGCAACGTTGACGACGAGGACTTCGATTTGGAGGTATCAGTTGGCCACACTGATTCATGCACGAATGATTACACAGAATGAGGCTTGTTTGTATGTTCGACATTCCATACAAATCATTTACACATTCCATACTTTATTTGGATTTTAAAAATTTTCATTTGTAAATATATAATTGGTTTAGGTTAGGGATTATTTTAATTTTAGTATTGGTAGCGATTATGTCGCCATTTTAAAATACGGGGGACGCGCTAGAATTTTTGAGAGTAAGAAACATGGGTCGTATTTTTTAGTTCCCTTCAACAATCATACACACCACCATTATTTCCTTCCACTTCTTAAAAGATCACCACAACAAATCTTATTTTGGAATACTTTCAAAATAATTGTAAAATGCAAAATCCAGATGAAAAAATCAAGTTTTCACTTTGGGGAGGATCGGCGCGAGCCGCCATCTTGGATTAAAGGTGCAAAACAAGTTTTATTTGGGTTTTGGTCATTTTTTAAGAAACAGCGGCCCATATTAAAATTTTACAAGAATACGAAATTAATGCTCGTGATTTTGTTGTACAAAAAAAGGTTCTTACATTTTTCACCTAGGATGAACTCTCAAAAAGTTATGTTAAAAATAGTTTTATGATAGTTTACATTCGTCGTGGCATCGGAGAAAGAAATTATCGATGATTTTTAAATAACTTTTGTCAACACTTTCGTACAAATTCATCCGCCACTTAAAGATATGGTAACGCGGTTTGAATATTTGAATTCAGCATGGAATTCTTCTTTATGTATTCGACGATTTTTGCCGATGATCAGTTCGGGAGTTTCTAACAATTTAAATCTACATGAAATTCCTCTAAAATTGTAAATATCTGCAAAAATTGACGAAAATTCTCTGATTCATTTCATATTTTCACTCACAATAATACTTTAAATTAAAAGTATGATTAATTAAGGGCCATTTTCATAATCAGGCTCACATTAAAGCTTTAATTTAAATTATTTTAACAATTTATCTTTATTTTAAAGTAATATTGCAGTGTTCGCTAAAGTGCTAAAGATGTATTATGAAAACGAACACAATTTTAATTTTAATTTAAAGTGTTAGAGTGAAGATAAAGTTTGTTATGAAAACGGTACTAAGTTCTAACGAACTTAATTTTCACAACTTAATTTCAAAAGACTAAAAAAATTGTTTTCCACGGACTAATTTTCTTATTCTCAATAATTCTAACGTAACCCTGTAAATTGTAAAACAGTGAATTTAAGGCCCGGTATTTTCATCTCTGCTTAAATTGTCTGTTAATTTAACTGACAGTTTAATCAGAGATTAAAATACAGAGCCTAAATAGATGAAAAGCAAGTATTCATATAGGATTACAGGTATTTATTTGTATATAACAATTATTATTGCCTTCATACTTCGAATTTTAGCAACGAAGTATTATTTTTAAGATCCAAATAATTTTACACGAACAGAAATCATTTTAGTGATGCTTATAATATGTGTGCCGCCTTGATGTCGCTTCACGGTTGCACGTTGTGTTTCTTTTCATTTCATGTAAAAGATGTGCGATTTAAGTACTTACAATAAGTATATATACATGTTTTTGTAAAACATTACATAAATTGTTTTTAATGTTGCTGTAGTTTAAATTGTGCAATAAGGCAAATAATTATCGCACATCTTTGGAATTTAAGAATATGGGTTATTTTTATAATATAGTTTTTTTACGAAAGTAAATTTGTATTTTAATATTTATTTCAGTATTAAAAATATTTTTATGCAAAAATCAATATCGAAAAATTGCTGTGCTAATAATATATTTTTATATAAAGTTAAACGAATAAATTTTGGTTTTATCACTTTATTAATTTGTGTTACATTATTGTTCTCTCACTTTCATACAAGATAAGAAGCTTTTTTTGGTATTCTCCGAAGCAGAGTCAAAAGATAACCTCAAAGTTGTTAAACAAAATTTATTGAAATATTATTAAAAATAAGTATACTCTATCTCCGAATTGATCCCCACATCATCAATTTCTGATGCAAGAATTACTAAACTTTTATCTTGCATCTTTGTCGCACATACGTGGCATACATGACTTTTATTCGCTATCTCATTATTGTGCGTGTCCTACCAACGGAGAAAAATGAAATAGAAACTTCGGTAAAAAAAGTTATTTTCAAATATTTGAATATTTATATCATTCTATCATTCATGTGGTGAAAGGTGATTTTGTCATTGATAATTTGTGTTTCATTGTCTTTTGGATATTTCGTTTGTTTTTGGTATTATATTTTGCTATTGCGAAGATGGCGTTTTAAGATTGCCGACAATTATTGCAGGATTTGGCTTTTAGACAATAAAATTTGGTATATTTCGTCTATTATACTTGATCGTATTTATTCAATTGGTTTATTATTGCTAAATACTATTTATACTTCGGATTTTGATAAATATCAAAATTGACAAGTCGTGGAAAGTACCTGAGTGCGTACATGTTAAAAACAAGCAGACCACGTCTCTAAGGAAATGTTCAGCGGTAGCGGTGTACACGATATTCTTTTTTCTCAATATTTTCTTATTAATACAAATAATTATTTTTAATTAAAATATTGTTTTTATTATTAAATCATCATTAAATACAACGCAATTTCCTACAAAAAAAATATTTTTAAATTTACGACCAAAAATATACGTTTTATAACAGAGCGAAATTAGCTCACATTTTTAAAGTTATCATTCGACTCTGCCTCGTATTTGAAAATCTAAATTACATGGAAGAAGTATGGTGTTTAACTAAAATCTGTTAGTAAGGTAAGTATAGTATTTTTCACGTAAGAATGGCATTGCGCAATAAAAAGTGTATGATTCTTGACGACAAACGTAATTGAAGTAGTTTTTTTTTTGACACACAGATTATAGAATATGTTCATAAAACTACGTATGTCGTAACTCTGTTTAGGAAATGATTTGGAACTGTCAATACAGTTTGTATAGAATGGCGTGAATTATCGAAAAGGTTATATTTGCCTGCATGTGCGTTTTTTAATTCAGAAAAAGATAGTTTCCTAGTCGGTATCAGCACGAATTATAGAGCGAATTGAACTATCTATAAGCGAAAAATTATTGCGCCGTGTCATTCATACGTGAAGAATACCATAACATCATTGCTTTTGAAATGCGCACGTTTGGTTTTTAGTTTGCTGTAAACATCTTAACAGCATTAACGGGGGCACTGTGAAATGTTTTCTAAGCATACAGTAAGTATCACTAGCTTTTATTTGTTAATGCATTTCTAGGATTCATGTAGTGCACAATTCATATTTTAATTAATAGAATATATGATATATTAGAATACATATTAATATTTTTTATTTTCAGGATAATGGGGAAATGTGGAATTGTGCTGGAAGCAGTCTTCAAGCTCTTGCGTTGTCTCCGAGATCAGAACTTTCGGTAAGAAACAAAATTTAATAGGTGTTAATAATTACTTTATTTTTACAAAACCTATGTTTTTGTATACATTTCAATTCCAATTGACGATTTAGTACAGTTTCATATCCTGAATCTTATACCTTTTGTTTAGGAGGATATATTGTCAAAAAAAAACTTATATTGGTCGCCATTTTTCCAATATGGTGGAGCGAGCAGCAGCGCCCAAGATCACAAATTTAGTATTTTATTCAGGGTATGAAACTGCACTAAAATGCTGATTTGCAAAACTGGATTATTATATTTATTGTTTTTTATTGAAAATGCTATTATTCCTAGTGATTTAGAATACATGCTAAACAGTACGTGCCTTGCAATTTTTTTTATTAAAAAATATGAAATTATTGACCGTTAGTATCAACAAGTGATTAAGCGTGATTAGTGAACATTTGATCATTATTGTTTTATCTCTCTCAATCGTTCATGAATTATTTTAGAGAAAAGTAGGTCAAATAAAAGTTATAAAAAATTAATTACAAGCATTTTTTATTTGAAGCATTATTCCCACTGAAATATATACTAACTGGAACTCGCATACTCTACCTATCAGCGTACGCTGCACTGAAGCTCATTGAACAATAATGGTTGGTCCTGTTCGCGCACGTTCGTGCCGAACCGAATCTAGCCGAATAACTCGTATCATAGCTGATCGCTTTGTTTTCATATTATGCTTCATTTATTTAAACATGCGCCACACGAAATAATTTCCGTCTACTCACGAACTGTCTCGATGTTTGCCAACTACTCCATCATCACTGCATATTACCCATTTCTGAGTATGCCAATCTGTGTTGTACACAGAATTCGGTAATGATGATGACATATTTGTACCGTGCGAGCGTTTACAAGGCGTCACTCACGGGCACTCATTGCTGGCGTGGAGAGTGCACCATAGGGGTCACTTTTGTGCCATTTAAAATTGGAAATATTTGGCGTCGGTCGGGATCGAACCCGGTTTCCAGGTTCGCGACCAGACATTTCGGCACGTGGCCACGGGATAAACAATGGTAATCAAAATGCTCACTAATCACCCTTAATCATCGTCCATACTGTCATTGCCATTTACAACTTACAACAGTAGCAGGATTCATTATTTATTTATAATATTAATTTAGACATCAGCAAGCCCGATGATATCCCCTCGATCGAGTCCCAGGTTCATCCGACGTAGCATCACCCCCACCACCGGCATGACGTCACACCCCCCGCCATTGCCTCCAAGAAAAAGCTCCCCAACTTTAGAACAAACCGTAAACATTACTCGCAATGGACACTCTCTCACCGAGGCGCAATCTGTAAGCGTCAACAACCTCGTTGAACCGCCCCCTTTAATCGCAAAGAGCAACAGCATGCACGAGATATCTTGCGACAACTTCGACGACTCAACAATAGAGGTCAGCACTGCGGAAACAATCTACGGTATTATAGATTCTAGATACAATCTTTGTAATATAGATACTAAGTCTCAGAGACACCAAAGTGTTCCTACATCAGGAAATAATATTAATTTAAGCTGCCCGGTTAAGTCCAATACAATACCGAACATTAGTAATCAATCCGAACAAATGCTAAGTTATGTTTTAAATAAGGAGCCACCATATGAGAATATAAGAATTGATTTACCTCCAAAACAAAAGCCTAATCCACTCACAGCCAAAGACAATGGATCAGTGAGTTATGAGAATTTAAATATGGATTATATTAAGAAACTAGTCAATGAAGGTTATTCTAAAGATGCAGTAATACGCGCCCTAGGTATCACTAGAAATAATGTAGATATGGCTTGCGATATCCTACACGAATTTGGTACGAAGCATGGATAGTTGGCATTGACAAATAAAGCCTTTGTTTTAATTTTTTGTTCCTCATCTAAATGGAATTTTTGAATATCATACAAGAATTCTGCAATAATATGTAAAAATGTGTAATTACGTACACAACGATATGTCTAATTAGTTCACTACTTTAAGTACAATCATGACTCAATATTTAATAGATTTGTAAATAAAACAAAAATTATTTTCTCAGGAATGGATTATATATTAAAATTCAGTAAAATTTCTTTATATAAATGAGCTCGCATTTGTGAACTATGTTTTATATAAATGTAAATATTTTATCTTATATCTGTATGTACAACAAATACAATCTATGAAATTATATATTCGTATTGAATTACCCTACATAATTATTTTTTGCTTGTTTTGGTACCATTTAAGGTGATTTTACTTTGTAAAAATTTTATGCCCTTTCATGTTATTGACGCACCATCTCAACGATCCTTACCTCTTCTGCGATATCACGCCTCTAAGGTTTAAGTACTATCGGCCTTTAGTCATTACTCGCGCGAGACTTCCTTCACTCTTAACCGTTATGGCAGTATATTATGTAACTTCGTTTTTGGCTCAATATAGTCTGAATTTTTTATTTTTTTGATGAATGTTTCCTTCCAACATTCACGTTCCCGAGGGCTTGGGTCTCAGCTGTTGGGAGGCTCTAAGCATGAGGGACTGGCGCCCTAAACCTTGACGACCCTTATTTCAGCAACGTCGGACCTCCCCGTTTCGACTGTTTAGCTGGCTAGTATCCAAACCTCGCTCGGGAATTAAGTTTATCTTTTATAACCCCAAATGCTAGGGTAACCTTGGAGAACGTTATACCGTCAGAAGAACGGGTAAGTGGTAAGTGTGATTAGCGATCGTTTATAGATTATTTTAGAGAAAAAGTACTTCAAATAACAGTTAAAGAAAAATTAATTTTACGCATCTTTTATTTGAAGTATTTTTCTCCAAACCAATACATAAATGACTCAAAAAGAAAAAAAAACAATAAGTTCACAAGAAGATATATTTATTAGCTGTCACGATTTTTTGTCAACAGTACAAGTACTTATATTTCTAAACAAATATACCTTTATAAAAATGGCGTCGCTTAATGTAACAACGCTAATTTTTCAAGGACGATAAGAACTTTCATTAACCGTGGTTTTAACAGATCAAAGAGGGGCCCAAACCCAAACAAGTTGGACAAAAACCAGTTATTATCTATAGGGTGTTAATTAAAAAGCGGTCAGTTTTTCCTTGCGCAAAACTTCCCAATTAATTTTAGACAAAAATGTTTCAAATAAAAGTTGTTGATAATTAAATTCTACATCTAATCAAAATCACTAAACAAATTTTATTTGCATGTTCAGTATCTTATGGAACTGACACAAAATTTTAATGAAATGCATATTGTTTGAACTGCTAGAAATTTGATATTCATATAAAAATTAGAGCTATACTCACCGTCAAATAAATATGGACTGATGCTCAATTTTTTTCCTTCCCCCACCCTGTCCCTTGCCTTGCGGTGTTACCACTTGTTCATCACTTAACAATTTCAACAGGACCAATGGAACAGTGTAGAAATCTCTAGTCCATATTTATTTGACGGTAAGTATAATGGGGAAGTTTAGCATGGTAAAATTTCTACATAACTTACTATTTTCTTACCAATATAACACAAATGACTGCTGAAATTGAAATTAAAAATTAAAATGATTGCTCCATTTATTTATAATTAATATTTTTTGGGTAAACTCTAAGTAGGTCACAAGTCAGTTATGCGCAAACTCAGACAGAACGGTGAAATCGAACCATTTGAACGTAGGTCGTAACAACACCTAAGTCTCAAGTGATGGGTAACCGCAACCGCGTGCGTCAGTGTATAAATACACATACGTTGCGCCAAGCCTATACCGACGTCATCACAGCTTAAAATCGGCTTTTCCGGAAAATCTGGGCATTTTTGAAAAAAATAAAACATGTTACATCATTTTTCAAGTCATTTCCCATGGAATAAAAAAATAAAAAAAACTCGCTAAACTTCCCCATCTACACCTAAATCAGTTAAACAGATTTATTTCTATTTATTTTGTAACCTGTAAAATCGAAATTCTGGCAGTTCAAACGAAATGCATTTCTTTGTAATTTTATTTAAATTCCATGGCTATCGCTAAAAACTAGCAATGTTTATAAAATTTCATATTCTATTTTAGAAGTTGTAAAAACAGTAAATAATGTATGTTTAGTGATTTAGGTGTAGAATTTAATTATCTACAACGTTTATTTTAAATATTTTTGTCTAAAATTAATTGGGAAGTTTTGCGCAAAGAAAAACTGATTTCCTGTTCTTACTTGCAATTCGGTTCTTTAAACAACTATTCTTGTTTATTTGTATTTCGTCACTCCGGGACCAAAATATATTGGTTTCAAATTATTTTCGCCTCCCATAAAGGGGATGTGGGCCCGCACAATTTTGCAATTCTAAACATCTATTATTTTATCACCCATTTCTCCGGCGCTCACTTAATTGAGCGTGTCAGACCGACCGCACTCCGCAAGCATAGTTTAGCTTAATTATAATATGTCATCATTATTACCGAAATATATATAACAGACTAGCACACCCAGCAATGGGTAATGTACTGTGATATACATATTTATTTATATTTCTTATGCTTCGAGCCCCGGAAGTACGTGTAAGCGGTCGAAAGAAAATGTAACCGCGTAGTGTACTTCTTACGGCCTGAGGTATGTTTTACGCACTTCTGCACTCAATTAAAATATATTACATACTATTTAATAGATATTTACGTGTTAATTTAAAGTTAAATAACTATCAAGGAGTAATTAATTACTTTTTAATGAAGTTTAATAAACTTTTAAATGTACAGGCTTCCCTCGTTTTTGTCCTAGTTGCGATACATGCGCCTGCGCGTAATAGTAAACATAAGTTCGAAATGGCGTGTGTTTGTTGCCAGTGTTCTGTCATTCTGGTGCAGGCTTGATTGTATTTGAGGGCAACAAATGTAAGGTATCGTTAATATTACACAATTTAATTAGTTAATATACAATAAACATCTGCTTGTTTGAGAAATATGAGGTCAACAACGTTTATGTTTATAGATTCCTATGATGAAACTTCTTTCCCCATAAAGTTTCGACAAAGTTTACAAAAATAAGAATTGAATCAAACAAAGCAGTGGATTCGTAATGAGTGAGTTCAAACCAAGATTTTTGAAACCTTCCGAAACAGCAAGTTACTTGGACAAGAATGACAGCACTTTGATAGAAACTACAGATTTTGTATACAACAAGTTTCATTCGCTGTCTTTGGAGGCACAGAGACAACGACTACCAATATTTAGCTACAGAAACCATATCTTGTATCTTCTGGAAAATCATCAAACTCTTGTGCTGGTTGGAGAAACTGGATGCGGGAAAAGTACGCAAATACCACAGGTATGTTGATCTCTTCAAGCCCAGGCATTTAAACTTTTTAATTATTTATTCTGTCTGTACTATTTTTATCTACTTTTATTACAAATACATTATTGAAAACAGTTTTTGTTTTGGTGCGTCGTTATAGTAATTTATGGAATCAAAGTTAGATTATTGAAAAAGTAATTTACAAATTGTAACTACACACTTTATTTTAATTGTAAATCGATATAAGTTAGTCAGAAAATTATTTGTATAACTTTTTTAGAACAGAAAATTGATTTTCTTTTGTTGTACGAACAAGAAAAAGGATTTCTATGAATGAAATTATGTTAATTATCTGTTATATAACTATGGAAATTCATAAGGAAAAAGTTGAATTATAAAAAAAGCAAATTGTTTTATGCTATCACTGTAAAAAAAACTATGATAAAAAGTGTTTCTCCAACATGCAGTTGCAATTATCATACCATAAAATTTGTTGATAAGAAAATTAAAAATTATCATAAACCTTAAAATTAATTGAATATAAAAACTAAATACATATTTTGACAACAATGTTCTCATCTGCACTAGTAAATTGGCTATATCTGGTGTCTCAAAAAAGAGACCGCAGTCTTGTTCCGACATTAGTTACGACGTCTCATTTGTTACGACAGGCGTTTAACATGGGAAATCAATTTTTCTTTGCGCAAAACTACCCATTGAATTTTAGAAAAAAGTGTTTCAAATAAATGTTGTATGCCCGGTTTCACCAACATCAAATAAATCTTCGAATAGTTTATTCGTCGAATAAGAGAAAAATATCGCATCGAAACCATAATACAAATGACGGTATTTATTCTGTCATATTTTGATGCGATATTTTACACTTATTTGACGAATAAGCTATTCAAAGATTTATTCGATGTTGGTGAAACCGGGCAGTGGAGAATTAAATTCTACACCTAAATTACTAAATTATCCGATTTTTTTAAATATGTAATATAATCCGAATTTAATTGTCTATAATTAGGAAAAATCTTGGTCGCAAATTTCGGATACAAACCAATGTACTGTTTGACAGAAGAAAATACCTATAGTCAGAAAAATTGACCGTCGGGTCCAGTAATAAAATTATAAATATCGGAATTATTATGACAAAGCGGCATATTGTTCACTGCTTGCATTATTATAACGTTGGATGCTAACGGGTCATTATTTGTGCCGCTCTGTTGAAATGAAGACATGCTCTATATAGTAAAATAATCTTACTGTTCCTTTAACAAATTGCTATTTTTGTTTGGAGTATAAACTCTGTAGTTCAAAAATTATTTTTTTTCATATTCATATTTATAGTTTTGTTGCTAATGTCAATTACTTAAAATAAAATACCAGAAGTTCTAACAGCCCTTTTCTCAGAGAGTGATTAAGATTGCTCAACATGTAAACCATGCCAGAGGTCTTAAACAAGAGTTTTACGATTTTATTGAAGATGAGAAATGCGTATTTAGTTTTGATTTAATTCAATTTTAATAATAGATAAAAAAATGTGTTTGATTTCATATCTTTTATCGTTTATAATATTAATCTTCTGGGATTTTTTTGCGTTACCAGCTGACTCAATATGTATTTATAGATACCAAATAAAAATCATACGATGCGTAGGTCTTCAAATGGTATGATCGTACCATATCAATATTTGTTGAGTTAATAATATACTTACTGTTATATACAACCATTAATTATGGAAACATGTCCATTAAAATATATTCTTTGGACTGCGATTACAAGAATAACATGTATTTTTATTGTCAGGAAAAGAAATAAACAGAGATTTACATTGCTTTTATGTTAATTTCATGTTTAGTTCATATTTATTGCTTTATATTCTACGTTTTTATCATATTCTTGGATACATCATCATTTATATTTCGCTGATGAAAGAATTGTGTTAATTTGATAGTTGTCTTTCGTTTGAACTCGACCTATATAGCCGAAATTATCATTGACCTTTAAAATAGTTCTTACATTTGTGAATAGTGAAGTATGTTATGCTAATTAGCATACAAAAACATATATATTTTGCCGTAAAGTTACAATAATTGTTAGGTGATAATTTGTGGTTCAACGTGCCGATTACCCGGTACATAATCTTATCAGTGAAGTTGAAGAATAAATGCCTGGGCTAGGGTCTGGAATTAACTATTAACAGTGACGTGCACTAGTGAGCCTGTTTTTCCACAGGTGCCTGACTCAATATTACTGTCATCGTGTGATTTTAGTAAAGTGGTAGAGTAGAGCATTTAATATTTTTCTACGTATAATAAATTGCTCAAACAAAATCAGAGTGAAATACAACAATGATAGGACCGTCATCTCAAATAAGTAAAATACTTGTAGCGTTATTAATATTAGTGTTAATATTTTACATATTTATGGATATTAATTTATATCTTCGAATTCAAAATTATCCGATTGATAGAAGTAATGGAGATAATATAAGTTTAAAATATAATGATGTAAGCTGGTTGGGTTGTGATATTTCACCTTTGTGCGATGTAACAGTCAAGGGCTTATTACTAGACCATACAAACCATTATTTATTTTCTCCTTTGGCGATAATAACCGACGACATGTTCGGCATTTCTTCGACGTATTGGATAACACCAAATTTAATCAGCGTTTCACATATATTCGTCGCCATATTAAGCGCTAAATGCATAGCTAGCGACACCATTTCAGTCCGAAGGATAGGAGTAGTTCTCTTCCAATTTAGAACATTCTTAGATGACATGGATGGTCATGTGGCCCGAGCACGAAAACATATAAAAGGAGAGAGGTCGGAAATAGGAACTAGTGGATATTACATAGATGGAATTTGTGATTTTTTTGGATGCGTTGCTTTGATAATCGGAACTTTTGTATTCTTGAAAAACAACCCGCCCAGAAGAGGCTATTTACCACTTCATGCAATTTTACCGAACAAAGAAGATAGGTCGGGAGCCGTGATTTACAAAGCCAAAGTAACAACAAAAAAAGTAGCGAGAAAAATTTGTTGTTTAACAGCTCAAATGATGATTAGTTCTACAGCCTGGAATCGATATATAGCTCTATATCAAGATATGCTAGAACGCAACAACGTTACAAGACAACAATTTGCTAAACAGAATCTCATTTTTAAATCTACATTGTTTTTTTGTGTAGCTTGGTTATGGAGAATTGTTAACTTACACAATATGGTTCATTGTTTATTGTTAGCAATTTTTTGCGATAAATTGTGGGAATTTTTAAGGGCTATACAATATATTGGGTTTATTGTTTTAATTTGTGTAATATGTATTTCAGAAATGCACGTTTTGGAAGTTGAAAATTTTATTTTTAGTAATTTAACCGGGAATTTTACTAATATTTAGTGAGCTAAGACTTTCTGCTGTTATAAACTCCATATTTGGCTTGATTTACATTAGCATTGATTCAAAATGTATTTATTTACAATCGTGTGGGAAATGAGTACGGGAAATAGGCAGTTTACGCACTAAAAATAATTAAAATAAGATTTTTGTGATGTAGATTAACAAATACTCGATATCTCAATCAAAAAATGTTATAACATTGTGAATTATACTAAACAATAATCGAATAATGTCAAAAGAATCAAAATTTATTTTTTATACCATGGGCTTGAAATTAATTTTGTCGCGGAAAAGGTATGACGGGTTTGTAACGTACAAGTGACAGATGCCTTTTATTTATAATTATTTTTTAATATTCTTGACATATTTGTAAACTAGGCTTAGGGGCTCACAAATTATGGTATTTGGCATGATAGTAGATCTTCCGGTTTAACAGGAAATGACATTAATTTTCATATTTCAAATAGGACAGCCTATATATTTATACATTCTTGGAATCTACGCAAAATTGCGAATTCAACGGTATCATACAGGCCGTGAAAACAGTTGAGATATTTCAGCTAATTGTTTAAATAGTAAGTTTATTTTGTTACAAAAAAATTATCAATTTGTTATCACAACCTACCTGATATGGCTTATCAGGTTAATTTATTTCTTCAATACATATGCACTTCAAACATATCATTGAATTTGTAATATTACGTAGATTACAAAGTTATAAAAATATTTTGCGTAAAATTAAAAATAATTATAAATAAAAATGTTATTTTGAGTGGCCCGTTTTTTAGTCACCGTATTTACTTTTTAAAAAAGTGTATCGTGCCGAGAACGCAAATTGATTTCGAACTGAAAGATTGAAAGCGATGCAAAACAACTGAATTCGTACCGCTAATGTAAATTAAGCCAAACTGTTTCATTGCTATCAATTCCAAGAACTTTTTTATCTGGGTGAATTTAGTTTTTTATTTACATTTATTACAAATAAGTATATTTAACTTGGCGCCTTATTATTTACTTGCCATTTTATATTACTCTTATTTGTATTGTGAATGGCATTTAAAGGTTTTTAACATCACAATACATCCTTGCGTTCGTACTACTTTGCTATAGAAATATTTACATTTGTTGTTTATAATTTTATCTAAGTCCGAGGTGTAGATATTTATTGATTTTTGTATATTATTTATATATTTATGCTTTACAAGTTATTATTTAAGTTTCCGTTTGTTTGTGTAGTTTATTTCACCGTAACTTGAAAAATCGATAATAAACGAAAAGAGGTCACCATCAATTTGGATTACAAAAAAAAACATACTATTTTATGAACTTAATGAATATACAGTAATGATTCTAAAATTATTTATAATAAAGGTCATTTTAATAAATCGTTACAAATACAATTTAATAAATTGAAAATGGTTGAAACGCAATGACGAAAATTTTACTCAAACAATTAACTAATAATAAAATTAAAAAACCCTAAAATAAAATAAAAACTTTTTCCGCAGTAGATATATATTTTTAGTTGTCATATCAAAATCTATTGGATTAAATTTTTAATCAGTTGTTAAAATTTAATGTGTTACAGAATAGGCCCGAGTGTGTTTTTATCTACTCAAAATAAGTAGCACTTTAACCACAAGGGTAGATAAAATAATACTTTGATCTTGAAATGTTATTAAGGAGAAAAGATAATAAAGAAGAAAACAGAATATTGCCATTCTCCGTTTTCTTATTTATATCTATTTCTAAAATAAGATTCAAGGAGAAATGCTTTGATTTCGTGAAATAACATTTTTAACAATATCTCGTGTCAAATTGACATTTAAGTATTACTTTCAAACTAACATACGTTTCTTTGTTTATAGTTTACTCCGAGTCAGGGTTTTTTTTAATACTCTGTATTACATTAAAAGCTTTTTTTGAAAAATTATTTCATATAACATTTAAATTCTATAAGGTAAGATGGCAAATGTATAAATCCCTGGTATAAATATAATAGGCCGAATTCAGCACTCTTCACTAGTCTAGTGATCGTTTCTAGTAATTATGGAAACAGCTTGCATCTTTTTCTTATTAATGCATTACTGCATATGTCTCTCTTTATTTTATTTTTAGTTAAGCGTCTTTAAGGCTCATTCACAGCTCCGAAAATAAAAATAAAATTATACATAAAAATAAAAATAACGATATAAACAATAAATTCTTATGAAAGTGTTCACAGCTCTCGAAAATAAAATTAAACATAAGAGATAAACACAAGGATTTGCAAATGTTAAATATTTTACACAAAAATAAGCACATACATAACTGTCATTTGAGCTGACAATTTACGTGCTAGCAAAAGGATTTCAATTTAAATATGATTTTAAAAAGCTGTCTTAAGATATGGTCCGTAAATATGATTGCGTACAGTGCTTTAAAAAGTATGAAGTTATTATTGCTTGTTAATTATAAATATATCAAATGACAGTTGATGTTAATTTACATTTTATTTTCGACGCTGTGAACACCAACCACAAAGTCTTATTTATAATTTTATTTATATTTCTTATTTTCGTAGCTGTGAATGAGCCTTTAATTAAAAAAGAGTGCTGAATTCGGCCCAATATATTTAAAACAATTATATTGTCAAAGTTATAACAATATTCCCAGAATTCAGTTTTGTACAAATATTGCGATATTTCCTTGTAATTTTATAAAACAGGTATTTTTTTCTTATAGTTATGGTGAAATAAATTATTATCTTCCAGGATATTGCGTAAATTATAAAGAAATTCTTAATTTAATTTAGATTATTTCCATCGATATAGAGGAAGTGACTACTTTGCGAATTATAAGTAGTTCGAAATTTGTTCCTATTTGTCTTCAATTGCATTATTTTTAATAATCTTCCAGATTATAGTCGTACTATTAATTATAGTCATTTTTATATTTCGTTATATATTTTATTGAATTTTTATGTAGGTACTAATAACGGAGAGGCCTTTTACATTTTTTTATATTTGATATGTTTAAATATATTTAGTCAACAATAATGTTTAGTTTATTTTAATAAACATACTTTTATAATATTCGTAATATTGTTAACCATTTTTGTTTATGTTTGTTATTGTTTATACATGTACTAATTTTAGTTATTAAGATATATATTCTAGGAAATAAGGTTAACTAATTATTATCTTTTCGTGCCATAGACGTCCAAATTTTTCGTGCATACGTACATGGCATGTGTTCAAAATATATGTATAATCCAATTAATTAATTAAGAATTGTTATTAAAATCAGTATTGAGAAGTATTAAATTTGATAAAAAAAAATACAGTTACGCTCAAATTTTACTATATATCTAAATTCTTACTGTTTCGTAAAAAATAATAGAGTACTATACCATAGTCAAAATGAAACTATCTTGCCTGATATCGTCTCTATCTGTTAACTTTTTGAGTAAAGCTGCAGTTTTTTCTTCTACAATTTACTAACTAGAAAGAATACAGTTTGTTAAGATATCTGAAGCTCGAGAAAAAATATGTACTGCTTGAGTAAAAAAACAAATTAAAATATTTATTTGTGAAATTTATAATCATAGGAAATTTGCGTTATGTTTCATGTAGCAGGCAATTAGATTGGTTGCCTAATTTTAAAAACTAGTTGCGCGCTCGACAATACGGGGGACATAATACGTCACACGCTAAATTCTGAACTTTGAAAATTCACATCGCGCTTATTGCATAAATTTTTAAGTCACGTTTACGCTAAAATTCGTAGTTTATCCTTTTTTTGCAGAAAAATATGGTATAGAACCCTATTTCTTACAACGATGAATTACAATGAAATTATTTGCATATAGGTGCTGCATTGATCAAAAATTTCGTCCTTTTTTAAATATTTTGCATTTTGCTCTCAAATAAAGAAGATAAGATATTTTTAGGTAGAAACTTATAGAGAAGCTACTAATTCTCAGGTTACTAACACAATATGAAAATTATATTTTATTGAATATGTAATTATTTTTATATTAGAATTTGCCGAAAAATGAGGAAACTTTCATTTTGAAAATGATTTGTAGATCTGATTAAAAAAATATAAAATACTATTGTATTATTTAAAAGACTTGTATTATACTCTAATTTGTAAGAGAACAAATTTTAGGACAGAGAGTGAGCAATATATTTTAATTATAAATATAAAATGCATGCAAGTCAATTGTGAATTGTTGAAAAGTGTTAAATAAAGAAAAGTTTTCAATAATGTATTTTGTATGTCCTTTATAGTATAGTTATAAGTTCTAAATAACTTTCGCATTTTAATTTCAAATGAACCGATGTCACATTTTTAAAAAGTATTTTAAATTCATATTTATGCAATATTTTTCATACTACCAAAAACTAATAATAATTATTTTTGTTAAAAATTAAATAAAAAAATTGGCACCAGAAATAGTCATAAAAAACGACGGATGCATACTCAACTCTGGAATATTCAAACCCAAAATATTGAAAAGCAAAATATGCTTACAATCATTCAAATCCCGAATATTCAAAACCAGACTCGCGCATTGCGCGAAAGCGTATCGACAGCTACCCTGAACCAACCACCGTAAACATAACCTAAAAAGTCCTTCAACAGGCCACGCCCACTTAATCGGTTTTTGAATAGTTCGGGCGAAGCGCGATTTTGTTGTTGAATATTCGTTATATGAATGATTCTGTGCATTAATATTCTGACTGAATATTCGGGCGTTGAAGACTTTCCCAAAAGCAACCCCCTACGCCTGTGACGGAGTACGTCATTCATAGACAACAGGAAAACAGTTTACGTTATTTATATAAATAAAAGTAGGCGATAGTTAATCACATGTTGAATTTATGTACTCTGACGCTACATTTTTTTAGATCACGTGATTTTTTCAAATTATTACACAAATTTCAATATATATTTAGTTGTAAAAAATCTTATGGATATTTCATGATATTTTCAAATTTGAAGCTCTTTAAAATTTGGTACTTTGAAGTCATATAAAATTTCTTGCAACAGCCATATTACTTACAGCAGATACATAACTGTTGAAAATAATAATAAAACACTTATTATTTATTGTTATCAAAATTGTGTTTTGTAAATCCATATAGGTACTACATAAATTCAAAATTTTATTTTTATTATTTTGATGAAATTTCTTTTGGTTTGTAGTATATGATCGAAGCAGAATGGCCCGGTACTATAGGAGTTACGGAACCGCGCAGAGTAGCTGCAGTATCTTTAGCAAATCGTATTGCAGATGAAACAGGTACTTTGATACAAGGTTCCACCGTAGGGTACGCTGTAAGATGGGACGCTTGCGAAACTCAACCCAAAATCAAGGTATGTACGTTTACTTTTTATCAAGTGATGTGTTTTCATGAATATGTAATGTATATAACATTGAAAATAAAAGTTACAGTACAGTAATACATAATAGGGGATTCCACGATTTTCTGATTTTTTTATATGTTATAGTATTTTTAAATTCAAAAATTCCCTAATTTTTCTTTTTTTTTTAAATTCGGCTTCTTATGGAAGAAAAAAAAATGGCAAATATTTGGTATCCAGCGTTTCCTGCCTTACGACGTAAGCGAACCCAGTGCTGGAGAGCGATGGCATATCGTGTTTTCTCTCTCAGCAGCTGCCGACTTGGTTGCTGAGTCTATTCTAATTCACTTATCAATATCAAGTCGCTAAGTCTAGGTGTCGCTATCCCCACTACTGCTAGCCATACTGTAAAGGGGGTCACCGAGAGAAGCGGCTGTCGCTAGAATTTTCGACACCTAACCTAAGTAGCTGCATTGTCGAAAATACATTGACTGGCAAAAACAACGGACCATCTTCATTATCAAATGAATATGTTGAATTTATTCCATAGAGCAAAATCGTTTGCACATTCCCTTGGACAATTTTTTGAGATAAATTTTTGAGTCACAGGCTAAAACTTGTTACCTTCCGTCACCTTTAGGTAAGAAAGGTATTTGTCTTTGATCAAAAAAATCAGTGGTGAGTTTTTAATGAATAAGCACGTTTTATGGTCCCTAGAATACGATTTTACTAGTTTTACGATGATGTCTGTATTCTAAAAATTATAATTCTTTCGAATTCTTCTTCTTTACAACCATATGAAAAGGTAATTAGATTTTGGTTATAATTAGTCAACCGGAAGTTCCATTATTTAAAGTTCTTAAAAGTTTTTTTTTAAAAAAAACTCAGTTAAATATCATTTTTTGACATTTTATGTGGTTATCAATATGAAAGAATATCTTATTGTCTATACTATTTAATTATACATTTTTTTTCATATTCAACAGATTAACTTTCATAAATCAGCCAGCTTTGCTAAAATCATGGAAACAGCTGATATATTCAAATAATTCTAATTGACAGATGTCAGTGTCAAATGCTATTTACATAGTGTATGTTCGTGTTGCAATTTTATTGGATTATATAGGATATTTTCCAAGGAACTTTTGGTAGGTATGGGATTTGTACAAAATACATAGAATTAACGGAAGGTAATGTCATCAGATTTTTTTGAAAATACCCCGTATTATGAAGGATACGGAAAAAATGTTTAAGCAATTTTTATTCGATATCTTATGTAGAAGAAAGTGGTAGCATCATTTGGGTGTCGTTATTTAAGAATCTATATGAAACATTAATTTTTAAGTTCTAAGAATTTTTATAGTTAAATTAAAATTGTAATTTCATATACGTATATGAGATCCCAGTTTAGGTTGTTAAAAATTGTCGTAGTTTAATATTATAGTTTCCACATACTTAATATCTGAAATCTGAAAATACGTAAATAGATATTTTTATATGGTCCGTTTTTCTGCAGGTCAGTGTATATAGACAAAGTGCGCTAAGTTGGACAGTGGCGACGTGTAGAATGGTGTCGGAATTAATAAAACACAAAAATAGCTCTTAGATCCCTTTAAAATTAAAAGTGTCGTTTTCTTACAAAATCAACTTTTTTATTTAACGATTTTTTGGGGTCTTTCAGGAATTTGGCTATTAAGATCCCGATACAGTCAGGTATACCATGTTAATTTTTTATATTGTACAGCTTTAGGTAAATCAACTTTTTATGCTTCATTCAAATAAAAAATAAATTATCTTTCAGTATATGACCGAAGGTATATTGCTTCGAGAAATGATGGCTGATCCATTGTTAACCAGCTATAGTGCTATAATGTTAGATGAAGTACATGAGAGAACTTTGTACACAGATATTTTAATGGGATTGCTAAAAAAGATTCTTCGGGTATGCTTATAGAAAATATCTACATTCCCAAACACGAGATCGTTAAAAAAAAAAAAACACGAGGCTCTCAAAACTCACACTTGTCAAACTTGTGTTGAATTTTATGTATTAGGTTATTGTTGTTATATTTAGAGAAATATACATGCTTAATAAGTTGTTCAACAAGGGCCCGCGTTCGGTTTTCCTATTATTGTTATATTTAGAGAAATATACATGCTTAATAAGTTGTTCAACAAGGGCCCGCGTTCGGTTTTCTTATTATTTTGCACAAATCCCTAACATTTCTACGAGCCCAAACATGTACAACAAATAAATTTACGCAATTGGTGAAAAAATTCTATCAACTCTTTTAAAATATAGATTTTCAACTTACAAAACTGAATATGTTATTCAAATATTCCTCAATTAATATTGGGTTGTATCGTCTATTAGTAATACCAGCTTTAATTCTATTAGACATTGTATCCCTATAAACCCTGCACATTTTCCTGTGAGTATTGTCTCATATGTCTTGCAAAGTAGATTTTACAAAGTTGCTTTTCATTATGTCAAATGTAGAGTCTCGGTAGTTTGGACTAGGACTAGAAGATGATTCTTAAAAACTATTATCACCAGTCACAATTTTTTAAGGTTTTAAGTCTATATTTACAGTAGCCGAAAGAATTTTGTAGGAATTTCTAACCATTTGTGCAGATTTTATAATTTGTTTTAAATGTAAACGGTTGAATATTATGAGTTTGGGCTCGTAATTATAATACTACACATCTCATCTGGATTTTACATTTATAACGATCCCGCGTTCGGGAATGTGTCCACTTCCTATTGTATTTTACATTTAGTATAAAATACGTTTATTTTAGAAACGAAAATCTCTTCGACTTATTGTGACGTCAGCAACAATGGACGCGGAACGACTTCGAGATTTCTTTAACAATAATTCTTCAAAAAATAAAAACAAAGATTCTGCTGTTATAATGAGTGTTGAAGGCAGAATTCATCCTGTTACTATACATTATTTACAAGGTAAATATATTTATAAACACTAACAGAAAATAAAATTATCCTTTTTTAGATCCAGTTCCGGATTACGTCCTAGGCACGGTCGATACCGTTATGAAAATCCACCAAAACGAAGCTCCTGGTGATGTTCTAGCTTTCTTAACCGGCCAGGACGAAGTTGAAAGAGCTGTAAGATTATTAACAGAACACGCAAGACATAATTTGGCAGAAAAAGACGTGGAACAGTTAATGATTTTGCCAATGTATGGATCTTTGCCGTATCATGAGCAACTAAAAGTGTTTAGACAAACGCCTAAAGGACAGAGAAAAATTGTTATTGCTACTAATGTTGCTGAAACTTCTATTACTATCTCTGGAATAGTTTATGGTGAGGTACTTTTTCAGAATTATCGTTGAATAACTTTAAAACATACTTTTTTTCCAAACATAGGAAATTTAATGTTGAAATTTTGATTTGGCGATATCTCTTTATCTATTAATTTTAGAACAAAAGTGTAGTGAAGAAAAATGTTCAGAATAAAAAACTGCATTGATTTAGTACAAGTTTGTTGTTATGTACGAGTTAGAAGCAATAGAAAATACACCATTTAAGGCATTATCAGAGTGCCAGGAAAAAAAACTTATTTATGGGTGTTGTTTCTGACATATCTGACAGATTAAACATTTCTTTTGATTTTATTATAATTGGAATTTGTGATTATCTTTTTCCATATAGAGTAAGTCTTCCTATTATTCTATTAATAATCAAATTAAAAGAAATGTCAAAATTGTCAGATGCCAGAAACAACAAAATATAAATTACTGTTTTTTTTTCATGACACTCTGATAATTGCCTTAAATCGTGTATTTTCTTTTTTTTATAACTCATACATAAGAAACAATTGAACAACATACTCAGTCGATGCAGTTTTTATTCTGAACATTTTTTTTTTTTTCATTACAGATTTGGTAAAGAGATGCCGCCAAATCAAAATTTTAAGATTGAATTTCCTATGTTCGGAAAAAAGTAGACACCCGGTATATACAACAATACCTTTTTAACTTTAATTTCAGAAAAAAAGTAAAATCAATTACAGAAAATTAAATTTCTCTGAAATTGAAGTTTCTTTTTCTGAAATTGAATTTACTTTTTATGAAGTTGAAAACGTAGATCCCTTTGAATTTAAAAATACTTTAATTAATAATATTTATAAATTGCAAATATCGACGACCCCCTTCGTTATAATAGTTCGTCCTAAAAGCTAAATTCATATTTAAGTTATTTATACATAGTTATAAATTTAATTGTTTCATTACTGAAAAATGTAATAGAATCATATTTTTGCTGTATTCATTGTAGATTTTATCGTATATTAAACGCGTTTTCAATTAAAACCAACATAAAATGTATCTAGGACGAACTATTATTATAAAGAGAGGCTTGTGTGATAAACCGGATATACGCATTTATTTTAGTATCAACTATCTACTAAATGATTTGTATACTTCGCATAAAGATAAATAACTTTTATAATTTTCAAGTATACGTTTTAAAATGGCATTGACTTTGAAATGTTCAGTGATACTACTCTTCAAAGATAAAACAAATCATCTGTTAAGACTTTTCTAAATATAAGTCAAACTGAAAGATCGATGGTTATGCAATGAGCTATAATTATTAAGAATAAGACACAACATGGTTCATATTTCTAGTATTTTGTTTTAAATATGTTCAAAATAGTTCCCTTTAACAATAATACACATCATGATTCTTTTCTTCTGTTTCTTAAAGCTCCCAAACAATTTTTTGTTTTTTTGAAATGCTGAATACATGCTTTCAAAATAATCATGAATTGCTTCAATATATATTTAATTCAAGGAAATAGCCAAATATCGCATATTGCCAAATCAAATTAATGTGGCGGGTAAACGAGTTTAATCCTTGAGCGGGCGCACCAATATTCATAACATGACCAGGCGCACGACGCACAGACTGCGCCAAGCGAAGTATTACCTATATACCGTTGAACCCCTATCTCTCATAAGCGGAAAGTGTCCGCGACATTAATATCTCTATCCTTTTCTAGCGTTTGGACACACGTCTACAAGCGCATGCGCGCACAGTGGTAGGCGTGATGGTAGGCGTCTAC
This sequence comes from Ophonus ardosiacus, assembly GCA_943142095.1. NCBI lineage: Eukaryota > Metazoa > Arthropoda > Insecta > Coleoptera > Carabidae > Ophonus > Ophonus ardosiacus. Next base: position 43,427,900 of record OW964827.1, read on the forward strand.
GCGCTGTTTGAAAATCTTACTATGATTCATATGACATTTCAAAAATATTGGTTACAATTATGAATTTTTATATTAGATTATTTATTTAACAATGAAATAAATAATACAGCACATTCTGATTTTTCTCAAAAGAAAGAGAACACCTGCAGAAGATTAAGAAAACGAATTTCTGTATAAAAGGTTAAAATTCCATTTGCAAAATTTGGATAAAGATAATAGGGAACAACTGTAAAAGATTAGGAAGATATTTTATTTGAATATCTGTAGGGTTCAAATTTTATAATTGGAGAAAAAGATTAGGGGATACCTGCATAAGATTAAAAAAATGAATTTATGTATAAAAGTAAAAGATTATAATTCCATTTGGCGTTTTAGTTTTAACAGCTTTCATATTAATATTCAAGTGATTACAAGGAGATGTAGTATTGAAATGATAAACATACACAAAATTCATAAACATCTAAACATGTAGAAGAAGCATTCCCTCCATTCCATTTCCCTTTCTCTGAAACTTCAAACTTCTTGACCAATAGAATCACTGAATCAAATGAAGTTGGCGCATGCGCGCAAGGGATGGTGTCCAAACCAGAAGACTGCAGATATACATAATGTTCCGGACATTTACTGTGAGCTTTTCAGCGGTATATAGTGCAATAGTTTGTAATATAATAAAAACATAAAGAAAATGTTGTATAATTTATTGTCCTTAATGAAAACTTATATTATGGTAACATTTTAGTAAACAGCAAATAAAAATTAAACAATAAAAAATAAAAATAAACAACTAAACAAAATCTGTTTCAGATTGATATATTTTACAGCATTTTTCGCATGAAGTTTTTATAGTTGCATGTTTTCTGCAAACAAATGCTTTACACCCGTCACATCTGATTGTTGTATTTACATTTTTAGAACGTCCACAGGTCTCGCAGCGTCCTTTTCGTTTTCGATCAGGTTCGTCTTCCTTGGGTCCTTCTATGTCCGTTCTGTATTTTGCTAGTGAAGATTTTATATTTGTGGGAAGTGAATGTATTTTCGCTCTTTCCGCTAAGAAAGGTTTCACTAGACTTACTGACAGATTTGTTAAAAATATTCTCCTTTTTATTTTGGGATTATTTTCATTTGATTGATATAATACTCGAGCATTTATGGCGCTCATGTCCATAATAGAGAAAAATATTGCTAAAGGCCATCTTTTTGTATTCCTTTTCACAGAATATGTTCCACATTTTTGGTCTATTGTATCAACTGCACCTTTAGTTGCGTTGTAATCCAAAATTATTTCGGGTTTTTTTGTATCCTCGTCAATATCTCCGGAATCATGCATTGTTGATAATAAAATTACAGATTTGTTCTTTTTAGGTACATAGGATACAAGCACCGTATCCTTTTGAAATCCAAATAATGAAGATTTTACTTCCCTTCTTTTGTGTGGTAAAAATTCAAGGGGTAATTCTTGTTTATTTTTTTTAATGGTACCTAATAGTGTTATTTTGTAATCTTTTAATAACGTTTGCGACAGAGGAATACTGGTATACCAGTTGTCAGTCGTGAGATTTCTATTTGAGCCTTTTATTGGTTCTACGAGTCTTTTGACAATTTCTGGGGGTGTATTTTGCAATTTGTATGGTCCATCAGGTTGCTGACCGCAGTAAATTTCTACATTGCTTGTGTAATGTGTTTTTGCATCACATAAAACAAACAATTTTATACCATATTTTGCCGGCTTGTTCGGTATATACTGTATGAAACTGCAATGTCCTCTAAATGCTTCCAATTTCTCGTCAATTGTTACATACTCACCTAAACAATATGTATTTTTACAGTTGTTAACAAATTTATCAAAAATGTCTCTTATGGCAGCCAATTTGTCACTCATTTTTCGTTCTTTTCGTGTATCCCGGTCGTCAAATCGAATGGAACGTAAGAGAAATAAAAATCTTTTATAAGACATTACTTGTCTCAATATTGCAAATCCACTATCGGCATCCCAAAGCTCTTCAATACTAGTATGATTTCCCTTTTTGACACCTATAAAGTACAATAACCCAAGCAATGCTGTTATTTCATTTTTCGTGGTGTGTTTTATATCTCGATCTCTTTGATAACCAACTGCATTTCTTATCAAATCCATGTAAAAGTTTGTGTATTTTACAATAGTTTCAATCATATCAGCGTCAACAATTTTATCAAACGCTGAAAGTTCTGTTGTAAGTCCTCTGGCGACTGCGTTTGGCCCCGGTAAAATTTTAAGTAAATTCTTCTTTTTAACTTTAGATTTCGATGACATATTATTTTTATACCACTTTGTCGTTTTATCTGTACCAAGAAAATAATTAGTCTCATTATTTTCCTCAGCAGATTGATATTCAGAGTTTTGATCGCTAGCATATTCTTGCTCGGAGTCAGTATTATGGTCACTATAATTCACGACTTCTTCATTTTCAGATTCATCTTCAAATTCAATGGGTTGTTCTTCATCTTCAGATTCCTCATGAATAATTTTGAATAACTCATGATCTGTTAGATATTTTCTAGCCCTAAAACAAAATTATTATAAAATGAATGTGTATTTTTTTACTATAAAACAATTTTTAAATTTAAAAACTAATAAGATTATAATATTTGCACAGAATGTTACATAACTATTACTACTCTAAAGAAACAAATGAAAAACATTACAAATATAAATGAAAAATTACTTACATGACCGGTCGACTGGCGCACTTTGTGCGCCAATTGTTACACAGTTACAAATTTTATTTAATTACACAGACCCCTTTCACTAGAAATCGTACTAACACTTTCGTCTAACCCCTAACCTCAAAGGTATAATGGAGGAATAGCTAAAGGGATGCAGACATATTTTGACCAATAACGGTTTTATAGGAAAATAAAATGCGCTGGCGCACTCAGTGCGCCAGCGCGCCTACTCGAGAGTTAACTCTATAGATTTCTTGTTTTATTTTCAGTGATTGATTGCGGTTTTGTAAAACTGCGCTGGTTTAATCCAGAGACACATAATGACAGTCTGGTAGTTGTACCAATCAGCAAAGCTTCTGCAGAACAAAGGGCTGGCCGCGCTGGAAGAGTACGCCCAGGAAAAATTTATCGGTAATGTATAATTTATTATTTTTTTTTCTTTCCTTAAATAAATAAATACGACTTTACATATACACTATACATTTCTGGGTGTGCCAATCTGCTTTGTCACAGATATCAGTAATGATGATATATTTGTACCGTGCGCGCATTTACTAGGCGTCATGTCACGGTCAGTCATTGCTGGCATGGAGAGTGTACCACAGGGGTCACTTATGCGCGATTTAAAATTCGAAATATGTATCGTCGGTCGGAATCGAACCCGGTTCCCCAGGTTCATGACCAGACATATTATTGAAAATAAAATAAAGAATTACCTAGTTTGGTAAATAATTAGAGTAGATGGTATAGTTAATTATATAGTTATGAAATAAACAACGAATACACAAATTAATTCGGGGTGTTATGTATTCAATATAATTAACAATCAACAATGTAGCTATAATTATATTAATTAAATTTAAGAGAAAATTCTTCAGTTATGTGTAGAAAGTTGCTATGAACACATCTGTGATATACGTTTTAAATTTTATAATAAATATAAATGATTTACAGTGAAAAGTGTGCGAATTTTTCCACGTATGTATGATAAAGATAATTCGTTAAATTTGTTAGTGGTAAAGAAAATTTTAAATTAGTCACAAGTATAAATAAGACATTTTAACAATAATTTTAACTATGTAACGCTGATATATTTTATTTATTTTATGAATATTATTCAAAGAGATTTATGGGCAGTTTTTATATTTTGCAGTTATTTAACAAAACATTTTTCTGTTGTTTATATTCTTATCTATTGTGTTATAAGCTGTATTCTTTTTACCAATATCTCACCTCACTTTTTTCTCAAAAGAGATGAGATTGAAGTGAGGTGAGCTGAGATTGTTGTTTTATATATTATCAGTGTGTTGACATTTTCATTTTGTTTTCGAATTTATTTTAAAGATTTTAAATATCTGACTGGGCGACATCTGTCATATGTGTGTTGTATTCCCATTAGACGGGAATATTTAAATCTGTTTTAACCCCTTACAGAAAATAACATTGCTCCTTTTTTTAGTTTGTATTCTGAAGAAGCTTACGAGTCCCTCCCGCCCACAACACCTCCCGAAATTCAGCGCTCGAATCTTAGCGGTGTAGTTCTCCAGCTGAAGGCTTTAGGCATCGACAACATAGTTCGCTTTTCGTTTCCTAATGCACCTCCAGCCCGAAATTTACTCTCTGCGTTGGAGTTACTGTATGCGTTACACGCTATAGATGATAGGGGAGAACTTACGGTGCCCCATGGGGCCTCCATGGCTGAGTTCGCCCTAGATCCCCTTTATAGCAAGTTACTACTAGCTTCTGGTAAGAATGAAAATCATTTTTATTTTTGTTCGTTAAAATGAGTTCATAAAGTATATACTTTTCTGACAATGCTCAAATTCTGGTATAGGATGTAGCATATACATATCAATTATAATTTATTTATTAAGGAGAGTATGGCTGTTCTGAAGAAATTCTAACTATAGTTTCCATGCTACAAGTGGAAAACGTATACAGCAAACCAGCCTCTGGCCAGGCTTCTATTCGAGCCAGAGTCCAAAAAAGAAACTTTGAAGCAGAAGAGGGCGACTTAATAACATTATTAAATGTCTACACTGGGTTTATGGGCAGCAATATGGCCAAAGACTATTGCCACCGCAATTTTTTGAATTATAAAGCGATGAAACGAGTTGTTGAAATTAGACATCATATTGGTAAAATGTTGAAGAAATATGCTGTTCCTATGGTATCTTCTAGTAAGTTTAAATTAGTTTAAAATAAATGTAGATATAAAATATTTATTTGTTTGTCTTTAGGGTGTGTTTTAACAATTACTAAATGTCTAACTGCTGGATTGTTTCCAAATGCAGCATATTTACATCATACTGGAGTGTACAAAACTGTACGTGGAGATATTGAACTGTATATTCACCCTGATAGTCTTTTCTATACTGTTGAGCAGCCACAATGGTAAATATATACATGAAATACTCTATTTTCAATAAATTACATGAATTTTTAATAATATTTAAAATATTTTTCAAATAGATGTAAATGCTATTTTTATGTCAAACGTACTAAAGACTCTAATAGGGTAGTTGCGAAAAAAATAAATGTTATTTTTTCCTATTAATTATGAAATATAAACTAATTCTAAACATATTAATGTAAAAATTATTAGAAAATATAAAACTTTTCATTCATAATTTCCATAAATAAAGTTCGCGGTAGAATTCTGGTGACGTAGACTTTTAATAATTATATAGTTCGACCAAGTCTGTATGACTCATAAAAGCTTGTTAGAATACCACGACAAAGCGAAGATGTTGAATTATATTTAATTGTATCATACAAATATTTACTGTATAATTCTAAAAGAAAAATAACAGATACAAAAGTATTGTTTAGTAGTACGTATATTTTATAATTATTTACTTGAATACCAGATATTTTTAAGATATTTAATTGTTATGTAGACAACTTCATAATTTTTCCATCAAGTGGCTGCACATTCCTGTGAATGTACGTGTCATTTTTAGTGACATAACATATGTTTTACGTGTTAAAATCATATTTTATTTTTCTTTTCTATATCAGCAGATTTAAAACAAGGTAATGAAACTAATGAATTTGTGTAAAAATGAATAATTTCTTTTGAAATAGTGCTTCTCTCAAACATATAAATCGTTTCAAATAAAAATGGTAGCTTTGTGTACAGAGTGTACAACCGAGAGTGTACCGCTAGGGCAAGAAAGACTGTGATTGGTATTAATAAAAAACGTCACCACGGGAAAATTTGAAATAAGAATTTTTTTTAAAAAAATTATATTTTGAAAAATATACAGTTGTCAGACATAAAATATGTATTAAAGTGAATAACTTGAATAATTCTTTCAGAAAAAAAATAAATTGGAAAATGCGCAACTACCCTATTGCTCTATTACCATAAGACAGAACATAATGATTATTAAAATTTCTATACAAACGTATTATTGTGCGACCAAGCGATATGTGCCTCTGGCCTTGACGCAGAAGGCTCGCGCGTGTGTAAATACTCAACCAATAAGATTTGAGAATTTTGCCGCGAACGCGTAAATACATACAGAATAAAAGTAGAATTGTATTGGCGGCAGCGGCAGGCGTACTAATAAATGAATTATGGAGAAGGTATAATATGCATTTCAGTTGTGTTCTAACTAAATCCATTTCATACATGAGCCGCTAAAATTTATATAGAAAACTTCTATTTCCGAATGTACGCCACCCCAGACCACGCCTCCCAAGTCGTGGCCAGGGGCACATATCGCTTGGTCGCTCTATATTTATGTTTTCTTCTCATTCATAACATCATCTACTTACATATTTTTCTATAAGTTAAAGGTGGTTCTATTATAACAGTCTCAAAGTTTTGATAAGTAAAAGAATTAAATTATTGTTGTAAATATCATATAAAAATAATTAAGTATATCAAGAAAAATATTAAATAAATGCGAAAATTCCATCGAAAATCACATTTTCCAACTTTCGAAGAGTATTACACCAAAAGTAGTTAGTAAATGGACGTTTTTTTTTCACTCATGTATAAACTATCGCTTGAACTGTCGTTATTTTTTTGTATAAATCTGTCGTTTATTATGTAAGTTACTTCGAAAAAAACTTACTGTTTCTGTATTGCTAATATATTTTCGCTCTATTTTGGTTTCAAATATCTCAGGTCACGGATAGTAAACCTTTTCAAATAATTGCATACATATGTAAAAACTCATGAAAAATACAGCATACTTAAATTTCTCGTAAATGCTTCCATGGTAGAATCGCCAAGCGATTATCAGAAAACACATTTTATACATAAGTATGTAACTACGATTTAATATTTTTTCTTTTTAGGGTAATCTTTTGTGAAATACTGCACACGAGTAAAACTTATATGAGAAATATAACTGTCATTAAAAATGAGTGGTTGATAGAAGTTGCTCCACATTTTTATCACAGGGTAACGGAATATAATTAAATAAAATGTCTATAAATAGTTTTAATAGTTCTTTATTAGCATTACAAGTAAATAAATATTACTTTTTACTGCTTTCTATCCGTATTTTTTTCCTTTCTTGATATTCTTGTACATTGTCATACTTTCTTTTATACAAAACAGATATACATTCAGAATTAACATCTTTTATAATATCTTTAAACTTATTTAAACTATGACATTCTAGTTTACAAAATTCGCCTTTAAATTCATAAATTTTTAATTCCAAATTAGTTAAAACATACAATTTGTCCGACAAATCAAACGATAACACATTACCTAAATCTATAACTTGAAGTAGTTTTACATCTAATTCATCAGTTACTTCAAAAATGTGAAGTCCATCGAAACTATGAATAGAAACAACTATTATAGTTCTGTTTTCAAACTTTTTCACTTTCATATTAGTTATTGGCAAAGAATTAACTTCTACAGTTTGCGTATCCATGTATTCGGAAAATCTATCAATCAGATTTTTGTCTTTTATGTAGTCATTCGTGTTAACTACTTTTAGTTCCTTGCCAGTCACATAATTCCAAAATCGTATTGTTCCATCACCAGACGATGAAATTAAAACGTTTTGGTTTAAAAATTCCAAGTTTAAAACAAATTCTTCGTGCCCTAAACAATAACTTTCAATGTTATAGCTTCTTGGGAAGTGAGATACTCTGATTTTTTCATCACGATCACAGGTAATTATGTACTTTTCATCATCTGTAACTATTACATCTAACAACATACTTAAGTGTCCTAATAATTGTTCTCTCTCGATTTGGTCTTTAGTAAAGTTGTAAAGGTAGACATCTCCGGTTTTATCCGCGATTACAATATTCCCCGACTGTGTAAATCTGATTTTACTAACGGCACGTTGAACATTCAAGTTTTTCATTACTTGAAAATCATTGTTATAGACAATCAACTGTTTATTTAAAGTACATATCGCTAAATATTTCCCACATTTTGAAAACGCTATGCTTTGTATTGTTTTCTTTTCGTTTTTTAAAGCATTCTGTTGATTTTCTGATAGGTTAGGAGGCATTTCTAAAGGCGGAATTTTGATTTCTTGAATATTGTTGTTAATCATATTAAATGAAACAATCTTTTCTTCGTTGTACAATATAACGTTGTCGTCATCCACTGCAATTGTTGTCATTATTGATAGATTATTACACAACACGTGTTTAAACTTGCGATTTGTTTTGACAGCAACCTAGAATTCAAATTCATTGCAACAATGCAACCAAACTTACATAAATGAATCAAGAAATCATTCACTTAAAATGAAAAGTAAAGTTGATTTACAAAGTTTTATAATAATATTATCATTAATAATGCTTTATTGAAATATTTGGTTAGCTTTTTATATATTTTTAGTTTCCTACGAACCTGAGCGACCAAATAACCAGCCTTGTGGGACGCTAAAGGATGAATTCAAGTCCGCTGCATACAAGAATAATGATCCATACCCAAATTAAGGTGAAGGCGCGTTATTTAGACTATGATTTTTGGAAAGTACAGGTCGAGAATGCACCCAAAATTTGGTACCTAACAAAATGGTAATAAACACGGGATCCATAAATTTTTGATAATGACGACTTTCATTGATTTTTTGTCTATTTTTAAAAAATATGTTGCTATATTTAACTCTTTCTAAACTAATCAAAGATTCCATTTTTTGATGATATTTTAGAATTACATTTTAACATTTTACTAGAGCAAATGTTTCCGAAGAAAGCTTTATGCAATTCTAATACGAATCAACTTGAAATTTTCTGTAGAATATGAATTGAAAATTGTAATGGTTAGTAGCACGTTAGTAGTAATAGGTGCTGCCATCATTTTATATTTTATAAATTCGCGGTATTTGTACTTATATTTCAAAAATTTAAATAATTGTGAACAATATAAATGTAATTGCGTATCATGCTAAGAGGTTGAGGAAGGATATGAATAAAGTGAATAAATGAGCATACTTTTGATTCTTCTTATTGTTACTTGTCGACAGTATTGTATACAGTTTAGAGGTGTATCTAAAAGGAAAAGATAAATTTACAACAATGTCAGATAACGAATCAAACAAAATAGTATTTAAGAAAAAGTCGAAGAATAATTTGAGACAGAGAAAACGATCCGAAAGCAGTGATGATTCAGAAAATGAGATTGAAACAATGTAAGTTTTAATTTAGGTTATGATTTTTATAATTTTCGACCCTTGTTTTTAATTGTAGCTCAAAATTAGAAGAAATGAAAGTCATACAAAAGTTAAGGAGAAGACCAAATGGTGTTAGCGTTGTCGGTCTTGCACTGGGTACAAAAATCAACGTTGAAGACGAGGCCAATGTAGTATGTTCACATTCCAAACTGTACATATCATTTATGAAGTCGTTTATTTCAGAAAGATCCATTCAAAGTGAAATCTGGAGGAATGATTGACATGCACACCCTAAAAAGCGGAAAACTAAAACGCGTAGACGACGCTTATGATACTGGAATAGGCACCCAGTTCTCAGTTGAAACAAACAAGAGAGATGAAGACGAAGAAATGATGAAATACATCGAAGAGCAACTTTCCCGCCGGAAGGGAAATGAAAATGTGGAAGAAACACCCGAAAAAGATAAAGAATCTAAGTCGAAATATTGCACACCTGAAGAGGCTGCTCTACAAGCGGTCCCAAAACATTTGCGGGAATCTTCGACGCAAAGATCCGAAGAAATGTTGTCCAATCAAATGTTAAGCGGTATTCCAGAAGTTGATCTAGGTATTGAAGCTAAAATTAAGAATATAGAAGCAACAGAGGAGGCGAAATTACGATTGTTGTGGGAAAAACACAACAAGAAGGATGGACCGTCACAGTTTGTTCCGACAAACATGGCTGTGAATTTCGTGCAGCATAATAGGTGTAAGTAAAAATAAAATTGTGAGATGTGAATGCTACATTCTATACGCGAAATCGGGTATTGGCTGAATAATTGCTCGGAATTAGTTTTGATGAAAATTCCCAAACCCGAACAACAACAATGGGTTGTGGATTTCTGCACTTTTCGATGGCTTGCCAATGGTTTGGAAGCACAAGCATAAACACTTGACATTCCTAAACACAATAACATCCTCCGATTTTTGGATGATTAGTTGATGTGTGCTAATTGTATGCAGACGTGTGTGATAGTGTCCATAAAAAAAGCAGTAGTTTGCTGTAATTATAGGTGAGTGGATAGCTCACAGTCATTCTAATTATTCTGCAGGTATAGCGTTCAGGTATGGATCACCAGATGCTTGGTTGATATGTTGTACACTGTTTGTGTATGTGATATGCAAGGTATATGTTATATATATATACATACATAACATTACAAGAATGATATTTTTTTTAAACAAACCGTAAAATACGTTGAAGTTAAAAAATTCTGGTTGCATTCAAAACTAGTGCAGAGCATTTCTTTCGGACAATACCCGAATTAGGGTTTATAGACATATACACTTACCACTTCTAAAATCACGAGTAAAAGATAAAATGTTAATGTGGGTTTGATTTAGTTAATATAGATTATGGAGATCAGCCGAAAAGAAAACATAAACTTGATGAAAAAACAGAAACAACAAATGCCAAAGAAGAAAAACCGAAGAATAAAGAAAAAGGAGAAAGAGCTACAGATGATTATCACTACGAGAAATTTAGAAAACAATTTAGAAGATTTTAACTTAAAAATACTCTTATTATTATTGTAAATAAATTTCTACCTCCTATAATCTAGTAATTATTACAATTATTTTGTTATGATTTATGTATACAATAAAAAGTTTTAACATAAAAAAGAATTATATTTAAACACATACACAGATCTTAACAGTTACAAATAAAGTACTTTATACTTAAGTGAATTTAAAATTTAGTACCTTTGCTTGATTTGAGCAGAAAAATTCGTAATAATTACAAAATATTAGACGCGGACAACTGGGGTTTTTTTTTTTTTTAATTATATCTACATTCTATATTTATTGTATTTGTAAAAAGTATTGAAATACTTGCTTCTGAATTAATTTCATCCATATGACAATTTGAATTTATTATTTTTCCAGTACCTGTTTTTAAAATTGTTGCTGAAATTGGAAAAAATTGATTCGGTTTTGTATTTATTATAAATTTCCGTCCCAGCTGCCGTTTACCCTTTCAAGTTAACTAGTGTGTAATTATAAAGTATTTTCTCTCTAAATTGTAAATATACATTATTATTATCATCAAACTTTTGTGGTGAAAGGCAATGTGGCACATAAAGCACAGATTCTACCGGAACATATACAAAAATAACATATCACATTCCTCTTGGTGTTTAACTTCACATTCGTGCCGTTGTGAAGCAAGTACAGGCCAAAGAAACGCCGCTAAATGCTAAGACAGCATACAGAATATAGAGGAATCTATGTCACATCGATCTATATACGTCAATAAGTATACAAGTTTGTCTAAGTTGTCTATAAACGCAAAATGCGATTCATTTTGCGTGCTTAACTGGTTACTTTTGTGTTGTAACGATAATACTGCGAACAAAACTTTAACAATTTTAAAATAAATTATCTAACCGTATGAGTAGAATTGAGCACAATACAAAAATACGTAATATGAACGAATAAGTACTTAATATTAAATGTAATAACAAATATACAATAACTAAATACTCGTAAATGGACATGATAACATTTAAAATAGGAGCATTTGTAAATAATGCCCAAGTCTGGTTCATATAATTATATTTTATTTCAATGCATATTAAAATAGCTGCTCTCAGATCTAAATAAACTGTTTGATGGTATACCTTTCTTTCTAAAACAAAAACTAAAAGAAAATTTACCGATTCATTCATTAGAAATCAATTTCTTTTCAAGTATTTTCCTTTCAAAATGCGTAAAAAGAAATTAATACTAATTTACTGTTAAGCGAATAGTTAAATCAGCAAATTCCAACATGAAATTATACTACAAAATGTTCAGAAAGTGAGCGGACCCGAATCCGAACGAATCTGCTAAAATAATCTATCCCTGTAACACTTTATCAATATGCACTAATAAAATACAATCATATAATGTTTCAAATAAGTTTGCACAAAATTAGAAAACTATATTACAACTATTTACAATTTTAAGCCCCAATAACACAGTCAATTATTACAATAAATTTCTATTAAGTGAAGGGCTATGATCAAATTAAATTTTAAATGAAAAATTTATATGATTTTGAACATTATAAATACTAAACTTTGCTAATACAGGGCACGGCAAAATAGTCTCCTAGTTTTAATAAGGCCTTTTCAACCTTCGTTCAACCATGTCAAATCGTCTGCGGAACAGCCACTCACAAGCGTTGATTTCAGTGCCAAACTTATAAAACACTGTCTATAGTTTATAAACAAACTATAAGTTCCAAATTCCCCTAGTCAAACAAATCCGGACCGTAAATTAAATACGTTGTGGTCGGGCAGTTACTCTCAATTCTGAGCAATATGTGAACATGCTGCAGAATTTTTTAGCAATTTTTTTTTCTAGAAAAACGTAGTCTGGAGAATATCTGGTTTCAGTAGAACGTGGCCACGGTCCACAAAACGCGAATTTTAGAGGGAAAAGTTCTCCGGGAGCTTGATCTCCGTGGCCCGCGCGTTCGCCGTATTTGACCCCGTGCAATTTTTTTTTCTGTGGTGCATCGTCCAAAATATCTGTAAACCCTAAAGGAATAATACTACCTTTTTAGTTTAAGTTCTGTATTTTTTATTATTAAAACCCAACGTTTCGGCACCATAAATTGGTGCCTTCTTCAGGGGAAATTGATATAAAAATGTGAAAAAACAAAAAAACAATAAAGCAAGCAATCCGCACAGAAATTCGCCGTATACTCTAAGAAATGTTTAAAAGAGTTATGAGAAACTTCATAAGCTTGCAGCAGTGTTTCAAAAATATATTATTTTCAAAACCACATGAGATAAAACTTTCTATATTGTAAGTTCAGGATATGAAAATATTTTTTAGTATACTTTTTTAAATTATCCTTCAAAACTACGGAGGGTGTTTTGCTGCATCCTGTAAACCGGGCATTGCAAGTTTAATTTTTGTGCGTTGAATAATTATAATCAATAAAAATTGACCGAGTTATAAGGGCTTAGGTTTTGTCGCAAACTTATTGAAACGTTCTGTAAATGGAATGAAAAAAGGAATGTAAACTTGTACTTATAATATCAATAAAATCACACATTTGTTCATGAGAGATCAAGTTCTATTTACATCTACACCGTGGTCTCGGCTTCCTGTGGTACGCAGAGTTGCGTAGCGATTGTTGTGTCGCTGATTTCATCCGATTCGCTGTCCGAACTTCCGTCCGAGGTGATGTTCGGTCGTTTCGAAGTGAAGGCGCGCCCAAGACCTGGGTTCGATTCCAGCGTAGAGCTCTGTGAGTGGGACGAAGGTTCGTGGGAATACTCCGAGGTATTTTCTTCGTCACTGGCTAAGGGTTCTCGAGGATATTTGTAGCGGGAACGTCGGCCAGGACCTATAGGACGACGGGCGATACTGAAAAGAATTTTACATTTTATTCAGAAAGAAGGCCGTGCTACAGGCCAAAGGACCAATAAAAGTAAAGCATTGTAACAATATACATCAAAAATAAAAATTTCTAGCTAGCAGAGTAGATGACAAGATAATGAAAATTAAAAAAAAAGCAATGACCAGAAAAGGAATGCAAAAAAATATTTTAGAAATTTAGGAAAGATTTAAAATTAGCGAAAAGTTAAAGATATTGTCCGACCAAAGTTGCTTTCCATTTACCAGAGCTTTTGGAGTAGGTAGCACCGAACTGACCCTAAACTGAACTGATCCGCAACTACTCTAAAAGGAACAGTATTTTAACATCTGTGCGCTACGCTCCAAGTAATTTGTAATTTGTGTTAGATGCTGCGTCAAATAAATGTATTTCAGACAAAGACATGTTTAACGTTAATAACCTCAAACAAAATGCGCCAATTGACAAAACAAAACAATATCAATAATCAATAGCGCATGCGTTACCAAACGGAGTAGTCTACTCCAAAAAATTCGTGGTGCTTGAAGGGGGAAGGGACGAAGAACTCGAGTAGCTCCGGATCATTTAACTCTCGCTAAATGGAACGCGCTGCGCAAAAACAGTCACAGGGGTAGTAAAGTGCTACTCGGTGCTAGTCCTTAAGATAAATGGAAAGCGACTCCCAAGCAATATGTGCCCCTGACCTCGACGCGGAAGACACGCGCTGACGTAAATATTCAACCAATAACATTTGAGAATTTTGCCGCGAACGCGTAAGTACATACAAAATAAAAGTAGAAATGTAGTGGCGGCGGCAGTAGGCGTAATAAATGAATTATATTTATGGAGAAAGTATAATATGTATATAATAAACGACATTTAAATAAAAGTTTATGTATTTCATTCGTGTTCTAAATAAATCCATTTTATACATGAACCGCTAAAATTTGTATAGAAAACTTCTGTCTCCGAATGTACACTTAATGATAGACCACACCTCCCAAGTCGAAACCAGGGGCACATATTGCTTGGTCGCCCTATATCACGCACACAAATATATTAAAAATGTCAAATCTAATACTTGTCTACGTTTTTGTAAAATGACGAGAGAGACAGAATTATTCAAGAATGTCCAATTTAAGGCTGAAATAAATTTAGTTTGGGTAAAACAGCAAATTCTAATTGCGAACGAACAAGTGAGGTGCTCCAACATTAGTACAAATCCAAGGATTTTACATGCTTTCTTTACAACAGTGTTAATATGAATATCGTATAAGGGTTTACTATCTCATATGATTCCATTTTTTGTTTCTTTAAAAACCTCTCTTTATAAAAAAGAGAGAGAGAAATAACATCTCGTAAAATTATCTGATTGGCTAAAAATAAAAAATATATTTACCTTCTCCTTCGAAGTTGAGGATATTCTACTCCTACTTCCCCTTCTTCATCCGACCAACTTCCGCCGACGGATTCCCCAGATTCCACACTTTCCACGCTCTCCACCATGTTATACTCCTCCAGGTTGCCGTTATCGCCTACGGAACCGAGGTCCAGTTCTGTGAGACGGTTGCCGTTCACTATTGCAGACACCTTGCGGTCTAAAGTGTCCAAATTGTCGTCATCCGATTCCAGACGAGGCGGTGGATTGCTGTTTGGATCATTCGGGTCGAAACCAGTGTCGAATGAAGGGTCGAAGGTTGGGGAGTGGGAGTAAGCGGGGTCGAAATATGGAGGGGGGGAATGGGATGGTGATGGTAGAGGGGAGGGAATGCTGTTGCTTGATACTCGGGTGAAGATTTGAGTTGCTACAAAAAAATAACCTAAATCAATTTTTTTTTTAATTTGAAGTAACCAAAGAAACAACTTTTTAGCTTCATGTTTTAATGGGGTCCCGTGTCTGAGTGTCTGGTCGCGAACCTGGGGAACCGGGTTCGATCCCGACCGACGCCAAATATTTAGAATTTTAAATGGCACAAAAGTGACCCCTATGGTGCACTCTCCACGCCAGCAATGAGTGCCCGTGAGGTGACGCCTGGCAAGCGCCCGCACGGTACAAATATGTCATCATCATTACCGTGAAACATTGGGTTTATCATATCCATGGTTACGACTTGACAGTTGATTGACAGCAATTTATTTGCCCGTTCCATTTAAAATGAAACATAGGGAATGAATCTGACAGAAGTATTATATTTAAATATTGTAAGAAATTTAGCGGAGTCAGAAAACCATTTGAGAGCACTAAACATATTTAAACAAAATTAACCTCTAATGATATCTGAAATGACACATGGGGAATGAATTTGACAGAAGTATTATATTTAAATATTGTAAAAAATTTAGCCCAGTCAGAAAACCACAAGGTGCACACCATATTTTTTCTACAACTAATTTGAATTTAGAATGCATTTAATCAAAATTAACCTCTATTGACGTTTTATCAAATGTCAAATTCGTTCCCTATGTTTCATTTTAATTGGAATGGGCAAATACATTGCTGTCAATCAGAGGTCAAGTCGTAACCATGGATATGACAAACCCAATGTTTCACGTTAAAAAATACGGTATTTATTTTTTTATTATTTATGTTTAAATAGAAAATTAGGCTAAAGTCTAGAATACGTATTACTCAAGAATAACTATAAAAAATACAAAATTCCACAAAAATTAGGGCGCAGAAAGTAATATTTATGATTTTGGCATTTTTTCTGAAAAAAAAAGTAGAATTAAATTCATAAAATGAATTTAACCACCCGAGTTTCGTCAAATTGAATTCTGTGCGTTAAGTTACCGTTACATGAAAGTTTCTTTTTACCTTCCGTCAAAAGGAAGGTATTGTTTTTGGTCAAAAAATTCGGTGATGAGTTTTTAATGAATAAGCACGTTTGTGTGTGTGTGTGTGTGTGTGTGTGTGTGTGTGTGTGTGTGTGTGTGTGTGTGTGTGTGTGTGTGTGTGTGTGTGTGTGTGACAAATTTTTCGCCGACGATAACTCCAAAACTACAATTCAGTGACTTGTATTTGCGGCCTCGCCTCAAGATAGGAACTTATAATGCCAGAAGTACGAGAAAGGCAAAAGAGAAGATGGAAGGACTGTATAGCAGAAGTTTTGAGAGAGGAAAAACTGTGTCACGAAGGTGCTTTGGACAGGAATGAGTAGAAGAGAAGAGTAAGAAACAGCGACTTCTAATAAAATAGGGAAAAGTTGAAGCAGGAGGAAGTGTTAAGTGCAATACATAATGTACGTTCGTATTCGTATTAAAATTTTATTAGATTTTAGAATCTTTTCAAAGGAACTTTCAGTATGGATATGTAAAAAATAGTGTGTTCTTGTTACAATTATACAGGATATATCGAATCTTTTTCAAGGAACTTTTGGTATAGGATTTGTGCAAAATACATCGAATTGACGGAAGGTCTTGTGCTGGCCACAACAGATTTTTTAAATTTGTTATTCCGCGCTCTAATTTTGTGTTACTTTGTTATATATTAACTAAAAGAAAACATTGCAACAAAAAAAATGGAATTTCAAGGATGGTACGTATTCTAGAATCCACGAAAATTATTTACTGGATCTTAAGATGATTTTGATTAAACATCTTTACTATCAACAAATACAAAAGCAAAACATTCTCTCACCTGGTTCTTTTTCTAAATAATGGACTTGCACACAATTCCCATTCCTCGTTTCTTCTTCGACCACAACCCTCGACCCGAGAAGCTGTCTTCCACTGAGATACCCACAAGGACTGGTATCAGTTTCACTAACATCCATATGATCTGTCTGCGTTTCGCTGTCAACTAAACACGATTGCCTATGCGAGGAGGTTCGTGGTGAGTTGCAAGATGTTCGTGGAGACCCTGATCCGGTCCGTCGATGTCTCTTGCGAGGTTTTGGAAGGAGAGTTGTTTCCGGTTGTTGGCAGGAGTTTAGATGTGTGTAGAGAGCTGATTTGATGGGGCTCTAAAAAGAAGAATAGTTTAGTAATTGTAATAATTTGTAGTTTTATTTTTGGCTTACGGGTTGTGGGCTATCGGGGCTTGTCGTTGAATTACGTTCAGGTGAGGTAGGTGTAGTGGAGTGCTGACTATTTCTTCGTCTGTGAAACCGTTCTTGTGCCCTTAATAACGGATTCACTAAACGCTTTTTACATGGTTTGTGCTCTAAACTGTGTTCCCTCCTAAAACAAAAACAACACAAAACTTATTTATAAGTTACACATTTAATAATAAACTCTTTAAAAACCAACAGATGTCATTAATGCACCATTCCAAGTTGTTTTTACATAAATGGGTCCTCCACTATTAAAAAAAAAAATGTTTTGTAAAGCGATCTGCATTTCAAAAAAAAATTTTAATAATAACCTTTGTGGTCAGTGGATACGTGGATAGCAAGCAATTTAATAAAATATATTTGCTGGTAGCACAAGCCTTATTTTAACTAAAACGCTGTGTTAAGAAAAGTCAAATTTCAATATTTAATAATAAAAATAAATAATATCAAATTTATCAAAATATGATTTTAACGCAGAACATAATTTGTATTCAAACAAATATTTTTTAAAAATCTTTCTTTAACATAAGGTGAAATTAAATATTGATATTTGAATATGACACTTCTTAAAACAGTGTTTTAGTTAAAACAAGGCTTGTGCTACCAGCCAGTGACGAGCGCACGCTGTTTAAACATGCGCCGCGTAGCCCTGTAACAGGAGTAGACCTGCTTATTTCTCGAATCGAACCTTTCTGACCTCGTACTCGAATGTTCCCAGAGTTTTCTACATAAATGCAGGGCTATATAAAGGCGAAGCGGCTCTGTGCCAGTCAGTGTCAGTCTAGTTTAGTAAGTCGAGTCAACAAGAGTCAAGTCTACAGACTGCAACAGACAGGCAGTCTGAGATTGGAAACAGTGATTTGTATAAATAGAAGTTCAGACCACAACTTAAGGTCGTCAGTAAACCGGTCAGGGGTGGGATCCTAAGTTAAGACTACACTATGATAGCGTAGTGATAAATAACACTTCATTTCCCTAACAACCGTTGAAGTTGATAGGGAAAGGAAGGTGAAACGCAAGGAGTATTTTTCGCTACGCTATCATAGCGTAAACTTGGGATCCCACCCTAGACCTGCTTTAGATGTGAAATTAATACGGTGAAATAAATAATGCTTTCTGTTGTTGTTTAAATAAATAACTTTAGTGATTAAGCGTTAATAATATTCTTATACCCATACTCATAAACACTCGTAAAGTTTCAAAACGGCTCGTTATAATTTCTGACAAATAGAATCAAACTTGACAAATAAAATTTTGATTTTTCTTTCAATGTCGACTGTTTTTATTGGATAAATATATAATGAACCGTTTAAAATGTTTACGAGTGTTTATGAATACGAGCATTAGTCTTTAATTAGTGTTTATATTTGTCTATTCAAAGTGTTACGTTAACAATATTTTGTTACTATTGTGGAGAACCCTATTGATTTTTGCTAAATCACATTGTGCCAAATGGCATGGTTGTATATTTATTACAAATAGGTATAAAACTCGTCATACCTAAACTAAACTAATTTTTCTCTTACTTGAGGAGATCACGCTCCCGTTGTTCGATTTGAAGTAAAACCGCACTAAGTTCCAAATAAAGTTGATTCGTTCGCTCGAGTTTGCGTTCATAGTGTTCCCTGATTTCTTGCGCATGTTTCAGTTCTTCTTTTCTTCTTCGAACAAGATCTTCTTCAAACCTAGGAACTTGGGAACCGTTGGTTTGCATATGTGCCATATGGACTCGGATTTCTTCCTTCCATGACATTTGCGTTTTGAAAAATTGGTCTACTGGTTTACTCAAAATCTAAACAGAAAGGAGAGGGTACTGCTTTATACAAAGTTATTTTTTTATCGACCGTAGAAATTGTACAGCATAACTTACTTCAACTGCAGCGATGTCGAGATGAATTAAAATATGTTTAAACGACGGCCTATTTCTCGGTTTAGCACTCCAACACTGTTTCACTAATAATTTAAACCCTTCAGGGCAAGAACTGGGTATAGGCAGATGTAAAGAATTCGACCCAACTCCCCAAATGATGGCAGAACTATCCACATCTTTATATGGCACCTCACATGCTAGTAATTCCCATAAAACGACGCCGTAAGACCAAATGTCGACTTTTTCAGAGCAAGGTTCGTTTCGGATGATTTCTGGGGCCATCCATGCGACTGTACCAGCGAAACTCATCTTGGTGGAGACTTCGTTCCATTCTCGGCTGGTGCCGAAATCAGAGATCTTTACGATTTCGTCCTTCGCAATCAAAACACTAAAAAAAGAGAAGATTATAAATAATTATTCTTAATTAGTAGGTTGCACATTTTTAAAAAAAGTTTACGCAACATTTATGTTGATTATAAAAATAATAATTTATTGTTATTTTCGTAAATAATACATTGACGCCAAAAATAGTCATGATAAACAACTCCTCACTCTTGTGACGTTAAATTACATACCGCACGTAATTCATAGCTAATAAGAAAACAGTTAGTCCATCCTCTACGTTATTAATATGGCGTAATTATGAGTATTTAGATAATCTTCATATCAAAAAAACTCCCTCTATGGTATTACGGGACAGATATTTGAAAAAACTTTTCCCATGTTAAACGCCTACGTCACGGTTTTTATGGTTCACACTGTATAAATAAAGGTAGACGATTGTTTGTCACTTGTTCAGCTGTATGAACTATGATTCTGTTTCAGATCATGTGATCATGTAACTTCAATAATTAATTGTAAAATATTTAATAGATATTTTTCGTGATATTTTCAAATTTGAGCCCTATTCTGAAGCTGACGAAATATAATTGCACGTTACTTAATAATTTTTCTAATAGCGCATTGGTTATCTGTAATACGTTTAAAGATAATAATTAAGATATTCATCTTGCATTATCTTTAAGGAAACTGTTCATCAGATTAATATCTTTTTGTTATTTGTTAAAATTCTACGTAATTTAAATCAAGTAAGAAATTCAAAGATAAAACATAAAAAATTCATGTTAGTAAATAAATAATAAGCAGTTAAAAAAACATTTGATAATATTAATATTTCACGGACACCAAATTTCTAAATATAATTATGATTATTTTATGATCAGAAAAATATTTCACAATATAGGTACTACAAAAATAGAAATGTTTTAACAGTAAAATAACCTACTAGTTTCCTTTTGTTTATTTTAATTAAAACCAATGTTTTGGTAGCGTATACTAGAAGATTGTTTTCATATTATATTAAGAGTTCTAAAGTTTTTTTTAATAATATAGAATTTTTTTATTATAAAATTTGTAATGTTTCTCCTTTTTACCTCTTGCTAAGAGAGGTATTGGATTCATACTAAAAATCGCATATCCAGATTTTAGTGAATAAGCACGATTTAAGGTCCCTACAAACCAATTTTAACATTTTTACGATGATGTCTGTGTGCGTGTGTATGTGTAGATGTGTGGATGTTGGAGGGACGATTACTCAAAAACTATAACACTTAAGACCAGTTTAACTATGAATTTCTCAATTCGACATTCATGGGAAGAACTGAAAAGGTTTTGGTAACAACTGGATAACTGGAAGCAGTAGTTTCTTAAAAAAATTCTTCTAAATATTATTTTTTGGAAATTTATGTTATTACAAATATTAAAGAATATAAAATTCTGTATTCAATACATTGAACATTTTTATTATATCTTCTATAGATTTAGAGATAATTATTAATATATAAAATAATCCATTGTATAATGTATCAAACAGCCCATGGAAACCAGTTGAAAAATTAAAATGTTTGTAATTCACATAAATGTTAGTGTGAAAAATCCAAAGATATTACTGAAGGCTTTTTCTGGGAAGTACATTTAATATTTCTTATTTTATCATTAATTAAATACATAAAATTATTTAATATAGCCGCCGCACGTTAAATTGAAAATATTCTTGAATGCGGAAAACCTAAAATTCGTACTTGGACAAGTCGAGATGTAATAGTTATTATAATATGCTATTTTTATAACAAGGAAAAGACTAAACACGCGCTTGCTATACACATATTTCATCATATACCTTTCAGGAATACCGCCAATGTCGTCAATGAATTGGAAGAATCTCGAACATTTAGAAGAGTAGGAGGAAACTTGTTCATAGAATGAATTGAAAAATAAAGAATAGATCTAATTAGAATATACTGTTTGTACCAGAAATGTTAAGTACAATATTTATAGCCTAATTGCGGTAAAACTATAAATGTAAATTATTTATGAATAGAGGGCCGAAAGGAAACATTTACGCATTTTGTTACAGTTATTTACCGGGATTTTTGTTTCCTTTACAGCCTGGCGGGCGGTAAAACTGACAAAAAAGCCCGGCTGACGTAATGTTCTACTTTCCGCCATATTAACTATGATGTAAACAAACAATATTGACACAGTTATGCGTAAAAAATATAAATAATTATCGATCTCTTACTTGGGGCTCTTGAGATCCCGGTGAATAATCTTATGCGTATGCAAATAATGCATTCCACTCGCAATCTGCTTCGCCCAATTCACCAATCTTTGCGGTGGCACAATCTCTCCTTTTTTGAGGAAGTCGTACAGCGGTCCCAAAGGGCAGTACTCCATGATGATACAATAGCAAGGCGCTTGCGTACAAACGCCCTTGAACTTCACGATGTTAGGATGGTTGAGTTTGCGAAGGTTCTTGATGTCTGTCTCCTTCGGTTCGCGAACTTTTTTGACGGCCACGACTTCGTAGTTGAGTACGCCGGAAAAGACTGCGCCCTGGGCACCGGAACCGAGCCACTGGAGGTCGGAAATGGATTCGAATGGTATCTCCCAATCATCTAAGAAGAAGACAATGATTTTGCTATAGTTAAATATAATAGAAATATAATTGGGGCATTTAAATTCAAGGGGATCTAAGTAGCAAAAAAATATTAAATAAGATTAAAAAAATGTTCTACAAGAGTTACGCTAGAATGCTTAAAATTAAAATTTGCATTAACTTTAAAATTAAATTTTAATTAAACTAAATACATACGTATTTCGAGAACTATGTTCCCATCATCAGTAGTACAAAATTAGGAAAAGTTAAATAGTCAAGATCCCTCAACTTATTCTTACAAATTACTCTGTTTAACTTTTCCTAATTTCAAATACTGAGAATGAGAACTAAGTTCTCGTAATACGTATGTATTTAGTTTTATTAAAATTTAATTTTACAGTTAAGGGGTAATTTTATTAGTTTTAGTTATAATTTCTTTTAACTGACTTAAAATAAATAACTGTTTAAAATGTTAGTGCAAATTTTATTTTATTAAAATAGGCCCATAAACCATAACAAAAAATAATAAAATGTACACTTTATCCTTAAAGTACTACTCAATAAATAACGATTAAAATAAAAAAAAAAAACTTTTTTTTAACAATTACTTTGCGAGATATTTGAATTTATTTCCAAGCCACAGATGACGTCACACTATTGGTATCTTTCTCGCGCAGCCTACAACAGAAACTAGTGTGAGAAAGATAGCTATAGGTTTCTTTAAAAATCAAATGCAGCTATACAAAAAACAATTATAACATTCTGATACCCCAAATTGATTCAAAATTAAACGAACTTTCATTTAAAAATATTTAAAAAAATTGGTTTATGGGCCCATTACGGTTAAGGGGTAATTTTATTAGTTTAAATTATAATTTAATTTAACTTTAGACTCCTGCTATTATTAAATAATCGATATAATATAATATCAATTAATTAATATTTATAGCATAGGCTGTAAAACTTATACATGTAGCAATTTTTCAATGTGACATTTTTCTTATAATTGACAGTTAAATTAACAGAAGTTTAAAGAGGAGGATGAAAATTCCGGACCTCAGTTAGTTAGAACTTATTAGTTAATCAATTTTTTATAGTACATGTCGTTGTGAGTGAAAATATGTAACTAATAAGAGAGCATTTTCAAATCATGACTTTTAATTTAAGTTTTTAAGTCTGTCCAAAATTATTTTGAGTTTTTGAGTCCCCCAGTAATATGTTTGACAGCATCGGTAGTTTTTACTTCATTAGCATATACCTATTAGACTAATATACTGCTAATCCCCTATCTCACCAATGTGTTGTGCATCCGTTAAAGAATATGAGATAGAAGATATATCTCCATCGCTCACAAGCGATACAGTGCTTCGTATGCGCATGCTCGTGAAACTAAAATATATTTCTTAGCGGTCAGGAATCCAGTGGCGTGCGGTGCGTTTCTGTGTTGGGTGTGCAGATTTTTTTAAAAAAAGTATTGTGTTAGTAGAATCTTAGGTTAACAATTCAGAATTATCTTATTTTTTATACTATGTCCCTTCTAGAAAATGGTTTCTTCAGTAAATCCGCAATTAGTAATTCACTTGCAATTTCCATTCTATAAATTTTCATAAATACAAATATAAGTTAAATAAATAATATACCAAATACCTAAAATTAATAATTAATTGTTTGCCTGAACTTGTTTATGCTTGTGAATACTACCAAAAGTAATTTTAGGGCGATACGTGCACAAAATATGCTGCACGCTGGAGAGTGCGATGGGGCGATACGTATTACTAATATTTTATCCTTGTCTGCGCAAATACACTATTCCTATACTCTCCCTGTGTAAAACTTGCGCACCGAGTGCAGTGCAGAGACCTGCACTTGCCCGGCAATTTACAAATTCGCTGATAGGCAACCAAACACGCTCCTGTTCGTTATTGTCACATAATTGTATTAATATTTTGTATATCATATATTAAGGTCAAATCAATTAAATAATTCACATTTTAATGCAATAAATTTTGAAATTTGAACTGCACGCCACTGCAGGAATCCCACTCTTTCGTTATCTCTGTTAGCGGCACCAGTAGCCAATAGAAGTATAGAATGCGAGCATGCGCATCCAAAGCACTGTATCGCTTGTGAGCGATGGAGATATATCTTCTGTTTCATATTCTTTAACGGATGAATCGCGGAGGATTAGCAGTATATTAGTCTAATAGGTATATGTTCATTAGTAAGTAATTTGACAGCTTTGACAGTTTTTACTTCTCCCAGAAATTAGTTTGAAAACATTCCATAAGATGGTTTGTTGAAGGGAACTCCTTTGAATATAATTAAAATAAAATTATAAAAAAAATATGAAGTTGTAGGTTTCGTACAAAACACTTTTTTTCTGAATAACTGCAAAACACATGTGGCACTTAGATCCCTTTGAATTGAAATGCTTCAATTGTATAAAGTTCTCAGACGGTTTCCCATCCAAACATTAACCGTGCTCACCTATGCTTCATTTTATAGATGCAAAAAGCTGGCATATTATGCCTAACCTAACTTCTTTCATTATAAAAGCTGTTTGGACATCTGGCTTCGCTGATATGTTAAGTAATCTAAATTTCTCTTATTCTTTTACTACTAGAGAATATTATTACATGGAAGTAATTTTCAGTAGACATAGAAGAAAATGAATTTTGTTGCTTACAATAAATTATATTAATTCAAAATATTTATTTCAAATAATATACTGTAATCCTCAAATGGCTTCCATCCAAAGGTTAACTGTACTAATCCAAGATTGATGAATTTTATACACATACACGAAACTATTTTTGTAATTTTAAGCTGCTCAAAATAATATTAAAATTAATTAAAATCCAGTAGATAAATTATAAATAAAGTTTCACAATTTAAATCCGTGTTGTGTTGAAATTACTTTCTACTTTACTTAGTAAACATTAATAGTAACTTTCAAATCCGTGATTACTAGTAATTAAATAAAAAAAATTCTGATTTACTAGCAGATTACAATTACCATAAACTGAGAAATAGTAAAGTACAATTAATAAAACGATTATTTAAAGTAACTAGAAAAATTACATTCTTATTTATGAAGTATAAAGAAAAATTAATTAAGTTTAAATCATCTTTATTGTTTTTTGAGATCCGTAATTTTAAAGCGTGCCACACGTTAATAATGTATACCCAAATCGGTCAAGCAGTCGATGCATGTCATTAATAAAAATTGAATAAAAGTAACTAGATGTGTGACGTCATGTACTGGTACGTTTACAGAGGTTTTAGAATCTTTATGAAAAGAGTTATACAGATTGCATACAATCTTATTTTAAACTATTATGGAACTACAATAACTTAAGGCCTATTTGCCTATTTATAATGAAGTATCGCAAGCGGTAACGCAGTTGCAGTAAGGTAACTCAAAGCATGAGCGCATGGTATTCCTATATGCTGATTTTTAATGGCAGCGCCAGAATCAGCAACGCAATAAACGCATTGCGGAAGATGATCAACTCTCATATTTCTACCTTAGTGCTGCACCGCTAGCCAAACAGAATTTAGAGTTTCAGTTTTACTATAAAAAATCTATATTATCAACATGTTCATGAACTGTCACATCTACAAAATAAATACTATATTTTCGTCACTATCCATTTATATTTAAATTATTTTATAATACTAACCTTATTTATACTTATAAAATAAATAAATAAATATATTACCCATTTCTGGATGTGCCAATATCTACAACACATGTAGACATCGGTAATGATGATATATTTTACCGTGTGGGCGCTTACCAGGCGTCACCTCACGGACACTCATAGCTGGTGTGGAGAGTGCACCACAGGGGTCACTTTTGTGCCATTAAAAATTGGAAATATTATACTTATATTATATTTATACTTATGTATGTCATATAAAAACAATAAATACAAGTGAGCCGAATTTCAAAGAAATATACCGAATTCTTCTGATTGATTAGAAGTGCTATCTTTGGCGTTTATTATAAATCAGAGATATTGTGTTTGCGTTAACGGTCACGTTGCATCGTTGTGTTGAGTTTAACTTTATTATAAATAGGCCTTACAACGCACAAAAATGTTTCAAACACGATGCAAATATTTTTCAAATTGTCAAATAATAACTTTGACAGTATAAACATACAAATTATCACTGTTGCCAATAATATGAAGTATACACCGATTTTTCACATTTGACCGTTACGTCATAGTTTGATGTTATTTTGCTGTTGAGCAATGGGGGATTCCACCATTTTTATTTTTTTTTATAATTTTATCTGAAAATATTAGGAAAACTAAGACTATTGATGAAAATCCGGTGAAAAAATTCCTATTAATAAGCGAGTTATGGTCTCCCGAATTTTGAAAAGATTGACGTGACGTCACAATTTATGTGTTTTTATATCAAACTGTTTTCATCATGGACCTAAATGTTCTTGAAATATATGCTATTTTAAGTTATATTTACATAAAATAAATAAACACTGTATAAGTCTACATACTTTATAATTACAGTACAGGTGCATTTAAATTATTAAGTTTAATGCAAGAAATTTATGTTAAAATAAAAACTGTTTGAAAACTGCCGTACAGGAATGTTAGCCCCTCCTTTCGAATTTGAATTTCTTAACTTCCATTGGTAGTAACCCCCACCTCCTAACACGCTATTTGTTATGCATGTATAGGCGGTCTTTCGGTCGCCAATCAAAATATTATATATAGATTTCATATATGTGTCGAAGCGCTATAACAAAAAACCCCTTATTTCCGTAATATCTCAATTATACCATTTCATTATTTTATTAATATTCGTTATTCAGCATATACTTTCGTAGATTTTTACTATTTTCCTTTAATTCGATTGAGCTGAAATCCCCCATTAATGACGCAACGGTCAAGTAAGAAAAATCAGTGTATAGATATACATTATTTATGTATTATTCATGTCATATACGATAAGTAATGAACTCTACTATTCATCTTAATAATAATTATATAAGGCCATACACTTTTTGACGGTTAAAAATGATTGAAATTTTATTTTAACTATTATTGATTTTAATGCAGTAAGGTTTTTACACTAAATGATGACGTGTATCGGATGCTTAACCGATTTGGGTATAACTCTAAGAAGGCGTTAATAAATAACTTTAAACGGCACTTAGTTTTTCAAAACTTAAATATTTCATATTTACTTGTGTTGTTTTTTTTATATTTATTTGTATGTCAATATCTTTTTTATAATTTATACAATTTAATTTCTTTCTTACCTTGCTGATTGCCCTTGATTTCATTATTCGTCGCTTTGCCAATAATGCTCAACACTGGTCTCAAGCACCCGAAAATGCCATGTATCCATCCATGTTGTTTTGAGTCTGGCACTTGTTGAGTGCCGTCCGGAGAACTGTCAGTGTCGCATCCTGGTGCAGCGACGGTACCGCTGCCTACAGGACAAGCAGGACTAGGGATTGACTCTTGGAGACCCGTAGCGTTCGGGATGGTCATCTGCTCGAGCTCTTCTTGAATGCATAGCATACTAGAAGAAGAAGAATAGATAATTTAGCTGTCATACTATACGGTAAAAATTAGGTAGGGTTGGCGCCGGTTCCCATATCTGCAGCCGGCGCCAGCTAAATAAAGTTGTTGCTCTTATATGCGCCATCATTATTTTTATTTGAAATCGTCACTAAATTGCACAAAAATTGCCATTAAAAACTCAGTAATCAGCACTAAAATAATCCATTATACGACGATTTCAAGCAAATGTAGTGTTGCCAACCTTATAACAATTATTGTACATATAACATCATTTTGGTAGGTGTACGATTTATAAGAGTAAATTTATACGTAAAATGACAAAAATATGTGCAAGAAGAACGAACTAAACAATTTCGATGAAGAAGATTGAAGTAAACTATAATTTTTAGTGTTCTTTACGATACTCTCAATATTCGGAGGTTAGCAACATTGAGTGTCAAACTGACAGTAGTTACATAAACATAACCTTTAAAAATAAAATATTCCTTTCATTTTCACAAATTTTCAATTTCAAATAAAATTTATGCCGCAATTCTGACCAAATCTGTAAAAAACTGACAATAACGCATCTATTTTTGTTGATAAATATAAAGTTATACATAAGAGTTTCAGCTTTCGTTGCGATTTTGTTCATTTTTTATAGATTTACAAATCTGTTGGGGTATTCCACTCAATTTTTTTTATTATTTTAAATAAAACTTCATTCAGTTTTGAAGCAATTCATAGTATTCAAAAATCTTAATTGTTCCTAGTTTAACAGTATTTTATTTTCGAGAAATCAGTGTAACGTCACATTTCCCCTATACTTGTCTTTCTCACACACACTCCTCTGAGTACGCTGCGAGAGAAAGATAACAATTGTATGACGTCAATTTTCCCTTTTAGCAAATGTGAAATATCTCGCAAAGTAATTATTTAAAAAATGTTTTCATTGTTTTAACTATTATTTATTGAGCCATACTTTATGTTAAATTGAATTTTTTTAAATTTTTTTGTTATGGTGGAATACCCCATTGCGGCATTAATATGTAACTCGGCACTGAAGTTCCATTTTATCACTCATATGGATTATTTTCCTCGGCCCGATGACCTCGGCAACTAAATTTCATATTCGTGATAAAAAGTAGAACTGCAGTACCATAATACATAAATAACTATTATTTGCACTAAATTTTAAAATGATGAGATTGGACCTTTGGACTTGTATATTTCTCTAATAATAAAATCAAATAACCTAATTTAAGCATAAAATGTCCCCATATTTCTAGCCGTAATGAACTTAAAGCAACCGACGCCGGTTACCATTTAGTCTTTTCAAGACAACTATTACATTTTTTTTTTTTTTTTTAATAGTGCTTGTATTTCAAGAACCCCCTTCATCCGTGAGCTGGTAAACTCGGCGCGATGAACTTCAGATTGTTATACTTAGACTGTGGCCGATGTCGCATTTTGGCATTTAGTATTTAGGTCTTTTCCACATAAATACAATGGGGTTAAGCGATTTTTTAAAAAAAATTATTCCATGGGAAATTACTTGAAAAATGATGTAACATGTTTTATTTTTTTTTTAATGCCCAGATTTTCCGGAAAAGTCGATTTTAAGCTGTGATGACGTCGGTAGAGGCTTGGCGCAACGTATGTCGATTTATATACTGACGCACGCGGTTGCGGTTACCAGTTACATGAGACTGGGGTGTTGTTACGACCTACGTTCATGTGGTTCGATTTCACCGTTCTTTCTGTCTGAGTTTGCGCATAACTTACAGTTTACCTAAAAAATTATATTAATATTATTAATTATAAATAAATGGAGCAACAATTTTAATTTTTAATTTCAATTTCAGCAGTCATTTGTGTTATATTTGTGAGAAAATACTATGTTATGTAGAATTTTTACCATGTTAAACTTCCCCATTCCGAATGGCACCCTAGTGATATCCATTCAATATGATGCTTGAGAGTAAATGTTAATATTATATTTCATAAAATAGAAGTTAAGACTGTGTCCGATGTTGCACTTTTATCACCCTAATATCTAAATCCTAAATTTCTATGCCCTAATTCTAGTGATTATTTAGGATTTTATGAATTAGATTTTAGGGTTTTGCAGGAGCATACTATGCCTTGAAGTTGACGCGCACTAATTAAACAAATCATATTCGTTGCTATTATTTGTACAAAACGTAGCTTCTTAACTTCTATTTTATGAAATATAGTATATGGCATAGTGCGCTCCTGCAAAACTTTAAAATCTAATTCCTAAAATCCTATATAATCACTAGATTTAAGTTATATAAATTTAGGGTTTAGATAGTAGGGTGTTAAAAGTGCAACATCGGACACACCCTTAGTTTCAAATTAGAAAGCAGTAATAAATCACACTAGCAAACATATTCCAGTGGCGCGTCAATAATTCTTTACTTTAAAT
Source organism: Ophonus ardosiacus (assembly GCA_943142095.1). Lineage (NCBI taxonomy): Eukaryota > Metazoa > Arthropoda > Insecta > Coleoptera > Carabidae > Ophonus > Ophonus ardosiacus. The sequence goes on from OW964827.1 coordinate 43,458,447, forward strand.
AAGTGATGGTCAAAAAGACTGAATTCCATAGATATCTACAGTTTCAGTTCTTAATTAATTTTTGAAGATCAGCTGAACTGACCTTACATTGAAATTAATAAATTTTGATAATGAACTGTTATTCGCAGATAAACATACATAAATAAATCCCCCTGAAAATTTCTCACTACAGCTATGCAAGTCTTCAAAAGGGATTATCGAAACTTTATTCGCGTTTTTCTATAAGGTTTGTTTGCACAATAAAATATACAATTAATTTCCAATTTTTCAGTATTCGTGCGTAATTTGAAATTGATTTCAAACTGATTGGAATTTTTGGGTTCGCACCATCTGGAGAAAGGTTTTTTTGTTATCTTATGTTGATTGTTGTTGTTGGCATTTGTCAATGTCAAATAATAAAATTATTATTATTTATTATTTAATTCCTGCGTTTCATTTGGTTCTCTTAAATTTACACTCGAGAATCTACATGACAATATGGCAAATATTTAGTGGTTTGGAAGAATTTATAATAAATGTTAATATTCGCTTCCTGTCGCTTTTGCTAGTACAAGTGCACGTAGGAAGAACAATGCTTGCTAACAGGGGCGGATTAACAGTTTTGCCGCCCGTAGGCACTCAGAAAATTGCCGCCTTTTTTCAGAAATTTGCCGCCTTTTCATAATTTTACAATATATATCTAACAGAAAAACAACGCAATTTTCAAATATTAACCAAAGATAATATAGATATTTTAATATCAGAAATGTTAAAATATATCTTTTGTAATGTTTAAACTTTTCGCATGTTTTAAATAGGTAATTTTAAGGCTAAAGTCTGGAATACCCAACCCTCAAGAATTTTATTTTGATGGTTATATATAGTTGCAAAAGCATTATAAACACGAAATTTCACAAAAATTATGCCGCGGAAAGCAATATTTATAGTGATTTTGGCATTTTTTCTGAAAAAAAGTATGGTTAAATTCGTATAAAATGAATATAACCAACCGAGTTACGTCAAATTTTGTTCTGTGATTTAGGTTATCGTTACATTAAAGTATTTATTGAAAATTTTCAAGCGAAAAAGTCACATTTTTCACAAACACAGCCTGAAAACTAATAATCATTCAACCCGACAATAGATAACATATTTATTTACATTACATTATACGTAAAATTGAGTTTTGTGCGTTAGGTTTCCGTTATATTAAAGTATTTTTTGAAAATTTGCAAGCGAAGAAGTCATAATTTGCACAAATATAGCCTTAAGAATACGTAAAGCCTGACTTTATATTTGCAAAAACATAAATCCATGTTTCCGCGCTTTAATTTTGCATTTATTTATTTATTTTAGCTAAAAGAAGACATAACAAAATGGAATTTCAAATGATTATTCTACAAACCAGGCAATTTTAATAAATGTATTATAATTATCGATAGCATAATAATTACGAGGGTCTCAAAATAAAGTCTGAAACATGAGTTCAATTATTTGGACATTTGTTGAAAATAGAGCGCATATTCCATTACTTAAGTACCATAGAAAAACAGATGATAATTACAAATTGACCCAAGTAATAATAATATACCTACAAAAAAGCTTTACTATATATGAATTTGTTTCACAGATCATCGATATAAATGTTTTCGTTGCGTCTTTTGATCTGTATTTCTTTATAAAATTATACATTTCTGATTTTAAAAAATTGCCGCCCCCGAAAATTTGCCGCCGTAGGCACGTGCCTACTGTGCCTATTCGTAAATCCGCCACTGCTTGCTAATAACTAGAAGTTCCAGTGAGCATGCCATAAACTAAAAATTTCTTTAGAATCCGCGGATTATTTTGACGATTGGAAACTGATCAAGGATTGAAATATTATGCTCAACGACTAAATGATTTTTAAAGGTAGATTTAAATTGATACGCATGTTCAGAATGGTTTGTGACGGTTTCTGACTGTTGTGTGCACCTTAATAAAGTTATCTAGTTTTTTTGGCTACCTAGTTTATAAGTCAAAAATCCTATCCTATTCTTGCAAATTTTGATTGATTACTACAACTCATTTTGAGACGAAATATAACGCCACTTTTTACGCGTAGCTTCCATACCAGCTACACTCATCGGAAGTTGGTCGTAAAATGTCAGGGGTCAGATCGTCAGATCGATGTACTTGTTCTACGTGTTTATGTTCCGAGCTGGTTGTTTTACGGCTACGTAGTACGGGAATTCCAGGTGTGTAATAGGGCCGATTTCATCGCGTGACATGACAATGAGAACAATAATATTTTACGTATTACGCTGCTACGTTTATTATTTATGCATCATATAAGATTTATTACTATATTACACCAGTGTGTGAATTCCAAAATATGAGGAACCACTTTTTTCAGGGCATCGAACCCGCCAAAAACTGGGTTCGGTTCAGGTTTATATATATTGAGAGATAGGTTCGAATACGGTATTCAGGTTTTGGGACCAGTAGTGGTAGCACGCACTTTAGAATGGGGTATTCCGACATTTTTTTAAAATATTTTTTTACATTAGTACAGGCCAGTAAAACTCTGAATATCTAATTTCGAATAAGAAAATGAATGCATCACATGAGATATGAATTTTAAAAAATTTCATAGCAATTCAAATTTTCTTATCAAGGCGCGCTTATGACGTCAACTCGATGGTGACATCTGCAACGAACTTCAACGCCTAAATCCAGATGATCATGACAGCCATATTCTTGTTTACATATGATTTTAGTAGCAGCGTGTATTTCGGTGTTTGTCCTGTGTATGTTTATGGTAAAAATAGGAGTAATAATTATAAAGTGGAAGAAATGTCAAACAAGAAATATACCCGCGCGTGTTAACTACTGGCACCATCTGTGTTTTTAAACGAAAATATTTACTTTGAAATGAGCAACAGATTATTAACTTAATGTCACAAATTTCAAGAACGTTTCTAAAGCTGTAAAAATTCCAATTTTGTAACATTCAATTATGAATTAAAACTTTTTATTAAACATGTTTTATTATATTTTTCTACTACATGAAGATGGAAACTATAGAAAAAAAGTTATTATTTTGGATTAATTCCATATCACCGGAATACCCCATTCTATCAAAAGAGGCATTTATTTTCGCTTTTCGCTACGAAGCGTACGACTTGAGGCGAAAGTGTCAAAGTAACGTCATTATTTTGCCACAGTTCTATTCAAAGACAATTTATATATAATTTATACATTTATTATATACAACTGTCATAATATTTTTTATTTTAATAGTATAAAATCCAATAATTTCCGAATCAAAAAGCGAATATAGAATTCTAAAGTGCGTGCTACTAAGATTCGTAAAAATAAAATCGTATTCGCCTGCTTTCTATGATAGAATTCTAAAGTGCGTATTATCGCTACAGGTTCGGTTCCATAAACTGAATTCATGTTTTCTGAATAACAATCTTTATATATTGCGTCAACACTGATTCCAAATACGCTTGCGTTTTGAACCGAAAATGTACCTGAACCGGAAGAGAACCATGAAGCCGAATTTTAATACCCGGTTATAACTATTGTTTCATTTACTACTTACGTTATCATTATTAATTTGAAATTATAGGTTTTTTGGCAGTGACACATTTGAAATCTGATTGTGTAGCAAAGGAATTGGGTTTATATTTAAAACATAAGCTCCTGGAATTATAAATTAGAGTATTTTATAAATTTCTATGTAAAATATATAGAAAATTTATGAATGAACATATGTAGAAAATTTAATAATCTTTCAATTTTTATATAATCTGTAACCCTTTTTTACCTTTCGGTGAAAGGGTGCCGCCGGGCGCACCGAGCCGCAGTGTGATAAATTTTTAGTTTCTGAGCGTTCACCTATCCAACATATCGCTGCTGTGTAGCCTGCTCGTACTTGCCGTTCACAAAAGGGACACTAACCACACTGCCGTATGCCGTACTGCTGGGCTTTAATTTTTAAAATAACATAAATTGCGAAAAATAAAATTTAAAGGTATTTTTCAAAGAAAACCCATTTTAAGCTTTATCGTCAATTTTGCTGATATAGCAGAATAATGTATGTTCTTATTATCAATGTAATACTCTATTACACTAGAAATTTCTCATAAAACAATGCCCATCAATATTTATCTTATTGCACAAATAAAGCAGATTTCCACAATAGGAAGCGCTGAACCATTTTATCTCTCTTTCAATATTGACAAAGCAATAAAAATATCTATTAGTATATTTGTTGGTAAAATGTACAGATAAGCTTAGTCAATGGAAAATTTATTTCCACTGAACATTCGCAAGTGATTTTATCGAAGATTTTATTATGTAAAAAAAAGAACTTGACATTAATTGTTATGAAACTCAATAACTTGATAAGGCGTAATTCGGGCGTAAATCCACGTCATTTGAATGTTTTGTCGCGATTGTGTAATGACGGTTTACAGGTCTTATGAACATTAAATCGCATTTTCATTTAGATTTTAAAAAAATATTATACAATCTAATAAATATATTATCATATTATCTTCGTTCGGTGAATAGTTGTGATTATATCGCCCGGATTCGATTTTGATCAGCGGCAAACTTAAAAAAAATATTTTCAAATAGCAGATAAAGCACTGTACATGATAGCTTTGAATGCTCGTGAAGAGACGCCTGGTAAATGTAACTCAACAATTCGTGGAAGAGTTAGATATCAAAGTAAAAATTCCCAGAATAATCACTACACAAAAGCATAGAAACAATTTATCAAATTAGAACCACAGGATTATTACAGAATAAGTTGTATATGTGTACCTTATTTAGATAACCTTGTCTCAGAATTAAATTCAAGGTTCTTAACTGATACAGACTATTTCAAAATTTCAACAAATTTTACCAAAATATGATTTCGATTATAATTTTCCAGATAATAACATGAGGTGTAGAGCGTAAATCTGAAGATGATTTGCCATCGTCAGTAGAATCTCTTCGTGGAGATAAAAATATGGAAGGAGTCCTGGATTAACAGACATGACAAACTAGAAAATTTTTAGAAAATGTATCCGTTACTACTTGTACTACGAAGAGAACATTTAGTACTTTAAAACGCATAAAAATTTATTTACGTTTGATTTGGCTATACCTCAAGTAAATCGCGATATTGAGGTCGAATCTGAAGAAGATATTAAAATGTATATACTCACTGTTACAATCTAAAATTATATTTTTATTTTATATGAACATGTACAGGTAAGTACATATTCGCACCCCGGCGAGAAGAGTGACACAAGTCCAAAAAATAGTTTTGCGTAAAACTTAAATTAAAGAAGATAGTTCAAGAATGTAAAGTTACTTACATTAGCAAACGAAATGACATTAACTCCATCTCTCGAAGAATATAATCTTGATTTATGTCACTATTCCTGATTATTAGAAGCATATTTTTAACCAATTTTAACTTAGAATTTCTAAATTTTGACTTGTGTCACTATTCTCGCCGGGGTGCGATATATGTATTAAAATTTATATATCAAATTTTTGTTGGGCCCCTCCTAAATTTTATTTCTACATCTGCCACTATACATACAAAGCCATTAAAAAACTTAAATTCCATAAAAATTAAGTCGAGGAAAGCAATATTTATAGCGATTTTGGCATATTTCTGAAAAAAGTAAGGTTAACTTCGCATACAATGAATGTACGTCACATTAAAGTATTTTTATGAAATTTCGTACGCGAAAAAGGTCACATTTTTCACAAATACAGCCAAAAAACTAATAATCATTTTGTTGCGAAATGCATGCAGCCACCCGAACATATAGGTAGATAACATATCTATTTACATTACATTATATACCCGAATTTCATCAAATTGAGTTATATGCATTAAATTACCGTTACATTAAAGTATTTTTTGAAAATTTGCAAGCGAAGAAATTTTCGCAAGTACTGCCTTTAGAACAGGTAAAATTCTGACTATTTTTACAAATAACATAAATACACGCTTTCGCGCTTTAATTTTATATTTCTTTGTTATATTTAGCTAAAAGAAGATATTACAACAACAAGAAAATGGAATTTCAAGGGGGGGTGGGTATTCTAGAATCCATAGTCAACGTTTTTTTCAAATAGCAGAAAAAGAGTGTTGTGTGACAGCTTTGAAAATTCGAGAGTTATACCTGGTAAATGTCCTCAACGATATAGATTGTATTAAAATTATATATATAATACTAATGTTACTGACCAATAATATCAATAATAAAATGGTGTATCGATCTTTTATTTTTAGCTACACATAAATATATGAGTGTTCACACCACGATCAAAAAATATCTCATTACGATTTTATATAATAAAACTATTTTTAATTATTTTTAGTTAATAAACTAATATTCGTTAAATAATTAGCTACGTACACATTTGAGTCTTATTCTAGTACTAATTTAATTAAATAAAACACTACTATAATTAATCAAACAATTAATAAAATAAATATGTAATTATCTTTTTTTTTTCATTTATTTCACAGGCACACAAATTGTAGTGGCAAGTGCACCCCCAAATGACTTGAAAAAACAATAATATTCCAATATGGCACCATGCACCCACCTATATCATTTTATATCAAACCATTCCAACAAATATAATGATACTATTTCATCATACCTTCTTTTAAGGTCGCCATTATTATTTTTCACCACATCCTGGTTAAATCGAAACACCATTTCTGGCACAGAATCATTCGTAGACTAACTGGTAGTCAAGTGGCAACTTTGACAACCGGTAATGATGGTAGCCGTGCTACCGATACTCGATCACGAGGTGTGACGTCACTGATATGTTATCAACCGCCTACATATTGACAAAGGCAGGATATGCAACGGAATGTGTTTACAAATAGAATTTGAGGTAAAATTAGAGGACTTTAAAAAGTGAACGTGTGGTCGCCCATGTCAAAAATAACCGGAAACGCATCAGCTTGACTTAGCATAGAAATTTTAACTATCGTTGGTCCCTGCGACCGGAGGCTTAAATTCATATACCTATAACTTATTATGTATGTATATATAAATGAGTCTAATTACATTGTCACAGAATAATATTTAATTATTTTGTTTTTTTATGATATTTAAATAATAATTGAAACCCCCGACAATACATTCGTTCCTACGGGCTACAAATTTTAACATGCTGTAAAAATTAACTGCATATTGCATTCGTACATTAAAATAACCTGTTTGGCCAGGAAAATCAACAATCCGTTAACTATATTCTATTTTCTAAAATGTTCTGTGATCTGGCAATTTATTTTTGTACATAAAAAGCGAAAAACATGCAGTTTCATATCCCTTGAAAAAATGTAACTTTTAATTATAAGGCATTTGACCTTGAATGAAAAAATTTTTCGCAGACTTAATATAATGACATTAGAACATGTTTTTCTAATTACATGTACAGTATTATCCTGACAAATTAAAATTCTACAAAACACACTCCTGACTACCAGGTAGTAGCACCCCTGCCGATATTCGTTACGGAGTTACGAAATATTGTTACACGAGGTATGCCTACAATTATTTAGAATACATCATACAGATAATACTAGGTGGGTCAATCAAATAACGGGATTGATCTTAGAACATTTACAATTCGAAAATTAAACAAAACAAATATTATCACGCTCAATGTACTCTCCTCTCCGTCCGAACCCTACACCGCCCCATGCGAATATTTCATTGTCGGAAGCAATGCTGCAAACCTTTGTTGAAATGTTACCAAATTTACAAGGAAACCAAAAAAATCTCGTTAGGTCTGTGCGATTTTAGAAATCGATTTTTTCTAATAGAAATCGCAATACTATATCAAAAAATCGATTTTAATAAAGAATCAAAAGATCGATTTTAATAATAGATCAGAAAACAGATTTTTATATAAATATCGACAATTATTGATAAGAAGTTTCTACATACTATGCATTCACACATCAAATAACGAAACAATTCACGAATTAACGTACAACGCGCTTCAAATACCAAATACTGCTGAAAGTAAGAGATTTTTTTATTTGAATAAATCTATTTTTTATAAAACCAGATCTTTCGGAATCTAAAAGATCGATATCTTTTAGAAAGATCAATTTTTTGAATAAAATCGGTTTTTCAATTGATCGAACTTTTCAAAAAAGATCAATCCTAAAACGATCGACCAAGATTGATCATTTGATCTTTTTCGCAGCCCTACACGAGATGTACATGTTTCAAACCAAAATTAACAAGAAAATAATACAAAGTGACCAATAGTTTATAAAACTTTTCTTTAAACAATTTAATATTATTTTCTAAAATTCTGTTAAGTTTGAAATAAAATGTATTGATAATATAAACAGCTATTTTTCATAATATATTCAAGGCACGCTTGTTCCATTTTACAATCGCGAAAAGGAAACAAAACCATAACAAATACTGTTTTGATCATGACCTAGCACTTACATTTCCAAATGCAGTCGTTCTAATCTACAAACATTTTCTAATCGTTCTGATAGCCGCCGTACAATGAATTTATTTTTATCACATGCGTTACCAGGTTTGCTTCGAAGTTTTGCTGTGTGCCTTCAAAAATTAATTATATTTCACTATAACTATTATTTTCTGTTCTTACTTTATCGAGTGTTGCAATTATATTCAAATTTATTTATTTCACCTTGTATATTACTTCATTATAAAAAGAATTCATTAGATAAAAATCTAGAATTATCTATAATCTGAAACTCAATCAGAACAGAAGGTTTTGTACGTATGTCTGTATGTTTACTTATGCAGAGAGATATTGGTTACAAGGTTAACACTTTCATTTGTTTTATTGATTATTAATTCAACGTGTTCTTCATTATGAGTGTAATTAGACAATATTGAAAAAGTATTATACCAGTATGTTGGCGTTGACGAGTATATTTAATTCAAATAATGTAATACAGCTTTTACCTACAAAATGAGCAATTAAATATGTTGTTCTCAAATTAAATTTAAAGGGTTCTAAGAGCCAAAAAGTTCTATGAGCAAATCCTATTGGCAGTTGACTAGCATTTTTTTCTATGTTTTTTGTTTAAACATAATTAAAAAAAAAATACTTCAAGTAATCGTTATCCTCGTAGAAAAAATAATTGTACGCATCTTTTATTTTAAGTGTTTTTCTCCGAACTAATCTATAACCGATTGACAAAGAAAAATTATTGCTAGTCAACTAGTCTTTAATCACCCTTAATCAGTTGTTCATACTAACGGCCTGGTTTACACCGCAACGCTATATTGTGACCTTACCAAATCTTAAATATATCAAACTTTTAGTTATTGTATGTTTACACCGTAATTTTTTTCAAGGTCAAGTTTTATTTGGTTATTATTAGGTAAGAAATATCGTCATTATTAAAACTTGTACTGTTCAATTAACATAACTTGCTTAAAAATATGAAATAATAAAAATTAATCAAACAAATTACTTTTATGTAAAATAAGTTCAATTACGTTTTCATCAACAGGCAATTCACATAACCTATCTCTTCAACAACCTCGCATTGATGCGTATGCGTAACTTGGTTTTCATACGTTTACAAGGGAAAACTGTACGTTAGCTATTTTGGTTAGCCACTAGCTTCGAAAATGCTAGTATGTCAGTGTTTAAACGAAGCATAGTAAATAGTAGTAATATAGTCATAATTTAGGGTTTGGTCATCTCAGCAAGATATCGGTGTAAACCGGTCCAATTACTCGAAATCTCAGTAAAACAGCATTTATTCTTGCAACACGAACGTTTCGGTCCACGCAAATTCTTCAGGATAGTTAAATCGTATAAAATAATACTATAATGTACACAAAATCAAAATACATTCGACAATCGTCGGATAAATGTTAAGAACGAATGTATTTTGTGTACATGATATGTATTATTTTGAAAAATCTTACTACCCTGAAGTAGGTACAAATGTGCACCGAAACGTCTCTGTTTGACCGAGATTTCGATTAATTGTTAAAACCTTTTGCATACCACAGTCAAGAAATTTCCCACACGTCTATATTTTTATATTGGTATTTGAAGTTAAATTTAAAACACATCATCTACCAAAAATTACCAGGTTCGGAAACATGATCAAAGTTAGAAATAATCTTTATAAAATATATGCTATGCTGTTACATAAGTTTAAAATAATTTGAAAACTATTTGTAATGTCTGAAGTTTGAATGCACGTACGAGTATTGTGTTAGCTAGACTTTTAACAGACTTTCGCGCTTTTCAAGGTTTGTATCTATTTACAGTATTATCGCTCAACAAGGTTAAATTCAAAATATAGGTAAAGACACTGTATATTTTTTTAATTATTAAAATGTATGCCACAATGTCGAGCAAATAACTACACATTTTGTACAAAAGCAGGCAAAAGTCAAAGCGTTACTTTTTACTATTTTTCCTGATGATTGGATATGAATATGATTTAAAAAAGTTTTAATACGGATAGAGGACAGCTATAAGCAGTTCGTTTCGTATTGTAGCGGGCGTGAATTTTGCGCGTTACTATGAGTTTATAAAATATATAAATAAAACGTTTAGTTGAATTTAAAACGTTTATACTCCATTCCTATTAAGAATGGACTTGGCGTTTCAGAGCCAGCCCATTTTAAACACATAAAACTTATGAATTAGTTTTATGTTTCGTGCAAGGCATACTTGACAGCTTTGATCATTTTTAATTCTTTGGTAAATATACCGTTACTTAAAGGAGTATAATTGTATAGTATATAATAATATATACGCTTCGAACTACAACTCAGCTCTTATTCAACAGCTGATTGAACGTTTTGTTACATATTTTTCGTTATTGTAAACTTGGTTCGCGTTTCGACCAAACAGAAAGCTGGAACTGAGGAACTGTTAGCATGTTTCTCAAATATACTAATTTACAAGTTAAAAGTGAAATTTTATTAGTACTAGTAAATTGTGTTTCTGAAAGAATGTTTCTGAAAAGTATTTTACTAATTCACAAGTTACTAGTCACAAGTGAAATTTTATTAGTCAAGTAGAATAGACTTTCTGAAACATTTTCAATAATTTAGATTTTTTTTTTAATAGTATTACAAATCTTTAAATCAAGTGATTAAATTTTCTGGTAGGTAGGACACTGACTAGTAAACTAGCAAAATTTACACTTGTATTGTAGCTTTTCTCTAATAAACACAAATATTTTGAGAAACAAAATACTAGTAATTTTTGTCAAATACACTAGTGAATACTAGTACCTAACTTGTAACTAAATTAGTATATTACACTTGTATATTTCAGAAACAAAAACTAGTAAACTTCACCAGTATTATTAATGTAGGGACTTGTAATATTAGTTCCGTATTTTTTGAGAAACAGGCCCCAGACTATTTTTTACTAGAATAAAGTATAGACGAATTGTAAAATGAGTATCTGATCATTTTCTTTTTTTTAAACACACGTATACCTCGTCCAGATTTCATTTGAACAAATGACTTTTAAATCCTCTGTGTTAATCCTAATCTTTGCTACTGTGAATATTTTTACGTTTCACGCAAATATAGTTTCTTCTCAAAGTTCCTGAGAATCATAGTTGACCTGTAAAATTCTTATCCAAGATGTTATGCTTGCTTTAACAATGAACGCTCATTACTGAATTGAGCAACTAGTAGTGCCAAAATGTAAATATGCACGAGGTACAGTTATACCCCAATACCCCAATAAAACTTTTCCCCTTTTAAATAGTTACAAGCAATTTTCAACTTTCATAGACATATAATGTACTTTGAGAAGAAACTATATTTGCGTGAAACGTAAAAATATTCACAGTAGTAAAGATTAAGATTAAAACAGAGGATTTAAAAGTCATTTGTTCAAATGAAATCTGGACGAGGTATACCTTAACATAATCTTGTGCGTTAAGTTCAGTTTTGTAAAGGTATATAGAAATATCCAAGCAAATATTATTTGTTTGAGACAAGGTAGCTTACGTAATAAATGAAACAAATTATAATGTAAAATATATGTTTCTTATAAAGTAACAATTTAAAATAAAATTGAACATATTATGAAATATAAAACAAAAGAAAACACTATATTAAGTATTAATGCCCAAATAATTTACTTTTAAATCCTTCCTTAATCAAAAATATATTTATTGACACACAACGAACAAAACAGATTTTATGTACTATGACTATGTAGCGAAGAATCATTATATTATTGGGGTATTCGGTGTTAACTTTACCAGTTATACATTGTTGTATTATAATTCAAATAATATCATTTTCTTACTACAGTATACCACAAACCAAATAATGCTGATAGCAATACAAAAATATAACATAAGAAATGAAATTTGATCATTTCTTATATTAGTCTAAGTTAGATAAATAAATACCAGTCTGCGTACTTCCATAATTTATGCCTCGGTTTGTACTTCGCAATCTTCACTTCAGTTCCGTTCCTTCACCCCCCACCATAATGTATGAACCACTGCGCATCGTGGCCGAACTGTCACGTAACAGTAGACGGGATGTACATACCTATTTTAGGAATTAAAGTACCTACAATTTCCCTAAATAATACATATGTCCAATAATACTTGAAATTCCTACTACAATTGTTCAATCGTATTATTTAATCTCAATATTATAGATTCCCGATACGTTTGAAATGAGCATAATCCTTTTCTCGCTAATCTGGTTTAGATTATCACTAATGGCATCTATTTTTTTGTGAAATAAAAAATGACCTTTGTTCAATACGGTTGAACGGATCAAAGACCTTAAAACATACAATGTTTCAAAATCGGAAAAACTAATTGCTCAATTTCTGCCGACTAGATAATTTGCTTTTGTTATACAAATAAGGAAGAGCTAATACCAAAAAAATGTAGAAACATTTCTATGTTTGTGTATGTGTAGTGTAGCAAGAGATATAAGGCAATGCCTAAGACTTTAAGGCTAACCTATTGGTGAAGTTGTCATGATCATCTTTGTGTGAAAGCGAAAGTGTGGCATCTTGAAGGGCGCATAAAGTATCAGCGGGAGGTGCCTGGTCCCTTTCCAGAGTACCAACCGGAGTGTGCATTCTGCAACAACATAAAAACAATTATCACTAACAACACAAACAATAATAACTTTAACAAGCATATACTCGCAGTACGGTAACCATAATAAAAATCTGTTGTAGCCAGCATAAAATCTTCCGTCAATTCGATGAATTTTGTACATATCCCATCCCAAAAGTTCCTTGAAAAAGATTCTGATTGTAACACGAACACACTATTTTTTACAAATTCTATACCGGAAGTTCCTTCCAAAAGATTCTATAAATCCAATAAAATTATAACACGAACATATATTATGTAAATTGCACTTGACACTTCCTCCTTCTTCTGCTTTTCCCTATTTTTTTAGGGGTCGCTGTTTCTTGCTCTTCTCTTCTACTCATTCCTGCCCAACGCTTCTTCTTCACACAGTTCTTCCTCTCTCAAATCTTTTGCTACACAGTCCTTCCATCTTCTCTTTGGCCTTCCTCGTACTCCCGGCATTGAAAATTCCAATCTTGAGGCGAGGCTGCACTTGCGAGGGACACTCTGTTACTTATACCACTTTCTGATCCTATACTTTCCACCTTTTTGCACTTGACACTAACATTTGTCAATTAATATTTTTTGGATATATCAGCTGTTTCCATAATTTTAGCAAAGCCGACTGATTTTTGGAAGTTAATCTCTTTATACTATTACTCTATCTACTGAATATGCATATGAAGGAAATATGCTTCATGAAGGAAAATCTATAATAAAACCTTATAGAGAATAAGATATTCTTTTATACTGAGTTATTCAAGAAAAACTGTTAAGAACTTCAAATAAGGGAACTTCCGGTTGACCAATTATAACCAAAATCTAATCAGCTCTTTATATATGGGTGTAAAGAAGAGGAATACGAAAGAATCATAATTTTTAGAAATTGTAGTTTTGGAGTTATCGTCGGAGAAAAATTTGTTACACACAGCCAGAACATAGGTACTATTTTTGAAAGTTGAAAATAGCGTTGGTGATAATGTAGTCAACAATTTTCTTGCTGTTTGAAATAAACCTTTTGACACTTGTGTAAGATACACTTTTCGGTGGCGTGCCACAGGCTTAGAACCTTAGGCATAAATACTTTGAACATTCTTAAACATAATAACATCCCCCAGCTCTTGGAGGGAGTCGTTCGGTATGTACCAAGAGGGTGAGAAACATCAAAATTAGAGGCTGAGATCCACGAAAAGTTTGTGAAAAAAATGAATAAGGAAAATTTGGATGAAAAATAGTAGCGGAAAATTATACAGAACATTATGAGAACGTAATAAATTTAATAGTTCTTAAACTTCATATTAAAATTTACTAAATTATTTATTAGTTTTAGCTTGCTATCAAGCGATAAATAAAGCTATAAAATCATGGAACGATTAGGTAACAATGTTGAAACATTAAATGAAACAGATTTCACATTAATGTATAACATAACATCGCGAGAATATTTTGAATAAAAATATATTTATTCCTCTTATATTATTGTAAAACACCTGGATAAATTTCTATGTTATGTTGTTATAACTGTTATAAATTACATAGCGAAACAATAATGTTTATATTAAAGAAATAAATACGACAGAGATAAAATTTATGGAATAAATAAGTCACAAGATATGCAATGTTTACTTCCTGGATTTAGAAGAGTTATAGGAGGGCTGTTCTGTTTATTTAGATTTCGAATCTAATAATAATAAATATTCTTCATTGTTGTGACTTGTGAATACATATTTTTCAAACTTTTTTCCTTGTTTTTGTTTGTGTTCACTTCCAATAACTGTATGTTCGAATCGCTGCAATATTTATCCGCTTTATAACTTACAAAAGATTTTAAAAATAAATAAAAGTCAAAAAATCAAGATCTAACAGAAAAAATAAATATATAAATAAATAATAGTAGAATATCCCATTACAATAATATATTACATAATAACAAATATTAATAATGCAGTATCTAAATCATGTAGTTGGAATTGTTGACATTTTCATCTCTATTATTGATAAGAATTAATTGCTAACGCGTGCCTTAATGATATAAAAAAAAGAAAAGTTCATTTTTCTCTATTATGAAAAATAATTTAATATACTCGTTAATACTAGTTACATTTATAGTATTTATACTACTTAAGATTTTGATGTACATAAATTAACTATGGACAGCATTTTATTATTTCTTATCATAAACTGGTAGTTTATTTGCACCATGTTATTTTATCATCTTCACACATTTGAAAACAAATGAAATCTGAACTATCATATGTGACAGATGTTCCCAGAAATGAACACATCTTATTATATTGTAAAAATATTAAACATTGTATATAAATCAAAATAATTATTGTAAGGAAATTTCAGCAAGAAAATGTTTTCATATTTTGTGTTCATAATGAAGTCATTACGAAAGCAACTGCGTATCGAAAGAGCCTTCATTTCGATAAGCAGTTTTTTATTTAGAAGGTTGGTTCAATATTATACTTGCCGTCAAATAAATATGGACTGGAGATTTCTACACTGTTGCCAGTTTCATTGGTCATGTGGAAAATGCTAAGTTATGAAGAAGCGGCAACACCGCACGGCAAGGTACAGACTGGGAAGAAGGGAAAAATTTATAGACGGCGAGTAAAGATGACATTTACTTAAATATTCAAAAGTCAACACATACAATTTTTTCTAAATCAACTTGGTGTATTATAAGAATTTTTTTTAAAATAGTTTAGTACATGAAAGAAGCACTTGTCATTCAGAAAACTCGCCAAGGCTCATTTTCTAAATTTTGACGCGTGTGAAAAATAACGTCTTATAAACCTCATTCTTTGAGGGTCACGCTAGAATTACTGCGAATAATAAAATCAGGTAGGCCATGTAAAACAAAATTTGCATTATTATTTTTCGTAATACCATACTGTTTCTATGATATAAAAGGACTAAAAACAAAACTGAAAAGATAAAAATAACGGCCGCCGGAAGTTATTTTTTATAACAGCCGCCTACAATTAAGGATCAAGTGTTCCTAGAAAAATCACAGCATTTTGATGGACCGTTGTCGAGGAGAATCAACAAAAAAGTTGTTCAATATGATAGAAAGAATAGAATTTTATTATTATTTTATTACTCTTAAATGTATAAATTTTATATTATTACGAAAAATCTTAACGCCACACGGCCGATATGCAAATAAAGAACTCGGTTGATTATAAACCTCAGCCGTCCGTTATTTGCCTCATATCTGCCTTATGACGTTAATAACTATAAACAGGAACCATGACTTTTTTATAGTTTCAATTTAAAAATGGCATTTAGATTCGTTTCAATTTATCATTTTTAAATACTCGTACCAGACTAAATAAGAAAACGTATTATATCTTAACTATTTTTAATTCGCATTCTAATCTTGACATATTTTTTTTGAAATTTTCCATTTGTGATAGTGTCATTCCAGATGTGTAGAGCCGCTAATTGCTTTGAACTTTGGCGGAGAGGTCACCCGGACCTATACACATACACTGCATGTTACGTTACACGTTACAACCATGACTTCGGACTTTAATGACAATGTACATGCGAGGTACGTGTGGTGCAAGGTATACGGCAATGACAATGACATTTTCACTTACAGAAGAAAATTAATTTGTTATACATTTAAGGAAAATATAACTATTCTATTTTGGATACCAATGGGGCATGTGACCATAATCGAATTTCAATATATGTCATAATATATAAAAACAAACCTCTATTGGGCTTCCAAAATTAAAATGCGCCACTGGTGGCAGATTTCTGAACTGAGTGAAGTGTACATGTACATGTACAAGTGTACAGGTGGTTATGTTATTCAGGGATTGTATTTACTTGTATACGAATTTTAATACGCTTTTATCTTCGGCTATTATTGTTTTATTCTTAGTAGGATCTGAATTACTGCTAATACTCGTATAACAGGTAAGTTTTTGTTTTTTTAAAAATTAATGAACAAATTAGGAGATATGCAATTTATAGGTTAAAGTGACGATGTAGTTTTCTCCAAAAATATTTACCACATATTATGTGGCCACTATTTATTACTTGCTGGATTTCCACCATATTTGTAGATGATACACTACAATTCCCAAATCTACAAATAGTATCTAAATCTAAGCAAAGAAAATTGTTCATTATGAAAGAAAAACAATTAAATAAAAGTAAAGCTATGTAGATAGAAATTAATATGTACAACAACGGCAATGAAATACGATCTAAATAAAGGAAATCAAATGTTTTTTTATTATTAAAAACCAATATACTGTTAATTAAAATATGACTAAAATACTCTTAACCTACAAATACTTACTAAAATTAACCCTATTCACTAAAATATTATTAAAACTATCACTAAATTGTTACTACAAGAAAGATCAAACTCAATTCTACCTAAATTAATTAAAAAACACTATACTAAATTCAAAATTAAATTAAAAACTACGAAAATTAGTCTGATACTAATTGTACTCTTATGGAAGCCAGCGAAAAATGTACCATTCGTTTGAATTTTGACGTTTGACGTCAGCGCCATCTCTTGATAATTTGGAAGCCCAATAGCTTCTCATTATAATAATAAAAACTAAACATTAGTTTGTAATAATATTGTTATTAGCAATTTAATGTGACGTGACAGCTGCTGTCACTTTCGCCTACCACAATATATCTATCTCAGTCTGTCTTCTTCTATCATTCTACCCTACTGACGTCACAGATCCCTTCTCCAAAGTTTTAATAATTATTTTCTCGTAAACTACGAATAATTAATCAATTTAAAAAAATACGGGTATTTTATTTTTTGGTCTAGTATCATATATGTAAAAATCAAAATTTAGTCACATACCCCATTAAAATTAAAATACAATACAATAATCTATTGAGTTCCAATGGGTCATATAACATGTGTTACATAAATTTTCAGAAAAACATTGAATGGACGGTACTGTGGTTTAAGGAAAGTACACATATTGAATCTACTTGTTATAGTTAAATTCATATACCAAGAACACCTTGTCATAAAACGATTTAGCAATTGCACCAATAAGCCAACGATTCCTAATAAATCATAACAATACCGATCCTGGAATAGCCTGTTGTTATGATTTATTAGGGTTCGGCAACCACAAGCTTAGGATTACCATTATTGGCTTATTGGTGCAATTGCTAAATCGTTTTACGACGGTGTTCTTGTTATATGAATTTCACTATACTACCACAACTAACCTAGCTTAAGCTTCAACACTCATATATAATATAGAGCTAGTAGCCCGTTTTCTTCTATATGATGAAAAAAATTGATGGAATACCCAATTTGCAACGGTAAAATCAATATCCAATCAGGACAACAGAATTGTGATGTGAATGTACACATACCATCAAAATCATTTACGATAACTGGACTACGCGATTAACTCAGTTTTGTGAAAACAGTCATTGTCAAGACTACTTTGGCCAGTATTTTCAATGAAAAACGGTATTAGCTATTTTATTTATAAAAATTTTACAATGCATAACCTCAAAACTACTTCTTACTCTTAGCGTACGAATGTATGTAGCGACCCCGGTTACGCCTCTTCAGGAACATTGTTTGGTTCGGCGCGCTGTATATATTTTTTGAAAAATAGTGCATGTTACTATCTTATAATCTGAAGCATACTGATTATACGTACGTCAAATGATCTTGATCAAACGATTTGGATAACTCAATAAAAGATAAGATAAATATATTAATAAAGATAGCGGCTAATTTATTACTTTAAAGAGTTGAAAAATTACTTCGCGATAATATATTAAACGTTACTGTACCTTATACAATGTCGTTATAAATTATTACAACATGGTTATTTTAGTCAATTAGTTAGATAGTATTTATTTTATTGCTACAAGATATAAATTTGGAGTAATCAGCAAAATATATGAGAAACGAATTAGTTATCGCCAGGAAAAATATACGTTAAATGGACTTGTTCAGACCGGAGTGTTATAAATACGTTGACATATGTTTTTCTTTTGTTAAGCAAACATTATTAGAATAACATAGTAAAGTAATTATTATTGTTTATATAATGTAAAGAAAATTGTAAATATTATTAAAAAGAAAAATATTATAAATTACTTGTATTATCACGGCTTAGTACCCATTTTTGGTTGTGCCAATCTGCTATTTTATATTAGCAAATTTCTGTAATGACAATGGCCCGTATTAAGAACGATTTTTATGGAGCACATTCCTCACTAGGATATAATGTACAAGTACGTTGCATAAAGCGCTTTTATTATAAAATTAATTTAAAAGTTTTTAAGTCTCCCACTCCCAGCAAATAGTTTGCAGCTTTGGGATTGTTCTCACTAGAAATTAATTTTACAACTTAAACAGTTTTTAAAGCCCCCAGAAATTAGTTTGAAAACATTCAGAGCTTTTAATAAGTGGAACAAAAGAATGGTGAAGTTATTATTGTTGAAGATTAGTTTGAACAAGTTTAAAGTTCTAAAAAATATGAACCATGTCTTATATTCTCAATAATTCTAGCGTGACCCCAATAAAATATGCATGTTAAATAAAAGTGAGTAAATTACCATAATTATCAAATACGTAAGTAGTATCAATCGAGATAAATAAAAAACAAGATCAAACTTAAGATTTCTCTCTTTTTGAAGTATGCATAATACATTATCTCAGTTGTTCATTGTTATTTATTTATATCAAGAGGTCATTTTATTTATATCGTTAAAAATTACTTATTTAACACATTGACTTCACGTGGTAGTGCTAGTATATATCTCCTACGCAATCCGAGCCTTATGTACAAACAAAATAAGGATTATTATTCCCACAAGAAGTTACCAAATACATTAACCTCTATTTTCCATGCGACCTTATCTTTATTTTCAATAATATACGCACAAATGTGATAAACATATGGTATAGTTGGATTCGCGCGTCATTAACAAGATTTCACAAGTTTTACTACAAAAATTAAAACAGTAACATTAAATGGAAAAAATCAAAAATCGTCCGTGATTAAATTCTGGCAAAAGCAAAAGGAATTAAAGCCGAGTTGAACGCTGTTTACAGGAACTCTGCTCTATCATTTGCCATTTAAACATGGTCGTACCAGCTTGGTTAACGATGAGTGTTCAGAATGGCCAACAACTGTACCACACCACCACTGATAACATCGAAAAAGTTCACCAAATGATACTAGAGACCGTCAAATCAAAGTTGGAGAGAAAGCAAAGGCTGTGGGCATAGCAAAGGAACGCGTTTACTTCTGAAATTCGAACGTTCTATACTATTATTAAATATGATTTTCTGTTCAAATTTATGTATATATTAAACGCAGTAGTAATTTAAAAATATAATTTTTGTATTAGCGCCAAATTGTTCTGCTTGTGACGTCGACTAACCAATGACAGAATTAGAAAGACAAAAGTTAAAGAATATTTAATATTTCTCATTTAATTATAATATTTCTCATTTAATTATAAAAAGATTTATGCGTACATCAAAATGATTTTCACAGGAAGAAAACTTAATAAATGGTTTTTTTTATTATAAATGCATCATAATCGCTCTTTAAAACACGCAAAAGCGTGCGTAAATCGACCATTAAAACACGCTAAATTTTTGAGTTACCTAGATAACGAAAAATGACAATAAATATGAATAACAACTAAAACAATGGAAAAAAAAATATTGACTTCTTGACTCAACGTAAACAATACCAATAATTGCTAACTGTCTCCTTGGAAACGTTCAAACTCACTGGATCAAAAATCACAACCGTATGATTTGCAATAATTTTCAGTTTTAAATGGTTATGATGCATTTATAATAAAAAATAGCGCATGATACACGTGTATAAGCTAGCCTTTAAAGCACTACGACATTAAAGACACTCCGCTACGCGTCGTGGCTTTAAAGTTGTCGTGCGTGCTTTAAAGGGTAGTTTATAAACTTGTATCATAATATACTATTATGTTGACTTGAGATGAGACACCATTTCTTTCTTCGTTTTAAAGCACTGCTAATACCATTTTTTTTTTTTTTTTACTATTATTACTTCTATTTGGACACACTAGCACAAAACGCTTTTCTACAATCATGTTTGACTCTTTATAACATATAAAAATCAGTAATATGAATAAAACAAACTAGTACCTAGTGTACATACACAGCTGTCAGTCATTTAAATTCTTAAGCGGCAAATGGAAGCCACCCCTCATTGGTATTTACATTATTTGCGTCATCGGGCAATAGAAGAAGCGGCAATTTAAAAAATTATAATTTCAAAAACAATATTTTTTCTTATTCATTCGGTTAAAAAGCAAAAATAACCGTACAACATTAAGCATGTTGTGGTGATGCGACGAATAACATAGTTTCATAGAACAACTATACAACAACATTAACAATCAATAATAATAAAAAATAGAAAGACCCCATTGCTTACATACTTATAAAATAATATTTGGAAAACTTTATTTGTCAATAAAATTCTATTACCATTACCAATATCGAAAATCTATTTAGCATACAAAGTAATAGGTTAAAAGCCATGATTATAAATTAATTTATTAAAAAAATTGTCTATTCAAAATTTGTAAATCGTTAAAAAGTTAAAAGTGACCCCTGCGATTGCGAAAATAAAAAAAACTATTATGATTATCAATAACTAAAATTTTATTATTATATTAATGTCAATAAAATAAACAACTGGTTGTGATTTCATACTGCACATAAAGTGGTATTCTCTCATCCACAGTTTGACGCTACTATCTACCTTCAAATGTTATCATTATCTTGATAACCAACAAAATACCACAGTAACAATATTTTATCAAAGTCAAAAGTACGAATCAAAAACAAATTCATTGTCAACTTACAATAAAAGCAGAACTTCATACCAAACTCGCATATCCAATAGATTCTTCCATATCAACGGTAACAAATACAATTTCCTATTAGTTTCTTCTAAGAAAATATTCGCTTTTTCATAATTGAAGTGCACTAATATTAGTCCCACTAAATGTAAGATATTTTTTAACTGTACACTGACATCTACTGACTTTAACATTATTAAAGTTGTAGTGACACATTACACAACGAAACAAAAGCTATCGCGGTTGACTGTCAACTGTTTCAAAGCCAACTGGAAAGACGTCAGGTTAAAGAATAAAATCGGTTTTTTGTTATCAGTAAGAAACTATCTTTGTCTTATCTGCTGGAATGAATATGGCTATCTCTTTCTGCTAATGATTAGAGTTTCATTTTTAATTATAATTATATGTTGATAATCAGTGGTGGCGATTATATAAATTTCCAAATTAATAAAACTAAAATTAATTTACGTAGCATAACAATTATTTTAATTATTTACAATAATAGATGTTCACGCAACTGAATAAAAAGCATAGTCTAATATCACGAATAGGAAGTATGATCGCATGTACCGTACGCGAGTGGATGAAATAAATATTTATTTCTTCACCCACTTGTATGCACCAAAAATGCACTTTTTCACACTTTTATTGTGTAAATAGTTATTTATACAACAATAGTAAAAAGTATAGCCATATTTATAAGCTTTTCAATGATATATAACAAGTCTACATTCTTTTGTTTTATACATAAATAAAATATGAATTATTAATTTTTTGGAGTGAAAAAATTGAAAATTATTAAGAAACAATGAAAAAAAATCTACTTGAAATCTAGGGAATGCAATATTTTTTTTATTTTGCTATAGTTATTGATTTGGAGAAAAGTTGTTCAGATTTAAAAACTATACAATATGAGACTAAAATTAATCACAATTTCATTTTATTTTACGATAAAACGCAAATTAAAATTTACAATTTACAGTACCTATTTCAGAATGCCATTGAATTAATTTTAGTCCCACATTGTGTAGTTTTTAATTCTGAACAACTTTTATATTTCAAATTTTATTTAAAATTAAACTACAGGAAAATGAAAAAAATGGCATTCTATTCTCTTACGGATTTCAAGTAGACACCCGGTATCTATATCTTTATCTTTTGCTCTAGTTGTTTATATTCCTTCGCACAAATGACCTCACATAACTTTGTATGCTGTTTTTCTTGAATTCTATTAATATTTGATATCGCTGGCGTGGAGACTGCACCACGAGAATAAATTTTCTCTGAATTTAATCATGGTCAGATACATACTTCACTATAATAATGTCGATTTCTAATCTACAGAATTATTACTATTTTTAAGGTAAAAAAAATTCTGTCCCCTACTAAAAAAACGTATGCACGCCTCTGGTTCCCATATTTTGTAATCACACTTGACAACCAGATTCACATGAACTCAAATAAAAATCTAAAAAATTATCTACAAATTTGTAGGGGGTATAACAAATTTCGGATACGCCCCTGGTGAAATAGATGGACCGTATTGAAATAAACATGGAGAAGAAAATTGAACTTTGTTCTTGTTTACGTATTTACATAAAATGAATACATATGTTATGTTTGTTACAGTATATAAGTAAATGACATTGACATATTCAGCTATTTTAGATAACTTAATTATTTGTTATAAATAAAAATAAAAGATAAGTAATTTTCTTATAGATTGGAACAAAATTATAAAACGTGTGTTTAAATATATAAGGAAATGACAATGAATAATCATTTTTCTAACAAAGAAATATATCATTTCCCGATAAACTGTAACAACATCACAAAATAAACATAAACAAAAGCATAACAATTAAGACAATTGCCTCGTAATTTACAGGAAAAAAGACAAAATAATTTTACGCAGATACTAGACATAACGGTTCGTTATTTACTGCTTGGAGAGCGTAGTAAAATTCACATAAATCAGATTTAAAAATTCGCATAAAAGAAAGTTGTTTACCAAATTACCATACCAATGTTTACGAAGATACTTCGAACATAAAATCTGAATGTTTACGAAAAAAATTTAAGGAGATGTAAGACAGATTTTTAATTTGAAAAGATACATTTTACTTCTTGTAGAAATAAAGTTTTATTTAGGGAAATACAGAAATTATATTGTACGATGGTCACACTAGTACAGTCCATGACATGGAAGAAAAACGATCTGAGGAATTTTAAATGCTATCAGAATTTCTGTGAAGCGGCACTACAATTAATAATATTTTTTCAATTACTTGTTATACGCAAAACACGAACAGCTTTGTGACGTTATTTAGAGACTGCAATTGGCCGATTATTCCCCACTTCTCTTATAAACGTTGGTGATTGTTCGGGTACTCTCCCTTATCGCACTAGCTTTCTTTGCTGTCACGAATTATATTTAAGAATTAAAACACATGGTTCATATTTTTTAGTATTTTTATAATTATACATTTCGCCATTCTTTCCTTCAACTTGTTGATAGTATCTTATTTTTCACATATGCATTTGGTTTTACATTTGCTAATAAACTTAGCAATTGACATTTTTGAATTATGAATGCTTTTCTGTAACACATATCTCGCTAAGAGAGGTATTGGATATATGCTAAAAATCGCATAATGAATAAGCACGTTTTAAGGATACTAGAAACAGATTATAACATTTTTACGATTGTGTGTGTATGTGTGTGTGTGTGTGTGTGTGTGTGTGTGTGTGTGTGTGTGCGTGCCATTGCCAAACAACGAGTGTTTAAAATTTTTAAACACGAAAAATTTGGAAAAGTTTAAAGCAATTAGGGTAAATATTTTGTAATCATGACAAACTTCTCATTTAATATTGTGATTCTAATTTATAAATAAAAGTTACTTAGTGAATAAGCACGTTTTATGTTCCCTAGAATCCGATTATAACATTTTACGATGATGTGGATGTATGTCTGGCTGGATGTTGAAAAGATGAATCCTCAAAAACTATATTACTTAAGACCTGTTTAACCATTTCTTCAATCTGACATTAATGGGAAAAGTTGGACAACCGGAAGTACTAGTTTCTTAAAAAACTTCTTTTGTTATTACAAATATTGAAGAACATAAAAATCTCAATCTAATACACTTAAAAATTTATTATCTTCTATAGATTTCGAAATAAAGAAAATATTATAGAATAGTCTGTTGCAATAAAGCGCACAGTCCAGACTACACCAAGAAAACCAGTTGTCAAATTCAAATGTTTGTAGTTGACGAGATAAAATGTCAGTGTCAAAAATCAACAGTTTTACTGATATTACTGAAATCTTTTTCTGGGAAATAGATTTAATATTGCTTATTGAATTATTAATTAAATATTTAAAATTGTAGATAGGTATTATATATTAATAGTAATAGTACATATATCCTTAAAAAAATACCGCCAATGAATTTGAACCATCTTGAACATTTAGAAGAGTAGGACAAGATGAATGAAAGAATAGATATAATTAGAATTATTTCTGTGTACAAGAAATGTTATATTCAATACTTATGTAACAAAACGGAAATGGCGAGAGGTATTTTGCTGGCCTCAAATGATTTTTATAATAACAAAATAACAGTAGTATCTTATAAAAACTAAATAAACAACACTGCTACAGAATTTGACAGATGGGAGGAGCTAAAATTTTAACTAATACAATTTTATTGTAATTACATTATGAATATCCTTATCTTATAGCCATGCAGGCAAAGATCTGTGGAGTTAATTCTTAAATATAACTACTAATATCAAAATTACGGTTAGAATTAATTAACTTAATTATCTTGTAGAAGAAGTCTTCTATAAAATTAAACTTCAGTAACAGAATTTCTCTAATTCTAATTGATTTCTATATAGTAAACCAATAAAACATTCTGTTTATAGCAACGTAGTTCAGCTGTTAAATCAATGGCCAACTATACCATAATGTAACGAACCTTGGGCTACTACTACTACAAGATAGTAAAGAGCGAGGTAATGTTTGTCGGTTTGTTGCGAAACATTAAAGCGGATTTTAGTTTGATAGAAATTTGGTCTAAATGAAAGTGAACGAGTTGTTGTAGATCACGAAATAGCGGAGTGATCGCTTAATGTAAGTGCATATTAACAAGTTAATTTAATAATAGTGCTCACGGTGTTTTACATAATATAATTAATTTTAATATGGAAAAAGGTTAATTTAATTTATTGTTTTTTCTGCAAAATGTCACATTTATTACATAATCTAAATTAAAATAACTGTTAATACTAGTATAAACAGTTTTTAATTTACTTTTCAATAAAAGGACATGTAGTAGTATGAAATTAGTAATTTAAAGTAAGGCTAATGGTTCATGTTTTTTATAATTTTATTTTAAACATATTCAAAGTAATTCCCTTCAACAATAAAAGGGATTACCTATCGAAAAGTGTATTGCGCTCTTTCTATTGTTAGACAAATTTGTTACAGGTATAAAGCGGGCGGCATTCTATGAGCACTTTACTATAGGAGACACAAAGGTGTGTGGTTCTGAAGGTTTGGGTTTGAATCTTTGAATCCAACTAAAGTCATATAGTAGAAGCAAAAAAATAAGAGCTAGGGGCGTGGAAACTAATAGCAGTTAAGTCCAAATCTGCAGGGGGTCTCCTTAATAATAATAATAACGAATAATAATAATAATAAAACTTTATTCCATGCTGAAGATACATCTTATGGGAAGCGTCATAAAACAATTAAATAAGGTATAGTACATAGACAAAAATCCTAAAGTAACATTCAGTAAAATGTAATTTAATATTTTGCATTAAGATATTCATCCAAATCATAAAAGCCCTTTTCCAGTAAGAATTCTTTCAATTTAATTTTGAACTGGTTTCTTTTCGAACATTCTTTTATGTGTGTAGGTAAATGGTTGTAAATTTTTATTCCTAGAACACCAGGAGATATTTTGCCAGTATTTAATTTAGTGAAGGGTTCTCGCAATTCATTCTATTTCTACTGTTAAAATGGTGTATACTTTTATTGTCCGGGATTAAGCTTTTCTTATCAAAGATAAAGATACCGATTACTAAAATATATAATGATGGTACCGTCAATATTTTTGAAAATGTTTCTGCAAGATTCATACCGGTTTGTCCCTACTATACAACGTAGCTCTCTCTTCTGAGTTACAAGCACATTACGCGCAAGGACTGAAGGTCCCCAGAAACAGATTCCGTATCTTATGATTGATTCTATTTTAGCATGATAAAATATTATTAACTGCTTAAGGTTGAGATATTGTTTTAGATGCCTAATTTGAAAACATAGCTTATTCAGTGCAGAAATAATGTTTTCGCAATGTAATTTCCATTTGAGATGTTCATCCATTGTGAGTCCTAAGATTTTTGTGGAACTAACTCGCATTAGTCGATTATTTCCGATACTTACATCAATATCCATATCTTTTGAATTTTGATGATTATGGATTATTATGTAGCGTACTACATTTAACTACTACACTACCCGTATTTAAGACGAATCTCGATCGAAATTTAAGTTAAATATAAATTTTGTAAAATTATATGTATTTCAACTTAATCTTATTTTCTTTTATTTACTATTTATATCCAAGGAAATACGACAGTAATTTTCAATAATAATAAATTTTCTGTAAATAAAGTGATTTAAAACTGAATTTCCTTGTGTTTGTACACCTGCACATTTCTTGTTTATTCCTTTGCAAATTAGTTGGTTACATTTCTGTTTTGACTCATAGTACGCAGCATGAGGTAGCTCTTATATCTATAAAGTTATTTAATTTTTTTTTGTAAGTTTATTTATTTGCGTATCTTGACAAAAATCCAATACTATTCTTGGAAATTTTGATTTATCACTCCACCTTATTAATAAATGAAGTATAGAACCCTAACAACTAAATATACCTGCTATATTGGAAAATTCGAATAAGGTTCTGTCACCTAGCCCTTATAATCCTCTTAAGAAACTGCCTGCTGTGTGCTGTGCAAGTAAAAAAAAAAGTTGTTTGCAATAAGTTGAGTATTGAGTATTGTCAGAAAAATTAACTCTGTCGGGCCTAGCAATAAAATTAAAAATATTGTAATTATCCTGAAATGAATATAGGCACTAAATAGCATTTATGTTAAAGGAACAGTAAAATAATTTCACTTATACAGAGAAGTCAGGGAATCCATTTAATCCATGTGTTCATTTCAACAGAGCGGCCTAAATAATGGATCGTTGGCATTTAATGTAAAAACATATGTGCCGCCTTGTAGTAATCCGATATTTACAGCTTTATTGCTGAACCCGACAGTCAATTTTTCAGACTATACTACTGTCTGGATCATATTTATAAGTTATCTTTATATCGCAATCATTTTTGTAAAAATATTAACTATATCTTTACAATTTAGTGGAACAGTAGAAGTAAATATTGCTAGCATGATTGATATCTTTCCTTTCCTATAACTGTTATCAAATTTAAAGTAGGTGAATGTCACAAGTGACGGGAAAAAAATTCGGTTTCTACAATGAAAGGTTTTCTGTTTAGTTCTGCTATGATTTGCCCACTGATTCTGTTACATAATATTCTTCTTGATTATATTTTCATTTCCGTTCAAATTTCTCGCTACTCATAAAGGCTACAATGCACATACTAATTTCTTTTTTATATATTGACGGTGGAAATTCCTGTTTTAAATTTGCAAATAATATCCGTTTTGCAAATATGTACGTACAGGTGGATTGTCCGTGAATTATAATTTATATGGGTTTAACCAGAACAGAAAATAGATACTTTATTATTTAAATGTTAAATTATTTGTTTTCGCAACTAAAATACTAAAAATAATATAATATATGCTTTATTAACTTCCAAACGAGCTGATGGAATAATAAATCGTCAAACATATTACAGTGGCGCGTCAAGAATTGTTTGCTAAGGGTTAGTCGAAAAGATTCGGTAGAGATATACTGTTTCAGTCCTTAATTAATTTTTCGGGATCAACTGCAGCCACCTTAAATTGAAATAGATATAAAGGCATTATCGAAAGGTTTATTGAGGTGTTTCTATTGTTAGAGTAATAAATTTTGTTCAAGGTAGAAAAGCGGGCGGCATGCTGAACACCCTAATCTGTGTCCCACACTCTATGTTCAGTATAGGGTCTTATGGAGTACCATGTTGCCATATTTACCTGCTGTAAATCTGCAAGATAGAAAGAGCAAAATAGGTGCCCAAAAAGAGATGAAATATTCTGGGTACTTCATTGAATGTATTTATGACTGGTGTACTTTCAGTGTATCTAAACAGGCGGGTGAAAAGAAAAAAAATTAAATTAATTAATGAACTGCTCAGTTTAATAATTTACAAAAAATATAAAATAATACAAATACAAAATGTAAGTAGAATATAAAATCATAACAAGCGTAGGTAAATGAAATGAATTAACATATAAACTCTAGTCAATTTAAAGTAAATAATATACCTAAAACATTTTTGTACTTAATTGGACATTTTACAATCGTCGTCAACAATATAAATTCCCTATGTTACATGTTTCCATACTGCGAAAATATATAAAATTAATACATATACGAGTACAATACAATATATAGATGTAAAATAGCATAGGTGCGAAGTAAAAAATGAAATTGAATAACACACTGGTCAGTCTAATAATACATATTTTTTATTTAATTTATATCTTCTTATTTGATAATTTACTAATATTTAAGCTTGATAGAAATACTGCATATATTTTACATAATTCATAAGTCTTTATTCTTTCTTTGTAATCTCCAATTTGAATTTATAATATTTTAAAATTCTAATTTCTAATGCATTTAATCAAGATTAGTATGCTGGACGGTTTTAAAATATTGTATTGAAATATTACTTATTACAGGTACAAATAGCCCTGTATATAAAACTATTTAGACAAATATTGGGTGTATACAATAAGCCCTTGGGTAAATAAGAGACCCTCAAATTTATGAATGTTTCAATATTACATTACATTGAAAAATTGGCAACATGGTACAGAAAACCTCCATAAGAATAACATTGGCTATCTCGCCAGCGAGCGTAATTGATGTGGTCCCGATGCTTAACATGTACGTTTCTCATCAGGTATACATAATTAGTGATATGGTATATGCTTTTGTCAACGCAATATGTCACTTTGCCGCTCATGCGCGACAAAGAAAATAAACACTCGCTATCCGCATTTCTAACAATAAAATGTTGAGAAATGTCACTTGTCTACATTCCTAATGGGAACGTTTAGTCAGGACTAATGGCGCTGTACTTACATATTTACCAACTCCACAAGTCAATCTGACATATGAGTGCTTTGTCGGTATATTACATAACCAAACAAAATGCCGTATGCTGTGTAAAGGAATACAGAAATAAAATAGGGCATTTATTTACAAAAACGAAAGTAAAAAAATCTGTTGTGGCCAGCACAAGACCTTCCGTCAATTCGATGTATTTTGTACAAATCCCATACCAAAAGGTCCTTGGAACATATTCTATATAATATGTAAAATCGAACACGAACACATACTATTTTTTACAAATTCCATACCAAAAGTTGATTTGAAAAGGTTCTATAAATCCAATAAAATTATAACAAACGTACACTAAGTAAAATGCACTTGATACTTCCTTCATTTATTCTTCAGCTTTCCCCTATTTTATTACGGGTCGCTGTTTCCTCTTCTCTTCCACTCATTCCTGTCCAACGCACCTTCTTCACACAGTCCTTCCTTTCTCAAGTCTTCTGCGATACAGTCCTTCCATCTTCTCTTTAGCCTTTCACTGCATGTCACTTGAGAGGACCACTATGAAATACTAATTTTTGATCCCATACTTTCCATATTTGGTTTTGCACTTGCAACACACATCTGTCAATTAGAATTTTTTGAATGTATCAGCTGTTTCCATGATAAATAGCAAAGCTGACTAATTTTTGAAAATTAATTTCTTTATAATGCTTTAACTCTACATCTACTGAATATGAAGGAAAATGAATAATCAAACCATATAGAGAAGAGTATTTTCTTTAATAAATATAATAATAAAATGTCAAAAAATAATATTTAACTGCGTTTTTTTAAGAAAAACTGTTAAAAACTTCAAATAAGGGTAATTCCGGTGGATCAATTATAACCAAAATGTAATCAACTCTTCATATGGATGTACAGAAGAGGAATACGAAAGAATTATAATTTTTAGAATTATAGTATTGGAGTCATCGTCGGAGAAAAATTTGTCACACATGGACACACACACACACACATACATACATACATCATCTTAAAAATAGTAAATTCGAATTGTAGGGACCCTAAAACGTGCTTATTCATTAAAAACTCACCACCGAATTTTTTGACCAAAGACAATACCTTCCTTACCTAAAGGTGACGGAAGGTAAAAATGCTTAGATTAGATTGAAGCAATAGCTCAAGAAGAATGACAAATAACGATAAATTAAAAAATATAATCGTTATTTATTGAATAGTACTGTAAGTACAAAGTGCACATTTTATTATTTTTTATTATGGTGGAGGATCCCATTGTGGCGACTGTAGAAAAATTTTTGTGTGTGATTTGAGCGTAAAAGGACATTGTCGATTTCGAGAGAATCAACAACCTCTCAATCGACAATATCCCATTTTGCGCTCTAAATAGACAAATAGCTATTGTGGGTTTATTTGCCGCATCCCTGACAAAAATCCAATACTATTCTTGCAAATTTTGATTTATTGCTTCAGCTCATTTAGAAACGAAGTAAAGTGAACTGTAGTTATGTATTATGTAGGAGACGAAATGAATGATCATGTGCATGATGTTATATTTAATTATATTTCATAAAAAATGGGTATAACTAGATAAATAATATGCTCAGATTTGAGCAATCCGCCTAATTGACCATTGTCTTTTGTTTTGAATTATTTTGTATGCAAATCAGTTCATAATAAAGTAAAAATTTACATCTCCAACACCTTCGCAGTAATTGTAATTTTTCATCTCTCCATTGAGATAACAAAATGTTAAACAAACAATTACATTTAAAAATTAAATGTATATTTGCTTTATTTAAAACGTTGTTATACATATAATAATTCTCCTGTAAACAAAGTTTATTATGTGCATATATACTTTCGAATTGTATAAATATCAAACAAATAAGCAAAATAATTTTAAAAAAATGTATCTAGATCATGGAACAAAAATTATAATAGTTTTATTTATTGTATTCAGTGGGACAGGTTGTCAGACTATTATAGTCTTTGCAAAGAATGTATAGTTTACAGTGGTTTTTAAATATATGTATTTCAAATTAATTATTATTGTACACATTAAATTGAAACTTTGTATAGCCTATAAAATAAAAATTGATTTTATTTGTATTAATTTGTTACTAATGTTACACTAAAGAATATATTTATTGTAATCATAAAAATATATTTGTTTTAATCAAGCATTAAGTACAAAATTTAAATTTTGTATAAATAACTGGTTTACAGATATTTATGTACTCATTAGTACTGAAATACTGTTATAATTACATAAAACTGGTTTATGATTCGAGATTATTCCCATTATTCGTGGGAAGGTAATGTATGTTTAAATCTTATACAAAAACAAAGTTTATTTGTTTAATTATATGTTTATTCAATTGTTGTATATAGTTTTGGTTGCAGATTTTCAAGTTCAAGATCAAAATTATTATCATGTCTTCAAAAAGTCAATATTTGTTACGGTTTTTAAAAGAAACCAATCAATACAATTTATTTTCTCAGCAGCCGATTCCATTGTCAAATTCATAACTGGTACTTCTACACCCTAAACATAAACCCTAAATCCACCCTAAAAGACTATAAAATATGAAACAAACATTTAGTTATCTCCAAATTCCAGTCACACATTCTTCTAAACAAAAGCATCCAGAAACAAAACAATTCTTCTCACAATGTCCTACCTGTAATTCTTCTATTCCTATTTATTCTGTCACTGCACAACACTAATTTCATTCAATCACACATGACCACCACACTTGTCACATGCGGTAGAGCATACCGAAAAAGAAAAGAACCCTGTGTACGACATGGCATAAGGGAAAATGGCGGGTGTACGTATTACAAGCACGGAGACACGGAGCAAACTGACTACAGGCGCGTTCTTCGATTACGGATCGATGTTGACGTCACAAGAGTGGGGAGACAGGTAGGTAGTTATAGTACGGAAAAGGAGCAGAGATACGAAAGATAAAACTATAAAAACTATATTTGGTCATTTCAAAATTGTAAATTTAAAGGGGATAACGTCCAAAATTAAATTTGAGAAAATGAAAGTGTTAAAACTGTCTATTCAGATATTTAGAAGCTTTACTTGTATTTTAATAAAACAAGATATCATACATCATACATGTAAAAGCCGAATAAAACCCTTATAGGCAATAAAATTATAAATATCGTAAAAGGCGGCACATAACAAACTGTCACTCAGCTGTTACATTGAATGCCAACGTGCTATTATGAATGAATGAATGAAATGTATTGAATGAATATCCTGCCTACTCAGTATAGTAAAATAATCTTGGGGTGGGATTCTGTAACTCGTCCGTTATCAAACAGTACCGTTATCACTACAGAAACGTATTTTTTGCAAGATGATTGGTATACGTCATACTTGTCAAATAAAATGACATCTTCCATAGTGATAACGGTACCGTTTGATAACGGACGAGTTATAGAATCCTACCCTTGTTCCTTTAATATAGGTAACGTATATCCCATCAGTTTTAGCACAAATCGCAATAATTTTTTTGTAAAAAAAAAAATTGTAATAAAAAAATGCATTTATGTACTTAAAGTATTGTAATTTGTAATACTTAATAATTAAAACTGTTCCATAAGCAACAAAATTATGAACTTAAATTAAATTCCAAAAGACTCAACTTTCTGCATTAGGTTTTGGAGTACGACATTTAGACCGATTTCTTGGACATTCCTGTATATTTTGCATTTTGGGCTTCCCATCCTCCATCGTAAATTTTTCGAGATAAAACAGCCCAAAAATCTGCTATAGCACAAACCTGGGGAGTGTTAGGGGATTGTCGTTTCGCGGAACAAATATGGTACGTTTTGGTAGGTAGGTATGTTAGACAATTTTCAGTTTGTCATACATAATGATAGGACGCAAGGCCTGGCCAGAAGATAAAATCGTCTTCAGCTTGTTCTTCTTCAATAAAATGAATCAATTTTCAGGACTTCAACTCACGCGGCCCACATAAGGCCTGGATATACTCCTTGTGGAAATAGCGCACTATGTGCTAGTGAAATAGAGTAATATGACGTCTAGCGGCGAAAATATGAACTAGTGCATGGTAGTAAGTCCTAGCCGAGGTAGCGGCGAACGCATCGTTTCTGTCACTTATTTAAAACAAATAAATCACGAGTGGAGTGAAATTTGTAGGCTATACGTAAGAAAATAGTAGCTTACTCTTACGAGAAAACAAGAACCTAAATTCTATAGAAAAAATTATTAGAGAAATTTGCCAATTTGAAATAGTTGGTAGACGAAAGTTATGCATTCATCTTTTAAAAATGGGAAAGAAACCGAGTAAAAATATGCGTGCTCCTTGCATTTTGTAAAACAAGATTATATATTGCCGGGTATAACTACAAGATAATAATTACTTAGTGTCTTTATTAAAATACTTCGTAATGAAATCTAAACTTGTAGACCTGGCTGCACAAAGATGACAATAAAATAATAATACTTATCTCTCCATTAATCTACCAAAGACTGTAATAATGCAGTACTATGTAGATTCAAGAACACAAAGACTCGAATCATGTAAATTCAAAATTCGAGAGAATGCTGAACATAATTTTTATATGAAACGGACTAGTTCGCAAAATTCAAAATGTTATTCATACTAGAAACATTATTTTTATTTAATATTAACTATAATATTAATATTACTTTGTATTTCGAACGCCGCACGCCGCAGTGTATAAGAATACAGTTGCGGGAAAGGAAGCATCTACCTTAAACCGGCCATATTGTTACGTCACGCGCTAAGCTCCTCCTCTTCTTCACTCGCGAATACCAACTCCTACCTGCGATTTTGGCTTTTTGTTTATATCTGATATTATTAGAGATAGGGATCTCTACAATAATGTCCGTATAAAAACCATCATTTCCCTTAATTTCGGAGTTGCTCAGTTTGAAGTCTGAGAAATCGATGTAAATGTCGTCCAAAACCCAATGCTAGCGCTAGGTGTCCGTAGAAAGTCTGTATTTAATAAAGTTCATAACTTTGTTGCTTATGAAACAGATATTTATTAAATATTGTCAAACTTTAAGTAAATGTATTTTTTATTACCAAAGAAAAAAACTGTTGATATTTGTATTAAAACTTATACTACATATGCTAATAATTGTACCACGTATTGCTTAGAGAAACAACAATGAGTTTTACTGTATTTCACAAGAACTAATGCAATGTTAAAATCACCAGTTTATATAATATGCAAGAATTCAAACAATATTTCAAGGGAAATAGATATATATATTCTGTATCACTATAATACTTTGTTATATCTTAAAATTGGTATTTTTACCTCTCGCTAAGAGAGGTATTGGATTCATGCTAAAATTCGCATATCCAGATTTTATTGAATAAGCACGATTTAAGGTTCCTAGAATCCAATTATAACATTTTTAAAATTATGTCTGTGTGTGTGTGTGTGTGTATGTATGTCTGGATGCTGTAGTCACGATTCCCATAAACTATAAGACCTAAAAAATATTTAACTGCAGTTTCCTCAATCTGACATTCCTGGAAAGAGCTGAAAAGGTTTTGGTAACAATTGAACAACCGGAAGTAGTAGTTTCTTAGAAAAATTCTTCTAAATATAATTTTTTGGGAGGTTTTTTTATTAAATATTGAAGAACATAAAATTCTCCATCTAATACACTTAAAATTTTTATTATATCTTGTATAGATTTAGAGATAAAAACACTATAATTTATAGAGTGAACTAATCGCAGAGGTTACGGCACTAAGGAAACCAGTTGACAAATTCTATTGTTTATAACATAATTTGTAAATGACACGTCAGTGTCAAAAATCTTCTTATTGTTTTATTAATTAAATATTTGAAATTATTGGTAAAATTGTGGTAAAATGCATATATCCATCAGAAATACCGCCAATCTGGTTAATGAATTGGAACAATCTTTGACATTTAGAAACTTCCTCATACAATGAAAAATAGATATAATTAGAATTATATGTGTGCAGAAGACATGTTAAATATAATAAAAAATAATATTTGGGTAATGTTCTACAATATTTTGTTATAAAACGACGGTTCGAAAGCGAAGTGCAATACAATACTTATATAGCCTAATATGGAATGGCGAGAGGTCTTGTGCTGTTATTTCTTGTATATGTATTCATATTATATTTTTAATACTTGTTAATTATAAAATGCGTCTAATGTGTTCAATGTTTTGTCCTATGAATGGTTGTACTGTTGGGCAAATAAAGATTATTATTATTTTTTTTTTTTTATTTGAAATAATTTCTTATAGGAATGAAAACTTAACAGTTACCCACTTTGTTTTCTTTCTTGCTTGGTCCGACTATACGCTGAAGAGAACGTGTTTGTTGGTCAGCTTGGTCCTCTGGTCTACAGTTTATCAACTGTTTTCATCGAAGTTTCTAATTGAATTGGGCAAACAATTGCACCAGTCTATTTACATACCCCTTAAGCTATATCAATTACTTGGAACTTGGAACCCCAGAGTAATATTATAACGTTTACTAATTTCATGCTTAACTATATAAGGAAGCATTGCCAGGAGACGTGATTTAGTTTTTTCTAATTTTAACTGTTTTCCAGCAGTTTCAAAACTTTTGAGACGTTTGATATGTTATCGAAGGACCTTGGAGAGCTGAGATAATGTTTAGATGAATTATCTTTTGTATAATATGTGCTAGATATTTCGCATTATTTAAATGTTATTGTGTGTTAGTGTTTGTTATTTTTACGTCAAACCTATTGTATATTGTATTATCGATATAAATGTGTTTTGAAATAATATTTATTACTTATAGTTTTTATTGTAAACAAAAATATTTTGAAGAGGAAAACAAATTTAAGTACGTACTTTCAAATTTTCCTCAAAGAGAAAAAAAATATATTAAAGATGATCGAAACTCTCTTCTATAAAGTTTAGG
The DNA here is from genome assembly GCA_943142095.1 of Ophonus ardosiacus. NCBI lineage: Eukaryota > Metazoa > Arthropoda > Insecta > Coleoptera > Carabidae > Ophonus > Ophonus ardosiacus. Next base: position 43,495,735 of record OW964827.1, read on the forward strand.
TATTTATATTTTAATTATTTTCTTATTGTTTAATTCTTTATTGTCTTTTTTTAGTTATTCCGCAAGTATGTGCATTATTTGAAATGGAATACGAAATACATATTTGCAAATATTTCTCCCTAGGGCATGTATATTATATTACTTTGTATTAATAACGTAATTGAATGTTTTAAGATTAAGTAGTACCTATATTTACTCTTACAATGACAGCTTATTACATATTTTATAATTTAGATATTTCTACATACAACACTAGAAAGTATTGCAGTAGTTTTGCAATATTACCCAGGTGTACTTATCGTATTTGTGCAGTTAAAAACAAGACAATAAAAGTAAAATTGGTAATGCAATACTATTATTAAATTTTTTATTTAAAAGAGCAAAGTACAATACACAAATTACATATGTAGTGGAGGTAAATTAACATGAAATTACATTAAATTCGAAGGAAATGTACAGTTAAATTAATTTTCTGGGTTTTCCAAATTTAATAATGAGTTATTTACAGAACAATAACAATGATGATTTAAGAATAACAGTTTTTATGATAAAGTTACATTTTACAGGACTGTATTTTATTTTCTAGACTATATTTTGTTCTTAAACTTTATTCTTCACGGGCTTCAAGTTTAATAAAAAAAAATCTGCATTCTACTTCAAAATATCAGTTTCCTCCGCAAATAAAAAACTCTTTCGTTAACTACCTCCTATTATGTCTAAAAATAACCTCAATCAATAGTCCTCCCCTAAAAAACTACAAAAAACCTACCTCTCAAAACAAACGTCACGCCAACCAGTCGGAAAACAAAACAAAACATCTTCATCTTTTTTCAAAGTGACCTGAGATCTTTACGCATGGGACCTGCTGTATGCGTATTGTATTGGCTTGTCCTTGACATTCAGGGCTCGCGCGCCTGTGTGTACGTGTTAGTAGAAGTCGCGACTGATGGCGGGACGACTAGGACCCGGAATTCTCGGAAAAGGAGGAGTTTTGACGCCGGAATACACCGGAAAAGCACCGGACTCAACAGAGATACAGAAGGAGATATCTCATTATTTTAAATTGTGTTATTCAATAATTATACGAGCCCAAACTCATAACAATACGGCCGGTTTACGTTTTCAACAAATTATAATATCTACACAAATAGTTAGAAATTTCTACAAAATTCTTTCGGCTAATTTAAATATATACTTAAAACTTTAAAAAACTGTGAATGAAAGGACTGGTTATAATAATAATAATAATAATAATAATAATAATAATAATAATAATAATAATAATAATAATAATTCGACTGGTATTTTTAGGGTCACCTTCTAGTCCAGATTTAGATTTTACCAAGACCCTTTATTTTTGGCACCATGAAAAACAACTTCGTAAATATCAAGTACGTATATAGTAAAACCTACCTTGCAATACATCTAGGACAATATTCACAGAAAAATATGCAAGACTTACGGATAAATACCTATAGAATAGACACTTACAAAATTGACGTCACTGCAAGAGAGAGTTAGAAGATCATGCATCCAAACAAACCTCCCCTCGTTGTCTTGCGTCCCGTTCTCTGTCCTTATCTATCCTTGTGTTTGCATCTGTTATTCAGTATTAAACTTAATTCTTTGTTGTGATTTGTACGTTGTGTTTAATAAAAATGAGTTTACAGCCACAATATGTGTCTAGGGTAACTTTTTTTTGTTTGATAATATTGAAGATCATTCGATTATTCACCTAAAACGATGGCTAGAGTGTAGAGTCTACGGCTGATGACAGGTCTTTGTTTGGACGAGGTAACCATAGCAACCTTGATTTCTATGCTTTGCCGTTAGAGGCGCTCGTGCAAATTGCAATTTTGTAAGTGTCTATTAAAGCTGTATTAGTGATATTACTAACTAATAAAGAATAAAGGCGATGTAACCCAATATTAAATGGCGGAATACTTGAATAACGTATTCAGTTTTTGTAAGTTTAAAATCTAGGTATATTTTAACTAGTCGACATAAATTTGTAAAATTTCTCCATTTGCATAGGTTCAGTTTCAGGTTAATTTGTTTTTTGAGAGATGAGTTCGTGTGAGGTTCTGGTTCAAGCATTAATGAAATTTGCGGTTTTGTTCCGGGTTCAGGTATTGGGGTTTTGGTTGAAATGAAAATTGAATTAAAGTTTTTTGAATAACGATCTTTTTGTAGAATTTAAAATGCGAGTCGGAATTTATAATGCAACGCAAGACAAGAACACGAACACAATTTTCACGGACAGTCAACACAGGCAGCAACTTTTTGAACTGAAAATGAAAAATGAACCTGAGATAAACCTTGAACCCGAAATTTTAATATCCAGTTCGGTTCCGATTCGTGTTAAATTGAAAAAGATATCTGAAGTTCAGTTCTGGGTGTGGGTATATTTTTTTATATGTTCGCGAAAATGTTATGGTTTGGTTCCGGTTTTGATTGGGTTCAGGTTCGGGTTCGATGTCTTGGTTTGGGTTCGTATATCCATTTTTTTTACAAATCTAAAAACCAGCCTTCCGTGTTCATATATCATTTATTCATTTTAATCTATCATTCATCATGTTGTCCCTCTCCCTTATTTGAAATATTAATATTCCTAGAGTCCAGACGACATTTTACGATTAGAAGGGTGCATTTCATTTGCTGCACAGAATATGAATCTTGCAACGCACACTAGACACAATATTGATTGTACAGGAGTACAGGTAAAATACAACATACATTAAGATCATTTATTATTTACAGAATTGGAAATCCATTGAAACATTGCACGAACCTTGACAATGGATGATTATTGATATTAAAAATTGAAATAAATTAACAAATCATTTTTAAAACTAGTGGTGGAACGTGAAACGGATAATCGAAAGACAAGATTACTAAATTCCGGTTTAAAATTTTAAGGATTTCCGAAATTCAGGCCGCCGGATTATCGATTATTTTCGTTAAAATCGGTTAATTTTAAATTGGGTCTGTGCAAAGTCTTCTATTGCATATAAAACTGTTTAGGGACTTGTTTTTTACCTTCCGTCACCTTTAGATAAGGAAGGTATTGTCAAAATTTTATTGGTCAAAAATTTCGATGGTGAGTTTTTAATGAATAAGCACGTTTTAGGGCCCCTAGAATACGAATTTACTATTTTTAAGATGATGTCTGTATGTGTGTGTATGTGTGTGTGTGTCCGTGTGTGACAAATTTTTCTCCGACGATAACTCCAATACTACAATTCTAAAAATTATAATTCTTTCGTATTCCTGTTCTTCACATACATATGAAGAGCTGATTAGATTTTGGTTATAATTGATCTACCGGAAGTACCCTTATTTGAAGTTTTTAATAGTTTTTCTTGAAGAAACACAGTTAAATATCATTTTTCGACATTTTGTGATTATCAATAGGAAAGAATATCTTATTCTCTATACGGTTTGATTATACATTTTCCTTCATATTCAATAGATAGAGTTATGGAGACATTAAGAGAGATTAACTTTCAAAAATCAGTCAGCTTTGCTAAAATTATGGAAACAGCAGATATATTACAAAAATTTTAATTGACAGATGTCAGTGTCAAATGCAAAACCATAGTTGAAAGGGTTGATAGTATAGGGTTAGAAAGTTATATGTGACAGTGATTGAGAGTCCCTCGTAAGTGACTTGCTGTTCCGCCTCGCCTCAAGATTTGAATTTTCAATGCCGGAAGTACGAGAAAGGCCAAAGAGAAGATGGAAGGACTGTGTAGCAGAAGATTTGAGAGAGGAAGAATTGTGTGAAGAATATGCGTTGGACAAGAATGAGTAAAAGAGAAGAGTAAGAAACAGCGACCCTAATAAAATAGGGAAACTTTCTGTATGGAATTTGTAAAAAATAGTGTGTTCGTGTTACAATTTTACATGATATACAGAATCTTTTTCAAGGGACTTTTGGTATGGGATATATACAAAATACATCGAATTGACGGAAGGTTTTGTGCTGGCCACAACAGATTTTTTTTTCTAACCACGTTTTAGACCTTCCTCCACCGTACCTTATGTATGCGTATATGTGTCGAAAATATTAAATATTACTCTTCCAAAATTATTTTTTTTACCTCCCGCTACCCTTGGTAAGGGAGGTATAGGGATCGTGCTAAAAATCTCATATCGAGATTTTATAGTAAATGACAACGTTTTAAGGTCCCTAGAATCCATTTTTAACATTTTCACGATGATGTCTGTATGTATGTATGTGTGTGTGTGTGTGTGTGTGTGTGTGTGTGTATGTGTGTGTGTGTGTGTGTATGTGTACGAATTTTGTTTGCACTCTAACTCAAATACTATCATTCAGAAAATTCTGAAACTTTGTATTTTTATTTTTACCCTATTCTAATAGGAATAGAAGCCATTAGATTTTGGTGTAAATAGGATAAACGGAAATCGTACTTTACTTGAAGCTCATAATGGTTTTTCCTCAAAAAATACCATTAAATGCCATTTTTTCGAATTTTGTGTCTTATGAAAATTAAAGATTATTGAATTTTCTACTGGAATACATTAATACTTTTTCTATATATTTTACAGATAAAAGATTAAAATTAATTTTTTTTATTAGTCGCGAAGCCTAAGATAAACACTATTCCTTTGTTACACTGTTCATTTTTCAAATGAATGTAACTGACAGTAAATGTCACTGTCAGAAAACTTATCACTTGAAATAAATAATAGTGACATTTTAAAAAGAAAATAGTAAATAAAGCAATAGTTTTCTGCAATGGAACAGTTTGCAGCGTTAGTAAATACGTAGGTAGGTATGTATTTAAATTAATAAAAATTAAATAGCGGGAGGTTTTGTGTTGGCCACATCAGATTTTTTTAACTTGGAGTCACATTTAAAATAATCCCTGTGTTATAATCAGCTAATTATTAAATTCCGACAATACATGCAAAAACCTACAAGTTTCTTATAATAGAATGGAAACAATACCTTACAGCTAGTCATAACATATCTGCAGGGCCGCATTTATAACTTCAGAGGCTCGAGGCGCAGTGACCTGTTGAGGCCCCTATTTTTATATATTTTAAAATATATCCTGTCTATTTTAAATTAAAGGATAAGTTGTTAATGGTTATTAAATCAAAATAAATTATGGAGTATTAATAATAAGAAATAATTTTAATTTACAGTGATATTTTCAGAAGTAATATCACAAGACCTCCTGATTTTATCGATAAATTTTTATTTTGCACGAATTTTTTTTTTTGCTTAGCAACAAACACGAAAGCAAACTGCAAGGTAAATCCCGACTCCGTAGGAGGAGGGGTTTTACCTAATGTCAGTGTGTTTGCGCGATTTTGCTTAAAAGCAAAAAAAATGAGTGCTTAAAAATAAAAGTTTATCTGAGAAAATCTGAGAGGTCGTGTGGTATTTGGTGGGATAAATTCCAAAGACAACGCAAAATGAAACTTGACACATTAATTGTCACACTAACAGTTATAAACAATAACAACTGTTTATTTACTTAGTAGCGGAAAATTATCGGGGTAACGGGGATTTATCAGTATAATACTGTTCCCATTGGATGAATTTTCAAGTGTTTTGCATCATGATTGGTTAAAAACTAGTCGTTGGAATTTATCAAAATAAATATAGAAAAGAGGCATTCTGATTGGCTGAAAGTACCTGTAACACTGGTTTCCTCCTGAATAAAAATCAACAGCAACTACTCGAGGGTTAGAATCCAGCGAGTAAAAAGTGAATATAGGTACAATCGCACAAAAGTTGTCAAACGTATACGAATGAGGTATACAATATTAAGAATTTGGAATGAGATACATACATAGTCACTTCATCACTAACTAGATGGCAGTGGCAGTAAGAGTAATAATAACAATTATGAATAGATTCAAAATCAAAGTTTATAATAGCAAGTGTTTTAAGGTTTAAGATTATTTTTTTGTAGTTTGTGAACAAAATAAAAATGTACGAAAAGAACTTTTTTCTGAGGCCCCCCGGAAGATGAGGCCCCCAGCTAGCGCCTCATGTGCCTCTGCTTAAATGCGACCCTGCATATCTGTTTTGTAGCCCTTATTAATGTCTTGTATTAGCGACCTGACTTAGAATCTTTTGAATTTAAATGCTGCTTTTTAGAAAACTCTACGTTCTATTTCATTCTGTTTATTTGTTGACTATTTTCTTGATCCCCAAAAAGATATAGTTATATAAGTCTATATTTCAACAACGTATCTATTTTCTGTGTGACCGCTGTCACCCCTATTCGTAGCCCTGTAGGCGCCTGCCATATACACCCTCTTTACCCTTCGAAACAAGCGGGTGGTGGATCAATACTTTAGCTATGCTGTAGCTGTAGGGTATATACACACAAGGGTAGTGCGAGTAGTACTGCCCCTTTGGCTTCCTGCCCCAAGAACAGGGGGAGACTTATCATCATTTATAAAATAAGTTCTATACAAAGCATCTACATAAACAAATAAATATGTCATCACGGAATTTTACCCATATATGAGGAATGTATTTACCAATCTGCTTCTAATCGCAAATATCGGTAATGATGACAAATATCTGTACCGGTTAGCACATTTACCAGGCGTCATCTCAAAGACTCTCAAAGCAAAGTAGTACATGGGTCGTGCATATTTAAACTAGACCTTAAAGTTGTATGCAAGAGACTATCAAACTAAAAAAATCTGATGTGGCCAGCACATTACCTTCCATCAGTTTTTGGTATTTTGTACAAATCCCATACCGCAAGTTCCTTGGAAAAGATTCTATATATCCAGTAAAATTGTAATACGAACATATACTATTTTCTACACATTCCACACCGAAAGTTCCTTAGAATTTTTTTATATATCCAATAAAATTACAACACTTGACACTAACATCTGTTAATTAGAATTATTTGAATATATCAGTAGTTTCCATGGTTATAGCATAGTTGGCTGATTTCTGAAAGTTAATCGCTTTATAATATGTTTATTATTTTTTCTTATTTATAATAAAAGAAAATATCAAAAAATGATATTTACCTGCGTTTTTTCAAGAAAAACTGTTGAGAACTTCAAATAAGAGTTCTTCCGGTTAACCAATTATAACTAAAATCTAATCAGCTCTTCACATGGATGTAAAGATGAGGAATACGAAAGAATTAAAATTTTTAGAATTGTAGTGTTGGAGTTATCGTCGGAGAAATTTTTGCCATACACACACAAACTCACACATACAGACATCATCGTAAAACTATCGTATTGTAAGAACCCTAAAACGTGCTTATATTGATCAAAAACTTACCGTCGAATTTTTTGACCAAAGACAATACCTTCCTTACCTAATGGTGACGGAAGATAAAAAAGTTATTGGTTTTTGAAATTTTCGAATTTTTAATATCTTTAACCTTGTCTTAAAATCTACATTTTACTCTATTTCAAATTCTTATTTATTTCGAGTCTTTTACTATCCGGGAGAGCCACATCCTAGAGATGGCAGCACTAATGACCGACTTATAGGGAAAACATTATATTTTACGTTTGTGCTAGTTGTATTTTGATACTTTGTTTTGAGGATATTTTGTTATTTTTAAATGAAATTAAATATGTTTATCACAATGTCAGACATATACATTTATTTAAATGGTGCTGTGCGGCCTATGGTCGAAGGAGAAGCAGTATATAAAGGTAAAATAAGATTCAAAATTGAAGTTATCTGCATGTTAACTACTTATTTAATTCTCTATCTTTTCTATAAACAATTTAAAATAAATATATAATATTAAAGAATAATAGTTACTATTTACAGGTAACGTCTCTTTATTTTTCTTCTCTGTACAGGGATTTTGTCGAATTTTCTTTAGGTAATTTTTGGCTTGGTTTACCATTTCTTTTTAATATTTTTCTATTAATAACTACAAAAACAATCTAATAATATTTTAAAGCATAAATTTTTATAAATACTTATATGGAATAAAATCGCTTAGGTAAAAAATGTTGTGAACACACGTTCATGAACGGTGATATGTCCTTTCCGATTTTTAACGCGATTTTCCACTTATTTTTTAATATTTCTCTTTTTGGGAAATAATGAACGGAAATGTCAGCACTTGTATAATTATTGCACTGCGGTACAGAACAATATTTCTTCGATTTGCTGGTCATTTTTGGTTGCTATTTACTTATAATCCTATATGACAGCACAACGTTTTCCCTACAACTTATATGTTTTATTTTGCCACCAGATGTCAGACACTTTGTTGGCTCTTGCCAATCGTCTTTTTGAAATCGGGAATTCATTTTCAAGTAAAAAAAATAACTACATAACGAAAAATTTAGGGAAAATAAATCCAAAATAATGTCTAATAAAAGATACCATTTTGGCGATGTAGATCTTGTTTATTATTATAAAAATTATTTTATTGGACGTTTCGGTGGTACAAACGCCACCATCATCAGCGTTATAGTTTTACATAAAGTACACATTTTACAATTAGATGTTGAAGTTAATACCTTTTAATTTGACATCGGTGTCTATCCAAACTTATTTACCAGTCCCTGGTTGGCAGAATACTCAAATCGTGAATTGGCCAGCTTTAAGGGACTCCAGTTTAGTTCTTATGGAAAGCAAATAAAATAAAAAAGATTGCCAGATTTACTATCTATGGGGTTAGTTCTACCTTCGTTTAAGCGCTCTATGCTTATTTAAATAACACCCAGTATTTGTTTTATCATATTACATAATTCTGTCCCCTTTCTTAGAAATTTCCTTCGGACCAGTCCGTCCCTGTCTAGTTTCAACCTCTCCCCGTTGATTGTTTTGGTACTGAAAAAATGGGGCGCTGTGAAACTCGCTCACGCGGCGGAATCCGGGCCCCCGAAGTCTCCGGACTCGAAACTCCAGCGCTAGGAATATACATACCCACGAGTATAATCCAACCAAACTGCACGTGACTGTGGAAATCGGGCTCTCATTCATGCCAAGCACTCGGTCGGAAATTTGTGTAGGTTGCAATAAGGGATGAAAATTGCGCCATAATGAAATAGGGGATGATGTAATTATGTCATAATGATTGCTATATTTTTATATTTGCATATTTTAGTTTTTATTAAATAATTTAGAAAATACAGTCAAACCTCTATTACTCAAAACTCTCTGTAAGTTGAAGTTTACTTGTGTTCCCTCCACATTTTATATATTTACAATGTATTTTGACCTCTCTAACTAGAATTTTTGTAACTCGAAAATCTCTATATGTACTTCAAAACCACTCACATGTCCCAGTAACAAAATATTTTTTTGGCATTATATTATGCACGTTAAAAGATACGGACGAAGAAATTATCGCTACTATTGCTAAACAAGATGAGCTTCAAGACAAATCGGATGAAAGTTGACACCGATAGAGAATTGCCCAGAGAGAAACCTTCTCATCAGGAAATGATATAAGCATTTGAAACAATTCAATTTTTACCTTCCGTCACCTTTAGGTAAGGAAGGTATTGTCTTTGGTCAAAAAATTCGGTGGTGAGTTTTTAATGAATAAGCACGTTTTAGGGTCCCTACAATACGAATTTACTATTTTTAAGATGATGTCTGTATGTATGTGTATCCGTGTGTGTGTGTGTGTGTGTGTGTGTGTGTGTGTGTGTGTGTGTGTATGTGTGTCCGGGTGTGACGATAACTCCAATATTACAATTCTAAAAATTATAATTCTTTCGTATTCCTCTTCTATACATCCATATGAAGAGTTGATTAGATTTTGGTTATAATTGATCCACCGGAAGTACCCTTATTTGAAGTTTTTAATAGTTTTTCTTAAAAAAACGCAGTTAAATATTATTTTTTGACATTTTGTTATTATATTTATTAAAGAAAATACTCTTCTCTATATGGTTCGATTATTCACTTTCCTTCATATTCAATAAATGTAAGTAGAGTTAAAGCATTATAAAGAAATTAATTTTCAAAAATTAGTCAGCTTTGCTATTTATCATGGAAACAGCTGATACATTCAAAAAATTCTAATTGACAGATGTGTGTTGCAAGTGCAAAACCAAATATGGAAAGTATGGGATCAAAAATTAGTATTTCATAGTCGTCCTCTCAAGTGACATGCAAGAGAAAGGCTAAAGAGAAGATGGAAGGACTGTATCCTCGACTGTATCGCAGAAGACTTGAGAAAGGAAGGACTGTGTGAAGAAGGTGCGTTGGACAGGAATGAGTGGAAGAGAAGAGGAAACAGCGACCCCTAATAAAATAGGGGAAAGCTGAAGCAGAAAGTAAAATGTGTCAAGTACATTTTACTTAGTGTATGTTTATGTCATAATTTTATTGGATTTATAGAACCTTTTCAAATGAACTTTTGGTATGAAATTTGCAAAAAATAGTATGTGTTCGTCTTCGATTTTACATAATATTATATAGAAACTGTTCCACGGTCCTTTTGGTATGGGATTTGTGCAAAATACATCGAATTGACGGAAGGTCTTGTGCTGGCCACAACAGATTTTTTGTTACTATGAATGAAATTACAACAGACGAAATATTTAGTTTCCTCAATAAAACCCATTTTTTGTTTTAAAGAATGTTTAAAAATGTTTTAGAATTACGTATTAATTTAATAAATTTTGTTTGCAATAAGTATGCTTTTTCTCTAACTCGAGTAGACCACGTCTATAACTGTACATAAATTTTCTCTGTACACACGTCTGATGATGACTGAAAAGTCGAAACAAATGTTACATTTAAATAAATAGTGGTAAATCAAGTAAAGTGTTCATCTTATTCTTAATTATTTGATATCATGTTCCACCAAGAACCGGCTACGCATACCCTCTCAATCATAATACATAGACTGAATATAGTTTTTAGTTTTTCTAATACAAACTGTATGTATAGTGCTGTTAGCTGTTATGTTGGTCAGGTGTACAGAAAGATACCTGGAAGTGTTCCTGCGTATAACAAGTGCGGCATGTGTAAAGGGCCTAGGGCCTAAGTAAAAGCCGCGAGGTGAGAGGGGAATGAACAAAAGACCTGCAATCTGCAGGTAGAAGAAATGTTATTCATTACTTGTAAATAGATGTTTCACACACTTAACAATTGTATACATTTCGAACCAAGAAGTGCAAAAAATATCAACAAATAAGTAAATTTTTTCCCGATATTCAGAAACAGATCTACGGAAGCGTAGAAGAGCCACATATAAAATTTTTTTAAACTTGAAATTTCAGCTTTTAAATCTGAAACTTCACCTTTTTAAAACTTGAAATTTCACCTTTTAAACCTGAAATTTAACCTTTTTACCTTCCGTCAAAAGGAAGGTATTGTCTTTGGTCAAAAAATTCGATGGTGAGTTTTTAACGAATAAGCACGTTTTAAGATCCCTAAAATACGATTTTACTAATTTTACATTGATGTCTGTATGTGTGTGTGTGTGTGTGTCCTGTGTGTGTGTGTGTGTGTGTGTGTGTGACAAATTTTTCTCCGACGATAACTTCAAAACTACAATTCTAAAAATTATGATTCTTTCGTATTCCTCTTCTTTACAACCATATGAAGAGCTGATTAGATTTTGGTTATAATTAATCCACCGGAAGTACCCTTATTTGAAGTTTTTAACAGTTTTTTTGGAAAAAAACGCAGTTAAATATCATTTTTCGACATTTTATGATCATTAATATGAAAGAAAATCTTATTCTCTATACGATTTGATTATACGTTTTCCTCCATACTCAATAGATATAGAGTTATAGAGAGATTAAGAGAGGTTAACTTTCAAAAACCAGTCAGCTTTGCAAAAATTATGAAAACAGCAGATAAAATTCAAAAAATTCTAATTGACAGATGTCAGTGTCAAGTGCAAAATCAAAGTGGAAAGTATAGGATCAGAAAGTAATTTAAGTGACAGAGAGTCCCTCGCAAATGTCTTGCAGTTTCAATGCCGGGAGTACAAGAAAGGCCAAAGAGAAGATGGAAGGACTGTGTAGCAGAATATTTGCGAGAGGAATAACTGTGTGAAGAAGATGCGTTGAATAGGAATGAGGAAGTGTGAAGTGCAATTTACAGAATGTACATTCGTGTTATAATTATACTGGATTTATGGAATCTTTTCAAAGGAACTTGCAATATGGAATTTGTAAAAAATAGTGTGTTCGTGTTACAATTTTACAGGATATATAGAATCTTTTCCAAGGAACTTTTAGTATCGGATTTGTACAAAATACATTGAATTGACGGAAGGTTTTGTGCTGGCCACAACAGATTTTTTTCCTGAAATTTCAACTTTTTAAAACTTGAAACTTCATCTTTTTAAAATTTGAGATATCACCTTATAAACTTGAAATTTCAACTTTTAAACTTGAAATTTCACCTTATAAACTTGAAATTTCACCTTTTAAACTTAAAATTTCAACGTTTAAACTTGAAATTTTAACTTTTTCAAATTTGAAATTTCACCTAAACTTGAAATTTCACCTTTTAAACTTGAAATTTTATCTTTCGGGATCCCGAGTTTAAATAATCGGGATTATGAGATGCCAGTTAGATTACGTTGCAATTTGTATATTTCTATTTATTTATTTATTTATTAAAAAAATACAAACTACAACGTAACCTAACTGGCAACTCCAATGGCATATGGGGGATATATCCCTCCATGATATCGGGAAAGACTAAAAAACCAAGAGGTTTGAATATTGTTTTATGATTTTTTTTTGCAATGTTATTACAGAATAGATCGCCTGAAAATCAAGACGTTGTTAAATTTTTTTTACGATAATTATACAAAATATTTTTTTTATATAAAGGGTCATATCTTATCCCCCCAAGGGTCATGTCGTGATACGCTACTGGGCAATTCATAATTTGAAAAAGTTGAAATTTCAAGTTTAAAAGTTGAAATTTCAAGAAAAATAAAATTTTATTAAAAATTTCAATAATTAGTAGTTTAAGTATTATGCACTTCTGGAAGGTAAAATATGAATCTACATTAATAACTTTGCTTATCTTTTCAGAAAGAAATATAAAAGAAAAGTATGGAAAGACCCCATTATTGTCAATTAGAAGTTAGGTATTATTATTATTTAGTTGGCTTTAAAAAAAAAAAAAAAAAACTATAACAGTACTTACTGGTCAACTCGGTCAGCCCGAAAATAAATTATTAAATATATGTAAACATAATATACATACTTAGGTGTATTTGTTCACAAGATCATTTTTATACACTAATTCACTAATAGATCTATTGTTGTACATTAGTTCCCTTTACGATATAATAGAGCACCATTATAAAACATAAAAATCGAAATTCTAATAATAGAAAATGACTTATTGCTGTTAAATTAATTTTAGCTTTACAAATAATTCTTTACTTCCATTTCCAAAAAGCATGTTTCATTCCCTCACTCTCATTCTCATTTCAAATTACTGAAATGTCACGCAATGTGACGTCACAATAATTGTAGCGTTGCTATGCAACGTGCGTTGGCGTCTTGTAGTGAATTTTCATTGGAGCGTCGTTACGTAATATGCTGCGTTGAGATTGAAAACGATTTTCATTGGCTGGAAAATCTCTGTGATGTCATAGATGAAAAACGTGAAAAAGTTCGGAAAATGATGAAAGCCCTTAGGAAAGATGATGTCATACAGGATAATTGAAGTAAAAATATAGGTACCATACTTATTTACGCGATTTATGTATGTTACTATCATTATTGGATTTTTACAAGTGTGCGCCGATATTTTTCCTAAGTATTTTAAAATACATATTTATTATTAAAGAAATATTTTTTCATCTTCCATGACTCATCCTTTATCAATATATCTCTGTATCTCTTATATAACAGGTTCTCCATTTTATCTTTTTTTACTTAAGAGGCTATATACAACATTATAATAGCATTATTCTTTAAAATTACTAGCTGAATGGATGTGGAGTTTATTAATTAACATCTTAAGATATCTTTTTCGAGTGACTCATCCTGCATCTCTTATCTAACAGGTTCCCAAGCTTATTTTTACCTTTTTTACCTAAGGGCGACTGCGACTACAACTATAACTCATAGTTCTTTATTACAATTTACTTCGTGTTGTATTATAGTGGAACGTTCGGCACAGTGACCTCACAGGGAGTCGAGTCAGGTTGTCCGATACTCCTTACACTTCACTTCACCTCTGACAGGTGAGGGAAAAAGAAGGGACACGATGACTCACCTCGTCAAACCGTAGGGATATTATAAAGTAGTAATATAAGGAAATGACAACGAAAATTACGAATAATATCTGTTTTCAAGAATAAGAAAATCAGATAGGCCATGAAAATTTGCACTATATCATTTTAAATAGTTATTTATCAATTTTTTAGCACTGTTATGAGTGAAAATATGGAATTAAGCTGAGAGCATTTTCTTCTTTTGGCAAAAAAGTACTGCAACATTCGCCATACTTGATTTAACAATATATGACTTTTGGCTATCTTATGAACTTAAAAACAATTTATGGAGTAGAAAGTTTTTGTTTGCAAATATATTGATGTTGTAATAGAAGAATGAGGTAGCTACTAAAATGCAAAGTCAAAATTTAACTCTTAGATAAGAAAGAGAAAATATTCAGAGAATTTATTTTGACATGCAACATATGGTCAATGGTCAATCACTTTCAGGCAAATCAATTAATTAGCCTACATACGATTAACAAAAAGCAAAACTTTAATACCTATAGTATATCTTAACAATTTTGTTTACAAAAATTCATAATTTCAATGTAATAAATGTTCAAAAAGATACAGCCATTTTCACTGAGGCATATTGTATTATAACAGAATTAACTTTGTAAACTATAGCATAGTATAAATGTACCGGGTGTAAATCGAAAAGTGAGACACAAGTGTTTAACATAGGAATTCAGTTTAGGCAGGATTTATAACAAAAAAACAAACAAATGAATTGTTTTTAACTGTCAATTAGAACTAAAACATTTTACCTTTTTACCTCTCGCTAAGAGAGGTATTGGATTCATGCTAAAATTCGCATACCCAGATTTTATTGAATAAGCACGATCTAAGGTCCCTAGAATCTGATTATAACATTTTTAAAATGATGTCGGTGTGTGTGTATGTATGTCTGGATGTTGTAGACACGATTCCTCAAAAACTATAAGACTTAAAAAATATTTAACTGCAGTTTCCTCAATCTGACATTCCTGGGAAGAGCTGAAAAGGTTTTGGTAACAATTGAACAACCGGAAGTAGTAGTTTGTTAGAAAAATTCTTCTAAATATAATTTTTTGGGAGTTTTTTTTTATTAAATATTGAAGAACATAAAATTCTCCACCTAATACACTTAAAATTTTTATTATATCTTGTATAGATTTAGAGATAAAGGCACTATAATTTATAGAGTAAACTAATCGCAGAGGCTAAGGCACTAAGGAAACCAGTTGACAAATTCCAATGTTTATAACATAAATTGTAAATGACACATGTCAGTCAGTGTCAAAAATTAACAGTTTTAGTGACATTCTGATAGCTTTTACTGGGAAGTATATTTAATTTTTCTTATTGTTTTATTAATTAAATATTTGAAATTATAGGTAAAATTGTGGTAAAATGCATATATCCATCAGAAATACCGCCAATCTAGTTAATGAATTGGAACAATCTCTGACATTTAAAAACTTCCTCATACAATGAAAAATAGATATAATTTGAATTATATGTGCGCAGAAGTCATGTTAAATACAAGAAAAAACAATATTTGGGTAAAGTTCTGTAATATTTTGTTATAAAACAACGGTTCGTAAGCGAAGTGCAATACAATACTTATATAGCCTAATATGGAAATGGCGAGAGGTCTTGTGCTGGCCACAACAGATTTTTTGCGTTAATTTACTGCTCTAATCCAAATTTAGTTGACAGTGAAAAATAACGCATTTGATTATTTTTTTGTCGTAAACCCATGGATACTTAGACTAAAAGCTCATAAAAACTGTAATTTTATAATTAATGTTTACGTTTGTAGGTAGAATAATCCTTTCACATGATTTAGATACAAAATTTAAATATCTATAACTTTTACTTGAAGCATTTTGGCATAAAATAATTAGGTAAAGTTTGCGTAAAGAAAAAACTGAATTCCTATGTCTCACTTTTCGAGTTACACCCTGTACAATAAAGTACAATGGCGATAATTGTTAAAACTGTTTTAATATCAATTTAAAAAAATCATACTTGACAAGATTTCAGTTTCTGAATCAACCTGCGGTCATTTATCAGAAACTGGCCCACTCAACCAGAACCACAGACGCGTTTCGCTCTTATTGGAGCTCATCAGTATGGTGCACTCAAGCCTCTAGGAGGCACTGACTAGATTGAGTGGATGGATGATATTTCATCCAAAGATAATATGATGCCTGTATTTGAAGTATTTGTCATCACTGTATATCACCAAAAGTACCTCCCTAATCTTCCGTATCGTCAGGTGCACGTGCGTGTAAGAAAACTAGGACTTTGTAGCCAGGTTCGTGTCTTGACATGTTGCCTGGTCACGATACAGTCCTTTGTCCAGTGGAAGGAGAAGGATAGCATTCAAACCAGAACCCTAAGCTTCGCTCAGGTATAATGCAGGTTACACTTTAAAATTGCAACCTATTGTTAATGTATTGTAGTAATTGTGGGATAAACGACTTTACAATGCCTAAGGGTAGGTGTGGGATTCTATAGTAATTTAGAGAACAGTGGCGCTCAAACGTTATACCCAAGTGCCTTACTTTTCTTGGTAAAATATATTGATCGAATCATACACCTACCAAATACCAAATGGTAAAAAGTTATTATGAAATGATTACTTATTTTTACAACAAAGTAAAAATAATAACAAAACAAGTGAAATTAAAGCTTTATGCTCCATTTAATTTAAAAGAAAACTATAATTATAGAGAAACATGTTATATTACTTTACTATGTTATATTATGTGATCAAAAAGAAATGATGCAGTTCGCAATGCAATTCTAGGGATCTTCTTATTCCACATTTTACACAACACCAGTGATAGAACGCACTTTAGAATTCTATCGTAGAAAACAGGCGAATGCGATTTTACTATTATGAATCTTGGTAACATGCACTTTAGAATTCTATATTCGCTTTTTGTTTCGGAAATTTTCGAGTTTTATAATATTAAAATAGAAAATATTATGACAGTTGTGTATAATAATAGTAATTAAGGTACCAAGGGTTATTATAAAGACAATAATCAGATTATTGTCGTTTAACACCCGTGGTGCCTTCAACGTTTTATGTCTTACTAGAAATTCTTAATAAACATTTTGTCTCACTAGAATTTATCAAACAAAAATAATAAATCACAAAATTTTAAAGTAGCCTGTGAATGCGGCTTCTAGGTAATATTTTGTTTCTGTAAACAAAGCATTTTTTCAAACAAAAAATATATTTCTAGTGGTATTTTTCTGTCAATATGGACGAGCAATGTTATTGATAAGAATAAGAAGTACTTATGCTGGTTTGTATTTGTGATGAAACAAATATGATTATAAACGACTACAATTCACAATGCTTCTTATTCTTAACCTTAACTGCACTGTATGTTAGTATCAGTATTATTAACCTCAGTTGTTGTCAACGTTACCATAGCAACTTAATACGCCCTAGGGTATTATTTACTCAATAACGGACCTAATGTTGAGGTTGTTATAAAACAATAACATACTAGTAAGATATAAATATATAAATTGATTTTGAATTCAATTGTGAGAAAATTATGATGTCAGTTTAATACTTCCGCCTCGAGTCGCACGCTTGCATGCGAATATTTTGACACGCATGCTTCAAATTTTCGCTTCGCGGCGGCGAAAAGCGAAAACAAATGCCTCATTTGATAGAATTGCGTGCTGTCACTACAGGTGAAAGCGGAAATACTATTTGACATTATTTTGACAATAGATCAATCCAGAACAAATAAATTTCGTGTGGGGCAGCTGTCAGAAATAAATTTCATACATAATGTACTCTATGATGGAGCCATGAAAAAATTTATGGTTTAATTTTATGAATGAATTGTATCAAAATCAAAATTTCTCGATATTTATCATAAGATATATATTTAATAATTTTTAAAAATATTCACAAGTAGGTTATGTCAGAGGTGGGGCCTTTGACAGCTAATAGGAATTTGAGTGATTGAAATGCTTTAGATTATTGCTTATGGGTAAGGGAAACAACAACTATTTTAATAAAACAAAATGTAAATATGCCCAAATTTAAATTTTCAAATGTCAGTCAACAACAGAAATTAATTTTTTTATCAGTGTCACCAATTTCAAATAAGTTTTTTTCTCTTCTTCTGAACGTAAACAAATCTCCAACCAAACCAAAACATATTCACCGGATGTTCTTCAATGATTCATCCCGTAACCACGCGGTGTCTGGTCGTACTACCTGTATACTACACTGTATACATACTCACACATTTTACCCATGTTTCTATTGGTCATTCCTCCGTCATGAGTTACTCACTACAGGTTGTTTTATTTGATCAGTGAAACACTCGCTACTCGCTAAGCATCGAATACACGGATCGAATATCTGTTACGTAATAATGGGGCGATTATATGAGGCGTTATTCATCTTATGAATACACGGGAAATGGGTTTTGTTTTTGTTATGTAACAACAGTGCGATGACCTTTATTGTTTTGGAGGAAATATAAGACATTTTTTCTCGCAAATATTAATAAATTAATATATAAATTAACGCACTCAAATAGAATCTCCCGTCATACTAACAAATTAGTAAATATGTAGGTAGATCATTTATATTAAAATTAGATCTTAAAACTACATGATAGACTATCAGGCTGGTAGTGCGAGCTCGGTTTTAAATAAAACGCTGTTTGAAGAAATGTCAAATTCAAATTTCAATATTTAATTTCGTCCTTGTGTTTAAAGAATGATTTTTTTAAAAATATTTATTTGAATACAAACTATGTTCTGCTTAAAAATCATATTTTGATAAATTTGATATTAGTTATTTTTGTTACTAAATAATGAAATTTGACTTTTCTTAAAACAGTGTTTTAGTTAAAACCGAGCTCGCACTACCAGCCTCAAAGTTTAATTTTTTTTATCAATTTATAAAATAGAGGATTGGGCTCGGAAAGCAATATTCATATTGATTTTAGCATTTTTTTCAGAAAAAAAAGTAGAATTAAATTCCTATAACATGAATGTAACTAGTCGAGTTCTGTGCGTTAGACTCGGCGTTAGGTTATCAATACAATAAAACATTTTATTGAAAATTTGCAATTGAAAGATTCACATTTTTCACAAATACAGCCTAAAAAACTAATAATCATTTTATCGAGAAATGCAAGCAATCACCCAAACAGAGAGAACATAATTTACTAGTTATTTACATAATAAGTTATGAAAAGAGTGATATTGTTTGAAGAACATATTTTGCCTAAACAAGCGAAGCGAGTTTTGCAAATTATGTGAGTCAAACAATATCACGTTTTCATAACGTATTATGTAATTTTTTTTTATCTAATTCAGATTTTTAAAATTATATTTAAGTTGAAATTCTTTTGCCAGAACGTAAATTGACAGCCTAAATGACAGTTGTTATGTATGTGCTTATTTTTTGTAAAATATTTAACATTTGCATATCTTGTTTTCGAGAGATTATAAACCCAAATTTCGTCAAAATGAGTTCTGTATGTTAGGTTACCTAGTTCCGCGCTCTAATTTTGCGTTTATTATGATCCGGGTTTGATCGCGGCCAGTGCAGACTTTTAATCGCACAAAAGTGATCCCCGTGGAGCACTCTCCACACCAGCTATGAGTGCCCGTGAGGTGACGCTTGGTAAGCGCCCACACGGTAAAATATATCGTCATCATTACCGATTATACATGTGTTATAGATACTGGCACACCCAGTAATGGGTAATATACCGTGATGATATATTTATTTATTAATATTTTCGCTAAAAGAATACATTGTAACAAAAATAAGGAATTTTAAGTGTGGTGGGTATTCTAGATTTCAGCCTTAATTTGTTGCAAAAAAGTCCTTAACGATGTGTTTAAATCTGATTATATTTTTATTATTCGACAAAATCCTTATAACGATTTTATTCATCACATATCACATTTTATTCTGTAATAATATCGTTAGCAGCCCTAAAGACAAGCAATAAATTAATAATATTTGACTACAGTCTTGCGTATTATTTATCTTCATCTCATCTACCTATCTATTTTATGTTGTTTTCATACTAATGTCCAATTTTCTATTTACTACATTAATATTCATTACTCATATGACAATTTTAAAGAATAATTATTATATTGACACAAAATTGAAATCCATTTTGGTGATTCACACTTCATTAATATTCGTTGCTTGTGGTTTTGCTTTGAATAAAATTCTAGCCTTCGGTTTCGTTATTATTTCTTGTCAATTATGATAAGATTAATTATTGCTTTACAAATAAATGTAAATTGCAGGAGACAATTTTTGAAACAAAGAGTTACAACAATGTACCCATAATTTAATAAGAGAAGAAAAATATCGCAAATATTAAAATGGCAAATCAAGTATTTCATTATAGTAATCAACAAAATATTTTATTTCGAACAGACGAAAAACCAAAAACAAATCAATTACTATCCTTCAAAACAACTGCTTCCGAAAAACAATTCCAGCTTCCAGCTTTTTATCAGTTGCGACGAAAATCTCGCCAAGAAAGCACAACAAGCTCAACTTTTCCTAGAATTCCGCATTCTACGAATTTAAGCTCTTAGCAATTCGCCATCGCCATGCGCAGTTGTGGTCCGTTGCCATTCTGATTTCTCGTTCGCGGTTTTTTTGCTGTCATTATATAACGTAAGATTCCTGGAATTTGGTCCGCATTTCTCGAAAATCAATATAGAATGTACTCACCCCTTTGCAAGTCCACATCGTAGGGGGTGGAAGTCGTTGTACGGCGAAGGACACAAATCGATGACAAGATGAATTTGTTGAATGAATAACACTAAATTTTATTGTTAACAATGAAGTTGTTTATATTTAAAAGGAATAAATGTTTTATTTAACATTAACAATAATTGTAATACATTATTACACACATATTGTTGTCATTTTGTATGTTTATACATATTTAACCTCTAAATACGCATCACGTGTGCACGACTATCTTATTTATGATTAACTGATTGTTCAAGCTTGTTGCATGTTGCTTACTATTTAACATGTATTGTTTGTACCAAAAGAGTTCTACTTTAATAAAAAAATCTATTTATACAGAAATACATGAACGGATAAGATGAAAAGTGGTACAACTTAAATTAAGATTAAACTAAGGAAGGGGAACACAAAAAATATGGTCTATTCTCTCAATTGTTATAGGTGTATCAAATAATCACTAAATTTACCACTTGGATTGGTAGTATGAACAACTGATTAAGGGTGACTACCGAGCAGTTGACTAGCATTGTTTTATCTCTGTCCTGTCAACCGTTCATGGAATATTTTTGAGAAAAATACTCCAAATAAAACATTTGTACAATTATTTTGTCTCTAACTGTTACCTGAAGTATTTTTCTCTAAAAATAAAATCCAGTAATAACTCATTAGTTTACGTACACAGCGTGTTACGTGTTAAGGACATATAGTACTGACCAAAATGAGTAAAAAAGGCTTAATCAATATGGGTTTCATATTCAATAGTTTCCGAGATATAAGGCAAGGAAAAATGAATTTTTCGGGATTTACCTCTGCTATCTTGAAAACTATTAGTTACGACTTCCGTTAAATGAGACTTTTTGATTACCTTTCAGAATGGATGCATTGCACAGTAATTGCACTCTGACGTCATATTAAGTCTGTCATCTAGCGATATTTTTGTAAAGCTTTGTAGAGATGATGCTCTGTTGCCACATAATTGATATATAATTAAATCAGATTGTATTAATTAAAAATTATTCTATTAATGCCAAAATAAATAAATTGCAATTTTGAATTTAAATATGATATATCCAATAAAGAAAAATGAATTTTGTGTCAAAATTAAGTTTTAAACAATAGTAAAATTTAATAATAAACGCTACAGGCAACAATGGATTATCTGTCATGTAATGAATGTGCTTGTGCTTAGTTTGTGAAGCGTTGTTGAAATGTTATAAGTTCAAAAAAAATCTCAAAACTATGGCACAAATAGAAGTAAAATATGTTAAGAAATACAAATTATTTCGAAAATATTGTTCCGTAGCTTCTTGTAATGCATCATCCCAATTATTATCGTATCATAGATTTCCAAAGAACCCAGAAATGAGAAAAAAATTGTTAATTTAATTAAAAATGAATACAGAAGTAAAGTAATTCGCATTTGTCTGTTGTAAACATTTTAAGGAATTTGATTTCATACCAAGCTTTTTGAATTTAAAACTGACAACTATTTCATTTTATCATCTCTATGCGCAGAAAAACATCTGCGCTTTGAAAACATCTCATTTTTTACTATCTCTCTCACTTTGTGCAATGCATCCATTCAGAGATAATCTTAGACGTGCTTTTGTTTTTCAAAATAAAAAATTAAATAATTGTACTATGACAAATATTGTAGCGACATTGGCCAATATTTATTTTTTAAATAATTTTGTGACCCTTAGAAAATTTAAAAAAATTTTTCATATATGATTTTTCTGTTTTTTAGTCTATTTACTGACAGACAAAATTTTGTTCGATCACAAGCTGTCATTTTTTTTCGATTCTAATACGGTTAGAATATGTCATCAAAATTTGTTATCCTTGTTTTTTTAACATCCTGTATTTTTACTATTTTGACTTTATGTATAAAACAAAAACAATATGTAACAGAACAATATATGAAATATGTTATATTAATTTCATTACATAAGTACACATGCATACGAGTATATAAAGATTTATAAATTATGAATTATTTTTTAGAAAAGCCTAAATCAACATTACCATTGACACCTAATCCGAGATGTATTCCGAATCTTTCCGCTAAGGATTCTGTCTGACGATTTTGAGTTCTATTCCTAATAAAATTTGTATTTGTTTCATTATTCCTGTTTCCACGATTTACACTATCGTCTTCCGGTTTATTATTATCATCCGAAGACCCATTTTCATTTCTATTCGTATTAAAATTTATATTTGAGTTATTATTCGTGTTTTCTTCCGGTTTATTATTATCAATCGATGACCCATTTTGACCAAAGACTGGGTCTGCTAGGCCCAAAAGGACCACGGAAACAACAATCATCAGCAACCATAAGATATTCATCTGAAACAAACACATTTTTTATAACAATTACGGCTTCAGTCTTATTGTTTGCCCGACGTAGGCGCCTAAGACTTTTTGGTAATATAAGTAACGAAATCAGATATAATGAATTTGTTACTTACCTTTAGGAAGGGGATTGTTACTTCTGCAAGAAATATTTTCAAAGTAAAATATTATTGTTAAATTTTTGTTTAAATACTGTAAATTTCTTGTTATCGTTATCGTTATTATGTACATATTTCAGTAAATAGTGATAAATAAATAAATCTTAATTAAAAAGAAAATAAAGGAAAACCAGCCTTAAATTAATATAATGCCAATGTCTTACGTACGTAACGTAACAATGATATAACAAGAAATAAATAAACAGTGTTCATTTTAAATGGGCACTACTGTAATTTTGAGATCTATAAGAGTTACAAAGACAATTAAATGGGCAATTTTTATTTTACAAAAATAATTTAATTTCGACGTGGTTCCCAAAATACGGGGCCTATTTTTTTTTATAAAAAAAATGAAAAATAATGTATAAAGTGAATGTAAATAAAATTAGATAATGAAACGAAATCAATAGACCTTTTCAATTAATGGCCAGTTGCTGCGCTTATAGTTAAAGCCTTAACTACAAAAAAAAAAACAAAAAAAAGGTACCGAAATTTTGACAGTAATAATTAATAACTCAGTTGCCATTTCGTTTCTATACGATATTGTCAATTTAATCAAAACTTAAAATTTAACTATAAGCGATGCAACTGGCTTTAAAAGAGACAATCGGGCCTATTCTGTAGCAACTGGTAAAAATTTTTAACCAATCATATATGTTGATATATAACAAAAAATTGAATTTTTAGTAGTCAAATCAATATCTATTGATTAAATTTTTATCTAGCCGTTAAAAATTAATCACTGATATGTAGAATAGGCCTGAATATTAAGTAAAATGGCGGCGGGAACCATGTTTTTTTTTTTAATTTGGAACGTTAAATGAGAGGAAAGTTTTTAACCAGTTTTCTTTAGATGATTCAAAAGATTGCTTTTAAAATGTTAAATAATGCAAATTTTCGCTGGCTTTACAATAGTGCAATAGTTTCATGGTTGTAGTCGCCATTTTACTTAATATGCGCATCTATATTGGAAAGGTCTATTAAATGAATTTAATGAAGGAAATGTTATATTTATAAAATTATAGTCTTAAATTTTGAATTGATCCTTTATTTACGCATAACTATGTAAATTTATACACCTGCACTTCTCTTAAATCACAGTTAAATTTTATACACATTAAATTTCAGAAGAGAAAAACAATGATAACTTCTTAAAAAAATATTCTCAATTTGACACTGAATAAACTGCCACTGATAATCAACACTCAGGAACAGAATAATAGCTGACATTTCGTTATACTTATTATACACAGATTGTTCTTAACAGAATTTCATTCTCAAGGCATTTAAAAACATTATTGGCGTAATAATCATTTTATTAAATTTTCAATAATAGATAATAAATGTATGTATGTGTATATAAAAAACAAAGTGGTATAATATAGATAAAGCTACATAAAGAGAAAAAGTAAATGAACGGAGTTCCGTGCATTGGACACGATTTAAAATATACTGGTTATGCCATTTGTAATCGATTTCATTATTTTTGAGGTAAATTGACAAATGTTTTCTTCAATATCCGCTAGATGCGCTACGTGACAAGACAATCACCCCGTTTTAAACCTACTTTTTACATACAAAATATGAGAATAAATTTAAACTTAGGGCCGTTTTCATAATTAGGCTTACTTTACGACTAATTAAAATTACTTTAAGATAGTGCTCGCTAAAGTGCCAAAGTTATATTATGAAAACGAACACGACTTTAATTTTAATTTAAAATGTTAAAGTGAAGATAAAGTTTATTAATAAAAACGACCCTTAATAAAATTTTTAAAAAATATATTTGTTTAAATCGAAGTTAAAATATTGGGAGTATTAAAATAAAAATAAATCTCATAATATGTATATGTGCTGTAGCCAGTTTGTAAAATCAGGCATTTTATAAAACGTTTAGTTCTTTTATAAAACGCAGTCAGATTGTCAAATATTATTTTGACTTACACCCGATTGCACCGCTGACACTTAAATTTTAAGTGTTCCTTAAATTGACAACGTATTGAAACGAAATGTTAAATAAGAAATTAAATATTGTTGAAATTATTATTTGAGTTACGTGAAGATAGTTATCTTCATAACAACAGAAAATTTTTCTTCACAATATTTTTTTAAATCAAAATGAACATTTGAACTGCCAAACAGTCATCATTATGTATTTGTACAACTGATGATGATTGCATGGCAGTTAAAATATATATTTTGATTTAAAAATATATTGTGAAGAAAAGTTTTCTATTACTGTTATTTAGATGAATATTGTTGCCAAAATGATTTGCAGTTTTTTCTTTAGGCAAAAGCTGTTCGTCGTTTTATAAAAGACGACTAGCCAAATAGAAAAAGATCGCTAATACACAGCTGCACCAACAAGGCTTAAATTTTAAACGAATAAAAAAATGCATATAGAAATTTTTATAGCAATCCATAATTCATTTCGATATTATTATTTATTTAAGGAACGCTAAAAATTTAAGTTAGGTTAGTGCAACCGGCTACAAGTCACTTTTTATAAAACGAGAAGTGTTCTATAAAACCATGTATTTTTATAATAAAAGCGCTTTTACAATATATTATTATGAAGACTGTGCTCCATAAAAACGCTTTTAATATAAAAGTGTGGTTGTAACGGACTTTGGATTATACCATCTAGCTACGACATATGTTTGAAAAAGTCTTTTCAAAATGTTACGCCTCTAGCAGATAAAGCAAATAAACACATCATTTTTGATACGCTTTTCAAAGAGATGAAACAACCAATATATTTTAAATGGTAGTGTTGAAGGTAGATTCACATCTCACATAATAAAGAATGTGAATAAACCTTAATACTGACATGACAATCAAACAATCAAATCCAATCAATCCAATGAATGAAAGAGACAACAACGACGAGTAGTGTTTTTTACAAGTTTTCTTTATTTCCAACCAAATATCAACAGAAAAACAACCTAAATCGACAGTATCCAGAGTTCCTTGTATTAATCGCAAGTAAGGCCTATCCATATGTACAGTAACATCAGCATAACATACAATAGTAGAGGTTCGCTCGCTCGGTAGCACCTTGTCATTACTTAATAGAATCATATAAAGCGCGCAAGGATACCGGTCAGAGCCACGGAGACTCAACGGCTCACATACACACGCCCCTTGCTTTACAAAATAAATATCATTACTTTACTTTAGTATATATAGATAGTACATACTTATTCTCAAGAAAGCACTATGTATATAAGTCATTTATTTATAATCATTTCTTATGTACGAAAGCAGTTACAATTACACTTTTCAAATGTGTTTTTTGTTTTTCTCTTTTCATAAATTTCAATATTTGTAATATTCGTAACCCATATGTTATTTCTTCAAATATTTATTTTCAGTTAATACAACAAACAGTCTTTGTAGTGATTCATTTAATAATAAAAATAATTATAAAACTCTGTTCGCCAAAGCTATACCAAAAATATTGCATGAATTTTCACGTGATCAGTCAGAACCCTTGTATGCTATTGGCCCGTAAGCAAGGGCTCACCCACAATAGCACTGTACTTCAATAGGGGATGTTATTACGTAAAATTGGTAGAAATTAGTGGTTGAATATTCACACTAGTTTTTCGCAATTTTTGATAAAAACAGTGAACTAAATATTTCATATAAATACTTCTTGTGAAAAAAATGTGTAGTTCTATCCGCTCTCGTATGAACATAGCAATGAGCGAAGGCGGGGCCTGTTAAGGAATATTCACGTGATCATGACATGTTCGTTGGTACAACTTCGGCGAACAGAGTTTAAACACAAGCCCCATGTGAAATGCGTTCAAACATCCTCTACATCGACACAAATTTGGCAACAGAGGTTTTTCATTTTGTTTATTATCGCACTTATGACAAACAAAACAAGGTTACTAAACGTATAAAACACCATAGAGAGATAAGATACATAATAGTAAATTAAAACCATATAAATAAAATAATAAATACCGACTTTCACATGAGGCTAACTGCATTTTCAAAAACCAGAACACCATCGAAGATTTTGCTTCTGCCGACATTTTTGATGTTTCTATAAAGCATGTGCGAAAGCTGCAACTTTGATACATTGTTTATGAATTTCCAACCCGAATGAGTAACTCTAATGGAAGCACATATCGAGTGATTTAGTTCTATTTATTAGCCGGCAGACGCAAAATCCGTAAAAGATTCATTTAACTTAGTGAAATGAATCCCTCTGGTTCGGTTTCGATACATTAACACATTCCAGATAGCTTACAATACCAGCAAAATAATCTTAACGTCGTAGCAGGGGTGGAGTTGTTATTGTAACCAAATCGAAACATAAAAACGTAAAAAAGCAAAGCTGAGAAAAATAGTGCGATAAAAACTAAATCATAAACTTGATAACTTTTTATATATAAATATAATATGTACAAAATACAAGGATATGATAATGCACTAACGTAATGTCCATAATTTCGTGAACTAAACAGACATCGAAACATAGTGCCAATATGGTTCCTTATATCTATTGAAAGTGGCTACAGTCCCGAACGCGGGATCGTTAAAAAAAACCAAATTCCCAACGTGAAGTTTACGTAATTTCTTTAAATATACATAACCAAAACCAACGCAAAAAACTCACGCTTGGAATTTTCGGGCAAAATTTTGTGCGTTAAGTTTTTCATATTTGGTTAAATAGTTTGTTAACTGTCAAAATGTCGCATCGAAAAATTGACACAACTTATGCTAAAGGCGTTTTTCATTCAGGTAACCGTTGTGAATAAAATATACTGGGTTACTACAAATTAATTAATTGACATGTATCAAATATTATCTTGCTCCTAATTGGATACATTTGAGTTAAAGCGTATAATTGTACGTTGACCAAAAATGTCGAAATTCCATTTTTTACTTTTACTGAAAAGTGCTTAACTGCCAAAATGTTAAAACACAATTCTTATAACAATAAAATCGAAATACACGAATAAAAAAAAAGGTGTAATTTTTACAATTTCAAGAGAAATGTCAAATTTAGAACTTCAAGACGGAAAATCTTCTTTAGTAACTTTAGAATTCCAATCCCATTAATTAAGAAGAAAAAAGTTAGAAAATACGCCTGGTTTTAGTCAAAATATTTGTTTGAATAAATACAAACTATGTTCTGCTTTAAAATAATCGTTCTTTAAATATACGGGTGAAATTTTCAACTTCAATTTCAGAAAAAGGAACTCCAATTTCGGAAATAGTAAATTCAATTTCGGAAAAAGTAAATTCAATTTCTGAAAAAGTAAATTCAATTTCAGAAAAAGTAAATTTAAAACTACAATTAAAAAAAATCAATTCCGGAAAAAGTAAATTCAATTCCAGAAGGTAAATTGGTATTATTTTTCTGAAAAAGAATTTACTTTTCCGAAATTTTTTTTTTTTTTCATTAATTGAATTTACTTATTCTGAAACTGAAGTTGAAAAGATATAAAAAATAGTGGCTATAGTAACATTACATGTAATTGTCTTACATACCACGATTACATATGTTTGACGTAACAGCAAGTAACTGGAATGCTCAATAAAATGTGGTTACCATTTAACTGGAGGTAACCGCTCTGAATAAAAAACGCCTTAAATTTTTTGTTTTAACTGACAGTGAAGACAGTTTAATCAGATGAAAAATAACGCATAAAACTACCGCGCGGAAAACTTGGGCCGATTTTTGTGCGTTTGGTTAAATTATTGCTGTAATATATAAAGATATGTACAAGTTATATAAGTAAGCTGTTCAACAACAGTCCCGCATTCAGTTTTTCTATTTTACATAAGTCCTGAATGTTTTTAAACTGCGCCTGATCGGGATTTTAATATTTTTGAAACAGTCCCCCGTTCGGAATTGCAGCCACATCCTTATCTATTATATCTGAATCTAAGGAATAAAATTTTCAAGTTTATAAAAACTTTGTAATGCAAAACGTTTTGTTATTTTATATTTTATGGTACAGCATCAACAGCAAAAATAATATGTACACCCCCGCGCAAAATAATTAAAAAAGACAAAACGAAAAAAAAAATAAAGATAGTCATTAGTAGATGTAGTTAATAGTAGATTTCACACAAAATAAACATAGAACTTGAATAATTAACCTAATTTATAGATAAATATACACACCCAACCTATGCATGAACAAATGGTTCTCGTGCATTTATTCTCTAACCGCAGGGCTATCCTAGAATATAAAACAAATCTTGCATCTGTGCTATTTCTCCTATATCCTCTCTTCAATAGTTCAAAGTCCCGTCTAATCGTAATCGTATAGCAACAAACGCACTCCGTACAGAACGAATATGAATATAACGAAAATGTATAGTAAGACAAAGAGTGAATGATGCAATAGTAAGAAACAAGTATTACAATATGTTAATATGTATATATAATATATGTACACACAGCCAATTTGTGTTGTTTTGAGAGAAACCAGATGACATTGGCGTTTCACAATTATTAATAGGTAGGTAGGTATACAAACTGTGTTTGTTCGCGGATACCAGAGAAATACAGCAGACGAAACGCAAAACGTAACAACCCTTAAATATTTATACTTGAGTCTCAGCTAACAGTCTTACACAACTAAACATAACTGATAACTGAAGTGCGGTGTGTCTACACAACACTAACCACTGCTGTACCATTACAAATTTCTTTCTTTCGTCTTCTTTATTCTTTTAAAAACCCAACAATATGTTAAATCTATCAACACTACATACAGGACAAACAAAAAGATCCGTAGCATAGACATTCAACAAAGGAAAAGTTTTCTTTTCAATTATTATCTGTCCCAAAAAACCCTTTTGCCTTGCATTATACATACATATTAGAAGAATAAAATTTTGAATATTTGGTGTAAATATTTTTAAATTTACTCCTTAAGTACCAAAGTAAACTTAATTTATAGATACACTAAAAATGGAATTAAAATGCAAATATTTTAGAAAATGACTTGTCAAATCAATTCAATCAATGTCAAAATAGTTATTCATGTAACTAGTGGCATAAGATATTATTAATATAACTTTTGATACCAGAATACACTTAATTTAAAGACGTACTATAAATATAATTAATACGCGATATATTTTTATTTTTTTTAACAAAAAATACTGTCAAACCAAATATGTCAAAATAGTTATTTATGTATCTACTGGCATAAAAACATTAATATATGTGTGAAGTTTAAAAATATTTTGGTGCCAGAGTATACTTAATTTATAGACATATTAAAATGGAATGTGAATTTTATGTGACTAGAGGGATAAAAACATTATTAATATAAGAGTGAGAAATAGTGAAGTTTATATTTAAAAATCTTTTTAGGCAGAGTAAACTTAATTTATAAACATACTAAAAATGGATATATGAGAATATTTTAAAAAATAAATGTTAAATCAAGTTACATGTCAAATTGGTTATTTATGTAACTAGTGGAATAAAATTGTGAGGTTAATGTTTAAAAATAATCTGATATTTTTTTCTAATTTTTTTGATAAGTAAACAATTATCCAAGGACTAGCTGCAAAAATATTTTTAATCTCAGTTTGATAATAAATATTTTTTTTCTGTTTACTTTTTATGTGGCTGGAATTGTTATTTTGAAATAAGTGACTCTGACAGTCTCTTTGAGATATTGAAAAACAAACTTTCAAAAATATTTCTGACCTGTTACCATAAAAAAAAAAAAATGAAAAGTAGTGCGATACAAAGTTTTAACTCAAATATCAAATTCATCAATATATGATTTTAAAGCAGAACGTAAAAAATAAAAAAATCGTTCTTTAACCATACAAGTGAAATTAAATATTGAAATTTGAATATTTTAAAACCTTTTAGTTAAAATAAATTATTTTTAATAAGTTTTCTCTGTTGCTAAATATGTAAATTTAAAAAAATTACACTAAAAAAATTTAGAATTTTTTTCTTTAAAACAGTATGTATAGAAAAAATCTTTAAAAATTTGATGGAATAAGCAATATTTGAAAAAATGTTTTCCAGTGTTAAATGTTGATGTTACGGCTTTTTGTGTTCACCCTGTATAAGACGTGAGTACAGCGACAATCTCAATAAAAAGCCTTATAATTCATTCTGAGCCCAAACGAATTACAGACTATTAAAACACACTATTATATAGTAGTGTTGATGATTAAAAAATCCATGTGTCCATTCCTCTATACAGCTTACATATACACATATTTAAATATGTATGTATATTGGTAATTATTTGTCAAAAATAAATTTATCAACTCTATCGTCTGTACAGCACACATTCACTCGAATAAATTACACTTGCCTCTCAGCTAGTTTTGTATTGTTATCGTGTCGGGGTCACCGACATTCCGGCATTGGCGTTTTTGCTTGCGTTGCGTTAAGCGTTCGTAGCACTACAATGGAGAACCCGCGCGTTGTCTAAAACCGTGCTAGTGTCCACTAAGTTGCCACCGCTCTATCGTAATCGTAAGTGTCCACCGCTCTCTGTACGTGTCCACCGCTCGATCGTAATCGTAAACCTAAGTCTCTCATTCATTCATTTCATTCCACCTAACTACTTTGGATACATCATTGAGTGTACATATGCAGATGTACGTCAGAACATAGTCACCGCACGTTCCCTGATATTGTATATACGAGTAGTAAGTGCAGGTGATGGTAGCTTATCACAGGTCGCACATCGCACTCACGCGCTAAATGTATTATGTGTGTACAGCAGCTGAGCTGGTCGTATCCAGAACGCAATATATTGTCATCTTATGTTCATTTCCTCCAGTTTCAGTCCAAAATCAAACACGTTCAACAGCAACTCACTTAGTATTATGGCCGATTACAATTTTTAAAGTACACGTACGTGTTTATCTAAACAGATATTCAAATTTCATTTTTTACGTTACTTATAAACATTTTAAACACACCACAAACAGTTTTATATTATTATTATTCTTTTTTTTACCTTTTTGATTTTGTGATTATTTATTTAGGTATTTTATACAAGGTGTTCATTTTAA
This sequence comes from Ophonus ardosiacus, assembly GCA_943142095.1. Lineage (NCBI taxonomy): Eukaryota > Metazoa > Arthropoda > Insecta > Coleoptera > Carabidae > Ophonus > Ophonus ardosiacus. Next base: position 43,528,258 of record OW964827.1, read on the forward strand.
ATGAGCCACCATTGCTATCTCGAGCACCATAAGAGCTACAAAGACGCTTAAATGCGAGAACAATTTCTATTTCACACAACAAATTTACAGAAAACAAAATATTGTTTTCCGGTAGCGGTTCTCAAAATGTGCGGCCTACTTTTTCAAATTTAAATGAGAATATATATTGTTTATTTGCTTATTCATTAGAGAATTTATTCTGAATTCAATGATATATTTTTATAACCTCACATAACGATATTTTTGAGAAAAAATGCATAGAAAGTTTTATATTAATGTGTTTAAAATATGGCTAAAATAAGAGTGCCAAGAATGGAAAAAATAAATACAGAGTTAGAGTGCTCTGTCAGAATGAAGTGAATATTTTGTTCTTTTAATAGGGCACAAGCACACACGTGACTCAAACGACCTTGAAGTGCTTGGAATCAGCTGATTTATGTGTGCGTGTCACTTAAACAAGAATAATGTTTTGACTTCTTTTAATATTGAACAGTTAAAAAGTTAATTTTAATTTCGCGATTTACTGCCTGAAAATTGTAAAATAATTTTTTGACAGTTTAAAATTAAATTAAGTCAAAACATTGTTTTCGTCAAAGTGACATTAAAATGACATGTGCCCACAAATCAGCTGATGTCATGGTCGTTCGAATCACCTGTGTGCTCGTGCCCTATTAAAATAACAAAATACTATTTCATTCTATCAGGGCACTCTCACTATAGCCATATTTTTATCAAATTAGTATAAAACATTATATTCATCTAATTAAAAAAAAAAAATTTTCGTTATGTAAACCTATAAAAATATTATATCACTGAATTCAGAAATAATTTCTCCAACGAATGAGGTAATAAACACTGTCCGTTAATATGAACAAGTGATTAAGGATGATTAGCGAACATTTGATTAGCATTGTTTTATCTCTCTCAATTGTTTATGGATTAATTTAGAGAAAAATACTTCAAATAAAAGTTATAGAAAATATAATTTCATCCATCTTTTTTTGTTTGAAGCATTTTTCTCTAAAATAATCTATTAACGACTGACAGAGATAAATCAATGCTAATCAAATGCTTTGCTTATTACCCTTAGGGCCCGGTTCTGCAACTCATCCGTTAATTTGTAACAGCTGGTTAAAAAAATTAGCGAATATAGTAGATTGACAAATCAAATCTGAATCTATTGGTTATAAAATTTAACTAGCCGTTAAAAATTAACGGTTGAGTTACAGAATACACCCTTAAATCAGTTGTTCATATTAATGATTTGTTTATATGTTCTCATTTAAAATAAAAAAGTTGGGTTGTATATTTTGAGAGCTACTACTGGGAAAAAAATTTTTTTCTGTAATTTTGTTTTGTAAAATAGAAATTGTTTGTTAATTTAACCTTGTTGGTAGCTCTTATAGTTCTCGAGATATCAATGGTGACTTATTTAAAATATATACCCTATATATAAGTCGCATGACGTTTGGCGGCTGTTTATGTATTTTCCGGAGCACTTTCCCAGCCTAACTATTATCGCAATTCGTTTTTTGTTATCTTTACTCTAACTAACTACCTAACTTGAATGAAAGCAAATAGAAACTTGGAGTAATTGAAATAATAAGAATAATGTCTGTCACTGTTGTGGCGTGGGCGTGGCACTTCACACTGTCTGCGTCATCACTAACCGCTGTACCTGTGTGAGTGTTACTTGGGCGACCGCGAGCCAAGAAACTCGCGACTGGAGGAATTGGTCGGCGCGGTGGCACGTCGTCGCTGCTGTTGCTCCGCTTTGCCGGAACTCGTGTATGAGCTGGAGTTGCGCGCCGTCCGCTGGCCGTGGTACCTGGCGTGCCCTGCCTGCGTCGTTGTGCTCCCACACTGATCTACAAACACAACCGCACTGTGCATTGTGTATGATGTATGAAGTATTATGAAAGAGTTAGCGTCAGCCCGCCTACCTCTGTGGTCTCTGTCGGTGGACACGCGGCTCGAGATGGATGTGGTAGACGGGGCGGATGCTACGGACGCGGCCTGCGTCGTCGTCGTGGCTCCCGCGCTCTTCTCTTCGCTCGAGACCTGCTTCTCGCGCATCAGTTTCTCCTTGTGATGTTGCGCCACCTGGGCGTAACTCATACGAGGAGGGTTGCCACCAAATTCCTACATAAAAAGACATATCAATTATAGAAAATCAAGTGGGCCATGGAAAACAAAATTTGCACTATCATTTTAAAGTTATTCAACTGTTATTAGAAATTAAAGGCCTTGTCCTACAACACAACGTATTATAGTGATAATTTTTTCACATTTCTTAAAACCAATGAAATGTTTCATTATCTGTGACATGTCAGCGTTTTGACAAATCAAAGAGCAGAATGTACAAATCCCTCTTTAAACCAACGCTATTTTCTTACGTGAAACTGCCAACAGTGTCAAAAACTGGAAATAAATGTATTTATCAGTTACCAATTTCAAGTATATTTTTCATTGCCAAATGAATAATTTTTTCTGATTACTATGTATAATACATCCATAATCATTCCTAAAGCTTTAACAAAGCAATTTCAGAAAAGCAAACAATGAATGTCGAGCTATTTTGAACGGGAACTAGCCAATGGTGGACCATTGATTCCACTGAAGGTCTGGTCGTGTGAGAGGTAATTTTTCTAAAATATTTCTTTTCTCATCAAACTTTAATTGAATTATGTATTTTTTGAGAGCAGCAGATGCCCAGCAAATAAGCAAAGCAGTTATACATGTATTAGAATATGACATTATTAATTTAACCATAACAATTTGCTGCCGTTAACGGTAACAATTATCCGTATGTGTGTAACTCGTTTGCGCGCATGCGCTAGATCATAGAAATAACAAAAAATTGAAGCATCAGAGGAATGCGCAGGCACCATTTATTTCAAAACCAGACAACAATAATTTTCATCTATTCAATGTGGGTATTCTTGACATTTTTTGTTAATAAGTTTAAACACAAATAAGTAAATGCTATTTTTAAATTGTTGCCTTGAAATATCAAAATTTTGCTCTATATCTGATAACGTAATTCCCTAGATTTTAAGGCAACGTTACACCCGTGGGATATAATAATTGTCATCTTGACAATATCGGCAACCCGAAGTTGATAGTATTTTTCATCATGGGGTACGGCCTTAATTTGCGACAGTTAAATTAGTTATAACTTAATTAAGTTTTTCAAGAATGAAAATATGGAATTAACCCATAGCGTATTTTCGAATCATAATTTATTATTTCAAAAAAGGTTTAAAATGCTTGAGTATGTACGTATGAGTTTAGGTCCAATATTTAATGAACAACTTGATTTATAATTTGACAGCGTTGACAGTTTCTGTCATCCTGAAATTAATTTGGTAGATCTTTTAAGATGTGGAAGGAAATAATTCTCCATAATTTTGTTTGTGGACTTACAAGTGGCGGTGGTGGTGTTGGGGGCTGTTTCGGCGGCGGATCCGCCTGTGCGGCAGTGGTGCGAGTGGCCGTGCTTGGAGCCAACGACACAGTTACGGGACGTGCGGGCGACTCGCAACTCACTACTGTCGTCATCGTCGCGGCGTTCGTCGTCGTGGGGCACGAGCTCTCCAGCTCTCCGTTCAATAAAGACTCGTCCGTTTTCGTTGACTTGTCAGCCATTGTGCATTTTGCGGCCATCGCAGGAACTAATCTATAATACACACAACAAAGTTGAGACAAGGTGAGGGCAGAACAATAACAAGTAAATAACTTTATTATAAACTCTTCTAAATTATAGTTTGTTATCTTTGTAAGTCAAAATTCTGTTTAGAAATTATTATCATTTTTCTCATATCTCTCTTTGTTTAATCTATGTCAGCCGCTTAGACATTTTTAGTGTGTTGACAATTAAGTCTATAAGTTATTGCCAGCCTACGTGTAGGGTTCATATTTAGCTATGAATGCTGTGTGATAATCCTTCGCCCTACACCCAAGATATGCTTTTCTGAATATTATAACCGTTTGTTTTAAGTTAGTCTTTGGTTGAGATTCATACTCGAAAGACAACAGTCTGTGTCGCAGTTTTAGTTTTGATTCGCATTTTGCGTAAAGTGAGTATTTTGGCCTAAGGATATATCGGCATTAGGATTTAGTTATGTTTAGTTTTATCAGTAATAATTGGGATATTTCACTACGTAAAGATGGCGCTGTGCACCAACGTCAAACCTTCAACAAGGGAGCACTTCTGGTGAACTCACATAGCGTATCATTGCTGTCATTTGTTTTTCTTTGATTTTTCATGTATTTTAACTTTTCTTTCAGTGTTTATTATTATTAGTTGTAGCATTACATTATTTTTCATTTTAAATACTTTAGTTAGAAGTTGTTAGGTTATATTTACAGTTTAGTTCTTTCTTAGGCTCAGTTTTACAATAAATATTAGATTAATTAATGGGGAAGTTTAGCATGGTAAAAATTCTACATAACATACTATTTTCTCACAAATATAACACAAATGACTGCTCAAATTGACATTAAAAATTAAAATTATTGCTCCATTTATTTATAATTAATATTTTTTGAATAAACTGTAAGTATGTCACAAGTCAGTTATGCGCAAACTCAGACAGAACGGTGTAAATCAAACCATTTGAACGTAGGTCGCAACAACACCTGTCACAAGGCTGGTAACCGCAACCGCGTATGTATAAGTCGACATACGTTGCGCCAAGCCTCTACCGACGTCATCACAGCTTAAAATCGGCTTTTCCGGAAAATCTGGGCATTTTTTAAAAAAATAAAACATGTTATATCATTTTTCAAGTCATTTCCCATGGAATAAAAAAATAAAAAATAATCGCTAAACTTCCCCATTGTAAATATTAGTTCTACTATCTGTTTTCCACTATATAAACTGCACACGACTATGTAAAATATATGAATAAAATAAAATTGCTCCCTTGTTTTAGTGTTTTAATTCCAAATTTCGACACCAGGTTCACATTCTGATTTACATATCCCAATAAGTTAGTTTAAATGTAAATGTGCAAATAAAAAAGTTGAATAAAACCACCTAAGTATGTCCGTGTCCATAATATAAATCCATATGTGAGAATAAGTGTGTTAAGTATGTGTGTGAAAGTGTTAACAACTCATCATCAATGAAGTGAGCTTCCAAGTTATTGTCGGTAAGGGCAAATAAGAAGTGTTACGCAAAATATAAAAGTCGATTAATAATTGGTCTGATGTAAAATATCTTAAGCAATTTAATTCGTTTGCTGATTTTAAAAGCGAGAATCTTACTTTTCAGGCGAAGAAGGAGGTGTAAGTGTGAGTGTGGAGGAGCTAGCAGCAGCGGCATTGGCAGCAGCAGCATTATTGGCGGTGGCAGGAGTGTCCAGTTCAGTGTCGTTGCTACTGCTGTTGGCGGCGGCGGCGGTTGGGGTGGTAGTTGTGGCGGCATCCTTGTGATCTGTAGGCGGCGTGGCGAGCGCTATTGCCTCGGCTGGAGGAGGCTGTGTCTGGCTGTGCTGACTAGCTTGGTGCGGGGATGTGGCACGGGGCGATTCGCCGCTCTCGGTGCTGGTAGTGACAACGGGAGCCTTGGATTTAACAGTTCCCTTCACCACATCGGCGAGCCGGTTCTCTCCCCAGTGGCTGTGGTTGGGCTCCACTGGCACCGTAGGCGCTTCCACAGCGGGCGGCTTGGCGCTAGGGGTGCCCGCCTCAAAGCCCGGCAGCGGCGGGAAGGCCGCCTCCTCCAGGTCGAACTGTGCCCCGCGGGACATAAGCGCATCGCGCTGGGACGTGGCGGAAGGCTGCGTGCCGCTGATGCCGCTCGCGCCTACTTCCTCGTCTTTCCTGCGACCGCGTCGGTGGCGCGGGGGCAGCGGCTCTTTGCCTGCAACGGCTCCGGGCAGCGGCCGCAGTGCCCCGGAGCCTTCTTCTATATCTGTCCTACTCACTCCTACACCTGCAACTGCAAACAACAATACATTCATTCTACATACGCACATTACACTAGCAGCATATTTCATAAAATGACATTTTCTCCACTCAAATACCATTACTAAAGTACTCCCGTCTGTACCAAATTATGGTATACATATCTGTAGTAAATTTTTTCTAAAACTGGTATTCCAATGTGATCACGTGGTTATAGAGTATGAAGAGAGAAATCACATGTGTTCAACATCGTCTTTGTCTTATTTTTACACAGCGTTTGTTTCCGTATGTCGTAATTTGACCTATACCAGGTATAACACGAAAACCGGGCCGTAGGCGTTAAACACGGGATATCAGTGCAAAAGGGGCCTATTAATTTTAGACAAAATGCTTCAAATAAATGTTGTATGAAATTAAATTCTACATCTAAATCAATAATCACATTTTCTTTTGCATTTTTCGTGACCGAAGAAATTGAGTTTAAAATTTTATAAAACATTTCTTTATAGTGTTAGCTATAGTATTGAAATAAAATCTCAAACAAATTTTATGACATTTTACTCTGGCAGAAAATTATAAATTATAGTTTTCATCAAAATAATACTACTCAATGATTTGTATCTTTTCTTCCTGTGCATAATTCTCCATTTTCAATAACGATAACTAAAACAGAGCTTTTCATACAAGGTAAAATATGTCACAATCTGACACATACGTTTGTTTCTGACTAATAAAATATGTCACAATCTGACACATACGTTTCTGACAGATAAAATATAATTAAAAGAACTAGCGGTCGTTGAAAATGCAACACCAAAAAATATTAGGAATAAATAAGATACAACATACAGCTTGCTTATTACTTATTAGTAGTGAAACGATTAAAATTTCACAACTCTAAACTATAAAGAAAAAAAAAACGCCAACTCTAACATTTTGTTGTATTTTTGTCCATCCTTTTTCAACTGCGCTCCACATTTCTTCCACCGTTTGCACCGATGGCTGAGTACGCCTCACTTCTCTTCATAAGATTATTATTATTATTATTATTATTATTATTATTATGATTGAAAAATCAATATTCGACTGTGTTAGGACGGAGGTAGATACAGGAAAGTAAGAATTCTTCGGACTTGCAGTCAATTAATAAAATTTATTCACGCCTATTATTATTATTATTATTATTATTATTATTATTATTATTATTATTATATCTCACAGATTTAAGGTTAAAGGTAATCTTAATAGTGTCCGGCATACGTGCAGCCCAAATTCCGTCAACGGTAACGAATACGTTTTAAAGAGAGAGGGTAATTTGTTGTCCTCCACCATTACTGTGCTAAAACAAGAGCAATTTGAGTGCGACCTTGCAAAGCTAGACGAATAAGATAACGGTCCTCCCTCTCTGATGTCCTCATATGGGCCACAGATCCTGTGTATCGAATCCTGTTTCTACCCACTGTTTCCAAATACGTGAAATTGTACTTTAATTTCCAATATTTTTAGTGTTGCATTTTCAACGACCGCTGATTATCCGCGAAAAAAGAATTTTTATTGCAATCATTTCCGGAAACATAAAATGCAAAAATAATTAAAACATGTTTTAGATTCAGATGAAATATATGATTATAAGGAAACTATTAATTAAATATTTATGGTACAGTGATATTGCATGTCGATGTCGATCACTAGATATACATAATACACAGAAGTATAAAAACTTTAAATAACTGTTAAACTAATAAATAATGTCCGTTGCCACTGATATATATTATTTATGAAAATACACACACATATATGGGCGGACACTTAAGTTTTTTACTATATGATAATTATTTATGGCTCAAGTGTGAAAATATACTAATTACACCTTACCTTGTGAGTGCGTCGTTGTGTCAGCATCCGGCGTCCGACTCTCTTGCGCGCTCCTCTTAGGCTGTGCTTGTGGGGACCCTGGCGCAGCGTGCGCGCGCTCTGTCTGCGGAGCCGGTGGGGCTCCGGCCCCCATGCTACTCCGTTGTTTGTTTCTGGGCCTCGTTCCGGGCCGGAACGGCTGTTGTTTAAATGTGCCCTGAGGTGCCAAGCCATTCACTGAAAATACGCTGCCGATGTCATAGTAAGGCGTCCCGGTTGGCCATGCAGGCAATACGCCTGGGTAGAATTGTTGGTAAGGCTAGAAAAGAGAAGATTTATTTATATGAGGCAACCAACAAGCAGAAAGAGGAAAAATGGGTCCAATTTATTGCATATTAAAGAGGACTTTGACAATAAAATATGATTTAATAATAATAGGCCGGGAACAGACACGTGACTCGAGCGACCTTGCATGCTTGAAATCAGTTGATTTGTGTGCGCTTGTCACTTTTAAAAGAACAATGTTTTGCCTTATTTTGATTTTGAACTGTTAAATAGTAATTAAGTCACTACCCTCTTCCTTTCTAGATATTAATTTTGGAAAATGACATCTCAACTTCACGCTCAGCGTGCCCTTTAGCAATACAAATAAAATGCTCTGTAAAACTAACAGACATACCTTAACCGTTTTATACTTGCCTAACGTGCAAGAATCTTACTTTAATGTACGTAAATTTGTAGATTTGTATTGCACGTAATTTATTGATTCTAGTATTTACAATAGTAAAAAATGTATCTATCCAAAATGGCCGCCCTTAGCTTTAACGCAAGCCTAAAACGTCTGGCCATTCTGCTATGGCAGCATGGACCGTATTTATCGGTAGTTCCCTCACTGCCTTCTCCAAACTTTTCTTTAGCTGGTCCAAATTTCAGAAGGGTTAACTGCATGGCGTCTCTTCTACCAGTAACCATAATTTGTAGTGCAAAGGCTTGAGGTTTGGACTGCCAGAGGGTAGCTGGAAGACCCAGGAAAGGGTATGTTGTTCAGGGGTCTCATAATTTCTTCCAGAACGTTCTCTTGATACCTTCGCAGACACAGTTCGTGCTGCCATAGCAGAATGGCCAGAATTAATGACAAGGCGGCCGTTTTAATAAACATTTTTTCCTACTCCCTACTGTATATGCTATATTCGCACGCTGAACAGTGTGGATATGATAGTCATATCCACTCTAGGGTGGATATGAAAAATTCGCAGGTTAAACAGTGTGGATATGATAGTCATATCCACTCTAGGGTGGATATAACAAACAACTGAATTAATTTTAATGCTACTAAATCAGTAGATTGTATACTGCACTGAATTTTAAGTAAAAATAATAAATTAATTAAATCTATTCGCTGGTACATACACTTTTGTATACAAGGTTTTTTCATTTATATATTTTAAATATCTTAGTCGTAGAAAAAGTATACTGTACAACTCGAGTGGAATGCCCATATCCCATTCGGATGGGATATGAGCATCATATCCACTCTTGTTGTACAATATACTATTTTTTTACTACTTTGAACACTCGTCAATACTTGTAATACAAAATGTATTATTTTTACAAATTTTTAGCAACCTCTAAACCATGTGACAGTATTTATGGCAGGATTGCGTAAATAAATATACGTAGGTATATATTTTGCATCCTATATGAATTTTAAATCTGGAATTCATGTTATTTGTAACATCCCGTGTAAGTATAAACTAATTAATAAATTCAAAATAAAAGAATTTTATCTATTTAATATGCAATTACATACGACAGATATCACAAAATTTATATAATTTTAAATAGAATTATTAGTGTTATCTATATCAGTAATATACTCGTATCTATTTTAAAAATATATTGTTACATGTATTCTATAATTATATCAATATTCATACCAATTAAAATAACAATTGCATTTGTCATAATTGGTTCAATTTAAATCGATTAAAATAATTCTTTTGTACATAATACAAACCCACATTCATTTCCAATTAATAATATATAAGTACCAAAAGTTACTTAAATATAATTTCGGAATTATTATCTATCCCAAAAAATATTTTTTTAAATTAATTAAATTTTATTACCTTGTACGCAACTAACAGTAATTGGAAATAAATTAACGTGTTGCGTTGTCCATCAATTAAAAATACATGCAATTAAGTATTATGAAGTTTTTAATTATGACAAATAAGAAAAAGTAATACCAATTATCTAGGAAATATGTAAATACAAATAAGTAAATAAATTAAACACGAATTCCAGACAAATTCAATCATTTAATCTGGAATTTGTCATAAAATTTCTCAATGACCTTGAAGATAAAAATAAACTAATATAAAATTATGAATGTATAAATATTAAAATAATAATTATTGATGGGATATATTTATTCCCATTTCTAATGCATCTATAGCTTCATAACCAATCTTTCTTTCAAAATATGTGAATACCAATGAACAGAAAGTAAATACATGATTCAGAAAAAATCAGTACGGTTGCCTTGACCTTTTTATACTCTAGCCAAGGTAACACAACTGCTCATTATGTGTTTTTTCATATAAAAATGATACATATTATTTATTCGTAAAAGTAACTACGAAATATTTTTGAAGAAAGTTTACACTCAAATGCGAAAGAATGCCAAGAATGCAGACAAGGATACAAGTATTTCCTCTCCCAAATATTTTCAACAAAAATTGCACTTTTCAGAATATAATATTCAGCATAAATTGAAATTATATATAATTATTTCCTGATTGAATTATGCTTTCTATTATACAATTTAACATGATTCATAACTATTCGTCATTACATCACAAACGAATAAACCACGCAATTAATTTGAAAAGGTAAAAGATTTAGACTATTTCGATAGATTTATGTAATAAATTCCACAAGTAAAATATATCATCATAGCTTAGTAACCATTTCTGATTTAATTTGTAAATTTCGTCACCTTACAGCGCTAAGCTGTTACTTTTGTGCTATTTCAAAATTGGAAATAATTTTCAAATAGCAAATTTCAAGATTGATGGCTAAAATTATCGGTAATTTTTTTAATATTGTCGTTCTCATATTATTTAGTAAGATATGCTCTCTAAATTATTTTATCGTTTTAATGTGAAATGAAATTACGTCATGAGATTGTCAAGTTTTAGTAAATAAAATACCTAAAAGAATTATAGTACTTATTAAGATTAAAAATTAAAAGGCGATATTACTCAATGGTAATAAATGATATGAAATTAATATGTCGATTTGTGCTATTGATTCGAAAACTAATTTTTTTTAAACGTTATAAACGAATACCATCTCATTGAACCGGTTTTTAAATCGGTCAGATTAATCGATTTTCACAGCCAGAAAACGAAAAAATTAAAGGTTAATCAAACTCGTGAACATAATTTTTCAAACGGCTTTTATTCAAAAATCTAATTCCTGTTTAGTGAACAGGTTTTTTTAAAATTGGTTAATTAATCGATTTAAGAGCTAGAAATCGAAATATATAGATAATGATATTAATGGTTAACCGAAATAGGGAACGGCTTTTAAAACCGCAAATTAGGCATTTATTTCTGGCGTGGAGAATGCACCACTAGGAAAAATAAATTATAAGTCGTTATAATTCCATTTAAATTAATAGTTTTCAAAATTATTATTAAGTTATTATTGTAATAATAAAAGTGAATTATTAATAAAAATAATTTACTTCCATTCCACATAAATAATAAAATTTATATTTATACCGAGAAATGAGAATGACGTAACAAAAATGAAAATAGTTCATAATTATATCACGAGAACTTAGAGATAAAACACTGAAACAATTTTTGATAATATTGAACAAACTCGTGTCTAATTACATTAAAATTTAAAGTGGCCCATATTTTCCGTTTTATTCACAATCAATACACATGTGGACTAAAATTACGTGACTGTTTTTCATGAAAAATATCAAATATCAGTGATGAAGGTTTATTTGTAGTTTACAATTTTTTGTAAAACATGGCGCCTGTACTTTCCTATCTTTATATAACTTTAAAAATATGAAAAAGTAATTGTAACTGTACCTGACCTGCGCTAGGAAAATATCTATCTCTTATCTTTATCAAAAATGAGACGGGAAGTTTTGAAATATTTTAATGTTATCAGTGTGTACTTTGGTACATATTTAATTCTATTAATTTTTTAGTTGTTAAAATCAACTGATTAAAGGTGCGGTTTTATCAGAGGTATTCTAAGCGTAACCCCACCCAAATTAAATTTTGGATATAGACTTTATTACACAATAAATTTAGCTGGTGTTTTATATTTTCAATTTTGTAAGGCCATAAAAATCGTACTTGCTTTATTGTGATTAGAAATTACCTGCCATAACCAAATAACACATTCAATGAAATGAGAAATAAATGAAATATTGACTTACATAAACATGAACCTGGTTCGCATATGTCATGGACCCGGGCGGTCCGGGCGTTCCATTCGTATAAACAAACCCCCTCTGCCCCGGCGGGAATCCCTGCGGATCGTAGACAGCACTAGGAGGCGGCGTGTTTCTGAACCCGTTCTTGACGACGCCCGCTGGAGGCAAAGGCAGTCGGTTCATGGGCTTGGCCTTGATGCGAGCCATGATGGGCCGGCCCTGGAACTCGCGCACCTCCTCCCGGAGGAAGCGGTACGCGCGTTGTGCATCTTCGTCCGACTCGAACGTCACGTACCAGGAACTATTGTGAGCAAATTCGCATGATATCAAGCGGGGGCAGTTTTCGCCGGAGAATAAATTCTGGAAAGGAGATACAATATTATGAAACTGATCGCCAACGAATGGGCGAAAGTTTGTTTGAAGAATGAGGTCTTTTAAAAAAAAAATAAAGCTCAATTTATTTTTTGTTCATAATGTAACTTTCTGATTTCAATCATAAATCATACAATATTTCTAAAAATAATAAACTTAATAATAATTTTGTTAATAAAATGCTGATATCATTGAGCAATGAGTCCTGTAGTTCGAGCAAGTTAGATAATATAGCTGATATATCATTTACTTTTCGTTTCCATTGTTGTTAATATGATTAATAATTATTTAATTTCATAATATGAGGTGTTCAACTATTCATGAATTAATTTAAGTTACTGCTTTTTTGTGAACTATAAATAATATCGTATTCAATGTTTTCTGTTTTTACTTTGTCGCTCTATACATAGGTTTGTCAAATGTCATATAGAAGTCATACATGTCATTTAGAGGTCATACATGTCATACATAACCAAACATGTTGTCAAGTTCCTTCTTGATTATCTGATTGTTTGATCATTGTTAACAGGAAAACTTATACATTTATAATGGTTCGGGTAAATATGTATTAGACACTTGTAAGCAAAAATGGATGTGAAATATACAGTAATTTCAGATTTGGCCACTGGAGTGAGGTGCTGCCGCATCGCTAAACGATATGAAAAAAATTAATTTTATTAAAAAATTTAATAATTCGTAGTTTTAAGTATTATGCACTTCTGGAAGGTAAAATATGAATCTACATTAATAACTTTGCTTAAATTTTCAGAAAGAATATATAAATAAAGTATGGAAAGACCCCATTGAGGACTTTGGACCGTTTACAAAATCAGGCTCACTTACTTTAATGAGAGCCTTGTGCAAAGCTTGGCGTAGATGGCAGCACGCAGCTAAGTCTCTTATGGCCATTTGCACCAACGTAACTTAAATATTAAACTCGGCTTAAATTGACAATATTGCATCGAAATGAAATGTCAAATGAATTATAATATATTGCTGTCAAAATTTCGATTTGCATTTTTTTATTTAAGCCTAGCTTAAAAATTAAGCCTTGTTGGTGCAACTGGACATTAACAAGGTACATATTTTTGTAAAAAAGAAATAAACAGATATTGTTGTATATAATCAGGACTTTTTATTTTTAATATTCTCCACAACTATAAGAGCTACGAAGTCGGTTAAGACAAAATTTGTCCCATATTAGGATGCCATTTTAGCAATGTATTGTTTATTCAAAAGAAATGCATAGAACACTAGATATAGACAAATATGTAAATTTGCAGTTTTCTGTTTTTGAAAAATTTCAATTTGATTTGGGACCATTTTTAAGCTCTTTCGAATGGCAATACTCATTTATGTCACTATTGTATTTCACGCCACAGTACCAAAGTTACCTCACAATTTCAGGTTTGATAATTATTATCCAATAAATAAACCGATATGTATCATCTGATACCTTTTTTCTACACTAATAGTCTTGTTTCTAGAACAAATCAGTAAAAGTGAAAATAAAAAGTGGCGCATTTTCTTTGCACCTACCTGTATAAACACAAATATACAAGTGCAATAAAACAAACGTTGATATCATTTGACAAATACGTAAATTTGTTTTTATTTTAATTAATGTTTATGTTTGACATTCATTTTATATTTTTTAAGTATATAATAATATAATATAGGGAGAAATATTGTGCAAAGGCTCTCATTAAAATTACTATAAGACTTTTAATGGAACTATTCTGTATGGTTCTATAAGTTCATCTTTAATTTAAAGTTGAAGTAATGCGCTACCTACAGTGTTCGATAACATGATATAGTTAATCCGCTGTGAAAAGATTAAACTTTATTTAAAATAAAGGATGAAGAAGTAATACGTACAACACAAATCAAAATGAAGAATAAAGATGCATTGAACTACAACATAAATAAAAAGTAAATGTACGACTAATTAATTGCATCGTAACATAAGGTGATGCGTCTCAAAGTAAAATAGACAATATAGTTTTACCGTAAAGGGCGTAACCAGGCGTTACTTCACGATCACCCACAACTACTGTGGAGAATACCAAATAGTAACAGTATTGATTACCATTTTTGCTAAGACAATATTGCACAACTTTTCTCTTATTTTAATCATAAAAACGAGTAAAAGAAATAAAGAAAATATTAGATCCTCGTTTGATGAAATTAATTTATATTACAGAAAATTGAATTTCTGCAAATGTAGCTAAATTCGATACTTGAATTAATGATTTTGATTTTACTTTATCGCAAATATGTAAGTTTGTTGTTTTGCATTTAAACAAAGTCAAAACATTGCAATAAATTCAAGCACTAATTAAATCATTACTATGTATTAACACTTATATTTATAGGAAATCTACTGAAAATAATATGTATGTTTATTTTTTAAGTAAAGCAATGAATCTGTTTGTAATACAAATAAATGTAACAAAATTTTAATTGTATGGGAGAAAATTTATGAACTTTACTAAGTGCCACACCCCTCTAAATTGCGATAAAGATTTTGCCTGTTTACCGTTACACTGTATATTTTTACTAACACTTTTTTATTATAGTGAATAATTTTATACACTTGTCTATAAAAAAAACCAATAAGGTGAATAACCAAATGCATTAGATAACAAATAAAAATGGACGAAACCTGTTATCCTCGTTGTTTATGTCAAAAATAAACGTAGAGAAAACTAAAATTAAGATAAATTGATCTAATACTTTTCATTGACTTCTCATAAGTGGAACACATATTTTCAAAAGAAATCTATTGAATGATTAAATATTTTATTTATTTTGGAAACATAATAATACAATTTAGTACGTGATTAATTGCTCTTTCGTTAAATTTTTAATCTCCGAAATCAATAGAAAGAGACCCACTTTATCACACTCAACAACCACTAAACAGTGAAGAATTTACCTTGACGTCCTCCAGAGGCGTATTGTCGGGAATTTCTCTCAGAATGACTATACATCTCTTGTGATTTGGCCGCACTTTCACACCTTCCTCATCAACTTGAACATTTGGCGATTCCCTAAGAACTTCTGTTATCAGCTTAATATCTTTCGTCAACTTTTTAACTTGGTTGAAATTTGCGACTGTCCAGATGGGAACATATTGATCATTATCCATTTGAGATATAAGATATGCATCATTCGCCAAATTTTCCCTGGAAATCACAATATATTTTTGAACCGTTTAAAAGGCTGAGATATTTTTAGGGCTAATAGGATACACACCCCTCAATAATTTTATTTTGACGGTTATATATAGTTGCAAAACCATTAAAAACAATAAATTCCACAAAATTAGGCGCGGAAAGCAATTTTTATAGTGATTCTGACCCTTTTTTTGAAAAAGGTTCCCGTTACATTAAAGTATTTTTTTTAAAATACAGTACAGCCTTTAAAAGAGGTAAAATCAGACTTTATTTTTGAAAAAAAGAAAAATAAACAAATACTTGCTTCCGCGCTTTAATGTTGTGTTTGTTATATTTTGGCTAAAAGAAGACATTGCAACAAAAAAATTGAAATTTCAAGGGGTGGATATTCTAGAATCCAGCCAGTTTTAGTTGGGTTGTTATGAATTTGCAAAAATTTCGTAAAAGCAAAAATATATCACCCATTTCTGGATGTGACAATCTGCTTTTTATTTGCATATTTTATTAAGGTAGAATAGAATACAGAGAACAGCCCCTTGTCTTTATCGTTTGCCCTAGATACCTTTTAATGATGATGTTTCATTAAAATTTAATATAGGACAAAAACTATATTGAACATACGAAACTAAGCACATAAAAGTTCGGCCAGTTTACATTTTCACAAACATATTATAATACATATGCAAATGATGAGAAGTATTGCGCTATTTAATATTGGGTTAGTTTATATTAATAATAGCAGCTTTAATGGGGAATTCCACCATTTTTTTTTTATAAATTGGTCTGAAAGTATAAGTAAAACTAAGGCTATTGATGAAAATATTCCTATTAATAAACGAACTATGGTCCCCCAAAGTTTGAAACTGTTTTCTTCGTTGACCTAAAGGTTCATGAAATACATGTTATTTTTAAATTATATTTATAAAAAATAAACGAACAATTAATAAGTCTACATATTTTATAATTGCAAGTGTATTTAAATTATTAAGTTTAATGCGACATTTATATTCAAATAAAAACTGTTTGATAGTGGACCTGAGTTGATGGCCACGCCCCCGCTATTTGAATTTCTTTACACCCGCCTCCTAACCAGCATTCGTTATGAATTTATAGGCGGTCCTTCAGTCGCAAAAACAAAATAAAATATATTACATATTACATATGGGGTCCCGTGGCCGCGTGCCTGTGTGTCAGGTCGCGAACCTGGGAGAACCGGGTTCGTTCCAGACAGACGCCAAATATTTCCAATTTTCAAATGACACAAAAGTGACCCCTGTGGTGCACTCTCCACACCATCTATGAGTGCCCGTGAGGTGACGGCTGGTAAGCGCCCACACGGTAAAATATATCGTCATCATTACCGATGTCTACATGTGTTGTAGATACTGGCACACCCAGAAATGGGTAATATGCCGTGATGATATATTTATTTATTTATTTTACATATTACATTGAATTTATATTCGTGGCGAGCCGCTATAACAAAAACCCCCTTATTTCCGAGGTATTTCAATTGTATCATTTTATTTACATACATTCATAAAAATTACGCGTGTCCCACTTAGTGGGTTAGTACAAACTCAAAAACAATAAGAACTCGTCTTTTAACAACATTCTTACTAGCTGTACATCATACTGCAAACATTCATCTGAACATATTAAAATGACCGATTTTCAATAGCGAAATACCTCATCCGGACCACAATAATAATTATTTCTTTATTACCATTCATTTTATTAATCATATACTTTCAGTATTTTACTATTTTTTCTTAATTTGAGCTGTAATCCATGGTATACATAAGCCCTGCACATTCTTCTGTTAGAGTATTGTCTCATATGTCTTACCAGTCGAATATCACCAGTCAATTGGCTCACAATTTTATGTCTATATTTAAAGAATTTTGCAGAAATTTGTCATCATTTATTTGTGTGTTTTATGTGTTGAAAATATATGCCGGCCGAACTATTATCCTATTAAGACAAAGGGCTCGTATTATATCGTGCAAAATGTAAAAATAAAACACCGATCAATGTAAGAACGAAAAACAAATATATTTCGTCATTTTTACTGTAAATGTGTTAAACAATGAAAGTGAGGGTGATTTTGTTGCTTACCTAGAGAAATAATATTCCAACTGCGAGGAAAGCATCTGTTTCAACTGTTCGAGAGGTATGGTCGAAGAGTCGGGTGGAGCTTGAGAAGGCACAGGGCTGATTCCATCGAGAGGGCTTACGAATCCTTCGGCGCCTTCTGGCGCACCGTTGAGTGTGCTATAATCAGTCGTAGCCCCGACAGGGGCCCCTGACTCAGGGGTGGTGCTGTACACCGCCCCTGAAGGAAGCTTCCCAATGTCTCCATTCATGTACACGTAGCCTGCATTATAACATTCAGGGATCAATCACAATAACACTTTTTTATTTTTCCAAATAAGCACAACTAGTTTTTTATTGGACAAAAACTGACATTGAAGGTTTTTGACATGCTACATTACACAGTATGTTACATATCCAGTTACATATTTATGATGAAAGTAAAGCAATTTTGATGAATACGTTCAAATTAATTATAAATACTGTATGCCAGTTATTAAATTGAGGGCACATTCTCAATTATTCATCAATGTTTTAGTTTTAATAGTGAAGATAGTGCCAGATTTAACATAAAACAGCATTCCAAACTACTAAAGTATGCAATTTAAACATGTAATGAGAGTAAAGATATATTAAACAAATACATAAAAGAGCATAACTAATTTTGGGTGACCAGGTTAGCCCAGTAAACTCTCATTAGGATAACGACTAACTACAATTGATAAATTAATATAATTTTATAACTACCTTTTAAAACCAAACAAACGTTCAAACACCTGGCTAAATCACTAACAACAATTCAATGTTACCATGTAAGTAACTGCAGGAAAAAAAGTTTGCAAGAATTATGCACGCATGCCAAGTGTATCTTAAGAAATGATTTAATGAATTTGATACGTGTTAAATGTTCACTTCAGTATCAATTATTCACAAAATTATACACGAAAACTTTCAAAATGAACGATTATTGAAAGGTATTGTAGACTGCCCACCACACAAGTCCACGAAATCACGATAAAACGATATAGCAAATACACGACAAACTAAAGTAACGAATTTATTACCGAATTATTTAGACGTTTGAGGTGTCAAATTTCAACTAGTGATATTACTAAAACACTTTTCTCAACATATTTGGAACTTAAAACTGCAAAGTAACCCGGAAACCATGTGCCCTATCATTTTGCTTCCATAATTTTTGTGGTCGTCTTACGAAGCACAAGACACTATCATCAATTATTCATTTAAAACAAAGTACCAATAATATAGCACAATAATTTCACGTAAATATCGGTATTAAAAAACGACACACTGATGGTAAAAACCTTAAATTATTGGTCTTACCGATGAAATAACTTTGGGAAACAACACAATTTCTCACTGATACTTGCAAAATGGCCGACGCAGGGCACATGCCATGAAAACTTGCATTCTGGGAGCAGTAGTCAAGATAGCAGACAAGTGCTGCCACCTATTGTTACGAACGCGGAACTATTGTTTGGTGGGAGTTTCAAGAAAGACATATCGTAAATAAAGATTTGTTTTGAAACGTCAGACTAAGCTCGCGTTATCATGTAACAAAAATAAATTATGTGATAAAGTAAAACTCACCGTCTAAATTTGCGGGGCCCACATACTCAGATTGAGTTTGGGAAAATTCCCACGAAGTATCGGCATCAACGTCCGATTCTGATTTCACTTCGAATTCATCAGCATTTGGATTTAAAACACTTCCGGGGCCATTGGAAGTCACCTGGAATAATTTCAAATCCATACTAACTTGCCATCATCGTCCTATAGGTTTCAATTTATGAATAATTTTTTTCGAATCGATTATAAACGCGCACATATAATTTGCGAAGATAATTAAAAAGTTATGAAGGTTGCTCTAATATTGCGCAACGCATTCAGTTCTTTGCTTTTGAATCAGCGTTTCGTTACATGAGCGAAAACGGTATTACGCATTGTATCTATTCAATCGGTCCAGCAAGGGAAAGTACCAAGTTTATACAGACTTCCTGCTTTGTTGGCCTAATTATGAACAAATTTGTAATTTCATAGTTTGAATTGATTGTTGTTCACACCGAACTAAACGCGTAAACTGGTTATGTTTATAACACCTGAATCATCACAACATTCGATGACAAACTGCTGACCACACAAACACAAACCACGTGCTTCGTCCAGATGACACAGACTGACAACGGCGCACATTTCGAACGCAAACGTAACCAAAATACCTACCCCAGCTGGTCCATTCGCCGAATAATATAATCCGTATTCGGGGAACACGATGGGTCCTTCATAGCACCAATCGACTAGCGTTTCCATGGCACTACAGTCTTTTTATGTTATTGAAAGTAACTCAAGGTGGAACGCGAACATCGCACACGGCTTCGGTTGCACCACATACCAGACACGTTACACGGTTACACGTTCACCGCGCGCGCGCATTTTGACGTCCACACTTCTCTACGCGATCAAGTGTTGACTGTCGACTTCGACTTGCTTTGCTGTCTGCGGCTTGTGGGCTTCGTGTCACTCTGATAAACTGATAATGCAATTACCTGCTGCTCTGCGCATCGTTCTGCGCACTAATACATACACAACTATCGCGCGCAATTACAAATATCACTCCCCCCCTACCTGTTACACGCTATGCCATACATCTTTGCCATTATCAAATCGCATGAATTACTAATTTCAACTAACTAAACAGACAAATTCTTTTTGTACAAATGACGTGTCTTGTTTTTATCCAGGGCAGGACTCGCAGCAAATATTTTGAATCACAAGATAAGAGAAAAATTATTTTTATCACTAATATTTCAACCTTATCTCGTTCTCACGAAAGCAATAACAATAAATTTTTCTACGACCGCAAATAAAAATTAATTAAACAAATACATACTCGATAAGTTCATAACTTTTATAACTAATCAATAAATAAAAACAATTGTTTCTTTTTGTAATACAAACGCCTCGCACGTGTTTTGTTTCGCATATATAGCAAACCGGAAGTATCATAATACATTTTTATCAAACGGGAAATGTAAATCTTATTTTCAAATATTAATAAGTTTGGCCTGCGATAAATAATATTAAAAATAGACTTAGAAGGTAATAAATTCCAAATAGCGTTTTACGAAAAAGATAAACAATTTTGCATAAAAACCGGTAAAATAACAATCGATGCATTACAGTTTTGTTTTGCTGGTAGTTTCAACGTAGGTGTATTTATGAATTTTCCATTATTTCAGAAATGACCTTTCGAAACAAAAAATTTAAAAGTACGCATCAGAAAATTAATAATCATTATTAATTTAATAATAGAAACATCATTAAAAATTGTTTTTCCTTACTCATAGCGTTATTTTGTTTATAGTAATAAAACATTTAAAGGAAACGTGATCAAATAATATTTGAAAATAAGAAACAATCAGTAGCTTTATTATTTTCACCATAGAAGTAAGATAAGATAATTTATGAGTGTACAGCTAGTACAGGATAAATTTACTAATTTGTTGTACTTTTACGTTTTTAAAATAATATAAAAAACGTTTGTTATCGATTATGTTAAAATGTCAGAAATATAATAACTATTGTTAGGAGAATACAATACATACTCGTAAAAACCTTGATAAATATTAAACATGAATCATAAAACAACAAATCAAAACATTATATTTCACACCAAGAAAAAATTACTGCTTAATGTGTAAATTAAGAAAAGACGATTTTTAATTTACATTTTAATGAATTTTATGCATAAAGGACATAAAAACATATAAGAGCATTAATTTTTTATTTTTATTTTTAATAAAACTAATCATATCTCTGCAGTTTTTCTAGAAAATTTCTAATATCATTGTTGAAAATATGATTAATGCTCTACTACCGTTATGTACACAAATATTTCAAAATTTGATCCTCTGTTTTGGTTTACTGCAATTGTTTTGTACTTGAGTCCGATGTCTTCGATGACTCATGACATATTCGTCGCACATAGGCGTGCATGAGGGGTTGCAATAGTTGTGAAATTATGGACAATATTATGTACTATAAGACTTGCGTAGAGGAATACCCAAGCATAAATTTGGTCTAAAACTAAATCAATAATTTATGCACTTTCTATATCTATTTATAGAAATTCGGGAGTTGGGTGTTTTTTATTTTACTGTGAAAATACCTTAAAATAAGCGGGTCACGCTAGAATAATCGACAATAAGACACATGGTTCCCTTAACAATAATACATTTCATCATTCATACTTACCTTCTACTACTTAAAAGTTCTCAACCAATTTTCTTTTCAAATGTTTTCAAAATATGTAATTTTGCGAAACTTAAAAACTGTTAAAGCTATCAAATTAATTTTTGGCTACGTACTACTGCCAAAGCTGTTAAACTAATTACTGGGGTTTTTAAAAACTGCAAAATTAATTTTAGGATGATTTAGAAACTGCCAAATTAATTTCAGGTTGATTTAAAAAATATATCATCACGGCATATTATCCATTACTGGGTGTGCCAGTATCTACAATACTCGTAGACATTGGTAATGATGACGATATATTTTACCATGTGGGCGCTTACCAGGCGTCACCTCACAGGCACTCATAGCTGATGTGGAGAGTGCACCACAGGGATCACTTTTGTGCGATTAAGTCTGCACTGGCCGGGATCGAACCCGGGTCACCAGATTAGCAACCAGACACTATACGCACACGGCCACGCGACCCCATAAAAATTAATTAAAATTAATTTCCGGCTGACTTCAAAACTGTCAAATTAATTTCGGTCATTTAAAAACTGTAAAACTAAATACTGGGGATTTTAAAAACTGTCTAAATAATTACAGGGTAAATTGGGAACTAACAAATTAATTTTAAGCTAACTTAAAAACTGCCAAAGATATCAAATTATAAATTATTATTCGAAAATACAGTCTAGTTAATTTCATATTTTCACTTCACGATAGTAAAAAAAATAATTAAGATTCAAGATTCAACTAAACTTTTACAACTTTAACAGCCCGATTCACAAAAAAGTTTAAGCTAATCCTCATTTTTGGATTAGCGAATTCTACTCTAATTTTGACAGTTTATATCTTAAAATATAGTCTAACCTATTCCTAGTATCTACCTTTATTGATATCATGAAAATTAAATTTTAAATACCGGAATAGAATAGAATTCACTAATCCAAAAATGAGGATTAGCTTAATTTTTTTTGTGAATCGTGCTGTGACTGTTTAAATATAGTTTAGAGCAAATAGTTTCCTAAGTCCTAGTTTTTAAATAATTCTAGCGTGACCCTTGGATTGGCAGCCATTTCAAATTAAAAATGTACTTTCTTGATTTAGAATGTTATCTACCTAACCATGAGAAACTACTTAACCATGAGAAAAGACGAACTATTTTTTTCCCCAATATTTCAAGAATATCGCCTTATAAAAATGTGAAATATATTTGTCACAAAATATGTTTCACATTCATATGTTGACATTTTATGTTACGCCTATGAGTTGTTAAAGGTACACAAACTGACAACTATGCAATGAAGTATGTAAATACATAGAAAAATGATATCAGTAATAATATCTGAACAAAATATGTCGCCAACAAATTATGTTCCTGGAATTACATTATTTGGGGTTTTCACTATTTAAATAAGTTGCAATGAAGGAAAACAATGATATCTATGAATCGATAACCAATCACTAATGAAATAAATGTATCGCCGTATTATATAATCTGAGGTATTATCATTTGATACATTTTAAGTAGTCAAATAGTTTTGATATTAGTCAGTTCTAATTAGCTTGATATCGACAATAAAAAGATCGCCAATCTTTAACGATTGCTATTAATATTTTAATATGAAATGTCAAGACATATCGCCTGTTTAGAAATGATATGTAGGCACTGCACTACCGGCAAGGCATCAATTAAATAAAAAAAAATAATGCTAATAATTGCTCTCTTTGTGCGCTTATATGCACAATTTTTTTTTTTTCGCAAATCGTCCAGAAAATGAGCTTTTCCTGATCACTTTTTGGAGTGAAAATGTCCTATAAACAAAAAACTGCGTATCGAAATGAAGGCTCTTTCGATACGGAATTGAGTTTCGTAATGACTTCATTATGAACACAAAATATAAAAAATGTATATGTATCAGTTTTAGAAAATGTAACTTCAATTTCAGAAAAATTATAAGAAAATATCAATTCAGCTTTTCCGAAATTGAATTTAGTTTTTTTGAAATTGAAGTTGAAACATTTAAATCTACAAACGTAATTATTTACGAAGTTTTGAACAGTTTTTTACCTCGCGCTAAGAGACGTATTGGAATCATGCTAAAAACCATATATCCATTGGTGGATAAGCACGTTTTAAGGTCCCTAGAATCCGATTATAACATTTTTACGATGATGATGATGATGATGATGATGATGATGATGATGATTATGATAAGATGATGTGTGTGTATGTGTGTGTGTTTGTATGGATGTTGGAACCATGATTTTTCAAATACTATAAGACTATAAGATATCTTTAACTGCGGTTTCCTCAATCTGACATTATTGTGATGAGCTGATTAGATTTTAGTAACAATTGGACAACCGGAAGTACTTGTTGGGGTATATGTGTTTTTGTGTGTATCAGAAATGTTACATATGTACAATACTTATATAGCCTAATATGGAGATGGCGAGAGGTCTTGTGCTGGCCACAACAGATTTTTTTTTCTTCAATTTTATATGAATTTATTTAGCTCATATTTTGATCCAAGTTTTTAATAATGTAACGTGGTTTAATGGAGTTTGGTTGTTCTTGCATTAACTCACAGATTTATTTGTACTAATAACTGACATTTTATAAAAAAAATTAAAGCATT
Organism: Ophonus ardosiacus; assembly: GCA_943142095.1. Lineage (NCBI taxonomy): Eukaryota > Metazoa > Arthropoda > Insecta > Coleoptera > Carabidae > Ophonus > Ophonus ardosiacus. The sequence goes on from OW964827.1 coordinate 43,553,037, forward strand.
ATTTAAACATTTTTGTCCATAAGTACTATTACATTAAGATTGCATTAAGGTATAGCAGATTTGCACAAACCAAAGTTCTATTTTTAGAATGTTGTACATTGTTTCAAATCGAAGTAAATTTTCTTTATTTGGCCTGGAATATATTTTTATAGAAATAATAACCGAGGAAACGAGATTCAGGGGGATTTTTAAACAATTTTTGAATAAAAAATAAATAAAGTAAGGGGATATTAATTCAGAAATGATCACTAGATTGGTACCAGAAGTTCCGTTTTGATTTTATTGAGAAGTGTAAAGTTTACAATATCTGCAATGAAGAATTATTAATTTCTAAAATTGCGAAATGTTAACATTGGTTCTTTTTGCATTAAGCTACAGATAAATAATATTAACAAAATGCATTAATTTTGACTGACTTTTTGTTGAATAAATTAAAACAATAAAAATGAAACTTGATTTAAACTTATTAAATGCGTCCATATTTTTTAGGATCTATAAATCGATTTATTAACTCTATAACTTGTTGAAAAACTAAATATTTAAGAGGGCTAAAAATATTTCAGCTTGGGGTCCAAATTCTTTGTAGAGTTTAAAGTTTAAAATGTAAACTAGAGAGTAATATTTGTAAAACAAAAATATATATTTTTTGTATAATTGTACAGTTTTAAATTCAACTATAATATACGAAAAGCAAACTAAACTAATCAGTAAAGAACGTGTCGTTATGTAAAAAAATTCGCTCTTATCGGTACTTACCACTACGTAATTGCTCTTGTAATGTAGTTATTAATTGCTGCATGTTGCAATTTAGTAATATACTATGTACCGCAATATTTTCATTTAATTTACAAACATTCATTACAAATCAATGAACTTCGAAATATCACTTATAATTTGATATATCCAAACCCAGTATTTTCATCTCTGGTTAAATTATCTGTTAACTTAATTGTCAGTTATAAACGAAAAATGTCGCAACGAAAAATTGACACATGTGTAATTTTTACTATACAGGGAATTTATTTTAGCATGCAACATATGGTTAGTCACTTCCATGGTTACTCACTATTGTCAAAAAATGACAGCTATGTAATATTTGTCCATTTTAAAATGCAACATACAAAATTTGTAGTTTTGTATTATCGACACTAATTTCCAATAAATTAGCCTGCATACGATTAACAAAAAATCAAAACATGAATGTTGGACATCTTAACAAACTTTAGCTTACAAAAATTCATAACTTTCAAGTAATAAATGTTAAAAAAATACCCCCATTCACACTGAGGCAATATTCTAGTCGGTCGTAATAAGAAAAGATACCATTTGTGATGTCTTTTGAAGGTATCTCCTGTACTGCAATACTATTTATAATGTTGCATTTTAAAATGGACAAATATTACATTGCTGTCATTTTTTGACAATAGTGAGTAACTATGGAAATGATGAACCATAATTCTCTGTATACTATAATAATATTGATGCTATATTTTCCGTGTTAACTGACAGTTATGACCGTATTCTGTACAAAATCTGTAATTTATAAACAAAAACATAAGAGTAACAGTTTTCGTTACGATTTAAGATTTTATTTTAACAGAACGAAAGATAAAAATTTTACTGGATTGCAAATAAAGTGGGAATTTTAGAAAGCAACTAAATAAAATATTATTTTTCAGTAAATTGGATTTCTTTATACCTACTTATAAATATTATATAAATAACTATTTTAAAATTAAAATAATATAACAAATAAAGCATTTTTTATTAGACTTTAAGAAAGAAAAACGCCACAATGATCAATAAAAAATATTTCCATTTCTGAATCAATTAAAAATTATCAAAAAATAAAATCTTTTTTATAATATCAATATTTGATTTTTATTAGTAATATGTTTCATATTTATCAAATAAAAATGCTTTCAAACTATTCTTATTAAAAAATATAATCATCAATTTTTGATAAGAATAAAAAAACTACAAGAAATATAGTGCGTTTTACGTAAAAAAAAGTCCGCCAAACACTGCAGAAATAAGCTCTATGTCATGTTACACAATGTTTCATTCATAGGTGAAACAAGGTTATAACATATAGATTTTTGTCTATAGAGCGTTTCAGTTAAGAAAATTTCGTTAGAAGTGATGAATTATAAAATTACTATGTATCCGAATAAACTTTATGTATTTATTTCATTTAACACATAAGAAAGGTGATACATAATTATATGATAGTAACCATAAACTTACTTTAAAAAACCATACAGGCTGGTGACTCGAACACCCAAACATAGGACTTTAACATGCAAAATCAGGTTTTTATAATTTTTTGCTTCCCTAACTGTTTTAGTTAAAAAAAAAAACTTCAAATAATATAGAGCTTAAAATTCTACATCTGTAAACTGTGGAATAAAAAAGATCCCCATAATTGTATTGCCAACTGCATTATCTATGATTTTATTTGATAAACTCTGACTGAAAAGTACATTCACAAAAACTGGGACAAATGCCCGTCCCGAAATTTTTTCGGGGCACAGGGATTTTTAGTTAGTAACCAGGACAATCCCGGAAAACCAGGACGTCTGGTCACCTTAGGTTAATGTAGAAAGCATTATTATTATCCATATTTTTACTGTTGATTTACTTAGTTAGATATTGTGCTTTAAAAAGCTTCAAATTTGAAAATATCCCGAAATATCTAAATATTGTACAATTAAATATTGACATTTGTGTAACATTTTCAAAAAGTCACCTGAAACAGAATGTGACGTCAGAGTACATACAGTTTAACATGTGACAAACTATTGCCTACTTTTATTTATACCGTGAGTATTTTTAACGTGAAACATTGGGTTTGTCATATCCATGGTTACGACTTGACATTTAATTGACAGCAATGTATTTGCCCGTCTGTCAAATCATAACTTATAGGAAAATTCAGCGGTTATCTGTCATATTGACAAGATGTTATTAGAGGTTAATTTTGTTTAAATAATTATACCTGTTTTCTAAAAATTAAAACATTTAAATATAATACTTCTGTCAGATTCGTTCCCTATGTTTCATTTTAAATGGAACGGGCAAATACATTGCTGTCAATCAAATATCAAGTCGTAACCATGGATATGACAAACCCAATGGGCGCGTTCGGCACCCCAGCAGCGCTGGCAGCGATGGGCACCGCTGAGCGCCGGTGATTGCCGAATGCAATTGCTGGACCAATCAAATTCGTCCATTCATTGTGTTCGGCAAACTTCGGTAGTCAGCGATGCCAGCGATGAGAGGTGCTGAACGCGACCAATGTTTCACGTTAAAAAATACGGTATAAATAACGTAAACTGTTTTCCTATTGGCTATAAATGACGTGTGTATGTACTCCGTCGTCACAGAAGTGGGAGATTGTTTTTCATTAATATTTCTGGTGCCAATCTTTTTATTGAAAATAACAATAAATTATTGATATCATTATTATTATTATTATTATTATTATGAATATAATTATTGCTATGAAAAATATTGCATAAAAAAATGTGAAACAGGCTCATTCTGAACTCTGATTGGTCAAAACGCACAACCAATTAACAATAGAAAAAAATCCAACTGTCAGTTGTCAAATAAAATCGACAGAACTAACTGATATTTTACCATGTTTTTGATTTTGTTTTCATAATTTTTGATATTAAAATATACTTCATTTCATGTAAGAAAATAGTGCAGTTTGATCTTGTTTGGATAATATCGGAGTATTATCCAATCAAAAAACAATATCAAACTGCACCTATTTTCCCGTCACTATTTTCGTATGTGAAATGAAGTACAGTTATAGTATATGGTTTTCGAATCAAAAAAATTGTGGTATGAACAAATTTACATATAAAACTATTTTAATATACCTCTGTATTTCATTTTTAAAGTATATATTTAATATATTCTAATATTCGACTATGATAATAACATATGGAATGATAAAGCGTATTATTTCACAATTTAAAGTTGAATTAAATTGTTAAAATATCCTCTACTCCTTATTTACTATAAAAATACAATATAAACAACTCTTTGTTTATATTCCCAAACCTTAAACATATGTAAACAAACCATATTTTGCCTATTTTTAATCACCCCTATTAACTTTTATATGAATTTTTAACAATCTTCACGTCATCTCCAAAGCTCACGACCTCCAAGAGGTCCGCTGAGCCTCACCATATGTTACCCACGGTCCGAGCAGCAGGTAGCCGTCCACGTGGTTCGACGGGGGCGGTAATGTTTGATGTATCGATCCAATATGGCGTACGACAATCAAAACTAACTCATATAGGCAACAGGCAGGCAGGCACTAGGAAGCAATGAACTAGACGCAAAACATCAACAAAGCGATGTTGAAAAGTTTATTTTATAATTCGGAACTAATGGTTATCACACACTGATAGTTTTGAAATTTAAATAGTTTGTGTTGATAAATTGCTGTTATTTATATGAAAAATTATTTGAATAATGTAAATTCTAACCTATACATATGCTTAATAAGTTAAACTAATTTACGGACTGTGAAAAAGTGCGATAAAAGTACATTGATAATAAATATATATTTGTATTTCAGATAACTGCATAGATAACTGATAATTACTAACCTTTTTTTTTATATTTAGCCCCGGTATTTTCATTTTCGGTTTAACATATGCGTAAATCCGTAAAAAATGACAAAAATACATCTATTTTTGTTGATTAATATAAAACAAATCTGTTAGACTATTTATGCACAACTGCATCAAAATTGTTTGTTTACATCTTCGTTACCAGGGCGGAAAATTGAACATTACGTCCGCCGGCTATATGCTAGTTTTACCGCCCGCAGGGCTGTAAAAAATCCAAAACGCCCGATAATAATACTAACCTTTATTTAATTATATGAATTTTAGAAGTATTTCTTTAATTATTTATAATATAACGACAAAATAAGGTTAACCTGGCCAAGTAATATTTTTATATAGCAATAAGCTTTGCATGTATTTAAAAAATAATTTAAAAATATTTCATTTGATTGCAGTAGTGCTAAAACGTTGTACATATCTCAGGACGAAAGAAGTTTACAGTTTACACCCTTGGACGAATAAAAGCCCTCCGCTAAGCGTCGGGCTGCAAATTTCGTCCACAAGCGTAAACCTTTTCTTTCGGCTGTCTATACGTAAATAACTATTACCGGTATTAAGCATTTTTTAAATAAAAGTAGGCTGGAAACTGTGTCTGTACTGTAATATTATTACAGTACTGATATGTACACAACAGTACAAAATCAAATTAAATAAAGTGAAAATATGTATCATATTTAAATTGAAATCCTTTTGCTAGCACGTAAATTGACAACTCAAATGACAGTTGTTGTGTGTGCTTATTTTTGTGTAAAATATTTAACATTTGCAAATCCTTGTTTGTCATATGTTATTTTCGAGAGCTGTGACCATTTTATAAAAATCTATTGTTTATATCCTAATTTTTATTTTTATGTATTTTATTTTCATTTTCGGAGCTGTGAATGAGACTTTATATTATTAATTAATACGTACGTCGTACAGATAACGTTAGTGTATTGTTTTTAACACGGAAACATGAGAAATGAAGCACATATTTTGAATATTTGTCATATAGTCTAAATAACTGATCTGTTTATTGTAACATTTTAAAAGCAGCATTAATGAGAGAATTTCAGAATAGTATATTCTGTAATCAGTATAGAATTGAAAACATCCGCGCGAGCGAAAAGTTTGCAAGTCGAGCCGTAGGCGAGGTCTACGGTTTCGCGAGTTTTAGACTATATTTTCTCTAACACTATTAAAAATAAATATTTTTCTCATCACTTGACATTTTTGCTAAAACGAATAAAATATTATTGGTAGAAAGAAATAACTTCAAAAACCTTAAAACAAGGCACATAGTTATTTTTTGTGAAAATTTCTTGTACAAATTGACAGTTCTGATGACGAAATCAAAGAAACAGTGGAAATGTATTTTAAATGGGTGAATTTGAAAAACTAGTGAGCTTTGACTGCCTGTTACAGAATAATATTGCGTAACAGTATAACAAAATGTTCTTATTCCGAATAGTTTTCAGATACAGAATGTAACTTCCATAGTAGTGTTACAGAAAATAATATTTATTAATGTTTCCATTTTCTAAAACCGATAAACTATTGTACAAACCACGAATGTTAAGAATCTTAACAAGCCTTGGATGCTTAAAGTCCTCGCTCAGATGCGACATAATTTTTCTCAATCATTTTCTAATCTGTTATTTGTTATAAAAAATTAAAATGAATATAATACAAATAATCATAGCTAACAAAATCTGACAAATAAAATGTCAAACATTTAGACAGCTGAATATTGGATTATTCCATGTCCATTTTTTTTTTAAATTTCTTTAAGCTTGCAAGATAAAAAATAATGAAATAAGAATTTTTAAATCTGATTTACTCGAATATAATATTTTCGGATTTGGAACAAACCAATACTCAGCTAATGATTTGTTTATCTTTTTGTTCAAAAATGCCATGGTTATTGCAATTAATACAAAATTTAATAATTAGTATAAGGAATCAAAATATGACATAATTTACTTGTATTTGGTGTCATTTGATAAAGAAATTTTTTATCTTTCTACTGATATCGCAACCATCGTTTTCAGTCCAAACAAATCTGTGCACCTCGGAAAAAAAACACCCGAGATATCGGTAATTTGTTGTACACAAGTATATTTGGAGTAAATATTTACAGCAGGGTCATGTTTGAAAACAAATGACAATTATTGATGTTGAATTGTTTAAAAATGTAAACAATATGGCAAATAAATGTCAGGTTATGTGTAGTAAACATATGTTTGAAATTTGGCGGTTTATATGCACTTGTACGTCACATAATGTGATAAAATAGTTATAAAAACTGTAATAAAAACATATTTAAATGCGATTTGTGTGCATTGTTGTGAATTACAAACATTTCCGTCCACGCGCAGTAGGGTGGGTTCGTCGCACATATGTTACACTCTGTTTTGTATATCAACAGGGGCGCGTAAATATATTTGGCGGGTATATGGTTAAAATGAATATAGAATAGCGTTAGCGGAGCCCTACCTTTTGTATGATGTAGCATCTGGGGTTGAAGGCCGTGCAGATGTAGGTGCCATTGGCGTCGAGGCAGGCCGTCAGCGGGTCCAGGAGTTTGCTGGCGTTGTTTGGACGCCGAAGAGGCATCTGGCTTAGCTGAGCTCCAGCGTCTGCAGCTGTGGCTACTCGGTGAGCGACGACCACCGCTGACCATGCCGACCTGTTGAGTCCGCGGAGAATAGAACACCAGCGCCCTAACCGCGCATACCCGGCGAACTAAAACGCCAACACATACTGTACAGTCAGGACGGCAAAAAATCACACCCTAAAACGACGAACGAGAAATATCGTCAATAATACAACCGGACACGGGAGAAAGACAATGTAAACTAAATAAATATAAACACAAATACTTCACAAAAATAATAAATATTTTCTAAATTCTATTATTTTTTCTTTAATGAAACAATTTATGTCCAAGTGGTAACATTATGACCGCATCAAACGGGCTAATAATAGTTATTTATGTAATAAGTTACGAAATGATACGTGATTTATGCACGCGACGTGAAAGTGTACGCACGAGCGGAAGCGATTGGTACGACACGTCGAGTGCCTAAAACACTCATTTCGCAATGTATTACATACAAGATTTTTTATAATAGCGTTTTAAAACAGATCATTTATTCTTAAATATCAACATTTTGAATTTTTCAAAATTAAAAAGTAGGCAGACGTCAGGTTCATCTATTCGTTCTTAAATGAAATACATTTAAGCACTAGTGCTTAAAAGTAACATTTTACGCATTAAACTGTCATTTTTAACCATTAATGCTTAAAAGTATTTCATTTAGCAACGAAAATGACAATCAAAAAGTTATTGTTATAAAACGCTAGTATAAATAAATAAAGATACCATCACAGCTTTTTACCCGTTTCTGGGTGTACCAATCTACAAATAAAAGCTGATAATCAGCCCTATTTTGTAAGAAAGTTATGATTTAACAACATTGCTATAGCAAATAACCAATAATAATTGTGAACACTGAATAAAACATGAAAATGATATGCTTTTCATTTGTTTATATTGGTTAAAAATTTTAGCAACGTTGTTAAGACAACTTTCTTACAATAACTAAATAAATATTATATATGTATATCATCACGGTATATTACCCATTACTGGGTGTACCAATCTGGTTTGTACATAGATTTCGTTATTGATGATGACATATTCGTACCGTGCAGGCGTCACCGTACGAGTACTCATTGCTGGCGTGGAGAGTGCACCACAGGGCTAAATATATCCATAACATTGAGGGCATTTACCAGGTGTCACCTCACGGGCCCTCGCATCGATCAGAAAGAGATGACCAAAAATATTATTTGTATATTTTGCGTTCATAATGAAATCATTGTGAAACCCAATTGCATATCGAAAGAGATATCATTTCAATACGCATTTTTAGTTTTGGAAAGTTGGTACTAGATGAATAAATGTCAATTCAATGTTACCAACTGTATTACACATACAAATTTTCCTAAATCGACTCTGTTTAATATAGCCTTTTTTAAATATTTTACTGTATAAAAAACGCAATATATAAAAAATAGTATAAAGGTCTCATTTTATGACTTTTTTCGCACTTGTACGAAAAAATATGTCTTATAGAACTCGTTCTTTAATATTCTATTTTATGTTATTTGAATATTTGAAATAATTTATAAGTTAATTCCACCGGGATTCGAATCCGGATCCATAGAATCACAGCCGTCACTTAACGAGTAGTCATTCAACGCCTTAGCCTCCTTAGATTATAAAATGTTATCACCTAATATGAGTAACATAATGTAACACCTAACAAAACAACTGATTTTATCAGATTAAAAATATTGAAAGGAAAAACTAAAAATTTTATTCATTATTTGGATATATTTATTTTGTGTATGTTCCACATAAATGACTGACTTCTGTACGCAATAAATAATGAGATAAGTATACTAGAAAATATTTCATTATTAGATCCATTGTTGCCTTCTTCTTTTTGTTTGTCCCATATAATACTTATTACACTAATCAAAATATGCAGCAATAAAAATTTCCTCATAATAAATCCTATTTGTTTTCTTGCCGATTGTAAATTTCAAGAAAATCTTCTGTGAAGTAAAAAGTAGTCCGCATTTGTTTCCGGTAATGTACCGCCAAAACAAAGCGTCCCATTGGAGATTTCCCGCGATTTTTCCGACGTCGTAGTTTAGTTCGCGTTGCTGCCGCAAATGTTGACATTGGAATCTCCCCTCCACTCAGCTGATAACAGCTCATTCATCTCGTGCTCGCTTCTAAAGCTTACAACTGCCGGAAATTTGAGAAAATGTCAATAGTTCACGACACGAGCCACGAGCTTCAGTTGCTACTTCAAAACATATTTTTCCCACAAAAATAACAACGACTTACAATTTATTCAAAATAAATTGATAAATGATCGTTAAATTTATTAAAATGAATTTTTTGACGACACAGATTTAGCTACAATAACAATAAACTATTAATATAATAGTAATTATAATATCTATAAATAAATATGGCTTTATGCAAAGGTGTTTTTCCTTCCGAGATAATTCTATTTTCGGATTATAATGTTGCGATAAGATCGAATAAATACATAATAAATTAAATTAATGGGAAATCAAAACAAGGGAGTAAAATGCGCGCGCACCTCTTTCCATTTGTTGAGATGTCCGCCCACTTGATCGTCATTTGTTTGAGTGACGTCATTAACTTGGACGTTTTACGGAAATGTCATATTTATTCCGGAATAGTCCGTTTTCTCGACGAAACAACAGAAAGTTATCATTATTTATAATTTACATTGTTCAAGAATTACCAGTATTTTCATCCGTACTTAAACTGTCTAATGGGATCCTTCACTATAACAAAGAATAAGAAAATGTACACTTTGTGTACTACTCAATAAATAACGATTAACATAAAAAAAAAACATTTTTTAATAATTACGACATATTTGAAATTTGATGTTAGTGACAAAGACGGGAGTGTCGCCTTGACGTTATATTGACATTATAAATAAAATGCAGTTAAAGACAATTAAGATTTTTTAATTGCACATGACCTCCCGCCAATTTCATGTTTAAAATAGTAATACGCTATAAGTAAAGTATCACTTCCGGTTGATGGTTTGTAAATAATATCTAATTTGTAGTTCAAATAAATAGAAAAGTCAGTAATACGAAATTTTGAATCATATTTTATTATGCTTTTCCTGAAAAAACTGTTGAGCTCCAAATTAAGTACCACTTCCGGTTTATCATGTAGTCAAAATCTAATATGTTGTATCAAATTATATGAGTTTTAAATACTAAATTTGAGAAGCTTTAGATTACATTTTAATATATTTTTTCAAAAAAATCTGTTCAGCTTCAAGTTAACTATCACTTCCGGTTTATCAATTTTAACAAAAATCTAATATGTCATTCTCATAAATATAAAAGTCTTAAATACCACATTTGAAAAGTTTTGGATTGTATCATAATTTGTTTTTCACGATAATCTGTTCAAGTAATATATCTCTTCCGGTGTATCAGTGTTAGCCAAATTATAATATGTTATTACCCTTGATACAGAAGTCTTAAATACTAAAATTGAAAAGTTTTGGGCTTCAAGTAAAGTACTCCTTCCGGTTATCCAATTTTACTCAAAATCTAATCAACTCTTTATATGAATGCAGAAAGCTGAAATAGGGAATATATAGATTTTTGGAAGTTTGATGTTATCATGGACGAAAAAATCGTCACGCACACAGACATCATTGTAAAAATAGCAAAAACTTGTTCGGGCCCTAATTCGTGCTTATTCACTGAAAACTCACTATCGAATTTTTGGACCGAAAACATTACCTCCCTCACCTGCGGTATGACGGGAGGTAGAGTGGAGGACCCCATTCTCAGTTGTTAAAATGAATTTACAACTTTTTTCCCTTTTAACTTAGTCAGGGATGCAAAACCGTAAATTACCAAATGAAATACCGTAAATTACAAAATTGTCTTTACCGCAAATTACCAGAATTTTTTTGAGAAATTACCGACAATTTACAAAAAATTGAGAAATTATGCGTAAACATATGCGCACTTATCAATGATTGTGCGATGCGGTACACATTGGAACGTAGAGAGGATAAGGGATGGTCTTTTCTTAACTAACGGTAAATAAATAGCCATGTCTCTAATATAAACGAGCAACTTTCACTCCCCACCTACATCTGCTACAACTAAAAGATCATTTTCTGTGTATGCCAATACGCTAATGGAGAGAACACAAATATAAATAGAATTATTTATTTTATTCTTCTGATAATTCTAAACCCAAATCTAATATCATTGAGAATAACACTTCAGATTCAGTATATTAGATTTGCGATTTTTTTTTTAACTCTTTTCCTATTAAATGTTTGACATAACAAAAATCACTGATATCCAGCAATTATTGCAGGAAAAATTTGCGAATTTCTTGTAAAACTGTAAGAAATAAAATTTGTAGAGATTATTGCACAACACAATGCAACTCTGATCTTTGTAAAATATAAACAGCGATACTTACTTTGATAAGTCGTACCTGATGGCCGGTTAATCATGTGATTCTCTTGAGACGTCAAACAACACGATCACATATTTAGGAAGTAAACAAGGTAAGAAAAAGTATGTTATCTACACACACACATAAGTGGATGTTATCAATATTTATTGTGTCCAATATTTTAGCGTAAAATACAATTAAATACTGTTGTCAACATTTACAGAAATGAGACAAACGACGGTTAATAATTTGCTTTTAAAATTCCAAAGTAAAATATCGAAAGGCACAATATAAAATTAGCTATGTTATGTTGATGTGTGTCTGTAAGTTTAGTTATCAACATTGTATCTGACGACAATATAAAAAATGTGCACGTTACGTAAAATGATGAAACAAAGTGCGGGTAACGGTTCGGTTCGGTTCGAACGAGCGATAAAGGAGTGCAAAATTGCTCTCTAAACACGTCGATGGCCCCTAGATACATACTAACTGACGACTACGACACACATGATTCAAATTCAAAACAAACTACATTCAAAACAGACAGAGATGTTCGGGTCGAGAGCGCGCGAGAGAAAAGAAAGTTTGGTTGTGTGGTTCTACTGATAGAGACAAAGAGAGATAGTTATAAAGCGGCGAAACATCCAATGCAGAGGTGTTGTTATTGCTGTGTGTGAATGAGTGTTTGCTGCTTTAGCTGTTGTTGGTGGTAATTGTTGCAGCGCACACCCGCTTTGTTCGAAATGACGATGAGGCAACAACTAGAATAGAAGTTGGGTGACGTTGGGACGAGCATTGGAGCTAGCCTTTAGAAACCATGGACCTTTAGCTGATCGGGCTTGGCCAGGCCGGACTTCGTGAGCCACTGGCAGATGTTCTCGCGTTGATCGCCTTGCAACTGAAGCACTTCTCCGTACTCCGGATGCTCAATCACAGTTCCATTGCACGCAAACTCCTATAAACAAATCAATGCTTAATACCCGGTTCGTAGGTACACTGGCTTGCAAAAAATCGCGTACACCTATTTTTTGCTACATTGAGTCAATCTTGATTGTCAGTGTCACTAGTGTCAATTAAAATGTCAAAAGTTTTAATACGGTCCAAGTTACTAAGTTAGAAAAGGAGTGGCTAATTTTTCTGGAATATATTTGTAATTTAGTCACAGAATAGACATTCATACAGAAGCGACAGTCAGAGAGAGAAACGAAAATTAGAGAGAGAAAGAATATGCCAACAAATTTAAAGGGCTAATCAGATAAAATCGGATTGTTTCGGCATATCTTCGTATCCTACGATTATTTGTTCTTTTCATTATCTCGACGAGAACATTTTCTGTTGGGGTCAATAATAAAAATATATTGAGAAACACAAATTGATTTCTAATAAGAACAAACATATTATTTTTTCAACAAACGATAGGAAAAATCGTTATCATAAAGAAAATCATTATATTTCGCATTTCTGGAGGAACTGTTGTCTCAGCTTGTCACGCCCATGTATTTTAGGGTTATGGCTAATTCAAGCAAACCAAACACGTCTTCTCACTTTTGACATATGTCATTTTGTGAACCGTTTGTGAATTTTAGAAGTGGTGTTAGTTTCTAATAAAATGGAAAAAACGAAGAAGGTAGAATCGGGAGGACTTGTTTGTTCATATAAAAACTGTATAAGGAGATTTAAAAAATGGAGAAAGCGAAATGTAAGTTTTTTTCGTTTCCGAAAGATCCATAAATGTAAGTAATGCAAAACGACTTCCATATCATGCAAAATGTATATTCACTTAATAAATATAGGTGTAAAATGTGGCTCAAGGTCTGAGGAAGAGAAGATTTGATGGAGAAGGATATTTGGGACATATTCATTGAATCTGACGTTTGTTTCCCACGTCAAAGATTCTGCATTGTATTGAATTTGTAAAATTCACGTATTTATTCAATAAAAACATAATTATGTGTTTATTTTATGATTTCTTCTTAATTCGTTAATAAAATTAAAATTTTAGTACTTTTGTGTTTTAATTTTTCTTTTACAATTTAAATTTCGCGCGTAAATTTGCCAACAAATTTAAAGTTCAATGTCATAAACATCAAATCGCAACAACAATGGTGTAGACAAGGAGTGTCACTTCTGTATATGTCTATTCTGTAATTTAGTACTAAAATAATCACAAAGAAGAAATACACAATAGAAAAAACAGTGACATGATAGTGACGACAATGACAAATGTCAGCTTACAGATAACCTATTTTAAAAATTTTGAACTTACACAGGTAAAAAGACATAAAAACTCAGGTACTTGATTTTTAAGGTGCACGCGATTTTTTTTCAAGCCGGTGTACCTCAAGAATTAGTTTTTTTTTTCTTGAGTGACACATTCTTCAAATTTTGCCCCCTATTTTTTGGACATTTGGTTATACGGGAATATACCCTATCATTCATATTGTGGAATAGGAGATAAGCATGCAAAAGGTATAGAACTCTTTATTTAAGAATGGCACTGCGTTAATATAAGGTGTATGATTCTTGACGACATACGTAATTGAAGTAGTTTTTTTTTGCCACGCAGATTATAGAATCTGTTCATAAAGGCGACTTGTGTCGTAAGTCTGTTCAGAAAATAATTTGGAATTTTCAGTGTAGTTATTTTACATTGACGTACATTTTAGCATGTTTGTGTTACGTGATGATTTTTCGTGATTTATCAATAATGTTAAAGAAAAATTATTGAAAAGGGCTAGAATAATTAATGGTCTTGCTGCATGTGCGATTTTTGTTACGGAAAAATATAGGCCCGTATTCTCTCATCTCGAAATAGCGCTACTTCTGAAAAATCGCTACTTCAACTGTCAAATGTCAACTTTAATATTAAAAATTAGAGAAATAAAAATATATTAAATTGTAAATAGCACTTATTTTAAATATTATAGGCTTCATTTACAAAAATATGAAACCTATTCTTATCTACTCGTAAAATAAAATAAAAAAAATCGAAATAGCGCTACTACAAGATGTGAGAATACGGGCCATAGTTTTCTAGTCGGTGTCAGCGAATTGAACTACCTATAAATGAAACATTATTTCGCAGTCATTCTTATGTGAAGAACACTATATGGGAAAACAGTTTTTCCTTCCCCAAAAGTAGCCTATTAATTTTTGACAAAAATGCTTCAAATAAATGTTGTAGGGAATTAAATTCAGCATCTAAACCAATAATCATATTTTTTTCGCATGTTTGGTAACCGATAGAATTGAATTTAAAATTTTATAAAATTTAGTTCTTTATAGTGTTTGTTTATGGTAGTTATAAGCACTACACGGCTAAACGTCATTTTCCAGTTTTGTATTATTTGATTAAAGTAGCAAAATATTATTCATTATTTAAGTATAATTTAATAACAAACCAGACGATATAACCTTAGCCGCACAACATTAACAAATGGTTTAAGATCTCTAGTAACAGCAGCTGCTGAGAGAGAAAGCACGATATACTGCCACTGCTCTCCACCAAGGGGTTCGTTTACGTCGTAAGGCGGGAAACTGGGTACCAAATATTTACCATTTTTTTCTTTCATAAGAGTCCAAATTTTAAATAAAGAAAAATTAGGGAATATCTGAATTTAAAAATATTATAACATATAAAAAAATTATGGAATCCCCTACTTTCTTTCGTTTTCATAGTCCACAGTATATAAAAAAAAAATGTTAACATCATCAACGCTTATTAAAGTGTGTTCATGTTAAGAACAAGCCAGATACGTCAGCATTAGATTCTGCTGACCACGCCACAAAGGAAATGTTCAGCGGCGTGAACAATATTCAATTTTCTCTATTAATATTTATTTTATAACATAAATCATTATTTTTAATTAAAAGGATCTTTTTCTTTTCTTGGTATGACATAATATTCCCCAAATATTTCTCGCTTTTTTTTTCAAATATCCAGTATATACGAAAATACGCCCCAGCATTCGTATTATGAGATGAGACAAAAAACATCACTGATAGTGTTCTGTCAATGAAAATTTTGTTCTCATTATTAAATAAATAGTAATGACATATGTAAAATATAACTGATTAATTATGCTGACGTATACATTATAAACGGGTTGGAAAAAAATATGTAGGCGACAGATAAATACAAATTATATATAGACTTTTGAATAGTGTTATTTGTATACCAACTTTAGTCGCAATAATTCACTTTCTGTAACCAAATGATGTTCGAAAAGTCCACTTTTTATCAATCGTAGAAAAAAAGTTATTTTTGAAACAAGTGTCGGAAATTAGTAATTAGTATTAGAATCACGTTTTGCGCATATTGCAAACATTTTTTTCTGCAGTCGTCCAAAAAAATAAGAGAAATTACTACTTAAATCAGGATGAGGCGTGGTTTAGTACTAGAAACATTCCCGAGATCGGGATTGTACACTTTATTTTCAACGATCATGATAATTGTTTCTATTGAACATTATTACTAACCGTTTGGAAGTATGACGTAATATATGTATTTGTATAAGTATCCCCATATTATTCATCGATATTATTCCCGCTTAAGGAAAGTGATAAAATAAAACAGATAAAAAATAGAAAAGCACAAATTTCACATTTCCAATCCCTTAATTATTTATTTGTCTCATTAATATTGTTCACGAATTACTGTTTTACGAAAAAACGACCCAGTTTAGAATACATAAGAAAAAACGAATTGCCACGCCCACCTACAAGACACGCCAGAAATATGAGAAATAACACAAATTTAACTTATTTAAATTTATAAGACGTAAAACTAAAGATATTATATGTTAATTTAGTATGCAGAATAATGTATTAGTAATTATCACGCAACAAAAAAATACTGTAAGATGTTTAATATAATCGCGTAACGATTCGAAGGTTAAAGATCACCAATTTCAATAAATCAAATTACTCAAATATACTGCACACACTCTAACCACATGCAACACTATTGATTCATAAAGTTTTCGACCTTTAAAAAGGCTACAATTAAATGACGAATTTACATAAAGAGAATCTATGATTCATGTACAATTCCACCATAAGACAAAAGTACGAAATCATCAATACATACAATGCAGTAAACTGCAAACATGTCAAGTGCACTGGAATATTTAGGTCAAGTTTGCAAAAACAACACAACTAGTTTTCAGAGAACAGTTATAAAAATGTTAAAAAGTACCTTTTTACATGCCCGAACTATTTTTTTCAGGTCATAATCCGATGAGAGGCCTTGTACAGTTGTTAAAGTCTTTCGACCATTACGTTGTTGAATTCTTATATGAACAAGTCCGTCCTGAACATCGTCCTCTGAACCCTTATTTGCATCAGCAAAGGGGTCTGCAAAGAATAAATCAACGCTCAAAAAAACAATACATACATATTACATGCACATGTCTTATTAATCAATTCTGCAAAGGACATTTACAATTTGTTTTGCGTTAGAATGATTTAAAAAACAGGTCGAGGTCGGGTCAAAGTTTTAATAAGCTTCAAAAACTTGTAACCAACAAATAAATATTGTTAGGTTAATAATTTTCGTGTAATAATTATTATTAACTCAGAAAGAATATTCAAATTTAAACGTCAACTAAAAATGTAAATATCAGCATCTTCGCAATATACGACAGGCTGCCATCTTGTTTCTTGTCCCATATAAAAATAATACAATAACTCCGTTTACTTACCAAAAGTGTTAAGATTCTGGATGGACATACGATAATCAAATAATATACGTACAAAAAAAATATCTGCAAACTGCACACAATTTGTGATCTAACAGATGATCACAGATAAAATTTTGTTTCTTACTCAACCAAATGGATAACGTCACTGATTACTTTGGAGCGTTGGGCGATTGTAATTTGTCACTAACGCTGCCAACTTTCTAAAAAAGAACTAGAATATTCCCTGAAAGAAAGTGCTCTTTATTTCATAAATAAATCATATATAAATTATTAAAAATATGTTTTATGTGTAAATAAAGAACAAAGTACAAGTATTGTACATAATATAATTACATACATAATAATAATTTAAATTTTACAGTTTTTCGTTTGCAAATTTGGTGATTTTACTTATAAACAGGTGTTGCAAAAATTACTGTAACTGTCACTTGTCAATCGGCATGTTAGGAAATTAAAGACTCTAAATTATGATTTTAAAAATTAATAGCTCATAAACGATTAGATAGTCGTTTATAAGTAATGAGAATCTACATCCGTAGTTTCTGTGTTTACTAATTGTAAACGTCATCCATCAATGAGTCACAATGCAGTGACACTTATTTTGTGGATTTTTATTATTTATCAAATTATATTTATTTATATTACATATATGTACTTTTCTTAATTTAATTTTAAAATGAATGTAAAGTCTTTCGTTTTTTTGGACTCGGAAACCACAGGTTTACCTGCATATGAATATAACAAAACAAAAATAACAGAATTATGTTTAATTAGTGCACAAGCGGATCATATTTCTTTAGGCGTTATTCCTCGTGTTCAAAATAAATTAACACTGTGCTTTAATCCCCAAAAAAGAATCCAGCCGGCTGCCGAAAGTGTAACAGGTGGGTAATGAATATCTTTCATGACATATAATAAAAATTTGATTTACTTTTAGGCTTGTATAATGATGAGTTAATAAATGAAAGTTCTTTTGATACAGTTTCAGTGGATTTATTATTAAATTTCTTAGAAAGGCTTCAAAAACCCATTTGTTTTGTAGCTCATAATGGATTTAGATTCGATTACCCAATATTGCGAAATCATATTGAAAACGTTGGTTCAACTTTTCCAGATGATATTTTATGCATAGATTCTTTACGTGCATTTAGAGAAATTTTAAACAAACAAAATACTTCAAAAACAATTGAAATTGAAACAACTGTTACTGCTGAAACAAAAGACGAAAACAAAAACGAATCAACTGAATTATCTGATGATTGGGATGAGGTTTTATATAATGAAGTTTTAAAAATTGAGACTTCTGTACTTGAAACGCCAGAAAAGAGTGTTCAACTTACAAATGAAACTACTCCTCCCGTAAAGAAACAGTGTAATGTACCTGCAGCACCAAAACATAGGCGAATAAGACATGCTGCTTCAAGTAGTTCAACACCGGAAGTTAAACCCCAAGCACAGAGGAAACTTAATTTCGACCAAGCTAAGTAAGTTAAAATAATCTTTTCAAACATCTGTCCCAGAAAAAAATATAAATAAAATAAAATTCTGTTTTTTTTTTAAACCAAAATTGAAAATTTACGTGTCGGAATAACATTAAAATGTTTTGTTTCTTTTACATGGTTTGACTGTTAACGCATATTATACGAAATCTATTTTCACCAAGTCTTTAAATTATGTTATAATATTTTGCGTTCATAATGAAGTCATTACGACACCCAATTGCGTATCGAGCTTTTTTGTTTCAAAAGGTTGGTGTGACATTTGCTTAATTTTTCGAACGTCATAAATCAGAATTAACATAGTCTTTTATCGTCTGCCTGTTTAATCGCGGGCTGAAGTTAGCTGCTAGCTATCATTTTGTACAAATTAGTAATCTAAAAAGTAATTTGCAGTCGTAGAAACAGTATAGTATGTGACTAGATTTATAAACTTGTGTCAAAAAACTTGCTCATGTGTATAATTGGGCAAATAAATAACGGTAAAGACTCATGTCCCCTTATTCAATTGCATCCGTTCAGAATTTTATATTTTTGTAGGCCAAAACAAAGTTTTAAACTGGGTGATGTTTTTAAAAGACTAACTGATAAATCTCCTACGAACGCACATCAAGCCGAAGCAGACGTAAACATGCTATTAGAGTGTGCAGTTCATTTAGGAGATATTTTCGTAGAATATACGAATGAGAATGCTGTACCTTTTAATACGATACCAAAGATGAAATCTGGTGTTAAAATCGGTGATACCCCTTAATAATAATTTTAATGTTTTTAATAATGAATGTAGTAGAAATGCATGGAAATATTTTAGATACACCTAATTTTATTTAAGACAAATAAAATGTATTTATTATTCTCATAAATATTGTATACGTATTTATTTTATATATGTGTATTATAAATGTTATAATTATAAAATATTTATCCATAGCTTATTTTATCATATTTCAATAAGGCCATAATAGCAGAATATTTTTTCATATTAAAATTATTGAAATATAATTTAATTAAAACCTTGAACCATAAAAAATACATCGTACTATAATTAATAAGTAATAACTGTTAAAAATGACTAAACTAATTTAATGCGGAAATGTAAATAAATTACAAATAAATGATATTTATGAATTAAGTAGTTTGTTTTTACTGCTCGAAAAGTGCAGTATATCAAATTCAAAAATAAGCTGTACCTAGCAATTCCGATACCGCAGTCCGGTTCAGACTTTAGTTATGACGACAAAAAATGGTATATTTATCTAAATATAACAAAAATTACAAAACCTAACGCACAAAATTTAGCCCGAGTTTTCCAAGCGTGACATTTGTGCGTTATGTTATTGTATTTAGAGACATATACTAGACTGAAAAAGACGAGTTTTACAATATGGCTACGACATATTTATAAAGCTTCATCCCTACCATTTCTTACGCCCAAAATTCTTTGCCGGGACGCTAGGTACAGCGAATAAAAATACATCAAGTATAGTCAAAATACTAAAAACTAGTACCATCCATATTCATAGCCTATATTTAACCATCTTTTGTGAAATACTGCCTTCGATCATTGATCTTGTAAACATTATGGGTTAGTTACCAAATATTGAATTTTAATAAAATTCTTTATTATTTGCAATTTATGATTCATAATTATGTATATTGTAATAAAAGTCGCCCATATATTATATAATTCAAAAATATATTTAGTATTTGCTCTTAAAATCATTCCAATGTACTTTTAAATGGTAGCCATGGTAATTGGTTAGTTAGGTGACTAAAATTTTGAGTAAATATTATACCAATAGTTAAAATCGACCTTCATACCGTGACGTCACGTTTGCTTACTAAAAACTGCAAACAGTGCGAGTTAGAAAAAACTGACTGTCGGTTCTAGCATTAAAACTACAAATATCGTAATTATGACAAAGTGGTATATCGCTCACTGCTTGCATTATAACATTGGATACCAACGGTGTATTATTTGCGCCGTCCTATTAAAATGAAGACATGCTCTGTATAGTAAAATAATCTTACTGTTCCTCTAACAAATGCTAGTTTTGTTTGAAATAATTTCTTATGAGAATGAAAACTGCAGTTGCAAAAATTATTTCAAACAAAAATAACATTTTTGTGACAGGAAAAGTAAGAATATTTTACTATACAGAGCATTCATAGCACGTAATAGTACCATGCAATGCATGTCTTCATTCAGTTATAATGCGAACAGTGAGCGATATACCGCTTTATCATAATTACGATATTTATAGTTTAATTGTTGGACCCGACAGAGTCAATTTTTCTGACTAGTGTTTTACTGCAATGAGATGATATTTATCACTAAAAGCAGCATGTCGGAAGTGGTCGGAAGTAGCAAGCATGACGTCACAATGACGGTAATAAGTATATCCTTTGAAAAAAAATTGTGCAAAATAAAAAAATATGGAAAACAAATTTAAAAATACGTTCATGTATTAAAAAATCAAAATAGGCGATAACTACCCCATTTAGATTAAAACAGTTATTTCGAAAAAAGATGGCGTGCCTATGTATTCCATCTTTTATTTTACTCATTTCGTCGGTTTTTGCTTAACGCAAACAGCCCCAAAATAGCAGCCCCAATACCAACAGCTGCAGCACCTGCTATCATTGTTCCCGTTGAAATACCACTGCCTTGTTCTTGGGGTTGCATCATTAATCCAGAAGGTAAAGGTTCTCCTCGTTCTTCTGGTCTACTAATTGGAGAAGGTATTGTATTTCTACTAGTAGAAGAATTGTAGAAATAATTTTCTATTTTCTCTAGTTCATGAGGTGGCACTGGAAATTACATATCATATTGATAACTTTTGAACTGAGGCAACTAATTTTTTTGTGATAGGCTATTTACATTATAAGCTACGTACGTTTTTTTTTATCAACGAGGCAATTTTCTATTTTTTAAATAATTTTTGACTTTAAATACTTAAAAATAACACTAAAAAAACAGCCTTTAACCTTAAAAATTAATTTTAATAAAACTATATACATATTTTGAGTACTAAGTTCACATCATCAGTAGTAAAAACAAGGAAAAGTTAAACAAAATATTCCAGAATATTCAACATGTCAACCATGCCAGAGGTCCTAAATTTCCACTAGTAGAATTATTGTAGAAATAATTTTCTACTTCATGCAGTTCATGAGGTGGCACTGGAAATTACATATCATATTGATAACCTTTGAACCGAGCAAAGTAAAACTTTTTTTGTGATATGCTATTTATATTATAAGCTATGTAAAGAATATTTTGTCAACGAGGCCATTTTTAAGAAGTAATTAATTATTACTTAAAAATAATAATTTTCAATTTTTTGAAATATATTTTTTTCTTTAAATACTTAAAATTGTAATGACAACAAAAGCAGAATAAAACCAAAGATCGAGCAATATTTAACACCTCGATAAATGATTATCAATCTTTATTAGGTGGCTATATTTAGGTGTTATATCGTGATTTATTATTTGTAGTAGATAAATTACCTACATAAATATGAAAGACAGAGAGTTCATACTTTTTAAATACATGGTTTTTTGGGTGCTCCCCTAAATAAGCCGGTGTGGTTAGTATGTATAAAATATTAAAATTATTATACGAAGCATACTTTTCAATTTTTTATAATAAAAACGTTAAGTAGGGTTTGTGTTACTTACATAAATATTTGGCGACGATGAATCGGTCTGTGTCTGCTCTTGCGCGAATATTTCTGATCATACCATCCAAATAATTTTTAATATTAGTAACATTAATTGGAGTAACGAACTGCAAAAAGTTATTATCTACATTCCAAAAGTATGGAATATCATGTAATTCCAAATAATTTTTATAAATAGTTAACATCTGGAAACAATATTACATTCAAAATGATATCCTGAAAAATATTGGCCCGTATTAATTACGAATCCACTTTTATTAAAATCTCATAATCATATAATGTAGGAATGTGCTTTATAACAACGATATTTTTATAATAGTGCGTTCGTAATACGGGCCATTATTATAACATACTTCCATAAATACATTTGTCAATGAAGTATTCCAAAAACCAATGTCACCATTTCTTTCTCTCTTTTCTATTTCCCAAAGGAAAATAGTCTTTATAAAGTAACTTGGAATGTTGTGATTACGAGTGTCTCGTAATTTCTAAAAAATAATTTTATATCATGAATCTTTTTCAAATATTTATTTGTAGTTGTACCTTTAACAATCTAATGGCCGGTTTGCAACAGTTTAATCTTTTAATCATTTCTCTTTCTTGTTCTGGAAAAGACAATCTCCAGTATCTTTCTGGATGTTGGGGGGCATCTTTTGGTGGTTTTGGAACCACCAGTAAGTCTTTCTGGAAGGGCAATACCGTTAATAATAAATAAATTTACGTATATCGACATAGACAGAAAATGAACTTGGTTCAGTATGTATTGTATATGTATTGTAGCGTACGTGCTACCGATGCCACTGGTCGGACGGGTTTGGACTTGTCGAGATAAGCTTAATTACCGTACGTCCGCAGGCGGCTGACGTATGCGTCGCGTGACATAAAAGAACGTTTCTGGAAATATTCTAGAGTGAATAGAGTGCGAGTTCAGTCAGTTGAATTTGAAGTTTGATACGAGTGAGTCTACAACGACAGTCAGTCTGATTCGAGTCTGAGAGGAAAGTCGGTGATAAAATATATTCGCGATGCTAGCCAGGCGCTCGCTCTCTAGCGGTAAAATTTGGAACTACACACGACGGTATTGTTTTCATAGTTTTTAATGAAAAACAGATTTATTTTTAATCAGCAAAAAATAACTCCTTTTAATTACACACTAACAATAAATATAAATAAAAATTTATATATAAATAATGTAAATATACATCACGTACAGTACCATCAATACCGTAGTGTATAGTTACAATTTGGCCGCTTGTGGCGCTGACATCTACGTTAGCATCGCCAATAGTGATATAAACAACGCGAAGACAGACTACAACAGTCTATAACTGACCGGCAGTCTACAACTGGAATGCGTAGTGAAATAAATGGAAATTGTGAAATAAATAAATAATGAAATAAACATAGTGAGATAAATATTTTTTAAAGGAAATTAAAGATCTTAATGTTAAGTGTTTAATAATATTCTCTTGTCCAGTTGCACCGCTAACACTTAAATTTTAAGCTAAACTTAAAGAAATGTAAATCGAAATATTGACAATAATATTCAATTACTCATTTGACGTTTTAATGCGATATGGTCAATTTAAGGAATACTTAAGCGGTGCAACTGGGCATTAGTCTTTAATTAGTGACTAATATTTGTTTATTAATAGCGTTCGTTATTTTAATTATCTTTTTCTTAATTTTTCTTTCAAATAAATAAACGTTATGGTATTTTGTCAATTTTTTACACAGAAATATGATTGGTAGTTATTTTAGTTCTTACCCAAATTCTATTTACATTTTGGCGCACAGGAAGTGCTGGCCATTTACTTCCGGGAATTCTGAACACCGCAACTAAATCTATATCCAAACAACGATTTTTATGTGTAACATTTAAAGTTACAGCAGGACCGCTCATCCTATGTGTCAGCTGTAAAAAATGTTAATAACATAGTGTAAAATATTTGAAAGAATTTAACTTACTGAGATGTCATCTAAAGATCCTTTTTCTCTAATTTTGTTAATCGCTTCTTGCACGATGCCCTGCATCCAACTTTTTACTTTTGCACTTGATAAGTAATTGTCGTCATCCTTAAGTTTTTCCAAATCTCTGTACAATAAACCGTATAAATACTAGTTTAATAAACAATAACAATATATTATCATACTTGTACATAGAATACAAAAAAACATCAGAAGTTAATCTTTTCCAATCTTTAAGTTTGAGATAAACAAATCCATCTTTGTCACTAGTTTCTAGCTGAACGTCTAGTATTTCAGGTAATTTAAGTTTTAAGTCAATGTCAAATTCATCAGGTTGACTGACTTTTAAACCGTCGAAGAAACTGCCTCCATACACATAAGTTTCGAACATATAATTGAATAAAACATTTACACTTTTCAGTGCAACTGTAATTTCATCGAGCTGAAAAAAAAATCATTTATTAACAAAAGTTCAATAGCGAACTCTGAATGAAACAATGTCTAATAAATTATTAGAAAAACACATGCACAAGATTTCTGCATCTGAATCAATCTCTCAGTCATTTTTTTGATGCTGGCCGAGCCAGTTAGTAATCATAAACGTGTTTCTCTCTTATTG
This sequence comes from Ophonus ardosiacus, assembly GCA_943142095.1. Lineage (NCBI taxonomy): Eukaryota > Metazoa > Arthropoda > Insecta > Coleoptera > Carabidae > Ophonus > Ophonus ardosiacus. The sequence goes on from OW964827.1 coordinate 43,578,199, forward strand.
GAGCTCATCAGTGTGGTGTAACTATCGTTAATTACCTCTGAAGTCATCAACCTTGTAGGAGATAGTATATCTAATGCTGAACCCAGTTAGTCATTGCCTCTACAAATAGATGTCAGTTCCAGCACGCTGATGGACTAACTGGGCTCGGCCAGTATTTGAAAAATGACCGATATGTTGATTCATATGCTGTGAAACCTTATGGAAAATAGCGAGTGTTTTTTAAAAATTATTAATTGATAAACATCCATGTTTATATAAGCTTGTTTATTTATACAGAAACTATAGATTTTGATTGTTGTAAGATAAGAATGGATCACAGTTTTTTTAAATCAAGAGTGACTGATAAAAGCAAAATAAACAGATAAAATAAATAATTAACTACGTTTTCGCAAATTTAAATTGTGTATTTCCATTTTCATCATTTTAAACAATCTGTCCTAATATTTTTCTTCGACCATGCCTTCAATGGGGGATTCCAAATTTTTTTTATATAGTATTCTGTTCAAAACTGTAACAGCGGTAATAATAAATAATTGCTTATTTCCGGGTTGGGTACTCCGAGAATATTTTTTTTTTTCAATACCCTGCGCCGAAAGTGCCACCTTTCGTGCCTATTTTGAAGGACGAAAGTAGCCATTTTCAGCTGAACGAGTCTTTGTCTCCCTAGTGACTCAAAGTAATGACGTAGCGTGATGCAATGGATGCATTGCACAAAGTGAGAGAGATAGTAAAAAATGAGATGTTTTCAAAGCGCAGATGTTTTTCTGCGCATAGAGATGATAAAATGAAATAGTTGTCAGTTTTAAATTCAAAAAGCTTGGTATGAAATCAGATTAAAATGTTTACAAAAGACAAATGCGAATTATTTTACTTCTGTATTAATTTTTAATGAAATTAACAACTTTTTTCTCATTTCTGGGTTCTTTGGAAATCTATGATACGATAATAATTGGGATGACGCATTACAAGAAGCTACGGAACAATATTTTCGAAATAATTTGTGTTTCTTAACATATTTTACTTCTATTTGTGCCATAGTTTTGAATTATTTTTTGAACTTATAACATTTCAACAACGCTTCACAAACTAAGCACAAGCACATTCATTACATGACAGATAATCCATTGTTGCCAGTTGCGTTTATTATTAAATTTTACTATTGTTTAAAACTTAATTTTGACACAAAATTCATTTTTCTTTATTGGATATATCATATTTAAATTCAAAATTGCAATAATTTATTTGTTTTGGCATTATTAGAATAATTTTTAATTAATACAATCTGATTTAATTATATATCAATTATGTGGCAACAGAGCATCATCTCTACAAAGCTTTACAAAAATATCGCTAGATGACAGACTTAATATGACGTCAGAGGGCAATTACTGTGCAATGCATCCATAGCATGTATGACACTCGAGGTGGCATTTTCGGCGCAGGTATTGAAAAAAATATCGTGTGCGCTACGGGACGAAAGTATTTCGCGACTCGTGTGGTGGCAATCCACACTAGTCGCAAAATGCCTCTTTCGTCCCTAGTTGCACAATATACTATTAACACTGTGCTGAATTTAACATTACTACTGTAATCTTACAGATCTGTGAATCTGTAAAAACTGTCAACAAGGCAAAAACACATCCATTTTTATTGATTAATAATAAATTTATCGGGCATAATAGTTGTAACTTTAAAGCTCATATCTGGTTCTATGGTATACGCAGGCTGTTTCAAAGAAAGTGTAAAAAATTTTATTCACAATCATTGTAGTAATATAAAGATTCCTAACCTTTTGGAGGTTGGAAAATACGTCATTCCTAACTTTAATGACAATCTCTTGGGTTGGAAATAACAGATTTCACTTCCATTGATTTAAAATGAGGATGATTGTGAATAAAATAGTATACATAACCTCGGTGGGAGTTTCATAACAGCCTCGCGCATTATCTCACCTCGAGGCTTCGCCTCTCGGTATATACATAAGCCCTCGGCTGTAATGAAACATCTCCCACCTCGGATGTAATATACTATAAGAGCATATAGTACTGACAAAAATGAGTAAAAAGAAGCTTAATAGTTTTTTTGATTATAGAAAAAAAATGCTTCAAATAAAAGTTTTAGAGAATTAAGTTCTGCGTCTAGCACATCAAGAATTATTTAATTAGTCCTTTGTATAAGCGAGATAAGTAAATTTAAAAATTATTTACTTTTTGGTTTTTGTAAAGTTTCCTATGGATTAGAAAAAAACAAAAAAAAATTGATGTCAATGTCAAATTATGTTAAATATGTAGAATTTCATGATTGGGTCTGTTATAACACATATTTTAGTTATTAACAAAATATATATAGTTTAATAGGCGTACAAGGAAGTCGTATGGTGTCCACATCAGATTTTTTATGGTCTATTTACTGACAGACAAAATTTTGTTCAATCACCATCTTCAATTTCTTCAATTCTAAAACAAAATGGCCTCTTTTTCAGAAATAGTTGAAGATCAAACCCATGTGAATTAGACTTTTTATTTTAGAAATTTTGGTCAGTACTATCTGTCCTCGTAGTCTGTTACACTTATTTTTTAACACCCTATTATATAAAACGGTTTAAAATAAGAAAATTCACACACGCCATGTGAGCTATCGTTAGGTAGTTTTTTTAAGCAAAGTTGTTGTTTATTGTATGAATTATAAAGAAAAAAGCTTCCCCACTGGAAACCATTTCTATGATGCAAATGTAGTTTTGCCCTATTTTAACATTAAATATCTAAGCTCGCAGGTGGTAAACCTAAAGATCGGTAGTATTTACTCAAAATTTTAGACATCCTAATTAATTACCATGGATACTATTAAAAATACATTGGTGTGATAAAAAAACAATTGGATTTGTTATTTTAGTCATAGCTTAATCAACCCTTAAGAGTAAATACTACTAGTTCTTATTTCCCTTTAAAAATAGAAACTACGCTCTAAATATAAGTTTTGGAAAGTTGCTTTCCAAATGAATGATAAGAGGTCAACACTTACGACTTTGGCTAGAATTTGATTTGATTCTTTGACGTCTCCATCCGCAACAGTAACAAAATTACTGTTGATGTACTGAAGAACAGCTTCCATATTTCTATTTTCCATGATTGTGGATGTTGAATACCTATCCTTATCATATGCTAAAAAAATTCAAGGACGTTTTAAAATATTCTACATATTTATCTATACTCCAATATTATTATTAAATACAAATGTAAAGTAAAGAAAATGCGATATTACTTACAAAAGTAAAAAAATTCTGCAGGTAACAACGCCCAGCGCTCACAAAACAACGTTTACGACTGTGGTTCGCATACAGTGGGCAACGCCCTTATATAACGTGAGATAAAATGGAGTTACGGGGAACCCCCGAAACATTTAGCCAACTTGATAAACACAAATATGTGCCACATACCGAAAGTATTTTTAAATCAGATTTGAAAACTGGGGAATCACAATATATAGAAAACAAAAATAATCTAGCAAAGCAAACACTAGTAGGATAACGGCAAGAAAGTAATCTATGCAAAATTATTTGCATTCAAAGGTTAACTAATGATAATATACATTCTTTAATTATGCTTAGTGACTTTTGGTATGTTGTATATTATACTACCAAACTTGGAACTGCTGTTGATACTTGCTAGTCAGCTGATCTATCAGAAAATCCAAAATCTCGATTTTTCGATTCCTATTTACCTTCTTTGGAGCAAACTATAATATTTTAAAGTGTATTATTTAATAATATAGATAGTAGTATTTGATATTCATAGTTAGTATAAATTTGTCATAAGACGTGCTAGTTTTTTTTTGTTCACTTTATTTAAATATATTTAACAATAACACCGGTAAGTTGAAGAAATTTTGTAAATATTTTTGTCAAACTTTGTAATGTTTTGTAGAAGACACTGAAGATGGTTGCATATAAGACCGAAACGTCTGTTTAATAAAAGAATATTTATTGGAACTGAAAGGCCTTATTTCCTTCTACAACTTTAATAGATTAGTTCCCAGCACACAAGATTCAAATGAAATTATAAGAAATGATACACCCAAGTGTGAAATGGAAAATGGGGGAAATAAAATTTTCTTGTCTTGTTCACACACAACCGATTTTGGTCATTAAATGATCATCATCAGGCAACCGGTGATACTACCATTTGTATATTTTTGTTATTTATACACTTGTAGTTCGTTGTCCTGTCGGTTGCTTGATGATCATTTAAATGGTCGAAGGTCGAAACCGGTTACAGTACAATTTAAATTAATAAATTATAGAACAGTGTGAATAAGTCAAGGAAATTTTATTTCCCCCTTTTTCTATTAACAATAAAAGTTATTTAAGGTGTCAATATATTTTCGCCCCAAGCAATTAAACACAAATTACACTCTATTACCTTTTGCAGAAAAAGTTTGTTGAATCGAAACTATTAACAGCTTACTATTTGTATGGGAGGCTATGATTGCCTGAAATCAAATACATAAATACGAAGGAATAAATACAATTTAAAATTTGATGTAATATTTTAATGTATATTATGTTTAAACAAATGTTCTGGTATTTTCATTTCCTGTAAAAGTACATTGCATTTTCCGCTCCATTTCACGATTTATGCTATCTTTCTCTAACGCATTAATAAATGCATCTTCTATCGCTATTTTCGTGTCCTTTCATCTACTGTCAACTGCGACTTGGGATCAGCCGGGTTGTCTCTGTTTTAATCTGTGAAATATTTAATTAAAAAGATAAATAATGGAAGAAATTGTTGCGAAGTTACTCGTTGCGGATAATGCAACAATTCAACAGGTAAATACAATTAATTCTTTCAATATTTTATCATTTAATTCAAGTTAACCTGTCAAACACGTGCTTTTGGATAGATGACAGTTTTAAGTTTAATGTTTTTCTTGAATTATTTTTAACTGAATGGATTTATGATTTGATGAAACAATATGTAGCTATATATTTATTGTTATATTAAAATTATGCGCTGTGTTCCAAGAATATGTGGATAAATTTTGAATATGGTTAACATAGCCTACCTTTTTTTTTCAGGGAACTCAAGAACTAAAAGAAGCATTTAAAAATCCAGAATCGATCCCTGCTCTATCGCAATTAATTGTCACGTCGACTAATCCTCAAATTAGACAATCTGCTGCCGTACTACTTAGGAAAAAATTAGGTAAAAGAAGTGTTTGGAATAAAGTTGCTCCTGACATTAGAAATGCGTAAGTCTAAATTATTTTTTACTTATTATTTTATAAAATATGGTGTCCTGAACTCGAAAAACCGTTCATCCAAGCCACGTTCATATTTGTGCAAAATATTCTAGTCATCACGCTCTGGAACTTTCTCTCATGGTATATGCAACAAAAAATTACATTCTATTTTTATTCAAGGGTTCATGGATACTTTTAATATCAATAAGATATATTCTTTTAACTAATTATTCATTTAGGATTCGCTTAAAGTGTTAGAAACATTTTTGTTGTCGATTTATATTTGTTAAATTAAATTTCGAACCCAATAAAAATACTGGAATTTGTGAGTGGTTTGGAAAATATTAAAAGCTGTATGTCATTTTTAATTAAGCGGTGATGCTTAAAATTTGAGACGTTTCAATGCCTATAAAAATTAAACACGTAGTTAAAAACTGTTTTAACCAAATTTTTTAAGCAATAGTTGTATTATAAGAAATAAACACAATTACAGAACAATTCTGTTTCGCCGAACGAGGTCCAATTATTTTTGGTACTCCTTCAACCACCTTTTGTACAAGGCTAAAATCCACTTTTATGATTTAATTCGATTCTGAAGCTCTGTTTCAATTTTTGCTTGCTCGTCTTTTAAGTAAACCATTCCGTTATGTAAAAAAACCGCAAATTTTATTAATGCGTGAACCAGAACCGCACCCGAACCATTTTCTCAAAACACAAATTAACTTGAACCTAAACCGAACCCAGTTTTGGCGGGTTCGATGCCCTGACTATATCTATTGTTCTATTTATTATTTTCTTTTTAAAACATTACCAATAGAGTAGTTATCATATGTCGAATTTTAATAATTTTTTTTATTTGTACACATTGTCACTCGTAATAAGATTTCTATACGATAAAAAAACAACAATTATTGCTTAAATATTTATAAAATGCTAATTAAAATACCGCACTGTTTGAATCAACCTCTACGCTGTGACTTCACATGTTGGAACCGCAAACCGCTGAAGCGCTGGTGTCATATTTGAACAGTATGGTTTACGATCCTCTCATAAAACATCGTGCTATCTCTTTCATACAGGGTAACTGTATGCCGAGACTCCATCGCAGCGGAAGGTAAACCGGTGACGTCACTTATGGCGGGAGAAAAATTATCTGTTTTATTTTTATATTTGTTCTCAAAAAAGAACAAGAATTATGTAAAATAAATAAATATGGAAAACTTTAACCGAAAAAATTACATTTATGCCCGGTTTCACCAACATCAAATAAATCTTCGAATAGCTTATTCATTGAATAAGAGAAAAATATCGCATCGAAGCCATAATGCAAATGACAGTATTTATTCTAGCTGTCATATTTTTTTTCACTTATTCGACGAATAAGCTATTCAAAGATTTATTTGATGTTGGTGAAACCGGGCATTAAAGGTATTTATCTAGGAAAAACAATTTTGCGCTTCCAGTAAAGTGCCACTTCCGGTTATTTTTTGCACGATCCCTGTACTTCGCTTACTAATGGTAGCGCGAGATAAGCCTTTACTTAACGCACTTATTTAAATATGCATACTGGTTAATTTCCAGTTCTGAAGGACAAAAGAATAGTTGGGAGATCCGTAAAGGTGAAATTTCCAACCATACGAGAATCTTTCCGAATTTCTTCTTGGTTTTTGTTTGAACTTCATCAGGAATAGTCTCAGTGTAAAACCCTGCATTTGCATTTTTATCAGAGTTCTTAAAAGTAAAATAACTTTCATCATTTAAAATGAAATGTTTTCCGTAAAAAAATTCCGGCAATCGCCAGCATCTTGAACATATTTTTTGCTTTTGATCCTCATTTGTCATTTCTTTCGAGTATGGTAATCTTCTTTGTGTATCTAATGTTGCATTTAGTTATTAGTGTCCTGACATTATGAGACTGGGTACCGTTAAATTTTTAGCCGGCATTCTCGTGGTTCCAGATTTGTTGTTTACTTGCTTGTCCAGTAGTCGGTTGTTGACTGTTGTCATGTTTGAGGCTTTTCTACTAAATCTTGACTTGTCTTTTGAAAAAATACTTTCTTCTCAACGTTTATTGTAGTGATTAAATAGTAGCTTTTGGTACATTTTTTTTTTTAATGATCTGCCATAAATTTCTTTCCTTTTGAAGTTTGAAATTCACAGAACTCGTACATACGTTTAATTAATAGGTCGCGATTGATGTTGGTACAGTTCTGATACAGACAACTTATAAAACTCAAAACATTAATGTGTTTCTAAATGTTAAAAAAACCAATTTTTTAAAATAGTTACCTAATAGATTTGGTTTTGAAAAATGTATAGTCTCAAATTTTAGGCATCACCCATTTAAAATAAAATAAAACATACAGAACAAGCTCAAATATTGTTTTATTTCATAAACTTTTTTGCCTCTTCCTGATTCATCCATTTTTCTATTTAAAATCTTTTGCAGTATTAAACAAGGAATGCTGCAAGCACTAGTAAATGAACCAGAAAAGTTAGTCAAAAACTCCATTGCTCAATTTATTGGTACTATCGGAAAACATGAATTTCCTAATAATACTTGGCCAGAGCTCCTACAATTCATAAATACTTTGTGCAATACGGAATCCATTACTGATAGAGAAGTATGATTAACGTAGTTTGTAAACCCAAAATATTTGTTAATTTCTTTCAAATTTTAGTTGGGCATGTACACATTGTCCATAATGACTGAAATCGCAGTGGATCAGTATATTCAACATGCGGAATCATTCGCGTATTTATTTACAAATACTTTGAATAGTCTTCAAGATTTAAGTTCTAATTTAGCCTACTATACTTTGATTACTATGAAACATTTTGCTATTGTTATAGAGGGACATCAACAAGTAAGATTATTTTACTGAGATAGTGCAAAAGTTGTCATACTATTTATAAAATTGTGAAACAGATAAGCTTTTTATATGCTATATAAATCGTATGGTATTCGTTAATTAATAGAGTTTTTATATTATTTTTTGATACTGTTAGCTGACTAGTTTTTATTATTTATTTTATAATACATTGTTCTTTATATTTAACAGTTCTTATATTGTATCCTTTTTATATGTTTCTTTATAATGTACAACGGTTTTTCGGTTAATAATGCACGCAAAAAATTGGAACACAATTGGAAATATTATTATGTATATTCTATTCTAATTAAAAATGGACTTGGTGGCGTTTCGGAGCCAGCCCGGTTTACATACATAAAACTTATGAACTAGATTTATTTTTTGTGCATAGGGCGCGTTTCTTTATTCACCGTTGACTAATGCGCATGAATCGTAAATTCATCACATCGTTTCTTTATTCACTGCTGAATTGCAGATGAAATTCATCTTTTCGCATTTATCTGCTTTGATTACCGAGAGATTTTACGATTTCCGATGGATCGGTGTGGGGTCTAACGAAATGTTTTTTGGGTTATAGTTTTGACATTTGCGTTTGTTTCATGCTTGCGGGTGTAAGATTATGCAAAGAAAACCAAAATTTTTATTATCATTATTATGACTTCCATATCAGATTCTTCATTGTTCGATGAAGAATCTGATTATTGCAATAGAGCGACGGTTCTTTTAACTATAAAACTTTCCATGTCTGTTAACTGGTGGTTAACTATCAGTTGATATTTAAGGTTAGGAGATCCATCGCACTTTTCAGCAACCCGTTTCTTTATTCGGTCGCAGCTGCTATCCATCGTGACATCATTTTCAAATTCTGATGGAATTCAGCGCATGAATAGTTGTTCAATAAAGAAACTTGCCCAAGGTGTATGCGGAATAGCCCAAAACGTCAAAATTTGATAATTTTTATTTCATTAGTAAATAAATAGTTATTTATAGTATAATACACAAGCCATCGTTGAAAATGAAACACCAAAAAATATTAGGAATAAGTAAAAGAGATTCAGCATAAAAGTTCAAGAGTTCCCGTGAGGTGACGTCTGAAAAATATTTAAACGTATATTGGCAAATCCAGCAATAAATAATGAGCCGTGATAATATATTTACGTATTTATTTAACAACTACGAATGGTATGATGCCTTTTGCACTACTGTTTGACAACAAATAATTATATTCTTAATTAAAATTTTTATCGCAGATGATAAATGTATATCACAATTTGATGCCCCGAATAATGGAATGCATCAAAGCATTCACCGTAACTGATGAAAAACGTGCTTGTGAAGTTATGGAATTATTGGACGACTTAGTAGAATCTGCTATTAATGTAATAATCCCTCACACTAGAGCCTTAGTTGAAATGTGTCTTCAACTTGCCACCACAAAAGGAATTGACGATACTGTCAAAGTAAAAGCTATTAGTTTTGTTGGATGGCTCACTCGTACCAAAACAAAGGTGGGAATAAATAAATTAATGTTTTATTCACAATCGGTTAGTAATATGTGCGTTTCCAATCTTCAAAATAGTTGGGAAATGTATAATTTTATTCACTACCCAGCTGGCTGGATTTTTTTTCTCTGTTTTTTAATTTGAATGTTATATTTTAACACGTTTACAGATTAACAATTCTACCAAAAATTTCTTTAATGGAAATTGCCATATTTTTATAAAGAAATCATATAAATGAAAGCCGAAACAGAAAATTAAACATTTGTTACAGAAGGCGATTCAAGCACTCGTTTGTTCACCCACTCACCGCATCAGGCTTTATGGTGATAATAAAATCTGCTCTCTCATTGGTCATTTTTAAATTTCTGTTATTGAATGATAAAAAAAAAGTTAACTGTAGAATGGGATTTCTTTTGATTCTGTGAACACGCAATGAAGCGATGACCGCCTATTTATCTAACATCCTATATTAATAAAATTAATGTTTAGCACTCCATGATTACTAATTGATTGTGAATCAAATACTATATACACCCCGCGGAAATGCTTATTCCAGCTTCGCGCTCATATTTGACCTCGGTACATCTTGGTCATCTAACTCAGCGCTCGGCTGTAAATGAGCATTTTCTGGGTAGGTATTTTCATCACCTCTGTACAATATTGTCTTTAGAATATTCAAAAAAATAAATTGGTGGAACCCATAGTGGACGTTCTCTTCGCACTTATGAGTTCCCAGCCGGAAGACGAGGGCGAAGAGGAATATTTTACTGGAGATCCGGATAGTAGTAACCCAATGACCTGTGCCACGCAGACTTTGGACCTTTTGGCACTGCATATACCGGCTGATAAATTAATCCCACCGTTGGTAAGTGATTTTACAAATTTTTAAAATGATGATATCGGTGTACTGTAGACTTATGTTAGACATAATTCGGCCGTGACCTTATGACAAAAAGAATTTGATAAAATATTTTTGAAATTATGATTCATAATTAATTTGTTACAAAAATTATTGAAACGGGGTATTTAACCATTGCAAAGAAATACAGTGTGTTTAGAAAAAAAAACCTAATTCGGAGTAGGCTATGAACACAGAAATGAATGTCTGATCATTATTCAATTCAAAAGTCAAATTGTCACAATTGATTGTGAAATATAATTTAAAGGAGAAAAGATAATAAAGAAGGATCCAGAACATTGCCATTCAATGTTTTCTAAATTATTTCTGTTTCTAAAATAAGTATTCAAGAAGAAAAGCTTTGATTTCTTTAGAAAAATTTTTTGACAATATCTCATGTCAAATTGACATTTAATCAAATACTTTCAAACTGACATACGGTTTTTTTTTTTGTTCAGAGCCTACTCCGAGTTAGGATTTTTTGGAACACACTGTAGTAAACTAAACTTCAGTAATTATAAGGTAGCATACTTAAAACTAAGAATATTAATGAAATGAAAATGTAATATTACTTCGTTGTAATAAATAAAATAAAAATAAATATATCTTCACGGCATATTACCCATTTCTGGGTGTGCCAGTATCTACAACACATGTAGACATCGGTAATGATGATGATATATTTCACCGTGTGGGCGCTTACCAGGCGTCACCTCACGGGCACTCATAGCTGGCGCGGAGAGTGCACCACAGGGGTCACTTTTGTGCCATTTAAAATTGGAAATATTTGGCGTCGGTCGGGATCGAACCCGGTTCCCCCAGGTTCGCGACCAGACACTCAGGCACACGGCCACGGGACCCATGGGTCGTTGTAATAAAAGTGCTTATAGTCGCTGTCAAATAAGTATGGGCTAATATTCACTTTTTCCCCTTCTCGGCACCCTGTCCCTTGCCGTGCGGTGTTGCCGCTACTTCATAACTTGGCATTTTCAACATAGCCACTGAATTGGTAACAGTGTAGAAATTTCCAGACCATACTCATTTGACGGTAATTATAATTATTGTAAACTTAACGTCACTGGCCAAATTAAAATGAAGAACTATAACAATACAACTCTCATCCTAATGACGTCTCAAAATATTTTATGAAATAATAAAAGCTCCGCTAATCCGAACCTCCATTAATCCGGATATTCTTGTAATCCCGACAAAATTAAAAAAATGGAGATACCTTATAATCCGGGCCGACCACGGTTACCAATTCTGCTTCCATCCAACCATATTGAACTTCACAGTACAAACAACCCACCTCATACATTCATTAGAATAATGTATCAATTAATTTAATTATAACATTCTCTCAATTACTTGACGCTGTGATCTGATGATAGCCATAAGCCGAAATCAATTACATGGCCGGGAGATGGTGAAATATTCGCACCCATAGTTTTCTTTAAAATTTCTTTTATCTGAATTATTACCAATTATTACCGATCATTAGGTCTTTAATATATTCAGGAAATTGAACTAACTGGTCCGAATTTAATTTGCCTTTGCGACAGTAGTAAGTGAATTTACCATCGTGAGGCTTTTCGAAAGCAAAGTTTTTCAATGAGCAATGTGTACATAGAACTGTCATTAGATCTAAACTATATGACTCTACTTATAACTCTAACCCTTTACTGGGTATCATGTATATGTCTGAAACTTTATGTTTTAAAAATACAGTGCACTCCGGTTAATATCTTCTTACATTTAATTCAAAATTCAATTGCTCACTGAACCGGAGACTGAAATCAAATTTAAATGTTTTTAGTTTTATTACGCCTTTGCTTAATTATTTTAATATTACTCCAGCAATCCGGATATTTCATGAATCTAGATTGAGTCAGTTTCAATTGATCCGGATTGGCGTAGCTTTACTGTATTAATTTTAAAAATATAGTGTTAAAATACTAATTAATTTCCTTAGCTTCGTCACATTGACCCGGCTCTTCAAGGCAACGACCTTTACGCTAAAAAGGCATCCTATTTAGCTATGGCCGTTTTAGCGGAAGGCTGCTCAGAATGTCTGCGAACTAGATATTTACAAAGTTTTCTACAATGCATTTGTAAAGGAATTACAGACCCTAATGCAGTGGTGCGTAATGCCGCTCTATTTGCTTTAGGGCAATTTTCTGAACACCTACAGCCAGAAATCAGCCAATATGCATCGCAATTATTGCCAGTATTGTTTGATTTCTTGGGAGAGATGTGTGTTCAGTTGCAAAATAATGGGAAAGAACCTGCCAGCATCGACAGGTGAGAAGAAAGACAAAGGCGCGGCTGCGCAGTTTACACAGTCTTACCATAAATACTGTCAGAGGCTGCTGAAAATTTATAAAAATAATAATAAGATATATTTTTTCTACTGTAAATACTCTAGTCAATAAATTACTTGCAATACAAAATGTATAATAATTTCTTCAAATTTTTAGCAGCCTGTAAACCATATGACAGTATTTATGGTAGGAGTATGTATACGTTTTAATTTCTTTGTCTCTTGTAGAATGTTCTATGCCATGGAAATGTTCTGCGAAAATCTGGACCACGGCATTTTGCCTTATTTACCCACTTTAATGGAACGTTTATTTTTCACACTTAACCCTAGTTATTCGATTCATTTACGCGAACTCGCCCTCAGTGCAATAGCAGCTGCTGCAAATGCAGCTAAAGAAGAAATGTTACCCTATTTTAATAAAATTATAGAATGTTTAAAAGAATATCTAACCGCGGACCCGGCATCCGAATTGGCATGCCTTCAAGCCCAGGCTGTCGACACTCTAGGCAAGAAAGAAGAATATTATTAGTGATTTTTTTTCCTAAATGTTTGAGATTTTTAGGAGTGATAGCTAGAACAATAGGGCCAGAGAATTTCAAACCATTAGCGCAAGAATCTTTACAGCTAGCTTTAAATTTAGTAACGAATACCGATGACCCTGATATTAGAAAAAGCGCTTATGGGTTGTTTAGTAGTTTAGCTACAGTTATGAAAGGAGATATTGCTAACGTTCTGCCTCAAATTGTTGAACAAATGATTGAATCCATTCGTAGCGCCGATGGAATTGTGGTGAGAAAACTTTGTACTATAAATCTGTACACATCGAATCGTAATGAATATTTTAGAGTCACTATAAAGAAGACGAAACGTCAGGTCTTTACGACGATCTCTCCGACGAAAATGAAGAAGAAGACATTGAGGGAGAATCTTCTGAATCAGACGACGATGACGTAGCAGGTTACAGTGTTGAAAACGCCTATGTTGAAGAAAAAGAAGAAGCGTGTCTAGCTTTGAAAGAAATCGCCGAATGGGCTGGGTAAAATAGTAATAAAGTTTTTTTTATGTTTATGGTGTAATTTTTTGTGAAAATATAGGGCGGCATTTTTACCATTCCTAGAAAACAGTTTTGAAGAAATATTTAAACTGTTGAATTATCCACAAGAAGATATTAGGAAAGCTGCAGTTACAGCTTTATTGCAGTTTTGTATTACTTTATCGAAAGTAAATGCCGAAGAGGGACGGCAAGCTCTGCTCAAGGCCCTACAAGTAAGAACATATTTCATACGAACCCCATTATATATTATTATGTCCATAAGTTTTTGTTGTATGCATTGTCATCGCTTATTAATCTGGATTTCAATTTAAAATGCTGTTTGATTTTGAAAGCTTCTCTTTATGTTTTATCCAATTTACAAAAAGTTTCTTCCATTTCTTGTATTTCGTTTCAAATATAAATGAATCCTAGATTAAAATGATCTTACCTCTGATTGATTTAAACATCTATTAACTTTCAATATAGGACATGAGTGGGTAAGTAATAAAAATAGCGGGATCACTTCAAAATGGTGCCGGCTTTAGAGAACAAAATGGCGGCGGTCATGGCTAATTAGCATTCCAGATGGCGTCAGGGCTAATAACAATTCAAGATGGCGTCAGGGCATCGTAACTCATGATGGCGGCCAGGGATAGGGTTCATAAGACTTTGGTGGTGTCCTTAAAACGTTTATGGTGTCCTTAAAACGTTTATGGTGTCCTTAAAACGTTTATGGTGTCCTTAAGACGTTCGAGAGATCTTAAAAAACTGGTGGGGTCTTCAAGGCGTTGCTAGCATTCTTAAGACGTTGCTGTGTAATCCACCTTTTAAAGGCGAAATACCAAATTTGCAATGCAAATAATAGTTATAAATGGGTTCTTGTCAGACTTGAGGTACAATATAGTAACTGTCAAAATGATAATAAACAATAATAAATGTAATATTAATAATAAATAACCTTTCTTCATAAAATATTTTTATTTCAATATTTACATTTCAACTGTACAACTGATGATGACAGCTTTGCAGTTATATCTTCACGTTACTCATTTACTTAATTTAGTGGAATAATAAATGTTCTTACTGTTGATTTTTTGCTTGTAGAAGATACGGGTTGGCAATAATAATACTAATAAAATAGGTTTTTGACAAGAATAATTGATTAGTGGATACTTACAGTTGATAGACCGACTGTATGGAGGAATGGTCATCTATCTCTTCTTTACTCGGCCTCTGAATTCTCTGGTCTCTCCCCATAGTCCATACAGTTTTATATTAATATAATTCTAAGTCAACAAATAGTTGAGTTGTAACCTAATTATAAAACAATATTATTATTGCTTATTCTGCAATATTAGTAAATAATAATACAAACTATTATGACCTCAATTGTGTGGTGACCTTTGCTTACACCTGGGGTCCTCAAGACATTGACGACGATTAGATAAGGATCAGTAAGGCACCTGACCGGACCAGCCATCCAATCATATGGTACGTGACTCGGTTGAACCTGCATCTGACCATATGATCAACACTTTCGGAAATATTCCTATTTAATTTTTGCACGCCTGGCCGCCATCTTGTAGTGGTCCCGCTTTCTTATTACTTAAGTACTGATATGCTACATAAACTACCACTATATTTAACTAAATTAATTTAAAAAATAAAAGAGTCTGTTATCACGATCTTTCTTTCTAGCTTTTCGTACCTAAGTGCGCAGAACTCATCAGAACTGACGACGAGCGTGCAGTTGTCATGTGCGCCTTAGACGCATACGCAGACCTCCTCAAAGAGATCGGTCGCGACGTTCTTGTAGGGGAAGGGCATAAAGAAGCCATAATGAATTGCGTCATCGATATAATGACGAATAAATCGGCTTGTCAGGATCAGGACCAAGTTATTGAGGAAGATGCTGATGAGACTGAAGCAGAACAAGATGAAATCTTGTTGGAATGCGCTGGAGAAATTATTCCCAATTTCGGAAAGGCGATAGAGCCTGATGATTTTGCCTTGTATTTCCCTAATATTTTCCAGTTGCTACAAGTTAGAGCCGTAAGTGAATTCATAATAATTATCGAAATCCTGTCAAAATATT
Source organism: Ophonus ardosiacus (assembly GCA_943142095.1). Taxonomy (NCBI): domain Eukaryota; kingdom Metazoa; phylum Arthropoda; class Insecta; order Coleoptera; family Carabidae; genus Ophonus; species Ophonus ardosiacus. Next base: position 43,594,161 of record OW964827.1, read on the forward strand.
CAAAATTTGTAAAAATAATAATACCTTTTATGTTGCAAGGAATTTATTGACTCAAATATTTACAGTAGTAAAAAGTATATCAATTCAAAATGGCTGCCTTTGGCTTTAATGCAAGCCTTAAGACGGGCTGGCCGTTTTGCTATGGCAGCACGGACTGTACATATCGGTAGTTCCCTCACTACAAGATGTACCAAGAGAACGTTCTAGAAGTTGTGAAATCCCTGAACAACATACTCTTTCGTGGCAAACACGGGGTCTTCCAGTAGGATTTAGCTTCGGCACACAAGATCAGAACGACTGGTTGCGGGCTAATGTTCCAGCCTTTATTGGGGCCGAAGTTTGGCCCTCTAGCAGTCTAGTCTTTAACCCTTTGGACTACAAATTTTGGTAGTGTTAGAAGAGAAGGCATGCGCTAAACCCCACCAAAATTTGAACCAGCTAAAGAGAAGTTAGGAGAAGGTAGTGAGGGAACTACCAATAGATACGGTCCGTGCTGTCATAGCACAATGATCAAACCGTCTTAAGGCTTGCACTTAGAGATGCACTCGATTTCGAGCTTTGGCCCGGCCCGAAGCCCGCCTCGATTTCGAGTCGATCATCGAGCCGGGCCGAAAATATTTTTTATCGGGCCGAATCGGGCTAATCATTTTCAAAAATCGAGGCGAGTCGGACTTTTGATTTTGGCCCGGCCCGAAAATTCGAGCTTTTCGGGCCAGCCCGAAAAATCTTATAGTTCATTCAAATGCACAGTTTCCTTAATATTTTAATGAAAATGGATGAAGTTAAAAAGGATCAAAATGATTTAATAACAACAGAGTTCACATATTAATAAATAAAAATGTATTATTTTACTTCAAGAATTCAAGGTTATTCATTAAAGCATAATAATTATATTGTGATGATGCTATTATTATTGTTATTACTCATATACTTAAATAAAAGTGATTTTTGTTCCCACCATAATGGTTTCTTGTCCTATTTTTGAGCAGAAACAAAGTTAGATAAAAAATCCTTATGTAAATTAAAATTCTATTTTTTTATATAAGATTTGTGAAAAAGTTGTTTAAATTCTTTGGTAAACAAAGTGTTAAATACTCGTAGGTCTGTAATTTTTATAACAAATTTACACTAGAAGGGTCTCTTTTTTAACTACTTATGTTAACTAATGTTGAAAGTTATAAGAATGTATAGGTTTTTTATAAGTTTGACACGAAAAAAGTTAAACATTTCGCCTTAACATAAAAATCAACATTAGGAATGCCGGATGCACCCAATCTTGAGCTTTGGCCCGGCCCGGCCCGAAGCCCGGCCCGATTTCGAGTCAATTTTCAAGCCGAGCTAGCTAATTTTTTTGTCGAGTCGGGCCGGTAATTTTTATTTTCGGGCCGAGTCGATCCAAACCTCAAAGCCCGGCCCGGCCCGCCCGAATGCATCTCTACTTGCACTGAAGCCAAAGGCGGCCATTTTAAATAGATATACTTTTTACTACTGTAAATACTCGTCAATAAATTACTACTAATACAAAATGTAATATTTTTACAAATTCTTAGCAGTCTGTAAATCATGTGAGTTTTTATATATGTAGAACAAAGACATAATAAATTTTAGAAAAAGCAATGCAGCCTTAGTCAGCGCTCTTTCGCCATCGGAACCTTCGCTGAATGTATGAAACCTTTAGGCATCCACGTAGGAAAATTCGTTCCTCAATTACTGCCTTTACTCTTACAAGGCAGTAGAGATGCAGCAGATGAAGTTCGCAACAATTCAATATTTGCATTAGGCGAACTGGTTCTACATGGGAAAGAACATATCTATCCACATTATGAAAAGATCTTACAGTGTTTGTCCTTCGCTTTGTATAAAGAAAAACACTCGGGAACTTTGGATAATATTTGCGGAGCCTTGGCTAGGATGATATACACAAATGTTGCAGCCGTTCCCATGAACGACGTAAGGAGAAAATAAATATTTTTGAAATTGTAGAGAGATGTATATTTTTTTGTGTGCAGGTATTTCCAGTTTTTATTAAACATTTACCCTTAAGGGAAGATTTTGACGAAAATGAAGCAGTTTTTAAATGTTTTGGAAGTTTGTACCAGCAAGGACATCCGTTGTTAGTACAGCTTCTTCCAGATATTATCAAAATAGGAGTACATATCTTACACAATAAGCAGGTTCCCAATAAAGGTAAAAAAATTGTCATCCAGACATTTTTTTCTTGCAGCACTCAACCGTTCATTCGTTATTCTCCCTATAGATGGCCAAACTATTTTTTTAACGGGGATTTCCACATCTTAAACACTATTTAAAGACTAAGAATATCATTAAACACAAAACTAAGTTTCTTTTTTTAAACAATATATTTGTTACAAAACTATTTATTTCATTACGCGTTCCAATATCAGACTGCCGGTCGGTTATAGACTGTCTACGAGATATTTCATACATCACAATATCAGACTGGCCGTGTCAGCACGCGTTTTATTACTAAACTAATATTAGACTGACTGCCGGTTGTTGACTGAATAAACTGGACTCTACTTATCGACTAACTGATTGTCTACGAGATATTTATACCACTAACTATTTAGGTTCACGTGTCTCGATATCAAATTGACCGTGTCATCACGCGTTTCAGTTCCAGACTAATATCGGACCGACTGCCAGTTGTAGACTGACTAAAGAGGACACGACTTGTAGACTGACTGACTGGACTTGCCCAGAACCTGTCCCCTTTATATATGATGCTCATTAATTCTAAAAAAGTTCAAGAAAGTCGACCGTTTGTTTACACAGCTATGCGCGCGGTAATTAGCCGTTGACAAGTCTAGACACGCTTCGCTCAGTGACGTCGGCAGCGCGCACGTTGCAGTATATATCTTAGACAAGTGCTAAAGTCTTTAAAATACAAATACACCCATTTTCTCGAAAATCATCAAAATTTACAAAATTTCAATCTCAGCGTGCTGATTCCAAATTTTGAAACCGCAGGTTGATATCTCTTCGGTTTCGAGATATTTACATTAAATTTTCCCCATTTTTTGGGTCATAACCCAGAACTGGGTACAAGTTTGGTTTCTATGGATAAAATTACATAAATCTACCAATTTTAATTTTTTTTTTAATAAAGTATACAATTTGTAGAACAAAATAACTGAAATGGACAAAATCTGAAATAATCGCAAGATTAGATTTTTGCGATTTTTGGCCATTTTCAGTTATTTTACTCTAGAAATTGTATCCGTTGTTCATAAATATTGAAAATTTGTATATTTATGTAATTAAATAATTTCGCCAGGCACATATATACGCAATTCGACAAGTGATAACGATTTTTTCTTTTTCTTTGCAGAGGTGAAGACGTTGGTCGTCAGCCTTCTGAAGACAATCCAACAGGATTTCGCCACAGAATTCACTTCCGTTGTGGGGACTTTACCACCGGAAATGGCTGCTTCATTGCAATCTTCCTTCCAAGTATGATACAAACACTTCCTCCCCTTCCAGTTACTTTTGAAATCTGACTTAACTATTAGTTTTGCATGATGTAAATGACATTGCTCTATATCTCATGTAATTAAATAAGTACATATATCGTCTATTTTTGGATATTGCATGTTTTTTATTGATATTTATTTATTGTTACATCACAATTTTTTGCGACTTTGACTACATGTGCCTTTTGTCCGACGAAAGTTAATTTAATATTTATTTCATTCAAAGTGAGTTAATATGAAACAAATGTTTAAAAATGTTAGTTTTTATGTGATAAATACATTTATTATAATCATTTGTAATTCGTTTTTAATTTTTCTTGCTGTAGGAATAAAATTATCGGGTTCCCGGTGAAATTTTCGTGCAAATTCCAGGTTAACACGACAGGTAAGTGTTTTTGAAATATTTTATCTCATAATTTTCCATTGTTTTGAGGAAAGGTTTGTTAAAAATATATCGTAAGTACAGGATGTAATTATTTATCTAAAAAATTATAACATATCTACAATAATTACTCCTACCTTACTTTGTTAAATATCTAGCTAATTAATAGTTATTTTTCTAGGTCCGTTAAAAAGTTTTTTTTTTTTTTATTAAGGTGGTTCTATCATACAAAACTTTCCCTAAGTAAAAGAATTTAACTAAGAGGCGTTGCTCTAACCATTGAGCTTACGGAGCAGACAAATAATTAATTTAATAATGGCAGCAGATGTAACAAATACTTAGATTATTTTATTTATTGATATGAGACCTATCAAAATGTATTTTAAGCATGCAATTTATTTGCAAAAAGTTATCCTAATTAACGAAGACCAAATAACAATCACTCGAAATAAAAAAATAATGAATTTTGGACCATTTCGAATAACTAATTTAATAATTTGTAACAATGATTTACGAAAATGACAGATAATTTTCTTTTCTTTTAATAGTTCAATGTTTGTTTAAATTTTTGAAATAGAAATGAAATATTAACTTTGAATTGATTTTTATCAAAATTTTCGCAATGTAAGGTTATGATATTATTTAATTGTTGAATTCTGAAGAAAATTCCCTATTTAATGAGTTAATAAAAAATATATAATGCCATTTAAAAAAATATAACATTGATCCATAAGTTGAGTACCACTGGTTTTAAAATAATAGTGGTTTTACCAAAATGTGTCCCCCTCTATGCCTTATAAAATATTTTAATCACATTTTCGTGTAACGTTGCACATACATGAATAAATGCACTGTTCCATTACCTTGATACACACTGTATATTTTTTCAGAATGTACAGGATTCTCATTTTCGATATTTTTTAAACCTATCTCGAGTAATATTAATGATAGAGCAAAATCGTTTGCACATTCCATAGGCAACTTTTTAAGAAAAATTTAATAGTCACGACAGGAATTTTCGATCTTTTTTTGTTTCCGAGCTACAGGGAAAAACTCGTTTTTCGCTCATTTCGAAAATATCTATCATTTATTATGATTGTTTTAACAAATTTTGCCAACTGTGATGTCGATAAATAACAATTTAACTAACTAGAAAATAATTGGATAAGAATAATTTTGAATACATAATAGATATAGATTCAAAATAAACAACTGATGATATATAATTGATTTTTTCATTTGTTAATAATTTTCAATTTTTTTTACCCTAAAAAATTAATAATTTATCTTTTATTCATGTTTACAATAAAAGAATGTAGAAAACGATTTTGCTCTATCGTTAATATTACTCGAGATAGGTACCTTAAAAAAAACATCGAAAGTAAGACATTCTGTATAGGTGTAAAATGAAAAGTGGAACAACCATTACCTAATTATTTTTTGCAAAAAATGCTTTATCGATATTTAAATTTTGCATCTAAATCATGTGAAACGATTATTCTAGCTCATCATATAAACGTAAAAATACATTATAAAATTACAGTTTTTATGAGTTTTTAGTCTGGGCAGCCGTGGATTTATGACAAAAAATAAACAAATACATTTTTTAACTGTCATTTAGAACTAAAACATTTTTCCTTCTTGTGTTTTGTGTTAATTTACTGCTCTAATCCAAGTTTAGTTATAATTGACAGTTAAACATAACACATTTGTTTATTTTTGTCATAAATTCATTGCTGTCTAGACTAAAAGCTCATAAAAACTATAACTTCATAATCAATTATAACCAAAATCTAATCAACTCTTCATATGGATGTACAGAGGAGAAATAAGAAAGAATTATAATTTTTAGAATTGTAGTATTAGAGTTATCGTCGGAGAAAAATTTGTCACACACGGACACACACACACACACGGACACACACACACACACACACACACACACACACATACAGACATCATCTTAAAAATGGTATATTCGTATTGTAGGGACCCTAAAACGTGCTTATTCATTAAAAACTCACCACCGAATTTTTTGACCAAAGACAATACCTTCCTTACCTAAAGGTGACGGAAGGTAAAAAATGGTGTTGTTTTGATTTTAATAATAAATGCTTCAAATAAAAGTTTTAGAAAATTGAATTTTGCGTCAAAAACATCAATTATGATTAAATTAGCTCTTTATATAAGCGAGATATGTAAATTTAAAAATTATGTACCTACTTTTTACCTCTCGCTAAGAGAGGTATTGGAATCATGCTAAAAATCACATATCCAGATTTTAATGAATAAACACGTTTCAAAGTCACTAGAATTCGATTTTAACATTTTTACAATGATGTCTGTGTGTGTGTGGATGTGTGTATGGCTGGATGTTGGAGGGACGATTCCTCAAAAACTATAAGACTTAAAAAATATTTAACTGCAGTTTCCTCAATCTGACATTCCTGGGAAGAGCTGAAAAGGTTTTGGTAACAATTGAACAACCGGAAGTAGTAGTTTTTTAGAAAAATTCTTCCAAATATAATTTTTTGGGAGTTTTTTTTATTAAATATTGAAGAACGTAAAATTCTCCATCTAATACACTTAAAAATTTTATTATATCTTGTATAGATTTAGAGATAAAGACACTATAATTTATAATTTATAGAGTAAACTAATCGCACAGGCCAAGGCACTAAGGAAACCAGTTGACAAATTCCAATGTTTATAACATGACAAATGTCATTGTCAAATATCAACAGTTTTAGTGACATTCTGATAGCTTTTTCTGGGAAGTATATTTAACTTTTCTTATTGTTTTATTAATTAAATATTTGAAATTACAGGTAAAATTGCGGTAAAATGCATATATCCATCAGAAATACTGCCAATCTGGTTAATGAATTGGAAGAATCTCTGACATTTAGAAACTTCCTCATACAATGAAAAATAGATATAATTGGAATTATATGTGTGCAGAAGACATGTTAAATACAATGTTTGAGTAAAGTTCTGTAATTTTTTGTTATAAAACGACGGTTCGAAAGCGAAGTGCAATACAATACTTATATAGCCTAATATGGAAATGGCGAGAGGTCTTGTGCTGGCCACAACAGATTTTTTAATTATTAACAAAATATGTGTAGTGTAACAGGCGTGGAAGTCATGTGGTGTCCACATCAGATATTTAAAAAATGTGAAACTGTCTCATTGTTACTACTGTCATCTTATGAGCCTCTTTGTCTACTTAAACATTGCTTATTAACTTTTTTTTCTTTCAAAATAAACGAAATATTCTTCGTGCCGGACTTTTGCTGATTCTCCTGTAATTTTTTCCTTTACGAGTATTATGCTTAGTTAGTGCTCCACGTGTCCGTATTTTTATTCTAGTTGTGAACGTGTGTTCTTTTTTATCCCATAAAGATTGGATCTCGTGAATTTATGTTCGTTCAGTGAAATAGTCCGGATTTAAATTTTCATTCCAAATTTAGCTGAGCCGTTCTATTTTCGCGTGTTGCCATAGCAACGTCCTACTTCTCCACAGGATCAATTTATTGTCAAAGTTAAGTAGTAAAGACTAAAGTAAAAGTAGTTGGTATACGGGCAAAAGTACTTTAGCGATAAATGGAGATATTCGAGTTTTATTTCACAATTAAAAAATTAAAAATTAAAATGATAATTTTTATTTTATTTGTATTAGTGCATACAGAAAAGAAAAACAGAAATGCACTTATGGAATGAATCATAATTTATTTGTCCTATTATAAAGTCTTTGAAAGCTTGTAATAATTAAATTAAATACAAGATTCGCGTTAGAATAATTAATAGTGCGATTCTGTAATTTTCTGTAACGCTATGGAAATGTAAAAGTGAACAAAATCACAACATTTTTGTTTACTAATACATTTATTATCGTTTGACATTAAAAATTGATACGCTTTTGTTGACAGCCACAGTTCTATAGTGTTATAGAAAATTGTAGAATGGGGAAGTATAGTATGGTAAAAATTCTGCATAATATACTATTTTCTCACAAATATAACAAAATGACTGCTGAAATTGAAATTAAAAATTAAAATTATTGCTCCATTTATTTATAATTAATATTTTTTGAGTAAACTCTAAGTACGTCACAAGTCAGTTATGCGCAAACTCAGACAGAACGGTGAAAGCGAACCACTTGAACGTAGGTTGAACAACACCTCAGTCTCAAGTGACTGGTAACCGCAACCGCGTGCGCCAGTGTATAAGAGACATACGTTGTACCAAGTAGAAATGACGATGGGTACCCGGGTACTCGGAACCTACCCGATAATAATGTACCCGGATATAAAATTTCTTACCCGATTACCCGAAATATACCCGCTGCCCATTAATTACCCAATACTCTTTAATTACCCGAACAGTTTTCAGCTGCCGGAAAGATTGTATCTAAAAGAAGAGCTTTTTATTACCATACCATAGGTAATTAATATAATTTATGTTAAGTTTTTTATAGAGATATAGTTTATTATTTATTTATATTACTTTTTATTTAATAAATATATGTAAACAATAATTACGAATTTTATTAAAAAGTAAACTTCTAATATAAGGGTAACTGGTAATTAACAAATTAACGAGTTATGTATTTGTACTTAAAGGATAACGGGTAATTAAAGGGTATCGGGTAATTAACGGGTAAAGGGTACTATCCGGGTAGTTGTTTCGGGTACTCGGGTACCAAAATTATCGGAATTCGTCATTCCTAGTACCAAGCCTCTACCGACGTCATCACAGCTTAAAATCGGCTTTTCCGGAAAATCTGGGCATTTTTGAAAAAAAAATGTTACATCATTTTTCAAGTCATTTCCCATGGAATAAAAGAATAAAAAAAAATCGCTAAACTTCCCCATTGCACCGTAAGAATATGAGAATAAGACACAAGGTTCATATTTTTTAGAATTTTATTTTAAAAATGTTTAGAGTAGTTCCTTGCAACAATAATACATTTCACCCTTCTTTCCTTTCATTTTTTAAAAGCTCCAATCTAAACTTTTTTCTGGAATGCTTTCAAAATAATTATCAACGGGCCCATAAATAATTTTTTTTTAAACTTTGTACAAAGACATGACGATTAGTGTAAACCCGACATGAAAATTCCTTATATTAAACAAGATATGATTTTTTAAAGTTCTGCGATTAGTTTGAGACAGTGTTAGCCTAATGACATTTAAACAATATTTTTTCATGAAAATTCCGCCATCTTTACTTACCAATGGAAATGGAAAATGTATAGTTTGTGCACTGTGAAATTAGAGGCGGGATTCTCAGCTTTCATATTTCTGGCCAATAGGATCAAATCGATACTCCTTACTTCATAAAATGTTAAATCGTTTTAACTTTATAATGAAGAATGTTTTCGTTATTTATTGGCTTAGGAAAAAATGTTTTAGACAAGAGTTATAGAGAATTTTATTCTCTACAAAATTCATAATAACTATTTTTGCCCTAACAGATAGCAATAAGTAAATATTTTGAAAAATCCGATTTTTCAGGATAATGGCGTTATCGAATGAGCATTATAGGCAATTCATGCCATTCATAAAATTTTGAAACAGTGTATTTCTAATTTATTCTAATATGGAAAAAAGCCATTCGATGTTGGTGCGTATCGGATAGCCGGAAATGGCACTTTACTTGAAGCTCAAAATAGTTTTTCTTCCAAAATTATCTTTAAATGTTATTTTTTCGCACTTTATGTTATTATAAAAATTAAAGACTATTAAATTTTCTACAGGTTTGAATTAATACTTTTTCTATATATTTGGATAAATTTATAAAATAATCTATAATTTAAATCTCGGAGCCTACGCTTTTCAAACACAACTTCTTGGTTACACAGTTCAAATCTCAAATGTATGTAACTGGCAGATAAATGTCACTGTCAAAAAACTAATCATTTGAAATTATTAATAGTAATGTTTTAAAAATAAAATAGTAAATAGAACAATAGTTATATAAACATTACCTTATACAGTATGTCCACGGATCGAGTTCCAAAGAGGAAAAATTTTTTTATTTTTTATTTTATAAAAAAAATGTATTCTAGATAAAAGTTTTTGGATGTCCCGAAACGGGACATTTTCAAATTTTCTTTTAGTTTCAGATAAAAATCGAAAAATTGGTCGTTTTAGTTGAAAATTATTCTAAGTCCCAAAAAATAAGTTTGCGCTGTCATGGTAATTGCCGTTCCCAGTAAACAAATTTTAGTTTCAGCAACGTTGCCAGAATATAAACATTTCAAATGCGATGTTATCATTTACATTATCATGTATATCACATATATGTTGCGGAAACTGCCTATGTCCGCCTTCAGGAACGTTTTCTTGAAACGTTTATGAAACATTCTGTTACGATTTTGATACTTTCCAGCAACGTTTATATATACATTGATAAAAATAAGTTTGCGTTTCCATGATAATTGCCGTTATTTATTTATTTTCATTAACTGTCAGTTATAAAAATTAACCATAATCGTTGAAAATGTTGTCAAAAGACGAACGAATTTACCTAATTCAATGCTAGGGCAAAGGTAATAAAGCGATCAGTCGAGTTGTCAAAGAATTTAAACGGTTTAAAAGGTTTCCCGATATTTACATATCAAATAGAGGTGATTTTTATAACTGACAGTTAATAAAAATAAATAAATATAACGGCAATTACCATGACAGCGCAAACTTATTTTTTGGGACTTAGTAAATATGTATTTAAATTAATAAAAAATAAATGGCGGGAGGTATTGTGTTGGCCACATCAGATTTTTTAGCTGGCGCCGGCTGCAAATTTCGTAACTGATGCCGGTAAAACTATTAATGCAATTATTATTGTAATAATTATGATGAAAAATTTAAATACATGCCTTGGCACAATGTGCGAAGCCGTCTCTGTCGAAAACTTCATTTTCCAATAGGTATGTTGAATCAAAATACTCCTAATCGATTAATAGTTATTTGCTGAATTTGCGAAACAAATTTTATCTTTATAGCTTTAAATAATGCTAAAACTATTGTTTTATTGATCAAATAATCAAATTGTTGGTCAAATACAAACACTGATTAAAAAGTTATTAAAAATTTTATTGTGGTAGAGTATTGCTTAAAATATATTTGTACATATTAATTTTCATGAAAAAAGAAAAAAATATAAGTTAAAACTTAGATATTATCACAGATTATCAATGCTTTGTCATTTGAAATATTATTTATCATATGACCGTAAATTTCTCCAATACATACAGAGTGATCAAAAATGGCTGAAGCGTGCCGGTCCATACGATTTTGACATTTGCCCCTTACTTAGTATGACAGTATTACTATTTTCATGAGCGTACCTGTCGAATTTTGCTGTCATAAGAATAATCCGAAAAACCGTCTTCTTTACGTTCAACTGAACGTAAGAAGAATTTTTTTGACGCCCTTCTTTGAAAGCATAATAAAAAGAAGTTACATAAAGATTTTTCACGAAGGTACGCAAAACAAATATCAAATAAATGGCAATGATATTAATGAAATGGCATGTATATGTTATCATTTGTCATATATTGAACATAGTTTTGACGAATGAGATACTTTACTCTAATTCTTTTATTATTATAAATGAAAGTTTGTTTAATTTTGAAGCAATTCATAGTATCAAATAGTCTTAATTGTTTTTAGTTTAACTGTATTTGATTTTTAATGTCATTATGACGTCATGGCGACACTCCATCTTTCTCTCGCTGCGCACCATACTACAGTACGCTGCGAGAAAAAGATAGTAATAGTGTGACGTCACAGTGACCCTCACAATAAATGTCAAATATCTAGTAAAGTAATTATTAAAAAAATATTTCTTATATCTTAATCGTTATTTATTGAGTAGTACTTTAAGAACAAAGTGTACATTGTATTATTTTTTGTTATGGTGGAGGTCCCCATTACGGAAAAATAAAATATAATTTTGACATTATTTTGGAAAACACGTGACCTTCAGTCATTTTTGATCACTATGTATAATATGTATGTTTCACATAAGATATTAAATAAATTTTGATTTCAAGATAAAATAAATAATTTTTCACAATAATGTTTAAATAATCAGATTTATTTACAGTGTACGATAACATGATTTATTAACTACTTATTTTTGGTTTACTTGAAATATATAATTATTAATATTTGCGGATACTTTTAAGTCCTGGGAGTGGAAATCTTATCACAATTTTTATATAAGCTATACTTATTTCGTCAAGCGATGAATGATTTTTAGAGATAATTATAATATTATCATTTATATGATTTTTAGATAAGATATTGTATTACAACTTGTAGAGCTGTATAAAACATTATTTTGTTAGTAGTCTGCAAGTTCTCAGAACCTAGAAAAGTGTAAATCAAGAAACATCGTTATCGAATTATCGAAAGAATATAGTTTGGAAAAAGTAAATTTTCCCGAAGAATAAATCATAAAATATTAGAAAATATTTCATCTTTGACAATAAACTGCAGCTAGTGACTCACATCCGGCTGTGAAATCGTTTTTAAACGACTGAAAATAATCAAATTTATCACAAAGAATTACAAAATCGCGCCTAATATTTATTTCAGTCATGCTTTGTGATTGTGACGGCATTTTCTACAGAAAGTGAAATTACATTGTGAATCGTGATGTGATATTTACAATATCATGTGATACTTGTGCAAAATTACTACAATGGATATCGAAAATAATATGAGGATTTTGAGGAATAGTCTGGAAGATGAAGATGTGGAAAATAAAAACTGGCATTGGTCCAATTTACGGGTAAGAAAATATTTCCAACCTGTACTAGGGATGTTGAATATCTGCTGAAAATGACTGATTGTGGTTAAGATAGTCCGGGTTCGAATGCAACCCTCGTCAAATTTGAGAATTACTTTAATTACTTAGAAAGTAGGTTATAGTCAGAAAAATTGACTCTTTCAGGTCCAGTAATAAATAGTTATTTTTTATACAAGACGATAAAATTGTATTTTATCGACGAGCGGAAAGTTTAATTTTATCGTCGTGTGTAAAATTCTATTTTTTTCTATAGCAGATTTTAAAGAGCAAAAATTAGAAAAATCGATTATAAATTAAATTATTTAAGAACAATTTAAAAATCTCAGTAGCGTGGTAGTTATAGAATTTGTTTGGAAACAATTTCATTTTATTCATGTTTATACCATTGAAGTTATATATAATATGAATCACCAAAATGTATAATGTGTTTTTATTTAAATAAAAATTAAAGTTCTTTATCTACCCTTGCTGTTAAAGTATTATTTTATCTACCCTTACGGTTAAAATGTCACTTAGTCAACTATTTCGAGTTGAACAAAGCACACTTTATAATCTGCTATAGAAAAAACTATAAATAAAAATATCGTAATTATGACAAAGCGGCGTCTCGCTCACTGTTTGATTTATAATAATCTTACTGTTCCTTTAACACAAATGCTATTTTTTTTGTATTAATTTCTAATGAGAATGAAAACTGTAGTTCCAAAAATTATTTGAAACAAAAACAGTATTTATGTTAAAGCAACAGTAAGATTATTTTACTATACACAACACGACACGCAGCAGGTAGAACTACCATGTAATACATGTCTACATTCCAATAAATGGTGCAAATAATGGCCCGTCGGTATCCAATATTATATGCAATCAGTGAGCGATATTTTACTTTGTCATAATTACGATATTTATAGTCGATATTTTTGACTATGTTAGGACGTTGTTGTAGGAAAGAATGTTGCATTTTATCGTCAAGGTATCGTTTTATTGACGACGGGATGGAAGTCCCTATTTTGTAAAATACCAACAATAAGACATTTTAACCTTGTGTGAAATATAAAAATTCTTGTAACAGCCCTATTTTAACATTCACACTATTTATTTTTGACATTTTGACTCTATTTTTCGCGTAATGTAACGATTTTATTGCACTCTCCGTAGCAATGATGAGTGCTTGTGAAATGAACTATGAAAGACAAAGTGTTCTTTGTTAAAAATATGTTACTATTAACGAAATCAATTACATAGAAAAATGCGGAGCTGATAAATTTGTATGTTTATAAAATATATTTGTATATTTGTAAAATACGCGACTAAAATTTTCCTATCCTTTATTTTCCGCTTATAATAGAGAATATTTATAGAATCTATTCGATATTTTATTCCTGTCGAAGGATATCATTCCTCATTCCTTGCAATTCTAAAGACACGAAACGCTGTCATATCTTCCGTATTAAAAATAATAGTTTCTATTTTGAGGAATGCTATTTCTATATTTATTCTTCTCGATTTTATATCTTGAAAGTGTACCATTTCTGTTTATTTCCAACCGGTAACAAAACAATATGAAATAACGACGAAAATGCATTTATTTTTATTGGTTCGTCATTTCTAAATTTATGTTCAGTCAATAACTTTTAATCATTTGCAGACAGTTATTTATTTTTAACTGGCTTCATTTGTTTTAAATATAGATTATGAATTATTTTCTTAACATAGTAAATTAGAATCTTCAACATACTCGTAAAATACTTCGATAATAGTTATTATTAGCTTACTTATTCGCAGACTAATATTTCATAAACAAAAATTAAAGATTCACATCTAAACATACCTATAGGCCATCCAGCGAATCAAGCGGTTTACGTCATAAATACAATATCACCAGAAACAATGACGTCATATGTTAAAAAGTGTACATGAGCATGTAAAACGGATTAAAATATATATGATCTGTGGGTTGCCTTCATAAATCCAAATCTTTCTTAAAAAGGTAACACGTCTGGTATAATTTTTTTCCAGCGAAATCCAATTTTATTTAAAATATTCTGAACGATACTGCTTACGCCGTTATAAATACTTCATTCTTGTAGTATATGCAACAAACCATCTAGTATTCTGTGAGATCCTTAAAAAAAAAAAAAAAATACAGAATACTGCATACCATACAATTTCTAACTGTTTCTGTACATTGCGTATAGCGTTTGCCACACGATGTACATATAGATTTATTTTTCAAATTATTACTAATAAAATAACGAAATATTACCTCAATATTACAATTCAGTGAAAGTAAGAGCCCAGCAAACTATTTTTCATTTTCAAAATAAGTCAATAAATTAACTACAAGCTCTTGAATTTGACATGACAGAGCATTTGACATTTTGTCAATGAACAACAATACAAAAAACAAAATGAAATCACAATACAGGTTGAAAAGTATAATGTAGACATATAATATTTAGTAATATACATGTTCAGAATTACCAATATTAAAAAAATATAATCAAACGTCATTTTGCAAAAATTAACAAAATTTTACTTAATAATAATATTTCCAAATATAATTATTTCTATTAAAGGTTTCAAATACATAATAATAATAATAATAATAATAAAACCAATAAAATACCGTTAATAAAATATATTTAAAAATATAAAGAAAATTTCAAAAATCCCTAAACGATGACGTAAACCGCTTGATTCGCTGGATAGCCTAATAGGTATAAGATACGACCTTATTGACTTCACCAAATAATTATTCATGTTTTAAAATATACATATCCATTTTCAAGAAAATATTTTAACAGATCAATATTTTCTTTTCATATGTTTTCGATTGGGTTTTGAAATATTTCCTCGCTTTTTTTGGGTTTTTACATATATTTATACAAAATTAACCAGTTAATCAAAAATTCTGAACAAAATATGTGTATGTATATGTTTTCTTTAGAATTTAATAGTAAAAACACCAGGATTGTATTCAGACAAATTTATAAACTTTTAATTTAAATATTTGTTAACAAGCTAGTCCAGTCAAGTTCAAGTTTCTGATCGTGGGGAGGATCGGTGTGAGCCGCCATCTTTGATCAAAGATAAAAACATTGTTGGAGTAACGATGATCGACTGGAAATTGATGAAAGAAAGAGAAAATGTTTTTGGTCATTTTTTCAAAAACAGTGCTCCGTATCAAAATTTTACAAGATTGCAAAATTAAAGTTCGTGATATATTTACTATTGTTTATCTTTAATAGTGTCGAAATTTCAGATGAAACAATAATATCTAAGCCGATTTGTATTTGTTTAAAATTTTAGAGAAATTGCATGAATGTATAAGTTGTTAGTAACTTGCGAATCACTAATCAAATCAAAAATCGTGTAATATATGACACAATTTCATGCTGAATTCAAAATTTGAAATCTCGTTAACGTATTTTTAACCTTGTGAGAGCGGTGGATAAATTTTTGGAGAGAAAAGGATGCAAAAATTTATAGTCTATTTCGTCACACGCCCCCAAAAACTTAAGAGTTATTTATATCTAAAATTATTATCAAATTTGCTCATCAAACATTGGATAAAAAGCCGCTACGATACATTAATTTTGGGTATAATAATGTAGCGTGCGAGCTACCGACGCCACTGGTAGGACGGATCTCGACGGTCGGTGGGATAATTACAGAGCGTACAGCTGTGTAAACAAAAGGTCCCAATAGGTTGCGTGACCTTATACTAGAACGTTTCTGAAAATATACTAGAGTATTCTGAGAGAGAAAACATAAATAGTTAGTGAAATAAATAAATATTTAATGTTGTAAATAAATAGTAAAATAAATCATTATAGTGAGATAAATATTGGTTAAATAAATAATATTAGTGTAACGGCCGGTTTCATAATAAATATAAAGTCACTTTACTTTTAAAGTTTGATCTAAAAGTGAAAAAAGCATTTTATAATTTCACTTTAAGTTAAATTTGTCAGTTTAAGTATCTTTTAAAAAGGTATTTAAACCGACAACTTTAACTTAAAATGAAATTATGAAACGTGTTCTTCACTTTTAGATCAAACTCTAAAAATAAAGTGACTTTATATTTATTATGAAACCGGCCGTTAGTAATATTCTTAAGTCCAGTTGCATAAGACATTATTAACTTTAATTACTTTGTTAACTTTGACAAGGCGTATTTTCCAATGTATTTTTGATTCGTTTCTATGGTTGCAATCCTTTAGTCTTTAATTAGTGTTTAATATTTGCTTACTAATGTGTTCGTTGTTTTAATTATCTCTTTCTTAATTAATTCTTGTCTAATAAACTTTTATTTTAATTATTAATATTTCTCTGATATGTACATTTCACTCAAATAAATAAACGTTGAAACAAGTTGAATTGTCAAAATTTTTGGAGGGAAAACGATGGGAAAATTTGGCGTCTATTTCGGCAGACGCCCCCGGTAAATCTGGAGTCTATTTATATCCAAAGTCATCGTACACCAGCAAAACATTCGGGGTAAAATTAAACAATTGCGAATCAATAAATCAACCCTGGTCCACTAGGTCAGGGTGGGATGCGCGCGCACCTTCCCTAACCTCAATTTCATCTCTCTGCGGCTGGCTTCAGAGAGTCTATTTTATTCCTTCCATACGTCCCCACCATGCAGACTAGCGAACACTTTTCGCGAGTCGCTGTCACTGCTTTTCTTTTGCCGATTCCGTCTACGTATGATTGCACAGGTTGAGTATTTTTAGACAGGAGTAGAGTACCGGTTGGCAAGTTATCGGATACCGACCGGCGAGTTAGTTACTCGTGCAGTGGAGTGAAGTGGTTGACTTTTTGTGTTCGTGTGTTGTGCGTAGGATGATAACAACAATGGAAAGCCCGCCAAAGAAGCACATGTAAGATCAGTTGATCACCTACAATTTAATTGTATTTTTTTGTCGCAGCGGACTCTATGTGAATTTTAAAATATTGTGCCGGTTTTTAAATATTTTATTTATTTAATAATATAGTGCAACAATAATTTATTATTGGTTTAGATGGAATTTTAAAAACAGTGTGCATATAAATAAAAAATAATAATTTTGAATATTTATTTAATATTTGATTGTTTTTTATATATGTTCATAGTTTTTTAACAATACAAATAATAATTGTTACATTTTGTAAATAACAATAAATTTAATAATTTTTAATAGCATGTATAATATATTTTATAATAACAACACATTTTGAGTATTATGAATGTGGATGAAGCGAATGAAGTGGGTTTGTATTTTGCATGATTGAATTATGGGTTTGTATAAACCTACATCGAGCGAAACTTCAGCTCAAAAATACTCAATATTTTTTTTTAACCAGGTCTATGGTCGCGATCCTGCGGAACCGGGTTCAATTCCGACTGACGCCAATAATTATTTCTAATTTTAAATAGCCCAAATTTATCCTTGTAGTGCACTTTTCATGTCAGCAATGAGTGCCCGTAAGCACACCCAGCAATGGGTAATATGCCGTATGATATATTTATTTATTTTTAAAATAATAGAGTATGTAACCAAATTTTATTTTTTAAATTTTGTCAAATATTAATAGAATTCAAGAAAAATGGCATTAAAACGTTTGTAACGTCACCTGTGCGAACTGATACAACCAATGAGAGCGAAAGAGACAGATCTGTATCTGTTCCTTTTGTGTATCAATGTTTCTTCTAAATTTAATCAAGGTCACATACCCAATTGATTGTATGTTAATGTTAATATAAACATTATAAATGAAACAAATTTTTCATAAACAATTTAATAAATTGTAGCATTAATATTTATTTTATTATTAATATCTTGGCTTAAATATTTACAAACTTTGATAGTGAAAACTTTAGTGTTTATATTTCAAAATGTTCATTTGTATACATTGTAATTACATTGTATTCATTGGGTTTTTCTTTAAACGGGGTAGAAATTAAAAAATATTAACACTAGGTAAGTTTCAAAAATTATAGTTTTATTTACTATACGTATTTCGGTTCAGGTAATAGTAACAAAAGAAAATAAAAATTTAATTTTTTGAAATTTACCTAGAGTTTATATTTTTCAATTTTTATAAAAATGTTGCAACGAGAACCAGCAGTCAAACACATTGAATTTATAAAACAGTAGATTATTTTATTTTTTTTTGTTGGAGAAAATTTGACCAGCCTGTTGTGTATGTAATGTATGTATGTAAATAATATAAAAACAATTAATACCATTACTTAATTGTTATAACAACAACAATCACAATAATTAAGACAATGTGCATTGTTATATTAAACATTATACTACTTAAATTTAAATAGATTTAAGTAAGTAAATTGATGACAAGTAATAAATAAATATTATGCAACGTATTGCTTAACAAAGTTATCATTAAATATTTATGATCCACATTTATGCATTGTAACATAATTTATTTTTTTTGTAGACCGTATTCAAACACGAAAATTTGGAGTACCTTTTCGAACTTTACGTACAAAAAATACACCATGGGTACTTCTCACTGTTTCTAATTCTGCAGACTATTTTAAGTATTGCTCATATAACAATACTTTTAGCGTTAAATATGGTAAATATAGACAGACAAAAGATAACTCACTATAAAAAGGGAATTTACTTTGTTTTTTACGAGGTTTTTTAAAATTTGCTGCACCTAATATTTTAATTTTTTTTAATTTTAAAACTATAAAATTATTTTCCTTTGGTACATTCGCAGTCTCTACAGTAAAATACTTATAGAGTGTTACAGATACTGACCAAAATGAGTATTAAAGCTTAATCAACCTGGGTCTTGTTAATAGTTCTTGTATTTTACTGTATGCTGCCTTTTCCTGGGCTATTTTGCTCGACAGTGCATGACAGGAAAGAAAAACGGTCTGAGGAATGATAAATGCTATATGAATTTTTGTAGAGCGGCTCTACTAGTAGAAATATTTTACTATAGTAAAAATTTTTAGGCAGAGTAGTCACGTCATCATTTCATTACAAAATGAAAAAACACTGTAGTATTGTATATGTTTAGGAAAACAAAGAAAATAAATACTATTTTTTGCATACTATAAGTAGGGCACATTTTAATTAAATTTACAATTATTTTAAAGTCGAACATAAATGTTTTCAATGAATTTTAATTTATTTAAAATAATTGTAGTTCATTTTTTCACCACATGTTGGTACTATTGGATTTCAATATTTAAACGTTTACATGACATGTTTCTCCCGGAGTTGTCAAGCGTCTGCTGTCATTAGTTCGTTACTTTTCTGTTTTTAGTTTGTGTTAATTTCAATAATTGTAAATTGTATTATTGGAGTATTTTCAATCAAATATAACATATTTTTTTATATGTTATTTTAATTATATTTTCAATAAATCGAATTTATAGTGCTACTCTTTACTTTTCTATAACAGTACAGAATTGTAAATCTAAATAAAATCAAATCAATTGTTTTAAAAATATATTCAATGTCATTTAACATTAATTTTCTTATTTTCCATCAAGTGCTTCATTCACTCCCCGTATTCCTTCTGAAACCCGACTCGGTGTGCCCCACACCGAATTTTCAATACCATAAATTGGAAATATATTACATTTTACAATAATATTCAATTATTACTCGACTATTAAATAAATTAATTTGATCACATAAATTAACATCGCAGGTAAATACAATTATTTTCTAAAATTAAATTAGTGTACCATGTAAACCTACTAATTTCGTGACGTCATTATCTAGTTACAAACTTTGATGACGTGACTACTCTGCCTACAAATTTTTACTATATGACATGTTATACGCAATACCTGAACAGAATTAATTGCAGAATACCAGTGGCGTGAACACTGTTTCACAGTAACGTTATTTCAAGACTACAGTTGGCCGACTATTCCCCACTTCTTTTGTAAACGTTAATGATTGGTGGAACACAGTATGTGTAGTGTTCTCCCTTACCACACCAGCTTTCTTTGCTGACACGGACTGTAACTTCTTCTTTACATGAAAAAAGAATTCACTAATGATTATTGTTATGAGTAACAAATAAAATGATTATTATGTTTTTTTTTATTATTAATTTATTGATATGACTTGTAATTAACAAAGATAACAATAATTTAAACAACAAACCTTTTAAGTACAGTTCTTTAACTTATGAAAAAATTCTGATAATTTGAAAGATAATAGTAATTTCTGAACACTTTGTCATGACGTCATTCTCTTTACATTTCTTGATAAACATAACGTACGTCATGCCATAACTCTATTTCAAATAGAAGGATTAATAGGCCTGGTGACATCACGAGCCCGCCGAAATATAAAACAATTTTTTTCATGGAATTTATTCATGGAATAAAATAAAAAACTAACTCGGAGTAGGCTATGAACATTGTAACAGAAGAATATTGCCATTTGCCGTTTTCTAATTTATTTCCATTTAAAATAAGACTCAAAACGAACAGTTTTGATTTCTTTAGATAACATTTTTGACAATATCTTGTGTCAAATTAACATTTAATTAAATACTTTTAAATTAAGATATACGTTTCTTTGTTCGTAGCCTACTCCGAATTAGTTTTTTTTTTTAATACATTGTATTATTCTCCATTTATAAAAGAATCAAAATTGGTTTATATTTTGAAGGGCTTGTAATGTCATTCCACAGTGTATATTCACATTTTGCAAAATATTATTTTAAAAAGAACGTGTTAGTATATTTTAATGTTTCAAATCAACAAAAAGGGTTTGGCACGAAACATTAACGATAGCTACAATTTCTTTTATTAATTATTTTTACAAATTCGCACGCCGTATGAGTTAAAATATTTTAGCATTTAATAAATTATTAATATAAATGCTGCAATTATAGTATTCCCAATGAAAAATATAAAAATACCTATATTAAATTCCCATTTTGTAGTGAGTTGTTATATTATCAGGGCAAGAAACTGAAAAAAAATAATGATTAATAGTTAAGCGAAATCGAAAAATTAATTTAAATGTTTACTCTTTATTTAACAGGATTTTAACGCGTCCGCGGCGATTATTTTTTTCTCAGTACGTTAAAGGATTTCGCGGAAAAGGTGTACACAATATTTTATTTGTGCCACCGTAAAAAATATGTAATTACAAACTTTATTGTGTTTAAACTGTTTCATAGAAATAGAAAGGCGGCTTTCATTTGATAAAGAAAACAATTAGTTTTGTAAAATAACTATTTTACAAAGTTTATTGTTTTAAAAAACGAGAAACTTATTGTTATTTTTTAAAAATGTCACTGTCGTCTCAACTCTCAAATAACGGCCGCGAAATTGAATTTCACGGACTGTATTGCGCCTCCGAAATGTTTAGTTCGCGTGCGGTTACGCAGTAAAGTTTTTCTTATTCCTTAGTGTAAAAAGTAGTTACTTTTATTACATTTAAATAAAAGTTAAAAAGAGTAAGATAAAAACGTTCCCCTTTTGTTTAAAAAAGTTTAAAAAAACCCGGTTCTAATTTGTTTCGTTAATACTTACCACTTTCTTTAGTAAGTAAGAATATCTTTATTGATTAACCAGTTTTTAAAACCATTATTAAAAAAACCAATTTCTTGCCCTGAATACAATAATGATTTCAATAATCTGTATCTAATATGTAACCCCGATTTTTTTTTTTTTAGAAAAGTATAGACCTCACTATAGACATAATCTACCCCGATATAATCTGTTACTCAATAATTGGAGTTCTGTCAGTGGTGGCTTTATTTTTGAAAGAAACGGTTAACAAGACATGTTGCAACTTTCCTGTAGGGGTGACCACAGTCACAATTGTATTTCTTGTTTTGATGGACTTGTTTATCCCTGTTTTTCACACCCCTGACGCGTTGTTGCGCCCTGCGTATACAACATATATTGTGATAACATGCTATGTTTTTCTACCCATTTCTGACAACCTACAGGCACTTGTTTTTGGGGTAGCTGTGACGATGTGCCATTTAATTACGCTTGGATTCGTTACGTATAAACATAGCAACGGCCAATTTTGGTTTAGGGTAGGTATAGATATAGATCGTCCAAGCAAAGATGAACTGCGCTGAACTGAGAAGGGTTATTCGCACTTGTTACTATTTTTTTTTTTTTTTAATCTAACAGAAACAAGTATATTTTCGGCCAAATTCAATTTTAACGTATGTAACAAAGATTGTGAGAAATATATTACGCTCCAAATTTTATAACTAAATAAGGTCTAATCTAGTTGTTAACATGTACATAATAAATTCATAATAGTTGTTTTATAATATAAAAAGTTTTGAAAGACGTTATACAAACTTGAAATAGGCAAATCTATCTATAGTTTAGTCTCGAATTTAGTTGAACAGATAGCAGAAACGTGCATGAAATTGTTATTGTTTTTGGGGATAAAAAGGACAGGCGACTATTTATCGAATTATACGGGAATGTGAAGAAGATTTAATATATATTAATTGGGCGACCCGAACTTTTGCCCCCAAATCGAAATTGAATCTACTTTTTCTGAAATTGAATTTACTTTTCTGAAATTAAAGTAAATGTCATGTCAAATGGGTAATAAGTCTTGCCGTGATGTTATTTATATTTTATTGATAAGATCTATGGAAATCTAATCTAAATATTTCATTCTTTGTTTTTTATGTCTGTATTCAATTCACGATTAAATCATATCCAAATTTGATTGTACGAAGAAATTCCAACGTTCACATATACTCGTTAATACTTTATTACTGTACAGGAAAGCAAGTGAATATAGGAACAATTAAATTAAGAGTTATACACTCTCCAAAATTTGGTTTACGTTATTTTCATATTTACAATACACATGAATTTCCTAATATTTTTGTCATATTTATGGAATACCCTCAAAATCCAAATACACCGAATTTCCTCAAAATATTATTTTTTTTAGAAATTTCAATATTTAGATGTTAGATACATCTCAACGCGATGATTCGAAATTTTAAAACCGCAAATCGATATCTCGAGATATTTTCATTTTAAAATTCACCCATTTTTTGGCCATAACCTAGAAATAAGTAGAGATAAGAGCCTGGCGACTACACCATTCGATTCTACGGACAATTTTGGGGTATTCCACTCAATTTTTTTTATTATTTTAAATAAAACTTTATTCAGTTTTGAAGCAATTCATAGTATTAAAAAATCTTAATTGTTCCTAGTTTAACAGTATTTTATTTTCGAGAAATCAGTGTGACGTCACATTCCCCCTATACTTATCTTTCTCACACACACTGCACTGAGTGCGTTTGAAAGAAAGATAACAATGAGGTCATGCACGACTTTTTTTTTATAATTTTAATCGATAGAGTAGTGAAAAATATAAGACCCGTATTTTTTATTTTTTCTCAAATCGATCTTTAATCATGAAAAAATTGTAATTGAAAATGACATTCTTTAAAATGCGGCTGAAGACCCCCGCTTCGTCCCTTGTCCAATGACGTCACAGAGTGAGAAGCACAACCATTTTGATTTTCACATTGTCTTAAACGTCAAAGTGACATTTAAAGATAACCTAAAATTTATGAAAGTAAACATGTCGATGGAACGTTGTTTCGTGCCAAAATAAAGAATAAAATAATATTCTGAAATATATTCAATGTCTCATATGCGTTTATAACCTCCTACCGTATAATTCAAAGATTCAAAAGTGAAAGAAACATCTGATGTAACGTACATAATTTCACGCGAAATGAAAATTATATTTATAAAAATAAATAGAACGATATTATATTAATATAATATAGCATATTTAGATATGTAATCCTCAATTTATAGTTTATATATATATTTTTCTTTTAGAAATTATGTGTCCATATAAAATGTCTGTTTGAAATGAGTCTGAACTTCGTTCGTAACGTTGTGACGACAAAACATGGTTGGTTTTTGCAACTTTTTAAAAATACCATACTTTAAAACGATTTTATACAACAAAAAATATAAATAAAAAATAATTTAATCATACTGATCGATGAATTAGACTATCCTTTTTCGATTTAAACTGAAAAAAGGTACAATTATTTTTTTTTGCATGACCTCATTGTATGTCGTCAATTTCCCCTTTTAGCAAATGTGAAATATCTCGTAAAGCAATTATTTAAAAAATGTTTTTATTGTTTTAACTTTTATTTATTGAGCCATACTTTCAGTTAAATTGATTTTTTTTTTATTATTTTGTTATGGTGGAATACCCCAAGGCCAAAATCTGAAAAAATCGCAAGGGGTATCCATTGTTCAAAATCGAATAGCGAAGTCGCCAGGTGTGTATCTCGACCCATTTCTTGAACGCAAATATCTCAGGATCTAAGAGATATATTAAATTGCTGTTTGAAAATTTAGAATTAGTGCGTTGATGTTTCCAACTTAAGGGATCACCATAAAATGATTAAACGCCCCTGGACTAAAAAGAAATCTCTTCAAATTCCTACGATAATGTAATACATTTTTTTTAAACAAAATTTTGTGTTTATTTTCCGCACTCATTTTGAATCTGAGAACACAATTTTGTGACCCGACACACCCAAAAATGGGTTGTAAGCCGTGCTGATATATTTATACGTATTTATTTCAATAAACGAATAATACACTTACGCGCATAGAAATCGACTACTTCGTAGTTTTTAATTAATTTTTTTTTTTTAAACTAGATTAAATTGTACCTTCTGCTGTTTGAAAGATCATTTAATACGCTTTAACATAAGCATAAATTAATTAGAATTCTAAAATGAAAATTTTAAAATGAAGTGCATGAAACATATTAACATTTAATTAAAATATCTTTTAGAACTCATATTATTAATTGGAAAAATACTACCTTTTTTTAGTTTAAGTTCTGTAATTTATTATTTTAACCCAACGTTTCGCCACATATACTGGTGCCTTCTTCAGGGGATACAATGACATATTTCGTTTATGGTGCCGAAACGTTGGGTTAAAATAATAAATTACAGAACTTAAACTAAGAAAAAGGTAGTATTTTTCCAATTAATATTAACATTTATACTTAGAAAATGATACAACACTGGAAAACGAATTATGTGCAAATTAATGCAGACAACAATTACAATCGGTCAAAATTGAGTTAACAACTACGTAAATACGTGCTGTGCAGTCACGTAAATATGCGCTCTTTTTGATATCGGTTTCTGTATTTGATAAAAAATAAGCACTGTTTTTGATATCGGTTTCTGTACTTGATAAAAAATAAGCACTCTTGATAAATGATCTTTCAAACAGCATAAGTTTTATTTTAATTTGATGTCTAGTCAAAACTACGAAGTGGTCGATTTCTATGCACTTACATTTAAGTGTATAATTTTGAACAGAAAATTTAAATTGTTGGTGCCGGTGGCTCAATGGTTAGAGCAACGCCTCGGGGTTCTGGGTTCAGAGACATATTTTCGTGCTGCCATCTATTGATAGTTTTCTTGAACTACACATGACTCACGACTCACCTGTTGTAACATAAACAAATTGCTGTCATGATGACAGTTGAAACAAGATTGTGTCAAATATGAAAAATGAAGTGAGTGTAAAGGGGTTATCACACGTACGCACGTATCTGCAACCTGTCAAACATTTTCTGCAACTTCAAGCGTTTCGTACAACTTTTGACGTGTGATAGTGCGACAATTTTCCTGCAACTAGTTTTACATCTTGTTCGAAAACTAGTCACACGTATCTGCAACTATCAATATACGCATGCGTAGTAAAGGGGCTTAGGGAGTAAAAATCCCTAAACTGACATTTGTTTGTAAACAGTACGAGGTACACGAGATATTTAAAAATGGCTGGAGGAGTTGGCTTCGAAATAAAATCGGACGAATTTTATCAAAATTTGATTGATCTCGTAAGAAAAGAAGAAGCGCTACGGCTAAACGTAGGTGAACGGGAATCGCTTTTCTCATTACCGTATCGTTCTTTTGAACTTTAGGTGAAATTAAATTTACTAACTCCTCAAAAGTATCACATGACTTTCTCAGAAGTCTTCTAAATTTAAATGGGTCTTCAAATTTCAATTCTCGAAAAAGGTTATCACCAATACCATGCAATCTTCTTCGAAGTAACCACGGATTCACCCATGTTTTTCTTTCTTTTCTGCGTCTCATAACAATTATATCATTCTCACTATTATCTAACCATAAAAATAACATAGTAGCAGCTAATAGTTGGTTGTTCATTTCTATTATTCGTCTAAATACAAATCACAGATACAAATAAATGTTTTAAACTTTAAAAAATGACAACAGGAATTAAATATCATGTGTACCAACGTCGAGACTGAAAAAATTCTATATTTCTTGCAACTTTGCGTACGTCTGATAACGTAGGTTGCAAGTTGCAGCAACTGTTGTCAAAAAAGTTGCAGATACGTGCATACGTCTGATACCCCCTTAAGATCTTTGTAACAGTGACTCCCGCTATAATTATAAAGAATACATGACAAATGAGAAATTCTTTAAGTTTCCATAGCTATTCGAAGACATTGAATTATGTAGAATTCAAATATCAAAACACAAGTGACGGAAGACAAAACTTTAAAAATGGCGATGGTTTGTTTGTATTATGATCTTCCATTTCAACTTTTTACATCAACTCTTTTTTTGCGTGTTACGTCAAAATCAAAAGTATAACCCTCCATTGGGATTTAATCCTGTCGAGTTTTTTTTTTAAACAAAAGTCGTAACTTTAACGTCCGGCAATTCTTAAGCTGCCGCTACCGAATAACCCTTCACCGTTCCGTTATCTATTTGCTTGACTGTACATCGCAATAATTGTAATTCTGTTGTCGATTTTCCTTTCAGTTAGGATCTGATGTAGTGTACATGTTGTGTGTAAATGGAATGGGTTTGTATTTTCGTTTCATGAACGAAATATTAAAACGGCGAACTTTTCTGGACCGAAGAGCGTGTGTTCAATCAACTTTGACCTTGAAACACGAAGAAGACCAAGAGGTAGTGTATTTTTAATTGCGCACGTGCGGTAATAGATTCCCATTTGTTCTTTACTTCATTACGAGCGTACTTTAATTATAGTCTGGTTTATCGAAAATTCAATCGATGAATTAGAGCGAAGTGCTATTACATGTAATTAATTTTGCCGGAGATGAATAAAAAAACCATTTTTCATTATTAGTTTATTTTTGTACGCCATACTTTTAAATAAATAAATATGGGAGGGGATTCTCAATGAGCCGGTTCCATATTTTTCAAACAGTTCTTTAAATGAAAGATTATGCAATATTTTTCATAAGAAAATAATAATAATTTGTTGTTATTTTCGTAAATAAGTAAATAAAAAGAGTGGCACCGGAAATAGTAGTAAAAAAGAACCCCCACTCCTAACTAGAGTCCGCGCGTTTAGAGAAGAAACATATCAGCGCAGTAGTAGTTGTACTACTCAACCTACAAATATTGACTGTACAATATCAATCGCAATAATAAACAACAAAAATTGAAAATTTAAAACATCGTAATATCCCTACTTTCACAAGTTGGACTCGCCCGGACGAATTTTAATCTCTGCGCATGTTTTTTCTGTGGGCGCGCGGACTATACTAGATAAATAACAGCTGACTCGTCCGCCATTTTGGTGCCTTATTCAATCATTCAATCAGGCCTATTCTGTAACTCAGTGGTTATTTTTAACAACTAGTTAAAAAAATTATCCAATAGCTATTGATTTGACAACAAAAAATCCAGTATTTTGTTATACATCAAAGTAGTTGATTGGTATTTTTTTTAACCAGTTAAAAATTAACCACTGAGTTACAGAATAGGCCCGAATATCAGTGTTGCAGCATTATTAATAATAAATTGGAGTAACGATGATCGACTGAAAATTGATGAAGAAAAGAGAAAATATTCGTTTATTCACTTCTGTAAACTGAACTCAAAATTAATTTTGAATTATATAATCGGGCTTTAGTACAGTCACAGCGTCGCGAATATCATCCGTAATGTTTGTATTGATTTGTAATTATTTTAAATAAATATAATATGACAAATATGGAAGTTATTTTTAATTAAGAAATAGTTATTTATGCAACAAATGTAAAAAGTATAGTCTTAGTTCACGAGTTGCATATAATTTTTTTTACGTCTGCAATCAGTGTGAAAAAAAAATGCCGTAACGATTCATTATTTCACTCCGTAGCGTTAAAAAGTGCACTTTTTCACACCTTTATTGTGTTAAAAAACACATACTTTATAAATCATAAACTTCTAAAATATACTTTTATTTCATAATCTGCAACGTTCATCTTGGCGCCAATATGGCGGACGGGTCGGCTAGGTAGATATTATCTAGTAGCTGTACCCACTCCTGTGACGTCAAATTACATACAGTACGTCATTTATAACCAATAGGAATACATTTTGTCCATTACCTACGTTATTTTAATGTCAGATGTTAGCTGTATGAAATTTGACGTTGCATTCTGTTTCAGATCAAAATAATACACAAATTTCAATAATTAATTGTAAAATATCTAGCGGATATTTCGTGATATTTTTAAATTTTAGGCTATTTACAGAACAATATTTTTTTAAAATTTAATACTTAGAACGCATATACATCCATTAAACATTTTTAAAATTCAAAACAAAAATTATAAAAAAATAATGCCAAAAAATATATTAAATTTTTGAATGCTAAAGCGATTTATGGGTCACCCATCTAAGTACTGACTGCGCGCATCCAAGCTTTATACGGTTTAATCATTTCAGGAGCAACTAATGTTAAGTATTCTTCCTCAACACATTGCAAAACGAGTACGAGAAGACTTAAAACAAACTTTGCAATCTTTACAAAATTTAGAAAACAATAGGATACCTGAATTTAAGCCATTTAGGTAAACAAATCTTTAAATATATTTTATAGCATGTTAAAGTTCGTTTATATTTCAGAGAATTATATATAGAACCACATAAAAATGTAACTATTCTATACGCCGACATTGTGCGATATACAGAAATGACAAAGAAACTACCTGTGATCAAATTAGTGGAAACTCTAAACGAATTATTTGGGAAATTCGACGATGCGTCGGAGGTAAGTCCCTTATGTCTTTTAAAGTATGCGATTTATTTTAATTTATTTTTTCGTGGTTTTCCTAATGTGGAAAAGTATATCGTATTTGAAATATATTTTTAGAACTTTAGATAATATTTATATATTGTAATAGAAATATATTTTTCTGTGTCATCAATGCAGTTTTACGAATTTGTGCTGATATGATATCTATAGAAAATGTAACGGTTTTTTCTAGAACAATAATACTTATATACCTGCCTACGTAGATAGATTAGGTGAAGGAAAAAGTATAATTATTACTTTCATGATTCTAGTACAGTTTTAAGAAAATAAAGGAAAGTTTTCCTTTTGTTAGATTTGCAAATCGAAGACTGCAGTTGTTTTAAAGTTTTTATGAGAATATCACCAACAAATTTTTAATATTTAATAAATTTAATTGGATAAAAATTTCCTCTCCAGAAAAAGGATTTCTTTAATTGCAAACACTTTTATACAAACTATATATTTTATGCTTATAAAACCTACATAACCAGCCCGATTCACAAAAAAGTTTAAGCTAATCCTAATTTTTGGATTAGTGAATTCTATTCTATTCCGGTATTTAAAATTTAATTTTCATGATGTTATCAATAAAGTTAGATACTAGGAATAGATTAGACTATATTTTAAGATATAAACTGTCAAAATTAGAGTAGAATTCGCTAATCCAAAAAAGAGGATTAGCTTAAACTTTTTTGTGAATCGGGCTGAACAAGTTTAAAAATATATTAGTAATAACATATCAATTTCTTTGAATGTTACCGCCTATGGATGAAATTTTTGTTAGCGAACATTGTTATTATATATTACGTTACAAAATGTTAGTACATCTGTTAACAAATGTTAGCGAAGATGTTCGCTAACAGTGTTAGCTAACAATGTTAATTTCAATATGGACCAGACTTTACAGAATTTAAAAAATACGGGAAGTCTCTGAAATAGGGGGATATGGTTTAATCACTGATTTCTGAGCCCTTAGTCCATAACTTTTTAATGGCATGGTTAATAAAGTAGAGTAATTGTTGTTCAGAAAGATACATTCAATAGTAAACTTTTTTGTCTGTGCATTAGTTGCGATATCTGTAACGATAACAATTTAGACAGAAAAAAATAAAATGTAAGTGAATGCGTCGTGTAATCTATCTAAATGTCAAATAACTAATTTTTAATGACAGTAACAATTGTTTATGGGTTGTTAATCTTCTCAAGTTGTTTAGGAGTAAGCTATAGTCGCCGTCAAAAAGTATGGACTAATGCTTAACTTTTCCCTTCTCTGCACCCTGTCCCTTGCCTTGCGTTGTTGTCGCTTATTCATAACTTAGTATTTTCAACATTACCCATGAACTGACAACAATGTAGAAATCTCTAGTCCATATTTATTTGACGGCAACTATAGCATTATTTAATGGGCTACTTGCGTAATTTTTTTTTATTTAATATTTTTGAAGAGAAGGTAAAAACTGGCTACCCATATATTTCTTTTGACAAAATTTTTATTAATTAGCCAGAAAAAAATAATGAAATTTGATTATTTGAATTCCTGCCATGTATGACGTAGAATTACGCCGCACCAATGAATAGTCATAAAATCACAGCGTGGTGCCGTCCCATAGTAATGGTTGTTTGTGCGGGTAATGTAGATCACCTGTTTGACGTGTCAATAATAGTTTGGAGGTATTTTAGTTTATCTTTTTGGTATCGATATTTTAAATTACAAGTAACTACCTATGTGTTTATTTATTAAGTAATTAATGTATTAGAGAGACCAGAGAGAGAGCAAAATGAACTAATGTCAAATTCAAATTAAAACTTTCTCGCACGCCATGCCATCTATTGATAACATTCTTAAACATGCTTCCCCCAGTTCAATATATAGACGTCACAGAAAATTTTCTTTCTTAATTTAGTAAAAAACAAATAATTATTTTAAAATAAAATTTATATTTTTATATATGTTTTCAATATAATATTACGTATATAGTAACAGAAATCGGATTTTCAGTACCACGCAAGTAGCCCATTGTTTTATTATAATAATGGCAGTAAAATATTATTAGGCCGAACAAATATTCATACGGATTGTCATACCAAATTTCTTTCATATCGAACAAAGCGTTCCGTTATTATTAACAAAATGAATATTTTTTGGAAGAACTTTGAAGTAGATTACTGGATAAACGGTGCATTTTCGGATATAGGTAAGTTTAGTTAAATCGCCTTATTTTGGGCTCAAGAATCAGTCCTCCTATTTCAGAGACATCTATATATATTTCGCGTAAATAAAAAAAAAACATCTTAAAATATAATATTTATGATACAAGTAAGAGGTACTTTCACAAAAGAAATAAATATAAAAAGTAGATTGATTTATTGTATTTATTTTTAGGTACACGACGTGTTGCGAATAAAGTTTTTAGGAGACTGCTACTACTGTGTTTCTGGCATACCAGTCAGTGATCCAAATCATGCTACAAATTGTGTAGAATTAGGTTTGGATATGATATCTATTATTCAAGAAGTCAGGTACATATTTCCTGTTTCTTATCTATTCATTGTTTATTTTTGTAATTAATACTGAGAAATATATTGATAATATCTCTTATCGCAGGAGAAAGAGGAATTTAAATATTGATATGCGAATTGGTGTGCATTCCGGTAATATCTATGGCGGCGTTATAGGTGAATGTAAGTGGCAGTATGATATATGGTCCAAAGATGTCGATATAGCGAATAGAATGGAGCAACGAGGCAAGCCGGGGTGAGAAAAATATTTTATTTTATTATTATTTAGCTCTACAATGTTCAACAGCTGATTCAAACGTTTTGCTACAACGGTCGTGTCAGTTGTCAATTGTGCACTTGTTTTGCGTTTAGACCAATCAAAAAGCTGGATTCATAAGACTTATCTTATTCCTAAGTCTATTATTAACTGGAATATAGCCGAGACAGACGACAAAAATTAATGATCATTAACGGTTAGTTATAGTATGCGTACAGTACAAAACAATAAGTAGCACGTGCTTGCTACAGTTAATATTTTTTGGTTTGTTAATAGACGCAATTTTGACATCTGTCAAAAGCAGAGGCGGCGCAGGGCGTGGGCGACGTGGGCCACAGCCCACGGCCTCGCGGTCCGAGGGGCCTCGCGCCACCGAGATTTATGTATTACTCAAAAGCCATAAACGCGCCGAAAAAAGTGCAAATATGGATTCGAGATTTATGGCTTTATATCAACATCATGAAAATTTCGGTTTTCTGTATGATATAAGTAAATTAAAAAATATTCCACACGAACAAATATTAAAAAATTGTCAAGATTTACACACAGTCCTAAGAGTGGGTGAGAGTAGTGACTTTCAACCTTACGAATTATATGAAGAATTACAAATAATGATCCCTAATATACCTAACTTTGTAAAAGACGTGAAACAGTTGCTTCATTACATTGCAGATAATAACTTAAAAGAAATATACCCAAACATTTACATCGTCATTAGAATATTATTAACAATACCAATTAGTACAACCTCCGCTGAAAGGAGCTTCTCAAAATTAAAACTCATTAAGAATTATTTAAGGAGTACAATGTCACAGGAAAGACTTTCTGCGGTCGCAGTTTTGTCTATCGAGGCTGATATAGCATCCAAGCTAGATTACGAGTACGTAATTAAACAATTCAGCAGTGTAAAAAGTAGAAAATTTCTGTTCCTTTAATGTTTAATTAATTTTTTTTAATGTTGGTAGGTTTTAAATATCTTGAATATTTATAGGTTAGTTGTGAGTTTGACTAGATTTTGCATGAATAAAAGTTTAATAATGACAAGTGTTTTTTTTTTTTTTAAATCTGTCTTCATGCGCGAGCAGAGGGCCTCGCAAAATGTATCTTGCCCACATAAAATTATGTTCTTGCGCCGCCACTGGTCAAAAGTATCACCTTAAGGTACGCATAGACGCAGCGTACGAGCAAAACGCTTGTCCCGCCATAACGGTGCAGACACAGTATCTCTATCCTTCAACAGCACGGAAGTTAAGAAAACGCGGCAAAATAAAAATTTGATTTGTCCCTAACTTGTTATACTTGGTGCATAATCGCTAAGAGTATATATTTAATTTTTTTGTGCATAATTACTTTCATTATATATTTTTAATACAATATATTATATATACATATTATATTATAGTAAATAAGTAATAATTAATAAGAACTTACATATGAAATGACACAGCTAAACGGCGTACGTACTGCTGACTGCACAAAATACACCGTTTCCCCATTATTTTGTCGTATATGCACCTCACAACACATATTCGTATATGTTGACAGAAATAATTGTAAATGTTCTCCAAAAAAGTAAAATAATACACAAACAGTCACGAAACGTCAAATAGATTTTGACAACTATTTAGTGAGAGAGCGATGTATAGAGGTTTACATATGGCTGAAAAAGATGTACAATGAGTACGAACGCATGCGCAGTATACTTTAATTGAGAACTTCCGTACTATTGAAGGACAGAATATATGTTTCTATCCTTTTATGTTGGAGCATTATTCTAACAATAAAAGAATAGGAAACACTTGGTCCATTAGTTTAAAGGTCGATGCGCATACTATAACTAACCGTTAATGATTATTAATTTTGTCGTCTGTCTCGGCCTCTCGAATATAGATTTGCACATTACAGTATGTACTTCCAGACGTATACGGGCGTGGCTTTGGCAAAATTTGGTATTATAAGTTTACGCGATATATATATATATATATATATATTTTAATTTATGATAGATGACTATTCAAGGTCATTTATAAGCCGTCTGATATAACATTACTTACAAATAACTTCAGTGAATATTGCACCTATAGGCGTACAAACATATTCGTGGATATGTTTTAACTGACAAAATAAATGTAATTTACATATTTGAAAATGTTGTTTCTTTATAAATAATGCTTTTCTCAAAGTTTTATTTTCTTCACAGACATATGTTTTTCCATGAAACAAAAATTTATACTTGATGTAAATAATGTGTAATAATGATGTAATAATTATTTGATTTAGGCCCAATATTACCATCTCTAAATAAAATTTTAACTACCAGTTAAATAAACAATATTAAATCGGATTATTGACAGCAATTATAAATTTGTCATTTGACAGTTCATTTCGTTCAGTTTTGTTTATTTAACTACCAGTTAAATGAACAAAATCGAAATGAAATGAACTGTCAAATGAAAAATTTATAATTGCTGTCAATAATCAGATTCAATATTGTTTATTTAACTGATAGTTAAAATTTTAACCAGAGATGGTAAGACTGGGCCTTAAAGATCAACGTAACTGGATAAATATTAGCACAGAGGGCAGTGTAGTACATAATTACATATTTGTAAATCTACGACATACGTTACTATTATTTTTAGTGTGTTAGAAAGTAATGTCATCATTTATCTACAATGTCTATCATAAAGCTTAAATATACTTACGTCAAATAGTCTTTCTCTTTCTAACACAAAAAAAAATTAATTAAGTGACAAATGTTAAAATCACCCTTCAGCCATTTTTGATCAGTCTGTAATTTCATTTCACGTAAGAAAATAGCAATTAAAAACTA
The DNA here is from genome assembly GCA_943142095.1 of Ophonus ardosiacus. NCBI lineage: Eukaryota > Metazoa > Arthropoda > Insecta > Coleoptera > Carabidae > Ophonus > Ophonus ardosiacus. Next base: position 43,629,591 of record OW964827.1, read on the forward strand.
AAATGGAGACTTAAGGAAAAGTTATAACTAATGAAAAAACCCCTTAACCTTAACAATAATTTTAAAAACTATCTACGTATTTCGAGAACTATGTTCTCATCATCAGCAGAAACTACAAAGTAGGTAATGACAGAGAAGTTAAGATTACTCAGTATGTAAACCATGCCAGAGGTCAAAACAGCTCAGAGTTCAAAATTTGTACAGAAATTAATAATTATTAGCAATTGATTAATAAAAAATAGTTTACATAAATCGTCTACACTTTATTACAATTCTGTTGATGATCAGCTGATGTAGAGTAAAGTCCTATTTTGTGTTCTCCGTAAATTCAAATATTTTCACTGTGTATTTTTATATTTTTAGTAAAGTTCATGTTACCAACCAAACTCTGAAACTCCTCAACGGTAAATATTCCTACGTGAGATCTGACGCAAGCTTACATGATGATCTACTTCGTAAATACCAAATAGAAACCTATTTGATCTCACCCTCAATCCAGGTGAGTGTGAATTTACTTCACAAATTTTTCTATTCCCATTCAGTGAATACATTTCTTCGTTATAGGACGAGCCAAGGATCTCAAACGAATCAACGTCTGGTTTTCCTGGTCCGATGTATATCAGAAGACCGTCCGTAAATCCAAAGAAAAGCTTCCCAAGGCAGAATTCCATCGGTGCGGGAATTATGTCGCATAGAAGAACAGCGTTCATGAGCAACAATATCAAGAAGTATCAGCTGAGGTTGATTGAAATTGAGAATAAATTAGAGGAAGCCATAAAAGGACTTCCGCTACGGAAATTTGAGTAAGTGTTGATTTGATTTTGCTTATATAATACGGGTTGTTTCTATTTTTACGAGTAAGATTCTTTTTATTTGAAATTGTATTTAAATTTCAATAATGAGGTCTTCCATCACTTTTTATTTTATTTATTATTATGAAACTTCATCTAAATTAAGAAAAATTAAGAACAATCTGTTGTTCAAGAAGGTCATAATTGTTATTCTTTAAACTGTAATATATTTTTGAAGTGAAACTTCTTTATGGAGGGTGCAAACTAAAAAATGGAAGTTGAAACACGCGTTACCGAAGTTGAAACAGGCGTTATGAAAGTGGAAACATGCGTTATGAAAGTTGAAACACGTGTTACGGAAGTTGAAACAGTCCGAGGGAATTGTGAAACTCCTTTTCGGAGGGTGTAAACTAATCGCGTTAAGAAAGTTGAAACACTGTGTGTTACACGAACAGTAACGATGGCTTCACGACTAGAGAATTATAGTGCGCGCGCATTTATTCCCTCCCGTTCTCTTTTCAATAGTACAAGTTGGGGAGTAAGCAAGCGTGTTTGTGCTAGTTATGGGCAAAATAATTCCACTTTCGGATTCATTAAGAAGTTACACTTCAGCTGTGCGGTCTGACGCCATTATTGTTTAAAATGGGGAAGTTCAGCGATTTTTTTTTATTCTTTTATTCCATGGAAAATGACTTCAATAATGCCCAGATTTTCCGGAAAAGCCGATTTTAAGCTGTGATGACGTCGGTAGAGGCTTGGTACAACGTATGTCCCTTATACACTGACGCTCGCGGTTGCGGTTACCAGTCATTTGAGACTGAGGTGTTGTTCGACCTACGTTTAAGTGGTTCGCTTTCACCGTTCTGTCTGAGTTTGCGCATAACTGACTTGTGACGTACTTAGAGTTTACGCAAAAAATATTAATTATAAATAAATGGAGCAATAATTTTAATTTTTAATTTCAATTTCAGTAGTCATTTGTGTTATATTTTGAGAAAATAGTATGTTATGCAGAATTTTTACCATGCTAAACTTCCCCATTGTATGGCGAAGATGTGAAACTCATTTTGTTCTAAAAGAGTGGAGTTTTCTAGTAATTGGATTGGAATAACATGAATTGATCTATTTCAGTACTTATAAAAATATGTATATAGTAAATAACTTATGTTTAAAATAAATTTCGTGATAATAAAATAATAAAAAAGTACATATATTATAGTCCAAGTTTTGATTGCCACTGGAAACTTATGTCATTCATTTTGCAAAAGCCTTTGGTCATTCCATTTTGCCTAATGAATTGTACTTTTTTCTCTATCTGCATCTTTAATTTCATTTCTCTCTTCTTATTTACAAGACGGAATACTTTCTGTTCATTTTGTTTGTCATAATTCACACTCTTTTACTGCCACCTCTGGTGTACTACAGGGTTTCAATTTGGGTCCATTACTTTTCTTACTATTTATCACTCGTAATACTGACCAGTATAATTTAACAACCTAAATTATATAGGGCCTTAGTAATCTATAGAAATATGTTTACAATTTAATTGTCGAAGTTTACAAAAACGTTTCTTTGTAAATACATTCATCATCAGTGACAACATTTTAAAAATTCGATAATGACACAATTATAATTTATTAATATTTGTTATTTAAGATACGATTTTATATAAATTTAGATTAACAAACAGCTATGACCAAGACAAAATTTGAAGCCTTCGCTTCTACATCTTGAAACGTAATAAAATGTGAAACAACAAAGACTAAGGGCTGGTTTTTCAAACTCTGGTTAAAATTTTAACTTCTAGTTAAGTAAACAATATTGCATCGTTTTGTTGACAGCAATGATAAATCTCTCATTTGACAGTTCATTTCGTTTCAATTTTGTTTCTTTAACTCTTAGTTAATATTTTGACCAGATATTGAAAAACCTAAATAGTGGCACAAAAATGTATGACTGGAAAATGTGAAAATTTTGACATATTCTTTTTGATCCGTAATATATATGAGCCCCTCGTCATAATATTTCGTCCTAAGAGCAAAAATCAATTTCCACATTTAAGTTCATTTATACAAAGTTTCCATATTTACAAATACAAGTGTTAAAAAACCATCCACATTTTGTATCAGTTTTATGATTGTTAAATGATTTATATTTTGGGGTTTGTAATAATCCATTAATATGTAGTATTAATTTTAGGCAATGGTTTAAATCTCCAATGATAAACCCATTCTTTCTGACCTTCAGAAATTTGAAACTAGAATTGCCATATTTCATGCTGCCAGATCCATTATTTAAATATTATTTATTAAGCACTATATTCATTATAATAGCTATATTAGCTATTCAAGCTTTAACTTTCAACCAGTAAGTAATTCTTCATAATTATTTAGTCCATAAATTAACAAAATATCTTGTCTTTCAGATTTAGTTTAGGCGTTTGGTTAATTCTTTTAACCCTAGCGCTCCTAATCATAATTTTTATCCCTTTTATGTGGTTGGATACTTTTTTAAATAAACTTTATTCGTCCAAAAAGTGGATCAATAATCTTAGCGATATTTTTGGGAAAATATCAGAGATGATTTCCAATAATACTATGATGAGGATATTAGTTTATTTTGTGATAAGCTCCCTATTAGCAGCGTGTACTATTTTGGATATGGTAAGAGGATGATTTTAGTATTTTGGGGATTTTTTTTAATGATATTTATTTTAGGTTGATTGTGAAAATGTAGATGTTGATGATAGTGATAGAAAAGTTTATTATTGCATTGTACCGTGGGTGAGTTTATTTTTAATTATTTAATTGATGCATTTAAATTCAAAGGGATATAAATGCCATTTATATATTTTAAAGTTATTCAACAAAAAAATTGTTTTGTACGAAACAATAACGATAGCTGCAACTTATTTTTTAATGTTTTTATTCATTTTGTTTAAAATAGCGGTGACAACAATGACCGTTAATATGAACAAGAACAATTGATTAAGGGTGATTAACAATCAGTTGACTAGCATTATTTTCTCTGTCAATCGCGTACCTATGGATTATTTTAGAGAAAAATACTTTAAGGTCATAGTACGCATATTTATTTGATTAAAGGGTTAAATGAAGATATATAATCGATAATAAAATTCTATTTTTTTTCTGTAGCAGATTTAAAAAAAGTCAATTATAAATTAAATTATTATTTAAACACAATTTTAAAATTTAATTAATTTCAAGTTTTGGTTCTGTTTCAAGAATGCATCTTTCTGATAACTTTAATTGCATAATTGAAGTTCTTATTATCAAATTGTGAAAGTTTATAATATATTTAATTTAATTTAAATAAAAATTAAAATACTGTATCTACCCTGGCTGTTAAAGTATTATTTTATCAATTCTTGCGATTAAACTGCCACTATTTTGACAAAAGCAAACTTTAAAAGATTAAAAATATCCCTTTGAATTTAAATATTTCAGTGTTAATTGTGAAATTATTTTTACTACATATTTTTTATTGTATATCAGTTTTTAATTTTGTTATTTTTGTTATATTTTTAGCACATATTACAAATGTGTTCGTTGGGCATTTTGGGCAGTTTTCTTTTTCTTCGGATCCCTATAGGAATTAAATTATTTTTTACTGCATCTATTACTGCACTTTTTTCCATCTTTATTTTACGTGTCGACAATGTTGTACGTTTTTTCACATCTAACTAAAAACTAAGTACGAATATATTACTTTTCTGTATTATTACAAAGTAAATAAATTTTTTATTGAAAATAAGCGACGAATATGTTGGGAATTGTCTGTTCCATTTTTCGTTGCCTTCATTGTACATTGTAATAGTTTTTAGTTGGATTTTCAATATATTACACAGTTTTAAAAAAATTAACAATTTATAATTCAAATATTTTGTTTGTAGCAAGACGAAACTTGGAACCGCGAATTGAAACCCCAGATTGCCTGTATAATGTCCATAACTTTTCTGACATTTACTCTACATTTAATTGACCGCCAAGCTGAATATTTGAACAGATTAGACTATCAGTGGAAAACACAGCTAGCTATAGAACAAAAGGAAGCGAAAACTATGCACAGTATCAACAATCTACTGTTACAAAACATATTACCGATACATGTTGCTCACCATTATTTAGATACTAGCAGACCAGTGGATGAACTATACCATGAACAGTATAAAAGTGTTGCAGTTATGTTTGCTTCTGTAGTAGACTACGAATTAGACAAAGACGACATAGATACAGACACTGATATTTCTGCGTCTACTATTAAAATTATGAATTTGGTCATCAGTGAGTTTGATAAAGTAAAAAACAAACAAATTATTCACTTTAAATTTACTAATTTCTCTGTTTTTTATTTTCGCAGTTGTTGCTGCAGCCATGTGGCCAAAAAATCGAAAAAATCAAAGTTGTTGGTTGGACTTACATGGCTGCATGTGGGTTAGATCCAGGAAGAAAAGATTCTACAACTTCTATTCACAGGCAACCTGGTAAAAATATTGTAGTCCAACTTGTAAGATTTGCTGTGAATATGATGCGCGCTTTGGAAAATATTAGTGGACCATTTGCGCAATTCAAACTTCGAATAGGTAAGAACAAAATGGAGGATTCCATCATTTTTTTATAATGGGGTCCTATACCATAGTCATATTTTAACTATTTTAAATAAGAAGACGAAAATATACATAAATTAATGAGTATTAGTGAAAAAAAATTCTTTAAATATTGACTGGGTCACAAACTACAAGCGATTGAAGCTGATTACTAATTGGGCATGACGCGTTAGGTACTAAGAATTTGATTGGTCGCCTGATTTAAAAAAAAAAGATTCGCGCGTCTGAAGCGGTCACCTTTGAAGGTTTATGAAATGTCATGTTGTTCTATAACCTAACAAAACATTTAACAATTTTGTGTTTGATGAATTTGTTAAATTATAACATCTAGTAATATTAACAATAATAATATATTTATAATTAAATTAATATTGAAACTTCAAAACAGCCAACACTAGCGCCATCCGTCGTCATACTTCGTGTAATAATATTGTCAAACTGTTTCAATATTCTATAATTTATTAGGAAAAAAATTCTTATTATTTACGTTATTTATACTTAATAATAATTTCTTTATGAATATAACGTATAAGTTTTTATAAACAAACATTTCAGCTATGCAAACATGAAAAAAATAGTTCCCTCTATAACTAATAGTTTGTCCCTGTTTGTCGATCACTAGTTAGTACCTGCTACGTCACGCACAAATTCTTAAACTTTAAAAATTCATATCTCGCTTATTACGTAAAATTTTTAAGTCGCGTTTGCACTAAAATTCTTATTTTATCCTGTTCTTACAGAAAAAAAATAAATAAAAGAAAAATGGTATAGGACCCCAGTTCATCAGAAAGTATAAGTAAAACTAAGACTATTGGAGAAAATCCGGTGAAAAATTTCTAGTAATAAGTGAGTTATGGTCCTCAGAAGTTCGAAAAAATAGATGTGACGTTACGAATATAAATTTTCATATAAAACTGTATTCTTTGTGGACCTAAATGTTCTTGAAATACGTGCTATATTTCTAAATTATATTTATAAAAAATAAATGAATATTACAAGACTGTATAAGCCAGTGGTTCTCAAACTTTTCAATAAGGCGAAACACTTGTGAGCAAAAACTTTAGGCGGAACCATAGACAAGGAAAGATATATATCCTTCTTTGTCTATGGGCGGAACACAGAACACTTGTTAATTAAAATAGAAAAAAGTATTGTTTTCTGCTATTCGCTTTTTCCAAAGAATAATCCGTTTATGAAATGCTGAATACGTCACTCTTAGTTAAAATATCTTCTTTGTTCCCAGTACACTTGTATTGATTGACGTTTTTTTTTTAAATAATTAAAAATATCTTTAGTTCCACATAACACACCACAATTATTTTTAAGATCTTGCGCAAATAAAATATTTTCATTTTGAAAGAAACGAAGCAAACACGGGAAAGTCTGACTTGTCCACTGTACTAAAAATATTCCGCATTTACACGGGAAATGTTTTTGTAATAGTACTTATCGAAGAAGGAATGGTTGAAATAAATATCAATTTTGCAAAACAAATTTTTATACGTTTTTATTTCTATACTCACTCTGGGACCGATAGACTCTGCTTGAAGATTTAGATTCTAAAAGTATATAAACATAGAAAAAAGTTAAAAAAACTCATTGATATTATTATTTTATGTGGGTTTGTACGAACCCAAAATATGGCATATATTTTGTGTACTATGTAACGACTAATAAAAATATTTCCTAAGGAATATCCCACGGTGAAGTGACCGCAGGCGTTGTGGGTTCGAAAAAACCCCTGTACGATATTTGGGGCGACGCCGTCAACATGTCCTCCCGAATGGACTCCACGGGAGAAAATGGCCGAATTCAAGTGACACAAAACACAGCCGACGTACTAAAGAATCAGGGTATTTCATGCACCTATAGGGGACACACCAAAATCAAAAGTTTAGAACATCCTATCCCAACCTACTTCATTGACTTAGATAGTAATAATCTTGCCTTAATAGATAACAATATTGTAAGGTGAAAATCAAAGGGAACAAATTCGTGATCAGTTAAATAAATGTTGGAAAGGTAGCTAAGCTAGCAATCGAATTGCAATTGCGGTGATATTGTTGCAAGGTAAGAAGATTAAGAAGAATCAAGTGATGACAAAGAAAAAGACCAAATATTGTACATAACTCTTTATTTATTTATTTATATTTTTACGATATATACAAACGCTTCTAGATTTTAAAGTGAATGATATTATATACGTCAAACGTATTAAAAATATATAGTACGATATGGAAAACGAATAATGGCACAGCTTATTTTCTATCCAACATTCAACACATTTTATTTCAGTAAAAACATATCACAGAATTCATATTCATAGTCCCATATTTTTTGAAATGCAAAAACTGAACTTTTCTCTCTGTACGAGCCGCGTCCCACAATCTATAGCTCGATTATTTTCTTTATTAAGGGAATTATTCAAATAAAAGTTGTAGTATACTTCATTTTACGTAAGAAAATAGTGACAGGAAGATAGGTGCAGTTTGATATTGTTTTTTGATAGGATAATACTGCGATATTATCCAATCAAACAACAAGATCAAACTGCGCCTATCTTCCTATCACTATTTTGTTACGTGAAATGAAGTATAGATCGAGGAGGACATTCACTAATTGAAGATTTTTTAACCTGTGGTTCTCATAACATAATATTTATGCAACGAAAGTTTAAAAACGAGCTTTATGACATGAGGCCAAGTAAAATTATTGACTGAATATTATAAAGTTTGTTTAAAATGAGTTACATACAACATTTTTTATAATATGTAATATTTAAATAACATTTCTGAAACAAATTAGATATATAACCAGAACAATTTGAATACATCAAATAACGAGTTCATAATTGACAGAAAAACGGATCTGAAGTTGAATATTGAAGTTTTCATTCAGTAATACCAACATGCATGTACAGAAAAAACTAAATTTAGGTAAGACAATTTAAATGCCACACGTGTATTGATGGTGGCAGCTCTGTGATGTGTAAAGTAAATAAAATACGAAAATCGTTGACTTTACATACTGTCTGCAATATGTAAAGTTGAAAGTTATTTTTTTTATATGAGATGGTATATATTTTTAGGTTCATTCGATAGAGTATTTTTTCTGAAATCAACCATGTAATCATTTTTTATCTTACATAACAAAAATATTGAGCAAAATTCAATTGAAAATTAAATAAATTTTACTGTTATATGTAGTTATTTTTAATAGGCTACGTATGAAACAATTGACCTTAAAACGAAACAAATATTTATTATTACAACAATTCAATTAAGTATGCAGGCCTATTCTACTAAAAAAATATGTATCGTTATGACTCGTTACTAGGCGATAAGTCGTTATGATAACTATTTTTGCCAAAACCCTATTCTGTTAATTTATTTATCGTTACATATCGTTTAATAACGACAAGTTCACATGCATCGTTGAAGTCGTAAAGTTAGACATATTTTGAGAACAAAAGTAAAAATGGCTGAAGAAGATATTTTGTTAATTGTAGCTGAGAAAAAGATTCTGCAAAGATGAGTATTTATTCACATCTGTACTCTAATTATATATATTATACTTTTTAGTATTAGACATTTTATTTATATTTCAGAAATATATTTAAAAATTTAGATTTAGATAATATTTAGTGGACGAAGGACTCCAGGCTGTTCTGCATGTTGATAAGGGTAGAAAAAAGAAAAATCCAAATACATTCTGCAACAAAAAAACTTTTTCTTTTTTTCTACCCTTAGATAATATTATTTAATATATTGATATATAATATAATATAGAATATAGATGCACTATCTATGTATTTAAAAATTATATATTTGTATAGGGATGTCGGATTATATAATCGTACACTGCGTGATACATCAGATCCTTTTACCCGGTCCCACAGAATTTAAATGACTTGTAAGTCTTCTCTATATTTCTTCCAATTCTTCAGTGGACAATTTATTAATTCTTAATGAACTGTTATTTTCCAGTTCTTCTTTCTTTATATCCATTGTCAAATTCAATTAAATAAACAAACAATGAATCGATATGTCAAATTTAAATTGAAAAACATATAAAAATTTATTCTGTCAAAATATACATGAAGTTAGATATTATCGTTATAATCCTGATAACGATAATTTATAACGATATGATTAGTAGAATTATGTTTTTTGGCATTTGCCGTTATTAAAGTCGTTTAACCAAATGCTTAGCGACAGTCGTTCAGTAACGATATCGTTATACATTTTTTTAGTAGAATAGGCCTGATGAACTGATGTTCAACGTTTCGCTCCCAGAATTGACAACAGAATAATTCAAAAAGCAGCCGGATATATCTTGTGAGAGTAGTTTTCCTTATTTTTTCGTTTATAAGAAGTTATAAGTGTATTCCAAAACATCGATTTTGTAAGAATAAATGCTGTATGCCAGAGATTTCGTATATTTGTTATTATTTAAATGGGACGTTGCTCGCATATTCTTCTGCAACATACGTAAGGATGGAATATAAGTTTTTATTCCATTATTCATTTCCCTGTTGTACGGAGTCATTGATGTTAGCAATATTTTTCGTAAAACACAAAATTAGATTTGCATGCACACTTTAAATAGATATAAGATACCATATTTACATCAGTCATGTATTAAACGTTAAAGTATTGTAAAAATTTATTTAATACGTGATATATTTTTGAGTATGTGTGCGGAAAGCAAATATTCGAAATTATTTTTCTATAAATGTTTACTTGAAATACGATTTTATGCCTTTGAAATGATGAAACGTTATTGATTGTTTTATATTTTAGTGAAATATGTATAATTTATTGTTTTATTTATTTTTGTAAATATACATTGAAGATACAACTTTGTATTTCTTAAATTATTTAAAAATCTTTCAAGACTCATAATAAGAATAATACAACCTTTAAGTTTAAGTTTTGTATATATATTTTAATACCAACGTTTTGGCAGCATACACTGCTGCCTTCTTCAGTGAAAACAAATAAATAAATAAAAATGATTATGATTTTTGTTATGTTGTTTTCCCTGAATCAGGCAGCAGTGTATGCTACTGAAACGTTGGATTTAAATAAAAAAATATCTACAGAACAAACTAAGATGTATTATTCTTATATTTATTTCTTGCTAAGTGTGAAAGTGTGTTCCCCGCTTAATTTTATAAGTTCATATTTAGTTTTGTTCACAGGGATATTTGCTGACTGAGCAGAAGGAAATTTTGCATTTAAGCGTTTGTAGTGTTGTAAGTACCTATCTTCGTAATGAAATACTTTTATGGAAATAAAAAATGCAACATGTGTTTTTATTATTAATGACATTTTTAACTGTTTATTGTGCGTAATTTAGTGTTATTGATGAAGATAAGCAAATGTGTACATAATATAGCATGTAGTTGAATATATCGTGCAATTGTGATGTGTGTTTTATATATTAATTCGTCATGAAACGTAGAAAACGAAGAAAATATTAATTATTTGAGGTTAAAGTGGTTATAATGGGCCTTTTTACTTTATTATTTATATTTATTACTGTAAGTAAATCATTGGGAGATGTAGAAAGAACTTTGGAATCTCCTCTTTGTTGTAAAGAGGTTATACCGGAGTTAGTAAAGATAGAATTCAATTCACAAATCGTTAAAAACGAATATATAGTCACATTTAATGGATATTATAAACACCGGACTCGAGCAAACTATATAAACGCGGCCCTAAATGGATCTGGAGTTCACAATTGGAAGATTTTAGAGCGACAAAATCCGGCGAGTGACTACCCTAGTGATTTCGACGTTGTTCTTTTGGAAGAAACCGAAAAACTCCACGGATTAGATGCTTTAAATGACCATCCATCTATCAAACACGTAACATCTCAACGTATGGTACATCGAACTTTAAAATTCAGTGTTAATTCAAGTGAACCCGACTCAACTTTTTGTATTGGTGCTAGTTGTAACAGTTGGCGATTTATACGTCGTGGTAGTTTATCTTCCCCTCTTGTACAAAGTGCTAACCGACACACAAGCCGAAGGCTCTTACGGGCTGTGCCTAGACAGATAACTTCGGTTTTACAAGCGGATGTTTTGTGGAATTTGGGGATTACGGGTAAAGGCATTAAAGTAGCTGTATTTGATACTGGTTTAGCGAAAACGCATCCTCATTTTAAAAAGATTAAAGAACGGACAAATTGGACCAACGAAAAGACCTTGGAAGATAAATTAGGTCATGGAACTTTTGTTGCCGGCGTTATAGCTTCAAGTAAAGAATGTTTAGGCTTCGCGCCGGAATCGGAACTTCACATATTTCGAGTTTTTACAAACAATCAAGTATCTTACACTTCATGGTTCTTAGACGCCTTCAACTACGCTATTTTAAAAAAAGTAAACGTACTAAATTTATCCATCGGCGGGCCAGATTTCAAAGATCATCCTTTCGTTGATAAAGTATGGGAATTAACAGCAAATAAAGTAATTATGATCTCAGCAATCGGCAACGATGGTCCGCTTTATGGGACGCTAAATAATCCTGCAGATCAAATGGATGTAATTGGTGTAGGAGGTATCAATTTTCAAGACCAAATCGCGAAATTTTCTTCGAGAGGGATGACTACTTGGGAACTACCTCAAGGGTATGGGAGAGTTAAACCGGATATTGTTACTTATGGAAGTGCTGTTAGAGGGAGTAGTATCAAAGGAGGCTGCAGGTCACTTTCGGGTACGTACAATTATTATTTTTATATCATTTATTATGATAAAAGATTCATATTCGTTCTAGTGATCCAATTGGATTATACAGTTGTTGTAATTCCAATTGGAATTACTATTAGAATACTTATACCTTTCACACATTTTCTTTTTAATCAGAATAAGAAATATAAGACAAATAACGGTTAATGGCTCACCAAAATTGAGAACGCAATTATAAAACAATTCTTTTTTTTTATCAAAAAGCGGTTTACTTTTTATTTAACCGACTTTTTATAGCTATTAACATACCTAGGATTTTTATAAGTATCAGGGAATACTCAAGTATCAAACTGCCGCAGATGCCGGTTTTCACTTTTTTCAGTCATGGCACTAGGAATTTTGGGGAATTAATTCAAATTATTATTATTTTTTTCGAAAATTGTATATCGTTTGACTAAGAATAAAGAGCTCTATTGAATAAGCAAATAAAAAGTATATGTCCCTATTTAAAATAAAAAAAGTTGGTATTTTGAGAACCACTGTTTTCATTTTTTTTTTTTTAGTTTATCATTGAAATACCCACGTATTCTTTGCTAATTTATCTAACTTCGTATCTCTTATAGTTCTCGAGAACGCAATGGTAACCATATTTAAATGACATTATGTATATGATAAACCGGATGTGGTACTTAACTTGGAGTTGGAGTTCTTAACTGAGTTTCGAGGAAAAACAATCAAATTTAATTCAAAATTTCGTATTAGAGATTTTTCTATTTATTAGAACAGCACATTATATTTTGTTTACGATTAATTAGATGATACTTATTACATGGAATTAGCGGGAGGTCATGTGCTGGCCACATCAGATTTGTTTTTCTTTCATTTTAGTAAAATGTATTGAGGTACCTACTTTACAAAACTTAGACTAAAAGAGGTCACTTTTCATTTCATTTAGAACTGGTTTAAAAAGCCTATTTTAATTGATTTTGGTTAATGGATATCGGTTTTTTAGTAAATAAAATTATCGGTTCCGGTTAAAAATCTCCTTTAAGATTTAAAATATCGATCTGAAAAACCAGGGTCTTGCCCTTTTAATACCAAATTATTACAAAAGTAATACGTACTTCATGAATATTACTTATGCATTTGATGACTCTTTTGTAATACTTGAAACATAAATTTGTCTACGTACAGAAAAAATAATTGCTGAATATAAAAAGGAAATTAGCCTATTTACCGTTAATAATGCTTATTCATAAATTTTAATGTACCTTTCGGTACCTCGTTCGGTACATAAAATATGATTTACGTATACTAAAAATAAAATTACAATAATTTTTTTAATGTTAGATAAAATACGTCCTTCAATCATTTTTTCATAATTTTCATTCATTTTCGTTTCCATATTTGCTACATTTAACTTCATATACCTATTGTGAATCATAAATAACGATCACGATCGTTATCATGAATCATTTTTTATATATCCATTTTATGATTATATTACGTGTTGTTATCCATTAAATTGCTCTTGCTTGTATCAAAACAATTTAATCACCGTAATGATTCGTTATCATCAATAACAATAATTTTTAAACCATGAAGCATGAGAATATACAAACATTTTTTTTTCAGGGACAAGCGTGGCGTCCCCCGTAGTTGCAGGTGCAGTTGCCCTTTTGGCCAGCGGAGTCCCTGAACATTTAGTAAATCCAGCAAGTATGAAACAAGCCCTTATGGCTTCTGCCAGAAGATTGCCTTCAATCAGTATGTTCGAACAGGGACATGGCAAATTGAATTTACTCAAAGCGTATCAAATATTGAAGAATTATCGGCCGCAGGTATGAAACAAAATTGGAAAACTTATGATAAACGAATATATAACATGCAGTATCTGGCAGGAACGGAAGTTTTTGATCCTTCCGTTGTAAAACAATGTGAATGAGATAACACTACTTAACCAATACAATATGAAAATTTACTTCACCCGTAAGTTAAAAAACTAAATTTATTAATGCCAATTTAATTTAGATTTTACTTAAAAAAGGTTAAACAGACGAGTAGTGTAAATTAATCAAAAATTTGGTATTGTCACTAAGTAATTCAATTAATATTCACGCGTTGTAATACAGGTCGCTAAGACACACGCTGGAAATTGGTATGAGGCAAAAACAAACACGTATTTCCAATAATAACAAAATTATATAAACTTTAATAATATTCCGTGAGTTAAAATTATATAATTCAAATGAAACTACAATGTGATCCATTGAGTCTAGGTATATAAACTCTTAACAGCCCGATTCACAAAAAAGTTTAAGCTAATCCTCATTTTTTGATTAGAGAATTCTATTCTATTCCGGTATTTAAAATTTAATCTTCATAATATCAAAAGAGGTAGATATTGGGAATAGATTAGGCTATATTCGAGGCTATATTTTAAGATATAAACTGTCAAAATTAGATTAGCTTAAACTTTTATAGAACTAGTCACAGATATCAACAATAACACAACAAGAAGTCACCAATATAACAAGTTCAAAATAACAAGCGTTAAAGAAAACAACGGAATTCAATTGTTTTCACTTAGCGGCTATTACTCGTTTATCGTTTATTGGTATTGGATTTTTTCCGTTAAAATTGTAGTGTTTTCTGGAGTTGAAGACAGAGGACAAAATGTTTCGAACAACCAAAAAGCTCAAGGTTAGAACGCCATGTTGATGAAGTTGCGTTCATTCGCTATCACTCCTATATATATATTTTTTTATTTTTACCTTATAGGCATATTCTAGGTTTTCATGATGCAATATGTATTGAGTTTTTCTCTAGGTTAGTCTGAGTCCAAGCTACATCGACTTGACAGAATGCCAATACATGTGGCCCTATTGTACTCAGCCCTTATACTACGGTTCACAACCCACAATGATCAACGTAACCATTTTGAATGGTTTAGGCGTTTCTGGTCATATTGTGGGTAAACCCCAATGGTATCCATACCTTCCACAAGCTGGACAGTATTTGGATGTATCCATAACACATTCGGAACTTCTCTGGCCTTGGAGTGGATGGATGGCCCTTGCAGTTGCTGTGAATGCAGACGGCGCGGGGTATGAAGGGTTGGCGCAAGGACATGTTAATTTAACAGTGGAAAGTAAAGGGGAAGATGGAGTAAAAACTTCAGCTGTGCAGCTTACCATTCGGTAAGGTTACTATAAATTGTATCTCTTAGGTGTAGCTAGAAAATATATAAAATAGTCGGTTTTATCTTTGACTTAATATGAGATAGAAAACATTTCAACATTATAAAATTGATTAAAGACAATTTAAAACAGTGTTAAACAGTCTGCCGGGTTCAAATTCCACGAAAATCCGCTTAAATGTCTTTCTGATCTACGGCGCATTATCGTTTTTAGTTATTTTATTTGATTAACTACATCCAAATTATGCCACTTAAGGTAGGCGTCTGCACTGGAATTTACAAGAATGTATGAATGTAAAGAATTTCGTGAGAGATTTTAACAAGGGCTGATAACTGTATTCAAACATTTAAACTTGTAAATAAACATTTGAGACTAGAACATCAATAAAAACGATCATGGACCATATTCTCAACTGAAATAACCGATAGAGGCGCAGCAAGCATTTTCAATATGGCGGATGCATGACGGTAGGTGTACAATCTGTCTCGAACATACTCTTAATATAATTGGAAATTTCGTGAAATCTATCCAATGTTTGTTGAATACCTGCTTTTGTAGTTATAGTCACTTTATTTTTACCTATTTTTGGAAAAATATGGAAACTTAAATGAGTTTCCCTACTCATAAGCGAATGACACCCCTATACGCAACACATAATATTGCTTTTACCGCGTTTTGCAATATTCATTTTCGTATAAAAGAAATACTTTTAAAAAATGTATGCTAACATATGTTGTATTTGCTCGCACCTACCGTCATGCACTAGTTTAAAATTTAGTCACTAGATGTCATATCGATGCTCTACAGTTGTCAATAATTAAGTCAGTAAAAATACTTAACCAGTAGCGATACTAGCTGTCGGCTATTAATCTTTAGAGTGCATGGAATTGAGTTGAGCGGCCATTTTGCCAGTAGCGCTACATGCTTAGATCATATAGCTTACGAACTGGATATGAGAAAGCCTATGCCTTAGGATTAGATTCTCGGGAACGCTTAGGATCAAAAGAGTACATAAGAGAGAAAAGGATACAACAACTTCACAGAAACCTAAGGTTATGCGCAGACGCCGCGGCTTACCATGGACGTCGGCATGGATTTTCAAGAAAGGGACAAATATAACTCAAAATAATAGAACAAGAAAGAAGTTGAATAAAAAACTATATTATTTTTGTAATTCATTTTTGAGTAAAATGAATTATTATATTTGTCTGTCGCAAAATAATAAAAGAAGAAGGAAAACGTCGAACAAAAAACTATTTTTGAAATCATATCTGAATAAAAGTAATTTATTGCATTTTTTTCTTATGTCGCCAAATTATTAAGCACGGAAGCAGTAACTACACATCATTTTGATTGAAACACGTGAATAAATAAACCACAAAATACTTTTGATGGTTGATGTGTACTCACCAACTTGGAACAGAGTAACTGAGAAGAGAACTATGAAAAACCACAAAAGTTTCGACACCGTCACTGGCTTTTCACTGGCCCATGTTTTTCTCAGTTTGCGCACTTCCCTAGGTTTCTGCATTTCCAGTCTCTCTCAATCCTAAGCGTTCCCTAGTTCGTAAGCTATAAGATCTAAGGCTTCATGACGGAAATTTGAGCAACAGTCATTTGTAAATAATATCTTTGTTTTATTGATGCAAAATAAGGACAATGGGGTCATTTAAAAAAAAAATAATTGTCGATTTTTTTTATAAAATCATGAAATCCATCTCATTTAATAAATATAGTAATAGAAAATAATTTGAAATATGTTACTTTTCATTCATAAATTTGCTAATAAACTTTCGCGGTTTTAAACACGGACTAAATTTATGACGACACAAATTCATACTCATACAAAGACAATTCACTCTCTCACACACACACGCTTCATAACATGAAACAGTAACCTAACCTAAAAGTGTGACAGCTGACAGCAAAATATACAAGAGAGAAGATTATTATTACTTTCTAGTTCTTTAAAAGTACTAGTGCAGTATAAATTATGTAAATAAACCATTTATTTAAATAAATACCAAACCAAATAGTCATAGTTCTAAATTAAACCGGTAGAGCTCGACTGTCGTATCCGTGATGTCGCCAGCCGTTGAAATATTTGAAATTAAACGCAACTTTTAAAAAATCATATCTCTGATTCTAAAGACTTATAAGATGAAAAACATACACATACTCGTACATGTTTAATTTGACCTATTTTTTCAAGAAAAAAATAAATCAGAAAATGTGAAATGACCCCATTATATTAAATATTCGAAATCGCAATCAAACAGCATTTATTTTTACAACACGGACGTTCCAATACACACTTGCATTTTCAGGGTAATAATAAGATCTTACCCTTTAAACACACGCCTTCTGAAATTTTGGTATCATGAAATAAGCGAAGTGTTTTGACTGGCTATGTTTATTTATACTTCTTAAAAGTTCCCAACTACTTCTTTTAAAATGCTTTCAAAAAATTAAAAATTGCAGCATCAATGTCTTCTTCAGACGAAAATTTTAAACGCTCAATAAAATATAGTTTTATTTTCTTGTATAAAAACTAACTATTTTTCATAGGGTAAAAATAATTCCAACGCCTCCTCGCCATAAACGCATTCTTTGGGATCAGTACCATAATCTCCGCTACCCTCCTGGCTATTTTCCTCGCGACAATCTTCGCGTTAAAAACGACCCTCTGGATTGGAACGGCGACCACATCCACACCAATTTCAAAGACATGTATCAAAATCTTCGAAACGTCGGCTACTACATCGAAGTTCTCGGTTCTCCATTTACTTGCTTTGATTCTTCCCAGTACGGCACTTTATTAATCGTCGATCCCGAAGAAGAATTCTTCCCAGAAGAAATTACTAAATTGAAGAAAGATATTGATGGAGGGTTATCCGTGGTGCTTTTTGCGGATTGGTATAATGTGAGTGTGATGAGAAAGGTGAAGTTTTATGATGAGAATACGAGGCAATGGTGGATGCCAGATACTGGAGGGGCTAATGTGCCAGCCCTAAATGATTTGTTTTCGACGTGGGGGATAGAATTTGGGGATAGAGTTTTTGAAGGAGAGTATAAAATTGGGGATCATGATATGTATTATGCGTCCGGAACGAGTATAGCGAAGTTTCCAGAAGAGGGGATAATGATAGCGAAGAAATTGAACGACCAGGCGCAAAGTGTAAGTTGATATTGTTATTGTAAATAAATATATCATTTCGACTTGTTTGATACCAGCGCTGTAGGATGATATTCTGCATTTTTTGGTGCTGAACAGAATTCATTTTTCGTAATTCTGTATATCATAGGTACAGTTTAATTTAATTTTAAATTACTGTTCATTACAAAATTTGAAGATGTTGATGAAGGTTAGTTAAAAATAGTTTGGATGCCAATTCATAGATGGCGTTGTTATTTGGCGCTACCTACAATGTCTCAATTACCCACAGTGGTGACATATGATAACATAGACTGTATATGAAATTTACACACTATATTTACTTGTTTAATGTTTTAAATGTTTAAATATAATAAATTTAAAACATTAATCAAGTAAATGTAGTGTGTAAATTTCATATACCGTCTATGTTAATTTAGCATAAACATGGCGACTGACATCGTATGTCGCCACTGTGAGTATTTGAGGCACTGTAGCGGTGCCATACCAACTTCATTGAATTGCACTACGCTTATGTGGCTATAATTACCCAAATGAAAATTACAGATCGAGTACATCAAGTAGCGCCACGACACGGAGCAACATTCTACTATTTAGAGAAATAATCTTTAAAATACATTGAATTTTTATATTTAAATTTTCAAGAATTATATTTACTTTTAATAAACTGACAACAAATTTAGCCCATCTAAACTTCATTGACATGGACCAAGGAGGATCAGAGATACCAATACTATCCTCCTAATTGAAATAAAACTAGATGTCGCCACTATCCGTACCAAATCTGTAAAAAACTCGCGGCAAAATTTTATATAGGAAAACAACGATTTGAAACGGTCATAATAAGCATAGCGCAATTGGATGAAGTATGCCATGGAGCTACAGAAAATCAGTCCTAAAACTGTATAGCCATACTTAAGGTGTTCTTATTTTTATTGCTACAGATTGTATACTCAGAAACGTCTGAGCAGCAATACACTGTTCCAATCTTCGGCCTTTTACAACCAAAATCAACGAATACTAGCGGCCGTATTGCCATATACGGCGATTCAAATTGCCTGGATTCATCTCATCTAGAAAAACCTTGTTTCTGGATGCTGGATGCTATGTTAGAATATACATCTACCGGTAAGATTCAGAACTTAAATATATAAATAAGGAAGGACCTTGGCTGCCGGCGCCGGTTTCTTTATCTGTAACCAGCGCCAGATGAATAATAATGCCAATAATTAAATCGTCTAGTTTCAAAACCCGACAAATCCATTTTTGGCCAAAAATGAGTTTGACAATGCAACGGATTTGTCTTCTCATTCTCCCTTAACTTGGTTGTGATGTTTATGAAGACTCAATAAATCCATTTGATATTTACGTTTAAAATAGGTTAGTTTCAAAACCCGACAAATCCACAACCGGTTGCGAATTACTAATTAGCCGATTAGAGAAGCTGTTTGGAAGTTTCGTGGGTATGCGTTTTGTTTAATGTCATTTGTTTCTTTCCATTTATTTTATAAGGAAATAGTGCTTAATGGATTTTATTAACAGTATCAAAATTTCAAAAAATTTCAATATATAAATATATATATATATAGTGCTTAATGGATTTTATTAACAGTATCAAAATTTCAAAAAATTTCAATATATTATAATTAAAAAATTGCAGTCTAGTGGTGGTTCAGAGCCTAACAAAGAAAAACTTGAAAATGTTAATGTTCTATTGGAAAAACATAAAAAAATACTATGATCTTCCAGAGGACGTTACTATAGTAGAAGATTCTGTATGCAGTATCAATTTATGGAGAGCAGTTGATGAGATCCCGATCTAATTGTTTAATTGTCATTAATTTTTGATAGTGTAATTTGACTTATTTTTGTAATGAATAAACACTTAGGGCCGTTTTATCTGGTTAAAATTTCAGCCAAGAGTTAAATAAACAAAATTGAAACTGTCAAGTGACAAATTTATTATTGCTGTCAACAAAATGATGCAATATTGTTTACTTAACTAGAAGTTAAAATTTTAACCAGAAATTGAAATACCGGTCTTTAATGTTTTCATATAAATCCAAAATAAAATAAATTTAGGAAGTAAGTTAAATGAAATCAGTTACGGAAAATAAAAACTCGACAAATCCATTTTTTAAATTTAAATTCTGACATTATTAATTAGTTTTTCTTATTAAACAAAGTAATTTCTCGTTCTTTATCATCATTATATGTGTTTAATGTTGTTTTTATATATTATTACATTACTACTACATTACTACAACTACAATACTAATATTACTAATGTTTTTATATATTTATTAATTTGGAACATATTAAAACAATTTTTTTGCGATTTACCAGTATTTCACCTATACCCAAGAATAGAATTAGAAGCATTAGAAGTGAGATCCCAGCTTTCTGATTGGTCTACACGTGAACCAAGTTTACAATAGCGAAAATTTTTGTAACAAAGAGTTTCACTCAGCTGTCAACTGGAGTTGTAATGGTTGTAGCTTGTAGCAGAAATGAAGGACAGAAATACGTAAGGTAGACGGACAATAACGATGTTAAATAGTATTCTGTGGGATCAGACAATATCAAAAGAAAAAAATTGACGTTTCGAGCTGTCAAATATGTCTTAGACGCAACAAAACGAATTCATAAATTTTATATGATGTGTAAAACAGGCTGGCTCCGCAGCGCCACCAATTCTATTGTTATCTCGTATACAGTATAAGTAGATTTGTCGGGTTTTGGAACTAGGCAATTCAGTTGCTCTCTGTGTGCTTACTTATATAAATTTGTAATTTTTTATTAGATTCCTAGTTTACACCATCAAAATCTCTTCTTTCTAGGGCACCTCCCCACTATTTTCCAGGACAACGCTCTCCACGATCGTTCAAGAATCGTTACAACCTCTAGTCCCCAACGTATGGACGGAAACCGCCTCTATCTGTACTCCAAGGTTCTAGAATCGAACCTTGGGGTACCCCACGCTCGAGCGCTGCCCCCGTGTCCCCATTTGAGCTGGGCTGCCGCGAATCCGCTTAATGTTTCCGCGCCTAGTAATTTGTACAAGAGTCAGAAGTTGTTGGCGGTAGAAGAAGATGTTGGACTGTCAAAAGGAGGTGAATATCTGTAACAGTGTTGCTGGGGATAAAAGGAGGCGAAATTTTTGATGTAAATAATAAAAAAGTAATCGTGTTTTAGTAATATTTTATTAGTAAATCAACGGAATGAAATGGGGGCGAAATATATTTTATTAGACTATTTCCCAAATAAATAGGTACATATTATTTTAGTCATAGTTCGATACACAATCATTCATAAATCCATATTCTTGCATTCTAAAATTTCATGAGTTTTTCACTATTCTGTAACTTCTAGAACGTTTCGTGATAAAACAATAACAATTTGCGATTTTATTGAGCCCGGCAATCATTTTCTTGATTTACGCTGCCTAAACCGTTAAAAATGAACAACGTACGAAAGAATTATTGAGTATAAAAACGTTCGGCTTTACAGTTATTACCATAATGATAAACATTGCAAATTTTTTAACATAATTGACTATTATTCATTATCATAACGTAACTACTTTAATTCATTGTATAAATAGGAGATTCTTAAATTCGTTGACGAGATTGGCGGTATTTCTAATGCGTATATATAATATATGTATATATAATTTTAAATATATAATTAATAATAAAATAAGAAATATTAAATGTACTTCCCAGAAAAAGTCTTCAGTAATGAATCTGGATTTTTGACACCTTCTTTTTTCTGTAAATTACAAACATTTTAATATTTCATCTGGTTATTTGGGCTGTGAGAATCATTACAACGCATTATTTTATATATTTATAATTCTCTATTTCTAAATTTATAAAAGATATAATAAAAATGTTCAATGTATCGAATAGTGAAATTTATATTGTTTAATATTTGTAATAACATAAATTTCCAAAAAATAATATTTGGAAGATTTTTTTTTAAGGAACTACACTTCCTACTATTAATGTCATATTAAGGAATACGTAGTTAAACACACACACACATACACACGCACATACATACACACACACAGACTTTGTAAAAATGTTAAAATCGGATTTTAGTTACCCTCTGTTAGCGAGACGAAAAAATGAAAGCTGTACTGCACACAACTTCATATTATATGATAACAAGATTGTTACTAAACAATAATTGTTATAGCTTATCTAACAATGAGACATGTTAATACGAATTTTTAACAATATTGTTATCAATTCTTGTTAAGTAACAATTTCTTATTTAATAACAATGTACACGTGACTAAGCCCGCATTAGTTTGACATTTCATTTCGATGCGATATTGTCAGTTTAAGCCAAGTATAATATTTAAGTTACGTTGGTGTAACCAGTCATGCGTAATTCACATAAATTATTAAAATATCTCATTTCCATGGCAGTTAATGGGGGATTCCACCATTTTTTTTTATAATTTCATCTGAAAATATTAGGAAAACTAAGACTATTGATGAAAATCCGGTGAAAAAATTCGTATTAATAAGCGAGTTATGGTTTCCCGAATTTTGAAAAGATTGACGTGACGTCACGCTTATGTGGTTTTTTATCAAACTGTTTTCATCATGGACCTAAATGTTCTGGAAATATATGCTATTTTAAGTTATATTTACATAAAATAAATGAATATTATAACACTGTATAAGTCTACATACTTTATAATTACAGATGCATTTAAATTATTAAGTTTAATGCAAGAAATTTATGTTAAAATAAAAACTGTTTGAAAAGGAATGTTAGCCCCTTCTTTCGAATTTGAATTTCTTAACTTCCATTGGTAGAAACCCCCACCTCGTAACACGCTATTTGTTATGCATGTATTGGCGGTCTTTCGGTCGCCAATCAAAATACTATATATTGATTTCATATTAGTGTCGAAGTGCTGTAACAAAAAACCCCTTATTTCCGAAATATCTCAATTATACCATTTCATATTTTTTTTTTTATTAATATTCGTTATTCAGCATATACATTCGTATTTTTTTACTATTTTCCTTTAATTCGATTGAGCTGGAATCCCCTATTTACTTTAATACAATTTAAGTCATCACCGTATATTACAGAAAGTACAAGCTTTTCATTACACACTTAACTGAGCATAGTGAGCATCTAATACTCTAATCATTGAAAATTATTTTCTCTTATCATTTAAATAAATTATATTGTACTATAAATTAGCTAGTATACAGTCCAAGACACGAAAGAAAAACGCTATGAAGAATGTTAAATGTTATCAGAATTTCTGTAAAGCGGCACTATGATTAAAAAAAATTTACTGTGACTTTGTCGATCAGTATTTCACTAATAGACTAGTGGCATGAACACTATTTCACAATGAAGTTATTTTGAGACTACAGTTGGCCGACTATTTCCCACTTCTCTTGTAAACGTTGGTGATTGGTGGAACACATTTTGTGGAATGCTTCCCCTCATTAGCTTTCTTTGGTGTCATGGACAATACTAGTAAAACAATACTTTTTGATATCTCGGATATATTATTTAGTATTTCTTTGAAAGACATTTTAAAATGACATGTGAAAAATACAATGACTTCAAGGGGATTTCATAGATTATAATCAGTTGGTAAATTATCCTATTAGATATAAGGAAGTTCTGGGTTCAAACCTCGGTGAAGTCCATGAATTTTTCACAATATCAACATTGATTTTTATAAAATCCATAGCATGTTTTTATCATAATTCTGCCGTAATTTCAAAATAAGAGGGAAATAGTCTATGTATTTACTTATAAAATTGTAAATAATATTTGTGACGTATAATGAACATTTTAAAAGCTTAATTTTCATAATAATACATATATTATTGATAAAAAAAATCAAAATTAAATTGATATTTACTAAAAAATTATGGGAAACACCACAATTTACACCATCCCGGCAACACTGTTTCAGATCTGGAAGACGCGGGCCACACAAGTCTTTGGGGATGGCGTAATAAGCAACACAGTCCCCCGGTTCAATCTCACCGATTATCCGACACTTCCCTGCCCGATGGTCCGGCCATTTTCATCGCAGTTATTTCTCTGGCCATGCTATACTTCACTTACAGGTGGTGCAGACATCGCACGAGACAGAAAAGAAAGAAACCAAGGCTTAAGAGACTATTGACTATCATGCAGTGCGGGAGGATACCAGCGGTGTAATTGTAATTGTAAAATATTTATGAATAAAAGACAAATTACGTATGAAATAATATGATTAGAATGCTGTTTTAACATTTTATCTGCGATATGTTATATTTATTATTTATGCATAAATTGTTATGTCTGTTATTTTTAAAAATATGTTACGCTATATTTGTATTATTTTCCTTTTGTAATAAATAAAAATAATCTACAAATTTCAACTACTTGCACAAATCGAAGAAAATTTAAATGTTTTGGTTTTAGATTAATAAAATCTTTCTTATTACTGGTAGGCATTTTCATCAAGGTTAGGTATACTTTTGTTCACCAAAAATTACTATTCAAGCTCTAACTTTGGATAACTTTACTGCATTTTGTACCCATAGACGCACAAATTGAAGTATTCGTGAATAAATTTTAACTGAAAAAATAAATATAATTTATTTGAAAATGTAGTTTCTCTTTAAATAATGCTTTTCTCAAAGATTTATCTTCTTCGCCCATGTTTTTGTATGGAACAAAAATATAGACTTCATGTAAACTATACTTCATTTCACGAAAGAAAATAGCAGATGGCGTTTGAGAGTCGACCGTTTTTACATGCATTAAATAAATAATTTAAATTCGTAAAACCGAACTTTGCCAATAAAAATATTTTTATCTGTAAAATACTTATATAGATTTTATTTGATAATTGACAGCTAACAAGTGATTTTTTCGCTTTTGTAAACTAGGTGAGCATTCTGATCAATCAATGGGCAGAATTTGTATCCCTATCTAAACCAACGCTATTTTTACCTCTCGCTAAGAGAGGTATTGGATTCATGCTAAAATTCGCATATCCAGATTTTATTAAATAAGCACGATTTAAGGTCTCTAGAATCCGATTATAAAATTTTTAAAATGATGTCTGTGTGTGGATGTTGTAGACATGATTCCTCAAAAACTATAAGACTTAAAAAATATTTAACTGCAGTTTTCTCAATCTGACATTCCTGGGAAGAGCTGAAAAGGTTTCGGTAACAATTGAACAACCAAAAGTAGTAGCTTCTTAAAAAAATTCTTCTAAATATAATTTTTTGGGATTTTTTTTTTATTAAATATTGAATAACATAAAATTCTCCATCTAATACACTTAAATATAATTTTTTGGGATTTTTTTTATTAAATATTGAATAACATAAAATTCTCCATCTAATACACTAAAAATTTTATTATATCTTGTATAGATTTAGAGATAAAGACACTATAAATTTTTAGAGTAATCTAATCCCAGAGGCTAAGGCACTAAGGAAACCAGTTGACAAATTCCAATGTTTATGATATAGTTTGTAAATGACACATGTCAGTGTCAAAAATCAACAGTTTTAGTGACACTCTGATAGCTTTTTCTGGGAAGTATATTTAATCTTTCTCATTGTTTTATTAATTAAATATTTGAAATTATAGGTAAAATTGTGGTAAAATGCATATATGCATCAGAAATACCGCCAATGTGGTTAATGAATTGGAAGAATCTCTGGCATTTAGAAACTTCCTCATACAATGAAAAATAGATATAATTAGAATTATATGTGTGCAGAAGACATGTTAAATACAATAAAAAACAATATTTCGGTAAAGTTCTGTAATATTTTGTTATAAAACGACGGTTCAAAAGCGAAGTGCAATACAATACTTATACAACAGATTTTTTTAAGTGAAATGAAGTATATGAAATAATAATACATCCTAAGTAGGCTGTTTGTACTACAGTAAACGGTACACTTACTTTTCTGGTGAAAGAGCTCTTTCAATTTCTGTTATCCGGATACAAAGCTGGCAAAGCTGTGTGAAATTTGTCTGAAGCTTATTTTATAGCTAAAATTTTATACAGTAAACGGTACATTACTTTTCTGGTGAAAGTGCTCTTCTAACTTCTGTTATCCGCATACAAACCTGTCAAAGCTGTGTAAAATTTGTTTTACATATAGCATACATATAAATTTTACAGGTGAAATTTTATATATTATAGAGTGCGGTATTTTTAACACTTAATTTTCTGGTGAAAGTGCTCTTCCAACTTCTGTTATCCGGATACAAAGCTGTTAAAAATGAGGTGTAAAATTTGTCCCGTAAATAATGTATGTTCTTTGTTCTCATTCGTGTGTTTTTGTGTCACATACTGTAATTTACAAAAAAAAGTAAGTTGACAGGTACTTCCCCTTTAACCGGATGTTTCAGAAACTACGTATACGGGACTTGTATGTACGCATGTTTGTTCCCGTTTAAGTATTTTTGTGTCACACATTGTAGTTAGAAAAGAAGGTAAGTTGACAGGTGCTGCCCCCTGAAGCAGACGTTTTAGAAACTATATAATATGGGGCTTGTAATTCAGGCTGGTATTTTCAATCCTAAATATATGAGGTAAAGAAGGTTTTATTAAAAATATATGTATTATTTCGTTACTAACATAAAATCCAATATTATTGTTTATTTAATACATTTCATTGTTGTAATAATATAGTATTATCAATTATAAATCTTTGTTGTAACAATATAAAATACAGTATTTATAAAATATATTGTTGTAATAATGTATTATTTTAATATAAATTATTCTTGCAACAATGTAATGTAATAAAAATTATAAAGAGAAAGAGAGGAAGTCTATATTATTAATTTATTTGTTACTATTTACATTGATTCAACAATATATTGTAACAAAAACCAAAAATATATTAAATAAAAACTATTATTTATTTTATATATTCATTTTTCCACCTCAGTTTTCAGGGAGTTGACGTTTCTTTTTCGAGTTCCCCTTCTACGTCAATGGGAAAACATACCCAAAACACAGGCAGGAAAGTGGCATCATCATTGCTGCTTCTAAACACACAAGTACAAACATTAACAGCCCCATTCTCAAAAAAGTTTAAGTTAATTCTCATTTTTGGATTAGTAAATTCTACTCTAATTTTGACAGTTTATATCTTAAAATATAGTCTAATCAGTCTAATCTATTCCTAGTATCTACCTTAATTGATAATATTTTGAAAATTAAATTTTAAATACTGGAATAAAATAGAATTCACTAATCAAAAAATGAGGATTAGTTTAAACTTTTTTGAGAATCGGGCTGTAAATGATTTATTCTTTTGTCGTTTTTGAGGGCAAATCGATGTGTGTGATTTTTTTTTTACAGATTTTTGTACGATGCACAAACTTTAAGACACATAGTACTCACTAAAACGAGTAAAAAAGGATTAATATACATGGGTCCGATCTTCAATAGTTTGTGAGATATAAAGCATTGAAAAATGAGTTTTTTTCGAGGTTTACCTCTGCAGTCTCGAAAACTATAAGAGTTACGACTTCAATTAAATGCGACTTTTTGTTTACCTTTCTGAGATGTGCTTTTGTTTTTCAAAAGAAATCAAATAATTGTACTAAGACAAAATGTTCCGGCGACCTTGGCCAATATTTAATTTTCAAATAACTTCGTAACTATTAGAAATTGAGAAAAAATTTCATACCTATATTTTTTTTTTGTTTTCATAGTCTATTTACTGACATAGACAAAATTTGTTTGATCACAATCTTTGTCAGTTTTTCTTCGCTTCTAATATAAAATGGCATCTTTCTCGGAAGCAGTTGAAGATCAAACCTGTGTTGATTAATCTTTTTTACTCATTTTGATCAGCACTATATACAGTAAAGCTCCGCTTATCCGAACTTCCACTAATCCAGATCCAAATGAAATTTGGACAAAATTAAAAAATCAGATGCGGCCGGTACATTACTTATCGTCAGTTCTATGTATTTTGTACAAATCCCATAACAAAAGTTACTTGGAATGTTGGAAAAGATTTTATATATCTAGTAAAAATTGTAACACTAATATATACTATGTAAATTGTACTTGACGCTGACATCTGTCAATAAGAATTATTTGAATATATCAGATGTTTCCATTATTATAGTAAAGCTGGCTGATTTATCAAAGTTAATCTCTTTAAATTCTTTAACTCTATTGAATATAAAGGAAAATATATAATCAAACCGTACAGATAATAAGATATTCTTTCATATTCATAATCACATAAAATGTCAAAAAAATGATATTAAACTGCGTTTTTTCAAGAAAAACTGTTAAGAACTTCAAATATGGGAACTTCCGGTTGACCGATCATAACCAAAATTTAATCAGCTCTTCATAGGGATGTAAATTAGAGGTATAAGAACACACACACACACACACACACACACCCACACATAAAGACATCTTCGTAAAACTAGTAAAATCGTAATCTAGGGACCCTAAAACTTGCTTATTCATTAAAAACTCACAGATTTTTTTTACCAGACACTACTTTCCTCACCTAAAGGTGACGGAATGTAAAAATATTGATTTTATATTACATACTTTGTAATCCGGACCGACCACGGATTTTAATCCGGATCATATTATGTCGTACAGGCGCTTCATATGCGTCCTATATCAGCAACAAATTCTATAATTATTCCATACAACCATATTTACCTTCGCAGTACAAACCCATCTCTTGGCTTTTGCGGAATAAAATATCCACCTGCTTCACAATAGAATATTGTATCAATATTTAATTATGGCATTCTCTGAACTACTTGACGATGTGATCTGACGATGGCCATCCATACGCCGGAATCGATTATCTCAAAGATTTATAAATAAACTTTATTAAAGATACAGTGCGCATTGTTTAATATCCTTTTATAATTAATTCAAAATGTAAATGCACACTGAACATACATCAAATTTAAATGTTTTAGCATTTATGACGCCTTGGTTTAATTGTATAGTAATATTATTCCAGCAATCCGGATTTTTCATTAATCCGGATTGAGCTCGTTTCAATGGGGTCCTATACCATTTTTCTTTTATTTTTTTTTTCTATAAGAACAGCATAAAATAAGAATTTTAGTGCAAACGCGACTTAAAAATTTTACGTAATAAGCGAGATATGAATTTTTAAAGTTTAAGAATTTGTGCGTGACGTAGCAGGTACTAACAAGTGATCGACAAACAATGGGACAAACTGTTAGTTATAGAGGGAACAATTTTTTTCATGTTTGCATAGCTGAAATGTTTGTATATAAAAACTTATACATTATATTCATGAAGAAATTAATATTAAGTATAAATACCGTAAATAATAAGCATTTTTTTCCTAATAAATTATAGAACATTGAAACAGTTTGACAATATTATTACACAAAGTATGACGACGGATGGCTGTTTTGAAGTTTCAATAGTAATTTAATTAATATTATTATTAATTTAATTAATATTACAAATTGATTTAATTATAAATATATTATTATTGTTAATATTTCTAGATGTTATAATTACACAAATTCATCAAACACAAAATTGTTAAATGTTTTGTTAGGTTATAGAACAACATGACATTTCATATTCTTTTAAAGGTGACTTAAAGGTGACCGCTGCAGACGCGCGAATCTCCTTTTTAAAATCTGGCGACCAATCAAATTCTTAGTACCTACCGCGTCATACCCAATTAGTAATCAGCTTCAATCGCTTATAGTTTGTGACCTAGTCAATATTTAAAGAAAATTTTTTCACTAATACTCATTAATTTATGTATATTTTCGTCTTCTTATTTAAGATGGTTAAAATATGACTATGGTATAGGACCCCATTGTTCGGATTATTTTTAACATCCTGAATATTATTGTAATAATCTTTGTATATATAAATAATTGACATATTAAATATAACAAGCCTTCGTGCCCTAGAAAATACATTTAACGCTATCAACAAAATTCCAGATAAGTTATTGAGTCACCATTCCACAAAATATGAAAATAACAGTAAACCGAAGGTTCTCTTTCAGGTTTTTTAGTTACGTGTAGTTACGAAGTCACCTGATAAGTCTGCACTCATTAACATATCTTCTGATATGACAATCGCATATGTGGTATTTTTAGAGTTATTACACCTATGCAAATCGTCATTTTGCTACTGTCTGCCGTTGTGAAAACACATTGAGGTAAATATTTAGAAGTATGGCCTGTTTGTTGAAGATTATTCTTATTTCGTGCCTTGTTGATGACTTGATCTGCGCGAGGAAATTTTAAGATGGAAAATTTGTTCGTGCGGCTCGAGTTAACAATTTGGCAACTGCACCAATCGAAAAATACATCAATATTTTACAGATTTTGCGATGGTAATACGTACTTTACATTGTACAGTGCACTATATTTGTTTTTAGATAAGAATTATATATTGTTAATATAAAAATATTAAGGTAAGTTAATATTTGTTAAAGATTTTTTAGAATAAATAAAAAATAATACTATTTTTGTTACTATCTACGTTTTAAACTGATGTTTGGCTAAGAATTCATTGTTGTATCAATTTATAATACTTTGGTTCATTGTAATAAATCATACGAAAAAAATGGTTCGTTTTATTTCATAAATACACATAAGTATTGCCCCGTAGTATGATTCCGGTTTTAACTAAAACGCTGTTTTAAGAAATGTCAAATTTCGTTATTTAATAACAAAAATAAATAATATCAATTTTATTAAAATATGATTTTAAAGCAAACCATAGTTTGTATTCAAACAAATATTTTTAAAAAATCGTTCTTTAAACATACGGGTGAAATTAAATATTTATATTTGAAATTGACATTTCTAAAAACTGTTTTAGTTAAAACCGTGATCGTACCACGAGCCATGGGGTTGTTAACTACCTAGTCATAAAGGAAAACAATTGAGGAGCACTTAGCAAAAACAACTTTAGTCTATTATTTTGAATTTGAGATAATCAAAGAAACTTTCTAGCTTCCTTACTTTTATAGATTTCTGTAATTTAATCTACCTCAGAAACATGTTTAAATATTAGAAAATTATTTACTGGATGTTAAGAAATTAAAAAATAAACATTGATGAATAATTACATAATAAATAGACATTTTTATGGGACGTTAAAACTTGTGACCTGTTTTTTCCGATAAACAGTTTTACCAAACTGTTTTAGTCCAAGCATTAGGTAATTTTGCCTGCCTGGAAAAATATCCAGAAATTGCAAATTGGCAGGTTAGTACAGTTTAATGTATTTAGTTTTAGTACTTATAACAGTTTGCATTCGTCGTGGCCTCGAATTATGTAATATTTCGATGATTTTAAAATTATTTTTGTTAACGATTTCCTATAATTTTTTATTTTTTATCCAACACTCTGACATATTTACAGATAGGATAACGCGGTTTAAAATTTTGAATTCGGCATAAAATTCTCTTTCATATCCCCTATTACACGATTTTTACCAATGAGCTTTTAATAATTTAAATATCTGTAAATCGACCCATTTCTTTTTTTTTATCTGTCACACACGTATTAAACAGGCAATATTGTATGTTTTTAATCGTGTAGAAATTTTGGAGGAAAATATTTAAAATATTACAAGTCATGTGAGTTTAAGTTGATATACTCACCGTCAAATATATTTGAAGTGATGTTCAATTTTTTCTCTTCCCCCACCCCGTCCCTTGCCCTGCGGTGTTGCTGTTTCTTCGTAACTTAGCATTTTCAATATGACCAACGGAACTGGCAACAGCGTAAAAATCTTCAGTCTCCAGTCCATATTTATTTGACGGCAAGTACAGCAACTCGCGAATCGCTCAAAATTGTGTAATACATAATATGAAAGAGAATTCCATGCCTAATTCAAATTTCTAAACCGCATTGCCCTATGTTTAAACATGTCGGAGTGGTGGATGAAAAAATAAAAACTTTTTTGTCAAAACTAATTTTAAAATCATCGAAATATTACTTAATTCGATGGTACGACGAATGGAAATTGTTATAAGAAGTAAAAGCTTTTAGACTAAATATTAAATAGTAATACTTTTTCTGGTACCTTATGATGTGAAAATTATTTCGGGATTACTTCATCGTAAGTCAAAATGTAAATCTTGGTAAGTTTTTTATTAAAAATTAACATATATGAAACAATTGAAGCCATAATATATAATTGCTGAAGATGTGTGTCGTTTGGAATTCCGACGCGTCCAAATAAAATCAAAAAACAAAGAAAAAGAGAATTTTTTTGTTCCCTTTTTCCAACATCACCTTCGATAGGCGAAAAAAGTTATTACGAAATAAATATTAAATACATATATTTTACTTAATTATTTTTTAACGGGACTCTTTGACAGTTCACTCTAGGTAAAAATTGTAAGAATCTTTTTTGTACCTATAAATTTGGTGAGCTTCAACTTCGTTCTTTTCATGTTCTCTTATACTTTTTGCCAAGGAGATCCTGAAAAGAAGGTTTTGTTAAAAAACTGATTTTAGCCGACATTTTACCAATATGGCGGAGCGAGCAGCAGCGCTCCAAGGTCGCAAATTTAGTATTTTAGTATGAAACTGTACCCAAACTCCTGGATTTTTTCCGAGGAAGGACTCACTATCTTGGTATCATTGAAAGTACATGTCGCTGTACGTAACTTATATTTACAATATTTAGACTTTTGTTCTTTTTGTCAAGATCTTTCCAGTGTTAAATTCATTGTTGTAAAAAATAATATGAAAGAAAAGTGTTCTTTTCATTTCGAACGTTTATTATCATAATATTTAATATGCTATACACACAAACATTTACATGGCCGTATCTGCACGTTTTATATAAAAATATAAATGGCGCATTCTTTTGCTTCATATGGCGGCGGTGTCTACAAAACTTAGGAAGACAGATTACAATTGTAAGAAGAATCAACAAATCGTCTAGGTAGGTACTAAGTTAACATTCACTTACTCAGTGTAGTGGATACAAGGTTAGAAAGAGCTTACGTCTGTATCTTCCAAGACCAAAGAGATACTTTGTTTGGAATTGGAGATATGAGGTATACGAGGTTACTACTCTACGAATACATTTGAATATGCGCTTTTACATACGATATACAGCTGATATGTACAGAATTTTAGGCAATTTTAAAGTAGGACAGTCATTACTGGACGTTTTGGAAGTTTTCTTTATACATTAGTATGACTACGTTGAGAAACATTTAGCCTTTTAAACATTTCT
The DNA here is from genome assembly GCA_943142095.1 of Ophonus ardosiacus. NCBI lineage: Eukaryota > Metazoa > Arthropoda > Insecta > Coleoptera > Carabidae > Ophonus > Ophonus ardosiacus. The sequence continues at coordinate 43,663,355 of OW964827.1, forward strand.
TGTTTTCTTCACACTACATTCAATAATAGAGTGTTTTAAAAAAAACCTAATTCGGAGTAGACTGTGAACAGAGAAACGTATGTCTGATTTTAATTGAAAAGTCAACTTGTCAAAACTGATCTTGAAATGTACATTTCCTGAAATTCGTTATAACAGGCAGCAAAAGATTATTGCCATTCGCCGTTTTCTAATTTATTTTCTTTTCTATAATATAATTTAAGAAGCTCTGATTTCTTTAGTTAACATTTTTGACAATATCTCGTGTCAAATTCACATTTAATCATGTTTTAAAATTTACTGGTTGTGCCTCTCTGCAGAAAACGAGGGTCCAAAGCGATACGTGTTTCCTCGTTTTTTCCGCTAGAGGCGCAACGTGAGAACGACCCAACTGACACATGTCATTTGCATGTCATTTTGAAAATATTACATGTTATATCTTATAGAAAGGTAAATAAAACAGGTTTTGACGTACATGTTGAAAGAAATGTATTGCAATTAATGCAAAATGAAAAGAAAATTAAATAGAAAATGTTTCATTCCTGGATGTGAAACCGATTACAAGAAATCCACTGAAAAAGAATCTCTGTTTGCTGCTCCACTCGATATATCACTTTTTAAATAATGGCAATGTGCAATTAGTAGAGATGATCGCAAATTAAAATTGAATGATGTTTGTCGAAAACATTTTCGGGAAGAAGATATTATTACCGTATGGAAATCTGGAAGCGTACGGTTCTATCAATTTATTTAGTTTTTCCAATTTTAAATTCTAACAATGTATTGATATAGGTTTCCATTAAATATATAAATTTATATTAAAAATAAATTCATTATGCATTTCATTTTTTATATTTTATGTAAAAATAGTTTGCTGTGGTAGGGTCGTTTTCACGTAGCGCATCTAGCGGATTATTTAAGGAAACACGTATCAAGCGGACCATCAAAAACAATGAAAAACATGACAAGTGGCATAACCAGTATATTTTAAATCCGAATTAGTTTTTTTTAACACACTAATGCCCAATTGCAACAACATGAAATTAATTTTAATCACGTTTAATCTCTGTTTAAACAAAAAAATGCAAATCGAAAATTTGACAGCAATATATTATAATTTATTTGACATTTTATTTCGATGCAATATTATCAGTTTTAACCGTGTTTAATATTTAAGATATGTTGGTGCAATCGGACATAATACTTCGTACGTAAACGTAGAAGAAACATACAGGGTATTAAAAAAAGGATAAATTTATTTAAGTGCATAAATAGTACTGACCAGCTTAATCAACATGGGTCCGATCTTCAATAGTTTCTGAGATAAAAGACAGTGAAAAATGAATTTTTATGTAATTTATCTCTGCTATCTCGAAAACTGTAAGTCTTACGAGTTCGATTAAATTACACTTTTTGTTCAACGTAAATGTGCTTTTGTTTTTCAAAAAAAATAATTAATTGTATTAAATAAAATGTGGCGACTTTGACCAACATTTAATTTTCAAATATCTTTGTAACTATTAGAAACTGAGAAAAATGTTTCATATTAAATTTTATTGTATTTCTATAGTCTATTTACTGGCACAAACAAAATTTTGTTTGATCACTATCTTTGTCAGTTTTCATTCGCTTCTAATACGAAATGACTTCTTTCACGGAAACAGGTGAAGATTGAACTCATGTTGATTAAGCTTTTTTATTCTTTTTGGTTAGTACTATATACCGTTAAAATTTGTGATAGGTTTAGAAACACCCTGTACAATTACAAATTTCTGAATTTGTTGTTTGAATCTTACGCAAGTAAAATGTATCATATTTACTACCCATAAATTTTACAATCTCAATTCATAACTTACTTTTATACTTCTACGAAACGTCATCAAACATTATCTACAAATATTTTACAAAAATAAATTATATGTTTGTGTGTTTACAGAAAATTACAAAACTTATAAATAAATAATTCTAGAAAGAACTTATATGAAATACGAAACTGTGACTAGACGTTTCTCAATGGAAAATACGAATACTTATTACAACTAACAATCTATATAATCTACAGTGTTTTTTCTGTTAACTAGTGCTTTCGCGTTAATTGTTTTGTGTCACTTGTTTTCTTATTTCTTAGAAATAACACCTGATATGTTATTTATCGGTTCTCAAAGTAACCTAGGATATATACAAAGACCTATGTACAATACGGCAAGCAAATAGTGGGACACCATAGAGAAGATATTGAATTATTTTATTTATATTATCTGTGGCTTAATGCAAGACTATTCAATGACAATTAATTGGTATATGGTATATATGCCAGAACAACCAAAGTCAAACTGTAAAGGAACTTATAGAAATCGGAATCCATTGAACTAATGTCGATGCCACGTTATAAAACAAAAAAAAACATTTATTGTAATCAAGTTTCATAAAAAAATGGGGTACTCTATTACTTCTTAATTTTTTTTTTTGGAACTACATCTTTAGGTAAATTGAAAGCGATTTGTAGTTCTAGAAATCCTTGTAAAGCCGTACTATTTTTTTTTTTTTGCCATTTTGGTACCCACTTCAATCATTCAATATTAGTGTTAATAGTATTATTAATCATAGAAATATCCACAATGAAGTGTTGTTCTGCTTTAAATTGTGCAAATTATTATTTATTATTACTTATGCAATACATTTAACTTCAAAAATCCTAACAAAAGTATATTTTCTTGTCATTTTTTTGAATATTTTGGTATACTAAATTATAATCAACAAATAATTAATATTTTTTTTCATAGATTAGCCGCAGATCCGATGAGAAGAAAAAATGGCTGTAAATTGCAGAAGAAAAGATTGGAACCCTACTCAAAAATATTGATATAACTTTGAACTATTTTATAATCTTTAGTCAAACTTCAGAAAATTAATTAAATTTTACAGCTATCACAATTAAACTTAATTCAAAATTAAGCTTGGAGTATACAATTAGGCTTTAGTACAGATTCGCAAATACCATTCGTAATGTGTTTTGATTTGTAATTATTTTAAATAAATATAATACGAAAAATATGGAAGTTATTTTTAATTATAAAAAAATAGCTACTATGCATATAAACCTTTTTTTAAAATATAAATGATCAATTTTCTAATTTGTTAATTGTTTTTCTTACATTAAGCTTAAAGACATTTTATATTGTAACACTTCAAAAAATAACCTAAATAACACATGTTATTGAATATAATAATATAGAAGGTTTATTGATTCTCCTTCCGACAAGATCACCAATATCCTGTCCCATTATTCACTTCCCCTATTGTACTACTAAAAATATTCTTCAGCACTGATCAACTCCCAATCATTAAGTAATTCCAATGAGGCGATTTGGTTAAATAGACAACATTTGTGAAATGTGAAGAGTATTTTGAATCAGTCAATGATTGTTAGCAGCCCGCTTATTTTTCTCATTAGGATATTTGACAAATTGTCTCCGAATCACATTAAATGAGGCCCTGTGAACGTAGTAATAGACATAGAAAATTTTATACAAATGAGCAATGTTTGTTTTATTGCGGTTGGTTTCGTTTTCGTTAGAGCCTTGATCAAATTATTTGTCAATTCTTAAAATATAGTTAATAACTACTGAGTAAACTATTATGAATTTGTAGTGTACTTTGAAAACGAACTATGAACAAATTTCAAGAAAAATTTGTAAATGGGTGACAAGTAAGTAATATATTACAAAAATAATGGGTTTTTGATAATTTTTATCGCATATTCTATTTAATGACTGAAGGTTTGCGATATTTCACATAAATACACGTGGCATAATTTACTTTAAATAGAACACATATTATTTAAAAATAATTAAAATATTGTACAATTATTTTTAATTATTGATGAGCTAGGAAAACAGTCCAATTTTTTAAAGATATCTGATCAAGGTCATCGACAAATTATTAGTGTAAAGATTTTTAGCTCCGCCCATTCTGTCAAATTTTAGTTAGTTTTTATTCCCCATACATAACATACTAAAAAAAATCATAAATAGAATGTATTTTAAAACGTTAGAACCTTTTTGTTTTGCATTCAGAACTGTTATAAAACTCAACAATTTCCTATTTATATTTTAAATTCGTTAAAATGTTTAAAACTGCAAGAATTTACCATCGCTGATAATTTGATATTGCTAAGAGATGTGAATGAGATGAACATTTACGAAAACAATATGAATTTTTTAAAGACAATCATTTTATATTTATCCATATTGAGCATCCTTGTTAATGCAAATATGAGAAAAATAAATGTATTCCACCTTGTTAATCCTTTCATGATACACATGACCTTGGTCAGACATTTTTTTAAATTCAACTGTAGACATATTTTAGTTTATATTATTGTAAAATTTGTTCAAAGTTCAAGTCCGAAGCGATATACAAATTTTGACGACTGCCGTATAATATTTTTAATTTAAATATTGGTTTAAGTTTAAACGAAATGTTTGTCGAATTTTGTTTAATACATAATATCATATATATATTTTAAAGAACAGGCTTACCTTATTCAAGATATGGGTATGAGTGTGAAGTCCTAATATATACATATTTTAAAGAATGATTCTGTACATCAAACAATATAAAATTTATATAATCATGTCTTCTGAATAACTGTTTTAAAGTTATAGTATTCATACCAAGATTTACTTTAAAAAGTAAAATGGTTTTTGATTTAATTACAAAACAATTCATCGGGCTAAATAACATCCGAGTACTAACTTTTGTTCAAATATTCCCAAAAGGAAATATTGGAAATACAAATTTAATGTATTACCAGGTACTTTCAGCAATATACGGGTATGACATGGGAAACATTGATGTTATAAATGTTATATGTGTCATATAGTACCTGGTATAGGAATTATTTACAACTCATTAAAGTGTGTCAGTATTTATAAATAAATAAATGCCTTATTTTAAATAACAAATTTTTCGGTAACTCCTAAAATCTTCCCCCTTGGCTGCGCCTGTCATTTTGTAGTTGATTTTGAGATGGGAACAAATGTGCATGTGAAGAAGGTATAAGTATACACTGAAACATCGGTTTTGTAAAAATAAATACCGAATGACTGAGATCACGAATATTTGTTAATACTAAATTGTTTTTATTGTTTTATCAATGAATATGAAAGTAAAATATTATTTTAAAAAGTGTCTACAGTCCGTGATACGAAAGAAAAATGCTCTGAGGAATGTTAAATGTTATCAGAATTTCTCTAAAGCGGCACTATGATTAGAAATATTTTACTATGATTTGTTGTACGCAAACGCAATGCATGAGTCGCTTTGTCAATCAGTATTTAACTGCTAGACTTAATAGACCAGTGGCATGAACACTATTTTACAGTGACGTTATTTCGAGACTACAGTTGGCTGACTTTCCCATTTCTCTTGTAAAAGCTAGTGATTGGTGGAATGCTCTCCCTTACCCGTCCATCTTTCTTTGGTGTCGTGAATTATATTTTTTTTACCTATTGTTGAGTAAAGCAGTCTGCAGTTTTACGTATATATGTTACCTTACTAAACGTGCAGTCCTGTAGAAGAAATACATATTTTGATATTTCAAAAATTTCAAAAACAAATTTATTATTTTATTAAAAGTATCATACGGCAGTCTTTACCACAGACTATTCCCTCACTCCTTATAACAACTTCGTCCCCGGTTCACTTCTCGTACTCGCGTGATAAACCTGCCGATGGGGGGCGAAGCTACTCAATTGGGGGCTCGCACTGGTGACAGTCACAGTACCCGGGGGCCCAACCCTCGCGTAAACCGGCTGCCCGTGCCCCGGCGATACCAAATCGGGTGCAGGCAACTCAGAATTCGCAGCGGATCGTCGCTCTCGTTTTCCGACACGCCGCAGCGTGTATGTTGGCGCGAAATATGAATCTGAATAAACGTTGCGGTTGTAGTAACCCCCATTTGAAGCAGGGTACACTGGCTCTTCGGGGCTCGGGGTATTGCGACGGGGTAGCCATCCTTGAAGGATGTTCTGGAAGAATAAAATAAAGTTTCAGAATAAGATGGATGATGTTTGAAGCCGTAATCAAAAGTATATTACTCTACGAGGCGGAAATATATGGATGGACAGAATATAAACAAATAGAAGACAGACAAGTACGGTATATGATAAAGAATTAAAAATTAGAACAGAAACAAAAATAGAGAGTAGTAAAATATAAGGAGCGAGTAAGAAATCATCAAAACTCAATTCTACAAGTATGCTGGCAAACTAACAAAATGAGGACAAGCAAGAAAAGCTACTACGAAAGAAATGAACAAATAGAGAAGGTATCCATAAATGGAGAAAACATACATTATGAAGCATATCAGAGAGATTGAGATATACAACAGCAAGAACAACAATGTAAGATCAACAATTCTAATTACAACAAATGATATAAATTAATGCAAACGATGTCTATACCATGGTATTTATTGGATGAAAAGAAAAAATCAAGATGATTGCCAGATTCAGATTTGGTAATGAAGAGAGAAACAATGAATACCGGTAGATTCTAAGCCAATTAAGCAAGAATAAATATAATAATAATAATAATAATAATAATAATAATAATAATAATAATAATAATAATAATAATAGTAATAAAAATAAAGTTTCAAATAGCCCGCCATTTTAAGTAACACGTTTAGGGTATATTCCAAAAATAACAAATTTTAACCGTGGTTAACCAAAAGTATTCCAATAATATCAAATAGTAAAAATTATACATTTATGAAACATGGTTCCGGTTAAAATGGTTGCAACCGAAGCGCACCAACACAACCATTATTTTTCCTCGGTTTTGCCGGTTAACATCTTCTGTCCTTTTTCATAAGATGTCAGATTTTATAGGTTAGTGTGGTTAGATACTATTTATTGACTCTTTGATGTTTGCATCTATTTTCTACGGATTACATTGTACGTATTTTAATTTACCTCTCCATAATTTAGGATTATGAAAGATAATAGACGTAATGTTTTGAAAGAAAATTTTAGGGTTTCTGCGAATTACCCGCGAATGAAACCGAACTGTTTCAATAATATTAGTCATGTGACTAGAACCAGTCGGTAACCGAAACCATGGTTTTGGTTATTATATTTTATTTTTGGAATATACCCTTTGTATGACTCACCAGTGAATTTCCATGCCTTCTAGATCCGGTTACCAGTGTTGTAGTGGCATAAGGAGCTGGACTCTGCACTTCGGGTTGTTGGGCCATCGTCGAATCAACTTCCGCATAATCAGCCAACTGAGACCTGGACCCTTCTTGCCCTAAATTGGGACTGGCATAGTCCTGAACTTGCAAATTATTAAATTCTTTATGACCATACTTAGGTCCTTCAAGATTCAAATCTTTTCTCGCGTATTCCTTCTCAGGATTGACTCTATTATAGTCCAATCGATCAGGGCGACTATATTCCTTGCTCTGCGACGACCTAGGGTAGTCAGAATTAAGATTGAGACTATTATATTCAGTATTTATTCTTGCGTAGTCTTGCGATGTTAATTTGGCGTACTCAGGTAGAGTCGACGCGTATTCTGGAAGTGGATCTTTGTCTAACCAAAGTGGTGCGTCCTGTTTTAAGGCTAATGGGGTGGTGAGGACTCCACCATTGGAACGACTTGGAGTCATAGTTTTTTTGGAGAGGAGTTGACGACGACGTACCAAAAGCATGGCTCCAAATAGGAGCACCATGACAGTTACCATACTGATGAGTAAAGCCACAAACCACGTTTCGGTTATGAAATCGCCCGGGTGAATGTCGGCTCCAATTGGTTGTCTACAACAATAAAAGGAAAATTTCAAGATTATGGACAGTAGAATCTAATATGTACTAAATTGTTTATGTATGATGGTAAAAGCTGAAGAAGATTGTTAACACTTACTACATAAGATTGCATATTTTCTCACCTATGTTGGTGCTGATCAAGGACTCTTGCAGGATCCAACCTAAGGGTAGCTTCCCTACTATATGGTCCTATTCCTGCTCCAGTGACAGCCGAAACTCTGACGGTATACGTTACAGCAGGAGTCAAAGTAGTCAACAACAACTTCGGTGTAATATCAATTGAAAGATTCATGACTTTTGGAGGAGTAGAATCATCTTTAAGTAGAACTCTGTATCCCCGAAGTTGACCATTGAGGGACCTTAAAGGAGGTGGCCTCCAACGAAGTGAAACGGACGAGGAATTGAGGAGGGTTGCTTCCATATGTGAAGGGGGTTCCGTTGGTACTAAAACAAAGAAGAAGTTGGTCTCGCATTCTGTTGAATAATATTGTACGAGGGGGATTTATTTTCTGGCGAGTGGTACGGCGTTAGTTCTAACTTCTCCCTCAAGGTGCCTTCCCTACATACCCTTCTGAATCTGTTACCCAAGTGTTAGTGTGAGTTTTTTTTGAAAGCGCTCTGGCGTGTTCGGCGATTTTTGCAATAGCAGACATTAAAGTTTTGTTTCCTGTTAGAGGAATCAGCGGCGAATGATTTTCTCGTCTTAAAATTAATCAAATGTCAATGAAAGATGAACCTGGATCGAGACGTCTTTCGACTTTCAAAACAGCCGAAAGCTTTGAAAAATCAGTGATACGATCATATCTGATAGTCGCAGAACAATCGATAAATTGGAACTCACTGAAATTTCCTGGAGTTTGTACCAACTAATTTTGACTGCAAATTTGAAAATGAAACATATCGTAGCGAAATTCGTTCCATGTGTATTTTCCGACGACAAGAGAGCCAACCATTTGAATTTGTACCAGGAATTGAAAGAACAGCCAGAAATTGACCAGATTTTTTTGTAAACTTTCCCAAGCATTGCCGCTGATTTTCCTAACAACAAATAGAACTTCATGTTAACACATTGCTCTTTAATGTCCGCCATTAAAAAATCGCCGGACACGTCGAACAGCGCTTACGAAAAAAATCACACTGACCGCTCAAGGATGACACTTAGGAAATAGATCCAGAAGGATGTCTAGTAAAAACACCTAGCGGGAAAATTTCATACTAGCGCCCTACCACCCGTCAGAAAATAATTCCGGTTATTTTTGGGTACCCACTCCTATTATACAAACTTACCATCTTCCAAGGTCCTCAGGGTCTTCGAGTTTGAAGGTCGTCCTTCAACAGTCTTGAAGAAAGGTATAACAAAGAATTCATACCTCGAATACTTGGTCAAATTATTTACTGTAAACCCTGAAGTACCACCAGTATGTAATACTGTCAACATACTGTAAGACCTGGGAAGATCTGGAACGTTATCCAAAGGTACTGTATAAATATACAATCCTTCAACATATTGAGCGTTTTCTATTTGCCAATGGAGTTTAACTGCTGTAGATTGTATTGATATGGCTTCAGTAAGTTTGACTATATTTCCCGATAATAAATTTGCTCTTGCTTCGCTTAGTATAGTCACTTCAGGGCTACCCCAATTTTGATTGTCGCTACCCACAAAAATAGGTTCCGATAATGTTGAAGGAGGAGATATGCCATGAGCGTTTTCAGCTCTTACAAGAAATGTATACGCAATTCCTTGTGTTAATAAATGTTGAGTAAATGTATGCCCTTGTATTCTTCGACCGACTATAGTCCAACTGGGCGTTACATCAACTTCTCGTCCAAATATTTCAACTTGATATCCCAATAAACTTGATGACCCAATTTTATTATTTCTTGACCAACTAATGGTAACGGAATTATCAGTTTGGTTGACAACATGTGGTCTGCTAGGAGGTCCAGGTAACATAGACAACTCCGGAGCCCTAAAGAAATTAATGTTAGGGTTCGTAGGGTTCTCCACCCTAAGATTACCGCTCCAAGTGGCCTTTCCAATTCGAGAAGAACCAACACAAGTATAAATTCCAGCGTCGCTTTTTTCCAGCTTGCTGATTTGTAATGTACCAGTGTCTGATATTTCGATGCGGTCAGAAACGAGGACTGGGATAGTATCTTTGTACCAGGAAATGACTGGGATAGGGTTCCCGCTTGCTTCGCAAGTCAAAACGGCCATAGAATGTAAGGGAAGTGTTTGGTTACAAGGACCGCGGATTATGACTGGAGGTGGGCGATCTTCTTTTGATGTTATTGTTAACCTGTAACGAAAGAAACAATTTATTGTATTATGGAGAACAGCATACTAAATTATTTATTTATGAAGGTGTAGGTAATGATAAGTTTTTCAGATCGTATGAAAATGGTATTTCACTAAATCAAATTTCGAAAACATTTATTTTACATAAATCCTCAGAATCGCGTATAATAACTCGTTTTCGAAGTAAAGGTAAGCCTTCTACAATGCCTGGTAGATTAAAAACCTCAAAGTAAATAGACAAAATTATGAAAAGTAGTGGTAAAAAAATCAGTTATTTGTTGCTTGAATTTTTTTTAGGACTTTTACCATATAATAACAGCTATAAAATGTCTTCAAGAACGTTACGAAGACGATTACTTGGTCAAAAACTTTATAGTTGTTGGCCGGCAAAATAATAACTTATTTCAAAGAAGAACGTGAACACCCGATTTTGCGAAAGTACTGGACAATTGATTTGTGGACAAAAGTGATATTTATTAATGAATCGATGTTTAATTTATTTAGAAGTGTTGAAATGTCATTTGTGAAGACCTGAGGGCAAACGATTACATCCTAAATTCAGTATACCTACTGTAAAGTATGGTGGACGAAGGACGATCAATGAAGATCTAGAGATCGGTTTTATACCACAAAGAAGGAAAAATGGATAGATTTAAGAACAAAGACATAATAGGGAATGTGGTGGAAGTCTTATTCAGATGAATATAAGCATCTGAAATATATTTTGCTGCACTATAATGATACAAAGCATATTTTGACACATAAAAAAATGGTGCAAAGACAATAAAGTTAATGTTTTCTAGGCTTAAATCTAATAGAAAATCTCTGGGAAATTTTATGTCGAAACATTAGGGATCAAAGTCATAGCAGAAAAGAAGTTTTACTCAGTGTCTTTAGAAGATCTTGGGGGGAAGTTGACAAGATGTAATACGATAATTAAAAATACTAGAATTTAGACTGAAACGATGCAAAGAAGTAAGAAATTCTGATGGTTACTACACTTAAAAATTAGAAATTCTAAATTTCATATCAATTTTTACCTCTTGCTAAGAGAGGTATTGGATTCATGCTAAAATTCGCATATCCAGATTTTATTGAATAAGCACGATTTAAGGTCCCTAGAATCCGATTATAACATTTTTAAAATGATGTCTGTGTGTGTGTGTGTGTGTGTGTGTGTGTGTGTGTGTGTGGATGTGTGTATGTATGTGTGTGTGTGTGAGTGTGTGTGTATGTATGGATGTTGGAGGGACTATTCCTCAAAAACTATAAGACTTAAAAAATATTTAATTGCAGTTTCCTCAATCTGATATTCCTGGGAAGAGCTGACAAGGTTTTGGTAACAACTGAACAACCGGAAGTAGTAGTTTCTTGGAAAAATTCTTCTAAATATAATTTTTTGGGATTTTTTTTTATTAAATATTGAAGAACATAAAATTCTCCATCTAATACACTTAAAAGTTTTATTATATCCTGTATAGATTTAGAGATAAAGACACTATAATTTATAGAGTAAACTAATCGCAGAGGCTAAGGCACTAAGGAAACCAGTTGACAAATTCCAATGTTTATAACATAGTTCGTAAATGACACATGTCAGTGTCAAAAACAGTTTTAGTGACATTCTGATAGTTTTTTCTGGGAAGTATATTTAATCTTTCTTATTGTTTTATTAATTAAATATTTGAAATTATAGGTAAAATTGTGGTAAAATGCATATATCCATCAGAAATACCGCCAATCTGGTTAATGAATTGGAAGAATCTCTGACATTTAGAAACTTCCTCATACAATGAAAAATAGATATAATTAGAATTGTATGTGTGTAGAAGACATGTTAAATACAATAAAAAACAATATTTGGGTAAAGTTCTGTAATATTTTGTTATAAAACGACGGTTCGAAAGCGAAGTGCAATACAATACTTATATAGCCTAATATGGAAATGGCGAGAGGTCTTGTGCTGGCCACAACAGATTTTTAAGATAGTCTTTATGTCCAGACAAAAATAAAAGTTATACAAATTAAATAAATTCTATAAATTCAATAGATATAACTTATTTTAACATAGAATAAATTTGGAACATTAATTCTGTAATTTATTTCTAAAATTCCCCTTCTTACTTGAGAGTAATTGAAAATACTTGTTTTGTTAGGCTAAAAACTTATCTCGTATGTTTGCACAATTAATATGAAATCCCTACCTTGTTCGCGCAGATGCAGAGCCGGCAGCATTGACAGCTGAACAAACCACGACTTTCCCCGTATCTTGTACTGTAGTATTGACCAATTGAAGAACCGAATGTCCATCTTTGGTGGTCTGGGCTCGAAACCGTTCACTTTCCGAGCCGGAGAAGATGAGTGACCTGTCTCCTTCGATGGACCAAAACACGAACGGCTGCGGACTTCCTGTTGCAGAACAGTTGAAGCGGACTTCTTGCCCCACTTCAGCTGTTTGAGCTTGGGGGCGTACCGTCAGAAGTGGGATAGCTATAATAATAAAAAAAAACAAGGTTCAGATTGAAATTTTATTTTATGGATCCATTACTTATTATAAAATAAATAACATAATAGTAAAACTGAAATAGTACAATAGCCCACGACCAAAACCATAACCATATAAAATCGATAGATTAGAAGACTCATTCATTAAATATTTAAAATTGTAGGTAGGTATTTATATTAACACCATCTTGAACATTTTTGAAGAGTAGGGCAAGATTCCTTATAGAATGAAAGAATAGATATAATTAGAATTATTTGTGTGTACAAGAAATGTTAAAGTGGATACTTGTGTAACAAAACGAAATGGCGAGAGGTACTGTGCTGGCCACAACAGACTTTTTTTGAAATGATCTTCTGGGTACGCGCTACACTATCGGCGTCTGAAAAATGTGTTCCCGGTATCTCAGGATTACCATTTAACTATATTCCAGAAAGCAGACGAAATACTATGATAGAGTTTGGTAATACATAGCTATTTATATATCAAGCCAGGGAAGACGAATTTGGAAAAATAATCATAAAGACTCATGAAAAGTAATTTCAATGACGAGATAAATATTAATTTCTTTTCTGAAATCGTATAAGAATTCAAAATTACTAAAATGGTACATATAACCTGTCATTCAAATTGTACGAGAATAACAAATATATACTGGACATCTTTTATTTTAATTTTATAATTGTTTTTCATATTAAAACGTAAAATATGTTTGTGAAAATAAATATGGCAACGTTGTATTTTACTTCCCTACCTAGGCAGGGAAATTCAATTTGCGACAGGGAAGTAGTAGATAGTAGATTTTTGAAAATGCGCTCAAGTCAGACGCGCGTGAAATTTCTGAAATTAACATTTTTGAGTTCAGGTCATAGAATCTATTGATTTTATATGTTTTTGGCCGTAATACTATGAGAAAAAATTTTCGTTGTGCTATATCGTACTAAAAGATTTGTAGATTATTATTTGTCGCATTTCATATGACAAATAACTTGATGTTGTTAATGAAGCGACGTGTGTTTACCCGTAATTCTTCTTGTTTACAAATGGCCGTGTGTTGAGAGCATTTGTGCAAGATTACAAGCATTCCATCAAGCACACATTCATTCCCTACCGCAACCGCATAAGACCGAGACACGAGACCTAGTTCTAGTTTCAGCTTTCAGCCTATACTTCCTGCATGTTTATCTACTGAAGAAAGAGCCCAACCCACGTTTAATTATACAGACAACAATGCAAACTATAAATTACACCTTCCTTGTGTTAATTTGAAACTATAAATTTTCTTTATAAACAAGGCGAGATATTAGCAAATAGGTTCTTTAACAAACCGTTTTTCTTTAAATCACTTCTTTAAGTGTACATATGTACATATATTGTACCATTAAGAATATTAAGAAATAATATTTGAAGAGTATGTGTCTTGAAATACTTTATAATATGTAAGGAAAATGTAAACAAAAATTGTAAAATAATTTCTTTAATTGTGCCAGCTCTTTCGAGGTGAAAAATATTTGTGAAATTAAAAATTTTGTATTTTCATACTTAAAAATTGTAAAATGTAAAATAAAGTATTTGGGAGGAGTTTTAAGCCGACAAAATTTTATTATTATTATAGTATTATTAAATATGATTTTATAGCCAAAATTCTGAATATATTAAACGCAGTAGCAATTTAAACAAAGACAAAAGTAAGTACTACATTTGAATCGGTGCCAAATTACACTGCCTGTGACGACAAAAAGTTTTAGCCAATGACAGAACTGGAAAGATAATGAGATGAAAGTTGGTATTAGAGATCTTCAATAGTATGTAACAATTACTACATAACAAAATAAATATAATACAAAATAATTATTTAATAAGAGTAAAAAGTACATATAGTCATATTTCACGAATAGGAAAATTTGACCGAACGAGCCATAACGTTTCATTATTACACTTGTTTGCGTTAAAAAAGTGCACTTTTTTCAAGCTTTTATGCCAGTATTCATACACTCGTAAAAAATTTAAACGGTTCGTTATAATTTTTATCCAAGAAAAACAGTCGACATTGAAAAAAAAAAAAAATAGAAATAGAAATTTTATTTGTCAAGTTTGATTCTATTTGTCCAAAACAAACCCATTTTTATGAAAATGTGTACTTTTTTTTAACAGACGTAAAATAATAATTTTTATACGTTAATAATGTTATATGTATAATATAAATTGCAATAATTTGTTTGTCTCTTTGCCATTAAGATAAAGTAATTTTTCTTTAAATACTAGAAGCATTTCGTAGACTTCAACGATAAAAAGTTTATCACTCTCTCAATGGAACGAACAGTAAGGTTCTATACCATAGTACAGAATAGAACCTCATTGGGTACGAACATAGAGTACGTTATTAAGTAAGGGGAAAAGTGATAGAATTCAGTCACAATTTAAACGACTGTATTTTCAAAGACAATTTTCTCATTAATAAAGAGAATAAAAACAATTATAATATTTAATTTTGACAAAATAAAAAACTAATCAGTTAGTTGGCTGTGCATGACAATCGTCGATGATAGACGTCAAGTCATCTATTTAAAAAGCATTATTTTTTGTCATTTGTATCGTGAAAAATAATGATAATGGCTGATAATATCTAATAAATACTGTGGTGAGTGTCATTTTCGTGCCTGATGTTCTTTTAAATGCATTATTTGTTGCAGAGTTAAAAAAAATTGTGAGTGATTTAAAAAAATTTAATTCACATGTGAAAAAAGTGTTACTTATAGTTGTTGCTATGGAGTTAATAAAGACAGTTTAAAACGTCAAAATTGAATAATAGATATTTATACACCAAGTGAGCAAAGGTAATGTTTATTCATGAGAAGAAAGTTTAGTTAATTTCTTCGAGTGAATAAACATTCTTAGCTCACGTGGTTTGTACAATATTTTATTCAATTTTGACGAAATAGTAAGAAAAACCATTATAATATTTAATTTTGACAAAACAAAAAACTAATCAGGTAGTAGACTGTACATGACAATCGTCGACGATAGATGTCAAGTCATCTATTTAAAAAGCTGTATTGTCTGTCATTTGTGCCGTGAAAAATAATGAAAATGGCTGATAATGTCTGATATATACTATGGTGAGTGTTAATTTCGTGCCTGATATTCTTTTAAATGCATTATTTGTTGGCAGAGTTAAAAAAAATTGTGAGAGTGATTTAAAAAAATTTAATTCACATGTGAAAAAAGTGTTACTTATAGTTGTTGTTATGGAGTTAATAAAGACAGTTTAAAGCGTCAAAATTAAATAAAATATATTTATGACCAATTGCATCACTAATGCCCATATCCATAAACACTCGTAAAGTTTTAAAACGGTTCGTTATAATTTTTGACAAATAGAATCAAACTTGACAAATAAAATTTCGATTTTTCTTTTAATGTCGACTGTTTTTATTGGATAAAAATTATAACGAACCGTTTAAAGTTTTTACGAGTGTTTATGAATACGGGCATAAGGCTTAAATTATAAGCTAGGCTTAAAAAAATGCAAATCTAAATTTTGACAGCAATGTATTTGACACTTTATTTCGATGCAATATTGTCAATTTAAGCCATGTTTAATATATAAGTTACGTTGGTGCAACCGGCCATTAGAAAAGCAAAAATAAAAAGAGTAATAATTTTACTGTCCAAATAAAAAAAATTCTCCTTACCAAGCACTGTCAACCACCCAGTAGCTACCACGACCCCCACGGCATTATCCGCTTCGCAAGTATACTGCCCATGATCTTCTATCGTTACTCTCTCTAATCTTAAGGACCTATCATCCAGGACATGGACGCGTCCTAAAGGCATGGATCCTCCAGCCAAGGAGACACGTCTCCAGAGAACATCTGGAGCTGGATCGCCTCCAACGCTGCATGGAAACTCCACCGTGGAGCCAGAAAGCGTGGTGATGTTTGGAGGCGGAGTGATGATGAAAGGTTTTACTGAAACAAAAAAAAAAGATTTACAATAGTGGACACACGGTAATAAAAAAATCGACAGAAACGCATACTAACATGTATACCAAATTTTGGGAAAAAATTGAATGGACGAAGCTGCTTTTATTGTACTATAACATTGCAGCTATCTTTCTCTAAAAGTAAGGTTATGTTTGTTTTAAGTCAAATATAAAGTGGTTTTCAACGCTATTTCTGAGCTAATAAGGTTAAAATTAAACGCTAATATACGTAAAGTGAGCTTTAACGTTCACGCTATTTATTAAGACGTTATGTGAAAACTCTCTATTAATTCAATTAATTAAGGGGATAACTAAATTGAGTTACCTAATACGAAACGAGCATTGTTAGCATACAGTGTTTGCTAATATGGTCGCTAACATTTGTTAGCATATGTAGAATGTTAGTTTGTTCGTACTAACATTTTGCGACCTAATAACAATGTTCGTTAACAAAAATTGATGTTCCATGAATAGACGGTAAACTTCAAAAAGTAAATGTTATTACGATATTCAAACTTGGTCTTGTACGTATAAAATGCACCTATATTAGACAGTTTGCGAACCATAGTTACGTATAACGTAACGTGATGTTCAACGTAGAAAATGACGTTTCTACGGTACGTAATTTAAGTACGCTTTGTAATTTTTTTGTTTTACGTACTTTGACATTTCCAAGTGAAATTATTTACGTAAAATTTCGATTTCTTTAAAGGTAAGATTAAAATGGAAAGTTGTAGGGCAAGTGCAATTAAGAAATCTAGTGTTTCACAGGTATAAAAATGACTCTTTTATTAATTTGTCTATATGATATATGTTGTAATTGTAGACTTCAAGATTTATGTTTACTGGTAAAGCGAAAAAATTCAATACAGTCCGAGTCGTTCATTACTTCTAAGATAAACCCACACTTTAAAGTTGTACCTTTTATATTATGACGTCGATATTGAAGAAACGTAATATAATCATTAAATGAAAACACACCTTGAATATACAATTTCTTCAGTTCTTGTATATTATAAAACATGTTTTCGTTATTTCTTGTGATTATGTCAGTTATGACGTGACATGTGACAAGTTCTGTTTTATTTTTTTTATTGTCATTGTTTCTATGTAAATCACATCTAAATATTTACGTTACGATTTAAAGTTTCGCAAACTATTTCTAACGAAACGTAATCACGTCCAACTGTACGTCACGTTACGTTATAAGTAACTATGGTTCGCAAACTGTCTAATATGTATTATAAAAATAAATGTTTACGATTATTAAATAATCGCCCCAATTCTGTAAGAAAATTGTTAAGACATCAACATTGCTATAGCAAGTAACCAATAATAATTACGAACACTGAGTAAAACATGACAATGACAGGCTTTACATATGTTTCTATTGGCCATAATTTTTAGCAACGTTGCTAACACTTAACAACTTCCTTACAGAACTGGGGTGAATAGTTATTTATGTATTAAGGCACTGAAGTTTTATTTTTATCACGAATGTGGAATTTATTTGCCGAGGCCCTCAGAAAATAAACCATATGAGTGATAAAAAGGAACTTCAGTGCCGAGGTGATTAAATTTTATTTGAAATCGAAAAATTGTGGAAATGAAAGGAAAATTTATTTTATAAGTTATGAAAACAATAATATTTCTTGAGCGCAAAATTTGTAAACAATTCTTTCTTCCTAGGGATATCGCTCAATTGCAGCTGTAGACACGTGTTTCGCTCTTATTAGAGCTCATCAGTACAGCATAGCTAGTTAATAGGTCGACATTAACTAGAGGTAGTAATAAAAAAACCGACAAAGGTTAACAGCACTAGTAAGCAGCCAAAACACCTTTGTTGCCTCGGTCAGTACTTCCACACCCATTGTGGATAAATACAACGTCACAGCGGCTGTGATTTATAACCACCCACCAGACCCGTTTCTTGGACCCCAAAGTAAATATACGAAAATAATAATATTTCTTAAGCGCAAAATTTGGTGCTGTTATACTGTGTCGGTTTTTTTTTTATTACTACCTCTAGTTAATGTCCACCTATTAACTAGCTATGTTGTACTGATGAGCTCTAATAAGAGCGAAACACGTGTCTATAGCTGCAATCGAGCGATATCCCTAGGAAGAAAGAATTGTTTATAAGTTATGTTTAAATATCTAATCTAACAAAAGGAAAACTTCCTTTTCTTAAAACTGTGGAGAATATATTTTGTTATAGTGCGCACATCATATGTTAACTAACATCCTTACCTACAACTATTCAAGAACAATGCTGAACATTTGTTCGCTAACAAAAAATGTAAGCTAACAAGTTAACAATGTTCGCTTCAATGTGGATCCGGCTGAACTCTCTTCAGTTTAAGACTTGTATTTACAATAATAACAGCAAGGAACAACACTTTGTATTAATAACAAATAAAATTCGTGAAATATATAATATATCACCTTTATTTCTTAGCGACCTACATTCATTGCTTCCTTACTATTTAAAAAGCACCCCACGTTTCCTTCCTCAAACATCTTCCTATATTTGCGTTGCGACGTACCCGGAACCAGTTCCGGGGGGTGTGGGTCAACAGTCAACACCCTCCCATCCCACATGGGACGCCCATGACTCAATCAACAACCGCCCGAGACCAATACAAACGCTTAGGATAAACACAAGGATGCCAGATTGAGGTTGGGATCACTTGCTTATACAACCGACGTCTTGTAAGGGCATAATTAATTAGGTGAGACTCGCACGTGACTTGAAGATGATATTGTTAAATATTTGATAAGGATGGAAGGGTAGATGATATGTTTGGGGATGTTTTTCGCTGGAATTAATGTGATTTTACAAGACAGTAAATTAGAGATTCACAGCTGGAAGATTGAAAGCCAAGTCAAGCTTTAGTTTTGTCAAGCTCAAGCCAAGCCTAACATTTTTATAAGTTTGAAATTTCAAGCCAAACCAAGCTTTCGACGCTTGGACCATCGAGTAGATAACTTAAAAAAATAATTAAAGAGTCATTGTTTCAGAAACAGGTAACTATTTTTTTTTGGATACAAATCGTATACCAAAAGTTCCTTGGAAAAGATTTTATAATATATCCAGAAAATTCTAACACGAACATAATATACTATTTTCTACATGCATTCGGGCCGGGCCGAACCGGGCTTTGAGGTTTGGATCGACTCGGCCCAAAAATAAAAATTGCCGGCCCGACTCGAAGATCGACTCGATAAAAATTAGCTTGCCCGATTTGAAAATTGACTCGAAATCGGGCCGGGTGTCGGGCCGGGCCGGGCCGGGCCAAAGCTCGAAACTGAGTGTATCCGGAATTCCCAATTTTGAATTTTATGTGAGGCGAAATGTTTAACTTTTTTGTGTTAAACTTAAAAAAACCTCTACATCCTTATAACGTTCAACATTAGTAAAAAATAAGTTTTTTTAAAAAAAACTTCTAGTGTGTTTGTTATAAAAATTACCTACGAGTTCGAAAACTTAAACAACTTTTTCACAAATCTTATACAAAAAATCTGATGTGGTCAACACAAAACCTCCCGCTATTTAATTTTTGTTAAGTTAAATACATACCTACAGATTTACTAACGCTGCAAACAGTTCCAATGCATAAAACTATTGCTTTATTTACTATTTTCTTTTTAAAATGACACTATTATTAATTTGAAGTGATTAGTTTTTTGACAGTGACAATTACTGTCATTCATTTGAAATATGAACTATGTAACAAAGGAATTGTGTTTTTCTTAGGCTTCGGGACTTGTAATAAACAAATATTTTTAAATTTATCTGTATAATATATAGAAAAAGTATTAATGTATTCCTGTAGAAAATTCAATAATCTTTAATTTTCATAACGACAAAATGCATTTAATGGTATTTTTTGAAGAAAAACCATTATAAGCTTCAGGTAAAGTGCCATTTCCGGTTATCCGATTTACATCAAAATATAATGGCTGCTTTTCATATTAGAATAGGGTATAAATACAAGGTTTCAGAATTTTCTGAATGATAGTATTTGAGTTAGAGCGAACACAAAATCCCTACACATACACACACACACACACACATACACATATACATACATACACACATACATACACACACATACAGACATCATCGTAAAAATGTTAAACGTGGTCATTTACTAAAATCTCGATATGTGATTCTTAACACGATCCCTATACCTCCCTTACCAAGGGTATCGGGAGGTAAAAAATATCATTTACATAATGATTTTTTATCTAACTTTGTTTCTGCTCAAAAATAACACAACAAATCATTATGGTAGGAACAAAAATCATTTTTATTTAAGGAGTAGTAACAATAGTAATAATAACATCACAACAGCATTATTATGGTTTAATGAATAACCTTGAATTCTTGAATTAAAATAACATATTTTTATTTATTAAGATGTGAAGTATGCTGTTTTTAAATCATTTTGATCCTTTTTAACTCCATCCATTTTCATTAAAATATTAAGGAAACCGTAGTAGTAAAAGGGTGTCAACAGCCAGACATTACAATGAGAAAGACAAAGAAAGAGAATTTTGTTTAAATGGAGTTTGTGTGAGAGCGAGAGAGATGCAAGAGTAGAAAGAGAATTGCGTGCGATGGGTTATCGGTCTCTGAGCGAATCAGGATGGAGTATCCAGGGTCTGAAAGAATAACTATGTGGGTATCCAGGGTCTGGACGAATCAGAATCGATGATACAGAGTCAGAACGAATCGCGATGTGGGTATCTAGAGTCCTAATGAATTGGAATTCCCTAGTCGCGCTGGCGGTTGTCGCATTGGGGGCTATCACGATACGTGTATTCTGGTATTGTATTAACGTGCAAACTTTAAATAATAGATGGAAGAAATATAATGTTACGCTCATGCGATGTGGAATTTGATTGTATATCTTTTTAATGTAAACTATGAGGTCATATCGTCTTCTCCTCGTGGCTGTTAGTCCGCTGTGGGATTTTTTGTGCCTCTTAGAATAACGTAAACATTTCAGATCCAGGGCAAAGTGATATCTAGTCTTCGGCTGTTTGTATGTATGTAGACATAACGATTTTCTCGTCTTGAGATGCCGTCTCTTATTTTATTATTTAATATCGTTTTATAAAACAATTTAGTGATAATAAGTATTAAGTGTAGTTTCTAATATTTGTATTGTGTGTTGTTTGTGATTATTAAAGTGATTGATTACAGTATTTGGAATGTTTTTCATAATAATAAGTGTTAAACGAAGAGATATCATGCCCTTGCTGTTATGAGAAATGGAATATATTTGGAAAAGAAGCTTTACTTAATTTCGTCTGAAGGTAAGATTATTTAGAAATAAAACATGTTAGTTGTTTATAAAAAGTTAAGTGTAATCTTCACATTTTATTAAATATAGTATACAGTAATAGTAAAACATAATATATAATACAATATTAAGGATATATATTTTACATTAAAATTAGTGAACTTACTTTTATATTATAATTATTAATTTAAATATACTTATAAGATAATTATAAATACATACATTTGAATAATATATTTTAAAGTAAAGTAATATAACAATAAGGGTTATTATTTTATATTATAAATGAGTGGTTACCTGATTTAAATATTAAACTCTAATATGATATATGCCATCACAAATAAATATATAAATATTACGTTTCGTTTACGAGTATTTTTGCTTTTTCACAGTTCCAAACGGTTCAGAACTAATATCATTAAATTTTCTTTTAAGATAAACATTTTGATACGTTTTAATTTGATCGCAAGATAGTACACGAAATTGTTTAGTGCGTATAATTTGATTTTCGTATTTCAGGACAACAGGTTCAGTGTATTCAGTAATCATTTTTACTAAATTATCAAAATTAACTATATTTTCATTGCTTACATTAATTGTTATGCCTTTAATTTTGTATTCTGTTTTAATATTATTTTTATCGCCAGATACACACACTTGAAATGCGTAATGTTTTGGACCCCCAGATGCAAAAGTGTTTATATAAGAACCTTTACCATATTTATCGAGTTCGTTCGTCATATCACCCAAAAAATTTCCGTGTTCCGGCATCCACTCGTTTGGTTTTTGGGTATAAATTATACTGTCAGTGTCTGTATAAAGTAGACGAGTTCCAAGTTTATCTAAATATTTGTAAAGGTATATACGTGCTAGTGCAGTTGTATAAGCTGCTATGAAAACATTTGTGGTAGGAGAAACTTGTCTATTATTGTCCTTCCACGTAATATACATAATTTCTTCATTGATAGGTATGGTTGACTGTACTTCATAATTTGGATTGCAGAAATATGTTATTAATTCCTCATATGTAGAAATAATTTTAGTGTGAGATAAGTCATCTCTCATACCAAAGCGACCCCATAAACTATTCAATTGCAATTTTGAAAGAGATCTTAAACCAGGATTATTTTGTACTTTATTTTTATCTAGCAATATTCCCTCTCGTTTAAAAAAATCTTGAATATATTTTTCTTTTAAATTTTCATTATTTAAACATTCAATAGGCCAGTCACTAGCTTCTTGTTTAATTTTTAAAAAATTATTGACATAGTTTGCAAATAAACCACCAGTTTTTGAATTTGGATCATATTTTTCAGTTTCAAATTTCCAAACTTCGTATATTTGAACAATTTTATAATCTTTAGAGGCAGCTAAACGAACTTCATCAACGACCCATGTAGATGTTAATTCTCTTTCAGTATCAGAGTGTGTACAGTCATTGATATTCATATTCTCCGCACAAGTTCGACATAAAACAAACATACATTTTTTGTTTATTTTCATTGGTAATACGGGATGATATAATTCACGTGGCGGTAATATTGTACATTTAATTAATCCCTCAAAATTAAAAATATCTGGACAATCATCGCCTATATAAATTGTAGGATGTCCGACTGGGTACTCTGAATATTTGTTAATATACGGATATAAGCTACAAATATCAGAATAATAAATTTTTTCGTTCTTACTTTCATCAATTTTATAATGAGTTACCATTGTTTCAACTCTTCCTCCATAGAAACTGTCACGTGGATTTATGGGCTTTATAGACAATATTTCACGTGTATTAAAAAACTGTTGTAAATTAATATTATTTTTACGATTTTTTTCGAATTGACAACCCCATATTTCTATTACTTCAAATCCTGCACCTTTTAATATTTCTATTTTTCTAATTGTTGATTCATATCGAAAATTCATTGTATCGTCTGCAGAATTTAATAATGAAATATTACGTTTGTGTGGATAACATATAGGACAACCATGATACCAACAGCCTTGATATTCAAATATTATTTTTTTATTTTCTATTTCTGTGTACCCGTCTACTTTAAAACCTAATACACTACGTTCATTATTATTAAAAGCGTGTTGTATTTTAATGTTTCGTTCTTTCTCCTCCCACAATAACCAAATAGTTGCTTCAAAAGAATATTTTTGTTTACATCTGTAACCAGTTGGTGGCACAATAGCTATTTTATTTTCTTTCAAATAATTTTTTCTGTACGTATAAAGACATGCACTAGCTATGGTTATTGAACGTCTAAAAATATCAATATTATTATTTTCAAAAAATAAAGTTTTAAATTTCATACATGCTTCCCGTAATATATTGACGTCATTTATACAGTATTTAATTAATTCTTTCTTCAAATTAAAACTACAATTAGACTGTTTGTTTTCGTTATACCATTTATTAAAACTTACATTTTCATCGGAACTCATACTCTGTGTAGGAAAATATTGTTTTGGGGGCATGGGTCCAATATAATCTAAATTTTCACTTCGAATGAAATAATAAGGGAAATAACCTTTTTCCAAAACATTATCACATTTCAAGTCAAGTGCACTAGGCATCTTACTTAATTTCATAGGTAAAAAATTTAAACTATCAATAAAGTTTATGTTTTTTAAACGAATATTTAATATTTTATTGCCCCGAATTAATATGTCCGGTGTTAATTTTAAAGTATCTGCTATGTATCTTAAAAGAAAATGTCCATCATACGATCTAAGATTATGTGCAATTACAATAATCTCTTTCAAATTTTGTCGTGGTAACATTAAATATTCAAAAAACTGTTTTATAGGATTTTCCATAAATACATGTTCACGAATACCACAATTATTACAAAATTTATTACTCACATTAATACTTCTTTCTAGACAATGTATGCAAGATTGTTGGGCTACACAAAGGACTGGTATGTGTTCAAATGAAATCTTTTCTTTCTTCCTTTTAGATGAATGGGGTGATGCCTTATCGTCGTTGAATGGTGTATTTTGTGAACACTCCAAATCAAAAAAGATGTAAAGTACTTGTGCAGCTGTTTTTGAATCGTCCGTCGTAATAACTTTCATAAAACACTGATGATTCGGTGGAAAATGTTGCTAACAAAAAACAATAAATAAAATTAGAAATATTTAACTAAAAATATAGAATTCAATAGAATTACTAACTTGACATACGGAACAAAATATTTCAAAGCATTCGTGGGGTGTTTTTCTTGTATTCAGGTTATAAGTTTTGGAACATTTCTTGCAGTATTTAATAACTTCACACATTGATCTATTTTTAGTGTATGAATTAACTCTTTTATGATTTTCAAAGCAATCCTGTCCATTAAACTGTCTTTGGCATTCGTCGCATATTACAAGTATATTATTTTCACTTTCTATGTGCGAACTATTACACCGTGAACATGAAAAAGGACATCTATGTGCACCTTTCATTTTGTAACCTAAATGACATTTACGACAATAATACGATAAATTAAATGCACCAGTTACGCTAAGAATAGGATTATAGTGATTATCAAAATATAAAATATCAATATATTGGTCAGTACGGTTAAAGACGTCAGGTCCTTCAAAAATAATTTCTCGTCCTAATCTATCATCACCAAATAGAGTAATTTTAAAATTTTTTAAATTATTTTGAAAGTCTTGCAATTCTTCAATTCCTGCACCGTTGTCTAAATTTATGTTAAATTTTTGACATAAATCAATGGCATGTTGTTTTTGTAAATTTTCATTTTTACGTAATTTTTTATATAAATCTTGATTTTCCAAATACGCAATACTTAATACAATAGCTCTAGCTAAACACAAATTATCGTTATTTTTTATGTTTATTATCGAATGTTTTCGGCGACAGTATTCTTCAAACGGTACATATTTTAAATTCGGTTTTCCTTTACCTGATGGCATAATTGTATGAGCTACCGATAACATAAGGGTGTCATTTAGGAGAAAATTTTTGTTACTCTGTAATACACTTTGTATGGCATTTACAATAACATTCGATGATAATTCAGAAAATTTTTTGTAACTTATACCGATTGGATAATCTGGGGAATTTTCGCTAAAAATTTCAATACCTATTCGATCTGAAGGTAAAATTTTCATTTCGTCAGATAAATATTTTATTAGTCTATCAAATATAGAATTTAACCATTGAACAGGATTTTTGTTTGAGGAATCCGTATTTACTGCAATATTAATTTCACGCCATGCAGATTTGAATTTTTTCATTTTTCTTTCACGAATATTTAAAATTTTGAATAGTTGATGATCAATATGTGAAGTTATATGTTCTAAAGATGTTTCCGGAGAATCCGTTGACGATGATATCGGTAAAGTAGTGGAACTTGTACTCGTATTCGAACTTGAAGTAGTAGGTTTCATTATGTGATGGTCAACAGATGATTTGGGCGGTGTATTTACTGATACAATTGAAGACTATATTAGAACATTAATAAAATAAAATAAAATATAAATCTTACTTGAGACGTAGGCGGTTGCAAACCCGTTCCTGAAGTACCTTGTTCTAAATCATCTTTTAGAAGTGAGGCTGCAGCAATTTCAGCTGATAAAAATTCAGCTGTACCCGGCACCAGTGTTGTAAACTTTATTAATGTGGCTGCATTACGCCCGGCACTCATATTTTTTAAGCCCAAATAAGTCACACCCAAGTGAGGTGTATCGTTAAGTGATTGAATTTGCTCATTTGTTAACGATGAAAATCTTTCCGGTAGGAATATAGAAAAGGCCCCCAAATCACACAAAATTTTATCGCCAAAAGATTTGGTTTTAATTTGTTTAATTTTTTTAACTTTATATGGTTGATTTTGTTTTAATTCACGCACTTTCTTCGTAGGTTTAAATTCGGACAACTGTCCGATTTCATTAATTTTTTCCATATTCATTTTCAATTTTGAATCGTTGTATGCTTAAACGAACTTGGTACAGAATGAAGATAATTTGACTAAAACGATGCATTTTATATTGATATCTTAAACAGGGGTTCTCAAAGAAATATTATATTTGATGCATCCTTTTCTATATTATTCACAGAACAGTAAATCGCATTTTAAAAATTTTTATACCCCTGAGCATTGTTTATTTATTAGCTCTCTGAAACTAAACATATTTGTCTTTATATTCCTTTATAAGGTTTGATTATTTGATTTATTAATTGAAATATCATTAGTCAGTTTATAGTCAAAAACATTTTTATCTTAAGATTTTCTTTTATAAAACTTGATTATTTGTTTTGTTAATTGATATATCATTAGTCAGTTTTATGTAATCAAAACTACGAACGTGTTTGAACCTGCAAAATTTAGAAAATAGTATATATATGAGTTGCATAGAGATCGATTGTAGTTTGAAATAAGTGAGGATTATGAGAGTGTATATTTGTTTCTTCGTTTAAAGTGTCAGTGTTGAAAATGTGGGCTGCTTATGTGCATACAGAGGACGCTATTGATCTTGAATCAGCTGTAAATAATTTAAAAAATCATTGCTATTATTTGGCACATGACAATGAACATGAAATAGTTTACAAGCGAACACGTTTCGATGAAGATTTCGAAAAATTTTTAAATGATTCTTACCGAGAAGATTCGAAACGTTATACTGAAGGTGAAGAAATTTGCTATAATTACCTTATTAAAAAAAATAATATTATTCAGTTACTCGTAAAATTCAAGAAAATTAAGTTATTGCAAGAATTAGAAAGTGAAGTCGTTGATTTTCTTGAGGAAGAGGAAAAGGAATTTTTCAACTTTTTAAAATCTCAAGCAGATGATGAAAAATCGATAGAGAACAAGGTAAGTTTTTTGTAAGATAAACTCAAATATTAGATATAGTTGACAATTTGTTCATTTTTACAGAATGGCCCAGAAAATGATAACCAGTCATGCATCTCGCTTATTGCTTCAACAAGCCTACAACCTTTGCAACAATAATGAAAAAGTCCTGTATGTGGGAATTTATCCCATAAATGTAGAAGTCGTTGTTAAGATTGTAAATTATAAATCGCAGAACAGTATTGTATTCAATGTGTCAGAATGGAATGCTTTTGTAGATTATATAAAAAGTATTGTAAATCTAATAAGTAGCACTGGTGACGAGGAACATAATATTGAATTTCATAGACTAGAAACTGACTATTCAATCTGTATAAAATGGATGAAAAATGAAATATTGTTAGATAAATTATCACTAAAATTTATATGTAATATAAGTGATATTTTGTCAGACATGCTAAATTATTTTAATTCTCTTCTTTTTGGTGAATATTATAGGGACATTAATACTCAAGCTTATTTAATGCCCGGAAAATCTCTTGACAATATAAAGAAACTTATATTCAAAGAAGAAAATAATATTGTTTGTACTATATATAAAGAAATGTTGACTTTTTATCCAAATTTCATATTAGATGATTTAAAATCAAATATGTATTATGTTCCCAGTAATTATAATAAATTTAAACACTTGATTAATAAAATGGATACTTGTAAATAAAATGTTATATAATATTGCATAATCATACCTCCTTTTTATACCGTTTTTTGTGTGTGTATGTAAATGTATAATGAAAATTCGTAAATATATATATAACAATTAAGGTAAACTATATTTTATATGTTACTATAAACCTTATACTTACTTTACTCCTTTTAATCCTGAAAAATGTAAATCAAGGATACTGGGTAAGTATATACAAATATCAAATAATATTTACAAAATTTATTATAAACATATAATAAGTACAGTATTATTAACATATAGTTTTACAATATAAATAATAATGAAAAAATATATAGATACATAATTATTCAGAATGGATCTTCTTGTTTTCTTGATAACCAGGCGTGAATTGTAAATACATTACGAAGGGCACATGCTGGTACACAGTTTCTTTGTGTTGAAAGTGGCTTATGGGAAAAACAAGAAAAGTTTGAAGTATATTTGTTCTTTATTCGTAGTGACGGTGGCATTTCATCATAGTCATTTATATTTTCTGCCAAATCAACTATGGTACACATTTCATTATTTTTAAGTAACTTTTCCATCAGTTTTCTTTTTATATTTCCCTTTAAATATATTATACAGTCGCAAGATAATAGATCCTTTATTATATTATGAGCTGTGTAATAATCTATATATCCGTCATCCCATGGTAATCCGTGATAATAACGATGCAACCAAGAAATCTGTTTCCTTAATGAAAAACTGACTTCACTCCATTTACAAGGAGGTTGAACAAACATGTGTTGTAATTGCGTATCATTTTTTGTTAAGATTGCTATTTCTTTTAAAATAAAACGATTATTACTGATACCATATCCTTGAATATCAATAATAAATTCTTTCATTTTTATAAACAGTTTCTTTTATAAAAATATACGATTAAATAAACAATTTTTGATTATAAACAGTACGATGTAATATAATGAAGAGTTACTTGTGAACTGATCTATATTTTTCTTACAAAACCTTTTTAACAATATTCGTTAATGGATTATATTCGATGAGTCGATCGTGCAATATGATGCAATACGCAGAAGTATTTTTTGGAATTGGATTTTTTGATTCAAATTCTAGTCTTATATCTATTGTAGATGTTTTCATAGACTCGTTTTGTCTTGAACAATCAATTACAAACACTGGTGCTATGTTCTTTAAATCCTGAACACCAAATAAAGGGTCACCATATCCACTTCGACCGTAATACGATGATTGAAATCTTTTATACATATCATACATTAAGGCATATTTATTGTTGTCAATATCTAAATTAATATCTTGATACGGAAAACATTCAGAATTTAAATATAATTTTACATTAGTAATATTACAGTGGTCAAATAATGATGTGTCCTTTTCTAAAGAGTTTTTTCTGTCAGTTTGAAATACTAGTAAGACATAACGAGGTTTCTCCAGCTGGGCACTTGTTTTTACAGTCCATGTATGTTTCGACGTATTTGGTAACATAGGAACTCATATGTTGACCAACTTCGAAAATTTATATGAATAGGTTTACCTTGTTCAACTATCTTTAATAAAGATAAACGTTCAGGATTGGCTACGTATACGTACGGTACACGCCACTGGATTTTATTAAGTTTTACAATTATGTTATTTAAATTGCCTGCTTGCGAGCATACTAAAGCATCATTATCAGTTTTAGAACGTACCAATATTAATTCTTGACGTGAATTTAAAATGATTTTGTTGAAATCTTCAGCAAATCCTAATAACATTTTTAGTGGTATACATACATTAAAATTTTCTTTGTAACTAATTGTATTGTCAGCATTTTTTATGTTCCATCCTGCATTTTCTAAAGAAAGTACTTCATTTGGTGTAATTGACGTATACGCTTTGACTGTTGACGTAATACCTAATGTTTTTGTACGGTCGATTTCGATCCCATTTAATTCATAACGTATTTCTTCAAACAAGTAGACGATACCATTGTTGATGAACTTAATTACTGCTTCCGGTCCCTGTTGACCAGCTTCAATTTTACCTTCTATATAGAGAAAACTGTGTGCTGGTAATGTATATATATCTTGCTGTTGAATTGGAATACGAATTTCGTCGTTATTATTAAAAGTTGATGTCACATATGGCTGATGTGTATGCCACTCTATGCGGTTAATAGACTCATCGAATATAATATCTTCGTCCACTGATAACATATCATCAGTGATGAATGTTGTTGCACTGTTCATGTTTTAACTTGTATCCAAGAGCTCTCAGGATGTTTTGACTATTTGTTGTTAACTTCGAAACGGAAGAATCGTTTCTGATATTTTTTCCAGATGAACATCTGTATTTATAAATATCAGATTTTCTTCTTCTTCGTGGAATCGGTAAAGGATAACCCTTACGTAGTGAGTTTTTATTTTTTATCTTCTGAAGAATCATAAGGTTAAAGCTGTTTGATATGTAATCTTACTGCGATGGCTTCTCCACGAAAATTGACTAAATTATCATCTTGATCGAGTATTTTAAGCGTTAGATTGTCGATTGTATTTACTCGAAGTGGGAGATAAATTATATTGTTTGGGATTTCCACTATCTTAAAACCAGGCGGTACCATTGGGGTAAATTCATGGATTGTATGCATTAATTTCTCATTTGTATAAGAACCTGTTGTAATGTTACACTCTATCCGAATATTAGAAACTTTAATAATCTGAACAGGTATATCTGATTCGTGCCATTTATTTGGTTCTAGAGCTCGTTCTGTAAATCCTAATAAAGGCCCAAAACTATTAGGTTTATTAAAATAAATCCATTCACTACACTTTATTTCACTTTTTAACGTATTATTATTGGCGGTCAATTCAAAATTAATTTCACTTGGTAAATGCGTTTTAATATATTCATTTATGTCTTTAATTTCATAAGACCCTTCTGACAGATATATGTGTGAATCACCGTAATATAATCTATTATTTTTTTCTTCGATGTTCGGTATAGAATTGTATGTTTGAAACAGAACTAACCCCAATTCGTATTCGGTACCTTTTTCTAATTCAATTGGCGGAAAAAAGTTCGCATTTAGAATAGAACTATTACTATGTAATGTTAATGTTAAAGACATTATTATGTTGACGTTTCAAATAATAACATAGAAATGATCTCCTGTGGTATCAACGACTAGTTTTATTCAGAAGAAATTTTAAACAAAGATGTCCACATATTACTGTACTAGGCGCTTGTTCTTGTTTGTAATTATAGAAAATTTTACAATTATTACCGAGATACTCTATTATTTCTTTTGGAGGTGGTAAGTTACCTATGCTGTCAAAGTAAATTACATTATAACCACGTTTTTTGTAAGCTACCCAGTGAGTTCCTCTGCCATCCATATCATCCAAATTAATTATAGCAGATTCATTCATTTTTGGATTGCGTGGTAAGTTATTTAGCATATAAATACCACGAAAATATGGTATTTCGTAATGACGAGCATAGTTTTCTAAATCTATATTAGTTAGCGGTACTCTCGGTAATTTTAATGGTTTTTTGGATACGGGGTCAGATATAAACCGTAACCATTAGAGGTAGGGGCTACTTGTAGGCCTTTCCCTATGGCTATAGCTTCCATACTACGATTATGACGTTTATTTTCCTCCAACTCCTTTTTAGCATTCTTAGCAGAGATTATTGTTTTTGCAACTCCCGCTGCCCCACCGGTAAGAGCACCCAGTGCAGATAATCCAGCAAAGATTGGTATTAATGGGAGAATGCCACCAGTTTTGGGTAATGGGATTATTCTGTCTTTACTTATAGTATGTACAGATGGTTTGTGATTATTAACTTCACGTTTAGCTGCTTTCAGTGCAGTTTTTATAATTCCTTGTGCCGTTAAATCATCCATATGTTTGAGTGACTTTCCTTTGGATTTAATGGCTAACTTTGCAACCTTCTTCACTGTATTTAAAGTTGTTTTTTTACATGTTCGTTTCTTAATTTTATTTATTGCACCCATTTTCATTCCCATTCCTAATTTTCGTTTAACTTTCATGGTGTTGGCTATACTCCACGCCGCAGCTTTTTCCGGTAATGAAGAATCAGTAGCTAATACTCTTGACCAGGCTTTATTTTCTAACACTTTATCGGCGTCGTGACGAGCAGTCAAATTATCTTTATTCTGAGAATATGCTATGTCGTGTTCTTTACAGGCTTTATCTAATTCATTTATACCTGGATCACCTCGTTGTAAACGTTGCTGAAGTTTGGTACCGGGACCACAATACTGATATCCAGGTATATGTAATTCGATCGGAAGACGATTGATTAATGAATTGATCAATCCGTTACCTGCATATAAATAGCGAGATCTGGACATATTCTTGGCTTATTATTAACTGACAGAATTCTTAAGTATAATATGGTATTTATATGTAATCCTATGACATTTTCATTGAACGGAAAAGAGATAACATTTACCTACGCTTCATATAATATATACAAAAAGTGTAATGAAAAATCTATCAGTGTTCACCATGAAGTTGATTAAACAACCCGTATCAATAAAGATTCAAAATTTTGATAATATTACATCTGAAAATAATAAAACACAATCGCTGAGACATGGTTGTTTGTTACCAAATACGATAAGATGTATAATAAGTGGTCCTTCAAATTGTGGAAAAACGAATTTAATGATAAGCTTAATTACGGATCCGAATGGATTAAAATTTAAAAATATTTACTTGTACACAAAAACTCCGAACCAACCAAAATATCAATTACTTCAAAATATATTAGATCGCATTCCAGACATAGGTTATTTTCCGTACCAGAATACTGAAAATATTACAGAACCACATAATGCGAAAGCGAATTCCCTTTTTATATTCGATGACGTCATCTGTGATAAGCAAAATATTATGCGTGAATATTTTAGTATGGGTCGTCACAGTCTAGTTGATTGTTTTTATTTAAGTCAGACATACACTCACATTCCAAAACATTTAATTCGAGACAATGCAAACTTACTTATACTCTTTAAACAAGATGATATGAATTTACATCATATTTATACGGATCATGTTAATACAGATATGAAATTTTCTCATTTTAAAGATATATGTTCATTATGTTGGAATAGGAACAAATATGATTTTTTAGTAATTGATAAAGATAAAGAATTAAATAACGGTCGATATCGTTTAGGTTTTGATTCGTACATAAAGGTCGATATGTAAAATTTTCAACTAGATCACACTGAACTGTTGTGCAAGTATGTCAACATCAAATTCAAAGATAATGAACACTAAATATAAATCGAAAAAGAAAGCAAAAGTCAATAATAATGTTATTATTGATATTGAAAAAACAGCTGATAATATACGACGTAAATATAGAAGTATTATAAACCGAGAAAATAGTAGAAATGATTTTTATTCTAAACAATATAAACCCATTGTGGAACCGCTCACAGATGTACTTCAAAAATTGTCTGTTCCTCCTGTAATAGATATACCGAAGAAAGAAATCGGCAAAGTGACAAATGAAAATATCATACAAGACACTAAAGGATTAATCGCAGATCAAATACATTTTGATACTTTACTTAAAACGGAAAGTGGAAGAAGTATAATTGAACAGTATCTTAATACACATATTGGACCGATAACACGAAAATATATTAAACAATTACTATTTCGCATGGGTCAAAACAAGATTATAGATAAACAGTACGGTGTAAGACGCGTTGGTAATGACTTTAAAATTGGTGAGTCACACTTGCTTATGACAAGTGATGATGACGTCATTATAAATAATAATCAATATAAAATAACACCAGGCTTGGCTCAGTTACTCTTTCTTAATTCACCTAATAAAAAAGAATATACAGTGGAAGACTTACAAAACTATAAAACAATTCTTCTCGATACAAATGCCCATAAGAAAAATTACTTACCACTGGAACAGACTAGAAAGAATAATTCATACAAATACAGGAATATTATAAAATATATTGAATCTCAGCCAGTGACTGGAAAAGGTGGCTCAAATTTAATACAAGTTTCTAAAAATCCAATTGACTTAAAGTACTGGAACGATCCTAATGAATTAGTTGAACGACTTTATTTACTTCATTCTTCACGTGCGATTGGCCATAGTGGCCTTGATACAGAAATAGCATCAATAGAAGAAGAGTTAAGAGAAGAGGAAATCATTGTATAGAGTCAGTTTCATCATGTCAATCGACAAATTTGGACGTTACTTGGATCCATTTTATATTACTTCAGGTGGAAAACATTCTACCCCTTCGTCGTATAAAGTTCAACTTCAGTTTCCATTAACAAGCGAAGGTGACGTAAATTTTGCCAATAAACGATTAACTAACATCAATTTGCCTCGCAGTCTTCACGACGCTGCATCCAAAAAATACGTAGACGAGAATATTAGTTCGTTTGCCAAAAATATTCAAAACGATCTGCATCTTATACGAGACAGTGTAGCATTGCTAGTTAATAGACTGGATCAAGATTTACAGAATATCATACAAAATATTAATATCATCGAACAAACTCAAAAAAATACAATTAAAGAAGAGATAATACGTATTAACGGATCAATTAATAATTTGAATAACGACTTACAAAGTGTAAAGAATATCGCTACAGACGTATCTTCTCTCAAGCAACAGATGAGTTTATTTATACAACCAGAAGATACATAAATAATTATGAGTAATATAAAACGTATAATAACCAATGAACTACACAAGCCAGCACGTCGAAATTTTACTAGACGCAAAGTTATATTACAAGGTTTTGATGATTTATGGCAGGCAGATTTGGTGGATATGTCAACATATGCCAGTAAAAATAATAATATCAAGTTTATGCTCACTGTTATTGATACCTATTCAAAGTATGCGTGGGCGATTCCAGTCGCCACAAAATCAGCAACAGATGTATCTACAGGTATGAAAATATTTTTTTCAAGTGGACGTGTACCAAGAAATCTTCAAACCGACGATGGCAAGGAGTTTTTTAATAAGGATTTTAAAAAACTAATGTCCGATTATCAAATTAATCATTACTCTACATTTTCACATTTAAAGGCAAGCATAGTTGAACGCTGGAATCGAACGTTAAAAAGCAAAATGTGGAGAGATTTCAGTTATAGAGGATCCTATAAGTGGATAAATATTCTCAACAATCTGGTTAAAGAATATAATAATTCCAAACATCGTACTATACAAATGAAACCGTCAGAAGTTAAAAAAGATACATACATTCCAGCCTATCATAATAAAAGATATCATCAGTTGAAACCCTCGTTATTTCAAGTGGGTGATCATGTCAGAATAAGTAAGCATAAACATGTGTTTGAAAAAGGATACACTCCAAACTGGACTACAGAAGTATTTAGAATAGCTGAAGTAAAACATACAATACCTGTAACATTTATAATACAAGATTTGGAAGGAAGCCGCATTAAAGGTGGATTTTATCAAGAAGAGTTACAGAAGACAAAATATCCTAATACTTACTTAGTTGAAAAAATTCTACAAAAACGAGGAAATAAATACTTGGTCAAGTGGCTAGGATTTGATAATAAACATAATTCATGGATTTCAAAAGATAGTTTAATATAACTCTTAACAATTATTGTATAGAATATATTATAATATGTAATGTAACTATAATAAATGAAAATAATATATTTGTAAAATAAAATTCCATCTATTATTTAAAGTTTGCACGTTAATACAATACCAGAATACACGTATCGTGATAGCCCCCAATGCGACAACCGCCAGCGCGACTAGGGAATTCCAATTCATTAGGACTCTAGATACCCACATCGCGATTCGTTCTGACTCTGTATCATCGATTCTGATTCGTCCAGACCCTGGATACCCACATAGTTATTCTTTCAGACCCTGGATACTCCATCCTGATTCGCTCAGAGACCGATAACCCATCGCACGCAATTCTCTTTCTACTCTTGCATCTCTCTCGCTCTCACACAAACTCCATTTAAACAAAATTCTCTTTCTTTGTCTTTCTCATTGTAATGTCTGGCTGTTGACACCCTTTTACTACTAACCGTGCATTTGATTGAACTTTAAGATTTTTCGGGCCGGGCCAAGATCCAAAGTCCAACTCGCCTCAACTTTTGCAAATGATTAGCTCGATTCGGCCCGATATAAAAATATCTTCGGCCCGGCTCGATGATCGACTCGAAATCGAGGCGGGCTTCGGGCCGGACCGGGCCAATCTCGAGATCGAGTGCATCCTTATCTATAAATTCCATACCAAAATTCTTTAACTCTATATCTACTGAATATGAAGGAAAATAAAGAAAGAATGGGGTCCCGTGGCCGCGTGCCAGAGTGTCTGGTCGCGAATCTGGAGAACCGGGTTTGATCCCGACCGACGCCAAATATTTCGAATTTTAAATGGCACAAAAGTGACCCCTGTGGTGCACTCTCCACGCCAGCAATGAGTGCCCGTGACGCCTGGTAAGCGCTCGCACGGTACAAATATGTCATCATCATTACCGATATCTGCGATAAAGCAGATTGTGGCACACTCAGAAATGGGTAATATGCCGTGATGATATATTTATTTATTTATTTATTTATGAAGGAAAATAAGAGAATTTCCGGTTGACCAATTATAATCAGCTAATCAGCTTTTCATATGGATGTAAAGAAGAGGAATAAGAAAGAATTTTAATTTTTAGAATTGTAGTATTGGAGTTATTGTCGGAGAAAATTTTGTGACACACACGCATGCACACACACACACACACACACACACACACACAGACATCGTAAAAGTAGTAAAATTGTATTCTAGGGACTTTAAAACGTGCTTATTCATTAAAAACTCACCACCGAATTTTTTGATCAAAGACAATACCTTTTTTAGTTGAAGTTGACGGAAGGTAAAAAATTAAAATATTAAAAATTACTGCCTTTATCAATTTTTGGAGTACCTTTTCTACGAATTTTTGTATTGTAAGCACATAATATTTTATAACTAAATAATATACATATTTATATATATATATATATTTAATAACGAGTAACGAAAGTGAGAAATATTGTACAAATGTGAAGATTGACAAACGACGTGCGACCGAGTGAATCAACACACGAGCAATACCTACGATATTATTTTCGAGCGAGTTATAAACACTATTCTTTGGAAGACCACAAAAATAACATAAATGTTTTCAAGAATTTCAATTGACAATACTGCTAAAAGTTTTACAGTTTGATATTCCAAGTCAAGCCAAGCTCTGATTTCATCAAGCCAAAGCCAAGCCAAGCTTGAAATTTTAAAATGCTTGAACTTTGAAGCTAAGCTACTTGGCTTGGTGAATCATTAGTTTTTGCCATTACCCATTATTTTATATTTAATTAATTATTAAATAGTAATTAGTGAGAGTCGATTTTATGACCGTGTGTCTGAGTGTACGGCCGTCAAAAATTATTTCGCATTTTAATTGGACCAAGAATGACCTCTGCGGTGTACTCACCACGCCAACAATGAGATTGCGTACGAAGCGGATTGGTACACCCAGCAATAGGTAATATACCATGATGGTATATTTATTTATATTTTATTTAATGTTTAGACAGATTTAATCAGCTTGAAAATAATACTATTATGTATTTCTGCTCCTATTGCAAGAGTACTTCATCAAAGGTTTTCTCTCATTTCCGTAGTTATAAGTTGGAAACTCTGGAAATAATATTATAATTGAAAGCAAACATCACTGGCAGAGGAGGTAAAAGAAATATAGGTTTGTTCAATAAAAATCCAAGTTTGAAGCGTTGGATCAACATTGAAAATCCCGTGAACAAATAAAACAAAGCTTTTAAAATATTTACTTAGCCTCGTTTAATAATCTCGTGCAAAATGGCGAGTTTCCTGCGCTGGGATTGTTTTATTTGATGCATTAGCCTTTATGAATTTAATTTATGAAGTAGCGGAGAGCAGAGATTTACCTCATGCTCTTCTCGGACACCAACAACTCATGTTGTGGTTGCTGCGTAGTCCACTGCACAACTCTTTGGTTAATTATTTCACTGCAATGTAATTTAATTTGCTTAATTACTATCGGATTTCCCGAATTGAATTAATCAAATGGATCAACTTCGATACTCGGTCTATTTTAACAATCAAATGGTCATGAGTACTGAATTTTGACAACGGAAATAGCAGAAAATACACTGGTAGCAAAAAGAAAAATAGACACTTAAAAAAAGTTTTTACCAGCTTATAATATAAGAAACATGGATTTTTTTTGTATTTTGTTTTGTTATAATATGAATAACTGAAGTAAAGTAAGATAAGAAAGTAATAGTTTATATAGCTATAAGGTAAAATTTATTTTGAGTTAATAATAGTGTGTACCTATTTTCTCCCTCAGCTATAAGACTTCTACTATATAGTCTTATATATTGCTTGAATAAGCGTAGAGCTATTATATAGAGTTGCCCATGAGAGACATATTTTCGTGCTGCCATGTTGCCATCTATTGGTATTTTCTTTCAACTACACTTGACTCACCTGCTATAATACAAAAAAATCGCTGTCATGATGACAGGTTAAACAAGATGGTGCCAAATATGAAAAATGAAGTGAGTGTAAGGTCTTTGCAACAGTGACTCCCGCTATAAATTCTTTAAGTTTCCACAGCCATCCGAAGACATTGAATTATGTAGAACTCAAATATCAAAACACAAGTGACAGAAGAAAGAACTTTAAAAATGGCGATGGTTTGTTTGTATTATGATCTTCCATCTCAACTTTTCCATCAATTCTTTCTTTTTTGTGTGTGACGTCAAAAGTATAACCCTCCATTCTCTAAATAGTAGAGTATATTCGTTAAAGACTAGCAAACAGGTGAAAGAATTCACTTCCTAATTCAATTGGGAGAGCATATTATTAGATCTATAAGGACTAGGGATGTCCCGAATTCTGGTTTCAAATCATAATGAAGTTTATAAATTATTCTGAAATATTTTCAGTATAAAAATCTTATTCTCACTCACCTAGCACCTTCAACGAAGCAGCAGCACTTTCCCGAACCCCTGCCACATTTTTGACCACACACTGGTATCTTCCATCATCAGCCTGTCTAGCATCGGTTATAGCGAGGTTGCCGCCATCAACAAGTCGTAACCTTCTTAAAGCCTCCAAGTCCAGGTCGACTCCATTCTTCCTCCAGGATACTGTGGGTTCTGGAGAACCACGAGGAGGACCGCATTCTAGAAGAGCGGTCTCGCCGGCTGCTACTCGGGTGTTCTGGGGCTCCAAACGGAATTCGTCTTTCAAAACTGGAACAGAAAGAAGATAATTAGTTACTATAGGATGAATTCTCTCATCATACTAAAAAATAGAATATGGGTTATTCATATTTAAAACTAGACCTTAAAACAGTGTAGTTGGATATCCAGACCTTTCTAGTTCGCTTATTTTTTGACTTTTGGTTATAAAGTTGAAACATACAGTATCGGAAATAAATAGAGCGACTCTGTAGGAATCATTATCAAATACTTCCCCATATTTTAATTGTTCAATTTATTTTCAAACTTTTTATAATAATGTAAAGGTGGCATATTCATAAAACCTTATAGAGGTTCAATGAATAATTCATAAGTATCGTACTAAATTTCTCAAGTTCTTCTTATGTATTTGAATACGGATGTGAGGTGCAATAAAAATAGAGCAACTGGACTAATACTACCTTTTTTAGTTTATGTTCTGTATTTATTTATTTATTATTAAAACCCAACGTTTCGGCACCATAAACTGGTGCCTTCTTCAGGGAAAATTGACATAAAAATGTGAAAAAACAAAAATAACAGTGTCTCTGAGTTATACAAATCACTTCTCTGCCAGTTTTTGGGACGGCTTTTCCTCTGGCAAAAGGAGAATTTTCCTGAGAAGATGCATGTTCGCCGTCCAAGTTTTTGCCGGGCATGCATATATTGTCTACAAAATTGTATACATAAAAAAGGTAACATTTACGAACTTTCCTTGTTACCTTGGTTACTTGTTGTGTTTGTTTTTTCACATTTTTATGTCAATTTCCCCTGAAGAAGGCACCAGATTATGATGCCGAAACGTTGGGTTTTAATAATAAATAAATACAGTACTTAAACTAAAAAAGGTAGTATTATTCCATTTATTAATATGAGTTCTGAAAGATATTTTAATAATAGAGCAACTGTATAAAAATCTT
Organism: Ophonus ardosiacus; assembly: GCA_943142095.1. Taxonomy (NCBI): domain Eukaryota; kingdom Metazoa; phylum Arthropoda; class Insecta; order Coleoptera; family Carabidae; genus Ophonus; species Ophonus ardosiacus. The sequence continues at coordinate 43,704,051 of OW964827.1, forward strand.
ATATTTACTTTAAAATATAATTAGAATAACAATTTATAAAGAAAATTAAATTACTTAAAAAAATAAACAATGTTACATATTTAATAATTATTATTTGTAACAGCCTTGCATTCCTCGTAGCATCGAATTAGTAAATTATGAATGATTTTGTGGTTTATAGATTTCCATTCAGGATGCACCAGTTATAATTTTAAATAACTGCTTGGAATTATTAATATTACTCCTTGCAATATTTGGCAATGTTTTCATTATATTTTCAATTACATTAAAGATCCGGGCACTATTTGCGAGTTATAATAGTGCAGTGTGTTAAAAAAAAACCTAATTCGGAGTATGCTATGAATATAGAAACGTATGTCTGATCATTATTCAATTCAAAAGCCAAGTTGTCAAAATTGATCGTGCAATGTAATTTTCAGGAGAAAAGATAATAAAGAAGGATACAGAATATTGTCATTCACCGTTTTCTAATTTATTTCTATTTCTAAAAATAAGGATTCAAGAAGAAAAGCTTTGATTTCTTTAGATAACATTTTTGACAATATTTTGGGTCAAACTGAAATTTAATTAAATACTTTCAAACTGACATCCGTTTTTTTGTTCATAGCCGACTCCGAGTTAGGATTTTTTTAAATACACTATATTAAAGAACGAATGTCATAATTGCCATTTTATTTTGTGAGAAGGAAGTTTGAATCACGACGCGCAGAGGAGTGTTCCTACCCTTCGAATAAGATAATCGACAATTATAATCTTATTTTGGTAACACCATACGATATTTTCTATTTCTCTCTAACTTTACTACTCTATTTCTTTTCTACTTATTCTCAGTTTTAAATTCAAAATTTTAAAATATGAATTATTCATGAAATTTTATTTCATGTTATGTATTACACAATTTTAGCGAATAAGTGTTTCACTAATAAAACACATTTCAATTCCATAGGCCACGTCTTCCTCAAATTATTTATTTCTTCAAATATTTGAAATCAATTAAAAATTTATGATGAGAGCTGAGAGATTTTGCAATATTTAAAAAATTTACATAAATATTATTTAAATATTTCGCATAAAATTTTTGTAATTGTATCAGGATTAATTTAATGAGCTTTTAAAACACAAAACGGATGAAAATTAATTCAAAATTAATTGAAATAATAAATGAAATAATAAAGTACAGATGTTTAACTTCAAATATGTTTTCCAATTTCCTGAAATAATTGAATTTTTTTTGTTTATTATGTTCTTACATTTCAGAATAAATACACATTTTCAGTTATTCCACATAGGTATAGCTTTTCATTAGAACAATATCAATAAAATACGGTCATTTAAAAAATAGAACTCATCCCATAAAATTAAATTATGTCATTAAACAAACAACAATTCGCAATAAAAACAAAAACACATCCATTAATCGAAACATTTCAATAAAACAAATATAACATTTAAAAATATTCCAAAATCGAATTACCATGGAGAAACAAAACAGGGTGGAATAAAACAAAAACACCTATACGTTCTGAAAATATCCCAATAAAAACATAACACTATCGGGGAATTACCTTTCGCAAAATTAATCTTAATATTGGGGATACGTTCAGCGCCAACTAAAAAAAAGTAATCGTCTATTACCGGGCAAATAAAAATTGATGTCTCTCGCCGAAAACAAGCAATAAACACACATTTAAAGTCAATTTAAAATTGTACACGTGCCAGTAAAGGGTCCCTGCCTGTCCCAGGAAATTGTCAGGGCTGTATTCAGGGGGTTTTCGGGCCGGATGCGCTGAGATTGGCTGATATATCAATCTGTAATTCTCATTTCCTACGCCAGAATCAAGGCAGGGTGATTGTGACTTCTACATACGCACACTTGAACTATGTTTTCTAATTGAATAATGCAGCAATATACCAGCCGGGAGGCTTAATTACAAACCCTAGCTTAGCACAGATAACGGGAAATGATTTGCAGATTGACACAAATCTATAATTGTATTAAATAAAGAAATAATTGATGGTTGATATAAACAGGATGTTTGGATATAAATAAAAAAGGGGGGGTAGAAAAGATTTTATCATATGCTAAGTAGGGACGGGGATGAAAAAATCAAGTTTCCGATCTTGGGAAGGGTTGGCGCGAGCCGCTATCTTGTACCAAAGGTGTAAAAATGTTTTTTTTTTTGTTTCTAGAAAATCATCCACCACTCTGGCCGAGTTAAGGTACGATAACGAGGTTTAAAAATTTGAATTCAGCATGAAATTCTCCTTCATGTAATGCATTACACGATTTTTGTCGATGAAAGGTTCGCGAGTTAAACTTATATGAAATTCTTCTAAAAATCGGGGTCTCTTTTTTCATCTGAATTTTCGACACGTATTAAAAACGTAATATTGTTTATCATTAATCGTTTCAAAATTTTAGATGAAAAATGAGAATTTATATTTTGTATTCTTAATGAAGTCATGTGAAACCCAATTGCATATCGAAAGAGTGTTCATTTCGATACGCATTTTATGTTTTAGAAGGTTGGTACTAGATGATATTTATTTAAATTTTCAAACATCTTAAATCCGAATTGACATGAACTTTCAAATAATTGAATAAATCTATTTGGTTTAATATAGCAGTATTTTTAAATAATATTTTAAAAGACGCAAAATATAAAAAGTAGTATAGAGGACTCATTTTATAAGACATATTTTTCGCAATTGTCATTTAGAAAACTCGTCAGGGCTAGTGCAAAAAAAAGTCTTAAAAAACTCGTCTTTTAATATACTATATTATTGATAGAAAATATTCTGCACCTTTAAAACAATCTTTTAAATGACCGATCAGACCCTGAGGTGGTGAATTCGATTGGATGTTTGTGTGTCTTTAATAGTATATTACTTTGGAAGAGTGTAAAAAACTTATTACTTGCGATTGGAAGATGTACTCACGAGACTACAGGCGAGTGTGTAATCCATGAGCACGTAATTGCTTTACAATTCGAGCGGTTTACTATACTTTCTCTTCGACCATAATTTTATTGAAATTTATGAATTTTTATTTGATTTTATTTTTGCAGAAAGAGGTTATGTCCACGTTATGACAGTTAATTGTATGTTAAACGTAAAATTAATTGTTTTTCAGGTAATGTTGCCAACATGATTCTTGGGATAAACAGAAATTCCCCTACTACCTATTAGGTAACACTGCGTAATAAGGCATTTACTTGTTTGACAGATAGTGTTTAAATAGTTATTTATGTATTAAGAGCGTAAGGAGGCTTTTATGGCCTGCGGCGGAATTTTGAGTCCGAGGCGTAAGCCGAGGGATAAAAACACGTCAAAGGCCATAAATGCAAGTTACGCTCGTGGTACATACAAAACTTTATGCACGGACGAAAATTTTCAAATTATGAGTGTTAGAAAAATTGTATCGAAAAGAATTTGTCCTCGTACATCCAGTATCTAGTGTTGTTATGAAAGCGGAAAACAACAGTTTATTGTTTGTTTATTAGTTATGTCATTTGCGTTTTATTTTGTGGATCTCCGTGCTTTCCATATAAATATCACTAAATTTTTTTTCTTTTTTCATTAAAGAATTTAAAAATTTTCGATTTGTAATATAAACTTTTCATGTTGCCTGTTTAAATTGTTTATATTGTAGGTTATAATTCGGTTTGGCCCGCGAGCTATAAAATAACGTTTATGTCAAAGAAATTCGTGTATAAATGTCAAATTATGATACGTCCGTGCATAAAGGTAATTTACTGATATGGAAGTAGAAAAAATATGTACTTATGTATATATGATATGTGAAAATTGTAAATGTAATAAAAAATAAAGTATTTGGGCTACAACAATATAGTTCAAAGCTGACAAAAATATTATTATTAATAATAATATTATTTAGATGACATTTTTAATGATTTTAAAACGTAGAATTTAGTCTTAAATTAGCGACTCACTTTATAGGTATATTGAATTGATATTTGTATATAAGCTTTATATTCCCTATTTAATTAAAATTGAATTCCTATTAAGTGGTGCTGTCCAATATTAATTAATTGAATATCTCACCGGTGAAATATAATTAAAAAGTTTTTAATATTGCTTACCTTTGAATATTTAAAATAATTCTAATAATACTGTAAAAATGATTATAGCATATTTTCCATTTTCCATCCTGGTATAATGTATGGAATTTATTAATTAAATAATTCAATATTTACATGAAAATAACATGCATAACATCTAGTCAAAATTTAATCTAGTCATGAAAATTTAATTTTTAGTAAAATTTAATCAATACACACATACATGCACATATTTCAAAAATATAATTAGAGTTAAAACAGGCCGTTAGCGTATGCCACAGGACACAATTTATTGTAAACATTATTATCATAAAATTGCTTTTATTATCTCCAGCGCAATTAAAATAATTTTTAACGTAATTACGGGCGGGCTATTTGAGTAATTGGTGGAAAATGTGATCTACCACCTATTTGCTACTGCAACATGTTTTACTAGGAATGATATTAATTTATGCTCAAATCAAATTTATAATAATATGGATGGTTTCTGCGTGGAATAACGTAGAGTAGTATAAAAGCATTTTAATTAATGCTAGCCACCAAATTAATGCACAGCATATTTTGGTTATTTTGTTGTGTTTTGTGAAGTCATTAAAATGGAAAATATGTGAAAATGTTTCGGTCTTGTTATAATAATTATTCCAGAGTTTCATAGTTACATTCAAGTTGGTAATTATTTTCTGTAATTCAATAGGTATCATACCATTCCTTTTATTAAAACGAGAGTCTAATAGAATTGTTGATAATACTTAGGAAAATCAAGTAGACTGTGAAAAACAAATGTATCTTATTGACAATACAATCTAAAAGATAACAATTAACTCTTTTTAAAGTTCTTAATAGTGTACGTATTCCCCTTGTTAACTGCTTTAAAAAAAACTTTAATTTAAATTCTAATCGAACAACTCTTTTCAACTCTGTAAATAGCTCCTTAACTACTCTAAGCACTCTCAATTGAAAATTATATTACACGTGGAAATACCATTCCAGTAATGGCGAAAAAACTCTTAACGATATCCTAGAGGTTAAGGACTTCGATAGGATCTAGTTATCCTCGCTCGACAGTCATTTCTATCCGATGCTATTAACCATTTCCTGCTAGCGAATGTTGGAGTGGGGGAAAAAGAAGAGGGGGTAAAACAAACGCACGTCGCACTGCTGGATACATTTACCATCCACTCATAATCGCATTGTTTTTAAAAGCTTTTGTGGGGCAAAAGTATTGGTTAGTAATTTTTATGTAAACAGTGAAACAGTTGAATAGAAAAAAATGAGGTAAAGTGGTTACAGTATAGTACCGTTTTCTTTTTTGACTTGACAGTTATGTTCTTATGCTTGTAATTCTAAGGCTCGGAATTATCAACAAAACAAATTTGACTGAAAAATACAACAAGGATGGATATAACACGCTTTTCTTTCCTAAATAATTAAATAAAAAGATTGGCGCGAAAAACAACCCTCACTCCTTTGACTTTGACGTCACATTGCTTCAAATCACGTGACTTTTTAAAAATATGTCCCAAATATCAATAATTAGTTGTAAAATAGGTATCTAATGGATATTGCAAACAGCCCTAATGGAGAAAACCCTTCCTTGGTCAAGAACTTTATTACAACACGGTAATCAAATTTCTATATTGCAGTCATTTAAGGCTAGTTTATGTAAGTTGTAAACTTATGCATTTACCTTAGCATTATCATTAAACTTTGCATTAAACTTTACATTACGCTGTCCGGTTCATGTACTTTATAAGGCAAAGCAATAAGAGCTGGACGGTAATGTCACTTTTTGTAAAATCGACACATTTTTTTATCACAAATATATCTACAATGTTGAATTAACTGTATTAGTCGGACATCTTTTTTAATGAGACTCATATCAGTCAAGACAATGTGACAGAAATATTCAAATATAACAAAATAATAACAAATGTCAAATTGACAGTCGTAAGTCTTCAGAATTAAGTCGTTGTCCACGAACATATGCTCTTCTGATTGGTCGGCAATAGCATTATGGCTTAAATTTAGAAATTGTCATATTCTAGGTCTTCTTCGCATAAATACAACTCCAAATGGCACACTAGTGATATCCATTGGTTTGTATGACAACACTTTAGAACAACAAAAATGAAATACACAATTCGATTCAATGGGGTCCTATACCATAGTCATATTTTAACTATCTTAAATAAGAAGACGAAAATATACATAAATTAATGAGTATTAGTGAAAAAAATTTCTTTAAATATTGACTAGGTCACAAACTATAAGCGATTGAAGCTGATTACTAATTGAGTATGACGCGTTAGGTACTAAGAATTTTATTGGTCGCCTGATTTTAAAAGGAGATTCGCGCGTCTGCAACGGTCAACTTTTTATTTATTTATACTTAATAATAATTTCTTCATGAATATAACGTATAAGTTTTTATATACAAACATTTCAGCTATGCAAATATGAAAAAAATTGTTCCTTCTATAACTAATAATTTGTCCCATTGTTTTTCGATCACTCGTTAGTACCTGCTACGTCACGCACAAATTCTTGAACTTTAAAAATTCATATCTCGCTTATTACGTAAAATTTTTAAGTCGCGTTTGCACTAAAATTCTTATTTTATCCTGTTCTTACAGAAAAAAAAATAAAAATAAAAGAAAAATGGTATAGGACCCCATTCGATGCTTGAGAGTAAATGTTAATATTATATTTCATAAAAAAGAAGCTAAGAAGCTATTCTTTGACAGTAAATTTGACCTTTTGTACAAATTATAGCAACGAACATGATTTGTTTAATTAGTGCGCGTCAACTTCAAGGCATAGTGTGCTCCTGCAAAATCCTAAAATCTAATTCCTAAAATTCTAAATAATCACTAGATTTAGGGTATATAAATTTAGGATTTAGATATTAGAGTGATAAAAGTGCAACATCGGACACAGCCTAGGTAGGATTTCGGCATAGGCATAATGCTAACGTTAAGGTTATAGCGGTTATAGCTACATGTACCGCAGCACGCATTTATCTATACTTGAATTATAATTGCGAAATCATAATGCTAATGCTAAGATAAATTCTTAAGTTTACAGCTTACATAAACCAGTCTTTAGCTTGCAACAACTTATTCAAATGAACAGCACCAAACGAATGACGAAGTTATATAGTTGAAATTAGAACCTATATTAACCTTGCTATAGATGGCGCTATTTGTCACGTATAACGCATGACATCTAATTCGTAAAATTTTAAATCCTTCTCGTCTAAAAATATCATTTCCAAAATATAAAGTGGCACGATTTTATTATTCATACATAAACAAACCAAAATAAATTATTGACTTCAACTTTGTTTTGCATCCTACTTTATAATCTCTCATTGTAAATTTCAACTCTAAATAAAAACTCTGTGCTCACCGTAATCCTCTCAACAAACCATGAATTCTGCTTAATTAAACAATCAAATTTCGCTGGCGATAAATAAGTACGCAATGAGAAGTTTTAATTTTGTTGCTGCTGAAGTAATATAGTGCGCGTTCATACTTCACGGAATATGGAAAAAGAGAACAACTACAAGCTCTTGGATGAACTCCAGAGCAATTGTTGTAAATTATGCACTTGGAAATTCTTTACAAGGACTTAATTCTCGTAAAGCCAAGAGCGACCGGGATGCATTGTGCGAAACGAAAGAAGAGGACTCTTTTAGGTGAGAATGAATGCACAGAAAAGGATAATTTCGTTGAAATGTTCCTTTTTCTTGTGTCATTACATTTTAGAATTAAATGACGCGAGGGAGATATGATGGAAATATATTTAACTGAATACTTTGTTATAAAGTTACTGTGTAACTAAATATTAACACTAAGATGAAATTTAACTTTATATATGCATATTTCTTAAAAAATGAATTACATTTATTTTTTACCTACTCATATTTACAGCCAGCAATGTCAAGGATTATACCGTTGAATATTGATACATTGAAACAAAGGATCCTAGTATTCCATGGAAAATTTAAGAAGAAAAACGTTGTCATCTGTCACATTTGACACACAACCTTTTTTAAATGAAAACATTTACGAAATGAGGACAATTTGAAAGAAATTCAATTCAAAATCATAAATTATAAGAACGAGCAAATATTTGACAAAGAGGGAGGTAAGTCATATGTGTAGGGATGTAATGGAATTACTTATATCCATACAAACAACTTCCTAATAGCCTGCTTACGGTATAGGAAGTGGGAATAGTATATTATTCAATGAGCATGTAATGTGAGCTATTACTCAAGAGGATAAAGTAAACGCGAGCCGAAGGCGAATGAGTTTTTCTACGACTATTAAAAAGAAATATGAACTTTTCTGTCTGGATAGGTATAATTAAAAATCTGATGTGGCCAACACAAAACCTCCCGCTATTTAATTTTTATTAATTTAAATACATACCTAAGTTTTTACTAATGCTGCAAACTATATTACATTCCATTGCATATAACTATTGCTTTATTTACTATTTTCTTTATTATTTAATATGTCACTATTATTAATTTGAAGTGATTATTGTTTTGACAGTGACATTTACCTGTCAGTTACATTCATTTGAAATATGAACTGTGTAACAAAGGAATCTTATAGGCTTCGGGAATTACAAAAAAACTATTTTTAAATTTATCTGTAAAATATATAGAAAAAGTATTAATGTATTCCTGTAGAAAATTCAATAGTCTTTAATTTTCATAATGAGAAAAGCGAAAAAATGGCATTTAATGGTATTTTTGAAGAAAAACCATTATGAGCTTCAGGTAAAGTGCCATTTCCGGTTATCCGATTTACACCAAAATCTAATGGGATCTTTCCATATTAGAATAGGGTAGAAATACAAGGTTTCAGAATTTTCTGAAACCTAGCGGGAGGTAAAAAATTCTTAAATATTATTTAAGTTTACGATTATAAGTACATAATTTATAATTTTTTACCTTTGTGGTGTCCGTTATCGTAAATGCAATTCTGGAGGAAACTTCTACGCGAATAGCATCTTTTAGTTCTTCTAATGTGCGGGGTTTGTATTCATATGTACGTATCTTGAGGTGACCCCACAATAAAAAAATCGCAATGAGAGAGCGATGTTGGAAAGAATGTTTGCAAACTTCGTAGAACGCCTCCAGAAATGCATTAATGATAACGGACACCTCATGCTAGATGTTCTTTTCCACACTTGATTTTGTCAAATGATATGTCATTATGAACTCAAATCTGTCAATAAATGTTTTCTTAAGAAAAAGTATCAACGTCCTTTCTGCCCAACCCTGTGTTTGTCTTGAGAAATAGAAATAGTTTGCCAATTTCTTCGTAGCTCTTCTAGTTCTCGAGATAACAATGATGGCCCATTTAAATGAACAGCCAGTATAGTGTAACATCTGTGCATTCTTGTAAAAAATATTCTGGCATCACTTAAAATAAAATTTCCCATCTAATCCACTTTCCAAATTTGCCGTGTTAAATTACCATCATTCCGGAATTATCCTTTTCCTGGGGATATTCCCATATGTGCTTCTGCTTCCTTCTTCCTTGCAAGGAAATGAAGGAATGGAGTGTGAAATGAAAAAAGGGGCGAATAAATAAGAAAAACTGCCCTACTCTAGCCCGCCTACACACAATGTATTGCCGCACATATTCCCTGGAAAGCGACAGCGACATTCCAAATGACACCAGCGACAAAGGGAGCTTCATTTAAATTCAGGTTGTTAAGGCCATTCACCATTTGAATTTTGAGGAGAGCAGCTAAGGACAATTATTTTACATTCTATGGGATAAATAAATATTTGCCGCCTGTTTGGGATAATTTGCATTTAGTAGGGTGAAAGATATTGACTTAACAATTATGTTTACGGCATTGTTTAGGTATATCAACCGTTTACTTTTATATTATTTAGGAATTTTGTAACGTGCAAATTCATGCAACGCGAATATGTGATGACGCAATGGTTTTATAATGTACCTAGTTGGTATGGTGTGCGGCCGCTTTTATACAGTGCTAGAGTAGGGGAGGGGGAAGGGGGTTGAATTAAGTGTCAACCCCAAAAGGGTTGTTAGGGCGCCACTTAATTTTTGACGGGAAAAATTATGAAAACGACGGTATTTATAATTCTCTATCTCTAAATCTATAGAAGATATAATAAAATATTTAAATGTGTCGGACAGGGATTTTTATTTTCTTTAATATTTGTAATAACATAAATTTTCAAAAAATAATATCCCAAAATACAGTCAAACATCGTTTTCTAAGTATGAGATAAAACAGGTTACTTTATCTGTATCTATTGTAAGTGTAGTTCGGCGGAAAACGATTGAGGTTCTAGAAATAAAAGAAAAATTTAGTAAACGAAATTTAATAATTGTAAATTTAAGATGTGCAAAAGGCATTGTAAAAATGGTAAAATAATGAAATTTCATAACAAAGTAATGATAATAATAATAATAATAATAATAATAATAATAATAATAATAATAATAATAAAAAGTCTGTTGTGGCAAGCATAAGACCTTCCGTTCCAATAAATCATACTAAAAGTTCCTTGGAAAAGATTCTATGTATGTATATATAGTGAAATTATAACACGAAAGTATACCTACCATTTTTTACTAATTATATATCGAAAGTTTCTTGGAAATCCAATAAAATTATAACACGAACATACATTATGTAAATTGCACTTGACACTGACATTTCTGAATTAGAATTTTTTGAATATATTAGTTGTTTCCTTGATTATAGCAAAGCTGACTGATTTTTGAAAGTTATCTTTGTAATTCTTTAACTTTATATCTACTACATATGAAGGAAAATGAATAATCAAACCGTATAGAGAAATGATATTTAACTGCGTTTTCTCATGAAAAACTGTTAAGAACTTCAAATAAGGGAACTTCCGGTTGACTAATTATAACCAAAATCTAATCAGCTCTGCATATGGATGTAAAGAAGAGGAATACGAATCATAATTTTTGGAATTTTATGCCGCAATTCTGACCAAATCTGTAAGTCTTACAGATCTGTAAATCTATATAAAACTGACAATAACGCATCTATTTTTGATGATAAATATAAAGTTATACATAAGAGTTGCAGCTTTCGTTGCGATTTTGTTCATTTTTTACAGATTTACAAATCTGTAAGACTACAGATTTGTTCAGAATTGCGGCATTAGTATTGTAGTTATCGTCGGAGAAAAATTTGTCACACACACACATACACGGCCACGGACACACATACACACACACACACACACATACACATCATCGTAAAACTAGTAAAATCGCTTTCCACCACCGAATTTTTTGACCAAAGACAATACCTAAAGGTAACGGAAGGTAAAAATGTCTCGTAACCCGTTTTTGGGCGTAGGCTTAAACATCTACCATAGATATTCTACGCGGTGTGAAATTGATCAACTTTGTAGAGAAGGCTTTACAAGTTGAAACATTCAAAGATTCAAGAAGGTTAATTAGAGTAGTAATAAAGTAATAAAACATCGCCAGATTTAGATGAGAAGGTAAGTGTACTTAGGACAGTAAGAATTCGGGACAAAAATACCGCAATGCGATTTTAGACCGTAACAACTTGTACGAATGTATTACATTGAGCTCCATGCCTGGCTGTTAAATGTACACTGCGTTTTAAAACATATTCCTCCATCTTTTGCTACATTGTGTAGATTTTATATATATAACCCTTTTCTTGTTTCGTTGTTACATGTGTTAGTGCGAGTGTTGTTTCATTGATTTCATTGGCTCGCAACAAGCGTCCAGAGCATTAAATTATCGGGTGCGTCGGGACGCCCGAGACGCCAGACTGCGGCGCCAAGCGGCGATGGATGCTACTACTTGAGGAATGTCCCGGATTACGACTTTCAATTTGAAAATTGAAGTGTTGAATGTGAAAAATTGCACGCTTGTCTCTCTATATGCGAGAAAGTGTTTTATGCTAATGCTCAACGATGATAAGATCTTTCATACAGATATACAGTAGTCCAGAAAGGGTATCGGGTATTTCATAGTTGAATAAAACAAAAAATATAAATAATCAAAATGGATTTTTTTTTAATAAAGTTACTTAATATGAAAATTATTTAGCAATGATAATGTTGTCTAAATATAGGTAATTGAAAACCTTGGTGCAAAAACGGGACAAGTTACTTTTTTAAAGTTTTGTTTTAGGTCAAAAAAATAAAACCAGTATATTGTTTTTTTTTTATTATGACAATTTTTACCTCCCGCTACCCTAGGTAAGGGAGGTATAGGGATCGTGCTAAAAATCGGATATAGAGATTTTAGTGAATAAGCACGTTTTGATGTCCCCAGAATCCGATTTTAACATTTTTACAATGATGTCTGTAGGTATGTATGTGTGTGTGCCTGTGTGTCCGTGTGTCTGTGTGTCTGTGTGTCTGTGTGGCTGTGTGTGTGTGTGGATCATGTGGACACGATTACTCAAATACTATCAATCAGAAAAATTTGAATTTTTGTATATCCATTCTATACTAATGTGGGAAGAGTTCATTAGTTTTTAGTGTATATCGGATAACCGGGAAGTATCATTTATACAAGCTTTTAACAGTTTTTCTTGTAAAAAATTCTTGAATATAATTTTTTAGCAACTTTCACCAATACAAATTAAATATAATGGCACAATCTTCAATTTTACGATAATAGCATTTAGTAAATAACTTGAAATAACTTTATATTATATTATAAAATAATTTATTTTTGTACATCACTTTGCCTCTGCGTCAAACAAAAACAATACTTTAATAACAAATTTGACACATTTAAACAAATGTCACTGTCACGAAGCAGTTTTCATTAAAATTAATAATGAAACCGTGTTAAGAAGAATTTAGTAGTTTAAATATGATTCTAACGGCATTAAGGTTTGTAAAAATAATATATTTTCCATCATACATAAATATTAGATATACAAGATAATTCGATTTAAGTTTGATGTTTGCAGCATTATATATCAAACAGCTCTCAATAAGAACGTGATTTCTAAGTGTCAAATAATAGTTTGCAACTACACATTTACGAAATGGATAATGTACGGCGAAGAATTTACACAGATTGCGTTTTAGAGCATAAGGAAGTTGGTGATGATTTTGACAATAATTGTGTGACGATGTTTCCTTAAAATATATTAATGATCCAAAACTTCGCAAAGTTGGTAGGTATTTAATACTCTTATATAATTTGAAACAACATATTAGATTTTGACTATATATTATAAACCGGATGTAGTACTTAATTTGAAGCTCTAACAGATTTTTCAGGAAAAACATAATAAAATGTATTCCAAAATTTCGTATTACAAACCGTTCTTTTTATAGGAACAACAAAGTAGATTTTGTTTACAAACGATCAATCGGAAGTGAAACTTTACTTAAAGCTCATTGCTATTTTAAACATGGAATTGGCGGGAGGTCATGTGCTGGTCACATCAGATTTTTTATCTATATTTCGCGATTTTAATATTTCGGCACATGAGATTTGTGAAGTATATTTATTAATTTTCAGCACAAATCTCTATTTTTTAAAAATGAACCCTTTTTACACCAAAGTCTTCAATTTTTACGCTGATGGCAATTATGCGTTGGCACAATGACCTCATCTCTAATGTGATATTACCTGATGCCACTACTGGCTACTGGCCACAGAAAAATCTTAAAAAAAAAAATCAGCGGCTTCTCCATATTCCAAAAGTCATTATTTGGGCTTCAATGTCCGGTAGACATGGCTTTTATTTCCATGAAGATGAAACAGCGCGTCGACGCGTAATTACCAATCTTCGTTCGGATTAGAAGCATGCTAGTAGTGTAATAGTCGACATCTGGACAATGTTATCTATGCTAAATAATTTTCCATTTTAGTGATTTTATTAAAAAAAAACTTTTTTTGTTTTATTCAACTATCAAATACAAATTTTCAAGAAATAAAAAATCTCATTTCATAACTGTTTATATCACCATTCTTTTCTGAAAAAATTCAATAGGTATACAGGGTGTCATGTAAGTAAATGTACAACGCTTAACCCATGGTAGAACTGACCACATAAATAGTAAATCTGGCAATAATTTTTGTTTAACATGCTTTCTACCAGAACTGGAAACTTTTAAAACTGACCAATCTCGTCATAGATTAAAAATTTGTAAAAAAATAAAAATCATTGTGTTCTCTGGAAAAAAATATATTGATTGTCAAAACTGACGGTAAACGTTATATATGCATGTATGTTTTCTAGACATTTCAAATGTAGTTTTTCATTATGAAAATCTAAAATATGCCGCCACGCCAACGATCTTATATGTTATTTGTGACAGGTGTGACATTTTTTTCACAGAAGATTTTGATTTTTACTTTTTACACAATTTTGAGCTACGGCGTGATTGGTCAGTTTGAAAGTCCTCTAGTTCTTGTAGAAAGCATGTCAAACAAAAATTATTGCCAGATTTACTATCTGTGGGGTCAGTTCTACTATGGGTTAAGCGTTGTTTCATATACTAGACAAATTCTCAATACAGTTATCTTGTCTCATATTCTATACATTTTTGGCTGCAGGAGTTCATAAAATAATTCCCCATTCTCCCCTTAAAATCAATACCTACCTGTGTATTAACCAAAATCATTCAAAAATATTCCATCTTCTACATAAACATCATCCCTAAATCTTGAATCGCATAAAAAGTCAAACCCTACAATACCTACGACTGCTAGGGCACTGTAATGAAGCCAGCAGCGAGCGTGAATCCTAAACACCTTCTACCCTTGTGAAACTAGCAACACGCGCGAAAATGCCGCGTGAACGCATGTGAAATGCCCGACAATCTATAGCTTTGTGCTCGCGTGAATAGTGAACGTGATCGTAGATGTAGGATTGTTGGAATCGAAGAATGAATTATTGTTGAAATCTGATAATACAGTATTCTTCTCGTAAGAATAGCATTGCGTAATAAAAAGATATGATTTTGGACGACATTCGTAACTGAAGTAGTTTCTTTTTGCCACACAGGTTGTAGAATCTGTTCATAAGACGACGGATGTAACTCTTTTCAGGAATTAATTTGGAACTGTCTACATAGTTCGTATACGTTGGTATTTATTTTAGCATTTATGCGTCTCGTGTTAATTTACATGATTTACCATTTATCAATAATGCCAAAAAAGAGAAAAACTATCGAAAACTATCGACTCGAATAATGGTCTTGTCTTCCTGTGCGTTTTTGATGCAGAAAAAGATAATTTCTTAGGCTGTGTCCGATGTCGCATTTTGGCATTTAGTATTTAGGTCTTCTTCACATAAAAACAACTCCGAATGGCACAGTAATGTCATCCATTGGCTACTACAGCAACGATTTAGAACAACAAAAATTAATTATACAATTCGATTTAATTTGAAGCTTTTTTGCAAAAAATTATAGCAGCGAACATGATTTTTATGTCCCGCTATGTGTGTGTGTGTGTGTATGTATGGATTTTGTCTACGCTCTAAATAAAATACTATCATTCAGGAAATTCTGATATCTTGTATTTAGACCCTATTCTAATATGGAAAGAAACCATTAGATTTTGGTGTAAATCGGATAACCGGAAATGACAATTTGCTTGAAGTTAATAATGGTTTTTCTTCAAAAAATTCCATTAAATGTTAAATTTTCGCATTTTATGTCATTATAAAAATTAAAGATATTGAATTTTCTCAAGGTATAATTAACCTTTTTATAAATCCCAGAGCCTATGTTTTAAAGTTAAACACAATTCCATTTGTTACAGAGTTTATTTTTAGTTTTATTATTTATTTAAATTAATAAAAATTAAATAGCAGGAGGTATTGCGTTGGCCACATAAGATTGTTTTGACCTCCCGCTACCCTTGGTAAGGGAGGTATAGGGATCGTGTTAAAAATCACATATCGAGATTTTAGTAAATGACCACGTTTTAAGGTCCCTAGAATCCAATTTTAACATTTTCACGATGATGTCTGTATGTGTGTATGTGTGTGTATGTATGTGTGTATATGTAGGGATTTTGTCTTTGCTCTAACTCAAATACTATCATTCAGAAAATTTTGAAACCTTGTATTTATACCCTATTATAATATGAAAAGAAGCCATTAGATTTTGGTGTAAATCGGATAACCGGAAATGGCACTTTACCTGAAGCTCATAATGATTTTTAAATGCCATTTTTCGCATTTTTTCGTTATGAAAATTAAAGATTATTGAATTTTCTACAGGAATACATTAATACTCTTTCTATATATTTTACAGATAAATTAAAAAATAATTTTTTTTACAAGTCCCGAAGCCTAAGAAAAACACAATTCCTTTGTTACACAGTTCATATTTCAAATTAATGTAACTGACAGTAAATGTCACTGTCAAAAAACTAATCACTTGAAATTAATAGAAAAAAAGAAAATAGTAAATAAAGCAATAGTTTTATGCAATGGAACAGTTTGCTGCGTTAGTAAATCCGTAGGTATGTATTTAAATTAATAAAAATTAAATAGCGGGAGGTTTTGTGTTGGCCACATCAGATTTTTTAATTAGTGCGCGTCAACATCATGTCATAGTGTGCTCCTGCAAAACCCTAAAATCTAATCCTAAAATTCTAAATAATGACGTTATTTAGGGCATATAAAATTAGGATTTAGATATTAGGGTGATAAAAAGGCAACATCGGACACAGCCCTAATTGGTGACGGCACAGATTATATAGCGAATTGAATTACCTATAAACGCAATATTCTTGCGGAATGTCATTCTTGCATGAAGAATATCATAGATGACAATAAGGATACAAATTTGTGGAGACATTTTGGAAATGAAGTTAGAAAAAATTTACCCGTTCTTTCTTATTGTTATTGTGTAATACTCTTTTATTTATGTTTCATTGTTGCCGTTTCTCTACAAAATTTTCTTTCTCGTCTCTATATCCTGCACAGCAGGAGTACATATATATCATCCTTGTTTACCGACACCTTGCCAGCTTGGCACTAAAATACAATAAAAATAAAAGCAGAAGTGGGTTGTCTGTAGGGCGAAAAAAATTTTGACAACACTTTAGTTGTGTATCAATGTAGCGTACGAGTCCGGGTTCTCCGGGCTGAGAAAGTGATCCTCCGGGCACCGAATGCGCTCCGGGTATCACTAACTTAGTTTTTGTTTGCTCCGCTAGGCTGTCAAAACAAACATTTATCACGAGAATGTCATCTCCGATTCAAAGAGGTTTTTGTATAGAAAAACTCGAGAGCTGGCAATAAAACCAAATTTATTCAAACGATTTTTTGCATATGTTCTACATTTATTCTTGTATGTATAGAATTAAAATTTTGAGCATTAAAAAAGTTTGAATCTAATGTTCAAACGCATAACCGCCGACAAAAATGGAACGTATGTCCCATAAGTTTTGGCACATATTTTTTATAATAAAATATGCATTTCTTTAAAGTTTATTTAAGAAAAACTAAAATTGCAAATAAGGTGTTGGTATGGTGCGCTATTTCTATAAGGGGTGTATCCAGGTCATATATAGGCCGAGCGTGTATTACAAAATTTTAAGTAGGTAAATGTACTTTTTTACAATTTTTACCTACCGTCACCTTTAGGTAAGGAAGGTATTGTCTTTGGGCAAAAAATTCGGTGGTGAATTTGTAATGAATAAGCCCGTTTTAAGATCCCTAGAATACGATTTTACTAATTTTACATTGATGTCTGTGTGTGTGTGTCCGTTTTTTTTTTTTTTTTTTTTCACAAAATTTTATTGACAGCATGCTCCATTACATAGTAATACTACATGCTTTCCTAATTATTAATAACAATAATTTTCGTATCTTAACTTACATAATTACATTTCATATAATATATTCTAGTACATTATTAATTAACTTATTTACAGAATATCAAAATTAATTTTATTAACAAATTGCAAAAATTATTTTAAATGTTTATTCACAAGTTCTTCTTTTGACATATCCCAGTCACCTCCACGTCGTAATAAGGAATCAATGAAAATTTTTCGTTGATTTCTTAGTTTAGTACAATGGTAAAGCAAGTGTTCCACCGTTTGATCACCATTATTACAAGAACATTCTGATGTTTCACTAATTTTGAACCTACGTGTGTCCGTGTGTGTGTCTGTGTGTATTTGTGTGTCCGTGTGTCCGTGTGTGATAAATTTTTCTCCGACGATAACTCCAAAACTACAATTCTAAAAATTATGATTCTTTCGTATTCTTCTTCTTTGCAACCATATAAAGAGCTGATTAGATTTTGGTTATAATTGGTCAACCGGAAGTATCCTTATTTGGAGTTCTTAACAGTTTTTCTGGAAAAACGCAGTTAAATATCAATTTTCGACATTCTATGATCATTAATAAGAAAGAAAATCTTATTCTCTATACGATTTCATTATACATTTTTCCTTCATATTCAATAGATATAGAGTTATAGAGAGATTAAGAGAGGTTAACTTTCAAAAATCAGTCAGCTTTGCAAAAATTATGGAAACAGCAGATACATTCAAAAAATTCTAATTGACAGATGTCAGTGTCAAGTGCAAAAGCAAAGTGGGAAAGTATAGGATCAGAAAGTAACATAAGTGACAGAGTGTCCCTCGCAAGTGCCTTGCAGTTTCAATACCGGGAGTACGAGGAAGGCCAAAAAGAAGATGGAAGGACTGTATAGCAGAATATTTGAGAGAGGAAGAACTGTGTGAAGGAGATGCGTTGGATAGGAATGAGGAAGTGTGAAGTGCAATTTACAGAATGTACATTCGTATTATAATTATATTGGATATAGAATCTTTTCAAAGGAACTTGCAATATGGAATTTGTAAAAAATAGTGTGCTCGTGTTACAATTTTACAGGATATATAGAATCTTTTCCAAGGAACTTTTGGTATCGGATTTGTACAAAATACATCGAATTGAGGGAAGGTTTTGTGCTGGCCACAACAGATTTTTTTTTGTTGAAATTAAACTATAATATATTTGAGTAACTTTTGTGGAAGTTCAGCAAAATCAGGTGCAAATTATTTAAATATGTCGCGTTGCGAAGTTTGGTTGAACAAGTAATTTTCATCTGTGTATTCCTGCAATTTTTGCAGTAATAATTTTCAGGTTTCCGTCACGCCACAAACCCTGGACAAACGCTCCACTGTCGTCCATTTTCTTCCATTTACAAACGCAATTAGTGTGTGAAAATACCGGCTCGTAGCATTCGCAGCCGACAAAGGAAACGGAAACAATTGCAGGCGGAGTCGTTAGCATCGCCACGTGAAAGTTAGGTTACGCGGCGCAGGGTTATTAAAATCGCATTCGCCACGAAAAATAGCGCTGCACTGCCATATATCCACACCGAGTTTTTACTTTTTATTTTTTTATTCATTGTAATGTGGTGCGGTCGTTATACATCGAGATATGGAACTCGTATTCTAGTTTATTAAGTTACTACATTTGAAATATAGACTGTAGGTATCTATGCAAAAAATTTATTTGTTTAACTTGGATGCGGAAATACGATAATAATAATTCGAAAACATCTAGGCCTGACAGCCTGATACAGAGATTATGCCAGGATGATCAAGTGTTAATCATTTTTATCAAGTTTGGGGTGGGATTCTGTAACTCGTCCGATATCAAATGGTACCGTTATTACTATGATTACATAGATCACATTTTATTTGACGTTAAGCCTCATTCACAGCTCCGAAAATAAAAATAAAATTATACATAAAAATAAAAATGACGATATAAACAATAGATTCTTATGAGTGTTCACCACTGAAATATATACTAACTGGAACTCGCATACTCTACCTATCAGCGTATGCTGCACTGAAGCTTATTGAACAATAATGGCTGGTCCTGTTCGCGCACGTTCGTGCCGAACCGAACCTAGCCGAATAACTCGTATCATAGCTGATCGCTTTGTTTTCATATTATGCTTCATTTATTTAAACATGCGCCACACGAAATAATTTCCGTCTACTCACGAACTGTCTCGATGTTTGCCAACTACTCCAGCAGCAGGCTTCCGTCTACTCACGAACTGTCTCGATGTTTGCCGACTACTCCAGCAGCAGGCTTTCAATATGCTTCACGGTCACGGTTCGTACGCGCATTCCAGTTAGTATATATTTCAGTGGTGTTCACAGCTCTCGAAAATAAAATTAAACATAAGACATAAACACAAAAATTTGCAAATGTTAAATATTTTACACAAAAATAAGCACATACATAACAACTGTCATTTGAGCTGTCAATTTAAATTATGGCAAAAGGATTTCAATTTAAATATAATTTTAAAAAGCTGTCTTAGGGCAAAGGTTCACATATATGATTGAGTACAGTGCTCTAAAAGGTATGAAGTTGTTATTATTGCTTGTTAATTATGAATGTATTAAATGACAGTTGATGTTAATTTACGTTTTATTTTCGAAGCTGTGAACACCAACCCTAAAGTCTTATTTATAATTTTATTTATATTCCTTATTTTCGGAGCTGTGAATGAGGCTTTAATATACCAATACATTTCTATAGTGATTACGGTATCGTTTGATATCGGACGAGTTACAGAATCCCACCCATGATCTGTTAAAGATTGTGTGGCAAAGTTTCAAACAGATCCCGTTTTGACGTTTCTCGAAAAGTAAATAAAATCAAATGTCGCGCAGTGATATAATACTGTGTGTTAACGGTTTAATGCCAAATGAATAAAAAATCTCACTGGATTCTATTTTGAAAAACTCTTCAGCATCGTTTTCAACAGTAAAGAAATGGACTACTGAATTCAAACATGGTCAGCCTAGCAAATGACAGATGAAGAATTCATAGATTTCAAAGGTAGTTCATAGCTCAGTTCAGAGAACATCCTATTACCATAAAGAGCTCCTGGGTTTAACAAGTTAAAAATATTCCCTCAGATGTATACAGGGTGTTCATTTTTAGTGGTACGCTATTGCTATCTCGAGAATTATGAACTACGAGATCGGTTAAATTAGCAAACAATTTCTATTTCATAAGACTAATGAGCGAAACAATAGCATATTATTTTATTGAGAAAATGTATAACATTTTTACATTAATTTCCTTTAAAGTACACAGCCCTTCTGCATTTACACACTTGTTTCACCCTTTGTACAAAAGTTCAAAACACTCCTAGAAACCATTTTCTGAAAGTACCTTTAGCTGCCTCGCCGAATTTAATTCATCTCTGCTGTGTTAGTGAAACATTGTCCCTTCAATTTCATTTTTAGCAAGATTTTTTCCTACATCGGAAAATAGACATTGCCATTTATTTAATTATTGCTATGTCGTTGACCCTTGTAAATGCATTCCTTTAGCAAAAAATTTGCGAAAATTGATCGTCGAAGCAAATAATCAAAATTTTCTTCATTTATCGAACACAAAGACATTCTATTTACGCCCTTCCTTCCTCTGTTCAGAACACAAGAATACCTTAAATGAATTTTAAAATTTATTCACTTTTTCAATCAAAATAAGCCGCTTCTCTTTTGTCCGCGTTTAATTGTCTATTAGAGCAGAGCCACCTCGATCGCGTTTCAAATCGATGGAATCATTTCGCTAAGCGACGTAGATGCCAAAACGGCTTTATTAACTACGGATGTAAAGGTGAGAATCCATTGGCGATCACCGTGTTATTTTTGGGGAAATGTATAGGAAAATAAATGAAAATCGGGTTTACACGGCGTGAAAATAAATTTATGTAAATTGAAACTGATGAAATTTAGTATATTTACGGTGAAGGTAAATTGTTTAGATCGAAAATTGTTGCATTTCAATGTTATCAACATTAAAAACAGCCAGGCATTTATAAAGCTATGTATAACTCCAGCACGATGTACAGTCATACAAAAAAGTCTTCGTACAACACTAGTTGCAATCTATTTTACGAAAAATAGCAGTCTAAAACCCAATATACTCGTACTTAATTTTTTTTTAATTCAAACACTCCGGAATTTAACCAAATTCTTGAAAGAAACAAGAATATAAACCAAAGAAGAATTTAACAATAAATTATAAGAACAGCAGAATATAATGCCATTAGTGACCAAAAATTTGATAGATTCAATGGCTCGTCGCTTAGTTCCTGGTGGAAAAATTAAAGGTAACTCATCGAAATATTATTTCTTTATGAAATATGAATAAATGTTTATTTTTTAAATTGGTTATCGTACGGAGACTTTTTTGTCATGAAATTATAAATATCTTTAATGTTCACTCCATAAATAAAATATATAAATATATAAATAAATATATCATCACGGCATATTACCCATTTCTGAGTGTGCCAATCTGTGTTGTACACAGATTTCTGTAATGATGATGACATATTTCTGCCGTGCGGGCGTTTACCTGGCATCACCTCAGGGGCACTCATTACTGGCGTGGAGAATGCACCACAGGGGTCACTTTTGTGCCATTTAAAATTGGAAATATTTGTACCCGGTTCCCCAGGTTCGCGACCAGACACTCATGCACGCGGCCACGGGACCCCATAAAATAAAATAACTATATTATTTGTTTATCTTTTATATTTATATATAGGTAATGTATATAATAAATGTAATTCATAATAGATATTCATTATTTTATTCAATATAAATTTGGAATAAAATTGATTTTTAATGTAGAATTGGGCAGTAATTTGTATCACAATGTTTATACCGTTATCCGTCAAAGTACAGGCATGAGTTTAAATCTCGGTGGCTGCCATGATCTTTTCACAATTTTCTTGCACTATTATTTTAAACAGTTATTTATTTGTCATTTAGATTTAAGTTGTGAACTCAAGTTAAAATAGTTTTTAGAATGAATTTGTAAAAAATATGATCCATGTGTCCTATTCTCAAAAATTCTAGTATTAAAGTCCTTTCCAAAACAATCTTTCCCAACTTTTCCAAATTGACTCCATAAACTCTTCCTTCCATATCTCACCCAGTTTTAATAAAACTATTCCCGTCTCCAGTGCCATCTAAGGAAAATTTATAGCGCTATCATGCATTCGTCGACGTTTTACGACACATGCCCCATAATCCTTGCAGACGTACGCCACTGGCTAGGCCGGTTTATCTGTCACATTATCCAGGATTGTTTACCGGTGTTACGGCCCTGTACGCATGGAAGATCATTGTTACAGAGACGGAGGAGTTTTTATGGAGAGGATGTGAATATTTTTATAAGGTTGGGATGGTTTCTTTTCTTTCGGCGGACAGAATCGTAAATTATATTTAAAAAATCTGATGTGGCCAGCACATTGCAATGCAGATATACACAATTTTTCCCCCAAATCGAATCAAAAAACTCATTTAATGTGCTCAAGACAAAATTACAACGTCATCCACCAAAATGGTTTATATGACAACAATTTAGAACTACACAAATGAATTGTACAATTCAATTTAATTTGATGCTTCGGATTAAATGTTAATATAGTACTCGTATTTCATAAAATAGAAGCTAAGAAGCTATTCTTTGAAGGTAAATTTTACGTTTTGCACAAATTATAGTAACGAACATGATTTGTTTAATTAGTGCGCACCATCTTCAAGGCATAGTGTGCTCCTGCAAAACCGTAAAATCTAACTCCTAAAATTAAGGAGCCAACGTTCTATAGAAAATATAGAGAGGGTATAATCTCCCAAATGCCCAAATGTTTGTCCTATGCGACAGGTTGAAGACTTTTGGCCATTTCTTAGCGTATTCAATAATGGCAAGGAATACCAAAACGAATAACAGTTACAGACAAGAATATTTCTGAAGTAGATTAAACATCGTCCAGAGACAAATAAGACAAGATA
Organism: Ophonus ardosiacus; assembly: GCA_943142095.1. NCBI lineage: Eukaryota > Metazoa > Arthropoda > Insecta > Coleoptera > Carabidae > Ophonus > Ophonus ardosiacus. The sequence goes on from OW964827.1 coordinate 43,727,998, forward strand.
GTAACACCTCTTCGCTGTCACGGCTGACATTCTGGTATTTCGTTGTGAGCCAAGGCGGACATCGATGTCCGCCAGGGTTTTTTTTTCGCTTTACGCCAAGCAGACAAAATGTATTGAAAGATGCAATGAATATGTGCTTTAGAAATGTGTGCGCTATTATAAAATTCTTTATTGATAAATTCCAACGACTAGCTTTTAACCAATCATGATGCAACACTTGAAAATTCAGCCAATGGGAACAGTATTATACTGATAAAACCCCGTAACCCCGATAATTTTCCGCTACCAAGTAAATAAACAGTTGTTATTGTTTATAACTGTCAGTGTGACAATTAATGTGTCAAGTTTCATTTTGCGTTGTGTTTGGAATTTATCTCACCAAATACCACACGACCTCTCAGATTTTCTTAGATAAATTTTTATTTTTAGAAAAACACTCAAGCAAACTGACATTAGATAAAACCCCTCCTCCTTTGGAGTCGGGATTTACCATGCAGTTTGCTTTCTTGTTTGTTCCTAAGCAAAAAAAAATCGTGCAAAATAAAAATTGATCGATAAAATCAGGAGGTCTTATAATATTACTTCTGATAATTTTACAGAAATAATACATAAATAATACATAAATAAATGAATATTACCCATTTTTGAGTGTGCCAATCTGAGTTGTACACAGATTTCGGTAATGATGTTGACATATTTGTACCGTGCGGGCATTTACCAGGCGTCACCTTACGGGCATTCATTGCTGGCGTGGAGAGTGCACCACAGAGGTCACTTTTATGCCATTTAAAATTCGAAACATTTGGCGTCGGTCGGGATTGGACCCGGTTCTCCAGATTCGCGACTAGATACTCAAAAATACATCCTACAAAATAATTTGTATAAGAAAAAATCTGTTGTGGCCAGCACAAAACCTTCCGTCAATTCAATGTATTTTGTACATATCCCATACTAAAAGTTTCTTGAAAATGATGCTGTATATCCTGTAAAATTTTAACACCAACACACTATTTTTTACAAATTCCATACTGAAAGTTCCTTTCCCTATTTTATTAGGGGTCGCTGTTTCTTACTCTTCTCTTTTACTCATTCCTGTCCAACGCATCTTCTTTACACAATTCTTCTTCTCTCAAATCTTATGCTACACAGTCCTTCAATTTTCTCTTTGGCCTTTCTCGTACTTCCGGCATTGAAAATTCCAATCTTGAGGCGAGGCTGCAACTGCAAATCTCTTGCGAGGGACACTCTATCACATTTTTTTTTAATTATCTGCTGTTTCCATAATTTTAGCAAAGCTGACTAATTTTTGAAAGTTAATCTCTCTTAATGTCTCTATAACTCTATATGTATTGAATCTGAAGGAAAATGTATATCAAACCGTATAGAGAATAAGATATTCTTTCATATTGGTAATATTGTCGAAAAATGATATTTAACTGCGTTTTTTCAAGAAAAACTGTTAAAAACTTCAAATAAGGGTACTTCCGGTAGATCAATTATAACCAAAATCTAATCAGCTCTTCACATGTATGCAAAAATCAGGAATACGAAAGAATTATAATTTTTAGAATTGTAGTATTGGAGTTATCGTCGGAGAAAAATTTGTCACACACGGACACACACACACACGGACACACACACACATACGGACACATACACACACACATACAGACATCTTAAAAATAGCAAATTCGTATTCTAGGGACCCTACAACGTGCTTATTCACTAAAAACTCACCAACGAATTTTTTGACCAAAGATAATACCTTCCTTACCTAAAGGTGACGGAAGGTAAAAATTAATAATATTGTAAAGATACAAATCGAAATACCTATGCTACTTATCCTAGATTGTCCCGGATAGTCCACGCAATATGTTATCCAAAATATTTTATAAGAAAATTAATAATTATTAAAAATCTGCGTCTCATAATGGTCCCTTATCAGTGTTATGATTAAATTTCTCATCTCCTTAGTTTATAGGAACAACCCCTTATATCAAAGTTTCAACAAAAAATTCTTCCTATTTGATGAAAGAAGTCTAACTTTTTTCAAAACTTTTGTTACATTTGTTATATTCAACGTATCTTTTTTTAATTCTTTTTTTCTGAAATTTAACACTGTTGACAAAATTTCAATACAAAACATCGTTAAATTGTTGTCCTATTAGTGTCTTTTTTCTCCTATTTCAAGGACAATCCAATTAAACCTCACAATAAATCACTTTCTTCTTCCACACATCCTCAAAAGCCAACAATTTCAATTAAAGACCTCAATTAATCATTGGGCGTGTAACACGGTTTGAAGCAGTTATTATCGTAATTGGCTGTATGTCCCTTGAGAGTCCAATGCAGCCCTGCAGCTCGTGCAAGGCCTGTGAGCTTTTGCTAGTCCTGCTGTACGTCATCGCTGCAGGATCTGATGCAAGATACAGACGTCAGCGCTGGACACTGATGGAGTGGCGACTTAGCAAAGAATGGATGGATTTAGGGGTGGGCCAAGACATTGATCATGGAATTTGGATGAAATATTTTGCCATGATACAGAATATTTAGTTATTATTTGAAACCATGGGCACGTACATACTCAGATAATGGTAGTGCTATATTATTTCAGAGAAAAATATCACCATTCTTAGTAGAATAAACTGGACTATTATTCTTTAGGTCCGGTATTTTCATCTCTGGTTCAACTATTTGTAAATTTAACTGAGCAATATTTTATCTGTGTCAATTGTTGGATTATTTTGGAGGAAAATGCTTCAAATAAAAATGCATACAACTAACCTATAACTGTTATTTGAATTGAATTGCCTAGTTTCAAAACCCGATAAATCCACTTGGTTAAATTTTGGGAAATAGTAAAAAAACTGTGTAAACTATAGTAACGTTCTTTGAAGGATCATTGTATTTTTTTTATGTTTTTACTATAGAGCATTAAAATCTTTAATTTTTTCTTTGTTGGGCTCTAAACCACCGGATTTTTAAAATTGTATTATGTTTGTTCCTACACTCTCTGAAATTGTTAATTATTATAAATTATTGAAAATATTTAATACTGACAACGAGCACTATTTGCTTATTAAATAATTGCAAAGAAACAATTGACATATTAAACAAAAAACATCAATGAGACCAAGTGACTTCCAAACCGCTTCTCTGATTGGTCAATTTGGATTAACCTGATATTTTAAACATAAATATCATATGGATTTGTTGAATTTAGATACGTAGAAGTTATAGAGAATGAGAACAAGAATCCGTTGCAGTATCAAACTGAGTTTTGGCCAAAAATGTATTAATCTGGTTTTGAATCTGGACGATTCATTTGTCGTTTTTCTTTAAAATAATTTATAAACGATTGATATCTGGAACACTGATAGTCAAGTGTTTGTAGTCATTTGCATAATCGAACTTATTTTGTTAAAATAATCACATTGGTTGTTCTCGCATTAAGTCGCACTTTCTTAAGCAGAACCTTTATACCTAAAATTATTGTGGGAAAGTATAATGATGTATATAGAAAGAAAATCTTGCGAGACACCTGTAATAGAAAAAGCACCCCCGTTATTTTTTTGGTCCATTAGCACCCCGGTGTTCACATTACAATAACAACCGTCACATTACGTGTCCAATCATCATTCCCTTACATGAAACTTCCAGCCACCCTTGTGATTACCCCCACTCTAAATCATCCCTCTTTCTTTTTCCTGATCGAAGAGAGTCGAGCTAATGTCATCCGCAAAAAGTTTCTCGTGTCAGTTATGGATACTCTACGAGAAGGATTAAATTGGCGTGTGAACGAAGCTAAAAGCGTAAGAAGCTTTTTATTTATTTATTTGTAGCAGGGTCTTTTTCTACTTCGCTCGAGAATGGAGAGAGAGTAAGGATTAGCAGATAACGTCCAGTTGTACATGTGCGAGTACTCGTAGTATGTAGTAGAATTGTAAACCGATTAAATTGATGCTGATTGATCGTATTAAGTTGTAAGATTTGAGGAAACTGGACGGAAAATTGAACATCAAGAATTACCAGTTATTACTGCAGGTTTTTACTGCATATAGTTTAGTTAGTATTTCATAACCTCCTCATATACATGGTTAGGCAGAAAGGACAGACTTTTTTAAAACGTCACAAAAATGATACTTTTTGCGTAAGAAAAAAATTATTGATAGATTTCAATTCGTAATGACGTAGCATTTGACAAAATCTAGTGTGGAAAACGACATCTTGCATGTGGTGTTCATTATCATTAATGCATTTCTGAAGGCATTCTACTAGCGTTATATCAACTTATTTTTGTCTGAATTAAGAAGAAACCGTGTTCCTTACGACGTGTGTGGTTTCAGCAGAATGGGGCTACAGCGTACACAGCCAGAGCATCAATGGACGTTATTCGCTTTCTCCTTCCCGATCGCCTCATTTCCAGGTATGGTGACATTCATTGGACTCCTCGGTACCCTGATTTGTACATATGCGATATTTTCTAGTGGGGTCACCTCAAGATACATACATACGAACACAAATCCCGGACATTGGAAGAACTGAAAGAAGCTATTCGTGAAGAAGTCGCCCATATTGACAGAGCGATATTGGAATATTTGCAAACTTCGTAGAACGCCTTCAGAAATGAATTAATGATAACGGACACCACATGCAAGATGTTATCTACACTTGATTTTGTCAAATACTATGTCATTACGAACTCAAATCTGGCAATAAATTTTTTATTAAGCAAAAAGTATTAATTTTGTGAATTTTAGAAAAACGTCCGTCCTTTCTGCCTAACCCATAAAAGGAATGTAAAATTAGAATATATTATACATTGTGCTACGAACCTACTTTTGTATTAGCAAGATTTAAAATATAACAAAAATTGACAATAAATATTGTTGTAACAGGTTAAAAAATTGTTTAATTTAATTCTTATTTTATTTCTTATTTTTGTTAAGGCAGAGTCCAACATTTTTACCTCTCGCTAAGAGAGGTATTGGAATCATGCTAAAAATCACATCCAGATTTTAATGAATAAGCACGTTTCAAGGTCACTAGAATCCGATTTTAACATTTTTACAATGATGTGTGTGTGTGTGTATGGATGTCCGCATGTGTGTGTGTATGGCTGGATGTTGGAGGGACGATTCCTCAAAAACTATAAGACATAAAACCTGTTTAACTATGAATTCCTCAATCTGACATTCCTGGGAAAATCTGAAAAGGTTTTGGTAATAATTGAACAACCGGAAGTAGTAGTTTATTTTTTAAAAAATTCTTCCAAATATTATTTTTTGAAAATTTTTGATATTACTAATTTTGAAGAATAAAATTATACATCTGATACATTCAAATTTTTTATTATATTTTCTATAAATTTAGAGATAAAGACGCTATAATATATAGAATATCGGGATATAATAAGTCGAGTAGGCGAAACTGCACTAAGGAAACCAGTTGACAAATTCTAATGTCTATAACATAGTTTGTAAATGACAGATCGTAATGTCAGTGTCAAAAATCAACAGTTTTAGTGACATTCTGATAGTTTTTTCTGGGAAGTATATTTAGTCTTTCTTATTGTTTTATTAATTAAATATTTGAAATTATAGGTAAAATGCATATATATCTATCAGAAATACCGCCAATCTGGTTAATGAATTGGAAGAATCTGTGACATTTATGAACTTCCTCATACAAGGAAAAATAGATATAATTAGAATTGTATGTGTGCAGAAGATATGTTAAATACATTAAAATATAATATTTAGGTAAAGTTCTATAATATTTTGTTATAAAACGACGTTTCGATAGCAAAGTGTAATACAATACTTAGCCTAATATGGAAATGGCGAGAAGTCTTGTGCTGGCCACAACAGATTTTTATTTATGGAAAATAGAATTTAAGAATTGTGAACGTAATTGAGGGGTGTTTAAAAGTTTTATTGCTATCCCTTTGTGGTGACTACAACTATGGTATGGCAGCATTTTCTAGAAAAATTAAGGATCATAACTCCTATTTTATCATTTTATTATTTCAGTTTCTTTCGGCTACAGCTGTGCTCTTTCATTACCTTAAATACCACGGGGTTACTTTCGTGTAATTTGAAATTTGGAAGTAATTTGAAATGTCATAGTTCGGACAATACAATATTTTTTGTTTAATATCCCAGCAGCACTCGTCATGTACATCTGTGTTAGTTATTAATTGAACCGTTTAGGAATTGAACCCGTAACCATTTGCTACAAACCCCTAACTGCACCGTTTCCATTAACCACATCCATTTATTTGACATATCTGTTTAGCCTTTAATGCACCCCACAAAATCATTAATACCCATATGACTATAATGAATGTCTCAATTTCCTCACTATCTTTTTAGCTTTGGTTGGGCGACCATTTCTCACATACGAGACATACGAGTCATATGAATGAAATTCTTCCACGAATGATAATATTTTGGGTGGTGTTATTAATGTAATGAATATCTGTCTGTGTCTGGCGGCGTCCAGCTGCCGACGATCAACAAGTTCCATTAATCTTTCTTATGAAAATGTAATGTCGTTGTTAGAACATAATGAGCTCATTTATCAAACGCTGCAGATTTTTCCGGTGCAGCCGTCTTCAATGCTCTAATCGACAAAACGAACAAAACACACAAACGTTATTTGCATTTGCAGTTGTTTTCTATGGAGATGGAGACATCAGCCGATGACGAAGAGAGAAGTTAGAAGAAAGTAGTGATCTTGGAGAAAAGAAATAAACAAAATGTTTGCTTTAAATTTTTAACGATTTAAGAACGATGTGAATTTTAATGTTTAGGATTTAAGGTTGCAGTATTTTTCACGATTATTTATTATTATTATGAACCTGATGACGGAAGCAGATTTTAGCATCCGAAACGTTGTGAAACAATTTTGTGTTTTCAATAAAGATAATGTCAGTCCAGAAATCGAGTTTTATTCAGAGTAATACATTATCTTGCGAGTTAAAGTTTAAAGACAAGAATAAAGCCTGTTTTATAATTGACAATTTTCTCTGTCAACTTGACCAAATTCAATAAATTGAACTTAAAATTGTACAATAAATTTACCAATTTCTAGTTACTTATTTACATTTATTATTTTTTTTTTTTCATATTGAAATATCAAAATTCATTAATATGTAACAGTCGTGTAATTAAATTGACATGTTGATGTTATTAAAATTATTATAGTTGTCGTCAAATAATACTGGAGATTTCTACCATGTTGCCATCAGTTGAAAATAAAGTCCATATTACACTTCACAATAAATCGTACAATTTATCGTATAATAAATTGCACAGTTTATTTTGAAAATAAAAGCACTTTACATTTCACGATTTTCTATCAATTTAGTTTTTGGGAGAAGGACTACCAACCGCATTTGATGAAAAGATATATTTTAAGATCAATTTTTTATACCGGGTTCGATCCCGACTGACGCCAAATATTTCGAATGTTAATTGGCACGAAAGTGACCCCTGTGGTGCACTCACCATGCCAGAAATGAGTGTCCGTGAGGTGACGCCTGGTAAGCGCCCGCACGGTACAAATATGTCATTATCATTACCGATATCTGCGATAAAGCAGATTGTGGCACATTCAGAAATGGGTAATATGCCGTGATGATATATTTATTTATTTTTTAACTTTTTGTTTCGTTTCTATTATTTTTCTACCACGAAATTTCAAAAGAAAAAATACTTCCGTGAAACACACGAAGCACATAAACATCAAACAGAAATGGTTCAATATGTGAATTATTATACAGTTGGATAAGTAACCAAAAATTTTTAAGAAAATCGATGAAATTAGAACACCTTCTAATTTTCACAATTTATTGTGCGATTTATGTTCAAAATAAATTGTACAATTTTGCTGTATTACACTTGCCGATAATTCGTCAAATAATTGGGTCACAAAATTGTGAATTTATTGTGAAGTGTAAAACAGCTATAAGTTCATACTCATTTGATTTTTTTTTTTAATAGAAATCTTGAATAATATTTCTGTATCGGAATTGGAATACTGACATTGGACGGAGCTTCATTCTTAAAAGATTTTTGGTGATATCTTGTTATTTAAATTTGGCATGACTGCAATAAATAAACTAAATATCTCGGCAACGGCCAGAATAAAATACACAAATTATTGTCACCAACATAACAATTCCACAAAAATTTTCCTTAATGGAAATTGTCAGATATTTTTATACAGAAAGAATGTAAATGAAAGCCTCAACAGAGAAAATAGTGTAAAATACACGTTACGGAAGGCAATTGAAGCACTCGTTCCTTCGCCCACTCGTGCTGTTGCTTTTTGTAACTTATATTTTAATATAGTACTTTATGGTTCTTAGATCTATTTGAAGTTAAATGCTTCAATTAAAACCAGCAGAAAATCTCTATTTTTATTTAATTGTTGGTAAAAAATATTTCTAATTTTGTTGATCTTCTAAATTAAATATTTTGACTGGTGTATTTCTTGATAAATATATTTCACTTTTTGTAAGATTTTGGGCAGATATCTGAAGTCCCAAGTTTGTTAAATGAAATGTGCACGATCCGTAAATTTAAGTAGCAGATAATTAAAGATTTCCTCATTAAAATCAAAGTGGTTAGACCTTTACCACTTAATTTTCAATCAGCAACTTGAAAATAAACTAGTACTTAACACAATTAAAAGTTATTTAAGAAGTATCACTCTACTAATCCATTAGCTCTGGATCTGGCGAGAAAATGTAAACAGCACGCGAAAAATAATTACCACTCTCGGCAGATTAATCAAAAACGTCAAACAAAACCTCTAACAAGTCTCGTGACCGCGTAGTCGGTTAGTGAAACTTCTATGTCCATCAACGCCCAACAGTAATAGAATTATTTTCGCATTCATCTTATTTCTCTATCGTTATAATTATCGCCGATGCGTTGGAAGCAGGTCACTAACATTCCATTACGGTAATGAGAATGTAACTCAGTAAAACAAATTACTATGAAATTGAAGAGTAGATGATCTGTCAGAAATTATTGTCAGCTTTCTCGATCTTGGTTTTAAATTTGTTATGAAAATTTGTTACACCAAAAATAAAATTTGTACCATTCGAGCTCAGACTCATAATAGTTCTGCGTGGACATTTTCAACAAACAAATTATAAAACCTACGCAAATAGTGAGAAATTTCTACAAATTTTTTTCGACTAGTTTATAAGATTTGAAACAAAAACTGAATGTTATTCAATATTGGGTTGCAATACCAGCTTTAATTCTATTAGGCATTGCATCTCAAATGCCGGTTACATTCATCATTTCCTTGTTCAGTTAGAGGACCATCAAAATGAACAATTTCGAATCAATTTCTTTGTTCTTATGACATTTAAATCATTGCTGTCAAAAAATTGCGTTGCTTTTGTTTGTTTTGATGAACCGTTGATTAATCAAGGAATGGGGTATTCTACCATTGCAAAGAAATTGGAAACTTTAATAATTATATGGTAGCATACGTTAAATTAAGAGTTTTACTAAAAAGAAAATGATGAAATATTACTTTATTGTAATAAAAATTCTTAATTATAGGAAACGTCTCGACATAGTCCTTGGGAACAATTTTTTTGTGTGAATTTAAATTGAGAACTATAACAACATTACTACCACCCTAATGACATCGCCAAAATGAGTCATGAAATAGATTGAAATAATATTTATTTTAAATATTTTATTTATTTTTAACATTTTTCTTTGTTTCTGTATTCATTACTAATTAATTTGACAAGGGAAAGAAGTTTTAATAAAAATAAATAAAATATATGCCTAATGCAGACAATGCAGGTACCCTCAGAATTATTACTTGCCATCAAATAAATATGGACTGGAGATTTCTACACTGTTGCAATTCCATTGGTCATATTGAAAATACTAAGTTTTCAAGAAGCGGCAACACCTCATGGCAAGGGACAGGGTGGGGAGAAGGGAAAAAATTAAGCATTAGTCCATATTTAGTTGACGGCGAGTATAACTGTTTGAGAAGCATAACCAGCTCGGGACTATGATGTCACAAGATATTCAAAAATTTATCTCGTTTACTAATTCGAATTTTTATATCGCCTTTTTGCCAATGTTCCTAGATTTTTACTTATTATTAGAAAAAAATATAAAAAAAATCGGCCGATGAACGTTTCTGCAACATTTTTCTGTGAGTATCGCCTTTTTGCCAATGTTCCTAGATTTTTACTTATTATTAGAAAAAAATATAAAAAAAATCGGCCGATGAACGTTTCTGCAACATTTTTCTGTGAGTATCGCTCCATAAGTCCTGCAAGGTATGTTTTACTGGACGCAGTGGATTTTTACGAAGTTGTTTTTCATTGTGCCAAAAGTAAAGGGTCTCGGTAGAAGACAAATCTGGACTAGAAGTTGACCCTTAAAAATGCCGGTCTAACTATTATCATTAATCATATTATCATATCATAATAAGTTTATATTTAACGTAGCCAAAAAAAATTTGTAGTAATTTCAAAACATTTGTGTAGATTTTATAATTTTTTGAAAATGTGAACCAGCCGAATTGTTATGAGTTTGAGCTCATATATATTACCAACTTCTATTCATCTGTCACTTAAAGCTACAGCAAATAATGTACAGTTAGATTATTATACAAAGAAGATTCCATAGTTATGTGTAACCTACTATTGATACATGATACCCTTCGGTGATTTATATAAATTTAGAAAACGTACCCTAAATAATTTGATTGACAGTTTTATAAACATAGTATATTCGAAACGTCAAGCCAGTGCAGATGAATCACGACGCGCAACATCTCTGATTTATTATAAACGCCAAGGATAGTACTTCAAACAAATCAGAGGAATTCGGTATATTTAATTGAAATTAGGCTCACTTTTATTTATTTTCTATACATGTATGACGTAGGTATAAATAAGGTTAGTATAAAAAGTAATTTAAATAGAAATGGTCAGTGACGAAAATATAGTATTTATTTCGTAGTTGTGACAGTTCACGAATATGTCGGTAATACAGATATTTATAGTAAAACTGAAATACCAAACTCTGATTGGCTAGCGGTACAGCAGTAAGGTAGAAAGATGAGAGTTGGCCATCTTCTGCGTTTATTGCGTTGCTAATAATTGTGGCACTGCGTTACTTTTCATTATAAGTCAGCATATAGGAATACCATGCGCTCATGTTCTGCGTTACCTTATTGCAACTGCATTACAGCTTGCGTTACTTCATTATAAATAGACCTTTAACGATACGGATTAAAAGCAGATAGTATGTGGAGACACACGTGAATGTTGAAAATTTATTATAAATGATTCATAGCTTTGGAATCCTCTTTGAATAAAATCCGTGTATACGCAACTAAAAGTAGTAATAATCTATAATTTAATATGTTAAAAGCACATGCAGTATTAAATATTACATCTATCTATTTATGCATAAATAAAACATAGTCGTACGTATGTATATGCATTATCAAAGACTTACTTTGCAAAATCCTCTTATTAAAAAACAAACTTTTTAAAATTAAAAACACGAAAATACATTCAAACTACCTTCCGAGCAAACGGAAGTTAGCGAAACAAAAAATCCCTTTCATGACATCAGCATATTTGTCGCAGAGATAGCGAATGCACTTCAAAAGAAAGCAAAAGCACAGCTTTTAGACAAAAAGCTCACATTATACTGCTTGCTTGCCTGTATCGAAATAAATGTTCTTTCCATCCCAAGATTTTCATTTAAATTCGAATAAAAACATCCGACTAACGTTAATTTTGTTTTACTAGGCAAACTATGAGTCAGGTTTTGTTCCTATGTTTTGCGTCTGGCTAGAGTATGGTAAATAGATGCGCGGATTGTTTTTCGTGGATCACTTGATGAGCTTTGAATTTCAAACAAGGAAATGTTGATTTTGTTTTGCTGGGAGCTTCCATCGTTTAACAAATGGGAAAGAGAAGAACATTTTTTTTCCTTTTCAAACTCTTTAGTTTAAATTCTTTAAGAAGTAGCAATAATGATAATTAAAAAGGATTTATTCATCATATAATAGTACATTAAAGAACAAGTTTTATAAGACATGTTTTTTCGGACGCGTCAAAAAAGTGAGAAAAAAGTCTTACAAAATGAGTTCTTTATACTATTTTTTATATTTTGCGCCTTCTACATACTAAAATATTTTTTAAAAACTGCTAATATCAAATCGAGTAAATTTAGGGAAATTTGTAAGTGAAATGTTATAGTTGGTAACACTGAATTGACCACATTAAAGTGAATTGAAAATTGAAAAATCTGTTGTGGCCAGCACAATACCTCTCGCCATTTCTATTTTATGTTATATGTACAAGTATTGTATTGTATTTCGCTATCGACCCGTCGTTTTATAACAAAAAAATTACAAAACTTTACCCAAATATTGTTGCGTCATCCTGCTGGAACCGCATGTCACAACTATCTTTTAACTTTTTTATTTCCATTGCATCAACAAGATTTGACAGTAATACGTCATAATTCACTTGTCATTTCATTATGATGTAATATTGTCAATTTAAGGAATGTTTAAAATTGAAGTTACGTTGGGCATTAGACAAATATTTCTTGTCTTAGAGTGTTATGGCTTCTCATCAACCTAAACCTCCTCCTGCAAAATTCCTGCTCTGTTAAACATCACCATCAGTTCCACCAACTTGAGAACAAATACCCTAGGTGCGTGGGAACCAACACTTGTTTCCAGTGGCGTCCCGACCGGGGCAGCCATTATCATCCGTCTCCCATCCAAGAAACAATTAACCAAAGGAGAAGTTTTTTTTGTTGCGAGATATTGGCAACACGTTGCTTTCTATTACCAACACGTTGCTTTCTATTACCAACAAAGGGATCATATTTATTGAATTATTTCGCCGAAACTGATCCTTTATTTTTGTAAGAATTGGTGGTAATTACGGAGTTTTGTGAAGGATGATATGAACGGAGAATCGATTGAAAAGAATCGAATGGAGGAGGTTTTGATACATTTTGATAGGAAATGGAAACTGAAAGATGATAAAGAAAAAATATGGAAGGAACAAAAGATTATGTCATGTATTTTTTATATTGAAACTAAATTAATTAATTGCCACAACAAATACGATGGAAAAATCTTTGAGAAGAGCATTAGTACACGTAATATCCAAGTAACAATCTTCTACATTGACATTTGTACCTTCTGTATGGTAAGCAAGATATTGTCGAATAAGAATGTTTTAGGGACCTAATAGAGGATTTCGACATTGATGTTAAAATTTGCTACACGAGTACCATTTTGGTGAACTATGCAGAAAAACAAAGCATGATTCAAACCGTAAATACAGTATTTGTGAGATTTGTGTTCTAAATGATTTTTTTACCTCCCTCTACCCTAGGTAAGGGAGGTATAGGGATCTTACTAAAAATCACATATAGAAATTTTAGTGAATAAGCACGTTTCGATGTCCCCAGAATCCGATTTTAACATTTTTACAATGATGTCTGTGGGTATATATATGTGTGTGTGTGTGTGTGTGTGTGTGTGTGTGTGTGTGTGTGTGTGTTTGTGTGTGTGTGGATCTGGTGGACACGATTACTCAAATACTATCAATCAGAAAATTTTGAAATTTTGTATGCCCATTCTACACTAATGTGGGCAGAGCTCATTAGTTTTCATTGTATATCGGATAACTGGAAGTATCACTTATACAAGTTTTTAACAGTTTTTCTTGAAAAAAATACATTGAATATAATTTTTCAGCAATTTTTATTAATAATAATGAACAAATATTTGAACATAATGATTGCTTTATTTATACTGCATGGTTAAATACACAGCGGGAGATTATAGGCTGACCACATCAGATTTTTAAGGCCAGAAATTGTGTTATTATCAGGTGCCAAATTTAGAAATTATAATATCGAGGAATAGGGGTGTTGCAAGTATTTTTATGACTTCTAAGTATGTACTAAATATCATGAAATATTCATTAGATAGTTTACAATTAAATATTGAAATTTGTGTAATATCTTGAAAAAGTCACGTGATATGAAACACACTGTCACGTCAGAGAACCTGCAGTTTAACATGTGCCAAACTATCGCCTATTTTTATTTATATAAATAACGTCAACTGTTTTTCTGTTGGCTAGGAATGACGTGTTGTATATACTGGGACGCCATAGAAGTGGGGGGTTGCTTTTCATGACTATTTCCGGCGCAAATCATTTTATTTAATTATTTATGAAAATAACAATAAATTATTCTTATTATTATCATTATTATTATTATTAGTATTAGTATTATTATTATTATTATTATTATTAAAAGTAGCTTAAATGCAGAGTATTAAATATAAATGTGGAAAAATTGATCTTATATCAAGGTTAGTGTGTCTTGCGAAATATATAAATATTATTATTATTATAACAAGTAGAATTGTTTACTTGCAATTGAATTTTTTTTTTCGTTTTGTACATTAACTACTGTATGTAATTTGCTATCATATAATCTTTATGTTTATATCTTGAATCTCTTCGACAATTTCCATAAGCACACCTTATACTTTTTGATTTTTAAATCCATTTTTCAACTACCTAAATAAACAGCTATTTAGAAGAGTGTCTGTATAGTTCGCATAGTCACCGCAAGAGGTGCTAAAATTTTATCGCCGAAATCCATATACGATTTTACTATTTTTACGATACCTATATTTATATCCTGGGTGTCTACTTGAAATCCGGAATATAGGGACTACAAGGTTATTTTTTTTCATTTTGTTATACTTATTGACATATTAAATTTAGAGAAAAGTTGTAAATTAAAAACTACACAATATGAAACTAAAATTAATCACAATTTTATTTTATTTTATTTTACGAAAAAACGCGAATTACAATTCATATTTTACAGTAAATTTCAGAGTGCCATTGAATTACTGAAGTTTAATTTTTTTATTTGACAGATCTCATAATTCTACTCTTCCAATGATTCTACCCTTGTCAATCAATAATTTTATATAAATATTAAACGTATTAAACAAAAAAAGAAAGTACAAAATGATTCATGAATGGTATATTATTATAACATTCAAAATTAATTATAATAATAATATATCAAAAGTTAAATGGCACTCTAAAATTAATTAATTTGCGTTTTTTTTTTGTAAAATTAAAAGAAATTGTGATTAATTTTAGTCCCATATTGTGCACTTTTTCATTCTGAGCAATTTTTTTTATTTACAACTTTTCTCTAAAATTAATAGGCTTAGAAACTACAACAAAATGAAAAAAAAAACATTATATTCCTTATATTACGGATTTCAATAGGACACCCGGTATGTGGGTGCGTGTGTGTGTCAATTATTTCTTCTCCGTCAACTCCAATATTATAATTCAAAAAGTTCTAATTTTTTATATTTTACGTTTTTACATTCATATGATTACAGCTGATTATATTTGTTTTAGTTTTTTTTTTTTACAAAACTAAATCACAACCTTTTTCTTTCTTATGAACATAAATAAATATAATGTAATGGTTTATTACATATTTCTGGAACGTGCAAATCTATTTTTATTTGCAGGTTTCAGTAATGACGACAAATCTGTACCGTTTAAGGATCTAACCAGATTCTATGGATCATGAACAAAAACATAAAATATTCCCATACTACACAAAACTTTAAATTCTAATATTTATTACGACCACTCTCCCTTTTCCAAGTTAGCGTAACTTTCCCTAGTTTCTATTTCTAAATGTTCGCTTTAAGTTGAACACCAACATCAATCGTGCCTCGCTCATTTCCATTGGGAGTCTTAGAGCTGGAATACTCGAGCGTCTTGGAGTCACATCTGACGTTAGATGTTTACTGTGCGAATGCGAAGTCGGGGGTAAGTAAGTAAAGTCGAGGAAAGATGCCAAGCACGTTTGAAATTAGTGCCGTTATTGGATTCGGATTACGTTTTTTACGAGAAAGAAAAAGGCGAAGAGAGAAGGAAAAAAGAGGAGGTGACATGTGATTGTTTGAAAAAGAGGATTCTTTTTTGTTTAACATAAACAGTAATAATAAATCATCGTGGCTTTTTACTAGTTGCTGTAATAAAAAAAAGTGAAGCCAGAGCATCGAACCCGCCAAAACTGAGTTCGGTTTAGGTTCAGGTTAATTTGTTTTTTGAAAGATGGGTTCGAGTGCGGTTCTAGGTCAAGCTTTAATAAAATTTGCGGTTTTGTTCGCGGTTCAGGTTCAGTTCGATCTAATGAAAATTGAATTAATGTTTTTTTGAATAACTATCTTTGTACAGAAATAATTTAAAATGAGAGCTGGAATTTCCGCAAAACGCAAAACGAGAAACGAACACAATTTTCACGAAACGTCAACACAGGCAGTAATGTACACGTCTAAGAACTAAATATGAACCTGAACCGGAGTTGAACCCCGAACCCGAATTTTAATACCCAGTTTGGTTCCGACTGAGGTTCAATTGAAAAATATATCTGAGGTTCGGTTCTGGGTTTGGGTTCCCTAAAATGTTACGGTTTGGTTCCGGTTTTGGTTCGGTTCAGGTTCGGATTTGATGTCCTGATTGAAGCATTTAAATTCAGAGGAATTTAAATGCCAATTTTGTTTTAAATTTGTTACTATAATTTCTATTTAAAGCGACTTTTACTTGGACTTTTCGACTCAACTATACAGGGTGTTATGTAAGTAAGCGTACAACGCTTAAGATACAGATCTAACCCAATAGATAGTAAATCTGGCAATAATTATTTTACGTACTTTCTATAAGAACTGGAGAGCCTTAAAACTTATTACATACCTATATAATCCTGCAAATTATATTACGTTCTTTTGCATATATCTATTACTTTACATGATCCATTTCGCTAATGTGTAGTTGTAAACTAATATTTGACACTTTTATATTTATGTATGATGAAAAATATATTATTTTTACTAGCCTTAATTTCATTAGACTCAATACAAACTTTTTAACACGGTTTCATTATTAATTTTAATGTAATTTGCTTCCTGACAGTGACATTTGTTTAAATATGTCAAAATTGTTATTAAACTTTTTTTTGTTTAACGTATAGGCAAGATGATATACAAAAATAAATAAAATAAATAAATATATCATCACGGCATATTACCCATTTCTGGGTGTGCCATTATCTACACATATGTAGACATCGGTAATGATGACGATATATTTTACCGTGCGGGCGCTTATCAGGCGTCACCTCACAGGCACTCATAGCTGGTGTGGAGAGTGCACCACAGGGGTCACTTTTGTGCCATTTAAAATTATTTTAAATTATTTTATAATTTAATATTGAAGATTGTACCATTATATCCAATTTTTATTAGTAAAAGTTGTTAAAAAATTATATTCAATGAATATTTTACAAGTAAAACTGTTAAAAGCTTGTATAAATGATATTTCCGGTTATCCGATATACACTTCTCACATTACTGTAGAATGGGTATACAAAATTTCAATTTTTTCTGATTGATAGTATTTGAGTAATCGTGTACACACGATCCACACGGACACACGGACACACACACATACATACTTACAAACATTGTAAAAATGTTAAAATCGGATTCTGGGGACATCAAAACGTGCTTATTCACTAAAATCTCTATAAGCGATTTTTAGCACGATCCCTATACTTCCCTTCCCTAGGGTAGCGGGAGGTAAAAACTAAAAACCAATGTGTTCTTTGCAAAAATGTTGTTTCTCAAAACTGAATTAAACGTTTTATTGAAATGGTATACAATTTAAATTCGGTTTATTACTTATCTATAGGTAGATTTTTTCTAAATATCAGTGTTGATAAACATATAGTTTTTCATTATGAAAGTTTTGAATATTTATCTGCCACGATTACAATGATCTTATATGTTAAATGTGAGAGGTGTGATTTTTTTTTTCAGAGCACTCATTGATTTTTTTTTACAAAATTTAGAACTACGACCTAATTGGTCTGTTTTAAGGGGCTTCAGTTGTTACAGAAAGTACGTAAAACAAAAATTATTGCCACATTTCTGTCTGTAGGGTTGGCTCTACCATCGGTTAAGCGGGTACTTACATAACACGCTGTATGTTCATCAAATATCGTACATTTGTATTTTTTATGGAATCTATATCAAATGTTTTTTTCTCCGTTCACTTTGTTTCGTAATCCTCCCCTATGCCTACTTGAATCCTGAAAACGATGCTGTCATATTGACACGTGACAGCCGAATCTTGTTTGGTTCGTTGCCATTGCCACGGATCTTTAACTGAATTATTAATGATATGTGCTCCTTGAGATGGATTTCATGTCACGGGTACTTTTTCCGATAAACTGGATTTGGATTAACCGTTTTGAATTTTTTACTAGAAACATGAGAGCTGTAGACTTACACAAAAATATATAATATAATGATATCAAAAATAACCCATTTAATACAATTTTATAATAGTCAAGGGTCATAAACAATGAATAATATTTAATTATAATAATAATGAAATATGAAATAATTTTCAATTTCGATATATAGCTTTAAATATCTTTTCTGTTATATATTATCAACTGAACTATTGAGCTTAAAAAAATAAAGCTCAAACAACAGAAAATAAAACGTTTAAAGAAAAAAGAGAAATAATGCATTCTGGCTTTCGAATGTTAGGATAAACAAAAGAATGTTGACACAATATGGTGTGGATCAAAAGGATAAATGTGTATAAAGTGGATATATTACAACGTTGCATATGAAAATTTTCATACGAGCATAATACATTTTATTGCATGAGATGATAAAATAGATAAATTTATTACATGAGATATTTTTATACATATTTCGGAGGTACCGTTCGCGAACAGCCAAATATATCTATGGCTTAATGTAGGAACAACCAATGTCGCAATTTATATGCAGAATTTGATTCTCTAAAACTATTATTTGGCCTGCTTTTTTTTAATAATTTGAGTAACAACGTTCAAGAAAAACGTTTTTCTATGTTAAACACCTACATCCCGTATTTCATGAAATACTCTGTAAAGAATTAATCTTTCAGTTATCTAATTCTAACATTCGTTTATCATCCCCTAACAGTATATATTTTATGAGAAATAATCGAATCCACCCCTGTTAAACTGTTATAAATACCCCACCAAAATATCCTTAACTTCCCAATATCGTTTATAACCCTCATAATTCATTCTCCCTGGATCTGATTTTATAAAACAATTCCATCTTCACATGAAACTATTCAACCCTAACCATCGCTTTATAAACGCAGGGGTTGAAGTTCACAAATGTTTCGGAAATCACACAACATAAAGGTGATTTATACAAATGGACAGTTGTTTTAAGTGGTTTTATTCGTTATGAAATTCGGGTTATCTGCAAATAATAACAGTGAATCAATAGATAATCTATGACAAAAATTACCACCCTGATATTTGCCCTAATTCTCTAAGCAAAGTTGTTAAAATTAACGACCATTCTCAGTTGTTACGTCAGTTGCTAAGTTCAAAATTTCAATTCACTATGGGCCGGTTTTTCAATCTCTGGTTAAAATTTTAACTTCTAGTTAAGTAAACAATATTGCACCGTTTTGTTGACAGCAATGATAAAACTACCATTTGACAGTTCATTTCGTTTCAATCTAATTCTTAGTTAAAATTTTAACCAGATATTGAAAAACCGTCCTTATTATACTAAGTTGCTAAAATTTAACAACTACTCTTTATGTTGAGTTGCTAATCTAACAACTGTACTTCTCCTCTTGTTAGTATTGAAAAATTATTGGTAAATGCCATTTTTTGAAAATTTTATATTAGTAAATAAAGGAGTAACAGGGCAAAATTTCAATTTTCAGTGTAATCAATCAACGATTTGCACCAAAACTGCAAAACTAGCTTTATGTCTTTGAATTTGCCCAAAATCATCTTTTATAGTCACCAATGTAGTATACTATTAGAGGATATTATCCCGTGGAACATCTTGAACCACGAATTTTCTTATCATTCATTATTAGAAACTCAAACGTCAAACTATTCACAATGGTTGGTAGTGCGAGCTGTTAAGTTATTATAATTTGATTATAATAATATTATTGTTGTCGTATTTTCTTATATTCATATGTTATGATTATTTTGTCAGTAGACGTTTCCTTGATATGTCACTTCACTTGTTCACGTAGATTTTTGATATGTAGATGTCAATAATATTTAGTGCTCTATTCTTTATAAGTAAAAACGTGTTTATATTTGATACCTGTGTCTTATTATCACTTCCACACATCACCTTTTCAAAACGAGCTCGGTTTTAACTAAAACGCTGTTTTAAGAAATGTCAAATTCAAATTTCAATATTTAATTTCACCCTTATGTTTAAAGAACGATTTTTAAAGAAAATATTTGTTTGAATACAAACTATATTCTGCTTAAAAATCATATTTATTTTTATTATTAAATAATGAAATTTGATATTTCTTAAAACATGGGGTTACCACCCAATCTGTTACTTTACGTTTTCGATAGAGTAGACCACCGACTACCCATTTTACATACGAACAAATATTGAGAATCGCCATATATAAAACAACTAACTTGTTAATAACTTCAGTGCTATATTAACCAACGATTGTTCACAACGACCGTTTTTAACAATGTCGTTATTTATGTATTTACTGAATTTACTGAACAGTTGTTACAAAGTTGCTCTCAATTGTTACCTAACGACTAAGTTACCAACTATCTTAGTGAATTATGGCGTATGTCCAGTCCATACGACCATATTTTTGTACGTCAACAAAAAATAAATATCTCCCTAATTAGTGACATTTACCTTGCCATGTTTAGTGTTCGTTTACTCAGAATTAAAATTCACAAAGTAAGTTATAATTTCGCAATAAGCGAGCAGTGCCCTCTGAAATGTAAGTAGCTTGCAGTCACGATACGATAGTGGGAGTTATGAAGCTGAATGTTCATTTCAAACTGCTCATTTTCATTTTCTACTAACATCAACTTTGTCCCGTGTCCGTCCAGGAATAAACGTAAACATCCACACGTATGTGGAATAGGAAAAACTGTACTGGGAAAATGCACACTGCCAAGATGTGCCCTTCTACTTCGCCCAAGAAGAAGAGTTAATTTTTGCTGAATTTACTTAGTTCGATATTCTTTATTTTATATTACAAGCCAGGTAAAATAGTTACCTGGCGTGTACAGTACTATATTTTATTCAAATTAAATTTAATAATATAACCAAAACCTGAGTTGCAATTGATACTTATTTTTAAATGTATGACATTAACAGTAACAAAATACAATTTTCACGTGTCTACAACGTTACGTAAGTGGTTACTAACTTGTAAAATTTTAACAAGGTAGCTGTCAAATTTAAAGTTAGCAAATGATATACCTAAATTGTCAAAAGTAGTAGGCTGTATGAATAAATAAATTTTACTAGTGAGTAACAAATAACAGTAATTTATAATACGAGTATGGAATATAACCAGTACTGGTAGCACGCACTTTAGAATTCTATTATAGGAAGCAGGCGAATGCGATTTTACTTTTACGAATCTTGTTCGCATGCACTTCAGAATTCTATATTCGCTTTTTGTTCCGAATTTTTTCTTGGATTTTATACTATTAAAATAAAATATATTATGACAATGGAATATAATAAATGTATAAATTATATATAAATTGGCTTTGAATGGAATTGTGGCAAAATAATGACGTTACTTTGACATTTTAGCTTCGAGTCGTACGCTTGCAGACGAATATTTTGAGACACGCATGTCACCAAATTTTCGCTCGTGTCGAAAAGCGAAAACAAATGCCTCATTTGATAGAATTTTAAAGTTCTACGCTAATATTTTCGCCACAAACAGCACAGTCATGACGATAAAATAAAAGATGAGTTTAGTTGTTTATAAATAACAAAAATAAATCTATCAAAATTTTCATCATACTTAATTTTTCGTTTTTACTAGTTTTTACAATTTAAGGTACTCTCTTATTTTTACACAGTGAGATTGCGGTTAGTATTTTTACATAAAATCAGGAGCAATCACAACGAAGAACTTCACTAAAGTACACTGTCACTACAGAACAAGTGGCTAATTTGTTTTAGCGACTAATATACCCGCGTGTAATACAATGTTTTATTCAACAATTATTTTGAAACTTCTTAAATTATTTTTATGTTATCGCTCATCGTTTATTGATATACTATTTTAAAATATAAAATAGCCATTGAATGGTTGTTTAAGTGTTTGTTATAATGTTATTTAAAAAAATTCTGTAATTATTAGTCTGTCATCAGGAATTATTTGAAAGGGAAATACTTTAAAATGGGTGAAAATGAGGTTCTTCCTTTAAAACATATTCACTTAGGCTGTGTTCGATGTCGCATTTTGCCATTTAGTTTTTAGGATTTAAGTCTTCTTCTCATAAATACAACTTCGAATGGCACACTAATGACATCCATTGGTTTGTATGGCAACACTTTAAAATAACAAAAATGAATTATACAATCCGATTTAATTTGATACTTTAGATTAAATATTAATATTACATTTCATATTATAAAAACTAAGAAGCTATACTGACAGTAAATTTGAAATTTTGCACAAATTATAGCAACGGACATGATTTGTTTAATTAGTGCGCTTCAGCTTCAAGGCATAGTGTGCTCCAGCAAAACCCTAACATCTAATTCATAAAATACTAAATAATGACATTATTTAGTGCATATTAATTTAGATATTAGGGTGATAAAATTGCAACATTGGACATAGCCTTAGAAACATAAGCAGCATCTTTGAATTTAATTCCGTAGCTAGCAACAGTAGCAATCACTAACTTGTTTTACTTTTCGTCGTTTCATTAGCTGTAGATGACAGCTGTCATTGTGTAAAGATAAGTGACTTAAGTATCTTTTAATATACATGTTAATATTAATTTAAATAAATAAGTTTGTTAATGTTAAATTATATCAATAATTGCAGTAACGATGATTGACTGGAAATTGATACAAGAAAAAGACTATTTTCTCTTTTCTTTATATCATTAATAATAAAATTTTGTAAACTTGTTTTTTGTATTTATATTAGAAAACGCAAAAATCAGTAACAATACCTCCGTGACGTGACGGAGTGAGTAATGTTGTACATTACTTATTTCAAATAACCATAGTAACACGTATATTATAAGTCGGTGATAAAATATATTTTTTCTCTTGGCGTAAACCAGCAGTAGCAAAACAGTTTCGCACATTTTATGCAAAGCATTCAGCCTGCAAAATAATAGCATACGCGAAGACATAGTTCTGCATACGTATGTGTCGCAAATGACATAAATTCCACATGCAAATCGTCAGTCCTGTAGCGAACGTTTCAGTGTTACCAACCCCCGCACACAAAAACGATGTTGACTCATCAGTGTCACTGCTACCAACACACTACACGAAAATTAATAATCCCTAAGTTTGCATGTGAGCGCACAATAAAACGGTGGACAGTCAACGTACAGGCATGGACTCAGGGGGGAGGAGGATTTCCGGAAAAGGAAGTATTTAATAGAAGCAGGAATGAGATGGAGGGAAATTTAAAAGTTAATCACGTAGAATTTATACCTAATCAGTAAGGTTTATATATGAGAATTAGACTAAGGGCCAGTTTTACAATCGATGGTTAACTTCGAGTTTGCACTTAACTATAAGTTAACATACTCGTACCGTTTTTCAAATGTTGGTTAAGATTTAACTTGTAGTTTACTTTTACCAGAAGAATAGGTTGTAGTTAACTATAAGTTCTAATTTGACTAATACTTCCTAACCTTGTATTGTGACATTGCGAATTGTATGTGTATATTATTTATATATTATTGTTTATTTGAAAATGACCGATTATGAAGTAAACGTATTTAGTGAAGATGAAGATGTACCTATCAGTTCGACGTCCCAAAATAATCAAACAGAGACCAAATTTTTTTTAAGAGTATGATCATTTGGATTTTTTCAATCGCTTTAGTTGTCAAAAAGGACTGTGGAAATGTTATTAGATGAAATTTATTTCGTTATGAAAAATTTCGTTCATCTTTAACAGCGAAGAATAAAAAGTATAGTATAGACAAAATAATGAAAATTTACGAAATAACCCTTTTCCGAGGCGCGCCAGTGCGCTGAAATATAATTTTGTACAAACGCGCCTTTTGCCCACGGAGCGGCACTTACTTTAACATTACGTTACTATTACAATAGGTACTTACATTTGTTAGCTATATTAAATCCGTCACAACATAAATTATTAGTTTGAATTTTTGAAATCAAAATATGAATATATTCAAATTTTTGACAGATCATCAATGTTGCCAACATACTTTCGATAATGTCATTACCAACTTTGAGTTAACTTACAGTTTAGAAACTATCAATTCAAAAATGATTGAAAAACACTTCTTAAGTATACTCAAAGTTAACTTGCAAGTTAAGGTCAACTAACCATAAGTCATAACTATCGATTGTAAAACTGGGCCTAAGAGGGCAATGGAGTCCTCAATTATTTATTATTTTTATTAAATTTCATCTAAAATTTTAGCGATCTGTGGCTCTAAAAGTCAGCAAAACAAAGCGAAAGAGGTTATGAAAATCAATAAACTGCAAAATTTAGTGAAAATTATTCATTCTTTGTTCTAATAGGGGTGCGTTCCAAGAATTTTTATTTGACTTCTAAGAACTGAATTTTAAAAGATAATGGCTGGTAGCACGAGCCCTGTTTTAACTAAAACGCTGTTTTAAGAAATGCCAGATTTCATTATTTAATAACAAAAATAAATAGTATCAAATTTATCAAAATATGATTTTAAAGCAGAACATAGTTTGTATTCAAATAAATATTTTTAAAAAAATCGTTCTTTAAACATAAAGGTGAAATTAAATATTGAAATTTGAATTTGACATTTCTTAAAGCAGTGTTTTAGTTAAAACAGGGCTTGTGCTACCAGCCATTGTTCTTTAAATATCACGAAATATCCATTACATAATTTATAATTAAATATTGAAATTTGTGTAATATTTTAAAAAAGTCACGTGATCTAAAACAGTATGTGAGATCAGAGTACATACAGTTCAACATGTGACAAACTATCGCCTACTTAAAATTAAAAAAAAAGATTGAAAACTTTTCTTACTGCAGCAAAATTTTTACGATGTACATGATTATTTGAACATGTAAAATAAATAAATAAATATATCATCACGGCATATTACCCATTACTGGGTGTGCCATTATCTACAACGCATGTAGACATCGGTAATGATGACGATATATTTTACCGTGTGGGCGCTTACCAGGCGTCACCTCACGGGCACTCATAGCTGGCGTGGAGAGTGCACCACAGGGGTCACTTTTGTGCCATTTAAAATTGGAAATATTTGGCGCCTGTCGGGATCGAACCCGGTTCCCCCGGGTTCACGACCAGACACATGTAATGATATAATTTCTTATGTATAATTTCTTTTTCCTACGACCACTGTTAAAAGTAGTCTTTTTAACGGTTGATTAGCGAGTTAAAAATAACAGTTTATAACACAGGGATACTTTTAATCCGTTGTCAATGACAACGAAAACGAAAAAACAAATTTACTTTTAACACTAGTGTTAAAAAAGAACTAAATCTAGTTACATTTAGTGTTCAAAATATAACTAAATCTAGTTACATTTAGTGTTCATAAGTAAATGTAGTTTCATTTTATATTTATTTTTGTACTGAAATTATTTATATAGGTATTTTATTAGAAGTACACATTATTTTGGAACGTTTATTATTATAGTACAATTATTACAATTTTTTATAGTAATTCCTTGCAAGGCGCTTGAAGAATTGGAATTTAAAACAATATTGTTGGAAGTAGAGGTTAGAATTTTGTTGGAAGTAGAGGTTAGAATATCATGACCTGTCATAAATGTTATTCTATAATTTTTAGTTTTTACTAATTCATAACTAGGGTCGTAGGAAAAATAGTGTATGATATTCGTGTTAGAAGTGATTTTATTTCTTTCGTGGGGATTGTTTTACTCGGCTTCGCCTCGTTTCACAAACTTCCCCACTCCCTGTGTGTCACTTTTAACACTTATATCATAAATAACTATTATTGTGGATGCATTGTATTATTTATTTTTATTGTAAACTGACAATTTCTGTGCATATTGTATTGTGTCTATAGAAATAAAATATATTATTATTATTATATTACTTTTATTTATATAAATAATGTAAACTATTTTTTTATTGACTATGAATAACGTAACTGCATGTAGATACCTACCCCGACATCACAGAAGTGAGGAAATGAGGGATTGTTTTTCATGAATATTTCTGGCGCCAATCTTTTTTTTTAATTATTTACAAAAATAACAATAAATTATTATAATTTTTGTTATTATTATGAAAAATATCACATAAACTTTCATTTAAAATACTTTTAAAAATGTGAAACAAGCTCATTTGTTACTATAAACATAAATAAATAAATAAACGAATTCAGCCACGCGACTGGAATAAATAAGTTATTGGAAATTTTATTTCAACGACCCTAAACTCTTTATAATATATAAAGCTCTCGAAAGCGCTGTTGTGTAATTACACAAACACATTCTTCCCTACTTTGTGTAAAAGCTGTAAAGCTCATCTCGTCCTGAGCATAATAAGGAAAATAACGCCCAATTAGCAGACGATCCTCGCGCAAAAAAATTTATTGAAATTAATGAAAGAGAAAATAAAAAGAGCCTTTTGTGTTCCACTGGCCAGTGCAGTGCATTTCCCAGCGTTCTAATTAATGCCGGGAATTGATATCTATGTGGTGGAACGATGGATGTTTTCATTTATAAATGTGCTTTTACACAGAGAAACTTTTACAGTTTGTTTTTCATTAATAAATGAGAGAATTTAATGGTTTATCAATAAAATAGTTTGGAAAAGTTTATGAGTAATTGGAATATCACTTACTGTAACGCAGAAAAATTATGCAGGATTGTGGAACACTCACCTGAAACAAAGAAAATTATATTAATTATAATGTTTTTTTAATACACACAAATTTTAAGTAGGCTCTGATTCTCACTAAAAACAGATCGACTCTATATTAATTTACTTGTAACAAAATTTATCAATTTTGTATATAGTGTGAATAAAAGAAGATGCCCCCCCCCCTCACCTTTAACCTTTTTTATATTATAAGTAGTAGAAAAAATGGCTCATATAAAAGTGTTATTGTATATATAGATGTACTATTTGATGGCACAGACAGGGTTACAAGATATGACTGTGAACTTTTATTTTTGAAATAAGTATTTCCCTAAAATATAAGCCGCCATTTTTTTGTACCTATTACTTTTTATTAATGTATTTGAAAAAAATCGAGATAAATAATATAATTGAGAAGAATGAGAAATATTCTAGGTAGCTACGTGAAAATAAATAGAATGTAACATTTAAATATTCTAGGTGGCTATGTGAAAATAAATAGAATGTAACAATGTAAAACAGTTAAATTAATTGTGTAAACAACTGTTTAGGTGTATTTCAACAGTGAATTTCTGTAACTTAGTGACAATGAACGAAAATGGTGAGGAATTTTTACAAATTTCTTTCGACTGGTTTAAAACAGATTTTAAACTGAATACGGTATTCACATCGTTTAATATTAGGTTACATCGCCTGTATTAGTAATAACAACTTTAATTTTATTGTGCAATTCTTCTGATAGAGTATTCTCCCATACATCTTGCAAGGTACGTTTTATTGTTCGCACTAGATTTTTAGGAATTTGTTATTTATTATACCGAAAGTAAATGGTGTCAAAAGAAGATAAATCTGGACTAAAAGATGACCCTTTAAATGCCGGTAGAACTATTATTCCCATCACCCATCATTTGGCCCACAATTTAAGTTTTTAAGTCTGTATTCAAAATTGTTGAAAGAAATTTGTAGATATTTCTCATAATATATGTAGGTTTTATGATTTGTTGAAAATGTAAACCAATCGAAATTTTATCAGCTTCAGGTCGTAGTTTCCAAATTTTGCTTACTAATACTTCGATCGTCTCTGATCAGTAGCGAATTCACGTGAAGTTGTCATCGGTCGATCAGGAACCTACAGCATGATGGAAACATTGTATAGTACGTGCACTGGATATATGGAGATGGAAGCTTGTTATGGAAATGTGTGCACATTGCGTATCATATTGATTACGTAATGGATATAGTGATGCATTTAAATGCACCAGTTTACATGTCAAGAAAATAATACCACCCATCAACGCAGCCATTTATAATGTAATTTACAAGAGGATTTAATAGTTATTATACCATTAAGTACATACGCGCTGAATTCAATACGTGAACTGTAAACACTAGATTTGGAATAATACATTTTCTCATGCAAACGTTTTGTAACTTAATAAATTTTGACTAAAATGAGATTAATTATGTAATCTGCTAAATAATAATAAATTCTTCACACAGTTCTTCCTCTCTCAAATCTTCTGCGACACAGTTCTTCCATCTTCTCTTTGGCCTCCCTCGTACCCCCGGCATTGAAATTTACAATCTTGAGACGAGGCTGCAACTGTATGTCACTTGCGAGGGACACTCTGTCAGTTGTACAATTTTCAGAGCCTATACTTAATTAATTAGAATTTTTTAAATATATCAGCTGTTTCCATAATTTTAGCAAAGCTGACTGATTTTTGAAAGTTAATCTCTTTATAAGTGTTTAACTCTATATCTATTGAATATGAAGAAAAATGTATGATCAAAACCGTATAAAGAATAAGATATTCTTTCATATTGATAATCACATAATGTCGAGAAATGATAATTAACAGCATTTTTCCAAGAAAAACTGTTAAAAACTTCAAATAAGGGAACTTCCGGTTGACCAATTATAACCAAAATCTAATCAGGTCTTCATATGGAGGTAAAGACGAGGAATACGAAAGAATCATAATTTTTAGAATTGTAGTTTTGGAGTTATTGTCGGAGAAAAATTTGTCACACACATACACATGGACACACACACACACACACACACACATACACACACACACATATACAGACATCAACGTAAAACTAGTAAAATCGTATTCTAGGAATCTTAAAACGTGCTTATTCGTCAAAAACTCACCATCGAATTTTTTGACCAAAGACAATACGTGGCACACCCAGTAATGGGTAATATGCCGTGATGATATATTTATTTAGGTACTTATTTATTTGAAGTATTTTTTTCTAAAACATTCAGTTGTTCATACTACCAGAGTATGATACTGTTCATAGAATAAATACGATGACAATGTGTAGAATTAATTTCTCTATAACTTTTATTTGAAGGCTTGTGCATACTAACAGTCAATATATCTATTGTATTCAAGCGAATGAAATTTGACACAGCAAACTTTAAATTCTATCACAAAATTTCCTGCTCATTTTATGAGTTCCATCTTGCCACATTCCTGGAAAATTCTCCGAAAACTAATCTTCTATTTCTGAAATAATCTGCAATCAAACTGATCCTTCTTCTCCCCTCGATCAAATATTAACTATGTTGGGGATTTATTAAAGATACAATAAAAACTTGGTAGACTCGCTTAGAAAGACACATGGCCGGTTTACTTGCTACTTTCACCGACCGATCCAGAAATCTCATTACGGCGTATGGATTGCAAGACGGTAGGGATATAAAATATCTCATAAACAATGCATGGAGACAAGGGATACACCCTAAGACTTAAGGAGGGAAAGATGCTTGTTTGGACGGGATAATGTTTGTTATTTTAGTAAGAATAAGAAGGCTTTGATATGAAGATGGACAAGAGGAACATATTTACAGATTTGTCCATAAGGAGTATTGGAAAGAAAACAAATATACATTTGGAATATTGTTGTAAATCTTACGAGAAATATGAGCAATAAAATATTGTTTTTCCATATCACACAAGAAAACTTAATACAAAATAATATCCTATTTTTTTATAATCATTGACTGGCGTACTGAAAAACATGCAAAATCACAAGATTAAAACATTCCAGTGCATTAAAGTCGGTAAGCAACATCAAACACTATAAATTTTTTTTTATAATTTTCAACGCAAATAGTACACAATACTAAATTAGCTAAAATATAGTAGCATTTAGTTAATTTTATTTAAATTTCCAATATTTCGTTGAACATTTTGTAACTTAATCAAGGAATACTAAAATGTACAATCCTTTGTATAAAGGTAAGTTGCATGAATGGATTTGTTTTTGTTACTCACTTGTAAACTTCATTTATTGATACCGCTTACTAGTTTTGCAAATTAATGTTTACTAGTTACCAACATGTAAAATTGTTTGCTAACTTGTAAAAATTTACAAGTTATGCTGGATTTATGCAGGCAACTATATTAAAAAATGAAATTGTAAAACTAAACTAAGCAAGTAGAAACCATTGTTATCAATGACAACGTTTATGCAACTGAACTGAAGAATTAAACTAATGAAACTAAATTAAGAAGTTGGCTATTTTCAACTTTTAGTTTAATTTTATAATTTCTTAGTTTTGCTCCTCCACTTATGACAGATTTTCGTACCTAACCTATGAAAATGTACGATGATAACAAGGTTTCTGCAGAAAAGAGCAACGAAATACTAATTGGACTTATTCAACAAATTGTTTACCTTTATTTTTTTATCCTATATAAATGTAATGTATCGTAATTTCACCTATAAAAATCTGTTGTGGCCAGCACAAGACCTCTCGCCATTTCTATATTAGGCTATATAAGAATT
Organism: Ophonus ardosiacus; assembly: GCA_943142095.1. Taxonomy (NCBI): domain Eukaryota; kingdom Metazoa; phylum Arthropoda; class Insecta; order Coleoptera; family Carabidae; genus Ophonus; species Ophonus ardosiacus. The sequence continues at coordinate 43,758,873 of OW964827.1, forward strand.
GTATTGCACTTCGCTTTCGAACCGTCGTTTTATAACAAAATATTATAGAACATTACCCAAATATTATTTTTTATTATATTTAACATGTCTTCTACACACATATAATTCTAATTATATCTATTTTTCATTGTATGAGGAAGTTTCTAAATGTCAGACATTGTTCCAATTCATTAACCAGATTGGCGGTATTTCTGATGGATATATGCATTTTACCACAATTATACCTATAATTTCAAATATTTTATTAATAAAACAATAAGAAAAATTAAATATACTTTCCAGTAAAAGCTATCAGAAGGTCACTAAAACTGTTGATTTTTGACTCTGACATGTGTCATTTACAAGTTATGTTATAAACATTGGAATTTGTCAACTGGTTTCCTTAGTGCCGTAGCCTCTGCGATTAGTTCACTCTATAAATTATAGTGTCTTTATCTCTAAATCTATACAAGATATAATAAAAAAATTAAGAGTATTAGATGGAGAATTTTATGTTCTTCAATCTTTAATAAAAAAAACCTCCCAAAAATTATATTTAGAAGAATTTTTCTAAGAAACTCCTGCTTCCGGTTGTTCAATTGTTACCAAAACCTTTTCAGCTCTTCCCAGGAATGTCAGATTGAGGAAACTGCAGTTAAATATTTTTTAAGTCTTATAGTTTTTGAGGAATCGTGACTACAACATCCAGACAGACATACATACATACATATATACATACATACATACATACATACATACATACATACATACATACATACATACATACACACACACACATCCACACACACACACACACAGACATCATTTTAAAAATGTCATAATCGGATTCTAGGGACCTTAAATCGTGCTTATTCAATAAAATCTGGATATGCGAATTTTAGCATGAATCCAATACCTCTCTTAGCAAGAGGTAAAAATTAGATTATACGAAAAGTCAAACATAATATTCTGAATTTTAATTTACTGCATAAATAAACAACGTTATTTTAGTTTAGTTTCGTAATTTAGTGACTTAATTTAAATTCATAATTTACATGCTGCATAAATCCAGCATTAGTTATCACGTTAGTAACGTTGTTGACATGTGAAAATTGTGTTTTGTTACTGTCATACGTATTAAAAATAAGTGTCAATTGCAACTGACAGGTTTAGGTTATAATTTTAAATTTGACTTACAAGTGAATAACAAATAAAATATTATACAATACACGCCGAGGTAACTGTTTTTACTGCCTCAAAGAGGTGAAAGGCTCGCCTACTCAGCTCGCGTCATTTCCTTCTTTCAGCAGTACAAACCGTTTTACCTGGCTTGTAATGTAAAACATTATAATTGTACTCGTCACTTGGCACATAGTTCAGATCAGAAACTTTCAATTTTTACATGTTTTTTTTTCACATACACATGTTATTTTAACATTAACTATAGATAACGTTAACGATTTGTGAAAGGATGTTAAATTAATTTCGAGCAATGTTGAAAATTAAGAATGGACACTCTGGAGAGTTGACGGATTGTCAACAAAAACAGCAACGTAAACTACAAAAAGTAATCAAGTTCCGTCACTATGTCAACAATATGACGTCATACAGAAGGTCTTGCTAATACATTCCAGCTTTATTTTATGAGATTACGATGCAGGGTAAGGTATAGGTAATAAAAATAGCGTACGATACATGTGTATAAGTGCTTTCAAAGGCTAGTTTATACATTTGTATCATAATATACTATTGTCTACTAATTATTACATAACCACCACAGAACTGAATGTAGTCATACAACTTTAATTCAGATGGGTAAATTCTTTTCAGAGATACTCCCACAACAGAGTTTCTTTTCTCTAATAAGTGTCCTGTCTTCATCGTTTATTGTCCTCTGTAGTTTCTGACGAAAAAATGCCAGCTGTCATATCATCTTAGTGTCTAAACAAAATCCCTAGAATCCCCCAAGTTTTCAATACGCTCTTCATTAGATTCATCCAGGACCAAGACAAACCAAAAGCCATAAGATTAATTCCCTCTGTTACCGTGGCTCTCACGTCTCAGGGATCGAGCGATACGATACAGGAGGGTAGCATCCCTTAGTATTCTTGCTACCCTGCCAGATGGCGGTAGTGGCGAGAGTACATACATATTAACGACAAATTAAACTATTACGTTTGCGTTTTATTCGGTAATTAAGTTTGTACGCGAGATAAAATTAACAATGGCCCGGTTCGGATGTTTTTGTTGGAGTTGCATTCACTCCCTTCGTTTTCGCTTCTTCGTGGCTTGTTATGCTTTTAAGTTATGGGGTAATTTACCGTTTAGACGGCTCTGAAATAAATTAACTAACTTAACCAGCAAATTAAAAACAAGGGTTATGGTGCACAACACTATTTTTTACAAATTAAGAACAACTTTAAAACACAGAAAAATAAATTGACGAAGGACAAATTTTATTGGTCAGAATGTTTTGAACCCCTTCGTAAGAGATATATACGCCGTTCTGCCATAACCATATCATAAATCAAACTCATCTGTTCTTCACTGATGACAGTTGTAAGCCTTCCATCGAGAGGATCATCTTCAGTGCTTTCCATCAGGGTTGTTGTAATTTTGCCCGAACCAAAAAAATCCACACGGGTTTTTTTAAAAAACCCATCTAAACAACCCAAAAAAACCCATCTAAAAACCCACTTTTATGAAATCATATTTTATTAATTAAATATGGTACGTACTTATATGGTACACACATATATACATAAATTTTTGTCACCGGCAACATTTTACAACCAATTTCATTTTGTGTACTTCTTGTTTGATCATTTTTAATATATTTTCCATTGCTGTGCGAACTGAACACAGTGTTTCTTTTATATTTGAACAACTCCAATCCTGGTGTCAGCATTTTCATTTTTTTTTTTTTTTGAGTTGTGTATTAAACATACTATTTGTTGTGACTTGTGACACTTGGATCTAATTCTTGTACACATTTGCATTGCATAGACTTCAACTCTTTATATTAATTCGTGTACGCATGTACACTCTCTAGTTAATTTATCGTTTATTATATTACAGCCTTAAAATAATAATAATAATAATAATAATAATATTAATATCAATTATCTATTACGCCGACTTGTGTATGTGTATTAAGATACTTTATAAAACTAAAGTTAAAATGAAACATACTATATTTCGATGTTTGTCAATAAAACCTGGGTTTTATTAAAAAACCCAAGTGGGCTGGGTTTTTTCAACCCTGCTTTCCGTCCCATGTTTAAATTCAGTTGCCCACTTTTTTACCATTATTTATGAAGGATAAGACGTTTCCAAAGTATTTGCCATAACTTCATAAATTTACATTGGTGTTAAACTTTTTTGTTCAGGTATTCAAAAAATTCCAAGTAGTAGATTGATGCAAAACTTCACAGAGGAACTAATAAAAGTTCATATAAGCCCATAAAAATAACTACTACTCTGTCTTTTATTCTCATTTTTTTTGTGGAAGATTTTGGTTTAAATTCAACTTGGTTTTTTATATTCACAGTCTATCGCAATACTATTTATAACAATAGCATCATTCTTTGTGCACAGTTTTTCCGCAAACACTGTACCGTATTTTAGCTCTTTGTTTAGCATGTTTAAAGTAATTCCAATGCTAAATACGTCAGCACTTCAATGTTCCTAGTTTCTACCCCTCGTTTCGTCTATACAGCAGTGTATGTCTCGCTGAAACGGTTACGGTAAACGTTAAACCGTAAACGGTAACGAACGGGGAGGACTTTAACGGAACACGATATCAAAAATAGACCGCCCAGTTGCAGAGACGTTCATCAAAATGAACAAATTCAAATAAGTTTCTTGTTCTTGTGACATTTAAATATTGCTGTCAAAAATTGCGTTGCCTGATGAACCGATGATTGATCAAGGAAACGATGAACGTTTTTGCAACCGGGCATAAGAAATACAAAAAAAAATAATATACCTACTCGTATCAAAGGAGAGAAAAATAGTATTCTATCCTGAGGTGTACAACACAATAATTTTAAGAAAATAGTAATCTATGACATTTACACCTTAACAACACAAAAAAGTTAAATTTTATTTAATTTCTTTTTGAGAATTTTCAGTTTTACTGCTTTTCTAAAATGGAATACCAAGCTAAGAACTCTAAAAAGAACATGAAGAAATTGTTGATACTTCTTTATTTTAACTGTATTAGACAACTGGAGCCCGAATTTAATTCACTGGAGACTAGACAATGTCTCTGTATAGTGTTCATTCATAAAGATAGATTTTAGGGATTTAATTTTCTAGGTTGATATAAACAGGGTGAAACATGATAGGTTATATTTTTCGAATGGTTGATTTTTTAACTAAGAGTTAAATATACAACATTGAAACGAAATGAACTGTCAAATGATAGATTTATTATTGCTGACAACAAAACCATGAAATATTGTTTACTTAACTAGACATTAAAATTTTAACCAGAGATAGAAAACCCGGCCCTAAAAGACCTAAAATTCGGATATGACAACACAGAACCATTTTCTAAAATTACAATGTAAATTTTGAATAAATCTATTTTTAACTATTCCTATAAAAGGAGACTTACCTTACATTTAATAATTATCACAACATATTAGCAAATAACAAAATAATTGCAAATAAAATAATCAAAATGTCAAACATGACACCATTTTATACCAAACTAGAAAATTAAATCCCTATTTGATTCCTGTAACAAAACAATGGTAACAATATGACGTCATTAATTGCGACTAGTCTCTACAGTAAATTAAAATCGACCCCCTGAACTGTCAAAATAATATAAAATCCTTACAGTTAATTTTTACCTCCCGCTACCCTTGGTAAGGGAGGTATAGGGATCGTGCTAAAAATCTAATATCGAGATTTTAGTAAATGACCACGTTTTAAGGTCCCTAGAATCCATTTTTAACATTTTCACGATGATGTCTGTATGTGTGTGTGTGTGTGTGTATGTGTACGAATTTTGTTTGCACTCTAACTCAAATACTATCATTCAGAAAATTCTGAAACCTTGTATTTTTACCCTATTCTAATAGGAATAGAAGCCATTAGATTTTGGTGTATATCGGATAAACGGAAATGGTACTTTACTTGAAGCTCATAATGGTTTTTCTTCAAAAAATACCATTAAATGCCATTTTTTCGAATTTTATGTCTTATGAAAATTAAAGATTATTGAATTTTCTACAGGAATACATTAATACTTTTTCTATATACTTTACAGATAAATTTAAAAATAATTTTTTTTATTAGTCGCGAAGCCTAAGATAAAAACTATTCCTTTGTTACACAGTTCATTTTTCAAATGAATGTAACTGTCAGAAAACTTATCACTTCAAATTAATAATAGTGACATTTTAAAAAGAAAATAGTAAATAAAGCAATAGTTTTCTGCAATGGAACCGTTTGCAGCGTTAGTAAATACGTAGGTAGGTATGTATTTAAATTAATAAAAATTAAATAGCGGGAGGTTTTGTGTTGGCCACATCAGATTTTTTTCTGGTATAATTTTTCACATCAAAGATATCGATTTTGTGGTGCAAAAATATATTTTCACGGTTTATGGCCCATTTGTAAATGTTTGTTTCGTTATTATTATTATTATTATTATTATTATTATTATTATTATTATTATTATTATTATCGGTAATGACGATATAGTATTTGTATCGCTTTTAGCGCTTACCAGGCGATAATTCACGGACTATCAAAGTTATCAATAGGGTTATAAGTTATTCCTTATTATTTTTTCCACCTTGTGTAAATATTTTCGCTACAATTCAATTTCCACTTTCGCTCTCTCTATCTCCATGTCCTAGGGCGGTTTGTCTGTTTCTCTTGCAATGTTGCATCGCTTCCGTGGAAGTAATTCTCTTATTCTCCACGTGTTGCACTCTTCATGTTCTAATGCTTGATGCAGTGTTTTCATTGTATTCATTAAAAGACAGACTGGCAAAACAACAATCAGCCAAGCGAGAAAACCTCTAAAGAGGGGATGATAAACATGAAGAAAAGGAGAGGGTAGTTAGAAGAAATTTTGAGGATGTCGGTTGTAGTTTCTTAAAATAAGAATAGGTATGCTAGTGATCGATATGAATTACATTTGGTCACAAATCGGCATTGGTTGTTCTTACAGTATGCCACAGATATACAATTATATGCATAGAAATCGACCACTTCGTAGTTTTGATTTTAATTATTTAATTACAAACTAGACCTCAGATTAAAATAGGGATTAAAATAAAACTTATGCTGTTTGAAAGATAATTTAATACTGTTTAATATGAGCCTAAATTAATTAAAATCCTTTTCGTTTCTCATACTACATGAAATGCATTAAACAAATTAACATTTACATTTAGAAACTGAACAACACTGAAAAACGAGTTATAATGCGAAAGTAACTCTGTCTGTCTGTCTATCTGTTTGTTACGTTTTCACGCCTAAACCGTTAAACCAATTTTGATGAACTTTGGTATAGAGATAGATTGAATCTAGCAGAAGGACATAGGCTACCTTTCGTCGCAAAAATAAAACTTGAAGGGGTGAAATAGGGGACGAAAGTTTGTATGGAGAACCCATCATTTCTCATGTTAGGGATATAAAAATTCTTATTTATGCTTTTGGTAAGAAATAAAGTGTTTTAGCGGTTTTAAAAAATCATCCATCAAGGCGGTACGGGGTACGATAGGGGATGATTTCAATTATTTTTTTAACAATAGTAAAGTTTTAACTGTTAGCAGATTTTCGATATTTGTCGGAGAGATAGCTTGTATCATATGTACATAAGTAAAAGTACCCGAGACATGTTTAGAAAAGGCGCTTTTAGGTGCGGTGCGGGGATCGGGCGGAGCTTGTTACATGTACGATGCGAGGCAGGTTGCCGGCTTCCTACGCAGCGCATGTCTCCGAAGTAAATATGAAAAATTACTGGTACACGTGTAGCTAATCGTTATTTTAGCTTTACCCGTGCAAAGCCGGGGCGGGTCAGCTAGTAATAATAATAATAATAATAATAATAATAATAATAAATTAATTAATGCAGACAATAACTGCAATTTGTCAAAATTGTGGTATACTCGAGCTAGCAACCACCGAAATACGCGCTGTGCAACCACATAAATATGAATTAGATATAGGTATATATCATAAAAGATATGTTGACTTAAGAAGTAAATAAGTACATACAGAGCCATCTATCGAGGAGTCGCCCTAAAGCATTGGCAGCTATTGAAAAAACAGAAGTACAATAGCGAACTCTAGGTGAAACAATGTATAATAAAGAATTAGAAAACACTCGCTATATTTCACAAAATTCAGCATCTGAATCAACCTTTCGGTCATTATCAGATGCCAGCCGTGCCCGGCTAGTAACCACATACGCATTTCGCTGTTATAGCAGCTCATCAGTGTGGTATAACTGCCGCTTTTTGGCAGAGACAATCCACTAATGCTGAATTCTTGTGAAACATGGTGAGCGTTTTTTAATTCTTTATTAGACATTGTTGCACCTAGAGTTCGCTAATGTTTTCTCACAGAAATATGCGCTGTTTTTGATATCAGTGTCTGCACTTGATAAAAAATAAGCACTTAATAAATTTAGGCTCATATTAAAGCGAAAAAATGATTTTTCAAATAATAATTAAATTCAAAACTTCGAAATGGTCGATTTCTATGCAAGTTTTTAGTTAAATAGCAGTTTTTGGAATAGAACATTAAATTTTAACTATCCGAAATGCTCCGTATGAATATAATTTAAGTCTAACCGATTATACCGGGAATCCCGTCCTATTTCATTGGACTCCGGGCTGCAGCTTCCCTTATGTGCCTTCTCCGTGTGTGATGTGTGCGGTGGTGCGTGGACGAGATAACCGAAGTGTTCAGGGATGTCGAGAGCAGGATGCCCATGGCCAAGGGCTGTACAAAACACCAGGAAGGGGGTGGAACCGTTTATTATACAGCAAAGTGTGAATTGTTTCTGATAAACCAAATAAAAGACAGTTTTAAAATCAAAGGGTGGAAGTTATTGGGGTGTTTATTTTTTAGGGGTACAGTTTTGTATAGAGAAATTAAGATATAGAAATATTTTGCAGGAAATGAACTTTTATTGGAAATAAAAGAACGACAGAGAAGGCAAACTATTTATAAACATATACCTACCTATACACCGATTTTTCACACTTGACCGTTACGTCATAGTTTGATGTTCGTATATTAGATATACGTATCGAAGACAGAATGTAGGAAACCATACGTAAGACAGAGATAAACATACAATTACTTGTTATTTTGCTGTTCAGCAATTAATGACGCAACGGTCAAGTATGAAAAATCAGTGTATACAGTGAAAGTTCCGTTTGCGGACAGCTCCCACAAGCGGACATCTCTCATAACAGAACAATTTTTCTGGAACCATATTTTTGGGTATCACTTCCTATCTAAAACACGCTCTCTCTATCGGACGGACACGGACAACATAGTTTATCCCGACAGGCCCTAAACGCTCTCATGAGCGGACGGGAAACTCCGAAACCGAACATAAACAGCCTCCTCAATATTTCCTCTCAAGGAAACATTAACCCTATTTTACAGAAATGCAGTGTTTTACGTGTCTCCGAGATTCATACGAGTAGTTTGAAACTTGTGTGACAATGGCATCCAGGAAAAAGTTTTTTTACATTAAGGTATATCTATTATAGCATTTTTATTGACCTTGAAGGTCTAAAAAATATTGAGTCGCATTATCAACATTATTTTTTACAAGAAAAATGTAAAAAGTTGAAGCAGTTAAAAATATCAGATTTTTTTTAAAAAATAATCTTTTTTCGATATGTTCAAATATGTTGTTTTGTTTTATGTACGTACATATTATTATTATTATTATTATTATTATTATTATTTTTAGATATATTTTAACTATTTTGAAGTATGTACATATACATATTCTACAAGTGCATATTTTCAAATAAAAAAATTCCTAGTAAATTTGTACTTTATTTATTAATTTTTTCATATCTTTAAGTAAAGGATTCCTGTAAGCGGACACCTCCCATAAGGGGACAAAAAAATTAGAACCATCGGTGTCCGCTTATGAGAGCTTTCACTGTATATGACAATTATACACTTACAATTTTTTAGAAAAGATTTTAGAATTAGGCAAAGAAATTTGTGAGATGTTAGTAATCCATTCACAATATTACAAAGATATTCAAATTGAGTAAGGTGATCGTTCATGATGTAATTCGTGAACTGGATGATCTCATGTCACAAGATCGATTGACATTCCAAATAATTTTAAATTGAATGATAAATTTATAACTTAAATGTTTTAATTTTAAAAAGGAAATTTATAGATTCTCCTTATCCTTAATCAACGATATGCAAAATTCCCAACTAAACTAATCTACTATTAGAGAACAGTGTCCCGCGGAATATCTTGCACCACGAATTTTCTTAGTTAGGTACTCATTATTAAAATCTCAAACGTCAAACTAATCACAATCTGTCATTATACGTTGTCGATAGAATAGAAATATGTGCAAATATTGAGAATCAATATGCCTTTTAAAAATTTCACTGTTATATTTAACGATTGTTCACAACAGCCGTTTTTAACAATGTCGTTAATTATCTATTTATGTACTGAATATCATTTGAGTGGCAGTTGTTACAAAAGTTGCTGAAAATTATTGTTAACTCTTAGTTGTTACCTAACGACTGTGTTAGCAACCATCTTTGTGAATTAGGCCGATAAAATGTTTTTGTTGCGATCTATATATTTCATATTTATTTAAAGTAAAAAAAAACATCCTCCATATAAATTTTTTGTGGAGATTGTACCCTCATCATCCATATTTCATCCTGGAAACCAAACATCCTAAATCCATACTATTTCATTTATTATTAACATGGAAAAAATGGCAGACCACGGTCTTGCCAATCGAACATGCATTATCAAAAGCTAGCAGAGAAAAACTTGAGTTTGACAGATAAATCATATCGGCTCTCCTCTCTATTCTCTTGTGGAGAGCTGTTGTTTGTCTCCTGTCATTCTCCTGGAACCTACAACTCTATCCTGGATGAAATATTGACTTATCAACTGATGGAAGTCTGGACAAATATGGAGAGAGAAAGATGTTTATTGTGGATTCGTTTGGACAGTTTGTTATGGAAAGAATGATTGGAAAGATGAACTGATACTGATTTATTAATATTTTGGATATTATTACGAAATGGAAAACTATATAGAACTTAATAAAGTAGAAAATATAATAGGATTTTATAAATATAAAATCAATAAATTATAAGCTAAAAGTAGGACAAAGTTAATTCTTTTAAATTATTTATTATATAAAAGCAACTCCAGTGGTGCATTCTCTTCAACATCTCTGGGTGCCTGTTTGTTGGAAGAAATGCTGGCGGCCCTTTTTATATCCCGCTACCCTAGGTAAGGGAGGTAAAGATATCGTGCTAAAAATCGCATATAGAGATTTTAGTGAATAAGTACGTTTTGATGTCTCCAGAATCCGATATTAACATTTTTACAATAATGTCTGTAGGTATGTATGTATGTACCTATGTATGTGTGTGTGTGTGTATGTGTATGTGTATGTGTATGTGTATGTGTGTGTGTGTGTGTATGTGTATGTGTGTGTGTGTGTGTGTATATGGATCGTGTGGAAACGATTACTCAAATACTATCCATCAGAAAATTTTGTATATCCATTCTATACTTATGTGGGAAGAGCTTATTAGATTTTAGGATCGGATAACCAGAAGTATCACTTATACAAGCTTTTAACAGTGTTTCTTGTTTCTTGTAAAAAAACTCATTGAATATAATTTTTCAGCAACTTTTATTAATAAAAACTGAATATAATGGTACAATCTTCAATTTTACGACAATAGCATTTAGTAAATAACTTTAAACATTAATTTATAAAATAATTTGTTTTTATACATCATCTTGTCTATGCGCCAGACAAAGACATAATACTTTTAAAGTAATTTTGAGAAAATTTAAACAAATGTCACTGTCAGGAAGCAATTACATTAAAATTAATAATAAAACCATGTTAAGGAGAATATAGTGGTAATAAATTTGATTCTAAGGAAATTAAGGTTTGTAAAAACAATATATTTTCCATCATACATAAATATTAGAAGTATTATTGATTTGCTTCATTGCCTTCCAGGGTACGGCTCTGCAAAGACTTTGTGTAAAGATGCGAGTACTATTTTGATTTTTGTTAAGTTTTTCTATTAGTTTTGTCAATATTTGTGAAATTTATTTTGTGTATGATATATTTGTTAAATGTAAAATAAAAATTGTTATGAGTGAATATAAAAATATTTGAACATAATGATTGCGTTATTTATATTGCGCGGTTAAATACCCAATGGGAGGTTATGGGCTGGCCACATCAGATTTTTTTGTTAGGTTGTTTATAAGCTCTGGCGGTTTTTCTACAACCAGACTCGAATTTTATTCCTTTTAACGCAGATTTAAATTTTAGGAATAAAAGAAAATCACATGGCGCTAGCTCAGGTAAGTACGGTTAATGTACCAACACGGTGAAATGTTTTCAATGACAGGGCGTTATGTTCCGGCACGTTGTCTTAGAAAATCCAAGAGTCGTTTTTTTTTTCATATTTCAGCTCTTTTTCTTTTCATCCGTGCATGAAATGTTATAAAAATGTTCAGGTAGTATACCTGGTTAATGAACTAACTCTCAGGTACCCAATCCACGTGAAAAAACGATGTTCGTGCACGGCCGAGTCGCTAATCATCTTTGATCTATTTTCTTTCTTCTCTAAACCTTCTAAACTGCTCGAAAACTTGATTAGTAGACCCTCATCACCATAAACTTTATTTAACAATGATAATGACGCTAACATGATTCCGATGAACTACAAGAAAGCGGTCCATTTCAATCAAAGGCTACTGCTGCACGGTTTGCCTAATTATTTTGAAATTTTAATCGTGATAACGGACACCACATGCAAGATGTTATCCATATTTGATTTTGTCAAAAACAAACGTCCTTTCTGTCTAACCGTGTATTACCGTAGAAGCACCAGAAATTAGAGAAATACAGAAATAATGTGATGATATATTTCTATAATTAAAATTGTTATTAATATACGGGCCAAATATATGAAAGCATATTTACTAAATTAACGAATTGCTGTAATTTCCATATGTTATTAATGGAAAAACATATAAATTTTCCTAATGTGCACAACGTGTTTCAGTTTTTAATTTATTATTTTAAGTAAAGTACACATTCAATAAAATATTATTCGTACTCGTATTTGTTTTTGCATCCATACATTAAAACAAATAAATGTAACTCGCATAAAACAAAACATTTCTATACGTACAAAAAATTAAACAAAAATTAATCCTGGCTCATTTGATCTAGTGCGCTACAGCCAACAAAATACACCGTATTCATTTGTTATTATTCATCACACACTATGACTCTCATTAGTTAGAGAGAGAAAGGCTGTTCGAAAGAGGATTTGGTGATAGCGTTTCGTTTCGTAATAAAAAGTAGTTTGTTTACATGGCAGCAGTGTCCGAGCAGCGACCGTCGTTTTTTCGCATTCTTTTGTTGGTGTGCAGTGCAATCAATTGTTTTGGAAAAAACTACTCAACTAGCCGGGTTGATTCCACTTAATTTCGTTTGTTAATGACGCGATGCTTGTGTGCTATTTATTGGGTTTTCAACGAGTCGAAAAAGAAATAAATAATCCGGAGAGTTGTTAAAAGGATTGGATTGATTAAATGTTTTATATTGGGCTAATTCCAAAGTTCTCCAGATTACACCAATACGCTTGGTTGAGTATGTTATCTGACCTACAAGGGTTGAACTGTATTTATTGTCCCTAATATATAAAACAAATTTATATTTCAATATAATCACAGTGTTCATGCAAGAAGACACTTATTCCACCTATGTTCTAACATAGTAACACCTTTTCTAAAACAAATCAGCAGTCTTTATTGCAGAAGACCTCCTGAACTGCTACCATAACAACTTCGTCGGTTTCAAATTTTTTCCTCGTAGGTATATATTCATTTAGATTTGGAAAAAATAAAAATAGGTCCGGTAAATACGGTGAATAGGGTAGTTGCGCATTTTCCAATTTATTTTTTTCTGAAAGAATTGTTCAAGTTATGCACTTTAATACATATTTTATGTCTGACAACTGTATATTTTTCAAAATATAATTTTTTTTAAAAAAATCTTATTTCAAATTTTCCCGTGGTGACGTGTTTTATTAGTACTAATCACAGTCTTTCTTTGCCCTAGCGGTACACTCTCAGTTGTACACTCTGTACACAATACTACCATTTTTATTTGAAACGATTTATATGTATGAGAGAAGCACTATTTCAAAAGAAATTATTCATTTTCACACAAATTCATTAGTTTCATTACCTTGTTTTAAATATGCTGATATAGAAAAGAAAAATAATATATGATTTTAACACGTAAAACATAGGTTATGTCACTAAAAATGACATGTACATTCACTGGAGTATGCAGCCACCTGGTAGCAAAATTATGAAGTTGTCTATATAAGAATTAAATATCTTAAAAATATCTGATATTCAAGTAAATAATTATAAAATATACGTACTATTAAATAATACTTTTGTATCTGTTATTTTTCTTTTAGAATTATACTGTAAATATTTGTATGATACAATTAAATATAATTCAACATCTTCGCTTTCTCGTGGTCTTCTAACAAGCTTGTAAGTCATACAGACTTGGTCGAACTATATAATTATTAAAAGTCTACGTCACAAGAATTCCACCGCGAACTTTATTTATGGAAATTATGAATGAAAAGTTTTATATTTTCTAATAATTTTTACATTAATATGTTTAGAATTAGTTTATATTTCATAATTAATACGAAAAAATAACATTTATTTTTTTCGCAACTACCCTATTGGAGCATTGACCTGATGAAACAGAAATCTATGACCTTGAAAAAAAAACTAGTGCTCTCTAAAGTATACTGATAACCGGTTAACCTGTTAGTTAATTATTAAGTAATTCAAAATCGGTTAACCCCCGCCACAAAAACGTTTACCGCGAATAGCCGACAAAGCCGGTTAACCGCGAAAAAATGAGATAATGAACTGTCTTAAAAACACACAGTTGATTTTAATTAGTTGATATGATTAATTTTGCTTCGAATTAATATTTTTGTAAATAATGGTACACTATTTTACTAGCTTTCAGCGGTTGTCGGATCAATGACAAGCAAGTCTGAATGTACTCCGTAACTTACTGCTGTGCATGGATAATGTGAAAATAAGGGATCAAAAATGAATAAATATAACAATAATATCCTTATTTAACCGCGGATAGTCGGTTAACCGTGGTATGTTGTCACGGTTAACCGGTTACCATTTTCGACGGTTTAGTTAAGATTTAGTTAGTCACAATATAGTGTCACGGCCATTAAAAACCTACTGTAAGTCCCTGGTATTTTGATAGTTGTAGTAATATGAATACGAATCCAATCGACGACAAATTTGAAAACTATTTCCATTATTCAATTCGCGGCAAAATTTTCTCTTGTGGCGCTCTCTGCACGATAGCGTGCGGAATTTTTTGTCATATCTAAAAACATGAGTAAAAGCTATTATGATATATTAATTTAATTAACATCCAACATATTTTTTTTTGTAATAAATAATCTTAATCTTCTCCCTTTCAAAGAAACCTCACAAAACAAAGTTAATCCTTGGCAAAATACACCCACATATTCTCGTCGTATTTATGTTTATACTCTCATTTGAGTAAAAGGCTTTCCTACTCGCTGTTGCTGTGTATATTAATTAATAAAGTGAATGATATCGAAGGATGAAAGCTATAAATTAACAAATGAACGTGCACTGAAAGAGATGAATCCGCTTGAATCCGACGCATTGTGAGCAGAAATTATTCCACTGGAAAATATATTCATGATGTGTGAGGATGAGGATAGCAGTTGTGTTTCCTGTTTTTCGTGAACTGATTTCCAGGAATCGAAATCGCCTAGTAAAATACAGTTATAAGAAGCATTTATGATAAAGTAATAGGAGCAGTACAATTAAATGGCGAAAAATCAGGGTTTCAAAATGGAAAAGCCGCCAAACAAGAGGATAGTCTCAGTCCACTTTTAATCGTAATTTTAATGGATAGAATAATGAAAAGCACCAGAAAGAAAGAACAATAAATTACAGACATTAGTAGATTACAATAGAATGATGCATGTGAAGACAGAACTTACATGCAGATGGCATAATATTAATAGCAGATATACAAAAATGAGATCTATAGTACAAATATGGATAGAAGAAATAAAGAAAATGGGCATGAAAATCAACATAGGGAAAAGTAAAATCATGATAATAAATAACAAATCTCAGAACGTTAATACAAGAGTGGTTGAAATAAATGGACAAACAATGGAAAGAGTTTCAACTTACTAATATCTAGGAAGTATAGTGACACAGGATGGAAAAATATATCCATAGGTATATAGCAAATACAATATAGAAGGCAAATAAAGTGTACTACACAATAAATATATAATACTTGATAAGAAAGAAATCGAAAAAGATATAAAGCTAAAGAATTGAAGGTATATATCGCTGTAGCAATACCAATAATAATTTATATAAATGAGTCCTGCACAATACAGAAAATTTATGAATCAAATCTAACAGCAATAGGAATGAAATACCTGAGAAAAATAATGGGGAAAACAAAACGGGACAGAGAAACAAATGAAAACATTAGACAACAAGCAGATCAAGAACAAATATAAATATTAAAACTAGAGAACATACATTAG